>JARWLC010000001.1:6272000-7555000 GCA_033318265.1 Phyllotis vaccarum
ATGACATAGGTTCTTCTCTCCCAGGTGCACAGGGCAAGTCAGCTGCTTTTTCTAATCCAGGCTTATTCATGGAAACTGACCTTTCACAGGTAGTGGCACATGCTCGCACAGCCTCAAGGAGGAGCTCCTGATACCTAAAGTCAGTTGTAGGACTCACTCCAGGGACATTGTAAAAGTTACAGTTCCAGCACAGAAAATTGCTGGACCCAGACAACAGTGACTTTGCAGTCACTTCTACTACAATAAAACTTTGATCGTAGGCTTAAAGCTACAGGACCCTTCCTTGATGTTTGATACTGTGATTCTTGATATATGAAACTAGGAAGTTTAGATAGGGCAAAATTACAAACCCTTTGCAAGATTCTAATTATATTTTGTCAGCTGGGTTTCAGTCACTGGGTAGAAAGAAAGTGTCCAAACAGTAGTGGATAAACAGATAGCCTTTGTTACAGTCATGGTTACAGCTTATCATTACACTTTTGGGGTGACACCATGAAGAGCAGTTGTATAACACCACAGAGACTCCACAAACCCCACCTTAGATTCTACTTCTGGGAAAAGGCTGAGTCCCAAGGATGGAAAGTCCATGAGAGAGCTAACCCAGGGTAACTTCATCCTACTGACCAGCTGCAGAGATGCGGGTGCTGAGCCATGATGCATGTTGGCATCATATTGTAGCTGTGGAGACTTTCAGAAGGCTTGTGTAGCTACTGGCAGGATACATTTTCATTTTCAAAGATGATCTTGGCTCCCTCATGAAAAATGGCTTGAGGCATGGGAGGAAAATCCTTGGGATGGGTTGAAGAGAAATGGACAGCTGTTAGTTATATTTTTAAAGTAGAATCAAAAGTCTGATAAGGATTGAATGGAAAATCATTCAGTAAGGAAAAGATTAAGAAGGAGTGTCCAGATGTTTTTATCTGAGCAATGTTGGCTACTCAGGCCATTCATTAAGTCTATAAAGATAAGAGGAAACTCAGATTTCTTTGGGAGAGAAACCAAAGTAGACTGAACTGTCCCTGACACATTCTAGAGGTAATGTTAACTGGATTCAGATCAGAAGTCATGCTTCTAAGTACAGTTGATGAATATAAAGAGGCCATCCTGGGGTGAGGATGAGAGTGTGGGAGGGAGAAGGCCCCAGAGCTGATTGCTAGGATGCTCTGTAGACATTGAAGGTATAAAATTGACAGAAGAGATGCAGTCCATTGGGGAAGGAGTTTAGGAAGATGAGAGACGGATTAGAAGAAAACTAGTCTGATGTGATCCTACAGAGCCACAGCATGGTCAGACTTTGGAATCTAGTGGTTGGCTCTGTAAAATGCTGCTTTGCGGGCTAGTTAGAGTGGGACCTGGCAGACTTCGGAGGTGACAGCAAGTAGGTCATTTTGGGTTTCATAAAGAACAGTTTTATTTTTAACTTCTTACATTTCTGTTGCTTTATTCTTTTCTGAGTCATTTTGTACCTGTCTAATTTGTGCTTTCTGTGAAAACAAGTAATTTACTTCTAAATTTCCCTCAGTTCCCTTTTCCAGTTGAATACTGTGAATTTCCAAATGTCTATAGAAAGTAATAATCCTGCAACCTATAGAATTGCTCTCCTGACCTTAAAAATGTAGCTATTATCATCACAAAAACAGGAATGTTCCCCTCCCCCCTCCTCCCCCTCCTCCCCCTCCTCCCTCTCCTCCCTCTCCTCCCCCTCCTCTCTCCTCCCCTCCTCCCCTCCTCTCTCCTCCCCCTCCTCCCCCTCCTCCCCCTCCTCCTCCTCTCTCCTCCCCTCCTCCCCTCCTCTCTCCTCCCCCTCCTCCCCCTCCTCCCCCTCCTCCTCCTCCTCCTCCCTCCTCCCCCTCCCCCCTCCTCCCCCTCCCCTCCCTCCTCCCCCTCCTCCCCCTCCCCTCCCTCCTCCCCCTCCCCCCTCCTCCCCCTCCCCTCCCTCCCCTCCCTCCTCCCCCTCCCCTCCCTCCTCCCCCTCCCCCTCCTCCCCCTCCTCCCCCTCCTCCCCCTCCTCCCCCTCCTCCCCCTCCTCCCCCTTCTCCCCCTCCTCTTCCTCTCTTTGTTTGGTACTTGTTTCTTGAATGCCTGAGGCCGACATGGACCATGTTCCAGATGCACACTGGTCCTTTTGTTTTTTTCATTTTCATGGGTTTACATGATCTGTTTTTTTAGTCTGTCTGTACCAATTCAAATAACACATGGTGATTAAATGCAATAGATTTAACCAATAATCAGTTATTAACACTATCCACTACTTCATCTATTTGTACTGATGGATAAGTATTTTTTTTAATATTATTTAATAGTGAGTGAGTGCGCCATACAGTCTACTAAGCAATCAGTTGTCTATGTTAAATGCTCTCGGTAGAGACCCTTGGGTGGGAATAATACATTGACGCTTCACACATACTTTTGTAGAATATTCAACATCAGAAACTTAAGAGAATTTAAATGCACAGTTGGACAAGTCATCATCAGTCTTCACGTAAATCACTACTAATGGGTGTGAAGTCTTTTGTCTTCTTTACGCTTCAAAAATCTGTAAAATATTACCGGTGAGTTTCAAGATATGTTTGGAGTTGAGTGTATTGTTTAATATATATTAATATATATAATTAATTATACATATACATATATTATATATATATAAATATATGAATGATAAGGCTGCAAAGACAGCTCAGTTGGCAAAGTACTTGTTATAGAACCATGAAGACCTGAGCTCAAATCCCCAGAACCCACATTTAATAAAGAAAACCAAAAATGCCTGCTCTGGCAATATATACCTGTAACCCCACCCAGGATTAGGGTAGAAACAGATAGGCTTCAGGGGTTCTTGACAAACCAGACAGCCTAGCCAAAATGGCAAGTTCCACATTCAGCAGTAGAACCAGTTTCCAAAAATTAAGGTGAAGAATCTCACCATCAGCCTCTGGTTTCCATATATGGGCTGACACTCATATCCACACACATTCCTCTCACACAGGCACACCCACATGAAGAAAGGAAAATGAAGAAAAATCTGTGGAAAGTAAGTTTATTAAACAAAATTATCATTCTTAGATGTAATATCTAAAGCCCTTATAGGAAATGTCTAAGGATTCTGGTTAAGTGCTATTGTTGACATTGAGAAATAAATTTCTTCAGTTTTCTCAGCTGTCTGTGTCTACAGTCTCAGAATGCTTGAGGTTCCATGGTATCTGTACTTGAATTTACAAAGGATCAAGTCCCTTCTATAAAATGGTGTAGTGTTTGCATATACCTACTCCAGGCTGACGTAGAGCTTAACTGTTTAACCAAGAATTGCCCTGACCTGCTGACCCTTCTGCCTCCACCTCCCAACTGCTAGAATTACTCATGTGTCACCCTGCCTTTCTGTGATTGTTTCCTTTTTATTTATTTTACTGTCTTTCTACTCATTACATTGCCAACTTCATGAAGAAAAAGAGCCATTTTAATTGACCATCACTTTACTCCCAGACTTAAGAAAGAACTTAAGGGTTAAAAATGCATTATTATTGTAAGAATATTTGTTGATCAGATAGAAGGAATATAAATTACACCACAGGTTGCTTCCACCTGAGCCTGTTTTCCCTGGAATAGTTCTCTGTCTCCTCAGACCTCAAGATAACAACCTTCCTGTGCAGGTATAAGTAAAGCAGATTATTTGGAGCCACTTTAATTTAAATTGAAGAGACTCAAATTTAATCTACATTGTTCTTTTCCACTATGAAGTTTCTAATTAGCAAGACACTTGGGTTCCTCATACCCTTAGCACACAGACACTCGGGTTCCTCATACCCTTAGCACACAGACACTCGGGTTCCTCATACCCTTAGCACACAGACACTCGGGTTCCTCATACCCTTAGCACACAGCACCTTCAGTGGTAATGAGCTGGTGTTGAATAGTATTTATGGTTACCAAATTAGCCACTTGGCACATCATTGTTTTTCCTGTTTATCAAATAGACTAGGTATATTTGGGCTTAGGCTGAGACTCACTTATGCCCAGTGTAGGTGATGTTTGACATGGATGGAATGATTTTCATGGACTTTGTTTTTCCAGCATGCTATTTAAAATCCTGAATTTTTTAAATATTTTGGAGAACCTTCATTTATCTGTACTGCATTTGGTTTTTAACAAATTTCTATCTCCATGTATAATGAACTGATTAAGTTGTCTACAAGTAAAATTAGACATTTATAAAAGCATCAAATTTTCTTTACATCAGCATGGTGACTTACCTGAACAAAGTGGTCATGTAAACTTTTTGCCAGGTTTTCTGGAGTGAATACATGAGATTTAGCCAGTAAGAAGATGAGGAAAGTAAAACCTGGACTTAATTTTGACTGAGGAAATTCTATGTTCTGTGCATATTTAATATTATTGTAGTCACGCTCTAGTAAAAGGATTAAATGAATAAGAACAAGTTTCAACACACATATCTTAGAGATGCTCATAATTTTATTTCACTGGTACTTCAAACTCAGGAAGACATTTAGACCTGTTGTCTACAGAATGATTGCACCCACAAGATTCTGAAGTGCTGTTGATCTTATGTTGCTGGGTGGTATTCCTCTAGACTCTGCAGGGGAATCTTAGCAGACAAGGACAATTCTTCTCTTCCTTGAAATGTCAGAGAATGTTCTTATATTCCTATGAGTACTTTGTGTGAATGTATTACTGAGGTGTTATGAGGCTCTGGGTATGTGCCTTTCTTGTGTGTGTGTTTACTTCCACCATTCACGGATTAGAACTTCTTCCACAGGACAGGCCATTAAAAAGCAGAATTTCTTCAAGGCAGGACACAGAAAGTCTATTCTCCTTACCTTGAAGCTCATCAGTAAGAATATCTGTGACCTACTTTGTCTGATAGTAGGTAAGACCCCCATTTCAGAAGGGATCCAACCTGTTCTCAAAGGAAACACTGATGAGTTTGAATAAGCAGGCAATGCTCCTGCCCACCCAGTCCACTTAGCATTGTAATGATAATGCCCCCTTTCCAATCCCAGTTTGACATAGCTTCTACCACTTCTTCAAAGCCTTAAGAGACAGTTTAGAGAGCTAAACTGTCTAGATAGCTAAACATGTGGAGGGTACTAACAGTGGCGAGCTAACATTACCTAGAAACTACAAGCTCCTTCCTTGGTGTGTCCTGTGTATTTGTACTAACAAACAGCCTTTGTAACGATCCAGGACACCCAGATGTTTCTCTTAGTTCTGAGAGAGCTGCTGAGAAGGGGCTTGTGGAACACTCATCTACAGCCAGAAGCACAGGTAAAATAACCAGCATCTAACATGTAGGGATTGAGAGCATTTGTAGGCACTGAGTCCTCCAAGAAGGATACTGCTGGCATCCACTGCTGCAGAACTGGTTTCTCTATCTTGCTGCTAGGGAGAAATTTGCACATTTTGCAACCAGAGATGTAAATTGTGTTTGAACAGAAAAGAAGGACTAGTTTGCATCTGAGCTGGTTTCTTCTTTATCTTCAAAACCACAGAGCATGAGCATTGGTTGGAATAGCGCCAACAGAGCACCAGATTCAAGTGCTGAGTTTGCTATTTATAATTCTGAACAGGTTATTATACTGTGGCTCAAACTTTATAGACTTTCTGCCGGTTTCGTCTACATAATGACTTTGCTGGTAGCATTTCTCTCATAGCATTGTGGATTTATGAAATGACTTCATGTGTTGCCATGCAGAGTTTGAGGGAAGGGCGGTACATAATAAATGGTATTTGATGTTAGCCACTACTTTGCCAGTGTGCAGACTGCAGGAGGGCAGGGATTTCTGCCAATTCTTGTTGGCTTTTGTGTCCTCCGTGATGGGAACATGTCTAGCATGGTATATACTCAACAAATATTTATTAAATGAATATTTTGGTAGTTTTTTTCATCTGTGAAGTAGAAATAATGATAACTACCTCAGAGTGTTGTATGAAATTATATATGTGAAGGACATATAGCTAGCTATTATCATCGTAATTATTACTATGCTCAAATGAACACAAGATAATGTGCCCCAATATTTGCTCCTTCTCTGCACTACCGCTCCGTTCTCTTCTTCAAGGATTTCCCCCCGCTTCGTGCCACAGATCAAATCTCATCACCACGACTTAAATGCGCGCGCGCATCTCACTGCGTCAACAGTGAAGCTCTTGGCACTTCCTCTTTTTCTCTAGTCATATTCAAAGACATTCTTACCTCCTCACCTTTTCTAAGGCTTGGATTGGCCAGAGCTCAACCCAAACATCTGTTCTCCACTTTCAAATCTGCCAAATAAAAGCTAAAAATACCTTTGAAAGATGAAATTTCCAAAGTTTATGCCTTATTTCTACCATATTGACATAAAAATCAAGATTGCTTATTTCATATTTTATATTCAGCTCTGGATATATAATATTTGGTATGTTTTATAAAGAAAGCAAATATAGTTTTAACATGACAATTAGGTAAAATAATCAGTATGAATTTAAGTTTGCATTGTCCACATTTATTTTTGGTGAAGATATTTACAGTATAATTATAATATATTCATCAGTTCTGTTTTCTGTGTCTTTCTGCTATCCTAGTTTTACATGAGCGTGTGTAACATCGGTGACATTAACCTGAAGTCAGTCTGTGGGTTATAGACCTGTATGTATTTAAAAGTATTGATTCTTTTTTTTAGCACATCTGTGAAGAAGATACTCTGTTAGGATTGATTTAATACTTGACATATTATTGTAATGTGTTTTTATAAATTACATATGCAAAATATATTGGTTTGTATCTATCAAGTGGGCATACTATACTAGAATATACAAAACATATCTATTTATTTTTCCTTCTGAAAGATTGATTTTCATGTTTTCTGGTGGATTTTTCAGGAATTTATTTTTAGAGGCCAATCTATTATGTTTGTAACTCTTAATCTATGTTTGGATGGATAAGAGAATTAAAAATAAATTGTGATTTGGGGTTGTAATATTCTAGAAATATACTTGTTTCTGTATAATGAAATATAGTGGCTCATCATTTGAGAAGTAAATCCCAAAATATATACGGTGTGTCACTACACGTTAGACTGCATATGCACGTACTAACCATGTAGCTATACATGCTAGACTGCATATACATGTACTAACCATGTAGCTACACATGCTAGACTGCATATACATGTACTAACCATGTAGTTACACATGTTAGACTACACATACATGTACTAACCATGTAGTTGCCCATGCTAGACTATATATACATGTACTAACCATGTAGCTACACATGCTAGACTACATATGCATGTACTAATCATGTAGCTACACATGCTAGACTGCATATGCATATACTAATCATGTAGCTACACATACTAGACTGCATATACATGTACTAACCATGTAGCTGCACATGCTAGACTATATGTACATGTATTACATATACTACATGTGTCTTGGATTTGGACAATTTCCAATTTTTATTAGTAGTTTGTTTATAAATTTTAAATTGATCAGGGGTGACAGTAGATATATCTTAACAGAATAAGGAATAATAGCAGGATTGTTAAAAATATGTAAGTAACCCACATGCGTTGGTGCACTCTTGTATTCCCAGCACTCAGGAGACCGGGCAGCAGTGTTATAAGTCTGAGGCCAGTCTGAAGGGCAAGCATGCAAATAGTGCTAGATGTCAGCAGACACACACCTTTATGTCATTCATCTGCACTACTTAAGATCTCAGTGAGCATTGTGAGCATCCCAAGGAGGCCTTGCTTTGGAGTTTCAAGAGATAAGTGATACCTAACTAGATTCTTCCAGTCTAACCAAGCAATACTGAGGCACATGAACAGGGCCACAGAGCACCTCCCCCTGCAGCCTCTGCTAGAAACTTGGGGTGTGTCTTTCCGAGGCAGCTTTCACCCACCAAGATGTTTCCATCCATCTCTATCTCTATCCGCTTTATTTCTTGGGGAGTTCTCTGTTGAGCCCTGTTTCTTCATATGTTCCTCCTGGCAGGAAGCTAGAAATGTCCTATTGACGTTTCCCAGAAGTTTTTAAGCAGGTAACTTTCATTTAAGAGAGTAATACACACCCCACTTTGTTCAGGTATATTTGTATCCGTGTATCAAAGCTGTGTACTTTTAATATCCTGTCCTCATTCAGGCAAATACCTGATAAAAGATGAATGATTTAGCCATTCATTCCTTCTGAGGCAGTGCAAGCAACTATTTTACTCTTAAAATCTAAATTTTCTCCTATATATGGTCGTTATTTTTATTTCATTCATGTTTTCCAAACTATTTCAAAGGCAAGAAACGTATTTTACATAATAACTTATGCGTACATACCCAAGAAGCAGAACTATAGGCGATGTATCCACTACCTTTATATATTCCGAATGTATATACTGAACTTTGATTATTTTATTTCATTTTCATTCCTTAAAATTTTGACCAAGAGTTGCAGAGATGGGTCGGTGGTTACGAGCACTGCTGCTTTTTCCAGAGGACCTGAGTGGTTCTCAGCACCCATACCAGGTGGCTCACAACTACCTATAACTCCAGTTCTAGGGAGAATCTCCTGTCTCTGACCTCTGAAGGCACCAGAACTCATGCATGCATGTGCACACACAGATATGCAAACACACATACACTCATAAACAGAAAAATAAAAAATTTAAGTAAATGAATAAGCTGCTGATGAAATGCTAGTCAGTTATTTTCAGAACTCATTAAAAACCATGACTGACAGTTCAAAAAACGTAAGATGACTTTAAATCCTTTCCATTTCTAACAGTCTGATTTTTTTTTCTTTATTCCTATAATGACATTCCTGTTTAATGGTAAAGGCTTCCATTCTCTCAGTATGTAGCTCTCTGGTTTTTATCTCCCCTTTAGAATGTTGGTAGTAGGAGAGTGTCCTGAAAGAGAGATGGACTCAGAGCTGCGGGACACTAATAAGAAAGAGGGACGGCCCATCTGGAAACAGGGACGTCTGGGCTAAACAGCAAAGCCTTTTTGTTACCGTGTTTTGTTCTGAACTTAGAAAGATATGAGAGTATTGTTCCTCGTGAGCATTTCATACTTCCTGAGCTGTCATGTCTGTGTGGTCCACCCCTTCTCACTTTCTATCCTTGGCTTCTCAGCTATTCCATGGCCATGTCCGATGCTGTCCTGCAGGTCTGCCTGCCTTCTTCAAACCTCTTCTCACATGCCACCTAGCCAGTGACACCTACAGCATCCCCAAGCTGCACCCGTATCCCTTACTTCTATTTGCTTGTTTTTTCCTTTTGACACTATGTCTTGTACTGATTTATTGCTGCTCCCTAACTCTTTCCCCTCTCTCTCTCTCTCTCTCTCTCTCTCTCACACACACACACACACACACACACACACACACTATGTAATTTTGGTGTCACTGGGAACTTTTCAGCTGCTTTAACTACTGCTGTAATGTAAGCTTGAACTAACTGAACTTGAGCATTTGAATCTCCCAGTCCTTCAAATATACCCGTGTATGTATGTACATATATGTGGGGGGAGGGGTGCGAGCATGTGTGTGTGATTACTTAGGAAAGAGAGTAAATGATTTCCCTAAGGTTTTAGAAACTTAGGGCATACTTCTGACTCTTAATAAGATGTGTCAAACTTGCTTTGTGCTCAGGGACAGAAATTTCCATCTTGCATAAACTTTGAAACTTTGCTTATCAACTGTGTTGGGTTTTTGGTAAATCTGTGACTTTCATTTTTTTTTTAAGATGTAATCTTTCACTGTGATGTTACACTTTACGATGTTATTCTTAGCAACAGTGAGCAACAGTGATTGTTTTATGTGAAGAAACGGAATTAGAGATTCCTGGAATGAACGCAAACTTCATGAACGCGATTGTGCTTTTATCCCGTGCTGATGATTTTGTCTGTTTTTAAGGAACTCTTCTGTTAACGTGTTTCCGTTACTTTAAAGTTAAAAAGAAAAGGTTAATGTATGTTTTTGTAAGACCTGGTTAAAATATGGTTTCTCGTCTACACCTGAGTAGATGAGCTGCTGCTGGAGAGAAATTAAGGAAAAGTGACTACAAGGAATTTCCTCACATTACCACTCTGAGTTGCCTAACTTATTACACCTAACTAGTCACCATTCTCGGGTGCTGGCCATGCCACAGGAGGAAACAGCCTCAGCAACAAGGGGTCTGCAAGCCAGAACCTAAGGTGCAGGTGCGCCCTTGGCTCAGCGCTGTGGTGCCGCCTCTTCCTGCCGCTGATTGGCGGGGAGCTCAGCATCAGCAGCATCTCCCAGCGAAGGAGGGCGCCTGGATAGCGGCTCCAGCCTCCGGAATCCTCAGCTCTCCTTGACACCTCGGACTTCAACAGTGAGCATCTGCTGCTCTTGACTGCTTTCCACCCTCCCGATCCCTCCCCCAGAAAAGCCAGGGTCCCAGCCGAGCTGGACCGGGGAGGCAGGGATCGGAACCCTAGGGTTCCTCGGAACCAGCCCGCCTCCCGACCCGACCCGCAGGCTCTGGAACCTCAGCGGCCGCTGCGCACCAGCCGCCAAAACGCCTCGTATCTTGTACCGCGGGAAAAGCGGGTCCTCCAGCAAGATGGGTCGGCAGGGCCTGGGGGGCGCGGGTGCCGGCGCCGCGGGGCGCTCCATGCAGCGCTCCCAGAGCCGGAGCAGCCTGTCTGCCTCCTTCGAAGCTCTAGCAGGCTACTTTCCCTGCATGAACTCCCTGGAAGAAGACGAAGGAGGTGAGGACCATTGTTCCCTCCCTTCTTGGATGGTGTGTCTGTTGTAGGTCACTTGGGGTCGGTAGCGGGAGAATGGCCTTAGGTGAGAACTCCAGATAGCTTCTGTGCTGCAGGGACTGTTTCTGTAAGACCTTTAGAGCTCCGGGCCAAGGAGCAGTTTGCAGGTTGTTCTTAAAGTTCTACAGACTCTCCTGGGAAATAGTTGGCCTAGTGAGACTGATTGAATTACAGAGCAACCTGGAAGCTGAATGAGTGTGTAGACTGGGTGGAGGCGGTGCCCCCTCCTGTGTGCCCCCCCCCCCACCATATTTGCTTTTGTTCACTTCCTAAGTCTGCAGTCTCTGTGTCAGCATGTAGTCTGGAGGACAGAAATGCTGGAAAACTAAGGAGGGCTGCAGCAGCAAAACTTTAGGTGTCCTGGGCTGGGACAGCCAAGATGAGTGTGCAAAGGTGAGCAGGCTGTGCGGTGGATAGGTTCGCACTGTGTACACTCAGAACTTCACTCTCCAGTTTCAGTGTGTGATTCTGGCTGTTGGCTGTCTATCCTCTTCAACAGTGCCTTTGTAAGTAAAAGGAACTGGCTGTGTCAAACTTTCCACCAACAGATTTGTACCTTCATAAAGTTTTGAATAATAGATCCTGTACTTCCTTGATGAAGAATTGTTGTAAAATTAGGCAACGAACACTGAAAATTTGTCAGTCAGATAATTAATGTAAATAATGTTATAAACCAAATAAGAACGTTAAAAATACTGTTATTTGCAAATTGTGTTCATCCTTGGGCTTATACCCACAGTAATTTAGTTATCTTGCTAACTCTACTGTAGAGAGCTGAGATTTGCTTGCTTTCTTTCTTACTAGGAATCTACCCAGCTCTAGTTTAGAAGAAACTAACTACCTACTTTAAGAACAGATGGGAATAAAAATTTCCCATGTTTGTTCTGGGGAGGAAGGGCCAAGGTGGCTGCTGAGCATCTGATGTGGTCAGTCTTAGACTGAACCATTGTAGTTCTCCAGGTTTCTTCTGGCTTCTTGTTGAATCTTAATTTGCTACAAACAAAAACACATAAATGCAGATATAACACTAAGGTGACTCGCTGTGTAAACATGCTTTTGACTTCCATACTTGTTTTCATAGCCTTTTTTTCTCCTCAGTATATTTATGTATGACTGTTTCCCATAATTGTTTACTTTTGAAGACAGTTGAATTGAATGACTGGACAGCCATAATTGTAGCTAGTTTTTCGAACTCCTTACTTGCTAGGCACTGCTTGTGACCTTCAGTTCTTGGCCTGGAGGGCCCACACCTTTTTAAGCCATGATTCCCTGATGAGGATACTGAGGCAAGAAGAAATTCAAAACCTTGTCCAGCCAGTTGACACTAGAGTTATCATTTGAAGTCTGGAGTCACAAACACAGGCTGTGTACTCAGCTCCCAAGTTCTAGATTATCCTTTGCGGATACTTAACTGCATACACTCACTAACCTAGTAAGTACTGAAGTTATAATCCTGAGCTGGGTGTACCTGAAAATACATGTATTTAAATAAAATGTAGACTGTTGCAGATGAGCACGTTTAATGCTGATTCCTCAGTCTTGAGTGTGTTTCACATAAGCTATCACCATTCTTAAGTTACTACTAGGATTTGTGGGTTTAAACAATACCATCCTGAAAGCATTTTTTTTAGATAGTAAGAAAGGCTTAAACAAAATGTGAAGATTTTTCAAGACTGAAAATACATTCACTTATCTGTGTCTCATACAGACAAATCCCAAGGGGAGTTTCTACATAACACACATGAGGAACCGGAACAGATTTCTGTATAATAATATTGCTTGTTGAGTTGCCAAGACAAAATGTTCCACAAGGAAGGTAGCACTTTTAAATGTACCGTATATGTCTCCACTCACAAGGAGGGGCTCTCCACAATGAATCTTTCCCTGGCTGAGAGTCAACCTAGAGCTGAGAGAAATGAATCTAAACTTGCTCCCTTGCTTTCCCAGCCTTCCTTCACTCTTGAAATTCCTGTGTTTTCAGAAACCATTTTGCATCTCCACAGATCTGTGAGGCTTACTGAAGTAATCCTTTTAGCCCATCACAATAGTGTGAACCTGAAAATTCTACAACTGGGGAGGCAGAGGCAAAAGAAACTGTGTGTGAAGCACTGTGAGCTACATAGAAACCATCTCAGTTACAAAGGACTTATGCGCGCGCACACACACACAGAGGCACACACAGGCACATACCTCTTTAAGATGCTGTTCATTTAATGGGAAGATGTGATTCCTGCTGTGGAGCTAGTAGTACACTGAAGTATTAGAAACATCTTTCTTGAGTAGCAGCTAGAACTTTACCTTTGCTCTGTCGAAGTAAAATATTCTCCATTTTCCCCATTTATGTGAATATAATCCTGCAAAGTGCAGAAAACAGGTGCTGTTACTAATACTGAGTAGCTGTGCTGTTCTTTTCCATTTCAGCTGAATGCAAACAAAACTAACTGTCCCTACAACTGTTTCTCAACCTAGACATTTAAAGTCTGATCACAGTATTTACACATCTTCCAAAGCCAGGCTGGGGCAAGGGAGAGATGTGTAGATTACTGTCTTACTTAGGTTTTTATGGCTGTGAAGAGACTCAGTGACCACAGCAACTCTCATAAGAAAAAACATCTGAGGTAGCAGCTCACAGTTCAGAGGTTCAGTCTATACTGTCGTGGCAGGGAGCATGGCAACCGGGAATATGGCAGCAAGCAAGAAGACATGGTCTGGAGAATTCTTTGTCTTGACTTGCAGACAACAGGAAGTGAACCTACTCCCTGGGTGGGGCTTAAGCATATATGAGACCTCAAAGCCTGCCTTCACAGTGACACACTTCCTATAACAAGATCACGCCTACTGCAGCAAGGCTATACCTAATAGAGTCACTTCCTGTGGGGACCATTTTCTTTCAAAGTCCACTCCCTGGCCTTCATAGGCCTATAGCCATATCACAATGTAGATAAGTCCAGCTTCAACAATCCCCATCGTCTATCACAGTCTCAGCACTGTAGTCTCCTAAGGTCCATGCAGTCTCTTAACTTTAATCCCCTATAAAATCAAAATAAAAAACAGATCACATACTTCTAGCATATGATGGCACAGAATATCCTTTACCATTCCAAAAATGTAGGAAAGGGAACACAGTGAGGAATTAGAGGACCAAAGCAAGACTGAAAACCAGCTGTGCAAACTCAACTCTGCATCTCCATGTCTGATGTCAAGATGCTCCTCAGATCTCCAGCTCCTTTCAGCTTTGTTGATTCTAACATATTTCTTTCCCTTGGGCTGGTTCCACCCCCTGTCAGCAGCTTTCCTTAGCCAGTACCTATAGCTCTGGCATCTCCAACATCTTGGGGTCCCCAGTGCAATCCAGGCTTCTCTTTCACAGCTTGCATCGGCGGCTTTCCTTAGTCACAGAGGCAAATTCTATAACCACGTATATAAACTTTATATGAAATTTAATACAGTTTCTCAAGTTGTTGTGACCCTCTAACCATAAAATTATTTTTTACTGCTACTTTATAACTGTAATTTTGCTATTATTATTAATGGTAATTTAAATGTCTGTGTTTTCTGGTGGTCTTAGACAACCCCTGTGGAGGGGTCATTCATCCCACAGAGGGGTCACAACCCACAGCTTGAAGAACACTGCCTTAAAGTAACTGGAATCTTAAATATAGAAGTCAAAGTAGACCCCAGCTTGCCTCCATACTTCACTAGCTTCATTAAACCAAAGCCAGCAATGGGACAGGTTTCCCCGTGGAGACGTTTTGTACAATAGTTTACAAAAGAAACTGGCTAAAAAGTTGTCATGACAATTACTCATCACTGTCCAGAGCTGTATTCACCTGTCCCTGCTGAGGGCTGTACTCACCCAGTGAAAATGCTGTCTGCTGTGATATGCTAGGCCAATATCATGGGTTAAAGAAGATCATTCTGTGTTTATTCTACCTCATGTTTTACTGGTTTTTGATTGAGAAGGAAGGAGATTTACCTACTGCTGTGTGTGAAAATGCTAATGTAAAATAATGCTTCAGTTTTAGTTGTGAAATATTTCTATCTTTTAAATCTGGAAATAAAACTGGGAAATTGTGTGTGTGTGTGTGTGTGTGTGTGTGTGTGTGTGTGTGTGTGTCTAATGTTTTTGCAGAGACTTTTTAGCACATCTATAAACAGAGTCATCTAGGGTCACATGGATCTAAAGGAGGTCAGAGCAGCCTCTTCCCTTTCTTGCCCTGATTCCTAACCTCACATGGCTGCTTCATTTTCTTCGGTGGCCAGCTCTCTCTTTTGCTCTATCACTCAGAGCACATGTCTAGTGAACAGTGGGACCAAGTAACCTCTGGGTTCATGTGTTAGAATTCTACCATCCTGTAAACTGCGCCTTCCACAATCCCAGTCTCAAAATTCCAGAGAAGTGATTTCATTGCCAACTTAATCCTGTCTCACATAACCAGGGGCCAGGCCCTTGTGAGGGGTTTATATCACACTAGTAATGTGCTTCTGTGGACAGGTGATAAGGGGCACTATTGGGTCCTTCTCTGACATCCCCCATCCCCAAGAGGCTGGTTTTGTCTGGATAATACCTTGATTTTATCTCATGAAACTAACATACAAGGAAAATTATTGTAGCTATTTAAAATAAAGAGACCAATAGGTGACAGCTTGTTTTTATATGCAAAAATCTAAATATATATCTTGGAGTGTTGAAACTTAATGTTATTACGCTAACCCTTCTCTTATTGAAACTATTTATTGCAAGTGCTCAGTAGCCCTAGTATCTAGTGAGAGCCTTATCAGACACTGCTCCATTATAGAGTAGTTCCCTTGTTGACAGAAAGTTATGCAGCTCTAGTGATGGAAGACCACTCATATAGAACTGAGCATATGTTGTCCTGGGGCTTCATCATCTGTTTACCAGCTTATGTCACCTACTAAATAAAGCTTACATAGGTGGGAGTTATATGATTCTGTGTTACATATATGTGTAATATGCATGTGTATCATATATTCCTCTACATCTATGCCTAGAAGGCACAAAAATGGATGTGAATGGAGACATAACCAATGTTTCTCTTTTTTATTTTATTTTTGTTGTTGTTGTTTTGTTATTGTTTTGATTTGGTTTGGTTTGATTTTGGTTTATCCAGACATGGAACTTGCTCTGTAGACCAGGTTGGCCTCAAGCTCATAGAGACCAGCCTGTCTCTGCCTGCTGACTGCTGGGATTAAAGGAATGCACCAATGCGCTGGCCCAAGGTTTCTTCCTGTGTTCTTCCGAGGTTGCTTTCTTTGTACTTGTCAGGAAATGAAAGGGTACTGTTAGAGATGAAAGGAAACACACTGATTATTGAAGAAACTCTTAATTTTTATAGGCGCAAGATTGCTCAAATGTCAGGCATCCTCTATACTACACTAGGAGTTATTATATAAATTGGAATACATTTTTATCAAATTAGAAATGGATCAAGTATAGGAATCTGTTATTTAGAAAACATTCAACAGAAATCCAGAAATTAGACAGAAAAACTCTTTGCTGAATAAAAATTGGGTTAGACCATAGAATGTCTACAAAGGCCTAGAAACCTAGGCTAAAGGCTAGATAGATATGATGCCCACAACCATGCTGTAGCAGCCATCCGGCATGTATTGCTGCTTGCCACATATATCACAGCTTGACCATGTCTCCTTGATGGTGAATCACTGTATACACATGGCCCACTCCTAGAAATCAGATACTCTGACCATCACTCATGGTAGACTGAAAGCCTGTGTTATCTGCTTCATGAGCTCAGTGGCTTGAGATATGAAGTTTGTGACAGCAGGGCTGTGGCCCTGTGCTTATGCCCTAATTGCAAAGCAGATGGAAAAATGATGTGTGACCAAGTTAACTTCTACAGCTGAAGAATGGAATGTTTTTCTTAGGAAGAAAATTGGAAAGACAAAAAGCAAATATCAGTTACAGAAAATGGCTACCCGTAGCTAAAAGGCTAGCTGTTAAACTCAGTGTGATCACCTCTATTTTTATTTCTTTAAATGTTGTTAATAGGTTACTATTTGCTTGGTTGGTTTTCATCCTTGTTTGAGTATGAGCAGTCAGGAAGGGAAAATGTATAGATGAAATATAAAGTAAATAACATGGTTTTCTTATATTTTAAATTTGCTGCAAATTTGGCCCCCCCCAGATACCTGTGCACACTGTTCTTTTTACATATAGCGATGGCAATCCGTTCTCAGGAAGACTCTTTAAACTCTCATCCACTCACTGTTTGTTGGGTTCGGGTGCCTTTGTGGGATATGCAGTTCTTTTTCTCATACTAAGAGATGGTTCTTCAATTTATGATGATATAAACGAATAAGAATCACGTATCCAAAAGATCTAGTTTCAAACAGTAACATAGCAACAAGTTGGACAGAATAAAAATCCCTGCCTAGATAAGCAGCATGACAGCAGAGGCAATCCCTCACGGGAACTGTTCCGACCTTCTACAGCCTTGCTCTATCTTCAGATTTTCCTCTCTTTACTCTCCTCAACGCCAGGAGTCTGCAGTGAAGAGGAGGCCCTACAGTTCCCCACCTGCTTCTTGCTATTGCAGCTCTAGAACCTTAAATTCTTATCTTGGGGTTGAACAAAATTATAAAAAGTGGGCTGCTAATTTTTTTTTATATTTTTTCTTTTAGAAATCTAGTTCAATTCTATGTTCCCAGTCACTTTCAAATGTAACTCTTCCCGCCTCCCAAAAGTGAGTTTTCATGAGAAGATGATTCATTTGCTCCATTTGCTAGAAGCTCACTCCCTCAGTGTAGTATGCTTGTGGTACTTTGTGAAGAGCAAGCTGGGGAAGTGTAGAGTAATTTAGGCAATTTCTCATGCAATTCTAGTCATTTTTCAAATAAAGATTTGTATAACATTTTACATCTTTAGAGGCCTGTCACATACAGTATCTCATCTTATGCATCACTGTTAGATAAACACCACTCAACAGGTCATATACTCAATGGCATAAGATAAGTATCATCCAAGATTTACAGATAAGAGCATTGCCTTTCAGAGACCCAAGTTCCCTGTCCATAGTTTGCAAATAGTTAAGTGGAAACTGAAATTTGTAACATCTAATTATTCACAGCGTGTTAGACAGTGCCTAGGACACCCACCCAAGGAGAGCCATCAGGGCATGGGTGCCATTTCACCCTCACTGTAGAGAGCCTGGCATGACTTAAGTTAAGGGGAAAAGCCAAGAAGTATGGAAACAACTCTCTTAGTGGGTCCAGAATAGCAGCATCCGAGAGGAGATGAAAATCCCGTAAAACTGACAAGTGAAAACAAATGGAAAGATGAGTGGGCGCTGCTGTTCCTGTATTGTGTTGAGAATGGCAAGGTAAATCTACTATTGTGGAAAGAACAAGAGAACAGTCAGACCCAACAAGCCACATTAGGAGTTATGACCTTGGCTTTATTTTTAATAATTATAGGGATTCACAAAGAAGTGTATTCTAGTCTCTGTTGTGATCCATTTGACTTAAGACAAAAAATGTCAGGGTCCTTTTTAGCTGTTCATGGTAGTGACTCCACAGTTTTATTTTGGTTTTTGTGGTTTGTTTGTTTATTTATTTATTTATTTATTTATTTATTTATTTATTTATTTATTTATTTATTTATTTATTTATTTATTTATTTATTGTTTTTCAATATATTCAGTACCCTTTAACTGCCAGGGCATCATTTGATGAAAGCCCACCTGTTGGTGTGGGCAGCCCTAAAGTGACATACCCAGAGATTGAAATGAGTATGTGTTATAGGGAGTAACTGCTTCTACAATTTTCTGCTCTATCCTAAGTATTTGTTATCACTGTGCTAATGAAGCCACAGGTTGGTGATATTTTCCCAGCTTTTGTGAGTGAATAAAAGTATGTGAATGGTCAGAATCCCAACACTGTCCATAAAACAATTGTTTCAAGCATATCTGAACATTCAAGGAGAAAATTAATGAGGTTTCAAGTCGCTGGTTATTTGGAAGTTAAAAATCAGTGTCTAAAATACTGGTGGAAACCAGCCCACTTTGAGAAACAGGAATAGGCTTTGGCATTGTCAAGATTGAAATTAAAATATTTATTGTTTGCCTGCTGTGGACTTGGCCCGCTTCCTTACATAGAAGATAATCGTAATAATAAACATATTGTGCTGTTGTGAGGACTGGCACTATGAAGACTGTATATCTATAATGGCTCTACATAGTTCCAAGTCAAGAAAACAGTAGTTCTACCTTACTTTCTTCAATGCTGAACTTAGCAGTTGAGTTTTGACTCAGTCTTAAGCCTTTTTTATGCTGTTATGGGTGTATCTATCAGAACAAGTTTAGTCGGCTTCTAAGAACAGCAAAAAATGCATAAATGTCTTTTTGCAAAATAAACCACATCTCCAGTGGTGTGCGTGCTATACAGGGACCGAGGCTGACAGAGTCTTTGGTATCTACTTCCACAGAGAGGGAGAGGTATATGGCTAGGCATAGACCCACTGTTACATCTCCTGCCCTGAAGTTATATCCAGCAGTTCTGCTTGAATTTCATTGGTCAAATAAGTCACATGACCACACCTAACTTCAAAGATAGGGAAATATGTTTTGCTAGCCTTACTGTCTGCTATGTTTGTGGCCTCGTATAGTAGCTCACTGTTACTAAGGCTATTAGCTCTTTATTTTTAATAATGGGTATAGCAAAATTTAGATTGAGTATTTATGTTAAATCCTGAAACAATTTTGAGAGCCACTTGTTAATTCCCATTAATTTCTGCTTCATATTTTATGCAGATCTTGGGTTAACCCAAAAGAAATTGTAAGATGTGGGATTTTGTTGATTTGTTTGTTTACATTTTCAGAGGCTTCAATTATATGTTAGAGTGAAAAGCCCTGAGAGGTCCCAAAGCTTTTGCTTGTAGTTACAATATTTACAGCAGCTCTTATAGGACCAAAGAGGTTAACAAGCTGAGCTCCTCTCAGGTCTGATATAAAATCTCATCGCCCGTTAACTGTGTATTTTCAGTCTCTTTTTCTCAATAGTGTTGGGATTAAATAGAACACAATGGATTTGGGAATTGCTGCACTATGTCCTAAGATCTTTAGGAACTTAGATTCCTTCATCTTTGGATAACCTAAGTTCCTCGCCATGCTGTTTCTTTGGGTATACCTAGATGCTCATCTAGATGCCACCCAAGTATGTCTCAAGTGATGGTAGTTGTTCACCTGGGGCAGGACACAAACCAGGGACTCAGCCCTCACATAGGTTTCTTCATATCAGCCAACTTTGTGATGAGCTATTTGAAGATCACTCTGAAATAAAATAATAAATCTTCGGGGCTGGGGAGATAGATGGCAGGGAATGGGCTTGCTGCACAAGGATGGAGACAGGGTGTGGATCTGAAGCACCCCTGGAAATGACTGTCAGGCAGATGTGGAGGCTGCCTGTAATTCCAGTAGTCTAAGTTCAGCTGAGAGACCTTGCTGCAGTGAATAAGATGGGATGCCGCTGAGGAAGTCCTAAGATCAGCCTCAGAATGCCACATGTCTGTGCCTGTCTACCTACACACACGTGCCCTTATGTCTGCAAACATGGACATACACACGTACTACACACAGAGACATATACATAAAGGTTATTAATATTGGATAGATGAACACTACAATCTATTCTGCCACCTCATCTTTTTTAAACATTCTTCTTATGCATGTGTATATTTGTTTTTCTATACCATTTGAAGGTAAAATGCTGATAATATAAGATTTTGAATCCAAATATTTGACATATCTATAGGAAATCTATTCTAATCCTTATTATAATCCACCTAAAAGTCTAGCAGTTTTCTTGTTTAATATCCAATCTGTATTCAAATTTTCCCTGTCTTAATTGCCTTTTAATGGTTTTTTACATTTAACAAAAATGATTTTGTTAAGACTTGTTATTTCATTTTGGTTTTTACAAATGAGGCAAAAGTCCTACACCCACCTCCTTGCTGTCTTTTAACTTGTATCGCTTTATCTCTGCTTCTTTTTCGCGGTGTTGACTTTTTAGGAGACTCGGCCAGTTCTCTTGAACAATATCCCATATGTAGGTTTTATCTGGATGCTTTGTTTATGTGTGGATTTGTCTTGTATAAAATACTTTCTGTATTTTTGGAAACCAGAAGGCTTGATTAGAAATAGTTAGTACACTTGTGCCCAGAACAGCTGGATGTGATCCCGTATGCTGCTGAATCCAGTGGCTTCGTTAAGATGGTAGAGGCTCCGTCTCGGAGGTAAATTATCTCGTTACTCCCCTTACAGAGCTAGTTTTTGGACTGACCGCTCGGCTCAGATGTCATCTTTCACAGTCTAACTTTTGATGGAGCCTCTGGTGCTAAACCATGCTTAAGTTACTTACTACACAGGAGGTTAAAAATTAGTATTTTTAAGTTTGTCTCTACTCAGGTGTTTTAAAGTGAAGCAAATATAGGAAGCTTGGAGAAAAAGATTCTCAGCACATGAGTACCACCACCACTGCCCTGGTGAAGAACTTTCCCGCATCACTGAGGACGCCCTATGTTTTTTTAACTTTTGTCAGTACAGCGTGTTTCCTATGCGTCTAAAATAGCGTCTTTTGATGAGCCGGACGTCAGTCACAATGTGTATTTTGTGTCTACTCTAAAGCATTTTAATATATATTAAAACTGGAAATGAGAAATGGGTGAAGTTTAAGGAGTGTTTCAAAGTGGAGCGAATATAAGAAGCTTGGTGAGAAGAGTCTCATTACATCAGTAGTGCCAACAGCATTTACAAGAGTTTATTGATTCCAGCCACTGAAAGAGCACATTGCCTGTCTACCTCCAAATGCTCCTGTGACTAAAACAGGCCTGCCTAGAAGCAAATGGGCACACTTTGGTCCCTGCTCCACATTCCAGCCAGCACAGTTTAGCTCTCCCTTACAGCCCACTGCCCGCCGCTCCTCACGCCGTACTCACAGCCCCTCCTCTCCGTGATCCCTCCTGGTTTTGCTCTTTTGTCCACGAAGTTTCTCTTGGCCAAGACACTCTGTTCTGTTTCCAGAGTCCCAGTTGGCCCATTTTTCAACCCCGGCTCAAACCCTACTCTCTCCAGGTAGCTTGCTTAACTCAGTCAAGCTCACACTTTTCTTCCTTGCTCTGTGCTGGTCCTCTGGTGACTTTCAGGAAGAAAACTTCCCTAGATGCAAACGCCTTTAGAGATGACTGTCCAAGGCCAAAAGTTGAAAAGGTCCTTCGCATGAGACTTCAGGAATTTTATATTACCAACAGAATCAAAGCTGTCTTCAAATAGAGCTATCCCTTTCTTTACCCTTTCATAGCCATCACCCTAAATAATTTTTTGAAAGGTGAAAGCTAAAAATCGAGTATCCCACACCATCTGGCTCTTTGTAAGTAATATGAAAGCCTATTTCTTCCCCTAAGCCAAAAGAAATGTGAGAAAAGGTAAGCATAAATTAAATTTTGCATTTAAAAATTACAGTAAGAACAAAATGAAGAGGCATAAATGAATACGGTAATTTAAGTATTCCAATGAAAGCAAAGCTTATTTCATTATCCTCAGTTTGTGCCTGTGTGTTTCTTGCGTTAATGATTTGAACAGTGTGCTAAGTGGAAATAAACAATGGTGCTTTGTGCTGCTCACTCAGGGAGGTGTTTAAAACACCTCCTCTCCGTGTGTGTCCTGAAGAACAGTTTGTCTGCAGCGCTTCACGTTGTCAGTCTCTGGGTGCTGGCGGCCGTTCCGTAACCTGGCTGACAAAACTGTCATGCCTTTGGATTTCTGTCTTTGCAGAAGCGGGAGCTAAAAAACTGCGGAGCACTGTCCAGAGGAGCACGGAGACCGGCCTCGCCGTGGAGATGAGGAACTGGATGACGCGGCAGGCCAGCCGGGAATCCACGGATGGCAGCATGAACAGCTACAGCTCCGAAGGAAAGTGAGTGAGGCCTGGACCATGCCCTGCTCGGCACAGCTAACCCACAGGCTTCACAGCCCTTTCCATCCCGGCTGGCCGATTCCTGAGGCCGTCTCTGGCTTTTTATGTTGAATGGCTTAGCTTGGGGAGATAAAGTGCTTTTATTTCCATACTACGATGCTACCATGTGACTCTCAACATTACCTACAAATAGAATAGTTTGTCCAAGCTTAAAATAATAAAGAGATAATGAGCTTACATATCACACCATGTAGGCAGCATTAGTTTTTAAAATCTTCAGTTTTGGAGCTGGAGAGATGGCTCAGAGGTTAAGAGTGCTGGCGGACCTCTTTCAAAGAATGGATCTGATCCCTGGTACCCACACACAGGCTCTCAACCAAAACTGCAGTCCTAGATCAGAAGTCCTTCTCTGGCCTCCTCAGGTACTGCACCCACATGATGCACAGACATACATACCGGCAAAACACAAATACACATAAAAATTAGTTTTAATGTTAAAAAAAAACTTTGATCTGTTGAAGATATGCTTCTGAAACAATTAGACACTGAAAGTTATGTAATTTGTCTTAATTATGTGAAACATTAATCAGCAGAAAATAGCAAGAAGCTGCTGAGCCTTTTTCTCTGTGTAGGTTTTCTTTGACTCCACTACCGTAAGGCACTTGGAAAGGTGTGTTAGCATGGGGTCCAACAAGCAGCTGTATTAGACTTCTGATCTGTAGATGAGACACAAAAGGGCATCAGAAGAGGAAAGTAAAGCTCAGGGCCTCACGCTGGCACCACTGTGGAAGTGTTCGATGTTTTGGCACACGGAGCCAATTCACAGATTCAAAACCATAAGAAATTCTGGCTTCCCGTTAATCACATACCATAATGATATGTTGTCCAACATAATTATATAAATAAAGAAGAGGTACTGTCTTGCAAATTTTAAATAGGGATGTCTAAACAGGTTGAATTTTTGGAGACTTGAGGTGAAGGGGAGGAACTAGATTTGCTGATCACCTAGGAGGTCTGAAGAAAGTGGAGAGCTAAGTGAAAAGCAGTCACAGGCATGTGACACAAAAGTGAAAGACGGATGTGCTCTGAGCACTGGTCTCTGTGAACTATTGCATGGCCTATAAAAAGTTTACCACGTGGTCCCCACACAAAAGTTTATACTCTTATTATAAAGCTGCCAAGGATAAAGTGTCTCAAGTATGACTTATGCTTCAAATGTTTGCCATCTTATTGCAGAAATAGCATAAATACTCATAAATTCCTGTATTATGAGGTTTCTGGCCTTGACTTTTGGGCCTGACCTCAAGGTTAGGACCCACAGACCCGCAGACCCACAGTCCCACAGTCCCACAAAGACACACAGATACATACGATAGTTTTAGGCTGTTTGGCCTAAGGCCCAGTCATATAACTTGCTATCTTTCTACCCTTCATCTAACCCATGATTCTTATCCTGTTCAGCCATGCGGCTCAGTACTTTTTCTTAGAGCAGCATAATTGTCCTCTGCTTCTTCTGGCTTCTCTCAGGCATTCTGCTCTGTGCTTCCTGTTCTCAGAGTTTTCTTAGTCTGGTAGCCCCACCCACACTTCCTGCCTGCCTTTGGCCAATCAGCGCTTTTTATTAAACCAGTGGGTGGAACAATTATTTCCCATGAAACAACACAATCCCCTACAAATTCCTTCAACAAATATGACCTTCTAATGTCCCAAACAGTGTGCTGTGAGTTGGGTGAATCATATCAGAAGTTAACACAGTGGGTTTAGGAATCATAGGAACCAGGATAACCAGGGGAGACCAAGCTTCTCAACTTGGTTTCTGAGACTCTAGATTTTTGGATAAATTAGTTCATGCTTGTAACTTGAAGGTAGGTCACTAAGGGTGGCATGTGTCTGTATCTATTGTTGATGGCATTCTCAGCTATGAGAGCTGGACCTCTGGAACCAACAAAACAAACACTCCTCTACCCATCCAAAAGACAAGACAGACTTCACGAAAAAATTAATTTATAAGGAAAGTAGTAAAATACACAATAAATCGGGTGACATAAGTTTTGAGGAAATAAAGCAAGGAAAATAAACGAGAGAGGTTCAACTAAATATTCCCTATGGCCTGATTTCAGAACCCTCCATCTTTTACATACATGGGCCATCTCTAAAGAAATGGTGCCACTTACTTCCTTATTAATTTTATTTAGTGCGGGTGGGGGTTAGGAAGTTTCAGTCTGTCAGTTTAGGATAAGTTAACTTGGAGATGCTCAGTAGATACTATTAGCCAGCCATGCTGTGGGAATGAACCTCTGTGGCCCAGAAAAGAAGGCTAAGCCAGAGAGGCTCTTGGCAGCATCGACACAGATGCCATCAAATTGGGCGAAACTTCCCAAGGAACTCAGACACATGGAAGAAATAAGCAGTAAAAAGATGGAGCTTGGGTGTTTAGCTGGAGTCCAGAGTCTCCAGAAAGTGACTGGAGAAGGTTTCTCAGGGGGAAAGGAGGGACTGATTGTGTTGCTGATCTGATCACTTCGGTGAGGACAAATAGTGACTGTAGGGCTTACAACTGTACTCACTGGCTGACACTAACCACTGTGCTCACTGGCTGACACCGCTGTGCTCACTGGCTGACACTGACCACTGTGCTCACTGGCTGACACTGCTGTGCTCACTGGCTGACACTGACCACTGTGCTCACTGGCTGACACTGCTGTGCTCACTGGCTGACACTGACCACTGTGCTCACTGGCTGACACTGACCGCTGTGCTCACTGGCTGACACTGACCGCTGTGCTCACTGGCTGACACTGACCGCTGTGCTCACTGGCTGACACCGCTATACTCACTGGCTGACACTGACCACTGTGGTCACTGGCTGACACTGACCGCAGTACTCACTGCCTGACACTGACCGCTGTGCTCACTGGCTGACATTGACCACTGTACTCACTGGCTGACACTTCTGTACTTACTGGCTGACCTTTAGTTTAAAAAAATTTGGGGATATTGAAATAAAAAGGTAGAATTCGTAAGTAAAATGGAAGAGGGGAATGTGAAAGGCTTTTCCAAGGATTTGGGGGTAATGAGTGGGGTGGGGAATCGGGAAGATGGTGCAGTCAGGAAAAGGGGCTGTTTTTCCTTGTATGATGAAATTCAGTTTTTGCTCCTTTTAAAATTTTTCTATTTAAAAGGGATTTGCTACATACCAACCACAGTTCCCCTTCTCTCCTCTCCCCCACGCCCCATTCCTCCCCCCACCCTCATCCACTCCCCAGAGAGGATCAGGCCTCCCATGAGGAATCCACAAAGTCTGGAATATCAGGCTGAGGCAAGATCCAGACACCCCACACACACACCCCCATTAAAGCTGAGCAAGGTGTCCTTCTGTAGGGAATGGGCTCCAAAAAGCCAATTCATACACTAAGAATAAAACCTGATCCCACTGCCAGAGGCCCCTCAAACTGCCCAAGCCACACGACTGTCGTCCACATTGAGAGGACCTAGTTCAGTCCCTTGTAGGTTTTTCAGCTGTCAGTTCAGAGTCAATGAGCTCCCAATAGCTTGGGTCAGCTGTCTCTGTGGGCTTCCCCATCATGATGTTGACCCAGTGCTTAGCTGTGGATCTCTGTATCTGTTTTCATCAGTTGCTGGATGAAGGTTCTATAATGACAATTAGGGTGGTCATCATTTTGATTATAGAGGAAGGTCAGTTTATGCACCCTCTCCACTACTGCTTGGAGTCTTAGCTAGGGTCCTTGTGGACTCCTGGTAGTTTCTCTCCCACCAGGTTTCTCCCTAACCCCCAAACGGCTCCCTCTGTAGCAGTGGGGTTTCTTGGTCCCAGGCGGCCAGAGGCCCAGACCCTGCTGCACCAGACAGCTTAGCTGCCCAGCCGCCCACCACTCTGGCCCCAAAAATGACTCAGACGCTTATATTAAGTTCATGCTGTTTGACCTATGGCTCAGGCACATTGTTAGCTAGCTCTTACATCTTAAATCAACCCATTTCCATTAATCTGTCTGCCACATGGCCCATGGGTCACCTGTGTTCCTTACATGTTGCTACTTGGGCGGCTTGCTTGATCTATCTGACTCCGCCCTGCTTCTCCTACCTATGTTCTGATTTCTCCTCCTATTTCTTCTATGGTGCCTGTCATGGCCCAAAACAGCTCCTTTATTTAAAGATTGATATTCACAGCATACAGAAAGGCATTCTCACATCACTTCCCCCTTTCTGTCTAATCAAAAAGGAAGGTTTCAATTTTAACATAGCAAAATTATATATAACAAAATAGCCATTAAGCAAGAATTACAGTTATAAGAAAATACTCTTATCATCTACCTTATCTTTATGATTCTAAAGTTTCATATCCAATATACCTTTCAAATGACTAAGAAAAACTACCTATAAATATCTAATCTTCAACTACATCAGAGACCACAGAAGGATATATTTACTCAAGTAAACCAGAAGTGCAAGCAACTTCTAAAATCTAGAAAGGACAGAGATGACACCCATCTGCTGGGACAGTCACCCAAAGTTCCTTTATAAAGTTGGGCATCCATCTTCAGCCCACAGGCCCAGAGTCTCTTTCCATTTCAGTGAAGCAGGAAATCTGCTCTGTCCATTTTGGCACAGTTCATCAGTTGCTTTTCCTCGAGTCCTGAAGAATATCTGACAGTTTTCTCTGTAAAGCAGGAACCTGAATGACCATCTCACCTTGTTTTGCCAAAGTTTAGAGGCCATCTTCCTATGGAACCTGCATGTCCAGTTTAAACAGCATACTGTCAAGCAGTCAATATAAGAACAGGTTCTTGTCTAGTGGCTAACCATTGCCACAAATAGACTCCATATGGAGCTTCTTTGTTGTCTATTTTTTTTTTTTTTTTGAAGTAAATTAGTGCTGCCAGGAGCAGACCTGTCTCACTGTCTTGAAAAGTCTAAGCTCTTAAAATATTTTAAATGCCATATTCTGTAGGTCTTAGAAGTGTCTGAAGATTTCCTATCTAATTGAATTATATCTTTGCATATCTAAAAATCTAACATGCATTTCTTAATTATACATTACAATTTTAAATCAGTTACATAAACATCATACCTTAAACAAGAGTAGAAAAATACATATAGCATAAGAGAATTGACCTTAAGTTTGTATCAATAAACCAAAATCTATACCAATGTAAAACATTTCAAGATTAACAGCTGATTTCTTGATCTAAGAAAATTAATAATCTAATTTTTAAAAAATCATTTATATTCCATATTCCCTTTTTCTTCTTAGAAAGAGATTAACTATGACCATTAACCATTTATAATGAAAACAAACATTTAGAAACAGTATTTGGGGAATTTGGGCGTAGTTTTCTATTACTACTTCCTGCTGATTAAGGGGCATTGAAAATGCCATGGATTGTTGAGACTGGATCATAATCTTCAGCCCTGAAGCTGATCCGACCATCTCTTCCCATCAGAGGTTTTTTTTGAGGGGGTCTTGGATGCTGAAACAATATTTTCCTGGAAGCAATCCACAGGTTCTCATCTTCTGTGGAAACAAAAGTAGAACTCTTCCTAAGCAATAAATCCTTAGACATAAATTTCAAAATCAAAATACCTTTAAAATGTATATTCCTGTTTAACTTAGTAGCCTTTGCATTTGCAATCCATTGTCTTTCTGCAGTTAGCAGAAAGTTATAAGCATATATATATATATCAGTTAGTTATAAGAAAACACAATAACAACCTAGCTCTTACATCTTAAATCAACCCATTTCTATTAATCTGTCTGCCACATGGCTCGTGGCTCACCTGTGTTCCTTACATGTTGCTCCTTGGGCGGCTTCAGCTTGCTCAGGTCTGCCTGACTCCACCCTGCTTCTCCTACCTATGCTCTGATTTCTCCTCCTACTTCTTCTATGGTGCCTGTCATGGCCCAAAACAGCTTCTTTATTTAAAGATTGATATTCACAGCATACAGAAAGGCATTAACACATCATCCCTCTATCAAGATACCTATTTTATTGTTCTCTCTCTGTCCCTCCCCCAGCTCTACCATCCCATTCCCTTGTTCTCTTCCTACCTCTCCTTACCCTCTCCCTCCTCTACCCAATTTACTCAGGAGATCTTCTCTATTGCCCCTTCCCAGGGAGATCCATGGGTGTCTCTCCCAGGATCCTAGCTTCTCTGGAATTGAGGATTGTAACCTGGTTATCCTTTGCTTTACGTCTAGATATTAGGCATAAGGCAAAAGATAACCAGGCTCTGGTCCAGCTTTTCAACTGTAAAAAGGTAAACAATAGACTCTCTCTTAGTATAACTAAGACGATTAAACTTGGCAAAGCATGTCATAGATAAGTGCTTGGTATATACTGAGCACACACAACAGAGTCATCTCCCCTACCTCTCAGACCAAGCAAGAGAAGATGCATAAACACATACATGGTGAGGCAGGTGCTTCTGGTGCCAGGTGTGGGGAGCTAGAGTTGTGGGAGGTGGCATGGAATGTTGAGTCTAATGACTATTAGTGGCACCTTAGCCTCCCACACTAATAAGGCCAGCAGGAGAGGAGGGAACGTTGCAGGTTTAATTCTATGTCATTTTGCCTTCAGTCTGATTTTCCCTGGTGTCCGCCTGGCCTCTGACAGCCAATTCAGCGATTTCCTTGATGGCCTGGGCCCTGCTCAGCTAGTGGGACGCCAAACCTTGGCTACTCCTGCAATGGGTAAGAATTTCTGTCATGTGATTTCACTGTCCTTTAGATTATTGAAAAATCACATTCCCCAGTTTCATGATATTTAACAAGATTATGAGCAAGAATAAAGGGTCTCAGATTTTGACACTAAGTGTTCTTAGGTTTTTTTTTTTTTTTTCCTTTTGTAATTTCTATTTATCTTTAAAGCAACATACTGCTGAGAACATTTAAATCTTAAAGAATGAATACATCTGGGATCTTAAGAAAACATCTAGGAAATGTCTGAAGTGAGCGCTTGGCACAGGTGGCTCCCACTTCCTGTTTTTCTTCCCTGTGTCCCTCCAGGTGACATTCAGGTGGGAATGATGGACAAAAAGGGGCAATTGGAGGTGGAAATCATCCGGGCTCGAGGCCTTGTAGTAAAACCAGGTTCCAAGACACTGCCAGGTAAAACAGAAAAGATTTCACTGTTAATTTTACATAGCCTATGTTATTTTGTTGTAAAAGTTATTTATCTTTGCTAAAATCTTCTTAATCAAGATGTGAGTAGAGAACCCCATTACTGTACTGCTTGGGACTGAAGCATTTGCATGTATTCTGAGGGAGCTGTAAGTTTGTGATCTGATAGGAAACACGTGTTTGAGGAAGCACATACATAATTGTGACCTCCATGTTTAGGTCAGTCACGTCACAGTGTGCGCTAGAAGTACGTTTCCAGTTACCTGCTGATTTTTGTTATTCTTTGGTTTACCGGGAACTTCACATTTGTCCCTAGATATCCTTCAAGCTCTGGAATTAGTTCCAAAAGCTGGTGAATGTTTAGTCCCACAGTATGTGAGAGACTCTGCCATAACTTGATACCACACATTTCATACTGACACATTATTATAGTTCAAGATACTTGGAGCCATGGAAATGGTTCAGAGTCTATATGTGCTGTGTGCAGAGATCAGTAGATCCAGTATATAAAAACTGAGTTCTGAAAGTATCCCTATCTCCAGCATCTTTGGTGACTAATAATTCTGCATTTCTCTTTCAACTCCTCAGTTATTGAAGGAATTTTAAAGTAAAGTTACATTACATTCTATATCACTGTGAAGTTATATTGTAAAGGTCTTGAGGGTGATTGACTTCTTCAGCATAATGCATAGCATGAGACATGCAGGAACATGCTTCTCATCAAAGTGTTTGTCCTTCCTACTGAGCAGCCTCTCCACATTTCTTTTGAACACACCACCGCTTATACTCACACTATCACCAGCTAACAAGTGAGCTATAGGGTAAATAAAACAGCCACATTTTAAGCATGTTTATTGAGATCAAAATCTTGGTAATTTAAAGACTTAAGACATTTGAATCGTGGTAGGTACTAGAAACATTTTACCTTATTTAATTCAACATTTCAATCTATATAAAAAAGAGATGTTGGGAGGGGAAGACAGGACTCTGTCAAGATCCTTAAACTGAATGGCTGATAGGTGTCCACTGTGGTTCTGACATGGAAGGGCAGGCCAGGGTCTAGAGCACTGCCAACTCCTCAGTGAAGATGGAGCCAATGTTCCTGTCACCGTGAGCAATGGCCCTTACGCCCTGTTTCTCTCCCCAGCACCATATGTCAAGGTGTATCTATTAGACAACGGAGTCTGCATAGCCAAAAAGAAGACCAAGGTGGCAAGGAAGACCCTGGAGCCCCTGTATCAGCAGCTCTTATCCTTTGAGGAGAGCCCCCAGGGAAAGGTCTTACAGGTGTGTGCACACTGCTGACCTCTGATGTAGGAATGCACTTCCCTCGAGCCTGGCCTTAGATCTAGTATCTCCAGTCCAGTTCTCTTCTGTTCCTCATGGCTGACCTTCTCTGTCAACTGGAAAGCAGTGGCCATTGCTGTCAAGTTGTATTTGTCTGTTACAGGGCAATTCCTCACAGACATGCAAACCAGGGTTAGACACCAGCTTTTTTCCTCATGTGACTTCAGACCTTAACACTGTTGGATACTGTAACCTTGCCTTCTGGGAGTTAAAGGCAACATTGCCATTAATCAGACTCTGCTACTTACCTTGACCCTGACAACAGCACACTAGCTGAACGTCTTTTGCTAGTTTAATTATGGTTTTGCTGTCTCAATACAGACATGTGTGTGTTTATACTAATGTTACTTATTATTTTGCCAACAGATCATTGTCTGGGGAGATTATGGCCGCATGGATCACAAATCCTTTATGGGAGTGGCTCAGATACTTTTAGATGAACTAGAACTGTCCAATATGGTGATTGGATGGTTCAAACTCTTCCCTCCCTCCTCCCTAGTAGATCCAACCTTGGCACCTCTGACAAGAAGAGCTTCCCAGTCATCCCTGGAAAGTTCTACTGGACCTTCTTACTCTCGTTCATAGCAACTATAAAACTGTTGTCACAACAACCAGCGATACAGAAGCAGAAGCAAATGCACAGGCCACCCTGGTAACACTGCATGCTTGATGTCGTGTCTTCGGAGCCCACGTCTAGGGGTACAGAGCGATCCTATGTTCTCAGAGGAAGTACGCATTGTGCCCCAGCGAAGGCCCTCAGGTTGAAAGAGCAGAGCTGTGAGGAACTGTTGGGTTTAGAATTCAGTGACACTCAAGTTCCGGTCCAATCTGAAGCCATGGATTAATCAGTCAGCCCTTTTCAATGGCACCTTTATATTTTTATCTTTTTTTTTTTTTTTTTCCATTTATTTGATTCCAAAGCCTGTTATGCCACAGAAATGGAGCTCTACAGCCACTAAAGCCACACTACAGGCCAAGGAGCAAAGTCCTAGGAAGCATCAGGTGAGAAGCAAGAGACCAAAGAAGTGGTCAGGAGCAGAGTCGGCCACCGCTCCTGAGGGGGCTCCGGCAGGGACATTGGTAGACTCTGGGTTAGCTCCAGGACGAATGGCATTCACTAATGCCAAAATGTGTTGGACTCTGAAAATCAAAATTCTGTGACTGCACTGTACTGAATGAAATTAAAGAAACTTTTTTTGCATGGACACAGATTAGCTGAATATTTAAATTATTTTCTCGGGGCTGCAACTTGCAAAAAATAAAATAAAATAAAATAAAAATCAGCCATTTTCAACAATTTATATTATTTTTAAAAATAAATTTCACTAGTGCATGGTTTTAAAATGGGAGAGAATGCAACAGGGTGATAGAAAGGCACACCATGTTTATTCTTTATTCATAGTCTGTGTTTTGGCAGGCATTACAAATGAAAATACTTTCTAGCAGATACTTAACATCCTCTTTATGTGACAATAAGTATAATATATTCGATTTATTTCCATGTTAAATATACAGATCTCATAAAGTTCAATATGTGCAAATTTTTCACATCTTTCCTCCTCTATCTCACTTTTCTTCCCGCCCGCTTTACACCTTTCCTTTTCTCTGTCCTGAGTGAACCTCACACTAAAAGACCGTGAGCCTTTGACCTGACCTGTTACACCCACATTTGATCAGAGTCGCAGATGCCTCTGCATTTATGGTTTCTCAAATCTGCTCAAGAGCTTCATTTCAAGCATGTTGAAAGGATTTTGCGATTTGACTCGGGACATAAGGCAAGGCAGGCACGTATTTGACAAAGAAGATATCTAACATTTGCAGTTTATTGTACAGTGCATGGTAATTGTTTTCACCTTAAAAATTCAGTTTACGGGAAAATCCTAAAATCATGTGGCATTGTAATGTCTAACAAATTTGTTTTTAGCACCAGCATTATTCATACAGGGGATTAAGTATTATTTGTAGGTTTTAGGTTCTGTTTGTTTCTAATTTGTTAAAGCAATTTCTTTAGCTGATTTCCATTTACTATGTGAATAGAAACACGCTAAATATGTGGAGCCCTGAAACACAGGGCTGTTTATTAATTCATTTTTCTGTAGTCAATTCAATTTTTCACAAATTATATTTCTAAAGAAATATAGTAAGCATAAATTTGCAACAATTTTAAAGCTCCAATTTTTAGGTGACTCAAAGAAAGTCTGTATGCCTCTTAATAGTTATTTGATGCCATCACCAAAAGTCTCATCCCTCAAGTGAAAACCCCACCTTTGGTTCACGGGCAGTTTTTACCATTGAGTGGCGCTACAGGGTCCCGTTTCTCTCCAGGTCTCTAACAGGAGATGTCACTGGTCAATGTAGTAAACGACCTATCTTTTCTGTCTCTTATATATACTTTGATTACACATCCTTAGAGATCAGTTTTAATTTCTTGCAATAATTTTTAAGACCCATCTGTATCCCCTTTGTTTAAATGGAGGCCATGCACACAAAAATCTTTTCTTTGTTTCTCTTTTTTGATTCAATGCTGACCATTGAAAACTGTCGATGCTTGATACGGTGCAAAAGTTAAAGTGAGCTGTCACTCAAAATGCCTTCTCTTTATGTGGTGCAACATGAACTACACCGAGACCATGTCTTGATTTTCTCAGACCTATGACAGGCCTGGTGAAGGGGAGAAAAGAAAGAACACAACGCTATGGATAAGTTTAGACACCTGTACCAGCAGCGATTTGGTTTAATAGACCTGTAGCATCTTTGTTCTCCCTTAGAACAGACATTTAACCATGTTCCCGACACTAAAATGCAGTCACGTAATCTTTTCTGCATATTCCTGTACAAATTATTTCTAATTTTAATAAGAAGGACATGACTGTGGAATATTTGTACATACTTGTCATTATGCAGTATTTATTTAAAAGTTGGTGTACCTTTTTTAATTTTCACATGTCCGCACCTCAACTTGTGGTTACGTCATGTAAATAGCGCTATGCCAGTGACCGTTGCTGCCCTCTACAGAGAATGTTTTCAAGTAAGGGAAACTCCAGGTGGAGAAAATGGGGAGGGAGGGCAGTAAAATTAGGCCTGTAACAAACACCGACTGATGTAAACCAAATTCATTCTGGTGATGGTATTTAACATTTGAAATAAAACATTTTCTTTACTTTGTTCATGGTGCTTTCTGAGACATCTCCACTTGCATCCCCACGCCTTCCTCCATTTACCGGTGAACCAGCTTATCATTTCCAGGCAATAGGCCAGTTTTCCTTTCTTATGGGTTCTGGTTTTTCCACATTGCTGTTTGTAGACCGTATCTGTAAAGTCTAGGAAGATTCTGCTCTTACCACCAAATGGTGTTGCAGTGCTTTCCAGCTAAGTGACTGAACAGTCTGTAGACTTAATGAGCAGAATGGAGGAGATTCTAGTTCATCCTGAATGAGAGCAGGATACTGTGTCTACAACCAAGGCAACTTACAGAAGAAGAAAACATTTTATTGGGTCTTGCTTACAGTTTTGGAGGTTTAGTACATCATCGCCATGGTATGGATCATGGTAGCAGTTGTTGGAGCCGTATCTGAGACCTAGATTCAGATCTGATGGCAGAAAGAGAGAGAGCAACACGTGCTTAGCCGCATGTGGGCTTCTGAAATCTTAAAGCCCACCCCAGTGACACCCCCGCTTCAACAAGGTCACACTTTGCAGTCTTCCCCAGAATCCACTAACAGGACCAAGCATTCAGACCACCTCACTGAGTGTACTGGTTCCTGAGTAAAGATGAAGCAAGTATCATACTGATCCGTTTCCACTGCAGAGTTCACCTTTGTGGAGGGCTAGGGGTTATTTGCAATTGTGGAGAACCTGACTGAACAATCTGTACAAAGACGGGCTTGTTCTGTGTTAGTGTGAGACTGTGTCACCACATCCTTCCAAGAATTGTCATGGGGTTCTCCACAGACTCTGAAATCAAGTACTAGTCAGGATTCATGTTCAGTGATTTTGTCTCTCCATTCTTGGTCATGGCCATTTCCTCTATTTCCAATGATTCTCTTTTATCCCAACTCCCCATATACCCAATGCTAGTTTTCATTATTCAAAGTAAATCCCTAGATTAGTGAGGTATTTCTCTTGATGTCTGAGGATTCTTTTAATAAAGTCCCCAGAGTTTCTTTTATGTCCTCTTCTGAAAAGCCCTTTACTGCTCTCAAAACTGATCCATCTTGGTTCCTTCCTTATTTAATTTTTGCAGTATGATTGCCATTAATGTCAAGGCCTTCAATTCACACAACCAGGATTCTGACACCAAATTTCCACAGCCAACAACGAAGGTCGTGATGGCCACTCTGGCTTACCAGGAATAGGGAAGAAATGAGACACCAAAGATGACCTTTAGCACTCAGTACACTTACAGAGCATGTGCTCTCTACCTCTGTCTCTCCTGGATCATCTTGTGAGGCCCTCTATGGCCACTAGTATTTATGAACAACATAAGCTAAAGATCACACACCCACTTCTAGTCTGTGAAATGTTTATTGAGCAATAGTATGGGAGATGAAAGTTTGAAAATGACCTAACAGTTGCCCTCTTAGCACAGCAGACAAGCGTGTAAATCCCTTAGTTTGAAAATCACAGAAAACAACAACTCTGTATCCTTCAAATTCTCTATGTGGCTCAACTCAGATCACTTATAACCACTGGCATTCATTTCCACCACTTGGAAGCAGGGAGATGGGTTGGCTACTCTACCATCATTAAATCAAAATTTTGATTAGCAGTCAAGATTTTACTTCCCAGGTATTGCATGAATTCTCGTGGGTAGTAATAATAATCTGGAGTCCGATATTGGGGAAAAGATCAGAGAGACAGAGGAGCAGCCACATCCACTTCTCATCTAGCCATCTCAGCTGAAAGGCAGATCCTGTCTCCATGAATCCTCAGATTGAATAGGGGAAGTGAAGGCAAGCTCAGCTGAAGTGGAAGGGGCTACATTCTGTCTTCTCCCTCCTTATATTCCTTTCTCTGTGTAGTGCTATGCTAGTGCTGGGATTAAAGGCATGTGCTTCCCAAATTCTGGGAGCAGAGGTATGGGATCCCCAGTGCTGGGATTAAAGGTGTGTGCCACCACAGCCTGGATGTGTTTCTCTCTGGACTGGATCAATCTCATGTAGCCCAGTGTGACCTTGAACTCACAGATCTCTGTCTCTGCCTCCAGTGTGCTAGAATTAAAGGTATGTGCCACCACTGCCTGACATCTATGGCTAACTCTGCGGCCAGCTCTCTGTCTCTGATCTTCAGGTAGTCTTTATTAGATAGATACACAATCACCACACCCAAGGACACACATGATTTGGGTTTGGGGTTTTGTTTTTGTTTGTTGTTTGCCCTATATATGTTTAATAATATCTGTCAAATAAATTTAACTTAGTCCTTGCTTCATTTAGAAGCATTGTTCTGGGCAGAACAGTGAACAAAAAGCTGCTCCCAGGGAAGATTTCATTCTGCAAAAGACAACCCAGGGTGAAGATTACTAATGTAATTATAGCATTCTGAAGGTAAAATCACTAGAATCTCATGAAAAGATACTGTGAAGTGTTTAACCCACTCAGGCTTAAACTTAACTCGGTGGGGTAGCTGGTGTCTGCAAATGGGTTAAGTGGAATAAAGACAAAGGCAATGGTAGCTAGAGTGAGATAAAAATATTCTCAGCAAAGAGAGGAGTGGGGAAGAAATCTGGAGGCGTCTGATTCTACCTCCTCTATCTCTACAGTGTCTAAGAGAGGGACTCATTTAAAAAGTACTTATGAGTGAGAGTAAATTAATGATCCAACAAAAAGCATGAAGATTCTATATAATGGATTACTCTTGTATCAAAAAAGAATTGGTGTTTGCTTGAAAAACTAGTTTGTGTAATTATTTTATTTGTAATTGTGTATTGGGTGGTAAGTGCCCGAGACACAAGATTCCTGGAGCTGGAATTCCATCAGCTGTGAGCTCCCTCACAGGGGTCTTCAACAAGAGCAATGAACATTCTTAACTGCTGAACCATGTCTACGGCCCCCAGAAACGTATTTTGATTTAATGGGAGAGGCTTACTTACCAATGAGATAACTGATGTGAAGCTTCCCCTGCGCTGTTCCATCTGAAATGCCTCCTTGACTGCCACTTACTCCCCCAGGATGTTTTGTTACAACTTTAACCCTGAGACAGTCTCCACCAAGCAGCCCCAGTCTGCCCAGCTCATCACATGCACTAGCCAAACAACCTTTCCAGAAAAGACTCCCTCAGCTCTTTCAGAAAGATGACTGATATCAACTTGGAAGACCAAAGATTCCAATACCTGAAATTTGTGTTCAAAATTGACATAAGACTGAGTCAAGAGACTTCAGGTCTGTGATATCTTTACACCCTTTAGGATTAGCTTTCTGTCCTTTTTGTCTTGTGGTAAAAAACCCACCAGTATTGTTCCCATAAGCCCTTTTCTAATTTATCCCACTCCAGTGTCCCAGCTGGTGATGGACTAGTGATGCAGACTTCAACTGAGTAGACCTCTGTGCCTAACCTATGAACATTTATTTAATTGTTTTTGTTGGTGTTCTACTTCATCTTGATACTATAGAGGCTGTTCATCTTCACTATTAAATGCAAAAGAGAAAAACAGAGTGCTAGTGACTCTGCTTTCTAATACTTCATCAAAGCTGGTTTTTCCATAAGAGAAAATGGAGTCAGCAAAGCCAAGACCAGTGAACAGAACTACAGGCTTCACATTCTCAGCTCCACTGGGACTGGGGACTGATGACCAGCTAAAGTCTTGCTCTGTCAAAAGAGTTCCTGCTGCTTGATGTTATGTATCCAAATTAGTACATCTGTCCAGGATGAATCTAATGAGATTGTAGAATCTCTAGGAGTCTCCAAGGTTCTCCAGGGCAGCCTCTTAGCAGTGAAGGAATACTAAGTGAAGGCCAACCCCTTGACAAGAAGTGTTTTTCCATGTAACACATCCCACTCCACAATCTCAGATCCCTGTTGTGAGATATTTGATAACACTGTGAAGCTATGTCACTGTGACTGGCTTAATAAAAAAATAAACAGCCAATAGCAAGGCAGGAGGAATAGGCAGGACTTTGGGGCAGAGAGAACTCTGGAAAGAAGAGAAGGGGAGTCTCCAGTTGGATGCAGGGGAAGCAGAACATACGAGAGGAAAGGTAAAAGCCACAAGCCACACGTGGCAGCACATCCATTAACAGAAATGGGTTAATTTAAGCCATAAGAGCTAGATAGAAATAAGCCTAAACTATGACTGAGCTTTCATAATTAGTAAGTCTCTATGTCATTATTTGGGAGCTGGCTAGTAGGATAAAGACTCATTACATACTCCTCTTCCTAAGACTGAGCCTTCAAGTAGTTTATTCTTCTGAGACATCCACTATCATCTAGAGTCATGCAAGAAAGGGCTTGCCACAAACTAGACTTTCAAATGCTTTGCTTTAACTATTTACTCCCCCTAACTCCTAGAAGCATAATAGGAGGTCCACTAAAAGAGCCTGCCCAGGATTAAAACAGCGCTCTGAGCTTGAACATTTTCTTACTGCTGACTATCTAACCTTGAGAGCTGTGTTTCCTGTTTCTCCTCTACAAGGGAAAACAGGAAATAATTTTAGATTGTTGAAAGGATTAAGTGGAGTAACTTAGTTGAGAGATTGAGCATAATGCCAGGTAAACAAGAATTCAAGAATGGGTAACTGTTCTTGCTACAGTGGGGCCACTGTTACACATGTCCCCAGTTTACCCTTCCCATTCTAGAGACACAAAGTTCCTGGAACCGCTTGTCACTTACTAGAAACTGTCATCTTACCCTCTCCAAATCGAAGCAGACAGCTCCCAACAGACGTCAGCCCAAGGAGGAGAGTCCAATGGACACACCTCATGATGCTATTGCCTTTTTCTAGAGCTAGCTTCCACCACCTTTTCAGAATGAGCTGGGTCAACTCAGCATCTCAGATCCTCCAAGGGATCTTCTCAAAGTCAGAATGCTTCTTCATTCTATCTTTGTGGAATTTTATTTTTAGCCAAGGCCAAATATAAACGTTTATTCTTGCTTATTTTTCCTTATGGATTTTTGTACAATATGTAAAAGCTGCTAAAAATCACTATGACTCTCTTACCACTGGCATTCACTGAATTATGTGAGGTCTGAAGGCTCATCAAAACCATCACCCGGTGCTGCCAGCTTTGTGTCTTCTGTAATCTGATAAAAGCTTCCTCTAGTTTTTGTTCACATCTTTGATTTAAAAAAAAAAAAAAAAAAGTTGACTAAAATGAACCAAACCAAAGTCTTGCTTTAATCAATATCATATAACTTACTGGCATACAACATATTACTTACAAAATAACTTTAATTAGTACATTAAATTAAATTTAAAAAAATAAATTAAAAAAAATAAAGACTTAAAAATTCTTAAGACTACCTTATAAGGTATTTTAGATCTTTATTTTGCACGTTTGAAAACTATAGTTTAGATAGGTTAAATCTTATGACCAAGGTCACTTATATGGAACATATACTGAATGTAAACCTGGGTCTTTGAACAATAGGTTGAATTATTCACTTCACTGTAAAGGTACTTTACTCAGCCATTAGCTGCTAGACATGGCCCACTTTGTCCACAGAGAATTCATTAAGACCATTCTAAAATGATTTACTTGAAATATACCATACACAGTTTCCTTTAAATGGTGCTCACATTACAGGTGTCGTTGTTGTACCTGTGTAGAGAGATCCCCAAGGACCACCAGGGAGCTAAATTCCAATGCAAACACATCATGGTCAGTTTATTCTTTTGGATAGGTTTGAACGTGGGCCAAAACTCTTTGTTCTGACACAGCGAAGGAAATTCGGCCCTGAGTTCAGGGCTTAGAGGGGTTTAAAAAAAAAAAAAAATACACAAGTGGGGTGTTCCATGTCTTGGCATTTCAGGGCTGGGTAAAGGGATATGAGGTAGAGTAATTCTTGGAAACTATTGGTTAAACTTTTGGTGCCAATCCAAGTTTTCAATCTACTGGCTGAACTTTCGGCAGGAAACCAAGTTTTGAATCTATTGTCTGTCAGGTGAGTTCCTGAGATTTTTTCCTAGATTCTTCTTAGACCTGGGCCTACCTTCAGGTACTAGATAGTCTTTCCCTGAAATAAAGTTTTACAGTGGTAAATCTATGCCTTCACATCACTAGAATGCACAAGTGGATTAGCGTGAAATGGACCTTGACTGGTGGCTCTTATTGTGAGTATCTTTCTGTCCTTTAGTTTTATCCTTTCTGGTTGAAGATTCCCTGTGTTCCATTTAATTCTTAACAAAAGGAGCAAGGGAGAATTGGGAAAACACATTAGCATCTTTTCAACCCTGTCACTGAATAACAGAAAGGCCTTGCATCTCCCATGGCAGCTCAATCTACTCAAAGGCTCATTCTTACTGTGTCTAGCAACTGTTCTCCATGGGTTCCGATCTCCTGCCGCTCTACATTCTCTGCTTCTGTTTGTCCTCACTTGGTGGCCCAGCCTCCTGTTATATTCATTTGTTGAAATCTGACTTCATTGGTAGCACCTCTATAATGAAACTACTTCTAGCTTTGGTTCTGTTTATATATTTGCTTTATATTCTATTTTTTTGGTCTGATTTTCCTTATTATTTTCATTAGAGTAGAATGACAATTTTATTTTTTCCTAGATTCCTTTATGATTTTTTGCCTATTAACACCCCTGCCAGTGAATCTTTAATGTGGCCTCTGAGCATTTCAAGGTGTCAATGGAGAACTCTGGGTCACTTGCCTGATAACCACCAGTGTCTGTTTTCTTTATGTCTTGACTGGAAAACAAAATACTCACTCCTAAGTGCTTACATGACTAATTTCTAAGTCACAAAGTAGATTTTTTGTCTTGTTGTAAAGAATTATTCTCAAATGAAATGACTCATATGTAGTCTTCAGGCTTAAAAATGTCAGTTATATTCTCTGAGACCCCTCTCAGAGAAGGAGATGAGATTGTAGGTAGAGAATAGGCTGAAATGAGTAATGAGTGACACATGCGCCCACATAGACCAATAGTGGGATCACCCACGAGTGATTGACTAGACTGTCACAAAAAACACTTTGTTCTTTGCTGCTTCTCCCATTGGAAGCACTTACACTGGGCAGTCATGCCCCAATTGGCGTCCCCTGCTGTGTGTGAAGGTGGTTCTGTTAGAGAAAGATACCCCTCGGTGGTCTCCACAGCCCATCAACCAGGATCAACTTAAAGAAACAGCCTAGGAAAGGCTCCCAGCTCTCAGGGCAGCTAAGGGGCCTTTCCAGAGGAACAACCTACTCATGGAGGGTGACAGATGTCAAAATAAGGCTTTGAAATGTCCTGGGAAAGTTTTACTTCATGTGCCCCACTTTTTATGATCAGGACAGTTGGGAATGAGAGAAAAAAAATCCTGGAAAATATCCATATATGGAGAAGAGCATCTCTAAATCTTTGTGCGATGTGTGTATTTCTCCAAACTCAGCTTTATTTCCCAAGTAAGAAGTAGATGACATCCCACTCTGTTCTCACCTACAAAGTCAAGGCTCCTGTGTGCTGATTGACTTCTGTGGACAAGGCTTTGGGGTATTGTGGTGATTTGAATAGGAATGGTCCCCATAGGCCAGTTATTTGAATGCATAGTCATTGGAATGACACTGTTTGAAAGAATTTGAGAGTTCAAAACTGTAGCTGTGTTAGAGGGAGTGTGTCACTGGAATGGTCTTTGAGGTTTCAAATGCCCACACCAAGCCCAGTTTTTCTCTCTCTCTCTTTCTCACTCCCTCTCCCTCCTTCCCTCCCTCCTCCCTCTGCCTACAGAACAGGATGCAGTTTTTGGTTACTACCCCAGCACCATGTCTGCCTGCACCATATAATAGTATGTTACATGCAGTGTAGTATATTAAACATATGAAACTGTACACAAGCCCCCACTTTAAAGTTTTCTTTCATAAGAGTGTTCCAGTGACCATGATGTCTCTTCGTGGCAACAGAACAGTAACTAAGACATGTGTGCTCATCATCTCTTTAGGACTTTAGCAGCACTGATGACTCCCATGGCACCCTGACCGAGCTGTCACTTGGGCCTTGCTTGGTGCTGAAGAGCAGCAGGGCTGCAGGGAACAGACTACAGGGTGAAGGAGCTTTCTCATGACCCTCAAGCTTTGATTAGACAGCAGAAGACACTGGGAGCAGAATTATGTGTGGCCTTGCCTATTCTTGGTTTGTTATACAACTTGACAGGTCGACTTGGTATGCAGACATGTACAAAGCTTAGGTAGATATTGGTTGTGACATAGTTCTGAAAAATCAACTCTTGGATGGTTGGTGGAAGAGACAAAGGGTTGACTCATTCCGAATGTTCTAAGGTTGATAAGTGCTGAGTGCATAAAATGTTGGTGATTCTGACAAACTTTAAGAACAAACTCACTACCTAAAGACTGTTAGGAAAATAGTCCCAAATACTTTAAGCCAGAAATCTATTTTTTTAATGATTTTCTCGTGAGAAGAAGGGACAGGATACAAAGCACAGAGTCTCACAATCATGTGGAAGTAAGCCCAACAAACCAGGAGTCATTTCACCCCGTGGGGACTTCATCAGCACTTGTGTGAAGCCATAGGTAGTAAAGACCCTAGAAAAATGGATTACTATTAAATGAATTTCTTCCTTGAGGTTACTTTGAGCACAAGACAGTAGCTATAGACCCTTGAAGAATATTTGCATTCTAGGAAAGGGAAAAAGAATGGGGGACTAATAGAGTACAATCACTGGGCTGTTGCTTTTGAAGCCCTTCTGACTGTCCTGCTCAAGACTCCTTGAATATTAACTATTCAATTATTTATATTATATTAGCTATTAAAATTAATAGGAAATATTAATGGTTCAATATTTAACCTCTACATTTTATGATACTTGCAGGATTTTTATAGATGTTCTTTGTCATCTCAAAGATCTATTTAATCCTATATTTGCTAAGAGATTTTTGGAAAGTCACAAATGGGTGTTAGATTCTGCCAAATACCCTTTCTGCTTCCATTGAAGTGATTATGGGTTTCCCATAATGCTCTGTTACATAGAGAATGCTACAGGGTGATTTTGCAGTGTTTATCTATTTGAATACTTGGGGAAAGTGACTTGAGTGTGGCATTGACACCATCATCTTTTCTAAGGCTGGATTTGGTTTGGTAGTGCATTATTAAGGTCTTCCACATCAGTTGGATAATGGTCTTCAGTCTTCTGTGATGTGATTCCTGAGTTGATCTCCAGGTTGCCAAAGCCTCAAGATGGAGCAAACTGCTCCTGCATAAGGTGAAAACTAATAAGTCTTTTTAAACATCTGGTAAGATCCTGTATTGAAACCAGAAAACTGAGGACTTCTTTATGGGAGTATTTTAACTGAAAAAATAAATTTGTTTAAGTGCAAAACCACTATCATATCTTCTTGACTAGGTTGCATTTCTTAAGGAACTTGTCAATTTTCTGTAAGATGTCAAATTTATCCTCTTGAAAGTATTTGTAATTTTTTTATCCCTTTGATACTTGAAATTATTATCGTCTTTACTCTCAATAATGATAAATTTTTTGTTCGTCATCAGTTTTGTAGCTATCAATTTTGCTAACCTTTTCGATATACCAACCTGAAAAATGTGTTCTATTGCTGTTGTTTTCTGTACATTGATTCTGTTTGGGATGATTTCTACTTTTTTTATATTACCTTCAATTTGATATGTTCTTTTTCTTGCTTATTACTGTGAGAACATAGATAATTAATTTTACATTTTCTTGTCTAATATAAACTATTAAGCAACCTCTCTCCCTCCAAACACTGAATCTTCTCTATTCATGATTCCTGAGCTCAAGGGTTTTCACTCTGTGTTTGCTGTGTGAGTCTAAACCACACAGAAGTGCATTAACTTTAAACATTTGGGCATTTTATTGTACTGATATTGGTTGAAGCAGAAATAGCAGTACAAGAGTTTGGTCTTGTCTTCTGAGACTTCTGGTCCTCATGTCTAGTGCCTGCTTGTCTGTCTGCCCACAGCAGGTGGTTCTGTTGTCCGTCTGTAAATACCAGTTACATCCTATTCATTGTTATTAGCGTCAAAACCGTCATATCCGTACATCAGTGAATTAATGATTCACATTAATCACAACTGTATTCATTTATTGAGTGTATAGTCCCATCTGCTAGTGAAAGGAAGGTGTTAAAATCTACAGCTATTGCTTTTAGAGTGGGGATGTATTATGTAAAGTATATTATTGTTAGATCTTGCTTATTGATGAAACTGTCATCATGGAGCAGCTCTGCATCAGGTGGTATGTGGTTGACTTTTTAATTTGATCTTTTAGTTTCTGCTTTATTTAAAATTTATTTTTAATCATGGGTGTAGCTGTGTGCAGTGTAGGGGAATGTACATGTGAGAGAGGGTACCTGAGGAGGCCAGAAGAGAATACTGGATCCCCTAGAGCTAGAGTTACCGGGTCTTGTGCTCAACTCACAAATGCTGGCCCTCTACAAGAGCACATGCACTCTACCCCAGTGAGCCATCTCAGCCTACTTCCTGCCTTTTAAATGAAATAAAGTAATTTATAATTAATATAATTACTGATATGATAGGGTATCATCTCTAGCATCTTGATATTCAGCTTCAAGTTTTTTAATCTGCTGTTGTCTTTTTTCTTATCTTTTGCACTAATTTGTTTTTAATATTTCATTTTCAGTTTTGTGTGTCCTTTGCATTAATTTTAAATTATTTAATTAATCATAATTAATTGTATGTTTAAAAATAATTAATAATTATTTTAATTCTAGATAAATTACAAAATACGTTTCTTATTTATTACCGATAACTTACATATTTTAATAATTTATGTAAAATGTAAAACTAATAACAGGAAAGTCCACTAGCCCTGCCGGGCTATTTTTCTTATATGGTTTGCTTACCTAAGGAATGAAATGCCATATGAATGTATCAATTTCCTTTTGTAAATTTTACTTATTAATATTCCCCCCCCATACTCTGTGTGTGTAAAGATTAGAAACCATTTGTGGAATTGGTTCCTTCCTCCTCACTATGAGGGTTCTGCAGACTGAACTCAAATCATCTTCGAAGAACCAATACAATGAAGTCATACTGGTTCGTACTGACCCTTACAGAGAGCCCTTTTACTGGCTCCTTACTTCCAGTCTCAGATATATATCGCAGATATATATATATATATGTACTTGATCTTACAACTTTTATATAAAATCTAAACTCATAGATGAGTGAGGAAAAATGACTTAATGATAATATTATCTCCATTTGTATTCATTCTTTATGCAGTGATGTAACTCCACTCTTTTTTAAGACTGAAGGATTCGGGGGATTCATGTAGAAAACTTTGGAATGACTCACCAAGTCCTACTGATGTGCTTCTCAGTGCCTTTATGAAGATTTATGACTACTTTGTATAAATACCACATTTTAAATCAGTTCCTCTGTTGATTGGCACCTAAGTTGGTTCCATGATGTAGCTACTGTGCATAACGCTGCAATAATCATTGGTGGGCCGATGTCTCAATACTCAGGGGTGATAAGCTGGGTTCTATGAGACAGATTATCGGTTTTTTAGGAACTTTCACCTTGGTCTCCACAGTGACTGGTTTACGTGCCTATCAGTAGCATGTGGCTTGAATCTCAGTGTAGTTTTAACTTGCATTTCCTGATGCATTATGAAGCTGAACATTTTCTTCATGTTTATTGGTCATTTGCATTTCCTCTTTTGATATTTTTTATTTTACTGGTGCACTTACTTGGTGATTTGGCTGATTTCTTGTTATTCGAGTTTTGTGTTCTTTTATGGCCTAGATATTAACCCTCTTTAGCTGCACAGGTGGAAAAGATATTTTCTCTTCTTCTGTGTCTTCTCTTCATTCAATTGTTTTCTTTGCTTGTATCCCAAATTTTAAATTATGTTTTCAGTAGATAAAGAATTTCGTGGTCTCCCCTCTTCTAACAAGTTTAAAGGTGTCATTCCACTGACTTCTGGCATCCATTGTTTCTGATGAAAAGTTACCCATTTGCACAACTGTCTCCTGATTTGTAACTTTAAAGATCTCTATGAATTTCTCCTTGGTGCATCAGTGGTTTCCACAATTGTTTAAAATGGAGCAGATGCTGCTGAAGTTGAAGATGTGTGAAAGGCACTTTAAGAGCTGTTTTTAAAGCAAGTCTGAGAAAATGCTTGCTTGTGTCTGTGCTACTATCTTTAGGGAGTCATCAGCTGCGATAACTCATTACTTTACAAAATCCTGTCATCTACATTCCCATGGTTAGCTGGAAGCTGTTATCCAGGATCAGGGAGATCATAAAGGACTCATTACATTAACAACAATGAGGATTCTTCTAGAAGGAATGGCAGCAAGGAGATTTGAGACCTCCGTTACTAACTGTGTGGTGAGTAAGTAGCCATAAGTATGTGGCTGGGAACTGGCAGTATTTCTTTAGTGACCTACACTGAGGAAAGCTAAGCACACTACAGATGTCCCTAATTGTTACAATGAGGTTTCTGCCCCCCTCCTGCCAGAGGTCAGACCCAGAGACCTGCTGTCCCAGACCACTTAGCCACCTGTCATTGCTTAGGCCCCCAAAATGATCAGACATTTATATTAAGTTCATGCTGTTTGGCCTATGGCTTAGGCACACTGCTAGCTAGCTCCTTCATCTCAAAAGACATCATTAATCTGTCTGCCACGTGGCCCGTGGCTCACCTGTGTTCCTCACATGTTTCTTCTTTGGGCGCCTGGCTCCTTCTGTCTCTGTCTCTGCCCTCTTTCCTTGTACCTCGTACGCTCTGATTCTTCTGCCTACCTCTATGGTGTCTGTCATAGGCCAAAACAGCTCCTTTATTTAAAGATTCCCACATCACCTAATATTTAGTTGGTCATTATCACCAGCAGTAAATTTCTAATTCAGATAAAATAAAATTTCATAACCCAAGGGTAGGCCATTTTTTATTAGTTGCAAAACTTAAAAAAAGAAACACTCCCGATTTCCTTGCCTTGAAACAGCCCTGTTTTATCAAACTATGAAATTCTCACATAAGTTCCCTTTTCTTAGTCACAACTCTCTGGGAACTGAGGACACATCTTGGCACTTTTGCACTCGACCAGTGTTAAGGAAAAATAATAAAGGTTAGCACATTGCTCTGGGGGTGAAGGGTCAGAGTTCAGGATCTGGGGCTTCATGTAGAAAGCTCACTATTGAATGGACAGAGTGTTTCTGCAGGAATTCCCGTGATAGTTAAAACAAGGAAACAAAGCAACTCACACGAGGGCCCCAGCAATCCACAAGGGGAGTCATTCTTCATCAGAAAAGTTTCTGCTAACATATTGGCAGGATTTTGAAAGAGAGTTTGGGTTTGGGGAGGCATGTGTGAGAAGAAAAACACTGTAAGAATTCAGAGTTCAATTCTGAGCACTCTGGGTAAATAAACTGAAGCAATGCCTTGAACACATACACTCTAGACACCAAGAATAGGATTTATTATGAAGGCCTGTGTAGCAGTGGGGGTTTCTTGGTCCTGGTTGGCCAGAGGCCCAGACCCACAGACCTGCCGCAGCAGACCCCTTAGCAGCCCATCGTCGCCGCTCAGGCCCCCAGAAATGACTCTGACGCTTATATTAACTTCATGCTGTTTGGCCTATGGCTCAGGCACATTGCTAGCTAGCTCTTACATCTTAAATCAACCCATTTCCATTAACCTGTCTGCCATGTGGCCCGTGGCTCACCTGTGTTCCTTACATGTTGCTCCTTGGGCAGCTTGCTCAATCTGACTCTGACTCTGCCCTGCTTCTCCTTCCTATGCTCTGATTTCTCCTCCTACTTCTTCTATGGTGCCTGTCACGGCCCAAAACAGATTATTTAAAGAATATTTAAAGAATTTATTTAAAGAATATTGAGATTCACAGCACACAGAAAGGCGTTCCCACATCAGACCTGGCTCATATGAAGTCCCTCTGTATGTCATCTACAGGTTAGAGGCCCAGGGAAGCCAGTAGTGTAAATTCCGGTTAAACAGAGAAGCCTTTGATGTGACCCAGTCCGAGGCAGCAGAAAGGCAATAGACTTTCAGAGCAACAAGTCAGACATCTCCACTTTTTTGTTCCATGCAAGCCTTTCGCCAGACAGATGGAAAGGACCATCTGCTCTATGTGGTCCACCAATCCAAATGCTAATCTCATCCAGAAATGGTTAATTAGTATATTGACAAAATTAATGTATACTATTTTATCAAGGTAAGTGGTTTGGTTCTCATGTCAGAACCATGTGAAGAGCAGAGAAAGCCAGAGGTGAAACATAAGGCAGTGAATGCCAGATCTGCCACGTCAGGGGCTGAGAACCTACTCCAGGTCTATAGGTATATTGCAGTTTTTAAGTAAAGGGAGAATGTGACTTGGCGTTTACCTTATGGCAACCATGAATTAGCCATTCATGACAGAAAGACAGAGGAAATAATACAGAGAGAATTCAAGAGGTAGTGGTCTAAGGTGGAACTAGGGAGGTCCCGCCAGGGCCACAACACAGTCTAAATAAAGAAACGGCCAACTATCACTGATTATGTAGTTTACAGAAGAGAGGATTTTAGAAGGATGTTGGTGTCACTCACCAAGGCAGGAGAAAGGGACATTTCAAGGTGAGGGACGAAACACAAATACATGTAGACAATTTGGGCTTAAGCTTCTGACAAAAGACTAGGTGGAGTCCTCCATGGCAATTGGAAACATCAGGGAACTGAGTCACAAGGACAGATGTGTGATCACAGTGACAAGCTGCTGTAACTTCTCCAGGCCTCAGAAGAATGGCTTGTTCTGATGGAGAGTTCACACGGGCTCCTCAGGACTCAGTTCACAGGGACACATTCTCCGTGTGGCAAGCACTGGCTCATGGCTCCTCCACGGAAAGGACAAGTGACAATTTTGTATGTTAGTTCCTTATATGCCACTGGCAAAAGTAAGTACATGAGGTTTTCTCCTAAGATCAAGCAAATATAGGAGAAAAGTTCTACAAATGTTCAGAGCAAAAGAACAGCCCTGAGCAGAGTCGACGGCTCCGTCAGTGGGTTAAGGCATTGCCACCAAATCTGAAGGCCCAGGTTTCACCCTCAGAACATGCATGACAGAAAAAGGGAGCCAACTTTCACAGTTGTCCTCAGACCTTCACACTCGCGTGTGTGCACGCACACACACACATGGGGGGGCTATGTGTGACACCCATATGTGGAGTGAATCACGTACTAGCTGCCAGCATATCACCCCAGAAAGTGGAGAACCTGGTAGACTTGGTGCAGTCAATCCCCACTTAAAGAGGAGAAAAAGGGTTGAGCAAAGCCCTGAGGCCAGATCTTGGAGGATGCTCTTATGGGACAGTAAGTGCATGTACTTGAGAACCTAACCAAAAAGAACCAGGGCTTCAAGCCAACCTAAAAAAGTCTGTCAGTGCCCAAGGGAGGAACCCACTCCCAGAATCTGTGGCTGAGAAAGGTCCTATAGTTTGACCTTGAAGGAGATGCATAACCTTCAGGAGTGCCGTTTTGGAGGCAATGAGGCAAGTTACACACCAAGTCTAGCTGCAGAGGGAGGGACCAAGTTGAAATTCACTTTTGGGCTGCCAGTAGATACAAGATGGTTGCTGGAGGTGACTGCTAAATCTAGGCTGCTCTATTAAGTCAAACCTGAAGCCTGTTGTCACTCCTCTGCTCAGTGATATATGTTGTACTATCCCCCTGCCAAGCAGCACTTTAGGAGCTGGGCAAAGAGAGCTAGATAGGACTCCCTGTTCCCATGAAGCTTATCACGCAGTGGAGGCAGATGTATAATAAACAAGTGAGCAGAGAAATGAAACAGTGGAAGATATGTTCTAATTATACCCAGCTCAGATAAAACTGAACAAATTATATTTAGTCCTTCCCTTCTGAAGTGACCACAAGAGTGGGGAGTGTGGGCTGAAGGATGGACCCAGACTGGGCGACACAAACCGGCCCCAACCTGTAAGACAGGCAGACCACGCAGTTACAGGACTAGAGTATCTCGTGACAAAATCAAGTTCTCAGGGGAAAAGGGGTTGGAAAAAAAAAAAAAAGGATTTTGTTTGTTTCTCTTGTGGTGGTGTGTGCATGTATTTGTTATGTGGTATAGGTATGTGCATATGTGCATGTGGGTACTTGTGTATGTGTGCGTGTGCATGTGTGCATGGATGCACAGGGAGACCAGTGTCATGTGTCTCTTTTATTCACCTTTTGTCTGGTGTTTTGAGGGAGGGCCTCTCACTGACCCTAAAGCTGTTTCAGATAGTCTGGCTAGCTAGTGATCTCCAAGGATGGCCATCTCTGCCTCACATTACACCCAGTTTCTTTTCCGAGGATCCAAACTCACGTCCTCATAGTGCAGAACAAGGATTTTATAACCGAGCCGTTTCCCCAGCCTTTGCTTGTGTTCTTATTATGAGACATGGTCTCATACATCTCAGGATGATATGACTTGATATGACTCCAAGTCTTCCTGTCTCTCCCCAGCGGGTGCTGAGATTCCAAAAGGAATTCAAAATACCTGCACATTTTTGTGTTCACCTCTATGGTACATTAACAGTCTAGAGAGGAAGGGGATGTTTTAGCAAGCAATTCTCATGAGCATGAAGGTCCATCGGTTTAGAAGCACTTCTCTAGCTAACTCTGCTACTTTGGTTGTCTGTGAAAGGTAGCAACTGTGAGGTTTCAAACCCAGGACAAATGGCTGAGGTTGTTGTGATCTGATGTGATACAATAACACATTTACCTGGTATAGCTGGCAGATGCCTATGAATAGAGAGTCCCTTGTGCCCCATGGCCACAGGAGGCACAGTGAGAGGCAGCGGTGAGTGGTAATATGGCAGGACACTTAAGCAGGGTCTTTGTAAAAGACTTTATTATTATAAAAGAGAAAGAAGAGAGAGAAGAGAGGAGGGGAGGGGGGGAGGGGAGGGGAGGAGGGGAGGGGAGGGGAGGGGAGGGGAGGGGAGGGGAGGGGAGGGGAGAAGCTCCCAGGAGGGAAGAAGGAAGAGAATAGTAGGTGGTGGGAATTCTTCTTAAATGGGGCTTGCTGTCAGAACTCAAGGCAGGGCGTGGCTTCAGAGACTAGAACAGAATCCCAACATTCCTCACTCCTTGATTTTAAAAAAAGGTGGGTTATTGATGGGGATGAATGAAGACATTTGGGACAGAGTAGGGGGAGGTCATAGTGGAAGGTGATGTCACCTTGGAGATATTCAGGCGTCTTAGAGGAGCTGAGAAAGCAGGTTGCACCAGAATTGCATGGAATCTGTAAAGGTCTGAAAAACAGCTGGAACAGGTTTTGCTGTGTCAAAACAAGCTACTGCACAGGCTATGACACTGATCTGTTTTTAAGTTTGTCTCAGGGGCAAGGGACAATGCACTCTTTTCTATAGCTTCTTCAAGCTGAAATTAGTTGTTGTTGTCAGAGCTTTAAAAGGGGTACCTTACTGCCCAGAGACAGAGCAGGTTGCAGAAGTAGCAGCTGAATGAACTTTTCTTGAGGCCAGCAAACTGACTGTAGTGGACCCAGTCCAATCGCCTGACTTCTGCCAACAGCAAAGATGGCAATTGGTTGACGTCTGCCAAAATCAAAGATGGAGATCATCTGACTTCCAGTCACGTGACCCGCACCTGCTTTTTTTGTTGACTTTTTGGGGGGGGCAAGGTAAGCATGTGGCAAAAAGCAGGGGACAGGCGGTCATGCAGCTTGGCTACAAGCTCTGGGTCCTACAGCCGACTTAGCACCCGCGGCGCAGCGGTGGAAATGTGCTCTCTCTGTCTCGCCACTGTGAGCAGACAGCCTCTGCAGCCAAAACAGCTGTCCACCCAGTGACCTCCGTGAAAACTAGAGAGCCATAGCCCATGGCCCACAGCCAACAAAGAGGTGAGTGACACCCCTGACTCCCAGGCCAAGGGGAGACCAATGGCTTCACAGCCCCTGGAACCCCACCCACACCCAGCTTTGCCCTAAACCAAAGGCAGCAGAGAGACCCCCCTGAAAGTCCACATCACCCCCACCCTGGAAAACCCAGGCCCAATTCCAAACTGTGTCACCACAGGGCAATTCCAGTGACCTCTGTGACAACTGGAGAGCCACAGCCCCCGGCTCACAATTGACTAAGAGCTGACAAGAGCTGACTAGAAGTAATTCAAAGAATCAATGGGCAGACACCAACGCAAGAATACAACGTAAAATAAAGAACAAGGCCCCGCCAGAAGAAGCTGGTGGTTCTACAATATCAAGACCTGGGCATGGCAATGCAGAGAAAACAGAAGGAAACGACCTTAAAAAACAATCCTATGAAGAAAATTGAAGGCTTAAGATATAAAAAATTCCCTTAAAGAAATAGTAGAAAATACAAACAAACCAAAAAAAAAATTGGAAGAGATTAACAAATCCCTGAAAGAAGGTAAAGAAAACCGTGAAAAAGAAAACAAACGGGTGAAGGAAACATTCTAGTAATTAAACACTGAAATATAAGCAGTAAAAAGGTACAAACCTTTATAAATAAATAAATAATGAAAAATAAAAAAGCTGTCCAGTCCAGATGTCTGGGTGGCCGATCCATGACTCTGGCAGGGCAGGGGCAGGACCTAAAACGAGTTAGGTGAAGGATTTTCATGTGAAGGGTTTAGCTCATGGAGTCCCAAGGAGAAAAGTGTGGGTCGGCAGAAAGTACCAAACTGCCAGGCTTACTGTCAGCTGAAAGAATCAGGGTGTTGCCCACAGAGACTGAAAGTCCTGAGACGGTCTGCCACCCGGAAAACAGATGATGTGGTAATGCGTTTATGTATACTGTGAATCTCAATCTTTAAATAAAGAGCTGTTTTGGGCCATGACAGGCACCATAGAAGAAGTAGGAGGAGAAATCAGAGCATAGGTAGGAGAAGCAGGGCGGAGTCAGAGGCAGATTGAGCAGCTGCCCAAGAAGAAACATGTAAGGAGTACAGGTGAGCCATGGGCCACGTGGCAGACAGATTAATAGAAATGGGTTGAGTTAAGATGTAAGAGCTAGCTAGCAATGTGCCTGAGCCATAGGCCAAACAGCATAAAGTTAATATAAGCATCTGAGTCATTTCTGAAGACCTGAGTGGCAGGTGGTAGGCGGCTAAGAGGTCTGGCTCAACAGGTTCTGGGCCTCTGGCCGCCCAGGACCCAAGAAACCCCACTACAACAAACAGAGGCTTCAGAGACCTGAACAACCAAGACCTTCATTATTGCCAGAAATGAAATGTGGACGGTAACTTACCATTCTGAAGGGTCTTTTATAGCACTACGGGAATCTTTGGCAAGTCTGGGCACCAAATGTGATGGTGTTTGATCTGATGTGCTAACAATAATGTGTTTACCGGTTTGCAGGCAGATGTCTGTGAACTGGGAGGCCTTAAGTCCCATGAGCAATGGGAGGGCAGCAACATGGCAGGACACTTAAGCAGGGTCTGTGTAAAAGACTTTATTATTATTATTATTATTATTATTATTATTATTATTATTATTATTATAAAAGGGGGGGCTCCAGGGAGGGAAGAAACAAGAGAGTCTAGTGATGGGAATTCCTCTGAAATGGAGCTTGATGCCAGAACTAAGGACAGGGTGTGGCTTCTGAGGCTAGAACAGAATCCTAACACATCCAAGCTGACTTGGCTCCCAGGTTCTCTTTGCATTCAACAGTCTCTACCTGTTACAGGATCCTCCTGGCTGGCATACCTGCTCTCAACCTTAAACTCTCCAGGCCAGGAGGATGGGCAGCTCTTCTCTAATCTATGTAATCCAGACACCCTTTTTTCCTGGCTACTGCACCTGGCTCCTCACTCCCTCCCCCGCCCCTTCCACATGGCACACCTCAGTCTGGTCATATCCACTCTGGACACTCCCTGGCCTCTGTCTATGCTCTCCCTTTTATCTACAATAAACCTTCTCCACCAGGTCAGTCACATTCCTTTCATGTTTCTTTTTTATTTCCATTTCTGAAGGACTATCTTATCCTAAGGCTTTGATCTATGCCTAATGCCTTGGGAGCCAAAGTTTAGGACGCATGACTTTTCTGCCCAGTTGCTCTCTAGGTTCAGCTTTGCAGAATTGTTGATTTTTCTCAAGAATGAGCTCTGTTTCATTCAGTCTTTGTATTGTTCTGTTTCTGTTTTACTGATTTCAGCTCTCAGATTATTTCCTGCGATCCACTCCTCTTGGATGTGCTTATTTCTTTTTATTCTAGAGCTTTCAGATGTGCTGTTGAGTATAAGATCCCCCCCCCTTTTAATGAAATAGCTTAGTTTAGGTATGTTGTGTATGCACTTTCATTGAGGTCCACGCGTGTTTGATTTCTTTATTTCTGCCTTGACTCAGTTTTCATTCAGAAGAGAGTTGTTCAGTTTCCATGAGTTTGTAGGTTTCCTGTTTTTGATATTCGGCTCTGATCCATGGTGGTCTGATAAGATGTACAGGGTCTTTTTAATTTTCTTCTGTCTGTTGAGACTTGCTTTGTGATCGAATATGTGGTCAATTTTGGAGAAAGATCCTAGAAGTATTGAGAAGAAGGTGTATTTGAGTGAAATGTTCTCTAAATATCTGCTGGGTCCATTTGATTCATTAATATATTACCTCCAGCATTTCTCTTTGGTTTTTGTCCATTGATGAGAGTGGGGTGTTGGAGTCACTCACTATCAATGTTTGAAGATCAGTGAGTGATTTAAGCTTTAATAATGCTCCCTTTACAATTGTAGGTGTCCTTACATTTGGGGCATAGATGTTAAGAATTACACAAGATTGTTGTGGTGGATTTTTCCTTTGATAAAAATGAAATTTCCTTCTTCCATCTCTTTCGATTAATTTTGGCTTAAAGCCCATTTTGTTAGGTGTGGGATAATGCTCTTGTACATTGTAAACATTTGTTACTGGTATTGATTTAATAAAACACTGATTGGTCAAAAGCCAGGCAGGAAGTATAGGTGGGGTAGCCAGACTAGGGGAATCTTGGGAAGAGGAAAGGCAGCTAGATGCAGAGGAAGTAAGATGAGAATGCTAGACTGAGCAAAGGTACCAAGGATAAACATAGATAAGAATCATGGGTTAGTTTAAGTATAAGAGCTAGTTAGTAATATGCTTGAGCTACTGCCCCAGCAGTTACTATAATATTAATCCTCCAAGTCAGTTATTTGGGAAGCAGCTGCTGGGTATTTGAGAGTTTCTGTCTTGAACTGGTGGCTGCCAATGTGCCTGGAGGGAAAGACTGTAGTTGTCATTGTAAGGATTTGCAGCACATAGTAGCCACATGGTAAACCCAACATGGCACCGGATGAGATAATAATTTCTGGCATGTAGTCCCCATGTGGTAAACCCAACATGGCGCTGGCAGAACACTGTGTATCGAGGGCACATCCCTAGGCATGGCTACACAAATCTATGCCCACTCGTTCTCTTGAAAAGAGCCACAAGAAAGTCCACTCTCTCTTCCTCTTCCCCCTCTCTCTCACTCTCTTTCTTTCTCTTTTGCTCCTCTCCCTCATACCCGCTCCTGAAGCGCTCGTGTAGCATTTGGCAGTGTGTGTGTCTGATCTCACACGTGAAACTAATAGTCATGGTAACAGAAGACCGAGGAGCAAGACTTTAGAGCTATAGGTACTTGATCCTTGGGGCAGAAAGTATCATCAAAAATAACATCCACTCAGTTCCTAATATTACATAATCAAGAGAGAAGAGAAACCCCAACACACAGAGGGCACCTGACTGGTCAGAACTCACTCTGATGCCATGTGTGGTGGCTGATGTGGGAATGCCTTTCTGTATGCTGTGAATCTCAATCTTTAAATAAAGAAGCTGTTTTGGGCCATGACAGGCACCATAGAAGAAGTAGGAGGAGGAATCAGAATAGGTAGGAAAGGAAGGGCAGAGTCAGAAGCAGATCAAGCAAGCTGCCAAAGGAGCAACATGTAAGGAGCACAGGTGAGACACGGGCCATGTGGCAGACAGATTAATAGAAATGGGTTGTGTAGGCGAAGTTTACTTAAAAGGTACCAGTGCAGGATAGATAGTTATTAAAATATAAACCAACACTCACGGTACAGGTAACAGTTTATAGTAGCACATGAACAGGGACTGGAGTCTGGAACGGTGGACAAGCGATGGACGGATGATGGATTCTGATCCTGTCTCTCCAACAACCAGGATCCAGGAAGCGGGGCCTCGTGTCCCAGAAGCCCTCTCTCAATGGGGTTGGCCACACCCCTTCCAGGTTGGCCACACCCCCTCCAGGGTCCCAGGCTTCTGGATAAGTGTCTTAGGACCCCATCAGCTGACACCTGAATCCCACTACATCTCCCCCTTTTGTCTAACTAAGAAGGTTCTAAACTAAGACTATGTACAATAGGAATTATTATGAGGTAGTAACCTTAAATACCTATTTTTTAACCTCTTTAAGACCTGAGAAGGAAGACGTATCACTTGAAAGCCAGAAGTACATGGAAGTAGTGGCTTCCAAAATTTGGGAGAGGACAGCAACACAGCTATCTGGACAATCACCTCTGGTTTTGTGCGCTGTTGGAGCATCTATCATATTGGCTATAGGCCTGTGGTATCTGACAGATCTTTTCACAAGCAGGGTAATTTTGGAGGGACTGTCTTATCCTGTCCAGGCAGGTTTCGTCAGTCTCCATCCATCAACTTGTTTGTCCAGCTTGACACCATGTGTGTACTGTCAGCAATCAAGGTAAGGACAGTTCCTTACTCAACCGGCCATTCTCTGCCAAAAGGACAAACTCCAATGTAGTATCCTCAATACTCAGTACCATCTTGTGAAGGGAGCAGTGACACCAGGAGTCGTCGTGTCTCTCGTGGCCAAATTTCAAATGTTAAATGCCATATTCTCTGCGTCTATGAAATGGTTGAAGATTCCTGTCTATCTATGATATTCTAACCTGTATCTGATATGACTGGGATATGATACCTTAAGTAATGTTGACTGCAGTTCTTACTGTCTTAAGGAATAAACCCTGTACTAAAAATTAGAATACCTATATAAGGGGTGTACAATCCCTGAACAATGACCTTTAGTAGGACTACCAAACATTAGCCAAGGGTATATTACCATGTAAAGTGGCCACAGAATTTTAGACATGTAAATACATATATATCATCTAAACAGAGGTATATAAAACATCTTGTGCATATATAATAACTAGTGCAATCATACATTATATCTAGTATAGTTAAATGGAGGTAGTAATTGCATAGTATATATGACAATTATGTGCAAATATTTTAAACAGGTAGAAGCATACATAAAATATAGCAATTTTAGATTCAGTTTTACATAATAGTTACAGATTCAGATTTATATTGAAGTACAATTTTCTTTGGTTATATAAAGCAATCTCAGATTAAACTTTGTACCATTGTACAAATTATCACAATTAAACATATAAAATGATTTCACATTTGTATCAATATACAAATATCTATGCCAGTGCAAATTGTCTTTAACTTAGCCCATACATTCAACTAGAATGGTGTATAGGTAGGTAGAACAATCTACCTTTATCTATCCTATCTATCCCCCCTCTCTTCTTCAAAAGAGATCCTTGATGTTATATTATAGTTCTGTCCTTCACCCAGTTTTAACTTATAACTATTCTTCTATTAGAATAATAATTACCCACAACCCTCAGAGCATAAAACTTATTGGGAAAGGGGGCGTAGTCTTTCATAAGGTTGCTTCCTGCTGACTTAAGGGTGATGGCATCTCTTTGGGATCCTGTAAAAGCTAAAACAATAGTTAGTTCTTAATGGACTGACCATATACATCTATAACCATTCTTAGAATAGTGGTTAACTCCATCTGGAAATCTAATTAGAAGTGTGATCTGAAGGATAATCATAAAGAGCTATCTTGCAGCTGTTTTTGAATAGTCTATTTCCTGAAAACAATTATTGATTGGTGTGCACCAGGTTCTTCATTTTTCTATTTTTGTCTCTGTCTGTCTGTCTACCTGTCTCTTACTCTCTCTCTCATACTCTCCCTTTTATTCTTGTTTCACTAGTAGGAGTTGTTGCGGTGGGGGCCCCGTCTCAGTTCCAGATTCTTTGTAGATAGCTGATAGGAGGAAATGTTATTTACAATAGAAAACTTAAGCATTGTTGATACTCAAAAGAGGTATTCATATCTTTTATGACTTTAGGAGACTGTATGCAGATAGGATGTTTGAAAGGTACAGATACAGAGAGAAACAAGGTTTGAGATGAAGTCACAATAATATTGGTTCCCAAACATTCTGTCTTCTGTCTCACACCAGGTGGCCTTTATGAGACAGAATTCTTCACATTTTCTTTACCAATATGCTTGGGTTTATAGAGGGAGAAAGCCACTTGCTCCCATTCGAAATCCAGCCCTATTAATAGTCAAATCAGGACTACCTTTTTTTTTTTTTTTTTTGAGGTGTAGATGCAAGATGCAAAGCATATTACTAACTAGCTCTTATACTTAAACTAACCCGTGATTCTTATCTATGTTTATCCTTGGTACCTTTGCTCAGGTCTGCTCCTGGCAGCACTAATTTACTTCAAAAAACAAAGGACAACAAAGAAACTCCATATGGAGTCTATTTGTGGCAATGGTTAGCCACTGGACAAGAACCTGTTCTTATATTGACTGCTTGACAGTATGCTGTTTAAACTGGACAGGCAGGTTCCATAGGAAGATGACCTCTAAACTTTGGCAAAACAAGGTGAGATGGTCATTCAGGTTCCTGCTTTACAAAAAAAACTGTCAGACATTCTTTAGGACTCAAGGAGAAGCAACTGATGAACTGTGCCAGAATGGACAGAGCAGATTTCCTGCTTCACTGAAATAAAAAGAGACTTTCAGCCTGTGGGCTGAAGATGGATGCCCAACTTTATAAAGGAATTTTGGGTGACTGTCCAGGCAGATAGGTGTCATCTCTGTCCTTTCTAGATTTTAGAAGTTGCTTGCACTTCTGGTTTGCTTGGGTAAATATATCCTTCTGTGGTCTTTGATGTAGTTGAAGATTAGTAGTTATAGGTACAGTTTTTCTTAGTCATTTGAAAGGTATATTGGATATGAAACTTTAGATTCATAAGGATAAGGTAGATAATAGAATATTTTCTTTAATTTTGCTAAATACAAATAGACTAGATATTGTAACTGTAATTCTTGCTTGATAGCTATTTTGTTATATGTAATTTTGCTATGTTAAAATTGAAACCTTCCTTTTTGATTAGACAGAAAGGGGGAAGTGATGTGGGAATGCATTTATGTATGCTGTAAATCTCAATCTTTAAATAAAGGAGCTGTTTTGGGCCATGACAGGCACCATAGAAGAAGTAGGAAGGGAAATCAGAATAGGGCCGAAGTTCAAGGCCAGCACAGACAACCTGATGAGAGCTTGACTTCAGTTTTTTTTTTTTTTCCTAACTACAACTTACAACTTAACTTTTCAGTCACTTAACAACTAGGCTCTTCTCTGGTGGGGGAACTGAGGATGGTTCTAAAATGACAAGAAACCTCATCATACCCCTTAGCCCCTAGCAAGCCTCTGGTCTATACAAGGCAAGGAGGGTTTACCAATCCCACTCTTCCATTGAATAGGAGTCCATTATCCCTCTGCTACTTTACTCCTTACCTACTGGGTTGAGATGCCCCAAGAAATGTACCTGGCAATTTCAGGAGATCATGCTGCTGTCTTGTAGGGAGGGGAGACCATGACTAGACTTGACTGTGAAAAGAGTGGGTTAGTTTGATGGAATGAGAGAGGTGGCAAGTCATTTCATAGGCCATGCACAGTGAGTACCACACACACAGGGGTAGGACACAGAGCAGAGCCCTCAGCCATGATCTCCATGAACCTGAAAAGTTTCCATTTCCCGACGTCTTTGAAGAAGGATGCTTGAGAGAGGTGATGCCATGCTTGCGTCTTTGAGGTTTCTTCCAGGACAGCTGAACTAATATGTAGGAAGAGAGAAACTGGATTGTAAGGCGTCCATTAGTAGGACAGAAGTGTTTAAAGACCTTACCCCTGTTACAGCTTTCCAACTGCTTAGACATACTTAGACTGCACTGAACAGACTGATTTCTGTCTCCCATACCATAAAGACTTGCTTTATTCCAAGCAAATGAAGCCTCAAATCATGGCCTGGGCTCTTGTAGCATGGAGAGCCCTTGCATATGGGCCTTGCTTTATGTCCTAATTCAGGGACTGCAGACTACATAGAAAATCTGTTTGCTTCCTCTTGAACTAGGAAAGAAAATGAATTTGGGAGGTAAAGGGATGCTGTCAGAGCAACTTCTGAAAGGGAAAGAGCAAGCCACTCATGTGTGGACCAGCAAAGCATTCCTGTCGGGATCGCTGGAACTTCTTTCTGCACAAAAAGAATCCCTACAATTTGCAGAGTGAGAGAAGAGCAGTGTTGACCGCTGACCTCAGAGGCTTGGGAGAGCTGGTAATTTCCAGGCATAGCTTCCCCAGGCAGCCAAGGACATCACTGAGGAGCCAAGAAAGGTCCTCTTGAGGAGGGAGCTACACTAGAGCCTTGGCTTATATCACACACAAATACAAGCCCCAGTTGGATTGAAATTGACCTATAAAAACAGCTCATCTAAAAGAACATCTCTGGATACTTGTGATGAGAAAACTCTTTAAAGACAAAACAATCAAAGGCATAAAGAAAATGACCGACAAGCCACAGGAATTTCAAAATTTCTTCTAATAAAGACATAGTCACCCGCTGGAGACTGTTCCCAGGCCACTCAGGAATCAATGAGGAATGTGCAGTTGAAAAGTCAATCTAAGAGATAAAAGACAGAAACAAAGTTTACAGAGTCCAAATGATCAATACTCATGTTAAGAAACTCTAATCCTGACAAGCGCTCAGAGAAGAAAATCTATTCTTCTGTCTCTAGTAAGAGAGATTCTAAGATAATTAGTTTTAGCTGCTGGTGAAGGTTTTGGCAAGTTTCTTTACAGGCTGCCAAAAAGGAGGCTAATGGCTGATCCCTTTCAGGAGGATGGTAATGCACCATGTAACACCATGGTGATGTCCATCCCCTTTGGTCCAGAGGCACATTTGAATTGTCTCTGAATTGCCCAGACTTTCAGACCCACAGTCCCATAGTCCCACTGAAACATACAGATGCTTATATTAATTGTACGCTGACTGACCTGGGGCTCAGGCATATGACTTGCTAGCTCTTGCTCTTAAACTAAGCAGTGATTCTTATCCTGTTTAGCCATGTGTGGCTTGGTACCTTTTCTCAGAGCAGTATTTCAACTTCTTTCCTCTGCATCTGCTGGCATCTCATCATGGTGTCTCCATGGCTTCTCTGTGGCATTTCTTCCCTGTTCTTCCTGTTCCCAGAGTTTTCTTAGTCTGGTAGCTCCACCCATACCTCCTGTCTGCCTTGGCCAATCAGCATTTTATTAAAGCAGGGGTGGGACAATTATTTACAATGGAACAACATAATCCCCCTATAAGTAAGCTCACTAGTCCCAGGAAATTGGCTCGTGTTCTAACATCAGACGTGATTTCCTTCCTGTTAAAGAAGGCATAAGTCCAATTAACAGCTGTTGCTTTCCACCAATATGTGAGTACCATTTATTAAATCTTACCAGATATTTGGCCATGCTTGTCATTTTTGTAGTTCATAGATGTCCCAGGTAGGTAGGATTATTGATTGTTTCCCTCCTTTGATAGATTGTGTAGAAATTTCTGGTACCATAGAAACTAGACTGCAGGATGAAGGCTTTCAAGTTATATCCAGCTTAACTCATCTGGGTCCCATGTCCTAAATCTGCACTAACTAGGAAGGATCTCACTCCTAAAAAAATATCTGTAGCCTGAAGTTCCTGATCCATTTGGACCTGCAGTATGAAAGAATCTAACGCATGATCATACAGCTGTTTATAAAATAATTACACAAAGGCTTATGTTAATACAAACTATTTGGCTTATGGGTTAGGCTCATTATCAGCTAGCTCTTACAACTTAACTCAACCTATTTTTATTAATCTATGTCTTACCATGTAGCTGGTGGCTTTTTCTATGTTCCATTATATCTTGCTCTCTTGGGTGGCAGCTCTCAGTGTCTCCCTTGCCTCCACCCTCCTTCTCCTTCATCTATGCTTGGAATTCCTACTGGCTTCTAAGATGCCTTCCTGTAAACCCAAACAATTCCTTTATTATGCAATGGTAGTTCACAGCATACAGAAAGCCAACCCACATCAAAGAACTATAAGTAACTCTTGTTTGACTGATAGGAGAGGGAGAATTAGCCTCTTATCCAGCACAAAGTGGTCAGTCCTAAAACCACCTCCACCCAGGGCCCTGACGTCAAGCAATCCTTAAGAAGACTGCTACCCTTTGCTTCTCTCTCTTGTTCTTTGTCTTCCCCCCACTTGCCAGAGGGTGTGGATCCCTGACCCTCCCCCTTATTTCTTCCCTACTCTATAATAAAGCCCCTCCACATGAGCCCAGCCGGTGTGTCTCTTTCCTGTGGCTCCCATACTCTACCACCTGCCAAATGGGACCATATTGGTACTCAAGATCTATCATAACATAACACATATATTATAATAAGAGAGGTAGAAGAGAAAGTGAAGTGATACTATTTTAGTTTAAAATGTATTTTTTGAACACATTAAAAAGAAAGCTACATGGTTAGTTAAGTTTATATCTACATAGATCAGAAACACCACTTAGAGTACTATAAAATATGTCATATGTGACAGTCATATAAATTCATAGATGCAAATATATATGCATATATGCAAATATATAATTTATTATAAGGGTAAAATGGAAGGATATGATTCTCATTAAATCCAGAGCTCGTGGATTCACCTGCACTGTCCAGCAAGTCCTAAGGAGTCTTCTTTTTCTGTCTTCCATAGCTGGGATTGCAGACACCGCTGGATCTAGCTTTTGGGTAAGTGCTAAGGCTCTGAACTCAGGTCCTAACGTGTGTGCAGTAAGCCCTTTCCAACTGAGCAGTCCCCTCAGCCCTTCCCACAATTCATATGTATGCACATATTTTTAAAATCATCTCTAGACTCCTTACACTGTTGAACCCTATTTAAATAGTTTAAACTGTGATGCTTAGGGAACAATGACAAGCAGTTCATTACCTGTGTTCAGTACAGGGCAGTCACCTGAAATGACAAGCAGATCATTACCTGTGTTCAGTACAGGGCAGTCACCTGAAGAATCTCAGTTGGACTCCGGGACACAGTGGTTCTTGGTTTTGATATTTGATCTCAGTACCCAAAAGGCAGAGATCCATATATCTGTATGAGTCCAAGGCCACCCTGTTCTATATAGTGAGTTCCAGGGCAGCCAGGGCTACATAACAAGGTCCTGTCTCATAATAGAATTAGAAAAAGAAGACTCTATGGATGTGGCCAGACTAGGCTTTCTGGACCCAGAGCTCCTGGAGCTGGTAATGAGGATGATGGAAGGAAAAGGAAGGTGAGATCCCTGCAGCTGCTTAGAACCAATCCACTGCTTCAGAGACTAGGAAAGAGGATCGCATGGACATCCTAGCTTCCCTTTAAGGGAGCTGGATTGAAGTTTGCTCCTACTTGAAGTTCACATTGTAATCAGAAGCTTCTGTCCTGCCTGGCCAGCCCAGTAGCTGCTTAGATTCAAATAATCACACAAAGGGTTATTATAATTATAAGCTGTTTGGCCTACGGCTCAGCCATATGACTTGCTAACTCTTACTCTTAAACTAATCCATGACTCTTATCTTGTTTAGCTACATGGCTTGGTACCTTTTCTCAGAGCAGCATTCTCACCTGCTTCCTCTGCATCTGGCTGGTGTCTCTCTGCTCTACAGTTTCCCAGTATGCTCCTCGTCTTGCTGCCCCACCTCTACTTCCTGTCTAACTACTTGACCAATCAGTGCTTTATGAAACCAATAGGAGTGACACAGATTTACAGTATACAAGAGCACAGTGCCACAGCATCACACTTACTTCTATAGGACTAGAAATGAGAGAGCTGGAAGACACCCTCAGCATCATGTATTGTTGGGAGTCGGTTCATTAGCCAAGAGTTAACTAAAGATTTCCTCCTTTGTCATTCTTTAGATAGGACAGCTTAAGACAGTCCTTGGAAAAACCACAAGAGAACCAACCCATTGACCATTGACTCGTAATTGCCTAACACATTGACCTTGGCTCATAATTGCTCACTGACCACTGCTCATAATTGCCCAACACACTGACCTTGGCTCATAGTCTTGTCCCCTCACTAGCCCTCCCTTCCCCTTGCACCTGCAGCCCTGCAAAAGCATATGTAAACAGCCTGGAAATAATAAAGATTGACCACTCGATCAGATAGACCTGTGGTCCTTCTTCTGCACCTCCCACTCCTCCCCCATTCTTTCCCTACAGGTGACAGGGACCCTGTTGAAGTCCCATGGGTTGGGACAATGTACCATCTCTACCTTTCCCTCACCTTTATGTGAGTACAGATTCCTGGATTTCTGGGAGTTACCGTTTCTTCCCTCCCTGGGTGCCCCCCATTCCCTCTTCTAGGATGTTCCTTCATCTTCAAGTGCAGAAGTCCCTTCACTTTTCTGACAAACTAGCAGAATTGTCTTTGTCAGAAATGATTGGGACCAACAATATTTCAGATTTATTTTAACTTTGGAAAATGTACATATACAAAATGAAGTATTCTGGAAATATGCCTTCAATCTAAAGATGGAATGTACTTATATATGCATAAAGCCTAGAGGTTAACAAATACCATATTCTTAGAGCACCTATATTTTGACTGTGGCCTAGCACATGTGGTTGGTCATATATAGACTTTCCTACTTGAGGCATAGGATCAGTTAGAAAAATACTTGGAGTTTGGAAGGTTTGGGATTTTGTTTTTGGGTGAAAGTTTAAAGCTACAAAGAGCATTTGTCCTGGGTTCGGTGGTCAGTGCCTGTAGGTGAGATTGATGGAGTTTATAGCCTGAGCTCTGCATATGACAGACAGACAGATACAATGGAAGACAACTTACTGCCCTGAGCAGAAAGTGGAGAGGCAACATTGCTGAAGTACATTGACCTGGGGATGGCTGCATGTCTGGTAGCTCTTTATGCAAATGCTTGGGGAGGTGGCAATGAATGATCTACACCACCATCCATTAGCTGTTAAACACAAGCCACATCACAGACTTTTGAAATTTCGATTCTAATTTATTTCACACACCACACACACACACAAACTCAAATGAATTTTATCTATATAAGACACAGTATAACCAGATTTGGTTGGAAAGTGAATACAAACCAGCATTTTTTTTTTTTTTAACCTGCTTTGAGGGCTTTCAGTTATTACTAATCTTTCCTAGCAGGCCTTTGATGCAGAGTGCCTGTCCATGAAGGATGTTGCCCACAAAAACAGAAACCAGAGCTCCATATCTGACCTGATGCCTTCCTCAAAACCAAAGCATCCTGGTACATTTGAAAGTGACTTGGACTATCAAAACCAGGCTGGTGCCTTTGGCTCAGCCCTAAATTCAGAGGTCCTTTCATGTGGGCACAGCCTCGCAGGATCCTGGGGCTGAGCATAGATAGGATCCAGCAGTACAGGCTTTTGTACGTGTCCAAGTCTCCAAGTTCTGATGTGCTCTGCAAAGCTGCGTGTGGTCTTCCTGAGAAGGGCACAGAGGACCTGCCTGGGAGCCATGTGGGAACCTGGAGGAGAACAGAAGCAGCTGGAGTGTTGTGACTTCTCCACCTATGTCTGGCAGGAGAGATGGTCTGGCCATCCGCATCCATGCTCATCCTACCTGTTCAGCTGGAAAGGGGGCCTATTGGTCCACTGGTGCTTTGGGGAGCTTGCCAGGAACTGAAATGAAGCAGTTCTTAACCAGAAATAAGTTAAAGCTCTTCTTTTTCACCCAAGGAAAATAGTGAGATGACTTGACATTTTACATAATTAAATTTAGAACAGATTGCAGACTTTGTAGTCCCACGTCATGGGAGGCTTTATTTAAGTGTAACACACATACCCTGACTCAGTTTCACATGCCCTGGATCTTGAAAGCACTTCCTCCTAGGCTAAAATGTAAACATCTCAAAGTGGCTGATGATACAAGCCTGAGAACAAGGTCACCTGACAGGCTTGACTCCCATGCTGGTCCTCACTGAATTCCTCCTCTCCCCCCCCCCCCCCCCCCCGACATCTTCCCACCCCCACCCACTCCCACTTCTCACCCTCTTGGTTCCATGGAGTAGTAGGTAACACCCTCTCTTATATTCCTGAATAATACAGAGAGAATCAGAGCATATTCAGTGTCTGAGATCATGCGAGCAGGAGAATGTGAGTCTGACTTACAATGCATGACTCACAGCAGTTGCTGGTAACTATTAGAGGCACACATTCTTAATTCTAGTACATCTCCTTACAACCTCACTAATTATCTTACTACCAATGAGGGGCCTGAAACTCAGGCAGAGTCACACCACTTGTCCAAGCTCACAAACCCACAGATCTGAATGCAGACCTATGCCTTTTGACCTCTGGGTATCAGCCATGAACTCTGCCTACTGCCCATGAATTGAGACATGAGGGTGAAATGGAGCTAATGACTCTGATCTACAGATGCCACCCACTGGGAGTCGTTATCTGTGATCATGTGTAAGGGCTGTGGAGGGAAAGACTGAGGGAGGGCAGGAGGCACCAACAGAAAATTAAATGTTGGATTTTATTTTGAAAACAAATTATCACCCATTCATGATGATCAGGGTACAGCTTTTTAAAATACTCCTATTGTAAGGAACACTATACAGTGTGGGTGGGGATGTAAATTAGTTCAGCCATTATGAAAAACACAGAGGACTTTTTAAAGCCAGAAATAAATCTACTGTATGATCTAGTAATCCCATTACTGTGTCTAAATTCTCAGGAAATGAAGTTAGCATGTCAAGAGATAACTATATCCCTATGCTGATCTCATCACTGTTCATAATAATCAAAATATGTAAGCAACCTAAACAGACATCAATCAGTTGGTATATGGAAAAAAACACGGAATATGTGCATAATAGGAAAGAATTCAGCCTTAACAAAGGGGGGAAAATCTAACATAGATAAACTTTGGAAGACACTGTGCTAAGTGAAACAAGCCAGGCCATGTGATTGGCAACCAAATGAAAGAGAAGTAGAGGATAGAAAGACAGTTGCCAACATTTGGGATAGAGTGCTTAGAGCGATGCTTCTGAGAAAACAGGGGCATCAGATGGATGGGAAAAACAAATTCAAAAGACCAACAGTATACCATGTGGCTGAAAGACACATTCCTGACTCCTGAGAGCATTTACTTCTCTTACCATAAGACCAAACATACTAAGGGATAATGCACTAATTATCTCAATGTTACCATTCCACCATGTACACATGCTTGAAACAACATGCTATGCACATACAGAAACTAACAATAAATGAAAATTAAAACTTCCCCTTTCAAAACATTGCTGGAGATCTCATAGGAAAGAATCTAATGGCAGGAAAGCAGGTGACTCCCATAACCTAGATGTGACTGTGCCAGCCTGAAGAACTTTGGTCCTTTAGGACTTCTGACACTCATGGGAGGGTCTACCCCAGCTCTTCCTGTCTGGAGAAGCCAGTCAGGGCTTTCTCAGCTAGAGCTAATTTTGACCTTCTAGAGACTGCCCACAACATCTTACTGACTCAAGATAGCTCTCTCCTGCCTTACCAGGTTCCTCTGAGATAAGCACAGATGCTCTTTACACCCATTTCTTGAATTTTCCCAAGGGAGACTTCAGATCAAGCTGTGAGGTTTGATGGCAGCCCAGGAGTATGGTCTTTAAGCCCTTCTTCAGTTTCTCTACTTCAAAGCTGCCGAGTGCATCCATTCAGCTTTCCCATGCATCCATGCGTGTGGATATCTGTTAACCCCAATCACATTGAGATATATGGATGTCAACCTTCTCAGCTAGTTTAGACTCCCTGGTATGTGCAATGTGACGCCATAGAGATGAGGAAGGAGATAAGCATCCCAGAGAAAGAGTTGCTGAAGTTTCAGTAGATACATGACTAATTAAACACATAAATTAGATACTTGATCGATATCCCTGGTATGAGTTTAGATTGTGTAAGACTGACTGACCTAGATAGAGGCCTGTATGTAGTAACTATGTAACTGGTGAAAATGCTGGAGGAGAACATCCTTAGTTGAGTACACGTTTATGTGTCTGGTGTTAATGTACCACCTGGCCACAGTACAGAACAGCAAAGTCTATGCAGGCCGGAGGTCACGGAACAGGTAGTGCTGAAGACGCCAAGCTCAGCCAAGACCTGTGTTCCAAGCCTCTTTACCTACTGGTGAGAAAGACAAAGAAAGACATCTGCATGGCAGGATGCAGAACTGTCTGTGGGGATATGTTTCAAATTTAATAAAAACAGCCTGAGATATCAGAGGGATCTACCCACAGTCAGTCTAGGAGGATCAGACATGGTAACTCATACCTTTAATCCCGGCACAAGGAATATCCTGGAGTGGTGACCTGTACCCTTAATTCCATCAAATCTGAGTTTGAGGTTATCTTAGTTTACAGAAGGAGTTCCAGGCTCCCAGGCAGGCAGTGGTGGTGCCACGCCTTAACTCAGTAAAGAAGGTATTTAAGGCAAGCATAGAAAGACAGAGCAGGAAGAGAAGCCATAAGGAGTGAGGCTGAGGAAGTTGGAAGTCAGCTGGGTGAGATTTGATTGTGGGGTTTGCTTTGGTATCTCAGCCTTTCCCTGAGATCTGGCTCTGGGTTTCCTTTATTCATACAACAATTGTCTAAAGAAATAAAAAAGTGAATTATATAAAGAGCCCTGTGTAGGCAGAGTTTCTCTTAAAATACACCAATCTAAGATTAATATTTACTAAAATATAAGCCAACACTCACGATACAGGTCACAGCTTATATTGGCGCCTAATAGACTGGATTATCAGAGCGGTGGACAATGAATGCCAAACCCGTCTCTCCAGTAGTCAAGAACCAGAAAACAGGCCTTCCCAGGATCTCAGCAGCCCCTTATGAATGGGGTTGGCCACTCCCCCTTCAGAAGCCCAAAACCCTAGATAATTGCCTTAGGACTTTATCAGCTAACTCCTGAATCCCACCACAGCCCTGTGCTTTAGCCTGGTCAGACTGGAGAGCATCTGCTTTAATAGCCCTTGATACCAGGCCTGAAGTAACTGCATGGTTCAGCTTAACATCACATCTGTTTTACCCTTTGCTTCCTGCAAACAACATCTGCTCCTACTGCAAGTAACTTCTTGGTTCTTGGTTGTCTCCAGTGCAAAGTTGAAACCCCAGCATAAATCATTTCACAGAGCCCCCAGAAGGAGGCCATATCTCTGGGGCAGAGCTCTGTCTCTCTAGTGCCTCCCCCTCTAAATCTCAGCGAATCGCCATGAGGTTTTATCCAACCTGCGAACCAAGTGCCCTAGCCACACACCCTCCCGCCCCCCCCCAACCGGTCTGGAGATTGACAGAGCTGCTGCTCCCCCGATGTGAATGTGGCATCTGTTTTTGTTTTTCCTGACAACACAGACCCCAGACTGAGCAGGACCTGTGCTGTGTCTGTTCCTCTTTGTGGAACAGGGGCTGTGATGGTGCCAAGTTTCATAAAGCAGGCAGCCTGTCAAGGAATTTCAAGGAAACCTTAGAGCCTTCTCTTTAGCAAGATTCAAAGCATCTCCACACCTAAGACCATCAAGCATTGCAGCCTTGTTGGACAAGACAGAACAGTTCCTACACATGCGCCTTCCTTGGGCCCTTCCTGTGCTTGGTACTGTTCCAGTGCCTGCCCTGGTATTCTGGGTAGAGAGCAGGGAAGACGCTACTGTTGTTTTACAAGTAAACAGAGCGATGCCATTGGCTAAAAGGGCGTATTACCAGGCCCAGCCACATTCAGACACAGTCACCTTTCCCCAAGTTCTGGTTTGTGACAGACCGAAAGTATCATAATAGTTTTAATAAAACCCAATGACGTCAGAACGAACCTCACTTCTGTTCAAAGATAATAGGATTCTAGGAATTCCAATAACAGACTCGGGCTACAGCTATAAGGGATGAAGCATCTGACATTGAGGCCCTGCCTTTTAACAACTGAGCTCCATTACCCTGGTAAAGGGTACCTTGTGCTTCATTCTAGGAACTCACTGAGCCTTGCCTGTCCCAAGTCAACAGAAGAGGAGCCAGGTGTGGAGACAGCCCCGTTGGCTCTAAGCTCTGTATTTGACTAGGGTGTAGCTGCTACCATGGGTACCTACTGTGGGGCTAGTCCTTTATGATTAGACTGTTTGGTGCTCAGAATATCCTTGCTGAGTGAGTCCATTTTCTCCACATCACAATTGACACTGCAAGTTCATAGTTTAAAGGAATCTCCCAGGAGCCAGCTTGTGAGTAGCTGAACCCGGCTAGTAGGTGAGAAATGGCTCCTCTGCCGTATAGTATTGTTGGCTGGCTCAGCAAATAGCCCCTCTCCATTCTCTTGGGCACCTCCATTATGGAACAAATTGCTCCAGTTTAGCCCCATGGAGGTGTTCTAGCCTGTGGCATATCAGCAAATGTCCAATAGTAGCTTCTAGGAGGGTCAAAGAGTACCTGTTCTGTCATTTAGTTATAGGCCTTACATCTTCAGCTACCTGGTGAAAGTAGATACCAAACTCACCCTGTCCTGCTTAAAGCCCTGTAAAGCTGGCTTCTGCTTGTTCCTGACCACACTTACACTTTTGCCTCACATAGGCCTATCTAGAGCAGGAAACCATGGAAAGCCTAGTTTCATGCCTGGTCCTGCTGCACTGAGTGCTGTAGAAGCCTCAAGCTTCAAATTCACACACTTGCCACACTGAAGCTCATGGACGTAACAATAAAGCTGCTGGAATGGTTTGGTTTGGGTCGTGTAAAATCAGTGTTTCATTTCCCCACACTAATGTGTGAACAGCAGACCTGCTGCCTGCAACAAATAAGAAACAAACGTGTTGATCCTTCTGGGAATGAAGATGGCAAGGGCACAAGCTTCTCCAGGAGAAAACTCTTCTCAAGGGAAACAGAGAAGCTTTAGGAGCCAGAGGAAAGCATTGCTGTGTTTAGTTGGCCTTCACCTCAGAAGCTAGTGGCAAGAATTTAGTGTTAACTTTCAGGTTCAGCCCTTAGCCAGGAACAAAATCCCGTTCTGTCTAACTATCGACAGGGCACTGGAGAAGTTCCTTAAATTCTTTAAGTCTAGGCTTCTTAAGCTATAAACTGGGAAGCTAACAATGCCTTGGGCTTAAGTTGTCACAAGCCCAAATTACACAAACCACACCACACAGGCGATAGGCAGGATCTTCATTATTCCTTTCAGACAAAAGCAGGTGGCTCCTTATCATGGGCTTTTCTTCAAACCCAAGTACCTTACTTCCTTATTCTAGGTTCTCCACGAGCTTCTCTGTGGCAGCCATACTGCTTCTGTGACTCACATCTCCACCTGATGGCAGAGAAGATGTCTGGGGTGCACAGTGGTCAGGTTCAGTGTAGTGAGATTGTGTTGTTACATTGTAAGTATTTGTCCCTCTTACTGGTTTAATAAAATGCTGATTGGCCAGAAGGCAAACAGGAAATGTGGGCAGGGCTACCGGACTAAGAAAAATCTGGGAACAGGAAGAGCAAGGCAGAGACGCTAGTAGGGAGAGACGCCAGCAGATGCAGAGGAAAGAAGCTGAAATGCTGCTCTGAGAAAAGGTACTGAGCTGCATGGCTAAACAAGATAAGGATCAGGGTTAGCTTATGAGCTAAGAGTTAGCTAGCATTATGTCTGAGCCATAGGTCAATCAGCATGAAATTAATATAAGGCTTTGTGTAATGATTTGGGGCAAAGCTGCAGCAGGGCTGTGAGAGGGTTTGAACCTCAGGGTTAGGCAGGGAAGGCTGGGGCAGAAACTTCCTATTATAGTTCTTGAGCCATGCCAGATGGTCTGATTAAATAGCTAACATGCCAGTCAAACTGTCCATCCAGTGGTCCTGACTTTCCTATCTAACAAAGTAAATGTCCTGAGCCAGGTCAAGACAAGAGCAGGGGTTCAAGGAGAGAACCAACCCATGAGAGTCAGGGCAGGAGAGATGCCATCTGAGGCCCCAGCTAGCCTTATGATTTGATACTGAGATAAAATATTGAATGCAATAAATTTTATCTCTAAGTCAGACAACACCAAAAAAAGAATTTTTGGTCCATCCAAGTCTGGGTAGCCTTCTTATTAGTCAAGAATATAAGTCATAAATCTCCGTGTGACTGTGAGTACAGGGCACATGGCACCCTGGGCTGTCTTCTGCTTCCAGAAAAGATTAATGAATCCACTCCCTCACATTTATTTCAGCCATTAACATGGGATGGTAGATGTTGAACCAGACAGAAATAGAAGACAGAAAACTTGGTCCTGTCAAATGGTCTTAATACAATTATAAGAGTCCAGCCTCCACATGCACCCAGGATCACCCCGGAATTATTAAAGTTGCAGATGCTGGGATGGGAACTAAGTAGAGGTGGGTGATGGAGGGAACAAGGATGGGCAGGCAGAGATAGGCTAAGGAAAAAAATGGCTACTGTGGCTATGCAAGAGGACACTAAGAGGATCTTCCATGCAGGAGCTCCCCAGATCCTGGAGGTTTATAAAAAGCCCCAGGGATAGCTTGGGTTGTTCCAGGAGCCGGTTAGTGCTTCCAACAGTTGGAACTGAAGCAATATGGCTATGACCACTCTCATCCCCAAGCACCACATGTATTCCAATTCGGAAAAGGTGACTGATGTAGAAATGCTTCTTTATTAGCCCCGCCCTGATCACACAGTGTCTGCAGAAGTGGCCCTGGACCAGTGGATATCTGGGAGGCAGACGCAGCCAGAAAGTCAGGTTTGTAGTAGAAAAATCAAGTCTCTCACTTCTTGAACAATTGTTTTCTATTATTGTTTACTTTTCCACTTGAAAGGCAATCTATGGAATGGGGGTGGGGAGAAGTCTCCAAAGTCCATTCCAATCCATCTCTTTTTTAGCTTAATTTCTATCCTAATGTTTGGGTAGTTCCCACTCAGCCCTGTGTACGCATTAGTCTAGGCTACTGCTATTCCCAGGTCTGCTATCTTGTTAGGGACTGCGTTGACTCATTTAGGGGCTAGAGATAGAATGACAGAGCCCAGGTGTTGAGGGAGGGGTCAGGATAAGTCTGGCACCCTGAAAATGAACTCAATATAGCCTCATTTATTCTTGCCGCCAAAATGGGTTTCCTGTAACTCTCTCTATGTGGCTGTCACTTGGACCCCAGACTTCCCATTCAGTGCTGATGGTTGAATGATATGTTACACTCTGGATGAAGGGCAGACTTGGGACACAGAAACCTGCTTATCTGAGAATCAGCATCTTGTCTGTGTGGAAGGCAGTGCTCCTGTACCATTAACTGTCACTGTTGTTCAGATCTTGAGCCAAGACAGATTGCCTGGGTTTGAAACTTAGAAACACTCATTTGCTATATGGCTTTGGACAAGTAATGTAAATGCTATATACTCAGTTTCATCATTTCACCATTGAATACCAGCAGCACAGGGCCATTTTCATTAAACGAACCAGTAGACAAAGTTTCCTAGAAAGATGATGGGCACATAGTTAGATCAATGTTAGCTGAAACTATCTTTGCCATTATCAGATACTCCTGGGATACTGCAGGATACAAAGACTGGAGCTGAAGTCCCCAACATATCTGGTAGTTTTTGCACTAACTACATCTCACTGCAGTGTGTGTGGTCTGTGGTTATTAACTCCTGCTACACTGGACGCCAGCTTTGAATGTTTGCTGGACCGGTAGATGCCTCCATTTTTTCACAGGCTCACCTATACTATTGCAAGTCACCTACCTGGCCTAGTGACTCAGCAGTTTGATTAATTCGGGAGGAAGGCAGAGGGTAGGAAGGCAGAGAGGAAGTCCTGGCTATTCTAATTTTCCTCAGATGGGTTTGGATGCTGGGTAAAGGCCACAGGCCTCCCTCCCGGGGTTTGCCCAGATCCTGTGCTGCCCTTCAGAGCCTTGCCCTGGTTCCAGGTCTGCTCTGTGCCATCCTAGCTCAAGAGCAGTGGGTGGTGAGGTGGTTCTACTAACAAATCTCTGAAAACAGAAGAGAGGCTGTTTCATAATCTGCAAATGCTGGATATGGTCCAGGCAGGGAGAGGGAAGCTGGCCTACTTTAAAGGGTTTCAGAAAAGCAAATTCTCAGTGCATTGCAGACCTGGGAAGAGCTGCCACCTTCAGGCAAATTGAGAATGACAGGTTCCCTTAAAATGTTCTGCAATGTACCTCCCAGACCAAAGCTGGGCCCATTGACTGACAAGGAGCCCAAGCCCAAGCTAGAGTCTGTACCTTGCTGACTGCTTAAGTCTCCTTGTAGAAAAACAGAACAAAACAAAACAAAACCAAAACAACAACAACAAAACCCCCTCTTGTTTTGTGGCATGTTTTCAGTATCCTAAGTCTATGGCTGCTCTGCAGAGAAGAAAAGCCTAAGGGCACAGGAGGGTCAGGTTCCAAATGACCTGAGCAAGCTGCTACAAAGCCTGAAAAGCAGAAGGCTGGCCTCAGTACACAAGGATGGGCAACTGGATCAGCAACCTCGGTGTGTATACCAATGTACTTAGAGCCATCTATGCCCTGAAGACTTCTGCCATCGGGCTGCCAGGCTCCTTGCTTGTCTGCAGATCTATTCCGACTCTGACAGGAGTATTGAGTTGGTTGTCCTGAGTCAGGGACACAGAGGTGCTGTTCCTGGCAGACAAGACTGATTCAGGGTAGATCTAAGGAGTGTTTGGGTTTGGGACTACTGTGTCACAGTTCCTTCAGATCCCAACTTTCCTGGATGTAAACTTCCTAAACTGAGTAAATTCAGAGCTCCCTGGAGCAGAAAAGAACAGAGCACTAAAGAGCACGTGAGGAGCTAGCCAGGGAACCCAAGCCATTTGTCCAAAGACGGTTTGTGCTCCCATGATGCCCTATTCTTAAGTCCCTGACTGGAGCTGTCACCTACATGACACTGGGCACCGTTCAGGCAACCTTTGCTGCAGGGACCTGCTTCCTACATAGGTAGCTGAATCTCTGGGGTGATCCCTGAGGAGGCAAATGTGGGAGAATCTACAAGTTCAGAGACTCTTGGATGGGAAGCTGTAGTGTATGAAAGGCCCCAGAGGGAAATCCTATGGATAAATAAGAGGCAAGCTGAACCCTCTACTCACAAGACTCCTTGGATCTCACTAGAGGCCTCCCTGTTGCTGCAGCCACATAGCAGGCTCCCCTAGAAAGTGAGAAGGTAAAAATCTGTGATTCAAAGCTCGGCACTGGATGCCTGGTGCCTCCCTCTTGGATGACGGAGGTCGTTGGGGAGAGGTCCAATCCACAAAAGACCTTGCTTTCTCTCCCCAAGCGTGTCCACTTGGCTGTGTGATCTGATTGTTTTCCTCAAGGCTGTCTGCAGTGCCCAGGGTACCAGAGCAGGGCTGCAATAGTCTGGATCCATCTGCATACCTGGGTTCCTTCCTATCTTGGCACAACCTTAAAGAATATTAATCATCCCATCCTAATGATGCCCCATGAGAACTCTTGTAAATAAAATCTTCAATGTTCCTAACATAAAGAAAGCAGTTTCTCTAATACCTACTTCTCCCAAAACAATTTTCTTTTTCAGAACTAACATCCATAGCCACAGGTCTAAGAGCAAATGAATGAAGCTGTTGGAGTTCTTATGGGAGGAGGTGAGAATGGCATGCACTGGCCCAGCCAGAGACTGTCCCCAGGTGCCAGGCGCCACTTCCACCATCAATACTCAAAAGCGGAGACCTTCCATCATTCATTTTTTAGCCTTATCTTACCAATCCTTTTAATAGCATGACTTAGCAATTAACAATTTTCCAGAGTCTCTGCCTCCTGGCAAGATGTTTTTCCATCTCTAGAGCTAAAATCCTATTTCTTCTAGATCTGTGCCTCTGGGAGGTAGGGGGGGGGGGTCCCTCGGAGTAAGCTACAGGTGCATATAGTGACATTAGGGAATTAACAGTGTTTTCCTTTTTCTACAAAGTCTATGGTTTCAAGTGATCATGGGTGGAGGGATCGGCTAGAAGACAAGGCTTCTATTTGAAGCTTACACTGGAATCTTTAAAGTTCTGGGCTTGATTTTCTCTCATTTAAGAGAGATGTCACAGGAAGAAAAGACTGCAGACGCGTGGAGTGACTCTGCCTGTCCCAGCCTGCCCACTCAGCCCCAGTGTCACCCCCCAGAAAGACAAGGGGAAGAAGTAACCGCTTCCTTGTCTCATGACCCCTTCTTATTCCTGGAAATGAAGAAGTGTGGATATGATGTGGCAACTCTTGCTCACCTCGAAACAGCAGCCTCCACACTCAGCAGAGGCACCCTCGTGTGAGTGAATAGAAGAAGCCGGACCACAGGGAAGCAGTTTAACTGGGACTCCTTGAACAAGGACAACCCAAGAAATCTCGAGATTTGGCCAGGACCAACTTTCAGGACTGTGTGAGTCCAGTGTTTATCCAGTGATGGACAGGGTAGCAGAAGGCACAAGGACTCAGAAAACACTCTTCAGGGTTTAGTCCAAAACTCACAAACTCCTTCTGTTTCTGCAGCCAGACAAGCTGCTTTCAAGGGCACTGTCTGCTAAGATTAGCCCAGGACATCCCTCTCTGTCCCCTTGCCCCTCTGCCCCAGTGACCCCATGGCTTTGACCCTCCACCTGCAGATGGGTCCTGAGCTGATGAGATGCCAGCCACTCACTCCCCTGTGTGCTATGCCCACACCATTTACTACCCTGTCCTATAATTAGTGTAGGGGTAATAGATGCTATTTAGCTCCAGTCCACAACTACCCAACCAATAGCTGTCTTCAGGTCCAATTATTTTACTATTTGTTTTTCCCAATGTTTATGTTATAGTAACTTATTGGTGTACATAGCTACAGTAATAATACAGTTAACATATAATTATATTAGCATAATCCTATATTAACATAATTTCACAGCTAATTGTTATACTGTTGTTGTTATTGGGGTTATATGATTTAGTTTTTGAATAAGCAATTGTTCATGTGATTAGAAGTTTAAAATATATGCAAAGGAATGCCACACAAAGGCTTCCTCCTCAACTTGTGTCCTTTGGCAGCCGGGTCCCTCCTCAGAGATAATCACAATTAAGTAAGGAAGGTCACATGTTTCCTACAAGATAGCAGTAAAGACAAACATATCAAATAAATCATAACACTCTTCTTCTTGTTGTGCAGGTCTCTTTATGTTCCCCTCCTGACTGCCCCCCTCCTATCTATCCCCCCTCCTGCTGCCTGTGCCCCCCTTCTGCCTCCTAATTCTTTGTGCCCATTTCATCTCACATACAAAGAGCTCCTTGATCTATTTATAGCTCCACAATTGGAAGACTATTAATTGTGTTTTTAATCCCAGAGGCAATTTTCTCCCTTCTCTCGTTCCTGTCAGATGCACTAGGTTGCAGCTTTGGTCTAGCTCATTGGCATTTGAGTCTATGGACTCTGGAGTGAGGCTCTTGGGCTGAGGGGCAGGCTGCTGTAAGCCGGACACCCAGGTGTCAGCAGAGTGGCTCACTCCCTACATGCCATGTGCCCGACACTGCCTCGCTCTGTGAGATTTGTAGGATTTCCCACTATGTACACAGTGCTTCCTCAAGGTCTCAAAAACTCATGTGTTCTATAGGTGTGCAAAGAGGTTGTCCAGAAATGTTAGAATTCTTAATGTCACTTTGCAGTGTCAGGATCTATGGTGGTTTGGGATTTTACAGGCAGGGAAGTGTTCAGAGCTTATCTTATTTACCCCATCACATCACATTACAGCCACAGAAACACAGAATGAGTAAGCAACTGGAGAACAGCCAGAGAAGATGCCATACCAACTAGAGAGGTGACCATAGCATTTTCCACCCTGATGGCTGAACAAGCATCCACCAATAAGTGATGTTGATAAGAAAACAGGTAGCAGACAGCCTCTTTGATATGAGTGCAGATCTATTTACAACAACTTTTCCAAGGACAACTGTAAGGTGTTATACAAACTGTCAAGTGTCAGTGTCGACCCTATAAGATGCGAACAGATTTTACTGTCTGACAAGGTGAGCACTGTGGTAGTTCTTTATGAATGCTAGCATAGGAGCCAACTTATAAAATATTCACAGGGCTGGGAAATGGTTCTGAAGCTAAGAATGAGTGCCGGATTCTATCTTTAAGAGTCAGCAGCCAGCTTCTAAAGTGCTCAAACCATTTACTGTTCCTCACCAGAGGATCAGACTTCTCAGCCCATGTAAAGCTGCTCACAATCATCTCTAAGTCCAGCTCCAGGGGATCCAATGCTCTCTTCTGGTCTCCACAGGTACCTGCACTGATATGCACATTCTCCTACACACACACACACACACACACACACACACACACACACACACACACACACACACACAACTAAACAATGAACTAACATCTTTAAAAAAGAAAACATTGAGAAAGATACGGTTTTCCCGGGTGAACTAAAACCTGCCCAACCACAGCAATGGTCTCAGACTAGAACTCCTTAGTAGATGACAAACGCAAGCATTCATAATGACTGTCTACAATTGTATTCGTTATATTCAATTAAAAATCATATTTTAACAGAAGGGAGTCCTGTTACAATGGCAGTAAGACTCTCTGAGCTGGAGATCAGTCTCAGCATGTCACCAGAGGTAAAGGTGGTAAGTGAATGCACAGTAAGAGCACAATGTTAATGGTCACTAGACAGAATCTACAGCTACAGCGGCATACTGCCCAGAGTGACCAAGCTTTTATACGATGAACCCTATTAAGTGTTGGCAAAGAGGAAGCAACTAGAGTGCCCACACTATTGATGAGGTATAGTAAATGGCACAACCACATTAGAAAATGCTAGCCAGCTCTTAAACATTAAATACACACCCAGTACACCAGCAGCCTTTCAGCTCACAGGCATTTCTAAAGCTACGAAGGCACACACATCCCCATAAAAACTTGCAGTCAAGTGCTCATCACAGCCTCATGTTTAATCCCTCCAAGTGGAAACAGCTCAGATGTGCATCAACAGAGTCATGAATAATAAACCCTGATATATTTAAACAGAGGAAGACTACTAAATAATAAAGATGGAATGAAGGTTTGATATACTCAGCAGGGTGGGTATGGTCCTAAATAAGAAACAGAGAAAGAACAGGTGCCCTGGCTGCTTTCATCTACCAAATTCTGGAAATTTTAAACTAACTTAAAATAATAGAAGACAAATAGATGGTAGGCTGGGGATGGGCTGGAGAGTGGCAATCAGTTGTGTGGAGGGGTATGTCACAGTGCTTTGGAAAATTATAGCTATGTTCACTATCTTGATTGGGATAATATCACGGTCATATGCAAGTGTAAAAGCCTCAGATAGAACAACTGAAACATGTAGTTTGTTATATGTTAGTTATATTTTAATAAAATGTGTTTCGAGGTGGCCACAAGAGAAAGCAGCCATCTGAAAGGCCACATACTGTTGGATTCCAAATGTGTAATCCCCAGAGAAAGTAAAACAATGGGAACTGAAAAAGGTAAATGGTGGCATAGTTAGCTAAAGGGAAGATGAACAGCAGAGAACGCAGCATTTTCAGGATGCTCTGGGTAGGGTCACAGTGGTACACATGATGGTCATCTGTACATCCATTGGTTGACAGTGATGATGCAGCAGTGCTGATTCTAAAATGTAACCTTTGGATTCGTGCCTGAGATCACACACACACACACACACACACACACACACACACACACACACACACACACACACACACTACCAGGTGCCACATGAGAGTTTATTCAGGGGGGTGTTCCCTGGTGAGTAAGAGAGAAAGAGGGGGCAGGAAGGAGAGTGGACTTTCACATGGCGGCTCCTTTTAAGAGAGCGGGTGGGCATAGATGTATGTAGCCATGCCTAGGGTGGTGTAGGTGGAGTTTCTCTTAAAATATACTAATCCAAGATTAATATTTATTAAAATATAAGCCAACACTCATGATACAGGTAACAGCTTATATTGGCTCCTGATAGACTGGATTATCTGAGCGGTGGATGATGGATGCTAAACCTGTCTCTTCAGCAGTCAGGAACCAGGAAACGGGCCTTCCTAGGATCCCAGCAGCCCCTTATGAATGGGGTTGGCCACTCCCCCTTCAGGAGCCTGGGACCCTGGATAAGCATCTTCGGACCTTATCAGCTGACACCTGAATCTCACCACATCTCCCCCTTTTGTCTAACTAAGAAGGTTTTAAACTAAGACTATATACAATAGGAATTATTATGAGGTAGTATCTAGGAGAGAATAAGGCATAAACTACAACCAAAACCTAACACATATAAAGTACATCATATATTTTTAGAATTGGTAGATGGTAGGGTGCATAAATTACTTCAAAATTTTCATCTGGGAAAGTGAAAATCTAACATCTGAATGTTTTTCACTAAGGGATGATAGGGTAGTAACCTTAAATACCTATTCTTTAACCCCTTCAAGACCTGAGAAGGAAAATGTATCACTTGAAAGTCAGAAGCACATGGAAATAGTGGCTTCCAAAATTTGGGAGAGGACAGCAACACAGCTACCTGGACAATCACCTATGGTTTTTGCACCATTGGAGCATCTATCATATTGGCTACAGGCCTATGGTATCTGACAGATTTTCTCACAAGCAGGGCAATTTTGGAGGCACTGTCTTATGTTGTCTAGGCAGGTTTCGTCAGTCTCCATCCGTCATCTTGTTCATCCAGCTTGGACACTATGTGTTTACTGTCAGCAATCGAGGCAATGGCAGTTCTTTACCCAACCGGCCATTCTCTGCCAAAAGGACAAACTTTAAAGGAGTGTCCTTGATGCTCAACACCATCTCGGGAAAGGAGCAGTGACACCAGGAGTCGTTGTGTCTCTCGTGGCCGAATTCCAAATGTTAAATGCCATATTCTCTGGGTCTATGAAATAGTTGAAGACTCCTGTCTATCTATGATATTCTAACATGTATCTGAAATGACTGACATGGCACCTTAAGTTATGTTGACTGCAGTTTTTATCGTCCTAAGGATTAAACCCTGTACTATAAAATTAGATTACCTATAAGGGGTGTATAAACTCCGAACAATGACTTTTAGTATGACTATCAAACATTAGTCAGGGGTATATATACCATTTAAAGTGGCAACAGTATTTTAGGCATGTATATACATATATGTTATCAAAACACAGGTATATAAAACATCTTGTGCATATATCATAACTAGTGCAATCATATATTATATCTTGTATAGTTAAATGGAGGTAGTAATTGCATAGTGGACATGACAATAATGTGCAAATATTTTAAACAGAGGTAGAAACATATATAAAATATAACAGTTACAGATTCAATTTTACATAACAGCTACAGATTTAGTTTTATATCGATGTATAAGTTGCTTTGGTTATATAAAGCAATTTCAGATTAAACTTTGTACCAATGTATAAATTATCTCAATTAAACAAATAAAATGATTTCACATTTGTTTCAATATATAAATATTTATGCCAGTGCAAATTGTCTTTAGCTTAGCCCATAAATTCGGCTAAAAATTGTTTCTAGATAGGTAGAACAATCTACCTTGGCACAGGCCCGACAATGTTGGGCTCCAGATGTAGGCGGAGTTTCTCTTAAAATATACTAACCCAAGATTAACATTTATTAAAATATAAGCCAACACTCACAATACAGGTAACAGCTTATATTGGCTCCTGATAGACTGGATTATCTGAGCGGTGGATGATGGATGCTAAACCTGTCTCTTCAGCAGTCAGGAACCAGGAAACGGGCCTTCCTAGGATCCCAGCAGCCCCTTATGAATGGGGTTGGCCACTCCCCCTTCAGGAGCCTGGGACCCTGGATAAGCATCTTCGGACCTTATCAGCTGACATGTGAATCCCACCACAGGGTGGTGCCCTCTGTACTTGGTGTTCTATCATGTTCTGTGCCATGTTGGGTTTACCACATGGCCACTATGTGCCATGAATCCTTACAGTAATAGATACACCTTCGGATATATGGGGCAGATTGTGTATGTGCATAGACAGGGGTGTGTGCAAAATCTGTCTTAGTTCACAAAAATTGAAATTTCTCTAAATACACATGCATATATTGAAATGAGTAGATATAGAGAGATTTGTTTTTGCTTATTTGTTTGCTTTTTATGGTACTGGAGATTGAACCTAGAACTTTGAACAAGCTAGGCAGATGCTCTACCACTAGTCTCTATCCCCAACTCCTTCCTCCTCCTCCTCTTTCTCTTCCTTCTCTTTTTTTCCTCCTCCCCACCACTATCATCAGCAGCAGCATGCCTACCACTATACCACTCCTTTTTTTTTTTTTTTTTTAATTATCTATTGGGATATTTTTTACATCAGCATTCTGGGACAGAGAAGGATCAAAGACACCACCACGGATCCAGAATTCCCTATTATTCACTTTTGTTGTTATAAGAGTGATTCATGTACCACACACAATCACAGTCATGTCCAAAGTAGGGAACACATCCCTTCTAGAGTATGTTTTAAAGGAAGGGGAAAGTTCTTCTTCAGGCTCCTCTTCAGGTTCATTGTGGGCCCCACTGGCCACAGTGAATCACATACCCATGATCTATAATGCAAGATTGGCTGGGGCAAGGGCTAGGGTTAGCACTTGCCCAGGTATGCTGGCACCCACAGGTATACTGACACTCCCAGGGTCCTGCCTTTTCACATGTCCCAACTGATAAACTTGTCTTCATCTTTTGGTTAGGTTATTATCTCTTTAAAAATTATCTAAGAGAAGCAGCTTAGAGGAGAAGGATTTAGTATGGATCAGAGATTCAGAAGCTTCAGTCAATGGTTCACTTGCTCAATTGCTACAGATTTGTGGAGAGCAGAATGTCACAGTTCAGGCACACATGTTGAAAGCTACTCATTTTATGGCATTCAGGAAGTAGAACCAGAAAGGAAGTGGTCAGGGAAAGATACATTCTTCAAAGATATCATAAATATCTTTGGGGGATTATGTTCTGTTCCATTGTAAATAATTGTCCTGCCTACTGGTTTAATAAAAAATGCTTATTGGTTGAAGGCAGACAGGAATTATGGGAGGGGCTATGACACTATAAAACTCTGGGAACAGGAAGAGCAGAGCAGAGATGTCATGGAGATGCCAAAAAAGCCAGCAGATGCAGAGAACAATTATGCTGCTCTGAGAAAAAATACCAAGCTGCATGGCTGAACAGGATAAGAATTATGGGTAGTTTAAGGGCAAGAACTAGCTAACAATATGCCAGAGCCATAGTTTGATCAGCATAAAATTAATGTAAGCATCTGTGTGTCTCTGTGGGACTGTGGGTCTGCAGGTCCAAACCTCTAGGCTAGGCTGGAAAGTCCAGGCCAGAAACTTAATACAACACCCTCCCTTTATAGTCCCACCATCTTCCAATAGCTTATCAGACTTGGAGTTCATCATAATAACAATTGCTTATGCAAGAGCCTTCAAGATATAATTGTTTCTGGAAACAGCATCATAGAACCAAGAGGAATTATTTATCCATCTCTCAGGAGCTTCCCTGTCCAATTATTGGTCATTGTGCACTATTCTTATACACTGTGTGAATATATGATTGGCCAATATGTGATCAAACCAATTGCTCTGATTTATTTAACAAAGAAGCTAATTGGCAAATAGCTGCACAGAATAAGGTTGTGTGGAGAACCAAATTGGGAATGTTGGAAAGGAGAAGGGCACCAGCAGATGCAGAGAGAAGCAAGATGGACATGCCACAATGAGAAAAGGTACCAAGCCACGTGGCAAGACATAAATAAGAAATATGGGTTAGTTTAAATGTAAGAGTTGTGTAGAAACAAGCCAGAGCTATTGGCCAAGCATTTGTAATTAGTATTAAGTCTCTGTGTCTGTTATTTTGGAGCTGATGGGTGGGGAAAAATGTCTGCCAACAAGTCATAATTTCCATAACCCTATTGCTTCTTCCTCTGATTCTCATTTCTGCTGTATTCTATCCCCAGGAGGATTCAGAAAGCCTCCTGCCTTACCCTTATGCTTTGTATATCACACCAATGTCTCTATGCTATATTTTAGAATTAGAATGTTTCTAAATGTCCCAATAGCTTGGTCCCCATCCCTGGAGCTATTGGGAAGTAGTGGTAACTTTGAGAGGTAGGCCAAATAGAGATCCAAGGTTATTAAGGCAGGAAGGGAGTTATAGGACTAGTCTCTCTTCCTCCCTCTCTTTGTTTCCCAGTTTCCATGAGGCAAGCAACTTCTCCCACCATGCATATGCTCCTACCATGGTGTATGTGCTCCCAACAATAGCCTCTTCGTTCCCCAAATGCAGGGGAAACAACCAGCCATGGACTGAAACTTTCAAAATGAGCCAAAAGAAATCATTCTTCTCTTATGGTTAGGAAGGAAGGAAACACTAAGTCAGACCTTCTGTCTAGATGTCCTTACATGTCCCAAGTCTTGGAGATCAGGGGACCTGGGAACCTAGCACAGAGCCACTGTACAGCTGTGCTTGAGAAGTACACGCCATCGAGAGAAAAGGCAAGTGATGTCATGGTGTCAAAGGCCAGGATGATCAAGACAAAGGCAAGTAGTTGGGTTGCAGAAATAGCCATCATCTAAGAGAAAGTTCTAACAGATTTTTCCAGGAAAGCACAGCTGAGCATGTGGTTCTGCAGTGCAAAGGAGAGTCAGAGACAGTATGACTAGCCACTGCTGCTCACTCTACTCTTCTCAGAAGAGACCTAGCTCTTCATTAGCGCAGGAGACTTTGTATTGTCTGATATAGGCTGTGTGCAAACGACTGTCATAACTAAATGTTAAAAGCTGTTGTGACAGCCTTTACTTATGCCAGACAACACACCTTCCAAAATCATGCTGTCCCTATTTTGGTTCTCAAAGGAATTCTTGAGCTGTGATGAACTTGGGACCCTCTATGCATCTATGTCTCAACACATCTAAAATGACAGAGATTCCTTGATGCTCCTGGCTCTAGGATACTACCTTAATTCTCATGATAGCTGCTTCTTGCTGGCAGAATCCCAGAGCTCCTCGAAGCCCAGATCCTGTCCTTAATAACCACTGTCAAATCAGAATGGACTCTACATCTTTGTTCTCTTTGTCTTGCTGTATAAATCTGTTAAACTGAGGATTGATACTAATATACACTATTCAAGTCACTAAGAAACATTGGAACTGACCTGGTTAAAATCCACAACTGGGCACAAAAGAGGAAGGACTAAAATGATATCTTACAGCTGAATTTGAGATGTCCACACCCCTTTCCTATAACCCAAGAAAAACTCATTTATAGAAGTCTATAGGGTAGAAGCTCACTTGGCCATTTAGTACCACTCCACAACCCTTGGACTCAGGAACATATGGAAGAGTCGTAAGAGTGACTCTTCTTCAGCTACTCCAGAATGTCCTGAAGGAACCGTCAACCTCTACCTCATCTGCTAAGAGAACTGTCACAGAATACTGACACCTTCCGGTGTATTCATTGTCTGCACAGCCACAGTGTTGAGCTTCCTGTACCCTCCCACTGTGGCCTTTCTACTCATTTCTATCCCTCAAAGTGGTCCACCTCTGGTTGATTCCTTCCTTCCTGGCTCTCGGATTCAGCCCTCTACCAATATGGCTCTTCAAAAGAACTAAAGGACCCCCCCCCCCACATCCCAAAGGTCAGGGCCATTTCCTGGGTCTCTTTTCTCTTCCCTCTCAAGGTCCCTCCCTCAGATCTTCACTGTGTGTCACAACTTTTCTCATCCGGGGCTCCCAGCACTGTTTCTGGATCAGTCAGACACACTCAGGGTAGTCTGCTTAAGACCTGGACAGTCAATCCCCCACAGGAAGGGCTATGCAGGCTGCAGCCCTGTGCCTCTCCCCATCATTCAATGCTTCTTCTGCTCCCTCTACTCTTCTCAGTCTCCCTGACTACGCATATGAGCTCCTGGCTGGAAGGCCTGTCTTTCCACACCTCAGCTCTCTCATTTGCTATTTGCAGTCAGCTCCAGAGCTTTACTCTAGGAATCTGAAGCAGCCTCCAACTTTCTGGGTGCGCAATGGTCTCTGAAAGCCACTTCCATAAAGAGTGACCCCTGCTCTTCATTGTGTCTCCATACAGTGCTCCTCAAAAAGTTAATTAACCTTATAGTTTCAAATTGCATGTAACTCTGTTGTTGGGAGGCCAAATTGTGATGATTTGATTAATTTCAAGCTCTCTATCTTTATCCTTATATCCCTGAACAGATCACCGGGGTAGGGGAGATGGGCTTATCTTGACACCTCAGTAGAACCATAGCAACCTTGAGCCACTGTCTCTATGCTTAAATGGCTCCTAGAGAAAGTCCCAGATCATCTTTCCTTGTCCTTGCTCAGCTACTAAACAAACAAAACTCTAGGTTCTGTCTTTCTTTCCTATTTATGCTTATCTGGGTGTGCTTGTTAATTTTGTACGTCAATTTGGCCAAGTCATCACATGCAGCTCTTTGGCCAAACATTCTATATATTATCATGAAGACTTCTGTGTGTGTGAGTGAGAGATTAACATTTGAGTCAATAAACGTTGCATAAAGAGCCTATGAAATAGACAGGTCTCATTTACTCAGTTGAAGAGTAGAGTCTGGGGTCTCTGAGGAAGGGACCTGTGAGCTCCGGCTGCAATGTCAGCTCTTTCCTGGGTCCACAGTCTATCAGTTCATCTCTCATACTTTCAACTTGTCTGTAACAGATTTAATTGCATTTAATTGAATCAAAGTGAATGGTACTCTCAAATTATCAATGGAGAGAGGAAAAATATTTGTGGATGCAGATTTGGAATTGCAAGTCTACAACTGAACGAGTCAATTTCTTAACCCCCTCTCCAGTATGTGTATGTGTGTGTGTGTGTGTGTGTGTGTGTGTGTGTGTATGTGTGTGTGTATGTGTGTATATATGTGTATGTGTGTGTATGTGGTGTGTGTTTATGTATATGTGTATGTGTGAATGTGGTGTGCATGTATTTGTGTGTATATGTATATGTCTGTGTGTGCATGTGTATATGTGTGTGTGTATGTGCATGTATATACACACAGACACTTATATTTAATTGTTTCTCTAATCAGTTACAAACCATTTAAAATAAAAAGAATTTTATTAGGTTTTTTACATCTCTAAGTGTCTAAACATTTGTTAGTTTTAATAAATGCCTATTTATTTATAATTAAGTTGAATCAAAATGAATGATACTTCCAAAATTGTAGGGAGACAGAAAAACTGTTGGCGCTGTTGAAGAGTCCAGATAACATCTGTGAAATAGGCAAAAATATTTTCAGAAGGGAGAAAATTGATAATTTAATCAGGAGATTAATTGCAAAGTGTTACTATGTCACATCTTGATGTGTAAATGTTTGAAAAACGGTCAAGCTTATAAATTAACATGAGTAATAGTTTTGAAAATATGACTTAATACCTTGAAATTTCCATTGCTTTTCATAAGATCATAAGATCAAAATTATTACTAATAATCTTTAACGCAACACCCATCTCTTCTCAGTGACACTTAAATTTCACCAGGAATTGTAAATTTTCAGATGAAAATGTTTACAGACTAATTAAGAGTTCTTGAGGTTTTCCTAATTCCCTTAAACAACAATAGTTCTTTAGCCAGAGAGCTAAATGTCTAAGGTGGTGTGTCCTCTGGGGAGCTCTGAGGGGCTTCAGACCTTGGGCTCATCCAGGAGCCTGACTCCAGTGGGAGCTGGAGGTAAAAGTAGCCTGTCACTCCACTGCCGGGGGAATGAAGAAAAAGAGGGAAGAGGGGTCCCCAGCTTCACAAATCATTGTGGTGAACATGTTATTTCCTAGACTTAATGCCTGGAAAGTCTTCCAAAGAAAGTGCTAGAATAAAAACTGCTTCTTCCACACCAGTTTCACCCCTGGTGACATTAAATGACTTAGTCACTTTGGCCCGGAAATGAAGACATTGATTCAGGGTGATGTGGCCACCTTGTCATGTCTGGTTCCCCTTTTCCTGCTCTATATTAAGCCTTGGAACTTCCAGAAGGGCACGTTTTGTGCTTGTGGAAGAACCTGAGGGAAACTTGTAAGTAAACCTTCAGAATAATCTCACTTCTAAAATTGAATATGGTAAACTGTTCTTCTACCTCAGTTGTCTGCCTATGTGTTGAAAAAACGGGAAGACAGTTTTTCGGGGCTGGTACCTGGCTGCTCATAATCTCAGGGAAGGCTGCCCAGGGATGTCCTGCTGAAGGTGCAGTGTGTGCTGATCTACCTGGCTCGGGGAGGGTGAGTCTCTGTAGCCTGGCATCCTGGCTGTGGTTAGCGTGGGAAGCGGGTTTGTGATACACTAATGCAGAGCAGGCCAGCTTGGCCAGCAGTGAGCTCCCAGCTTGGCAGCACACGGTGATGGACTGAACTGTTCCGTAGATGCTATTCTGTTTATTCCCAGCGTTCATTAATCTCCCTTGTGTGAAGGCCGCCTTTTCGGAGAAGGCAGTTGCTGGCTTTCCCGAGGCAAGGATGATTAAAGCAGAACCGTGAGGAATTCATTCCTTAGAAGGGGTCGCAGCTCCTGCTCATGCTATTTTGGCAGCCTGAGAGAACAGCGTGTTCGCATCCAAATGCTACGTTTGTAAGGAAGAAAGAAGGAATAAAAGTGGAGGAAGGAAAAAGGAAGAGGCAGCCCTTTATTCCCCCTTCCTTCCCGCTCCCGGGTGCTTAGCTTTGATACTCTGCCTCAGAAGTGTCTGAAAAGTGTTCCATCCAAGCATCTGCGGCTCCAGGCACCTGTCAATCAGAGACCACTGGGCCAGTGGGGACCTTGGAGAGTAGCAGCCTCAAAAGCAGAGGGCCCAGGAGGTGAAGTGACCTATAAAAGGCCACAGTCTGTGCAGGTAGATGCAAACTAGAGAGCGGGGACCCCCCCCCCCCCCCCCCCGCCCAAGCTAAGGGGCAGACCTTCTGCCTCCATCTCCAAGCTAGAGAACGGGCCTCCCGCCTCCGTGTCTGGGATCTGTTTATTTTACTCTTCCTTTTGCTAAAATTTCTTCTCAAATGAATTTCATATCATGTCAGGTCCTGAAGAAAGCTGGAGGCAGAGCTGGTTGGAGGTGTCCTAGAGTAAAGGAGAGATTGTCCCTTTGGGCTAGTGTTCCCCAGGTGTCTGCAGATTCTCTGGACTGGCTCAGCTTAGGCCATTGGCCTCTGTGCAAAAGCAGGGTCAGAGTGAGGCAAAAAGTGTGAGACACCAGACCAGGCCATGCTACAGCAGAGAGAAGAAACAGCTAGTGGCGTAGTTCCTGAGGTTGCAGGTCCCTGGTCTTTCCCTCATTCCTTCAAACCTCACTCCAGGAGCAAGCTTTCTGTGTGCTCCACTGGGCATGTGTGTCGTCCATCTAGAGCAATCTAGAGCACTTGGAGGGTAGTCTCTTCACTTGCAAGCTGTCATTATTATCTCATGATTCTGTTTGTCATAAGGTCTGGTCAAGCCTTGCATCTGAAGCAAGAGAGGAGATACACTGAAGTTTGATTTGTGCTCAGGAATAGGGGTGTCGCTGACTCCCAGTAAGGTGGGCAGAGAGGACTCTGGGTATTGGGATGGGAATTCTCATGAATTCCATGCCAGGCCACCACGCTGATTCACTGGAATTTAACATGTATGTTACACACACACACACACACACACACACACACACACACACCCCACAGAAAACCATGGCAACTGTGATTGTTAGCTACATGTGCAGGGTGGTTGGGAAAGGCTGATGCTCCTGTTTCCATGGCAACAGCTCAGCTCCGCATGAAAGCAGGTAAAATGGGCTCAGGTTAGGTACACAGGCTGTGCAGCTCTGCAGGGCACTTGGTTTGGTTCAGGGTCCTCACTACAGCCCTGTTCTTTTTTATTCCTTCTCACTGGGTTTCATGAGCACCTCCCCCCCCCCCCCCCCCGTAAAAGGGAAATGGAGCTAAGATTTGCCTACTTGGGGCAAGATGCAAACTGTAAGCTAGGGATAAAAGCAAGAAAGCGGTGGTTACTCTTGGGAAATTACTGCTGTAAAATTGAGAAGCAGGCTCTTTTGTTAGAGAGATAAGGCTGTTGAGTCAGGCAATAAGCATTATTGATAATGGAAGCAGAATGAAGAGAAACAGTAGGTTAAAGAGATCAAGTAGGCGTTTAGAAGCTGCCAAAAGAAATGACGTAGGAGATGAAGGCTTCGGTCCATAAACACAAAGGAGAGAAAGGAAATGGAGCTCAAATGCATACTAAGATGCAGAGACTGGAAATCAGCTTACAGCACACTCAAATTATCCCACAGAAGAGGAAGGAAAGTGATCCAGGGCATGGCTGGAAAGTGAGCTAAGGTGAGAGGGGCCAGGGAGAAAGATTCAAGAAGGCCAAGTACTCGGACATCTACCCCAAAACCTGCCAGACTGAGCCAACAGTTTTAAATGTCAGATAACTTCCAAAGAAAGGAGCTAGGGATTGAATACAGTGCACTGGTGTGGCTGTGTGAGAAGAAGCACTCTCTATGGAAGTTAAAGGTTAATGGCATCCATAGGCAGCCTTCTTACCCAATAAGACTGATGTCCCAGAAGAGAGAGAGGGCAAGGCTTCACATTTGATTAAAGATAATACACTGTGGAAGAATAAGGGGATGAAGGAGAGAAAGAGAGGAAGCCAGAGATTTCCCCCCATCTCTGCTACTGTGGACAACAGGAAGAAATCAGCCATATACAAGCCAGGAAGAAAGCCCTCATCAGAGCTTGGCCCTGTGAGATCTGGAACAGGGTCTTCCAGTCTCCAAAACTGCGAGAAAGAGATGTCTCCTGCTTCTTTTTCAAGGCATTTTGTTATGGTGTCCCTGGCTGACCATGGTACACATGCAGGGAATTTTTACTCCAAAGTATCTGAGAAAGAAACAAGCAAATAACTTGTCAGACTTTGGACTTTACTGCTACTTAAAAAAGGAGAGAAGCAGAGCACCCCAGCAGGATGCTAACAGCATGGTAGGACCCACACTGAAGCAAGAAGAAATCACCAAAGTGTGCTGTACGATATAGCATACTAGTACCAGGTAAATGATGCAACCATCTTGCCACTCAGCCTCCCATGAACTTGAGTATCCAGGTTTGGCCCAGATCAGAAAATAGCAAGTTTTGATTTTCTATGGAAACACATGATGACCTGGACATGTATTGCATTGACAGAACACATCATTTCCAGGGAATGTCCAGGTGTTTGGAGAAGTTTCTCTCCTCAAGCTTCAACAAGACATATCGGGCAAGTCATCTAAATTAAGAGAAATGATAAGCTGGTGGTGAAGAAGCGATCAGAACCACACAAGAGTAAGAAAAGAGGAGGTTCAAGGAGGTTCAAGGTCAGACGCTCCCTTATCCCTCCAGTTGTGCATAAAGGGATGCCTCCAGTCGCCCCCCGCCCCCCCCCCCCGCAAGGGTTGGTGTCTTTGGGTAGCACTCTGTTCTCAGCACAAAGACAGGAGGATACGGGTGGAACTGTCGCTTGTTGAGTAAACATGTGCCTCTTAAGGGACGAAATTGCAGCCATAGATCTCATTTAATTGATATTAGATTTTATTGTAGAATACTAAAATTTTAATGGGTCTATAAATCTGTTTCATACTTGTGGAGGAATATCTGTATTAAGAACATGCTGTACGAGATTAAAGGCAAGAGCAGGAAGAAATGCGCACACAATATACATTATTAATATTTCAGCAGATGAGAAAAATTAGGACCTCATAGAGGAAATTAGAAAAAGATGAAACTGGGCGTTCTAATTTGGTTAAAAACTAATCTGTTAGTTGGAGATTTTTTAACCCACGGGGTCAACAGTTTTGATAAAGAAGAGAAAAACCAATGAGTAGATGGTAGAGATGGGTTTGTGATATTTGGGTCAGCTCTTGAGCAGTCATTGACAGTAAGTGTGGCATGTTTCTAGCAGGAAGAAGCTCAGACAGCTGAGTGAGTGACCTGTCCCCCAACCCAGATGTGTGAAATCTAGGCAGCATGCAGAGGTGATAGCTCCCTGAGGCCCACTACAACCTGCTGTGAATTCTGCTGTAACCAGCCACTCTAAGTGATGCTTGGCAAGTTTCAACAAAGGATCACAGCTTCAGCTTCCTCTGCATAAAATGCAAAGCGTGTTTAAGGTAGGGGGTGTGGAGGTTTCTTGCAAAGTGCCCTTGATATAACAGACAATTAGTACTTATTTGCACGCCAAATAGTCAAATAACAATGTGTGATCAAATTCAAAGTCCTGCTGTTATTCTAAAAATTAATGACAAAGAAAGTGCTTAGGGCTATGTCTGAGGAGAAGGATGCAGCTCCTCATCTGCTCTAAGGTGGATAGATAGTCTGCTAACTGCCTAATGTCCACCAAACCCTTCTGTGTGGGGACAGCAGGATAGTTTCAGGAGCACAGACTCCTTGACAATATTGGGTCTGCTCAGCATCCGTCTAACTTGATTCTGAAGTGACACAAGCTTGCAGAAGTAAAACATAGTGGTCCTTCATGATCCCACCCTAATCTTTTCTAATTCCCTTTCCCCTGATGAAATTCTTCACAGCCTCCTGTGGGGAATCTTTATTTTAAATATATTTTCATTTCATTGCATCAGTGGAGTGAGGGATGGATTTACTAAGTATTGCTATGTACAGGTCATAGGACAAATCGGTGGAGTTCACTCTGTCTTTCCATTTTTATGTGGGTCCTAGGAATCAAAACTCACTACTGTGTGTCTTAGTTAAGGTTTCCATCACTGTGAGAAAATACCATGACCAAAAGCACGTTGGGGAGGAAAAGGCTTATTGCAGCTTAGATGTCCACATTGCAGTTCATCACAAGGGAAGTCAGGGCAGGGACCGAAGCAGAGACTATGGAAGAGTACTGCTTACTGCCTTTCTTTATGGCTTGGTCAGCCTGCTTTCTTCTTAGACAACTCAGGACTATCACCCAGGGTTGACACTGTCCCCTCCCACAGAATATGTTTACCCATATCTATTATTCATCAAGAAAAGTGCTCCACAGGATTTCCCACGGGTGAAGCTGATGGAGACATTTTCTCAGCTGAGGTTCCCAAATGACGCTAGCCTGTGTCAAGCTGTCAGGAAACTAACCAAACACCAGGCTTACAGAGCAAATGCCATTACCAGATGAGCCATCCTGCTGGCTCCATGTGTTTAGGATCTTGATCTCTGTGAAGCTAGTCCAAGTGACAATGACCCTTGATATGGGATGAGTATGTGATTTTCCTGCACAGGCTCATGACTTGAATGCTTATTCTCTGGACGGGAGCCTATGGACCCTTAGAGAGTGAGGCTGAGCCTAACTAAGGAAGTAGGCCACTGGGGGGTGGGGGAGGGAGGCTGGTTCTTAGGAGTATATAATCCTGCTCACTTCCTATCTCACTCTGTACTTTCTGTCTGCATGTAACTGCCCTCTGCAAGGCCTTCCTAGTATCTTCATGCTCTGCCCAAGGTCCTGGATTGCAGTCTCTGAATGCATGCCCGTAAACATCCTACTAATTTTTTCTGTCAGGAATTTTGTTGCAATAATGAACAAAAGCAATAAACACGAGAGTTTTCTCCACATTTCTCTTCTGCTAATATCCATTCAGAATGATACTTGCAAGCTCTCTGTGTCATGCACTGGGAATTTCCATGTACTTATTAATAAGGTGCCTGTTTCCTCCGTCTTGATTCTGCCTTTTGTTAACCTCATTCAGTCTGAACACAAGAAAAGAATTAGTTCTTCACCTCTGGTTGCTCAGTTCATGCCCCCTAGCCACCACCTATATTCATCATTTCCACACCCAGTGCAACACATGGTCCTCAATGTCAAGCTATCCCATAGACTTGCATAAACTGTCCCATAAACCCTATCCCACAATATTGCATGAAATAAAATATTTTTAGAGTGTTTAATGACTTCTCAATGTCCCCACTAAATCTTATACATATGGTGCAATGCTCATTTGATATTTTTATGTCAATTAAGAGAAGAAAACCTCACATTTTATATCAGTCCAAACAAACCCAACTCATTGTAAGTATATCACAAACCTAAATATACCAAACTAACAAAGAAGTAGGAGACTTATAACATCTTAATTTTTATTATCCCAGATCTGGGAAAGATGATTAATTTAGGGACAAAAATATTCTTAGTTTCCCTGTGTAGTCTCTAGAGGGGCCTGTATTTGTGAGGCAGGGCTGGCAGCAACACAGTGACAGCGGTCCAAGCCCACATTCAGGTCTGGATGCCTCTGGCATGCTTTCTGGTCTTTAAAATGAGAGCACAGAAAACAGGCGACTATTAAAGATACTCTTACACAGTGCACTTTATTGACGCTGCAGCCCATCCATCAGTCTAAAGCTTGCTTTAACTCTCAGATCCCGTGGTACAGGACTATTGCTTTTGTCAATGAACAATTGCAGTCAAGCAGATGAGGACAGAATTTGGTGGTGAAAACCCAACCCAAACAAAACAGCATTTATTATTTTTCAAGTATATGTGGCCAGTTGGAAGGCTGGCTGCAGAGGTGTGTGGGGGTATGTGCGCTGTCTTACATGTTTGACAATTGTCCAACCTTTTGTTTGGTTGAAGGAAGAAACTACAGGACAAGTGTTGCTCATGTGCTAGAACCTTGTGTGACAGGCTAAACATCATTTTCCTAAGCAGCCTGTGCCCCAGTGCCTAGCGCCTGTGAATATGCCACGCCACACGGTAAAAGGGACTCTTCAGATACATTTAGGTTAAAGGTCTTGGGAGGGAATGTTAGTTTAGATTATCTGGGTGGGTGGCTCTAAAATGCCACAAAGTTCCTTTGAATCAAAATACAGAAAGAAGAGCATTAGAGTGAAGTGGTAAACATGGACGTGGGGACCAGAGAGCAGGGAAGAGTAACACTGGCTGGCTTTGAGATGCAGACAGGAGGCGCTGTGACCCAGAGAACACAGGCCCCTCCAGGACTGGCACAAGGCAGTACTGCAGTTCTTGGAACCTTCCAGCTCTATACACCCATCTTAGACTACTGGCCTCCAGGAGGAATTCCAGGGGAATAAATGGGTGTTGTTTTGATTTGGTAAGTTTGTGATATTTGTTAACGTGTCAAGAGGACACTAACTGCTACAATACAGCAGGGGGTGGGGCTAGAATAGAGTGTGCAGACATGAATCACAGGCCTAAAGATGGCACGCGGCATTGCTGCCAGCTTTGACTGGTTAAAGCAATCACAAGGTCAGCCTAGAGTCAAAGATGCACAAACGCCTCATCCTATAGTTGTTTTGGCTTTTTTGAGAGAGGATTTCTCTGTGTGGTCCTGGCTAGCCTGAAACTTATTCTGTAGGCCAGGCTAGAGAGACCAGAAATCTATCTACTTCTGTCTTTGAGTGCTGGGATTTATGCGCCACCACCTCAAAACAATACTTTGCCTCTAGATGTATTCTAATTCTCTAACTTCCTGATGGGAGTCCCAGACAAAGGCATGGATAGAGAAATTATATGCATTTAAAGCTAGTCTACTCTCTGACCCCTAGGCGATTTCTGAACTTGGTTTTCTTTTTATTTCTAGGAACACAGGGAGTATGAGGCTCTGGACCTTGGGCACTAGAATCTTCCTAAGGCTTTGGGGGATATATGTGTTTCCAGAAAATACTGGCTGGATGGACTTCATCTTTCACTTAGGAGTTTGCTGCTTTGTGGCTTTCCTTACAGTGAGCCTCCTCTCAGCAACCTTCTACTGGGTCCTGCCATCAATCTCCGTGCTCTGTGTTGTCTGGACCATCATCTGTATTGTTCTGTGCTGTTCCAAGCATGCGCGGTGCTTCATTCTTCTCGCCTTCCTCTCTTGTGGCCTCCGTGAAGGCAGAAATGCTTTGATTGCGGCTGGCACAGGGGTAGTGATCTTTGGACATGTGGAAAATATGTTTTATAACTTCAGAGGTCTCCTAGACAGTATGACTTGCAACCTAAGGGCAAAGAGCTGTTTAGTGCATTTTCCACTTTTAACACGCTATAGCGAAGCCCTTCAGTGGATTTATGGCCTTGCTACTCCGCTGAATCTCTTTGAGGACCTCATATCTTGGAACCAGACTCTGGTGGTCTCCCTTTTCAGTCCCAGTCATACCCTGGAGGCTCATATGAATAACACTAAGAGAGAAGTCCTGGGTGCCCTGTCCCATATGGTAGCCACAACAGGGCTTCTGTCTTCTGTGGGCCAGAAGCTTCTTGCCCTCACCGGGCTTCTGCTCATTCTAGTCAGCACTGGCCTCTTCATGAAGCGATTCTTGGGCCCTTGTGGCTGGAAGTATGAGAATATTTATATCACCAGACAATTTGTCCAGTTTGATGAAAAGGAGAGACACCAACAGCGGCCCTGTGTCCTTCCTCTGAGTAAGAAGGAAAGAAAGAATTATATTATCATCCCGTCTTTGCAGTTGACTCCCAAAGAAAGGAAAAACCTGGGGCTGTTTTTCCTTCCTCTCCTGACGCATCTCTACATGTGGGCGCTGTTTGCAGCTGTGGATTATCTGCTCTACCGACTCATTGGATCCATGAACAGACAGTTCCAAAGTTTGCCAGGGCTCGAGGTTCACTTGAAACTGCATGGAGAGGTAGGGCCTTTTTATTGATGGGCCTTGCAAAAGCGCTCGCATTTTCCAAGTCAGTGTTTTCAAATTACGGGTGCCTGGCACACAGGAGCCCAATAGGCATGGGCTAAATTAGGTCCCAGTGTTAGAATATAATTCTACGTTATTTTTCTATTAATACTATAGCAAAAGATCACAGGCAGGGCATCTTAAAACAGCATGCATTTACTCATTTTTAGTTGGACATTGAGAAGTCTAAAATCAGTATTGCAGGGCTAAAGTACACATGCTGTTGGCATGGGCATCCTCCCTTCAGAAAGTAGGGGCAAAAATTCACTCTGCTTCATCCAGTTTTATTGGCCAGTGACATTCCTTGGCCTGTGGTAACATCACCTATATCTCTCTGTGCATAGAAAAAAATCTCTATGTCTCTTTCATAATCACATGACAGTGCATTGGAACTATTTCTCCATCTTGAGGCAGGTGACTTAATCTCACCGCTGAAACATAGATTTCCAGACATAGCATCACAGGCTCCCAGAACTAGGACATTTTATCTTCGGGGAACTTACACTCAGCACAACCTGGAGGGGAGGACTATATTTGTCTTTGATTTTAAACTTTGATCTCACTTTGCTTGAATCTCAAGGGTTATAAACAAACCCAAGAGGCAGGTTTGGGGGTCAACTTCCTCCCCCTGTTAAAACTTGAACAGATACACTGCAAACTCTTCTGTTGGAGAACTTTCTCAGGCAACCTACTCCTTGTCTAAAGGGCTTCTACCTCAGGAGTGAGATGTCGAGGAATCCATTAATTGGCTTAAAATGATGCCTGTGCACACCTTAGCTTCTCCTTTTAACATAACTTCAGCCAGTGACTCTCACTCTCCCCCCCCCCTTTGTGTGTGTGAATTTCTATGCGTAGACATGCGGTTTTATGTCTATTTGATAGTGTTTTGTTTTGAATGGGAGAGTATCTCCATAAACACTCCTTGTAATCTCAGAGTAGATGAGCTACAGGCCACATATTAGGAAACTCCAGCTTGGAGTTAAAAAGCAAGACCTTCTGAACCTGGGTGAAGGGTAGTGTCACGGTGGAACTGAAGTGATGAGGAAGTGAGTCCTTCTCTCCATAATCCACTTTCTTGGATTAGAGTGTTGGGTTTTTTCTTCCAAGTCCCATCCCAGGTAACTCCAGTGTGCAGCCAAGAGTGAGACGACTTTTTTAATTCTACCAGCTGAGGGACAAAGGCCCAACCTCAATCCCACCAGAAGCTTCTGCGGGAAGCTAGCTTTCTTTTATTCTCTCCCTCTCCCCCCCCCCCCCCCTTTAAGATAGGTTTTCTCTGTGTAGACCAGGCTGGCCTCAAACTCACAGAGATCCTCCTGCCTCTGTGTCTCAAGTGCTGGGACTAAAGATGTGCACCACCACCCCCCAGTTTCTGTGAGAATCTTAATCACACAAAAGCAGTGTTTTTCTTGGAACCTGTTTTTTGGGGAATCTGGCTTTACCTCAACTCTTCCCCTGCTTGGCCATCATGAGCCAGTAGAAAAGACTAGGCGTTAGATCATATATTTTCTTTCTAATTTTTTTTTTTCCCCCTGTGGATGTGTGATTATGCTACCATTTCAGAGGATTGGGAAAACAGTAGACTCTTGCCTGGTTTTTAACATTGGAAATTATTGAATTGGAACCAGGTGTAGTGTGGTGTGTGTGTGTGTGTGTGTGTGTGAGAGAGAGAGAGAGAGAGAGAGAGAGAGAGAGAGAGAGAGAGAGAGAGAGAGAGGGAGAGGGAGAGGGAGAGGGAGAGGGAGAGGGAGAGGGAGAGGGAGAGGGAGAGGGAGAGGGAGAGAGAGAGAGAGAGAGAGAGAGAGAGAGAGAGAGAGAGAGAGAATAGGGTACATGCTGGGGTTAAGTACACTGTGCAGATTATGTAAACATTATCTCCACATGTCTGATTTCCCTTCTCTTTAACAAAATGCTGGGGAAAGAGCCACCCTAAACTTTCCTTTCTCTGCTTCTTGATGCCTCACAAATCCCCATCCATTACACCCCCCGCCCCCGTCCCCCATCCCACCCCAGCCATGTTCGTCTTTTTCGCCTTTCTCTTCATCTACTTCAGCATGCCCAGTCTCAGGGCTCTTGCCCTCCAAATCCTGAGCTGCTTCTTAGAGTTGATTACTCTGAGCTCTCTGCTGCCCCTGAAGAATTCACTTAATTATAAGGTTCTCTGTTGCTCTAGATATTCGGAACAGGCCAATAATGGAAGACATGCTTCAGATGAAGCCGTAAGAAGCCCAGAAGCAAAAGGCCTCTCTCTACCTCACTCTTATCCAAAGCTCTGTTTGTCCCTCTCAATTGCCCCCCACCCCCTTTCTCTGTTCCTCTCAGTCAGCACCAAACATTCACGTCTAGTCTATGAATTCTCACTGATTTAGACTGATGTGTGTGTGTGTGTGTGTGTGTGTGTGTGTGTGTGTGTGTGTGTGTTGTGTATGGCATATTTGTATGTGTATGTATGAGTGTATGTGTACATGTATGTGTGTGAGTGTGTGTGTGTGTGTGTGTGTGTGTATACAGGTTCTATCTTCCCATAAAACTCATTTTGGACATTGTTGAGTACTAGGGACATACTAACATCTAGACCATGATAGTTCCACTCTGAAGCTCATAAGCCAGTGGAAGAAGCACCATGTATACAAACATATAGCAGTGGCTGGGTGGTGGGCACTGGGTCAGATATGAGGTCAAGGTTTCTGTGTCATCTCCTGAGTTTTCTTCTGCTGTACCTAGGAGACGGTGCCAGCAGCTAGTCTCCTTCTGAGGGACTTGCAATGCCCTGCTCTTATCCCAGGGTGCCCTTGAAGGCTCCTTCTCTGTGTAGCGGTTTTGTGTGAGAGAGATCAGACAGGAAGATAAAAATTAGTACGAGGTTCTGCCGATATTTCTCTTCCACTTTTATACAATTTTAGACAAATATTTTCAATAAAGAATATGGGAAATGATCTGACTTGAGCTTGGATGGATGGCAGTATAAGTAATAATAGCCCTAGTTCCCATTTAGTGAACACATCCCATGGGCCAGATTCTGGACAATTCAATAGAGCTGCTTTCCATCCATCACACAGCAATACCATCTCAGAAAATTGTTTACTTAAGAGAAGTAAACATACTTTAAATCACCGGGGTCTCATTTTGGGTATTTCTTGGCATTTTGAAAGAGCGAATGTGTCTTCTACACTGCCTTGAACCAAGCCCATACAAAAATGTTGACTCAATCTTTCTGAAGCTCCAACTCCCAATTGCAAATCCCTAGCTAGATTTCTAGACTAAATAACTTCTTCCCAGACCGAACACCCGCTGCTTTCTTATTGCAGGATTGCTCATCACTGACTCGATCGATGTGTTTGTTTCTTTCTTCGTATTAAAAGAGAGTGCATACCGCTGCTCTAGGGACTGAAATCTCCATTTAATTGTAGACTGGCTGTCTTTCTAATAAAGGGAGAAGAGAGGCTACCTAAATGTTTCTCACTGCTTAGGCACAAATGTGACTTGGCATTTATACAGAGGGCTCAGGTTTGGCGGTAGATCTAAGATGCAAGATGTTCTCTGGGTGTGGCTGTTTTTTTTTTCTTTTTCTTTTTTATGAAGGGTCATTTACTTCTGCTTGGCCCCAGGGCTCTGTGGCTCTAGGGTGATAATAACTTGCTAAGTATTCCAGTCTGTAAGGTTAATGCCCCATCCCCACGGTGTTTAATTTACACTGGGAGTAGTTTATTCATGGACAGGATCTGGTCCATTAATTTCTGCTTTACCAAATTAGAAAACAAATCCACCGAGAGATTAAATGACTTTTCCAGGTCAGAGGAGAAAAGAGCTGAATCAGCATGTGCTCTCCACTCGGGTGGCTGAGCTGGGTGGCTCAATGTCATTGTCTGTCTTCTGTGTCATCTACTGAACAATTGGTTTGTTCTGTACCCTTCAAACTCCTTCTGAACACCCAGAGACACCAGAAAAGGCCCCATTTTAATAACCTCCTCCAACAAGACTTTAGGTCTCCCTTAGTGATGTGAGTCAACACACACTAGTTAGTCCCCCTAACTCCAAAAGATTGATTGACACTATGACTCAGTGAACATCTTTTAACTTTGTGGTCTGAAGAAGGAGAATTTGTTTTTACTTGGAGGCTGTGCCTGAGACTTGAATGACTATATAACCAACCAGTCCTCTCTTCCATCTTCCATTTGAGCTGAGTCTCCATCTTTTACCACCTCTATGTGCCCTAAGTAAAGAGCCAAGTATTCCATTAAAAATGGGTGTATGGTTATGTTTGTTAAACATAGTTCTCTGCCTTTCCGGAGCCTAACATTTATATTGCAGTAGGAAGTTTCTGGCCCAGCCTAGTCCCAAGACCCAGACAAACAGTCTCAAATAATCACATAAAGTCTTATATTAATTACATGATGTTTGGCCTATAGCTTGGGCATATTACTTGCTAATTCTTACTTTTAAACCCATGATTAGCCATGTAGCTTAGTACCTTTCCTTAGACCAGCATTCTCATCCTGCTTCCTCTGTGACTCCCTGGCATCTCTGCTCTGCTCTTCCTCCCCCCAGAGTTTTCTCAGTCTGGTAGCCCCACCCATACTTCCTGTCTGCCTTCTGGCCAATCAGCACTTTATTAAACCAAGAGGAGGGACAAATGTTTACAATTTACAAGAGCATAATCCCACAGCACTCCATGGCATATGACTCACCAAGAAGGGATAAGGCAGACAAATTCTGTTTTATAAATTCTCTCCACAAATCCACTTTGAAAAACACTGTCACCTTTGTGGATAAAAGTTATCCTTTCTCCTCTGCTCCAATCATGATGCACACAAGAAGGTTTGGCAGACAGATGCTTTAGACAGAGCTTCCTGAATATTTGAAAAAAAAAAAAAAAAAGATAGTGTGTCCCAAGGAAGTAAAAAAAAAAAATGGAGACAGAAAGGATGGCATGTCTATTGATTGTTTTACTCTTTTGTTTTAGAGGCAAGAAACTCAAGATGTCATCCACGATTCTTCCTTTAATATATCTATGTTCGAACCCAGTTGCATTCCTAAAGCTCGGCTCAGTGTGTTTGAGACTTGGGTTCCTCTCAGTGTTATTCTCACAGCACTAGCAGTCCTAGGAATGTTGTCTTCCATGCTGACGCAGCTCAAGATTCTGGTGTCCGCATCTTTCTACCCGGGAGTGGAGAGGCAGCGAGCCCAATACCTCCACACAAAGCTCCTTGAGAAAAGATCACAGCAGCCACTGGAAGAATCTGAAGGGAAACTGGATCCGTACTTTAAGAAGGTAATGTCAAAGGGGAGGCATGCCTCTAACTAAGCTAACGATGAGTTTGAAAGGCAAAAGACAGTGGATTTCAAAGCATTCTATAACTTCACATCAGGAGGCCAACTATAATATGACTGAGAGAACCTGCTGATTCAAGTATTTTGTAGTTGGCTATTGGGAAGATCTTTTGTATTGCCTACTATGAAACAATGGCCAGTTTTTACCTTTCTATACCAAAGATAAAGTAGAAACATGGAAAGAAGTAGTTACCATTTAGTAAACTTTAAAGACTTTCTCATTCTCTACTAAGTCTATCTGTATATCTACCGTGTGTGTGTGTGTGTGTGTGTGTGTGTGTGTGTGTGTGTGTGTGTGTGTGTGTGCTTACATGCCTGCTATATCATTACTGATTTTATTTGGCTTATTAGTGAGGGAAAAGTAAGAAACTGCCAACAGTTAAAAGAGTAGTTCAAGCCACTCTCATATTCAGGTCATCAGGACAACCAAGTAAGGTAGCTTTATAAACGCCAAACTAAACCAGGCAGAGGTGGCACATGCCTTTAATCCCAGCACGTGGGAGGCAGAGGCAGGTGATTCTCTGAAAGGCTAGCTTGGCCTACAGAGTAAGTTAGGACAGCCAGAACTACCCAGAGGAACCCTGTCTTGAAGAGCAAAAACAAACAAACAAAGCCAAACTAGATCCTTCCTCAAGGGTCAATGGGAGGGATCACTTGTCCCTAGAGAGAAATTCATTTCTTCTCAAGCATGAGATCGCTAACATTGCTGTTATCAGACACCTACAACACAGACAGCTGGAAAATAGCTACAGCCAATCAAAGACCAAGAAGGAACACAAAGATATTTTCTCTGTTTTTCTAAGTTTATAGCAGAGGCATCTGAAGTGATTTCAGAGTCTATTCATCCGTTTTTCAGATTTATTTCTGGCTTCCAGTCTTAAAAATGATTAAGAAGAAGCACATGAACACCGCCAATGAAGATGACCCATGAGAAATGAGGAATCCCTCTTCCCGGGCCTGCTGCTGCTTACTGTCTGCTATATGAGATGTTTGAGTTGACAGGACCACTTTCTTCTTGGGCTATTTTTTAAGCTGCTTGTCAGTCTAATGCCAATGGCTCCCAGGTCAATGTTTTTTTCAGTCTGTCTTCCAAGCAAACTACAGTATCTAGACTGTATCACAGCAAAAGTGACTTGATAGTTGAAATGAAAGTATCCCCCAGAGGTTCAGATGCCATTTGGAGGAGACTTAAGAAATGTGGCCTGGGGGACAAAGCGTGTCACTGGAGGCAAGCTTTGCAGTTTTATAAGCTATGTACCATTTCCTGTTTGCTCTCTGCTTCCTGCTTGTGACTGGAGATGTGAGCTCCCAGTTGGTCCTGCCTCTGCCAATCACACTTTCCCATGTGATGATAATGGAGTCTTAGTGCTCTGGAAGCATAAACCCAAACAAACCTTTCTTCCTGTAAGTTGCCTCCATTTATCACTGCAATAGGCAAGCAAGAAGCACAGAGGCTATGTCCAGGCCTCTTGCTGGATGTCCCAGCACAGAGAAATTCAGAAAAAAGTTCAAAAACCAACTATGACCTCTCTACCTCAGTCTGGCCAGCAGATACCAAGACCTCATGTACACAGAGTCAGCAGAGTATCTATTAATCTCCTGGTCTCTTACTGCCTCTTAATGTCTTTCGGATGATGTTTCTCACAATGCCACCTCTCATCTGCCTCTTCTTATTCTCTTTCAACAGAGACTCTTTCTGAAGCTTGTTTACAGGAACACCCAATCCCTCCCCTCTCATACTTTTATTGTGTGTTTCTTTTATTGATTTTTTAGTAACTCCTCCATCTAAAGTTTTGAGACGGGATGGCATATTTCACAGCCTCCTAGGACATGCTTATTAAAATGCCCAGCTTGGATCCCTTTTCACCTTTTTCTATCACAAAATATCTAGGAGAAGGGAAATCTTGAATACTGATCCTGTTATCTCTAAGTACCAGACACTCTCTCCCTCTCCCTCTCCTTTCTTTTAAATTTTTATCTTTTCATTTTGAAAATTTGCAGGCTTATAAATAGTTGAGCAAAGTGTATAAAGTTATACTTGTCCTTTGGCATCATCTTTGGGCATTAACATCTTACGTAATAGTCTTGAAATCAGAAAAATGGCTTTGAAAGATACGGAATGAGGAACTCTTATTCCATTTTTAGGGCCAGCGCCTCCTTCTGGACCCTTGATTCAAGCCAGGATCCCACATCACTAGTAATAATGCCTTCTCTCCAGTTGCTCAGTCAAAGATAATCCCTCAGCATCTCCTTTGTTCCAGGGCCTTGACACATTTGGAGAATCCTGGCCAGTTCATTTACCTCCTTCCATTTGGATTTGCAAAGGCTCCCTCTTAGTTAAACCAAGGAGATGTACTTCAGTTGAGAACACTATAGAAGTGAATCTGTTTTGCTTCCTGCGTCACAGCAGGAGGCCCGCATTTCTGACGTGCTGCTTTTGATCATAGGACTATGGTGACATCTGGCAAATTCCCCCATTGTAATTATTGTTTTCCTTTGTAATTAATAAGCACCTATGGGGAGATACTTGAAACTACACAGGCATCCTGTTTAACATGTGTTTACTCTCTAATGTTAGCATCTGTGGATGCAAAAATTATTACCATGGTGACTAAATAATGATTTTCTAGTTTAATACATTCTTATACGTCTCTTATTTACAATGCTGCCACAAGGCATACTAGAAAGAGTAAAGTTAGTGTTAAGCACAGAAGCAAGCATTTTACACACTCTGTCTTGTTTATGCTTGGAACTCTGTGAGGTAGGTGCTGTGTGAACAGTGAGGACCGCTGGTGAGTAAAGGATCCCAGAGAACAAGATAGGCAAGGATTGGCTTTCTTCTGCCTTTCAGAGGTTTTGGATCAGGATGTCTGCACATATCTGTTCTTTCTCAGATATGCCTGCCTGTCTTTCCCTCCTCATGCTTACTAGGGAATGATGGGAGCTGGCTCAGCATTTCAAGAGCAAAATGGCTGGATCTCCATGTGATCCAAGGGCTGCATGAGATTCCAGGAGTTGGAGCTGAGGGACAGCCAGGCAGCACTTTTTGGCACTTTGGAAGGTGATACAGGGTCTGCTTAGGACCTCTCCCATACAGTTTGAGACCTTAGCCTCAGGTCCTCTGTGATGTCTGCAGGCTTTTCTGGCTGGGCCACTTCCTGCTCTGTCTAGGCACAGCGTTGTATCACTGCTAACCTTTCGACAACTCTGCAAAGCAGGTATGTTATGGAAATGTGCTCAAAAGAGGAACTGTGGGGATATTTTCACATTAAAAAGTCGATTAATAAAAATCCAAAGAAAAAGGTCTTTTAAAAGAATGCCAGGGAGAAGCCAGAAGAAGCAGAGGACAACTATGCTGCTCTGAGAAAAGGTACCGAGCCCCATGGCTGAACAGGATAAGAGTCATGGGTTAGTTTAAGGGTAAAGAGTCAGCAAGTTCTATGCCTGGGCCTTAGGCCGATCTGCCTAAAATTAATATAAGCATCTGTGTGTCTCTGTGGGTTTGTGGGTCTGTTGGTCTGCGGATTCAAACCTCGAGGGTAGGCCTGAAAGTCTGGGCCAGAAACCTCAGACTACAGAGGAGCCTTCTCTGTTGAGTCCCTAGGTTCTTCTGTCTCTTCACCACAAGCTAAGACTTCCATATGTGAAAAGCTGGGCCTGCAGTGCTATTGTTCTCCATGTTCGAGCAGCTGTGTACTGTCTAGAAGCTTCTTGCTTTGCACATCTGTGGAGACCTCCCTCACTTCTTACAGCCCAACAATCAGAGAGACGAAGCCTGTGGTCCTAACACAACAAGCCCTACAAGTCTACACGCTCTCAGACCAGAGCACCCTCACCTACACATGGAACCAGCTCCCACTGTCCCTTGGGAGTGTCCTAAAATTCCTCTCTTCTGCTTTGAGGCTACCTCCCTGCTCTGCTTGGATTTGTGCTGTGACAGACACTAGAATAATGCTGTCTGAGTCACTGCCTCCTCGCCCTTATCTTCTCCCTCCTTTATTGAGGACTTGGCTCCCAAATTGTCTACAAAACATTATCTCTGCTTGTTTGTTTATTTTTTATTTCTATTATTAGAGTTAGAAAACTTTAGTCCCAAACATGGCTTTGGTCTGACTTAGTCATAGTAGGTATGTAGTGGCGTTGGTTTCCAAATTTTTCATTTCCCTGACGACTGAAGATATTGCATATTTGTTCAGGGGCTCATTTAATATCTGCAGAACTTGTCAGAAGCCTGTCAAAATGTTTTGCTTTGGTTTTTGTTTGTTTTTTTCTTGTTTGTTTGTTTTTGAGACAAGGTTTCTCCATGTATCCCTAGCTATCCCAGAACTCTCTATATAGATCAGGCTGGCCTCAAATTCACAGAGATTCACCATCTTTGCCTCCCAAGTACTGGGTGCCATACCCCTGGTTAAAGAACTTGGTCTTACTATGCAATTCTGGCTGACTTGGGACATGCTGTATAGACCAGACTGGTCTGGAACTCAGAAAGGTCCACTTGCAGATGCATCCAGGACGATGAGTTTAAATGTACTATCAGGTCTATCTCTGTTTTTATACACATGAAAATGAGGTATCATGATACTGTTGATGTATGATGGAATTGGAAAGTGGAATCCGTGGAGGATACTGGTTGGCACTGATCATTTTAGAAGATTTCATACCGCTTGGTCAGCAGCCCTGAGGCTGGTAAGAAGTTATAACTCCTATGATTGTGGAGTTCTAGAACATTTCCCTTTTCACTTTATCACACTGGCATGTTTGACACTACTTAGTGATTCCTGCAGGCAGCTGGGATTGGAAACCACACACCACAGAATCCTACAGAATTATAGATCTTCAAGAAACCTCTGTTAGAAATGAGGCTGACTCAAATCAGTTTCTCACACCACTCACCTTGTGGCCACCTTATGCAAAAGTGCTGCTGTGGGGGAACACAGTATAATAAATTAATAGTTGGACCCAAAGGTATATTGGAGTGCTGAAAAAAAAAAAAACCCTCTGGGGAACTCCACAATAAAGAAATCACTCTTAACCTGAGTCTCCTAGAATTTTTCCTAAACCATTAGACCACAGAACAACAGCATCTGCGATTATCTTAAGTACAACCCGTAAGTTCTATAGATCCTGTGGTAGTAAAAGTGCACATAATTGCTATTTACCAAAAAAGAATTTGGGAAGGCAAAGATGCATTTGCGGTTTTGATTTGTTTAAACACTGATGTTTTTATGTGTCTTTGTGTTTTCACATGAGTGCCTGGGTATAGTGGGTTTTGTTTAGTTTTGCTACAAAAGAAATTGAACCCTGGGCCTCAGGGCCTTATGCATGATAGTCAAGTGCTTTCCCAATGAATCATGTCCATAGACCTGCTGTGTTTTCTAAACAACTGTATATATTAATAAATTTATATAATGAATGATTTTATGCATGTATTTTCTAATTTATTCTCTCTATACAGCAGAGATTACACTCCCATTAACTCAGACAAAGGACCAAATGGTCAGATTTGAGAGAGACCCGGTAGCTTTTAAGCATCTGATTTCTGGTAATTATCTAATGTATTCATTTCCTCACCATTGACATCACCACTATCCAGAGGAAACATTTGAGCCCAGCTACTCACAAGGGCTGGTGATATCTACAAGTCTACCTGGTTCTCACCTTCAGGATTCTTTCAATCTAGTGAAATAATTGTACATGTGCTTAGCCCAAAATAAAAATGTGTAGTAGATTTAGGTAAGCACCATGGTACAGAGAACACAATGTCAGACTACCATGGCTAGCATCTCTGCCTCTCTTACCACCAATGCCCAGTTCAGCCTATTCTGTATGGAGAGGGCCTCACAAGGAAAGACGTTTTAATTTCACAGAAATCAAATCCAATCTCCCAGCAACAAGTCATAGGACTTGGAACTTGCTATTTTACTCTATTGGGTATATTTTTCTTGTGATGAAAGGGGGGCCCTCCCTGGAAAGGACAGATGACAAGTAGATACTGTCACAGAAACAGTTCTGATGCCGGAAAAAAGGGTTTAGACTGCTCATTACAGTCCATCTACGTTGGTCACCAGACACTTATTTAATTGTAGCCAATTCACTTCAGATTGAAATGGATGGTGAGGTACTGTTTGGGATGTCTGTTGTGGAATGTGCTCTGTTAATCTTGTAGAGGCAGAAAGCCCCTGGCTACTGTGATTTCACACTGCTACCATTCTTTGTTCCTTGTTCTGATGGCTTATGAAGTCGACTGCATTACAGACTAAGTCATCATTTCTCATCTTGAATCACAGGTTGGTGACTGTGCTTAAGTCTTGCTGAGGTCCTCTGTGACTCCATATTGACTATCATTTGAGGACCAGGTGTAGTGATTTTCAGCACTTCTTAGTAATAGGTCTCATCATGATTCTACCTGTGATGTCAGACATCTTCCCTTTCTCAGGTTCTGTGCCTCTTGCTTTCTTCATTAGGAGCTGGCCATTCAATTACACTGTGGGGTGTAATGAAGCTGTTAGTTTTTGGTCTTAATTCCCCATTGCTGTATTTAAAAATGGTAGGCAGTGGCCTTGGCGGATTCAAGCCAAGGGACATGGTGGAAAGTCACTCACAGCATGCTACAATGCTCATGTGGAGAGTTTAAATGAGCTGGGGAGAGCACAGAGCAGCCTCTGGCAGGGATAGAGACAGAGGGAGGGAGGGACAGAGAGAGGAGAAGAAAGAGAGATGAGAGAAGGTGGTTGTGCCCACCTTTTATGAGGGGATGTAGTACTCATGCATAGAGACCATGTAGCAATGAGCACACAACGTTGTTAGGACGCTGATCAGGCCAAAGTACTGCTTGTATACCAACAAGATTTCCTAAGGGGTTAGCCAGGTAATGCTTAAATGCTAACACCCATTACTGCACAAATTCTAGTTGGTATTTAATGAAAACTCAGAGTCTGGAATATCAGAGAGAGGAAACAGACCACAGTCAATTCTCACCCAACGAACTTCTCAGGGTAAAAGCTACCTTCAAGAGTCTTCAGCCTGGATGGTTACTTTTACAGAGTGCCTGAATCCTTCTGCCTTAAATATCTTCTCTACCCAGTTGTTTCACAACTCTGCATCATAATCCTAGAGTTAGGATTAAAGGCTTGGGCTACTACTGTTTGGTTGTTAGGCCTTGAACTCACAGAAACATAGAAAAATCTGTCTCCATAGTGATGGGATTAAAGGCATGAGTTACCACTCTCTGTCCTTCATGGCTTGACTGTGGGTGATTCCTTTCTGATATTCCATGCTGATTTTATTAAATACAAAAATATATCACCACATATCCCCTTTGTGTCAAAATAAAAAAGAAACATAAGAAAAACTATATATACAGTAGGTACAACAATTATATACAATATATACAAACAATAATTACATGAGTAATGTCCAACCCATTAACAATTGACAAATTCAAAGAAAATATTCCATTATTTATCCTATTTTGGTGAGTCCAAAAGATTGTACCTAATTCGCTTTCTACCTAACTTGTATTACTAACTAAAAATTATCTTTTGATGTCTTTCAAACTTACACAATTTACCTCTAAGTGAGTTTCCTTTCTAAAACTGTCACTAGAAAATTAACTATAAATATCTCACCTTCAACTCCCTCAGAAACCCAAGAAAATTATACTAGCTAAGCAAAAAGGATGTGCAAGCAAGCATCTTCCAAAAAAATCTAAGAAATGAAACAGCTGGCAGCCTGGACAGTCACTCAAGGTTCTTCTGTATCGATGAAGCATCAGTCTTCTGTCTACAGGCCTAACATGTCTGATAGACTTCTCTGTGAAGCAGAATATTCTCAAAGACTTCCCTACCTTGTCCTGGAAAGGTTTGGCAGTTCTTTGTTTGTTTGTTTGCTTGCTTGTTTGCCTTGCTTGTCCATTTTGGACATCTACTGTCAGCAGTCAAGGCAAAAGTACTTTCTTGCCCAGTGGCTTTTTGTTCCAAAGAAGATTAACTCCATGTGGAGTTTCTTTGATGCCCATTATCTTCTCTGAAATATATTGGTGTTGTCAGAAGCAGACATCTCATTGTCATAAAAATAATAAGAATATGTTATTAAAATATCTTAAACGCCATATTCTATATATCTCTAAAGTGTTTGAGGAAGACTTGTCCACCTAAAATATATCTGTTTGATCTTGAAAATATATCTAATATGACTATAAATTTTATTGTAATGTCTAACTACTAACTTGTGTTTCTTTATATTGTAATTACTTGGTAATAATAACTTTCGAGGACTAGAAATTTGTATTACATTGTTAGAGGAACTGTATAGGTACAATATCTTGAACAAGCATAGAAATATATGTACAATAACAAATTTAATCTCAGCCTTGTATTAGTGTACATAATTTGTATACAATATACAATAAATCCAGTCCAATATGAAGTATTTAAAGCTAGAAATTGCTTTTTAAAAGTAGATTCAATAATCTACCCTTATATTTTATCATCTCTGTATCCCCTTTTTTTCTTTTTTTCCTAACAACCCTTTGTTTTTCTTGCAGCTCAAAGAATTGTCACATGGGTGGATGAGCCACTATTTCTGATTTTCTTGAAATTTCTCTGGTTCAAATAGAGTTTTTATTAATTTTGATGGCATCCATAACTTTTCTTCAACTGCAGAAACAAAAGCAAAACCCTTCCCCAATGTAGCACATATCCTGGCTTCCATTCTGAGGTCAGTACATCTTTAAAGTATACAGGTTGATTTAGTTCAGCTGTTTTTTTACTACAGTACAATGCCTTTCAGCAGCTGTTGTTCCTTTCTCATTAGCACTGAGATAACTCCATTTTAGCCTGATGCCTTGCCATAGGCCAAAACAGTTCCTTTACTAACCAATGATAATTCATAGCATACAATACAGAAAGACATCCCACATCAAAGAGCTATTCATGATTTCAATGGGCAACTGCTTTGAGTTCAGAAAAGGCTGATTATATAATCACACATTGGCTAGAAGGAATAGAGAGTTTGTCTGTATGTTTGTCTGTACAAATTAATACCTGTACAAATTAAGATGGACAATGCTTCAGCATATGTCTCTATTAAAATGAATTTTTTTTTGCTTATTATAAAGTATATTACAGGAATACCACAAATTCCTACAGGGCAAGCAGTCATAGAGAGATAAAATCAAACTCTAAAGGATATGCTAAATAAACAGAAATGGGTAACAAAGACCCACAGAAATAGACTATATAATGCTTTATTAACTTTGATGGAATGAATCAGGAGGTGATGGCCATGTAATCCTGATAACCTGAGTTTGATCTCCCAAACCTCTAACAAGTCAGTTGTGGTGGCTTGTACTTGCAACCCCTACACTCAAAAAGCAGAACGAAAGACAGAGAATTATTAGGAGACAGAAGGCTACCTTGGAGTGTTTAGGGCTACTGAAACAGAGGAGATCTTACCCCAACAAGGGGCAAGGAGAGAACCTACTCTTAAAATCTGTCTTGTGATACACACACACACACACACACACACACACACACACACACACACACACACACACACACACACACGACAACAAAAAGATCAATTGCATAGGCAAAAAAGAAAGAAAACGACAGATCACCAAACCTACCTTCAAGTGTACTGACTTAGGTGTCTGTGGAAGGCCCTGGGAATCTATGCTGTAAGAATTCGGTGATTGGGATGATTATGCAATCTCAGTACACACTCATTTGGAGAAGAGGGATTGTTGATTAAATAAAAGCACATCTAATGATGGCTCTGTAATTAATTGTGTAGTTGGTTATACACCTAGGATTTCCACTCACTGTTGATAAGCCATTGAGTGTCTTCAATAACCCAAAATGCCAACTGCCTGCCAGCCAGTGCACTGTCCTCCTTTTCTGTGATCCAATCACCTACTTATATGAATAGGTGAAGATGCCATGCACAAGACGACTTGTGTATTGTTAGCTATTTATTAAACATGACTTGTTACTAAATATATTTCTAATTAAATGATGAAGTTTAATTAAGTTTTAATTTAAATTTAGGGGATGCAAGATCATTTTATTTTAAAGTGGAAGACAACCTTGAGAAATCACACACATAGTAGAATGAACAGATTTTTAGACTGGGGAAAGGTGGGTCCAAGTCCTTGTGCTAAGTATTAATGGTATAAACATAAGCTCCTTAGGGCTTGTCTTTCTGAGCTTGCTTTTGTAAGCACAGCCTAAGACATAGTGTATCCATCCCACAGACAGACAGGGAGATGATATGGGCAAAACCCAGTGAACACTTGACATTCAAATTAAATAAATAAATGCAGGTCTTTCTGCATTCTTTCTTCTCCCTCGTCATTATTAGTCTAAACTTTATTATTTCAAGTTCAGACAATAAAGTCTGGTACACAGAATAAAAACTGCAGAGAAGACTTTCAAGCTACATACAAGGCATGATATATGGCTCAGATCTGTAACGGGCCAGTTGCGCTTTGCCTTCGTGTGGTCTCTGGTGCAATGACTTAACCCATCATAGCAAGAAGACAATCCTGGCAGGAGCATATCTGTGTTCTAACAAAACTCTATTGCAAGAACACGCAGCATGCTGTATTGAGTCTGCATGAAGTGCTAAGGGAACACCTGATGATGCAGAAAGACCCCTGAGAAATCCATGAGTTGACACAGGGCGTGATGCGTGGAGAGTCTTTATGTCTGAAACTCTCTATTCCTCCCTTCCACCCGATTTAATCCAGCTAGCTGGATGACTTCACAAGTCACTTCACCTCTCAGAGCTCAGTTTCTGAAAGAGTTGAGCTTGAGAATCCCCAAGGAAGCTATCTCTCAAAGCCTAGGATTCTGGGAAGACTGCAGTCCTCCCGAGAGAAACAGGGATGGTGGATGGACTCTTGGCATTTGACTGGTTTGCTCTTTCTCAGTTGGTCAATGAATTGGAAAGAACAATGGAAGCTCCCAGGTCGTGAGTGTGATTTATTTGCTGAACAGGGGGAAAGATAACACTAGGGTCAGAAGAAATGCTGCTGTTCTCGGTAGACACAGACACAGAGGCAGTCAGAACTGCTTTTCAATTCTAAATGTCATATGTAATTTCATAGTTTAAAGTCGGACTGCGATGTCAGCGGCTGATGACCATAAATTGAAAGTCTTGATTTTTCACAGCAAGTGGTGCACTCACTGTAAATCTGCAAATGTGATATATTAATTAGAGAATAAAGAAAACCAATCGAATTGTTTTAAAAAGAAAAGCGTGCAGAACATTATTTGTATTGAAACAGTAAATGCCCTGTGTTTTACAAGTGGACATGTTAACACACTGAAGAAAATATTCTTTCAAAACACTTGATGTGATGCAGAAAAAAAATGCCGAATTCAAAGTTTAGAGAATGGGTTTATTATTCAGGCACTGTTGTGAGGTGGCATAACAAGTGTATCTCCCTCCCAACTCAAATCAGTAAAACACAGTAACTGATAGTGTCCTTACTGGGTATCGGGCACACTGAGTGTATTAGTTCACCAAACTTCTGAGTGTGTTGTAGTTTTATGAATGAGGAAACTGAGGTACAGAGAAGCTCAGTGGCTTCTTCCAGAAGGATTTGGACCCAGCCCCCTCTCCCATGCCGCTTTATAAAGCATGGTATATTAGCACCTTTTTTCTAATGAGCTCCTCAGAACAGTTCCCAGCCAAGGCTTGAAGCAGAGCTGGGCGTGGAAACCATCCTTTCCACCTACTTCCTCTTGGCTGTTTTTCAGAAGCCCAAGTAATCAAAACACAGAGCAAGAGAACATTATAGCTGCAGAGTTCTTTTTTTCCCTGTCTTTGAAAAGCAACTGAATGGAAACTTTCCAGATTATTCCAATTTATGAAAATAACTCATTTCTCTGAATTCAGATGTTGTGTGGTTTTAATAATATATCACACATGGGTGAATAATTTACCTTGGCTTCCCAACTAGATTTGAATATTCTTATGAAAAGAGAATATACATTTTACTTCCTTAGATATCTGCTATAATAATTACTACAGTCAGCCTGTGAATAACACATAGCACCTTCATGAAGGATATGTATGCCAGCTAAATATGCCAGGGTGCATCTGTGATCCTTCACCTGGACATCATCCCAGCTGGGTGTTCCAGGGTGCGTCTGTGATTCTGCGCCTAGAAAAAAAAAAGGCAGAAATATGACTACAGATTCAAGGCCAGTCTCATTTACATAAGCCCACAAGGGTTACAGAGTGTGACCTGTGGTTGTTTCAATGTAAGAGACCCCTATAAGTTCATTGGAAGTGGCACTGTGAGAAGGTGTGACTTTGTTGGAGGAAGTGCATCACTGTTGGGCTGGACTTTAAGGTTTCATATAGCCAAGTGTTCTGGTTCATTTCCTGTTGCCTTTAGATCAAGATGTAGCCAGCAACATGTCTGCCTGCATGCTACCATGTTGCACCATGATGATAATAGATTAAACTTCTGAAAATGTAAGCCAGCCCAATTAAATGTTTTTCCTTTAAAAGAGTTGCCATGGTCACGGAGTCTGTTCACAGCAATAGAAACCCAAATAAGACAAGACGCCATCTTAAATATACATACATCATCCAAACCTTAGTAAATTCATGTTAAATGAGGAGATGAAGAGCCTGGGTCAGGAACTCTTCAAGACTAGTCCATGCAGAACACCAGGGAAACCGTCTCCATAGCTTCTTTGGATAAAATTTGTTTCAAAGTAAAGCCAACATACTTTTTGGTATTTATGGAACATCTGTGTGTCCCAAATGAGTCCCCTTGCACATGATTCCATCTTTAGTCATTCATGAACAACCATCATTTTTTCCAATCATGTTTACATAGGCTCTGCTCATTTTTACTTAAAGAATGTCTCCAGATTACTAATAATATCTCATGTATTACAAGCAGTGTGTATTTGTACTATATCATTCAGAGTCACAAAAACAATACAAACTATGCACATATGCCCTACAGATGCCCAGTGGGTTTTCCTGAACACCTCCTGTCTATAGTTATCTATGTGGAACCGGGAGAGAGCCAGCTGCACTTATACTTACATAAACTATAGATTAGTGCACACACGCACGTGTGCGCGCACACACACACATATGCACACACACACCCGGAAAACAAACCACTCTATAACACTCCAGGCTGCACCTTTCTCTGGCACTCCAGGCTGCACCAAGCACTTTCCCTGCCTGTGAAATAAACCCCAAGCAGACACACAAAACTGTCAAAGAAAGCCAGATGAAGGGATGCTAGAGCAGTCTCACAGTAACAATGTGCCCTCTGTTTTCCCACTAGAGAACTGTGATGGCTGAAAGGCATTAGCATCTAGCTCACCAGTAAAGTCCCAATGGCTGGGAGGTCACTTTTGCCACAAAGATCTTTGTTCCTATTTGTAACTGCTTTCCTCCAGTGAAACACCTCAAATGAAAAGCAGAGATATACAAGTAAAAAGTTGTTTTGCTGAAAAGTCGGTATACATCTCCAGAGTGTAAAAAAAGCAGCCCTCATTGTACTTTGGAATTGGGGAGGGAGAAATGAATAAACACACAAAAACCAAACCAAAAGCAAACCCACCAGTCACTAATTCATCTTAAACAAATGAATGACTTCTGTCATGTCTTCACAGCTCAACCATGTAATCCTAGAGAACCTCCAAAGTGCTGTGGCCCGGAACACCCTGCTCCTGTTCAAACACTATTTCTAATGTGCCCCGTGTCTTTACAGCTTTTCTCTCCAATGTTCTTCAGCTTGTGTAGATGACGTTTATGCAATTCAAAAAAAGACGCTTCCACAAGATTAGTCAGCAGCAAAGTCCTCTGACAAGGCTCCAAGCTCTAGTTAAAAATAGAAAAAGGATGCTTCGCCTAAGTCACCACTGTTGTGTGGCATAAGAGAGCTGACCACTGTTTTGGTTCCCACATCCTGTTCTTTTATCCAGAAATAGATGAAAACTCTGTCTCTGGATTTTGGACAAGACCTTTTGCTTCTGTGACCTTGGCTCTGCTCTTTCCTGCTCAGTGTTCCTCTGCCCGCTTCCCTCCCTTCACTCTGTAATATGACATCTCAACTGTCAGCCCAGGGCTCTGGGACTCTGGTTTTCTTCTACCAAGGGCTGCAAACTCCAGGCCTACACAGGCCAGGTAGCCACGTAAGTTAACAAAGCCAGGCAGGTGTGTAAGGGCAGCCCACTTGTACCTCATCTGCAGGGTGATGCAGCTCTTACTCCATTTCCCACAGAGCAACTGAGTTTCCCCAGAATATCCAAAGACCCAGATTATTATGGGAACTTGTCTAATCATTAATGTTAGAAATAAAATTGTTTTTAAAATAGAGTAGAGCCCAAACCATGAACTTTCATGAATTTTGCTCTATTGCTCTTTGGGGATCTTGTTAATCAGCTGGAAAAACTACAAAATCTTGCAGTTTTGTGTTAAAACTGTCTACTTTTCTTCCTTTCTTGACTTCTAATTTGGAAAGGGCACAGGACTCTGATAGGAGGCCTTGGTTCTGATATTTTTCTGGTTCTGCATCAGCTATGGATCATATTAACTTGCTTCAGTGGCAATGACCTTGAGACTTCTACCAAGCTCCATCAGTTTGTGAGCCAAGAACAGCCTCATTCATACCATCTTTCTCACCCTTTGTCTTAGAGATCAGTTCCCCGAAGCAGCTGGTGATCCAAATATTTTCTAACTTTCTCAGACTAGAAGCCAGGCTTGTTTGTAGCTCTGTTCTATCTAAACCCCAACCAGTGCCATCTCCTAGGCAGTCCTTGATTCTCCTTCCTTCCGGATCAGCTGTTAGCAATTGTCATAACCCCACCCAACTGCTATATCTGTTTTCATCTCTATTCTAGCTTCTTAATCCTCACAGACTTTTCACCAGAGACAAACAAACAAAAACAACAAAAATAAAAAATTACAACAACAGCAATAAAAACAATTTAGTTGCACTTTTTGTTAAGAAATTTTCCCTGGAGGAGAATTTGCAGTGAATAAATGGTTACCAACGCTTATCACAGCCAAATCCCAAATCGCCTACTCTCTTTGCAGGCTTACCAGGCCACCTCAAGCAGCAATGTTCAAGTCATGGGGCAGAAGTTTATAGCAAGAAGATTAGCTCTTAAGAAGTCCCCACATGAGGATGTCAGGCATTCAAACCCCAAGGATGCTGCAAATGTCCAGGCAGCCTCTAAAGTACTAAGTTGAATGTAGTGTGGGGAACTGAAAAAAAAAAAGTCTATTTTTTTTCCTCACCCAAAAACATAAAAACAACCTGGGCACATTTCCTTTTGTTCCGGGGAAACTTGAACTTTGAAAGTAGGATATTCTGGACAATTTACCCCTCTCAGCTCTATCTAGTGTTTGGACTTGCTGAGTTTGTCCATTTCCTTGGTCTGCTGTAACAAGAAACCAGGCAGTGGATGTCTTAACATGACAGAAATTTACACCCTCATAAATCTGAAGTCTGAAAGTTCCAGTCAAGATATCAGCAGGGCTGTGTTCCCTTCAGAATTTCCAGCAGCTTCCTCCCCAATCTCCTCCAGCTTCTTGTGGCAGTGGGAAGTCTTTGGCCTTCTATGCTTATAGCACTGAGATTTCAGTGTTTGCCCATGTGCATTCTGAATCAAATATTCTATTAAATCTCTCTGTAAAATGACACAGCATTTACACATGACCTGTTCCCGTCCTTGCTGACACTGTAAATTATCTCTAGATTACTTAGAGATACCATGAAAGTGCTGTGTAATTCAAAGGACCAGAACCCATGACTAGAAAGGGCTAACTATATTCAAGGAAGTGGAGGTTAGGTTTTGAACACAGCTTTGTGAGGAACAGAATCCATCTAGTACAGAAAGCATCCAGCAAAGACGCCCTCGGCAAGCATCAGGCTGTACCATTAGAACGAACATTGCTTATCACTTGTGTCTGTAAGTTCAGACATGGAAAGGACAGGAAATATCAGGATTCAGGTTTTGATAAAGTCAGAAGACAGCTGTCCTAAAAAGTTTGGAATGCTACCTTAGACATAGTGATAGGTCTGTTCCCTGGAGTCTCTTGGAGCCATGAGCAACCAACCTAAACAGAAGAACTCCACACTGCTCAGAGCCATGCCCTTAAATGCTGTGGCGGTTTGAACATGATGTTCCCAATAGCCTTGGACACTTAAATACTTGACCTGATGTTGGTGGCACCTATTGGGAAGCTTAGGAGATGTGACCTTTTAGAAAGTATTTCACTGGAGGTGAGCTTTGAGAGTAGAAAGCCTCATCTATTGCTGGGGTCCTAGAGAAGTCCCACAAAAGACCACCATCCAGGTATGTAATGAGAAGAACATTTATTATCTTGAGAGTAAGAATTCCAGCATGTTGGGGCTGCTCATCTGACACAAAGGCAAATGGTAACCCTCAGAGAAGCTCATAGGCTCCTTTTATACACAGCCAAATGAATTCTAAGGCGATTATGTTATTCTATCTATGACTGGCTTAAAGGAGTGGCAATTATGTTAGTACATTTCTAATTGGCTAGGGCTGGCAAGGCTGGATAAGGCTAAAGTTTTTTCATTTGGGGGAAACCCGGAGAAGTCCCAGGCTCTGTCCTTATTTGATTATTGCTTTGAGATACTGTGGGGGCTGGTTCAGGCCTGGTACATGCAGTTCCCCTCATCCTTGGGGGCGCTGTAGATTGACTGTGGTCTTCTAGAAACTAGTTGCCTAGTCTCAGAAAACAAACTGAGGCCTGATCTCTGACAGAAGACTGAGCAGGCTGTTGTGGTGTCTGATCGACACTTACTAGTTTGCTCTCTGCTTCATGCTTGCCATTCAAGACGTGAGCCCTCAGTTTCCTGAGCCTGCCACCAAGCATATAGCTTGTTGCCATGAGTCCACTAGGCTACTATGGAATTTTATCTCTCCGGAACCATAAATCCAAACATTCTTTTTCTTCTGTAAGTTGCCTTGGTCATGGTGGCTTATCACAATAGAAATTGAGTAATACAAAGTCTTACCAGTGAATGACACCAAAGTGGAGGTGTAACTGGCCTTGCAGGAATACTATTTTAAAGGGACACTTGTGGGTGGTGATATATTGTATATTTAATAAAAATATCAGAGGAGGACAGTATCATGCACAGCCAAACTACGAAGGTCAGGGAGTGGTGACCTCCCCCTTTTAATCCCATCACTGGATCTTTGTGAGTTCAAGGCCTAAATGACAGGCAGGGGAGGTGCACACCATGTGTCCCAGTACTTGGGAGGAAGAGGAGGGAGGATCTCTGTGAGTTTGAGACCAGGCTGGTCTGACTACAAAGCAAGTTCCAGGACAGCCAGGACTGTTACACAGCAAACCCTGTCTCAAAAAAAACAAAAAAAGGCTGGAGAGATGTGTAGTATGAGGTTTCTGGCCCGGACTTTCGGGCCTAACCTCAAGGTTTAGGACCCACAGACCTGCAGTCCTGCATTCCCACAGTCCCACAGAGACACGCAGATGTTTATAATTGTTTTAGGCTGATCGGCCTCAGGCCCTGGCATATAACTTGCTAACTCTGTACTCTTCATCTAATCCATGATTATTCCTGTTCAGCCATGCGGCTGGGTACCTTTCCTTAGAGCAGCATAGTTGTCCTCTGCTTCTTCTGGCTTCTCTCTGGTGTTCTGCTCTGTGCTTCCTGTTTTCAAGAGTTTTCTTAGTCTGGTAGCCCTGCCCACACTTCCTGCCTGCCTTTGGCCAATCAGCGCTTTTTATTAAACCAGTGGGTGGGACAATTATTTACCATGAAACAACACAATCCCCTACAGTGATGGCTCTGTCCTCTGATATTCCAAACTCATTTTTATTAAATATACAATATATCACCACACGTGTGTCCCTTACTGTGGTTTAGACAGTGCTGACACAATGGATCCTGAGAAACTGGGATTCCTCTAGGATGAAGAACTACTAAAAACAGAACCAGTCAAAGGAGGATCTTGCCACCTAGAAAAGTGATTTTATACAGCACAGGGAGCTTGTCAGATCTTCAGGCTGGGATATTGGAGCCTGGGAATGATGGGTAGTAACATACCCTGACTGGGACCACTTAGAGAATTGTATCTCTGGCCCTTATTTAAACCTCAGTTTTACTTCAGAATCCCAAAGACAAACTCGAAGAGGGCCACTGAATCTTTCTATTACTCGTCTAAAAGTAGCCACATTGAATAATTCTCATGTTTCTGCTTTTTACTACTATCCTAATTGTATCATGGAGGCCAGGTGGCTGAACTGGCTTCTTGGGGCATAGACTGTGAACACAGGGTCATTTATCCACACCGACTGCCAAGGGTAAGTAGCACAGGGTTCTGCCAGAAAACATGGACATTCATTCTGAAAAGGCAAGTTGCTCGTCAACCAGCATTTGTGGGCTCCTGTCCAAGCGTCTCTTAGAACTCTTGTAATTTTATAGCTAAAAAGCCAAAACAAAACAAAACAAAGCCAATGCAGATCATGGTCCAGAACAAACCCAGGAAAACAGTAGGATGGAAAATAATGGCTCCACAAAGTCAGCCTCACTAAAGTGGAAAACGACGCCGGCCGAGGGACTTAGAAAACACAAAATCTGGCTGGGAAGATCGCGCCGCAGCTAAAGGACTTGCTACACACCAAGAGAACCACAGTTTGGAACCCTAGGGCCCAAGCAAAAGCCAGGTGGATGTGGCAGCTTCCTTGTAATTTTAGTCCAGAAAGGAAAAGACAGGGAATCGAGTAGCTAATAAAACTCGTCACGTTGGCAAGCTCTGGGATTGACTGACAGACCTTACTTCAAAGAATAAGGTGAGGGAGCCATGGAGGCAGATTTCCAACATCAACCTCAAGCTTTCATAGGCACCCATGCATACATGTGAAAAGAAGAAAAACAGCTGTGATTTGTTAGTAAAAAAAAAAAAAAAAAATACTAGTGAGACAAAAATGAATTTTCACCATGACTCCTGTTCTTGCATGTGCTTGAGAGGAAGTCCTGGCCTGAATCACTAAGGATGGGGGTACCGCCAAAGTTGATCACCATGGAAGGTATCAAGACACTCTGAGAGCCAGACATTATATTTGGAGTCTTGGGCCTCCTGGAGACCCTTTCCATGGTTGTCTTTAAGTTCTTAGTCACTGTTCTGTTGCTGTGAAGAGACAGCAGGGCCAAAACAGCTTATAAAAGAAAGCGTTAATTGAAGGTTTGCTTAGAGCTTCATAGATTTAGGTTGTTATCACCATGTGTGCATTGTGGCAGAAGGCAGACAGGCAGACACTGGAGCAATGGATGGGATAACCTCTCATCTACATTGAGATAACCATGAGGCAGAGAGAGAGAGAGAGAGCTAACTGGGTTGAATCCTCAAAGCCCACACCTCGTGACACAGTTTCTCCAACAATACCACACCTCCTCCTAATCCCAAATACCCACTGGGGACCAGTCATTCAAATATATGAGTCTATGGAGGCCATTTCCATCCAAACCATCACATTTAATATGCCTGAAACAAACAGCCTTGAATGAGTCAATGAAAGTGACTGACAAGAAAAGTTATTTCTTGACTAGTGGGTGTGTGGAAATTCTATATTTCTATATTTTAATGATCATGCCTTAATGTGTTCAAACGTGTTTTTAAATTAATTATTTGAGAAGACAGTGTTCCCTTCCAAGACGCTCTGCATCAGGACAGGATGTAAGCATGACTGAGTGCTGCCGTGCTTAGAAGCTAGAATCAGGCATAGCAAGCACTATAGGCGGATTGAGAATGGCAATATGCAGAAACAAGTTGCCATGGAAACAAGCCACTAAATGAGCGTGGCAATTCTAACGCTGTCTGTATGTATAAAGAGAAGAAAAGGGGTGAGATAGGATGACGACATAATCCTGCAATCCTAACACTTGGGGCACTGAGAGAAGATTGTCCCAGGTTTGAAGACACATACACACACACACACACACACACACACACACACACACACACACACACACACACACCCCACATGGGGTGGGGCGAGGGAGGGAGAGAGAGAATATTCCTGGAAAGAAGCTCTGTCTGAAAAGAGGTTGGAATGCTACAGGTCCAGAGGCCAGTTACCTACCTCAGCCTTTACTTGCACTCTTTCCCTGTCAGGGTCAGCATCCTGTGACCAATAGACAAAACCTTTTAGAATGTGGGACATACCACGAGCTTCCACCAACCCCAGAGCTAAGACAGCCATCAGGTAGTTCTGGGGCCATCATCATCTTGCTTCCCTCTCTGACACACCTTCCGGTGTATCTACTTACCTTCGTTTATGACTTTCTCTCTATATATTATACTATAATTCTTCATGAAACGGCTTTTGTGTTGGATCATGGAATTTGGGGTGACCTAAATCTGTGTCCCTAGGCCATGGTCACACAAATTTGACTCTAGAGTAAACTATTTTTTACTCTCTTTTGAGAGCTGTTTGCTGTTTTGTTTTGAGTCCCCAGTATGATTGCCCACAGTTTGCTAAGAGGGACAATATCTGGTACTAGAAAGAAAGCTAATTGTTGTCAAAGCTGTGAAAAGAGCTCAAATTTGGAGCCTGTCTGATAATGTTTAAATTGTTAGCTTATTTATTTTTGTAATATTGCAGTGGAATCTGAACATACCAGTCAAGTGTTCTGTCACTGAACTACCCTTTCTAGCCCACTGCCTTATATTTTTATTTTGAGATAGAGTTCCAGTAAGTTACAACCCTCAGCCTCCTGAATAACTGGGGTCTCAGGCCTATGCCACCAAACATGGTTTCCTAGCCCAGGATCTTTGTCTGTCCTCTTGGTCTTAATCCCCAGTGCAATGGCAGGGCCCCTCCCCTTGCAGTCAGCATCTCTGCATGTTCTAGCCTTGTCCCAGAGAATTCACCTATAACCATCTTACTCACCCGCTAATCTTCCCAGTTCAGCCTGACCTTGGCTTCGCTTGGCTTGAATTTGGATCTGGCTTGGGCATGTGATCTTCAGTGCTGATAGTATCTTGACTCAGAAAATGTCATCACAAGCTGTCAGCCCAACCTCAAGCTTCTGTGCACCAATAAACAAAAGCTCTAGCTTCCTCCAGTGGGGTGGGCAACACCTCCACTTCCCGGATTCACAGCTAACCTTCTTTTTCTGCCCATATTTTCTCTCCAGTGGCTGACACCCTCCCCACAGAAGGGCTCTCTGTGTGACTGTGAGCTCAGTCATCTATTTTTAGCCCTCCCCTGCCTTTTAATCATTCTTGTTCCACATGTTCTCTTATTACTAATTTCCAGAGTGACGTTCATACTGTCCCTGTGTTGTACTCTTTACACCATGTCTTCTTTGTTCACACGTGTCACCTTTTCAAGCTCCTTTAACAGTCAAGGAATCAGAGGAACTCTTATAGATGGTCTTCAGATCGTAGTTCAAGAAACTGAGGTTCAGAGAAGATAAGTGATGTTCCCTAGGCTGCATTCACATCCTTAGAATCATAGATACCAAGTCTTCTCCAAACGGTCACCTCGACCATGTTGTAAATTCTTTTTTAAATGTATTTATTTATTTTTATTTTATGTGTATTGGTGTTCTGCCATGGGCGTTGGGTTCCCTGGCACTGGAGTCAAGACAGTTGGGATCTGCCAGGTCCTCTGGAAGAGCACTCAGTACTCTTTACCACTTTGCCTTCTCAGTAAACAGGAACACTAAGACATTTCTTTCTTTTCTCCTTAGCCTTCAGATCCAGGTGTAGTCTGAGGTTTCTGGCCCAGACTTCCGGACCTAGCCTCACGGCTGGGACCTGCAGACCCACAGATCCACAAACCCACAGAGACACACAGATGCTTACATTAATTTTAGGCTGATTGGCCTAAAGCCCAGGCATATAACTTGCTAACTCTTTATCCTTAAACTAACCCATGACTCTTATCCTGTTCAGCCATGAGGCTCAGTATCTTTTCTCAGAGCAGCATAGTTGTCCTCTGCGTCTTCTGGCTTGTCTGGAAACTCTGGAGTCTCTCTGGCATTTCTGCTCTGTTCTACCTGTTCCCTGAGTTTTCTTAGTCTGGTAGCCTCGCCCACACTTCCTGGCTGCCTTTGGCCAATCAGCACTTTTTGTTCAACTCATAGGCAGGACAATTATTTACAAGGAAACATAATAAATCCATTACATACAGGAACATAATTGCATATTCTAGGATCCTAGAAGATGAAAGATTCTTCATTTGTTCTTTGTTGTTGTGGTGGTTTGAAAAAAAAAGCCCCCCCCCAAGAGATTGGCACTATTAGAAGACATGGCCTTATTGAAGTGAGTGTGACCTTATTGAAGTAGGTATGGCCTTGTTGGAGGGAATGTGTCTCTATGAGGGCAGGCTTTGAGGTCTCTTTTGGTCAAATTTCACTCAATATGACAGACAAGCTACTTTTGTTTCTTACAAGATGAAGGACTTTCAGCATCTTCTCCAGCACTATATCTGCCTGCATGTCACCATTCCCATCATGCTGATATTGAACCGAACCTCTTAACTGTAAGCCACCCCAATTAAATTTTTTTTTAAGGAGTTGCCATGGTCATGGTGTCTTTTCACAGAAATAGAAACCCTGTCTAAGATAGTTGTCAACGAAATGAGACAAAGATACAAGACTTTCCTTGGCAGCTTCTTCCCTGTCAGGATGGGCCTGAAGCCCCAGCCCAACATGCAGGACTGCCTGATGCACCCCCAGGAGCCCAGTCAAGCATTGCCAGATACCTCCGCAGCAATATGTTCACTACGAGCTCCTCCGGGCTTGTGCTCCTCATTTGCTAATGTGCCATAAACCTCTCTCAGCTCCACAGACCTGTGCAGGGCGGTAAATATTGGTTGGAGGGAGCCTATGTGCTCCTTAAGAAGGGAAAACAGCCTTGTAATGAGATTTCTCAAGACAAGAGAAATATTTGGGATGAGATTGGCCCCAAGGTGTGAAGCCTCAAAGAATATTAAAAACTATTAAGAAAAGAGAGCAGAGCTTGGGGAGGTGGAGGTCAGGAGCGTAAATTACTCCTAACTCATTTATCTGTACCACTGAGAGAGATATAGAAGAGGCTGTAAGAACAGGGTTGAGGGATGAGGCAGGCTGAGGGAGCTGAGTGCACCCCAAAGGCCAAATCCGAGACAGATCCAGGGGGAAACGGCAGGGTAAGGAGCCCAGTATAGTGAGACTTGCTTTTCCCCAGTCCCTTCCCAGGGCTCTGCAGTGACACAGGGAAATGGCACTTGCTGGATAATTTGCCGGGTGCTAGCTCCCTTTGGGCTCTGTGCTGGCTGCATTGTGTGCGTTCTCCTCTGCTTCACCACATCCCAGTGATTCTACTGCTGAGTCCATTTCCAGAGTGAGTCAGTTCTTTGGCCATGGTCCCTGCTGGTCGATGCTGTTGGACCCCAAGCCACTGTGGTGTTCTGCAATGTTCTCTGTAGCCATCAGTACTGGGCATTTGCTGACTGTGTAGGGCTTGAGTACTACAGGCCTTGGGACACCGTACAGAGAGGGCAAATTCTTGTTTTGTTTTTGTTTTGTAAATGAAGAAACTGAAGTTTGGGAAAATCAATCAAACTTCCTAAGGAAAAGGAGCTTGGTCTCACAGGCAATCTGTAAAATCCAAAAAAGTGCCTCTGGCATTTCCAAAGGCTTTGCTGGAGAGAATGCTGTAGTTACTTCCCCCTTCTCCTAAGAGCCCCGCAGCAAAGTCCACAGTTTGCTTCTGTTGCATGAACGACTCTCTAACTTCATCTATATCAATGGAAGAAGTTAGCAGAAATTCTTTCACTTCCTCTTTTATTTGAAAATTAAAGTATCCAAGGATACCCATCATTGACCAATCACTGGGCTGGGTATGGGGGAGTGCCAGAGAACCAAACAAACAAGCAACTAGAGCTATCCATCCCTTGGGAGTGTGCTTGGGGAGTTGGCTTCAGGACAGGGTGAGTCCCAGAATTTGAAGATGCTGACATCACTTATGTACAATGACATTGCATGAATTGCATGTGCTCATCTTCCTTATACTGGAACCCACCTGGTTACTTCATCTTCTAATGTGAAGTAAATGTTCTGTAGAGATTGAGATACTGTGTTGTTTAGAGAATCATGACAAGAAAATAAAAATCTATCTTCCCCCATATATTTTGGATCCATTAGTTGAATCTGTAGGCATAGAACCTACAGATACAGAGGTAACTGCACACTGCATCAAATAAGGTACGATGATGGGGGTGGATGTTGGGCCTCACCATGGAGCTGCATAAAAGAGGGACCTAACCTACTTTGGAATCCTCGGGGAGAAGGTGACATTTCAAGTGAGCATTAAATAATGCGTGAGGATTGAGTAAGAAAGCAATTTAAATTCTGTATTTAAAATTCTGTATTCTATTGTAGGGTTGCCTTTGTCAAGCAGAGTACAGGAAGAAAAATGTTTTGCGATATCTTTTAAGATGAAAAAAAAAAAAGATCTGAAGTTTACTTGAGCTAGAAGATTTCTCTTTGGGTGCATCTTACCATCCTTGCTTCCGTGTGCTCAAGATGAATGACAGCTGAGCCCCCACTGCCCTCTGTTCAAGGTGCAAACACACCCTTTTGCAGGCTAGTGTGTCTGAGAGTGGGTACATCCAAAGACATCCCTCTTGGCCTTCTACACAGAAGGAGAAAGAGAAGCCCAAATTCGATTGCACAGAGGGACCAGGACATAAGAAAGGGCTTGGTCAGATCAGCACATCTCCAGACGATGCCAATTCCATTTAATCCCCTCAGCTCACAAAGCAATCAGGGTGATTTGACTGGATACTTTGCCTCAGACTCTTCTAATGGTTGAACACATGATTTGATTTCCTGAGCCCTGTCAGGGGGTTGACTCACAGCAGCCTCTGAAAACACCAGAAATCATGGTCTCTTGTCAGATCCAATCCAGGTCCTAGTCTGACCTACTAGGTAGAAGGAGAAACATTGAACTCAGATATCGGGATACAAAATGGAGCCCCCAGTGTTTATTTGTATTTATTAATCAAATGTAAAATTACAGTGCTATTTCTAACAAATTCAGCCATTAAAACGAAACAAAACAACAAAAACTTTACACATGAAAGTCATTTTTAAAAACCCAAAGAAAGAAATCTAGTGTAAGGAAAGATGACATTTAAAAAGAATCATCAATGGATCTTCATGCAGACTTCCCATCCCAATAGCATGCATTTATATCTTCAATCTTCTGCAGCAACAAAGGCACAGCAAGGCGGACATCTATTGCTTCTGAGAGAAAAATCAGAGTCCCAGAGCGATTATTTTTCCTAAAGGATCTTGGGGAGTTGAAATAGCAGACTCTTCTCCAGAGGCTGGCAGCGTGGCAGGGAGGGAGCCTCGGAGTCTTTGCTCTGCTTTTACCTTTGAAGAGAATAAAAGGCACTCAGTGTAACATTCTCCCTCACAAAGAAAGACTGAATTCAAGCTAACGCCAAGAAATGTTCTAATCAAAGTAAACACTAAGCCCGTTCCTACAAAAGCATGTGATCACACACAGGACCATCTCTCTCTTGCTAATCTCTGGAATTTTAAATATAACCTTTCTGAATCACAAGAATAATAATTCCAGTAATGTGGAAATGAGAGAAATACTTAAGCTTGGGGCTAGTGTTGTTAAAAATGACAATGTCCAACAATGAGACGGTGCACTGCATGAGGGAGCAAGGCGTGCAATGTCCCTGTGCTCATTATCCAAATCCCCGCTGTCACAAGGTTGAAGCAGGGAAACACAGGTTCTCAAATGTGAATGTGTGCAGCTAGTATGTAGAAAAGCAGACTTTGGTCCAGCAGCGCTCCAGCTGACACACACATATACCTTCACCGAACAGGTCAACGTCCAACAGCAGTGTCTGACTCTTCGACATTGCCCTGTGACATTTGTCATTTAGAAAGTTCACAATGAGAGCCACACGATCAAGTTACCAAGAAAACAACTGTAAAAAGCATCTCAGAATCTAGTAAAACCACCAAAAGGGGAAAATGTACATTTTACTAAGTCAGTGGAAGTGACGTCACAGAAACGCTAAAAATATAGCACTGAACTTTAATAGAGATTTGATGGAGTAGAAACAGAAAATAATGGAGAGGGGAAAAAAACTGGAAAAAAAATTTGACAGTAATAGGAGTTTCAAGCAGAAAGATCTACATGTCAGAAGGCAGCGCAGGACTGGCTAATTCTCAGGTATCTTTGCATAATCATAGCTACACTCCAGATACTAACAAATACTTCTAGAAAATTGTTTCTCAAAGTTATGTTACTTTGTTTTATTTCTTAAATTTTACTCATTCTTCATGTATTCTAAATCATAGGCCATTACTGCATTGACAGGACAAAGATTCTTTTTTTTCCTACAAAGAGTTCTAGTTGGTTTTAAAATATTGACCATAATACATAATTCTAGTACAGTAGGCAGCTTTCTGCCTGCAACTGGCCTATTGCTTTGCACTCACAGAAGATTCTCTGGGACTCTTCTGGAATTTCCTGTTGCAGAATATTATTTTAAGGTGTGTTACTTTTGTTTATGTTACATCTGTTTACTTTGTGAAGCTGTGTCACTGTGCCTGTCTAAAGCATCTGATGGTCCATTAAAGAGCTGCAAGGCCAATAGTGAGGAAGCAGAGACAGACAGGCAGGGCTGGCAGGCAGAGAGGAGAAAAAAAGAGAAAAAACACAAGAGAACAGAAGATGAATCAAGGATAAGAGAAGGGGGAGGAGTCAAAGGAGAGGGAAGGGGAGGAGACAAGGGGAGGGAAGGGGGGAGATAAGGAGAGGGAAGGGGAGGAGTCAAGAAAGGGAAGGGGAGGAGTCAAGGGAGAGAAGGGGAGGAGACAAAGGAGGGAAGGGGAGGAGACAAGGGAGGGAAGGGGAGGAGACAAGGGAGGGAAGGGGAGGAGACAAGGAAGGGAGGGAAGGAGACAAGGGGAGACAAGGGGGAGGAGACAAGGGGAGGGAAGGGGAGGGACAAGGGGAGGGAAGGGGTGGAGACAATGGGAGGGAAGGGGGAGGAGACAAGGGGAGGGAGGGGAGGAGACAAGGGGAGGGAAGGGGAGGAGTCAAGGGAGGGAAGGGGAGGAGACAAGGAAGGGAAGGGAGGAGACAAGGGGAGGGAAGGGGGAGGAGACAAGGGGAGGGAGGGGGGGAGACAAGGAGAGGGAAGGGGAGGAGACAAGGGGAGGGAAGGGGAGGAGTCAAGGGAGAGAAGGGGAGGAGTCAAGGGAGGGAAGGAGGAGACAAGGAGAGGGAAGGGGAGGAGACAAGGGGAGGGAAGGGGAGGAGTCAAGGGAGGGAAGGAGGAGACAAGGAGAGGGAAGGGGAGGAGACAAGGAGAGGGAAGGGGGAGGAGTCAAGGGCCAGCCACTCAGTTAAGCAGCCAGTAACAGAGTATGAAAGAAAGATACACAGAAATGGAAAAAGATAAAAGTCCAGAGGCAAAAGGTAAATGGGATAAGTTATGAAAAGCTGGATGGAAACAAGCCAAGCTAAAGCTGGGCATTTATAATTAATAAGCCTCTATGTGTGATTGTGTGATTGATTTGAGAACTGGATGTTGAGCCCCAAAAACATTAAAAAACAAAAATAAAGACAAAACCAAAACCAAAAACAATTTCCCAACATTCTAGCTGGCTCAAGACCTTTAAATCACACTGCCATCTAACATTCTAAGTCACCAAGACTTTATCAGGGTTCCCTCCATTTTGAAGGTGTGGACTCTTCATAGGCCTGGGAAGAAAGATCCTAATTTTAGGTGCCGGTGATCATATGTAAACTCAGTCCAGAAGACTTACTTTACACTTGCACCCTGGTCCCGTCTCTGTCATCTTTTGTCTCTCTGGATTTCAGCGTGAAGACTTCTCCTTTGTAGGGTGCACGCTGCACTGGCGTAGGTGTGCAGGTCTGAAACAGAAAGCATTTCATTTCTCTTGTGGTTTACTCACTCGAATTCCAAGTTAGCCACAGCTCTTTTCATAACTGTTAGAGCAATAACCCTGTGGTGATGTGGGAATGCCTTTCTGTAGGCTGTGAATAGCAATCTTTAAATAAAGGAGCTGTTTTGGCCCTTGGTTACATAGAAGATGTAGGTGCGGAATCAGAATAGGTAAGAAGAGAAGGCGGAGTCACAGACAGATCGAGCCGGACACCCAAAGGAACAACGTGTAAGGATCCCTGACCAGCAGTCCCAAATAATCACACAAAGGCTTGTATTAACTTTATGCTGATCAGCCTATGGCTCTGGCATACTGCTAGCTAGTTCTTTACCCTAAAACTAACCCATGATTCTTATCCTGTTCAGCCACGTGGCTCGGTACCTTTTCTCAGAGCAGCATAGATGTCCTCTGTATCAGCTGGCTTCTCTGGCTTCTCTGTGGCATCTCTGCTCTGTTCTTCCTGTTCCCAGAGTTTTCCCAGTCTGGTAGCCCCGCCCATACTTCCTGTCTGCCTTCGGCTAATTAGCATTTTTATTAAATCAGTGGGTGGGACAATCATTTACAATATAACAACATAACCCCACTTACTCTTGGCCCTAGGGAGGCAGAGACAAAAGTTCTCCAGGCCATGCTGGCTACACTAGCAAATCTGAGTTCTGGGCTCAATTGAGGGATTCTCCCTCATTAAATAAAAGAGAAAGAATAACAGAGGAAGGCACAGGGTGTAGACTTTGGGCCTCAACATAAATGACATGTGCATATGCATGTGTATGTACATGTACATGTGTCTACACAATTCAAACACCCATATACACAAGCAAAACCATGAATTCCTAAGAAAGAAAGCCAGGAAATGTTTCATCTGGTCTCACACTCTTATAAATTCACACCTTTCCTAGAGCCCCTTTTCCCATTTTGTCTTCCTTCCTTTTTAAAAAAAAGTTGTATTTTTAAAAATAACCTATTATATACTTATGAAATATATAAAAATATTACTTCATATGTATGCATGTTCTGCCTGTACATATATCTGTATACCATAAACATGCAGGGCCCCAGAATCCGGAATAAGACTTTGCTTCCCCTGGAACTGAAGTTACAAATGGTTGTGAACTGCCATGTTGGTGCTGGGAATTGAACCCAGGTCTTCTGGAAGAGCAACCAGTGCCCTTAACTGCTGAACTATCTCTCTGGCCTCAACTTCCAATCTTCTTGTTTCCATCCAGTTGTCTATAGTCTGAGTGATTTCTTCTCTCCAACAACTTCGGATATTTGGCTGCATAGTAGAATAATTTGCATATATGCTTTGTTTTCTTGGTTGCTTTGGTGCATAATAGGCCTTCTGCAGAATATGACCTCTTTAGTGACCCACTAGGCAACAGACTCAGATGGAGTTACTTCAGAACTTGAAAAGCATTCTGAATTTATGAGCAAAAGAATTCATGAGAAATAACTAAGTCATGGTGTTTATAAACAATGTATATCTTCATTGATGAACCAAGAGACTATCCATTTCAGTGGTTACAAGAATGGGTTCTGGAGTTAGCTGGGTGGCCTGAACAGTTCTTCATGTCGGGCTTCACTCCCCTAGCACTGTCTGATGTGAGAGGCTGCACTACACTGTAGGACTGTCAGAAGCATATAGAATAGTGCCTAGCAAGGAATATATTCTCAGCCAAAACAATAATATGCAGAGACACGCATAAGCACACACATGAATTGTTATGGGTTGCACATTGGCAACTCTAATATACTGTAATTATCAACAGTGTGGCCTTTGAAGTGGACCAAATCTAAGTTGGAACATTTTCTTTCTACTCATTTTGTAGGGAACTGACAAGTAAAAAAAATGCCTCTGGGCCTGCATCCTCATCCATGAAATGGTAAATAAAACCCATCTCTCAGAAACATGAGACATTCCAGAGGCAGAGCATTTTCTTCACTCATTCACAGAGCAGGGTGCAGACAGATTTGGTTCTGGAAGGTGCAGCACATTCTGAGCTCCAGGCTGCGCTTCTGCCCTTCTCCTCCTCGGTCTGTCAGAGGCTTTCCTGGATCCCCATCATGGCTTTCTTTTATCCGGATCCCGTCATCATCATGAAACATCCTGTTTCCCATCAGTGCCACCGAGCGATGGTCTAGTCACATATGAGACTTTAAACTTGTCCAGCGCCTTAGTCTCTGACTGCATGATCAGTCTCCTTCATCCGCACACCTCTCCCTCGGTGGCTCTATTATCAAGCTAGGATGTACGACTACGTCACTGAACCCCATGTAGTTATCATTCAAAGCAGGACACTTTTGAAAGTGGAAAGAGTAACTGACATCATAAACAGCCATAACCCAGGCCCTGTAAGCAAACCTAGATCTTCCCACACCCTCCTCCGACCCTGTCTTGCCTTTCTCTCTGTTCCTCTTGGTAAATCCCACAGTGTATTTTAGTGGGTGCTCTGGGGGAAACTAACACAAGTGGGCAGACATTTGTGCACATTTCTGTGTGCCGTCTGGCCCTCCCCAGCCTCTGCTCCATCCACTTCTTTTCTACATAATTTCCTGGACCTTAACTACTTTGTCATGCTCAGTCGTTACCTCTCTGTCTGCCCCGAGCACCCTCAGAACAGACCACAACACCAATGATTCAAGCCAAGCGTGGTGGATTACATCCTTCACAGTGGGCTTGGTCTACAGCAGCAGTTCCCAATCTTTCTAATCCTGTGACCTTTAATCCAATCCCTTATGTTGTGGTGACTCCCGACCATGAAATTATTTTCATTGCTACCTCATTAGTCTAATTTTGTTATGTTATAAACCATAATGTAAATCTCTGTGTTTTCCCATGTTCTTAGGTGGCCCCTGTGAAATGGACCTCCCCAAGGGGCCATGATCCACAGCTTGAGAACCACTGTGGCCACAGGCTGCTCAGCTGCTGGGATCTTAGCTGCAGACTCAGGACCCACACCAGAAATCACAATTCAAGCCTTTGCAGTAATCCATGAAAATGAAGGTCTGGCTTCACGTTTTCCAGAACTTTTAACCTTTTGCCATTTGTCTTTCTAAAGGTGGTTGTGTAAATTCTGTCCTTATAGACTCAGATCATATTTATCTTTGTGCTGTCTAACCCTGGCACCCTACTCCATATTCATCTCAGAGCTTCAAAAGACATTCACGGCAACAAAATGGCACATGCCCTGCAGCACTGTTAGTACCATTTGTCAGAAGTCTCGGTGGGCATTTGTTTTCTAAGTAAACCTACCACTTTTAGGAAATCTAGTCTTGATCCTTTCCACGTGAAATATAAAATACCAGCATAAATATAGCCCCCAGATATAGCAGGACCAGGGATTAATGTTCAGAGATTATGCTATTGGCCCACAGACTCCATCCCAACTTTTCTAGCTAAAAGGATACTAGCATACTTAATCCTCAGCAGACTTTTAATGCAGCATAAAACCCACGGAGCAGGATGAGGATTGAGATCATCTGGGCTCAGCATAGAGAACGCATTTAACTTCCTGCTTTAGGAACTCCAGTCCTCATTTGCTCTGCCTCCAGCTCCCTGGGCGTTTTCTCTTAACCTTGACCTCTGAAGGTTGGGGTGCCTGAGTGCCAATGGAACCCCTCTTTTCTCTCTGTCTGGCAAATGTCTGGGTGATCCTGAAACTTGGGAATTTAAATACATATATTTGATGACTTTTAACTTAATCTCCAGCCTTTTTATCTCTTCCATTCTCCATCCTCTGATAAAAGCATCTGGAAAACCCCAGCAGAGAGGTGGCAAAGTGAGTCATAAACAAAGCCTTATGCACTGACTAGGAGATGCAGTTGAAAGAGGCAGTGCCTGAGCCCTTTGGCATTGGTGACTGCTGGCTTACTGCTCCCTGTATCCCAGTATCTTGAATCATGCCTGATGATCAATAAATGTTTGTGAAATAAAGGGTCAATGCTTGGTTATTGGACTTCTAGGAATTGTTTATTATTCTGTGGATATTATTACTATTCATCAACTTTCTCAGGTTGCATCTTAGTGCACTGGGGACTAGAGGACACTTCTCATATGGATCCTGCCATCTTTCAGTATACCCCAGTCAAGGCTTTGCAATCACATCTCAACAGTTCTATCATCAGATAAGATGGCTTGAAGGTAAAAACATGTGAAAGAGTTCCCTAAGTGATAAAAAGTAAAAATAGCCCCTCGCTTGACAGAATATGGGTGGATCACTTTAGCAGATGTGAGTTCAATTTGAGTTCATAATATTTAATTATGATTGTCATTGTGATGTGTTAATAGAAAGACAAAAATGGAATTATATGCAGTGCTATGAATAAACATTAATTGCAATCATCATTATACCTACATAATTACAGAAATGCTTTTCGCTCAGTTGATCAGGGGAAGAGGAACATGTAAATTGATAGAAAATGTGACTGTATTATCTATTGAAGGTGGAATGGGAGATGCTAGAATTCTGAACGTGTTCTGAAAGGAACAATAGAGAAGCCTCCCTAGACCTCAATGGAATAACTGATACTCTGTCACCCATGGGAACCAAGACACTCAAATATCCATAAAACAACAGGAACCCCAGGTGCCAAGAAGCACGCTCTGGCCTGATGTCGAGCAGAGCAAATGAATGAGAGCAGCCTGAGGATGAAGTCCAACCTTCCCCTGGTGAAGTCGAGGGTACTTTAGACAAACTGAGCTGAGCTATCCAGTGGTTCCCAGTGAGTCATGCAGTGTGAGCAGCTTCTGGGTTCAACAGAAGAGACAGGGCTCAACAATGAAAACATTAGTACGTTATCATTTGGGGGTTTTGTGTGGTTTGGGGGTTTGTTTGTTTGTTATTGGAGACAGGGATTTTATTCTCTGTTTACCGCCCTGGTTGTCCTGGAACTCACTTTGTAGATCAGGCTCACCTTGAACTCACAGAGATCCACTTGCCTCTGCCTCCAGTGTGCTGGGACTCAAGGAGTGTACCACCACGCTATCATTCTTAAAATATGCTGTGAACTATTCCCAAGGACAGTGCAACTTTGAATACTCTCACATTGGGGCTGGCTTCTCGGCTACATCTGTCATCAAAAAGGGCAGTGAGAGACCCTGCACACTGCAGAGGGACAACTGAGAGCCCATAAGAGATAGGAGCTGTGCACCAAGTAGGGTTGAAACAATGTGCTTTACAATGAGCCTCAATGTTTTAATCTATAAAATGGGACCACCAACACTTATTTCCAGGGTTGTAAGGATTAAACTATGACACGTAATTGATGGTCAAGAAATATTACTGGCCGAATGATGTTGAATGGTTAGGTAAAGCAAAGAAAGCAGGCTGAGTGCCCCTCAAAATGCATGAGGCTGGACTTTTTTTTTTTTTTTTTTTTTTTTGTATTTTGAAGTATTTTGGTTGGCCATTCTTAGCTATAAAATTTGACATTCGAAATTTCCTAGCATCTCAGATTTTGGACCACCTCAGTTCTCAGAGTGGGTAGCCTTCCTGCACAGCGGTCTGGTAAATAGTGACACAGTCTTTTTCTCTCCATGCATGACATCCCAGGTGTAACCCTTCCCCTACATCTGCTCTCCAGCTTCCAAACTGACAGGCAGGAGGACTTGGACAGAGGTGCACACAGTGTCTCTTTCAAGCCAAAGAGCCAGCTCCAGCATATGCTTCATCTCTGCTTGTTATTAGCCATCAATCTGGTGAATCGGGAGTGAATGGTAGTCAGTGACCTGACTTAAGTGATGTTGTCATACCTACCGCCACCGTGACAAAGGCATTGACCAACTATAAGGTTGGAAATGGAAAATACCCATTTCAAGGGCTGAGTCAGTCATCACTCGATTTTTCTTTATCTAGAAGGAAAATCATGCTTATCGCTGCAAAGATACAAGGCAGGTTAAAAGCTTTGGCAGCGGTGTTCTGAAGCCACATATTTCTCCAGGAAGCTGCTCTGGTTTCTCTATGAAGTGCAACGTGACCGTATTCTCCAGAAAAGACTGTATCTGCTTAATACTGACGAGAGAAAACAGCTTTGATTCTAGCTTAGGGTAGGCTCATATTTTCAATTTCTGTTGAAAGTTATAATACTCTAAATATATAAAACTTCCAGGGATAGAATCCACTTGAAATCAAAAAGCTTTTTTTTGTGTTTGGTAAGGAATTAATAGCATATAGTCTGTTCATTCAGGAATCTTGAAATATCTACGTTTCTGTTAGTTCTGCCTTTTTCTTTTATTTCTTCCCCTTCCTGTTAGAGGTCTTCCTTGAATGCTTTTTATGTAAAATTTAAGTATGCATTAATGTCTCATTTTCTTATTTTAAAAGTTCTGGGCAAGATTAGTTACCTATATTTCAAAATAATACTTTTTTTTTAATTGCCTCTACTTCCCTTTAGATTCATTGTCTTTCATTTTGTATTTAAAATTTTTAAAAAGTTTATGTGCATAAATGTTTTGCCTACATGTATGTCTGTGTACTATGCCTGGTGCCAGGAAGGCCAGTGGAGTGTATCAGATCCCTCGGAACTGGAGTTACAGTTGGTTATGAGCCACCAGGTAGGAGCTGGACCTAAAACCTTGAACCAGGCTCCTCTTGAAAGAGCAGACGTGCTCTTATGTGCTGAGCCATCTCTCAAGCCAGAATCATTGTTTATTTTTAAAGGCATTTATTTTTAACTTCATGTGTATGTCACATGGGTGAAGGTGCCCTTGGAAAGTAGAAGACGGTATAGGATCCCTTGGAATTGAAAGTACAGGAGGAGGTCATCAGCCACCCGATGAGACTTTTGGAAACAGAACTTGGAGCCTCTAAAAGATCAGCAAATACTCTTACTGGCTAAGACTTCTCTCCAAGCCCTGAGCAAGCCTCTTGCTTCCTTGAATATTCAGTTTTCTAATCTTTAAATGAGGGGAAGCTTCCACCTTTGCCTCACCAAGCTGTCACAGTTTGTCCTTAGAAGTGTGGTTTACCTTCTGGAATGCTCATTAACTGTTAGAACCGTTCCACCTTCCTGCACAGACCAGCAGAAACAGCTGGGATCCTTACAGTGACCTCTTGCTACTTGTCTGTGTTGACATTTCTAAATTAACCCCACGCAAACTCAATGCCATCTTAAACATCATTTCTGCTTACTGAGGTACAGTGTACAAAGAACTGTAGGGCCAGGGTATGGCTCAGCAGGAGAATGTAGGCCTAGGATCTGCCCTAGGTGTTACCAGCATGGAAAAAAATGAGAAAGGGGAAAGATAAAAATAGATTTATGGCATTTGGGAGGAATTTAAAATGTTTAAGAGTACTAGTTTACCTAAGCAAAACCTTAGGAAATTTTGAAAAATGGAGGTATTTTGGGTAAAGGACTCAGAATCTGCAAACAAAACAGACCCACAAGATGCTACACAGAAACCAAAGAGTCCATAAGAACCAAATGAAATGAATGAAAACATCTAGAGAACTCTGGGGAGGGAAATGCACATTTGAAGATCTGAAAGAAGGGACAGGATCCACAAAGACCCTGGGGGGGGGGGATAAGAAAGCCTGCTGGGGGAAGAAAAGAAGTCCCACTCTGGGCCAGCCAGGCAGCCAGGAGATTTTGTTGGTGCAAACTGAGGGTACAGGGTTGCTTCCCCACCCTCAAAATATAAAGTTCTAAATTTTTTCATCTAGGCATTTTTTTTTTTACAATAGTTTGGTCATTTGATGAAATTAGAAAATATTTAAAGTTTTGCACAAACAAAATATGAAATTCCAGATAAACTAAAGCCAAATACCTCTTTTATCACTGAGTTGTTACAAGGACTGTGAGCCTTCGTTTACAGAATCACTTATGGGAAAGCAAAGAGACAGGACTGGCATTCATTAATTCTGACATTTAAAAACCTTATTTGAGGGTAGAAATGTTTAATTTTCAGGTGAGGAAGCTGAGTCCAAGGAGGACAAGGAACTTGCTCTGGCCACACTGCTGGGCAAATGGGGAGTGTTCATATGCAGCTCCCCACCCCCAACTCCACCATGGAGGTTATCCTGAGAAGTACCTTACAGATTTATGGCTCAAGCATAACTGTAGAGTTAGCATTCCCAGTGGTGTGCAGACAAGCCATGCCTCCCACGGCAGCTCCCACCCAATCACTGGGTGCCATATGGCCCTGGGAGACCCAGAGGTGGCTTAAAGATTTCCCCCTAAAGAGAGTCCAGCCTGGTCTGAACTACTGCCATCTAGAATGTGGCCCTCACTTTCCTGTCTTCTTTCCCTTCTCGGGGCTGGTCTTCTTTTCCGCTCCCTCTCACAGATGTCCCCCAAAACTCCCCTCCCTTGAGCCTCCCTTCATCCGGCCTGGCCCTTTGAAGGCCCCGACTAATGATGAATAATAAGTTCTCTATCCTGAAAAAAAAAGTCACAAAAATTCCAAGAGACATATCTGCAAACCTCTAACTAGAATTTCTGTCACTGAAAGCTAGGGTGTGCCTGTACGCTCTGATCAGTTTTGACACCTCAGGAGCCTGTTGAGCCCACGTGACATGATGCCACCAGCATAAGCAATGAATAACAACCCTGACCTCCAAGGCTGTGACGGGGCTCACCTTGTCTCGCTGCTTGATTCGTTTGTAGATGTATTCAGCAAATGGTTGGCGTGGAATGAACTTCCCGTCTCCTGCTGTGACGCTAAAAACACCTGCGTTATAAACCACTTTGCCTCTTGAAATAGTCACCAGGGGCACCCCGTGGCAAACCATGCCCTCAAAGATGTTGAAGTTGACGGCGTGGTGGTGAGTTTTGGCTGAGATCCTCCTGTGTTTGTAGAACGAGAACAAACTCAGGTCATCACTGGCTCATCTGGTGTAGACACAATACTACAAGAGGGCTTATTTGGGCGGAATTGGCAGCTCCATTAGGCGGGGCTTCATCAGGTTACCGGGACTTCCAAAACAGAACAGACTAACATTTTGTTACAAAGTTACTATATTCTTGAAGAGGAAAACCCAAAGACCCATCTTTTAGGTGACAAATGAAGAAAGACCGGGAAAGGGCATTTGTTGTATTAGGTTTCTGGCCAATACTTTCTGGCCTAGCCGGGTGGCCCAGACTTGCAGACCCACAGTCGCATCATCCCACTGAAACACACAGACACTTGTATTAATTGTACGCTGATTGACCTGGGGCCCAGGCACTGGGCTAGCTATTGCTGTTAACCTAACCCATGACTCTTATTCTGTTCAGCCATGCAGCTCGGTACCTTTTCTCAGAGCAGCATTTTAACTTCTTTCCTCTGCATCTACTGGCTTCTCATCGTGGTGTTTCCAAGGCTTCTCTGTGACCTTTCTGTGGTCTCTGCTCTGTTCTTCCTGTTCCCAGAGTTTTCTTAGTTTGGTAGCCCTGCCCACACTTCCTGTCTGCCTTTGGCCAATCAGCATTTTTTATTAAACTAGTAGGTGGGACAATTATTTACAATCATAAATCCACTACAGGCATTGTCTGTTATATTGAGACTTTTTAAAAAAGTATTTCAAAGAACTGTATTTTCCTTACTTTTAAGTCACAAGACATTCTGAACCCAAATGAGCATACTGGCCCTACACTCAGTTCTACAGAATGTTGATTTTGACAAATACAGTTGGGGCTTGATATTCCAACCCAAATCTCACATCAGGGCTTTTTCTTTTTTTTAAATTTTGTCTTAGGTTTTGTTTTATTTTATTGAAATATACTTTGGTTGTATATGTTTTCTTCTCTCTATCCTTCAGACTCTGCGTGGTGTTTTTGTGGGATTCCTGGGCACGTGACTGAGTGGGTCTCTGCAGCGGTATCTTTTCCTATGGCTTCTCTTGGGCTCTTTTCCTTCAATTTGTTTGCTTTGTCCTATTTCAAGATGTTAGTTTTTGTTTTATCTGGTTTTATTATTGTCCCTTAGAAGCCTGCTTGTTTTCTCATGAGAAATAGAAAAGGGGGTAAAACCAGAAGGAAAGCGGTCGGGAGGAACTGGGTGGAGCAGAGGGAGGGGATCCAAGTTAGGATATATTATTGGAGAATATGTGTACATTTTTTCAATAAAAATTCATGCTGATGAAATAATAATCAGTCTAGAAAGGAGGTTATAACTTTGAAAGGGAGCGGGAGATGTATACAGGAGGGCCTCGAGGGAGGAAGGGAAGAGAGAAATGTGATAAAATTATAATCTCAAAAAGATGTTTTTAGATGCAAACTAAAATGGCTTGGTGAGATGAGAAGATGGGAGAGAGAGAATGAAAATCTTGAAGGCAGGAATCTCTGAAATGAAGGAAAACCCACTGATAGAGTATGCTCATGCACAGTATTGTCTACACTATGGAAAAGCTGAAGCAAGGCAATTTCCCAATGATTCTTCAACTGAATATTTGATACGTGTGAAAAATGAGAAGTAAGAATATTCCAGGGAAGAGAAAATATTTCATATTAAACAGAAAGAAAGTAGGCTATTGTTGTGTGTGTAACGTCTCCAGAAAGAAACATGCACACATGGGCAATTATGGGAGGAAACATGGGGGTCTGGGGGACTCAGGTTCCTACCCTGTTTCTCTGACTTGTGGTGGGATTTTTTAAAAAAGGAGTAAAACATCAAATCGGATCTCTCTGCTTCACACCAAATAAAAGTCATTGCTTTAATTTTCTCACCCTCAGAGTTAGCAAGAGAAAGGGGACAATTAGCTAACATCTAGTCTTCATTATAAATATATATAAATGCAGTCACACTCACACATGATGTAAATTCCAGGCATTATCACCAGCCGCTAAAAAGAATTGCTTTCACTTTGACAAGGAAGGTGTCTGACAGGGTGTCCTCAGCACCCAGCTTCCCTTCCAGCCAGAGTTGTTAATTCTACAGTTCTTAGGAGTGCTTGCGCGTCTGCATCTTTGCATTTTCAGCTCTGTACCCCGAATGCCCTCCTCATTTCTATCCCATGCACCCTTAAGACTCTGTTCTCTGTCCCTGTTCTCACCAAGAAATGATATATGGGGCAGTTGATGGCCCTGTTTTAATCATCACACAATACATATGTGTAAACATATGTCATGCTAGATCCCCTGAAGAGCTAGGATTGTTCTGAATGAATCAAACCCCAGTGCTCTGGCAAAACTGACGAATTATTTCTTTGTAGCTTCAAATTCTTTGAATTTTTTTTTTTTTTTTTTTTTTTTTTGCATTTTTATGTCTGCAGTTATGGGGATGGAACCCAGGGCCTCACACATTCTGGGCCAGCACCCCACCACAACCCAGTTCTAAATTAAGTGTACCGTCAGGATCTCTTGAACAGGTTCTTTTCCTAATGGTTACACACTGTGAGTCATAGAACAGGTCATTTGATGTGTATCATCACATAGTAGGTGCTTTATAAATATGAAATGGTCAAATAAAAGGATCACAGGATTTTTTTTTCTTTTTTCTTTTTTTTTGCTTATTCAGGTCAGTTTAATTTCTTAACCTTGGTGACATGACTGTGTTCTGGAAACAGAGCACTGAGTTAAACTGGAAGTACATACACAGTCCAGGAGTTCTGTTGAGTGCCTAACGGTTCTGGTACGTGGTACATGTTAATTAGTTAATTAGAAATAAACAAGAAAACATGTAATAGCTATCATCCTTAGCAGCGTGTTAGCCACTTAGGTGAAGCAGGGATTCCTTGGTACCAGCTGTCCTTGGCAATAACAGTGTTAGGCCTGAGTATGAGCTAAGTCTTACTCCCACATTTCTCCAATGGTGATTCTGCTGTGGAGCTGTTAAAGAACTGCCAAAGGCTCACATAGCTCAATACCCAGAGACACTACAGGAGTTAGGAAACACCTTCACCTCTGGAGAACAGTCTATGTGTATAGCCCTGCTGTCTTAGCTACTTTTCTGTCACTGTGATAAAGTAAAAGCAAGGGAAGGAAGGGAGCACTTATTTTGGCCTCTGGGATTTTGACAAAACCTCCTTTTACAGCCGTCTCAAAAGTATAAATCTGAAGTCTTTCTTGACTGTCAAGTCTGAGGTCACCTGCGAGCAGAACTTTCAAGAAAGAGATGCGTGCTCCGCGTGGTCTTTTGGCACAGGGAAGCAGTCCCACCCTTCTCCAGTGCCTCTGTGCATCTTCATGTCACCGACACGTGGCATCCCTCAGCTTTCCTGAGAGCTGAAAGAGGCTGTCTTTGGTGTGAAGGTCAGACTCAGACTCTCCTCTGCCAGCCTGGTCCTATGCTGTGGCTCAGTAGTCAGTGTTGCCACAAGGACAAGACAATGGCATACATATCCTGGCTTTACTACAGGAGAGTCAGTCAAACGTTACTTGTGAGGGTTGGCAGACTTGGAGACAGCTGGAGAAAACCTTGTGAGTCATTGCAACATATTCTGCTCTTGGGTGCCCCCCACCCAAGTCCAGGGATAGGGTGGAGTGAGTGTTTCCATACTACCCCTGAGCAGTCTTCCAAAGGCAGATCTACAGTGTTCCCTTTTTCCTTACTGGAGAATCTCAGCCATGAGACCCTCCTGTTCCCTAACCATGAGATGGGAGGGGATGCCTTCTTTCCCAGTAACAAGAAAAATTGAAGTCTTTAGAGGGTTCAATCCCACACACAGGCCACACTTTACCATAGACCCCACGATAACCTGGATTCTCTCTTTTTGAAGCAGTGACCAAAGCCTCTGAGTTCCTCTTTACCTTCCATAGACTGTACCTTTCCATCAGTGAGCACAGTTGGTTACCAGAGTCAAAAGCCTGCCAGAGAGTGTGTCCTCAGGAGAATACCTCAGTTAAGGGAGAGCTGCCCATGTCATATTTATCACAGCATGATTCACAACAGCCAAGTTATAGACTCAGCCACAGTGCTTGTCAACAGCTGAAATGATCCAGAAGACCCGGTATATATGAACAATGGAATATTATTCAATCACGGAGTAGAACAAAATGCTGTTATTCACAACAAAAATGGATACCAGTAGAAGACATTATGTTAAGTAGAATAAGCTCAGCACAAAAGTCTCACATCTCTTCTTAGATGTGACATTAAAAACAGACAAGCAAACAATAACAACAAACCATTGAACTGAAAATAAAATGTTAATTATTAGAGACTTCAATGGTGCAGATAGGCAGAAAAAACAGTGAGGCTGAATTTGCATGGGTGTTTGTGAGGCAGATTCAAGTGGCCTGAATGGAGAAGAGAATTACAAGAAAATCTGCCTAGAGGATATGAATGTGGGGGAGACACCGCTTCCATGTGGGGACAGAGAACTGCATGGTGCACTATCGGGGAGTTTTCTGACCTCCCAAGTATGCAAAGGATTGAAGGATCACATCTATCACATCTTTGCATCTCATTCCTGGCCAACAGCTGATCAACACTCCCTTTCCCTGCAGTAAATTGGGTCCCTAGGTTGTTATCTCCTCATTAGCAGATTCACAGTGAAGCTGTGGTCACTGATCAGGAGAAGGCTGACTTTTGTCAAGCTCATCCTGAGCCTGCACCACAGGAGTCTCAGGCAGGCCTCACTCCGGAAGGAGTGTCACCTCTGCTTACCGAGTCCCAATTATGATTTACAGATATCTAAGGCTGATGATGCCCATAGGGAAGCAGAGCCTTAAAGATAACATTAAGCTACTTTCTCATTTAGTCAGTATAGCTTTGATGCCGCTCTCATGACAGCTGCAGAAAAACATTGTGTCCTTTTGCAAATGGCTTTCTAGCAACAGCCAGCTGCCTGCTCTTAGAGATGAGATCACTGAAGCAAAGCCAGCCCAGGCAGCTGCCCCACCCATGCCATCCCAAGAAAGCGCTTGTAGTCAAAGGGACTTTCCTTGAGCACTGTGAGTCTTCCTGACTCTCCAAAAGTGACTCGTCTTCTATTCTATTGTATTCTAACTCTATTTTTATTCACGGCACAAATGGATTCCTAGGTGATTGCCAGGAGAAGCAAAATACAAAAAGAAAGCCAATGGAACTATCCCAACTATTAGTGGCATCTTTAGAAGCATACCTCATCTCTCCACATTATGACACCATGTACACTTAACATAGAACAGTAATGGTTCATTGTTAAATCTTTTCTGTACTCTAGGAGGTAGGTGAAGCTATTATTCCTGTGCTACAGGAGGCTGAGGTATAAAAGGGATTAATACTTCACCCATAGTACACAGCCTACGTTCATGTAGCTGAGGTAGGGATTATGAGTTATGATAGGATCTCGAGTGGCTTCAGAAGCTGAGCTCCTACTGGTGAGAACAACTACCCTTCAGGCTGTATGAGGAGCCCTGCTAAATGTGTACAGCTGAAAACATTCTTCACCCCCAGAAAATAAATAGGAACTCACTTCTTTCCAACCTTCTTGGTGCGTCTTGATCTGTTTTCTGCTCTGTGTGGCATTAGGGCCTCAGAGGCTAGGAAGATCTCCTTAGCTGAAATTGGCCATTCATTGCCAGAGCAATCACAGTGGAAGAGTTCCGTCTTCCTGACACCATGTTCCAACTGCCTATTTCAAAACACCTCCTCTGTCAGCTGCATGGACGTGACAAGTTATATAAGTGGAGAGCAGAGTAGGCATATCTCTGGAAATGCTAACTGGTGCTCCTTCAAGCACATTGTCATTATTAAGCAAAGTTGCTTGTCGCTGAACCATCAATCTCCTTTTCTGACTTCTACACTAGCTTCCCACAGAAAAGAAGATGGGAATTGCTTAAACCACATTATTAATCTAAATTGGACAATTGCTTGGAACTCAAGTGCTCCTCAATGATGACAAAACATTTAATGCAGGTTCTTAAAAGTGATGCTACACATTGACTTAGAGGAATAAATGGGTCCTGTGCCTCGGTCTTTTGCTCTTGGCTGCAATATGGGCCATGCATGGTGGTATAGATCATGACAGCATAAATTGCCTTATCCACTAGAAGTCTGACCTTGGGGTAGGTGCTATGTCCTTCACCTCATGTGCCTCACACAGCACTGAGCATCTAGAAGGCTTTTGCATGCATCCTCATTTATATAAAAGTAAGTTATTAGCAAATTTCTGTATTGCTACTTAACATAAATACTGCATACTTTAATTACTTGCTTTCAGAAAATTGGAAACTAAAAATAATTTAATGTTGTGAAGAAATAGGAATTGAATGTGAGCCAGCCAAGGCAGCAGAATATGAGAAGGAACATCCCCTGAATACTGAACAGGTAAGTGTTTAGAGACAAGGGATGCTTATTAGGTTTGGAAAGCTAGTCTACTGGCATGGCCAGTCAGTGAGATTAGAAGCAGCTTTCTGGGGCAGCATCTGGGCTTGGCTTTATAATTTTGTGACTTTCCTGCTGAGCTATGTTGCCTTTGACAAGATGACATCTCTTGACATATTCCCCAGGCACAGCCTGACTGGGAAAGGATTGGTTTCTTACATAGGAGTTGACTGGGCTAAAACTATGAAGCACCATTCCTAAAAGTCCCTGACAGGCCAGGTGCCTATTATACATACCCAGTGCTATCTGTGAATCTTAGGATTCTTTAGAGTAAAGGGGAATTGTTGGAATAAGAAGAGTGAACAGCTAAGCTTTCCACAGAAAAAATGGGAAAAAGAAGATGAGGCAGAAAATAGCTGAGGCATTCAAAATTCACTCTTCTTTTTTGATGGAAAAAGATGACCTATTTTTCCTCCTCTCCCACCACAGGAAACAAGGGGAAAAAATCAGTGAGCACAATTGATGGCTGAGGAACATTGTCAAAGAGAATGGAAGAGGTATAACCAGGTAGGTAACCAGAAAGCTAAAGAACTGGAGGAAATCCACAGAGGGTTTGCAGCAAAAAGAGGTGGGTAATGGAATGGAGAGAGACTGTGGTTGGTATAACGCAGCTCCAAGTGCTAAATAGAATCTCTTTGTTCCTTTCAGGCAATGTTTGAGCAGCATTTTGATGAAATTATGTTGACTGTCATCTACCGAGTAGCAATAGAGTCCTAAGTTACACTCCAGTCTAGATTAGTAATGTGTTTTAAGTAAGACTTAAAGCATCATCTCACTTAACTTCCCAGGAATCGTGTAATGGCAAAATTCTCAGCATGCCCATTGAGGCTTAAAAACTTCAGTGAGGAGGGGACTCTTGTTGGTGGGTCCTCCGAACAGCATAGCTTGTCAGGCTTAGCAGCAACCCCTTCACCCAGGAAACCACCTAGAAAGAATCTTATAGAAGTCCCTGGAACTCTTCCCTCCACAAGAAGACATCATGAGCCTCATGTAGTGAAGGTTTCAATGATTCTGATTGCAATGATTTAAGATGCCAACTAGTGACTCTTACCTGCAGCAAATGACCTTGCAAGAATCAAGTAGCACACAACAAAAGTAGATTCTTGAACTCAACAGTGAAAGCTGTTTGCTCAAAGCTCAGTGCAGGCTGGGCACACTTACCTGGAAATAGCCTAAGACATAGTAATGATGCAATATACAGGTATCACTGAATGCTTATCTATTTCTTTGTCTATGGTGACTATTTAAAGCCATGACTCAGCTTTAAATTGATGCTGTACTTACAACACAGGTATCCAACAGTTTCTTCAGACTTTTCAAACATGAGTTGTGTAACTAAGAACAAAGGAACATCTTTCTTCTTCTTTCTGACGTGAGATGTCTTTCTATATGCAGTGAATATGCTTTATTACCATTTGTTAATAAAGAGGCTGTTTTTGACCTATGGCAAGGCAGCTTAGGTGGGAAATTCAAGCAGAGATAAAGATAGAGAAGAAGAAGCAGAAGAGGAAGCAGAAGCAGAAGAAGAAGAAGAAGAAGAAGAAGAAGAAGAAGAAGAAGAAGAAGAAGAAGGGCAGAGTCAAGTAAATACTACAGGCTGTTGCCCAGAAATCAAGGTGTAACAGGACACAGGTAGAGCCACAAACAGGCTACAGTACATAGATTAGTAGAAATGGGTTGAGTTAAGTTATAAAAGCTAGTTGGTAATGAGGCTGAGCCATAGGTCAAGCAGTTTGTAATTAATATAAGCCTCTGAGTAATTATTATAGTGGTTGTGGGACAGCAGGACTGGATGGGTCAGAAAACTTGAGGCTTTCCTTTCCTTCCTTCCTTCCTTCCTTCCTTCCTTCCTTCCTTCCTTCCTTCCTTCCTTCGTTCCTTTTTTTTTTTTTAATTGAATCAGATTCTCTCTATGTAGCCCTCTCACTCACCAGGTAGCACAGGCCAACCTCTCCAGTCACTGCTTTAATTGTGTCTGAAGCCTGTACTGTGGAATAACAGCCCCAAGAGGGACCATAGGCTTCCAGGATGTCTCAGTGGAGACCAGGGTGTCAGAGAATCAGTCCAATGTGGGGAATCTGCAAGCCAATCAACTCCAGCCCCTGTTCTGTAGCCCAGATCTGGTCCATAGCCTGCTTCTGTTGGTAAAATGCTGTGGGAACACAGCCACCCTCATTCAATTACGTATTATCTGTGGTTGCAATTGCTTTCAGGAACAGGGTAGAATAACAGCAGAGACCTGTGGCTCATGATGCCTCAAGAAGTATTTGGACAATCACAAAATAAATAAATACATACATACATACATACATACATACATACATACATACATACATAAAAACCCCAAACCAAAAAAAAAAAAAAAAAAAAAAAACCACCTTACTTTTCTGATGTTTTAAATCTCTGCAGAGGCAAATCCAGTACAGAATAGCATACTTTGGGCATGCGCAGAGGGGGGTGGGGATGAAGAGTAAAACATAGTAAGTAGGAGGGCCACAAGAAGGAAATGATGGCAGGCAAGAACAGAAAGGGGAAAAGGGGGGACCAAAGGAAAAAATCACGTCAGAAAGAGAACACCAGAAAAGGTAACACTCTGGAGCAGCAAATGTGACCCAAAAGCTGTGGCGTTAGTGGCAACTTCAAGTTCTAGGCACAGACCAATCACTTGCCAGGCCCCAAGTGCTTTCATGAACATTGATTTCTTAGCAGCCCGCATCACCATGGCCTTATAAGCCATGAAGAGATGAAGCCTGACATAGGATGAGGAGTGACTTTTTAGGAGTCACACAGGTCTAAGAATCAGGACTAGGAACTGCTAGCACCACAGGCAAAAAAAAAAAAAAAAAAAAAAAAAAAAAAAAAAAAAAAAAAAAAAAAAAAAAAAAAAAAAAAAAACAAAAACAACAAAAAAAAAACAGCTGGACACTTTTCATTCCTTACAAAAAATGAGCATGACATTGGGGATCTGATGGTAATTAGCTATTTTTCAACTGGATGGGAATTCAGTGACAGCTAATCATCTCCTTCTTCTGCCTGGTGCATTCTAGCATTTCACCTACCCTCCTGATAGACAGGATCTCTGAGGCTCTGTCAAAGCCCAAAGCACAGCCCGAATCCCAGCTAGTACAGCCTGAATCCCAGCTAGCACAGCCTGAATCCCAGCTAGCCCAGCCTGAATCTCAGCTAGCCCAGCCTGAATCCCAGCTAGCCCAGCCTGAATCCCAGCTAGCCCAGCCTGAATCTCAGCTAGCACAGCCTGAATCCCAACTAGCCCAGCCTGAATCCCAGCTAGCACAGCCTGAATCCCAGCTAACACAGCCTGAATCTCAGTTAGCAATATACTGTATGGCTTGAGCTTGACTCAAACCAAATGGCATCTGCTTCCAAGAAACTTAACTAAGGAGCTGTTGGATCCCAGACTGTCAAGTGACCGTGGCTGTGCCAAGCAGGTACAAGGCTTCCAGTGTGAGAGGAAGATGCAAACCAACACCCCCCCCAAAAAAAAAGAAAAGGGAAACAGTAGGAAAAAGCACAAAAGTTGCACAGACTGCCAGCCAGCTTCTCCACAGACAGACTCACCCAGAGCCAACAAGAGATTGGAGTGACACCCAGGAGGACATGGAGAGTTAGTCACAGCCAGATTCTCAGAGAATCGCTGACATGCACAGACTGGGGAAACAATAGCCTAGCTCATGGGATGCCTAAAATTCTGGGTACTGTTGCAGAGAATTCCTGCGGATGAATCTCCTGGCCCTACCTAGCAGCTTTGATAGAAGGACCATAATCGCTCCCACTCCACATGTCTGATGAGGACATGGAGGTAAACCAAGGCTAAAGTGTTCACCTTCCTCAGACACCGGATGTGGGTTACCAGCCGAGGCAGCTCTAGCCTTAAACTGGGGACTGTAGTGCCCTTTCTCTGCCTGCCTGTTGGGGATCCTGCGGCTTTACCGTGTTAAAGTCTGTACACAGTGAAGACACCTAGACCTGCTCTGGAGCGTTTGCTTGGTCTTTTCAGCTGAATGAGCTGGGACATATGGCTCAAATTCTCTCTGTCTCAGTGCCTTCATCCTTCAAATGGATCCTTGAAATGGGCACTCATGTGGATAATGGCACACACATCGCAAAGGATGGAGGTGAAGAGCAGTCATTTTGTACTGCACATTTGTTGGATAAATGTTCCTTCCAGGTTGAAGAATACCCTCGTGGCCGTAAGGGAGAGGCTTAGCTCATGAGACTAATGAGAAACGTAAAACTCAGGAAGTTCATGAAACTTGTAGAACTCAGGAGACCCTCCCTGGGATTGTACCCAGCAAACATGGAGCATAGCTGTCTGAAGTGACATGGGAAACTCCAGTACCCCAACTTCCATGAGTCCTCACCCAGGCTGCCACACAGCACAAGGCATTTAAGTGGGAAGCTGTTGAGGAATCACACATGCTCCTATGAGGGACCCTACAGAGAAGCCCCAGTCAGCTCATTGATTCATCAAGCTACACGTGGGTATAACAGCTCCTTTCTGTCATTGGTGTCCATGCTGGGGTAAAGGAGGACTTGAGGTTATCTGCGGAGACACTGGGTGGTGGGAAGGTGGGGCTCAGACTTTCGATGCTTATCCTCCCCTGCACTCTCCTGCATGTGCTTCTGGGCCATACATGTGTGCCTGGGGTCCAGAAGTAACGACACAGACCCCACCCATTACACCATGGGGTGAAGACACATGAGCAGGAACTCCAGTGAGTTTCACTCTGTAAGATCTCTTATACTGTGGTTCACCAGGCTCTTAATTCTTCTCATGCTGACCCTGTCTGTCTCCCCATACTAGCAGCCTGCCCTCTGGACTTCAAGCTCCAGCTTTAGATACAAAATTTAAGATTGTATTCCCAACCAATGTGGAAGGTCAATCTTACATATTAAGTATGAGAAATATTTGAATATACACAGATCCATACACATGTTTTTGCTTCTGGAAACTGATCCTTGATATATCCTAGATGAATTATTTCTGGGACTGTTGTTCATAAGGATTTATTTTTCTTTCTCTCTTAAAATCTCAAAGCATTCATCTTTGAACTTGTTTTTCTGGTCAAGGTCGTCTGGTCAAGGTCATGTGATAAGATGTTTCACTATAGCTTCCATTTGCTTAACACTTATCTATGAGACTCTGATGCTAGAAGTTTTTCATACATTATATTTAATCCTCATTATACCCCATGGAAGCAGTGAGGCTCAGGGAAACTGGGTAGCTCACCTCTAACTATAAACAGGAGTCTGTGAGGCTCAAAAACAAGAGATTAGCCATGGTATGTTGCTTCCCACTGGAAGTGGTGAACATGTGAAATTATTCCCCAGAGCTTCCCAGAAATACTAGGGTATCTTACAAGGAAACTTGGTGTCAAAATATACTAGAAAAACCTCAGAAAAGAAGATGTGTCCCAGATGCCCATGAGTCATTACATTTCAATTTTTTATAGGAAAATTTATTAATCAGCATAGGTATCTATCTAAAATCTTTCCCCCAAAGAAAGAATCCATCATTTTGAAGGCATATCACTGTGCTGTCCTCCAGGCCTTGCATACACAGTATTCTGACAAGTACCAGGAAAGTGGTAAATGGGGCATAGGAAATGGGTCAGTTGCAGTAGATTTGGGACTTAGATGTTGGTGAATTGAAAACAAAGCAATGCTTTGAGTCTTTTGTCAAATCACTGGATGCTACTCCTGTATCATTAAACCTTTCTTGTCTCTTATTTCTCAAGTAAATGAGGTTAGATGGCTAATTAGGCTTGTGATGTCACCGTGGAGAAATTAGGTTCTTGGATGTGAGTTTTATGTGCTGAGAGTTTTAGGATAACTGTTTCATATGTGAAGTCTGTGTGCTCATCTCTAGTTCCAAGTGAACAGACGGTGAAGGGGCTCTAGTGGGCCCAAGCAGGCCCCGTTCTTCCCCCATTCCCTCTTCCTTGCTAAAAACCAAAGTCCATTCCCTTATTGGCCACTTCCTCCCTCTGGTCTAACTACCAAGGTCCAGCTATCGAAGTATTGAAGTCTATCAGTCAGAAGTCTCCTTTTGACTACCCCAATTAACCTGTCCAATCAAAATTAAACAAATAAACACCTATCCTAGCCCGGGGTTTCCCCTTTACCTTTATAAACTACTACTTGCCTTTGAGCCATGTCTGTCTCCTCTCTATCCAGAGGTGTCCCTTTGTCCCTGCGGGGCAAATATCTCTTCCCCTCTCCCATGTTCCCTTCCTCTTCTCCTTCCATCTCCTGCCTTCCTCTCTTATTCTCTGTTCCTTGTTTCTCCGGAGCAAATAAATCTCTTTTAAACTGGTAACTTGGTCTTGGGGTATCTTGTGCTGATACCAGTTCTTTTAGAGGGAAAGGAGGAAGGAAGGAAGGAAGGATGGATGGAGGAAGGAAGGAAGGAAGGAAGGAAGGAAGGAAGGAAGGAAGGAAGGAAGGAAGGAAGGAAGACAAACTTCATGCTGATAAAAGAATGTAACCAGTTCTTAACTGTTCACGTGTGCCCCGTCAGTCACTCAGTCACTCATCTGTGCATCTACTGCCCACCTGCTGCATGCCAGGCCCTGTTCTAGGTGCTGTGGATGGGCCAAGAACAGATGAAAATCCCTGGCCCATGCAGCTGACATTCTAGTCATACTGTTTCTGAATTAATAAGGATTTCTTTGCTAGAAACAGGACTCTAATGTAGGTTAATCAACAAGGTCAGCATTTCAATAATAGGAACAGGCACATGGCACTTCACAGTTTACCCAGAACACCTTCCAGTAACTACAGCATTTATTTCTCAAAAGAAGTTTGGAGAGCTTTCAAGAAATGTGATAGAACCCTTAAATAGACAAATAATATTATGTCACCCAAAGAAACAGTAACAATAGGCATGAATAGACATTTCCTTATAAGAAAAACCCCAAACCCTGGTGACTAATCGGCAAAAAGGTGCTCAGCTTCATTAGTGCTCAAATATAAGCAATCTGCAGCTGAAAGGTAATAATTTTTACATATAAAAGAAGAAAAAAAATCAAAGGGAAGTAAAAGACTGTGCTGTGGTGGGAGTGTGCTGTTTGCTAGAGCAAGTCGGCAGTTAGTAGTTTATACAAAGGAAATAATCAGAGGACTCAGTTTTAAAATAGCAAAACTTTAAAAATCATAAAAGGTGCTCATTACCAAGGGACCCAAAAGAGGATCTTCACAAAGAAGTTTCTAGATAATCTTTCCAGAGGCCACAGTTCATGCTGTCCGGCAGAGCACTTGAGAATCTAAAATATATTTGGATCACCCCAAAACAGTGTAATAGCTCGGCACAATGTAGCATCCTAGGGACAGTCTAGTGGCATTGTAGTCAAAATAGCACCTGACTGATCTGTCAGTGTAAGGACAGGGGTGGAGCTGTGATTGACAAGCCAACCTGGGCCTAATGTTGATTCTCTAGGGTTTGTTTGCCTGTAGAATCCCACATCTTGGCAGCTTACTTTGGAATCTTTGTGCTAGCTTCTAAACCTTTTGTGCTGTCTTATTTTATCCACAACGATGACAACATTGAAGTTTCTGTTTTACGACATGCTGCACACCACACAGAGGCATTATTTCCTTCCAACTCACTAAAGGTTGGTGTTATGGTTGTTGAATCTGCATTTTATCAAAGAGGAATCTACCTTTTACTTAGGTCAGGGGACTAACTTGCCCTAAGGGCATTTCTTATCTGCCCAGTTAGGTCCTAAGTTAAAAACCTGCCCCTTGATTTCAAGTACAGTCTATTGCTCTCACCTGGCACTTATTGTGGGTCACAAATAAGTAAGACTGTGTGAGAGCTAAAGCTGCATTTTAAGTTTTAGTTACTGTGTCTTAGAGATCTGTGAAACAGAAATGCCCCTGATCTGCAAGCCACTTGCCCAAATGCTGGAGGCTGTTGTTTATGGGAGATAACAAGCCACGTGTTCTCACTCCTCCAAACAAGCTTGTTTGACCCATGTGCTTGATCACATGTGGGCAGGCTGAATATATGTCAGGATGTATGCTTGCCAGTGGTTAGATCTAATGGGAAATGCAATGAATTGTGGGTTTTCCTTCTTAAGCTCTTGCTGTATTTGATTCTGGGCCATTTCCTAGGAACCTGAGTATGGACTTGGCCAGATCCCATCCACCTGGCCAGTATTAAAGCTTGTTTCAAATTTGGCTTTAAACTGTGGTAGTGAAATTACCTTCCATTGGTGGGATTAACAACTGTCCCTTCTCTCAATTTTCACTTACAGGGTACCATCAATTTCTTGGAAAGAGTTTCCCTGCTAGGAAAAAAAAAATTTCTAAACTCAATTCTCTTTTCTTCTCGTCTTTTCATAGCTTCTGAGGGTGTTTGTGTGTTTGTTGGCTACTAGAGATTTAGCCAGGAGCCTCCTGCATGTTATGCAAACATTCGACACTGGGCCATTCCCTTCTACTTCTGTATTTTGAGACACCTCGCTAGCTGCTCAGGTTAGGTTTGTGTTAAACTGAAAATTTTGAAGAAAAAACCAAAAACTACCCAACTAACAAAATTAAAACAAGCAGTTTTGGGATGTCCTCAGGACTGGCCAGTCCTACTGACTCCCTAAATTGAGATTTTTAGAAACCAGCTCCTACTGGCCTTTTCTGGTCTCTTTTATGGGAGCATTAAAGTATTTACCAGGACTAGAGAGTCGGCTATTATATAATGTTAGAAAAATATAATGAAAAGGAAGAAACAATGGTCAGGATATACATCGTGTGAGTGGAGCCCCAAGTTTAGTGTAGGTTGAAAACACATTTTGCAATTTATATCAGATCTAAGAAACACAAATTTACTCTCAACTACAAATAGAAATCTTTACTTGCAAGGAGTTAGCACCGGACAAAGAGAAATGTATTCTTTAGCTACAAACAGAAGCTGTAACCTGCAGAGGACAAACAGAAACTGATTCCCAACTGCCGTAAGTGCAAACAGGACCCTTAACCTGCAAAGTACATTGTTCTTGTTTTGGTCTCACAAAACCTGCTGCTTGCTGCCTGCCTCCCACCATGATGGACTCCTATCCCTCTGAAATCATAAACCCAGACAAACTCTTCTCTATAAATTGCTGTGGTCATGCTAATTCACCAGAGCTATACAAAAGCAACTAGTAAAGGTTGTAAGGTACGTGTTTGGATCAACATTACTTGGACATACTCAATTGCTTGAGCTGTATCACAGTTCAGCCCTTGTCTGTACAAGCAAGAAGAAGTCTAGTTTCTTGCTGTCTTATAACGTCTTGGGGGACCCTTCCCCCAGCTCCTCATTGACCCCCACCCCTTTATCACAGCCCTCTGTTTGCAAACCTAGAGCCACCCTCAAGGATTCTCTTGATCCATTGCCCTTCCTAAGCACAAGCCAGCCTTTTGTGGAGCCATTGAAGATGAGCCCAGGTCAGGATTATCATCTGGACCATTTTTCTCTCACCAGTATTCAATTCTTCCCCATATTTTTTACTAATGTGAATGATTTCATTTTTCCTTTTGAAATATTATTTGTTTTTTTCCCACATGTATTTCTTGCCTGCCCCTTTAACACACACTTTTTTTTTTTTTTTTTGGATGACATATTCTGGACATATATTTATGTCCTCCAGGCTCAGAACTTTCTTCCACATGGTAAGCATACAACAAATCCATGTTTATAGTAACTGACAGCATTGTCTTTCCCTTGACATGTGGAATTCAATGACCATCTATACCCAAATACTGCACTTAAAAAGTAGGGGTAAATTGCTCATTCATTAGTTTTCCTATGGAAGTTTAGTTTCCCTGAAATACTTGACAGGAGATAGAGTTGAGAGCAAAGTCAGGGTATTTCCTGTTGAGAGAGAAAAGGGGGAGAAGATGAGGGGTCAGGCATGGAGGAAGTGTAATGGCAGAGCAAAGATGCCACCTTTCAAGACGCTGGAGACAGAGCATTACAAATATAGAGAAACATCTAGAGGAAGGATTCACAGGGGAGATGGGAATTACAGTTCAAAAGACAGAGACTGGCAAATGTTTCCATTATGTCTCCTATGCATCCGACACTCCTACATGTATGAAGTTTGTACCTTCTTTGTGCCTTAGTCCCAAAGCTCCTGGGGTCAGTACTGTATTTTATTCACTTCTGTACTCAATGTGCTTGTTTGGCTAGTTTATTTGGGGGGCCATATTGGGGATTAAACCTGGGACATCAGAGGTGAATGCTCTACCACGGAGCTTCTGCCCTCGCAAAGCCATTAGCATCGAAGGACAGGAGGAGAAACACGGACAGACATCCCCTGCATACGTGCCACACTTAGCCCTGAAAGGGGTGGCTTAACTGGCCACTTCAGAAGGTGCTTTCTGTGGGCTCTGGGCAGATGGAAAGCCTTATACCATGCTCAAGGAGTCTCTGCAGCCCCAGTAACCAGGCCTTGTGAGTCAATGAAAAATTTCCTTCAGGCAACATAATCACAGCATCAAAAGGAGTATCGATCTGTTTGCTTCCCCGCCAAAGAGAAATCAAGTTGACAAAAGAAATTAGGCAACAGATTTGATGTGACTCCAGTCACAGCTGCAAAACAAACCTACCTGACTGCTTGTCTCTCTCTCTCTCTAGGTGCACAGTCACCCTTTCCCCGGGGAAACGCTGAGGAGGTGTTCTGCAAGCTCACAATGTCTTTCAAACTGGAAAGTCAACTGCCTTCTGGTGTCCAGAGAAGCCATGCTGCCAGCCGGATGTACTCTGGGCTGGGGTCCAAGTGTCCTGGCGGATTTGCAGGGATCTGTGCTGTGTACCAGGCAAGGGAATCTCATAACCAAGGGCAGACATTCAGTCTGTTGCCCAGGAGCAGAGGGAAGAAGGCCTTGACCTTGGATCAAGAATCTCAGTTTATGGGTGACAAGAGTCAGGAGCTGACGGACAGCGAACATGTTTATTCAGAAGTGTCTGTCATCGATGACCTGGACTCACAGAGAGCAGTCCCATGTCTCTTCTCCAGTACGAGACAATATTTTAAGGATTAAGTGTTAGAACAACAAAATAGATGCAGGCTTGAGTCGAAAAGTGAACATCTGTGTTACCTTAAAGGAAGGGAAGAGGGTCCCAAGCCTGAGTTTCCTCCACTTCCTCTCTGAGCTCCAGGGCCCCAGGCTCAGTTTCTGTGGATCTGGCTCAGTTGATGTGGGCTGGTGGGACTTACAACCCCAAAGACAGAGACGGACAAGTGTTCCATATGTCTCCTATGTAGCATACACTCCTACGACATGTATGAAGGTTTCTATCTTCTTTGTGCCTTTAGTCCCTAAGCTCCTGGGGTCTGTACGGTATTTTATTCACGCCTGTACTCAGTGTGCTTGCTTGGGGATGGTTCATATGTTGGCCATGTTGGGGAACCTGTGTGGTGATATATCTAATAAAGTCTGCCTGAAAAATAAGAGGGCAGAGCCACCCACAGATTTAACCGTGAAGGTCAGGGTGGTGACCCATGGCCAGCACTGGGAAGAATGAGGCTGTCTGGATCTCTGTGAGTTCAGCGCCAAACAGAGCCTGGTGGTGGTAGCACACGTCTTTAATCCTAGCACTGGCAAAGTTGACCAAGAAAATGAGATGCCCGGCAGAGCAAGAGGAGGAAGGAGCTCAGCCCTTTTCCTTTTGGGGACAAATTATAAGATGTAAACGCTTGACCATGGAACCACAGCCTTGGCCTCTGGCTTTTGGTTTTTGAAATGGGGTCTGGCTATATGGCCCGGTTGTTCCAACTCCTCCTATACCTTGTCTCCTAAGGAGCTAAACTATGGCTGTGCAACATGGCAGCCCAGCTAGTTACTTTTCTGGCCAGTAAGGCAGTGAATAAAATATCAGAGAATGTACAGCAGAGCCTGTGGCAGTAGCTGCTTAGGGCCCAGACGCTTGAGTATCACAAGGATGATTGTGAAGAAGCATCACTGTCCTTTTATCTGCTTCTTCTTCCCTCTACCTCAGCCGCTGCCTTTTCTCTTTTAACACCGGAGACTCTTCAGTCATGCTCTACATCAACTGAAATGGGAGCCTTCCACACATTTTCTCTTTTCTCTTTAGTATGGATGGCCTCCAGAAGTTCATACAGGTTTAGAAGCCGTGAGTCATGGTTTGAATCTGAAATTTCCTCTACACGCTTGTGTCTTAGATGTTTGTTTCCCTGTGGGTGGCACTATTTTAGGGGGAACTGTGGAGCCATTCAGTAGTGGGACCTGACCTTCATGATTAAATCTGTGGGTGGCTCTGTCCTCTGGTTTTTCAGGCAAACTTTATTAGACATATTACCACACAAGTTCCCCAATATGGCCAACATATGAACCATCCCCAAACAAGCACACCACTGAGTACAGGCGTGAATAAAATACCGTACAGACCCCAGGAGCTTAGGGACTAAGGCACAAAGAAGATAGAAAACTTCATACATGTATTAGGAGTGTATGCTACATAGGAGACACAATGGAAACACTTGTGGTCAGACGGGACCCAGCCTTTAAAAGCTAAAGCTTGGCCCCTATTTCCGGCCTCTCTGCTTTCTGCTGCTGCTGCTGTGAGCTGGGCTGCTAGACCATGCCTGCCCCACCATGACAACTAAGACTCTCAAACCACGAGACAAATTAACCATGTTTCCTGTCAAAAAGTTAACTAATATACCGTGCCTAGGTATTTCTCACTGAACTATTACCACTATCCTTAGTCTTCTGGTCTTAAATGAAGAAAAATTTAGAAAACTTAAAAAAAGCATCACAATAGGCTTGACGTAAAATATAAACAAAAGCAAGCTACAGCCTCTTCGCCAACCCGCTCTTACAACTTGGGTTCAAAACGTGAGGTTAGGTCTTATCACTTTGAGGTGTCACCATATGAAAGGGCCCTGATGGGATAAATGAGCCATGGGCAAATGAGATCTAATATAGAAGAAAGTTCAGTCCAGACAGAACCGGACTCTCAAGGTGTAAATGAGCGAACAGTGGGGTGAAGCATTCTGCCTCCGGGGTCAGCTGAGCTACGGTCTAAATCTTACCCAGTTCTTTGAGTCTAACCCAGATTTTTTCAAACTGCAGAGCCCCTTAGGATATGTTGAAACACAACCGCCCAGCTCTGTTCCCAGAGCCCTGAGAAGAAGATGTAGGATAGGACTTGAGAATCCACACTTGGGACAAATTCCTCGTGGTGCCATGGCTAATCTAGGGACCGTATTTTGAAACCTCTCCTTTGTAAAAAGCAGACACAACAAGATAAACAAAAAGCTTAATTTTTTGGTAAATAAATGGTATCTTGTTCCCGTTATTAAAAGCAAAACAAAAACAATCTTTCCCTGAAATACTTAATCGCCAAGTATCACTGCCCTGTGATCATTTTCTAAATGGAGTGGTACAATCTTCCTGGGGCTTTCTCTAAAGTCAGATTCTTACTGCACACTAAGAGTACAGGGTTCCTGGGAGCCCCTCTAGTACTGACATCACACTTTCATTGGCCACCATGAACTCTCTTGTGTTTCCTCCATAACCCAGAAGCCAGGTTGTTGGGGTAACTAGCCAGAACTAGGGGTGAACTCTGAGACCTACAGAAGGATGCAGTCTGGAATAAGTCACTGTAGTGGGCAGGCTGGTGATGCTCTCTAGCCATTGGCTATGGAGCACGGCAGCTTTGGGGACAATGACAATAATGTCTGGGATTCGTTTGTTTTCATTCTTTTTAACTCAAAGGGGGAAAAAAACTGCAAAATATAGATCTTGAGATGGGTCCAAAAGCTGTTAAATAAAGTTCAAAAGTGAACAAAACAAAGCAAAAAAAAATCAAAACAAACAAACAGAAAACATTTCAAAGCACATATTTGTGCATTAGTCCCAGGGTACTAAAATCTCCTTCATTCACTCCACAAATAGTTACTGAGCTCTTGTACTTTCCTGGACGTGTAGTGGGGTTAGAGGGCAATACAGAGACAAGGAAACATGACTGCATGCTGGGCTGAGAGAAAGCAAGGCAGGTGTTGAGCTAAACCCCTTCCGCACCTTATTTTGGGGGCTTATGTCTTTTATTTTAATGCTGAACATAAACTCTGCAAAGAATGCTCAGGATAGGATGGGTCCCTGTGACTAACAGCTAAGTTGCTTTTTTTTTTTTTTCCAACACATGACGAACATGTGATGAAACATGTACATCCATGGACAGAAAAGTCCTCAAATCATTTCTTCTTCACTTGAAAGGTTCAGCTGAGCATGTTTAAATGCGCAGCGAGTAGTGGTTGATATTTTACCCATGTGTGTGTGTGTGTGTCTGTCTGTCTGTCTGTCTGTGTGTCTGTGTGCATGAGTGTGTGTGTGTCTGTGTGCATGTGTGTGTGTGTCTATCTGTGTGTCTGTGTGCATGTGTGTGTGTGTGTCTGTGTGTCTGTGTGTCTGTGTGCATGTGTGTGTGTCTGTGTGGATGTGTGTGTCTGTCTGTGTGCCTGTGTGCATGTGTGTGTGTGTGTGTGTGTGTGGTGTGGGGGGGGTAGAGTTAGACTTTTGTTTCATGCAGTTTAAACTTCTTCTTAAGCAATTGTCTTCTAAGGGCCATAAAATAATTTCAGGTAGTTTGTTTGGACAGCTTCACCCAGAATAATTTTTAAGAGGTCAGCTTTAGGGGGCATTAAAGAATTCTAATTTCATCAGGCTGTCTTAGCTAGAAAAACACAGTAAACTTCTCAGCTTTAGTCTTTCTTGGTGTCTATGAAAGGAGAGATACCTTAATGAAATAGATTCTCTTATGCTGGCTACAATCACCATGCAATGAGTTCTGACTGACAGCTACGGAGAGGCACAGCCCCCACCCATTCCACACACCGGCCACCGATGATGAGCGGGCACTGCTGTGCCCCAAGTTCTGCCAGCATTACTTAATGCCTAGGACTTGTACAGTGGCCTAAACCCAGCAGTAGCCACAACAACAAAATTAATGCTTTTTAAACCAAGTAATATTTCTAGTGTCACACCTTGCTCAGAAAAGGCAAAGAAACTGTTTAGACTTAAACCTTTTTAAGGAAAAGGTTTTATTGGAGAGCTTTTTTTTTTCTCTCCTACCAAGTTATTACTTCCCCAATTGCCTGGGTATTTGGGCTGGATTTTGTGTGGATTAACAATTTAACAAAACAACACTCAGACCTTAATATACTTCTCTATAAATTATTGTCATCTGCCAAGAAATTGTCCCAGGCACCAAGTACAACTGTAATGACGACTCTGTGGAGGATGCCCCTCAGATACTCAAAAAAAAAAAAAAAAAAAAAACCAAGCAGGCCCCCTTGTAGTGCCCAACACCATGCTGCCTCCCGAACAACACAATGAGAAATCCTGGTGCACACCGCCCTTGCTCCTACTTAGGCACCTCCACACACCCCATGTGCCCACTACCCTCCCCCACCATGAGTACTGGGATAATATGAGCCTGCGGGATTCTATCAGTGACAGGATGAAAAGCAGATCTTTATGCTGACCAACTTTTCAAAACAGAATTGCAGGTTAGTGGGCTTCTGTGTGTGGTGCATATACTTCTCTGTAGGAAAAGGAGAGGGTTACAGCTCTGAATTAGATGACATACAATGTGTCCTTCAAGGAAAATGCCCATCAGCCCCTCCCTGATGCCATGGCTGTATTCACACACCCAAAGCATCACTGTTTGATTCTTGTTGCTAGTTGCTACCCATTGCTTCCTTTCTCTCTAAAGTCACAGCTCACTGTGGGTGACAATCCTCTCCTGCTCAGTTTCATACAAAGGTCCCCCCTGTAGATCCCAGGGACATATTCACAATCCTCACATCATTGCTCTTCAATGAATATCAGATTAAACTTGTTTATCTCTATCTACCATGAGAAAGAGAAGGAAATTAAGCAAGCACAGTGCCTTCAAGAATCATGTACTCATGGTCAAAATTTGATGTTCCTGAGTTTAAGAATAAACCAAAAATAACTGGAAACAAAACCACGCCTTCTCTGCAGAACACAGATCAGCTAGAAGTCTTCATCACATGTTTCAGTGCATACAGTCGGATGTGTGTTTGTGTGCTTGCAATGCTGTGAGGTACCCTGTAGCTCGTAAATACTGAGAAGGGACAGTTGCCATAGTAACTAAGTGCTCTTTAATGAATACTAAAGAACTGGAGCTCAGAGGATAGCCTTCAATTGCCAGCACATGAGCTACTGCTGCTCCCCAAGTCCTGTGAGCAGCTTACATCGCCTCTCTCTAATCAGATTTTTAACAGATTGTCCACTAACCTCAGCTCTGTTTTGATCACATGACACAAGATTCTGTCTTGATACCATATAAAAATCACACTCCTGATTTGACCTGCGTAGTGAAGCATTAGAACACACACTTGTCATAAGTGATAGAAACTGCCTCAATAAGCTGCCAACCTGAACACAGGGGACTCCTCATTTTCAAAATAAAAGGTTGATGCACTATGTGTTGTTATTATTACTGTGCAATGACACAAGAGGTATATACAGGGTGGTTATGTCTAAGGTGATCATCCTCTCTTCAGGATATCCAGTCCTTGCCCTCACACACCCACTCCCGTCCTCTCTCACTGCCCATCACTCCACGCCAAATGTCCCCACTCTGAGGCATGCAACTTCTTTATAGACTTACAAAACAAGAAAGGGAAGAGAAAAGTATGGTTCCCTAATTTTCTTTCTACTGATCTTCTTTGGTGATTTTAATAAAGCTCATTTTTAAGGCAGAAGATGAGATGACAAACACTTATTTCAACATGCTGTTAAGAACCAACGTGAATCAAAAACAAGCGAAAACATCTAGGTACCAAGTTCCCAAACCCTTAGCAAATGCACCCTCACTCAGGAGACTGCCTTGTGCTTACGTAATCTGCAGTTTACGTGGCCCAGTGCGGGCTCTGGGCGCCCCCTTCAGGATACAGGGTTCAATACACATTGCAGACATCTTCAAGACCTAATCAAAGCCAGCAACTACTTTTGCTAAAACCACTTGAAGAATCGTTAAGAAAAACATCTAGTGTCTAATTTTAAAGGTATTTTGATTTTAAAATTTGTGTCTAAGGATTTATTGCTTTGGAAGAGTTCTGTTTCTGTTTCCACAGATGAGAACCTGTGGATTGCTTCCAGGCAAATATGGTTTCATCAACCAAGACCCCCTGAAAAAACCTCTGATGAGAAGAGATGGCCAGATCAGCTTCACAGCTGCAGATTATGACCCAGTCTCAACAACCCTGAGATTTTCAACGCCCCTTAATCAGCAGGAAGTAGTAATAGAAAGACAACGCCCAAATTCCCCAAATATTGTTTCTAAATGTTTGTTTTCATTATAAATGGTTAATGGTCATAGTCAATCTCTTTCTAAGAAAAAACGGGGGATATGGTATGTAAATGCTTTTTTAAAAAATTAGATTATTAAATTTACAGGTAATCAGCTGTTAATCTCAAACTGCTTTACATTGGTATAGATTTTGGTTTATTGATACAAATTTAAAGTCAATTTTATTATGCTGTATATGTTTTTCTATTCTTGTTTAAGGTATGATGTTCATGTAACTGTTTTAAAATTGTAGTGTATAATTAAGAAATGAAGGTTAATAGTCACTTTTGATAATCAAACTTATAGTTAGGTTAGTTAAGATTTTTAAGTATACAAAGATATATTTCAATTAAATAGATAATCTTCAAATACTTCTAAGACCTACAGAATATGGCATTTAAAATATTTTAAGAGCTTAGACTTTTCTGGACAGTGAGACAGGTCTATACCTGGCAGCACCAATCTACTTCAACAGGAAAATGGGCATTGAAGAAACTCCATATAGAGTCTCATCTATTTGTGGTAATGGTAAGCCACTGGAGAAAAAACTGTTTTTATATTGACTGCTTGACAGTATGCTGTTTAAACTGGACATGCAGGTTCCATAAAAAGATGACCTCTAGACTTTGGCAGAGCAAGCCAAGATCATCATTCGGGTTCCTGCTTTGCAAAGAAAACTGTCAGACATTCTTCAAGACTCAAGGAAAAACAACGGATGAACTGTGCCAAAATGGGCAGAGCGGATTTCCTACTTCACTAAAATGAAAAGAGACTTTGGGCCTGTAGGCTGAAGATGAATGCCCCAACTTTATAAAAGAACTTTGGGTGACTGTCCAGGCAGATAGGTGTCATCTCTGTCCTTTCTAGATTTTAGAAGTCGTTTGCACTTCTGGTTTACTTAGATAAATATTATATCCTTCTGTGGTCTTTGATGTAGTTGAAGATTAGATAGTTATATGTACAGTTTTTCTTAGTCATTTGAAAAGTATATTAGATATGAAACTTTAGATTCACAAAGATAAAGTAGATAAAATGTTTTCTTTAATTTTGCTAAGTGCAAGTGGACTAGATATTGTAACTGTAATTCTTGCTTGATGGCTATTTTGTTATATGTAATTTTGCTATGTTAAAATTGAAACCTTCCTTTTTGATTAGAGAAAAAAGGGGAAATGTGGGAATATATTTGTGCGTACTGTATCTTTAAATAAAGGAGCTGGTTTAGGCCATGGCAGGTACCATAGAGGAAGTGGGAGGAGAGTCAGTTCAGGTAATAGAAGCAGGGCGGAGTTAGAAGCAGACCGCGCGGAAGCCGCCGAAGAGGCAACATGTAAGCACGGGTGAGCTGCGGGCCGCCACGTGGCCCTGGATTAATAGAAATGGGTTAATTTAAGATATGAGTGCTAGCTAGCAATGTGCCTGAGCCATAGGCCAAACAGCATGAACTTAATATAAGCCTCTGAGTCATTTCTGGGTTCCTAGGCGGTCTCGGGCGGCGGGTCTGTGGGTCTAAGTCTCCGGACGCCCGGGACCGATAAACCGCACTACTACAACATAATATTATCAAAAAGAAAGCATAAATAACATCAGACTATAGTTAAGATCCCATACATAGGATAAAGGGGAGTACTTTCTTGTGAGACAAAATATCTCCCTTAAGATAAATCCATTTCTTCCCTTGACTAAATAATACTTTTCTACAAGGATATATTTGTGAAAAATCACCTCAGTCTACGGTAAACAAAATTAAAACTAGAGGCAGTCTGTGACAGCCTCACCTTCTCCTTTTCTGCTTCACTCTGGACTTCTCCCTGGGTGCCTCAGTTTACTTTCTTTCTGCTTCTGTTCTGACTGTCAGAGACAGATGGGTAACTCATTCTCATCTCAGGTGATGTTGCATCCCTGTCTGCTCCCACACAGGATATCCATGCTCTCAAGTTCTCGTTTTTGCCTCTCATACAATATTCCAAGTACATTTTTTCTGAGACTACCTCATTTCCTATCTTCTCTCCTCTCCCTGGACCTGACAGTTTCCCTAAAATAAGAACCTAGCCCGGTTCTCCCTCAGCCCCCAGTGCCTGACTCCCAACAGCTCAGAGTGAATTTGTGAGCACACAAAAGCAGTTCCCTCAAGCCAGTCTACTAAATAAACTGCTCTTAACACAAAAGGCAAAGGGCTGCTTCAAGAGAACAAAAGCAGCAAAACGGGCACCTTCCACACTTCAAAATCTTACTTTTCCATCATCCGTCTGCATCTCATTTAAGGATCCTGTACAATAAGTTAAAAGCACACATGAGGGATGTTATCTGTGACTTCCTCTGGGCCACGGCTGTTGCTGAAGGCAATCTTCCCAGTGTCCCTAGAACCACTGCCTGTCACACCAGCCTCCTGTGCAGTAGGGAAGGTTGCTGTCTTCTATTTTGCTCAGCAGCATCCACTGAGATTCTACTCTGGGCTGAGCTGGACCAAGCCTGGCTTCTAAAGTATCCATTGAGATATACGTCTAGAGCATAACACCTCATTCTTGAAGTTGGGGTTGCAGCAACTTCCTCTCCAGAGAAACAATACAAAGGAGGCAGGAGCGGGGCTGTGGGCAGTTCTGACAAAGACTGCCTCAGCATGGTCTCTAGCCCAGATTTATCCTTGTGGCATCACCTCATTCACTCACTCATCATGGGTTACGGAAAGTGAGACTTAGCTTTTGAATTATTCTTTCTCCAAACCTGAGGCTAGACAAGAGAAAGACATCAGAAAGAAAGCCACAATAGAGAGACGTTCTCCAGAAAACTTAAGCATCATTTCTCAAAAATGGCAAAACAATTAAAAAGGGGGTGGGGGAGAGAAACTGTCACACCTCAGAGCAGCTTCAGGACACATGTGGACTAAATGTAATATGGGATCCTGGATGAGAAACTGGAGCAGAAATGAATGCTGGGTAAGAACTGAGCAAACCTGAATGAAGAATAGCAATTCTTATAATTAATTAATTAATTAATTAATTATAGCAATGCAACTGTGACAATCATGTCATTCTGTCAGTTAATAATAGTGGAGAAGAGCTGGAGACTCAAGGGGGTTTTCTCCACCATCATCGTGACTCTCTGTTTCCTTTCAAAAATGCACCTACACCTCTAGAATATAACAAAGGTTCAGAACATGATACAAGACTGTGACACAGGATTGTGAGCGGATGTGCAGGGTGGTGAGCAGGTGTGCAGGAATCATCAGGATTCAGTGTGCAGGGTGGGAAGAGGTATGTGGTGACAATGGTAACCATTCTCCACCTCTAAGGACAGTAGAAAGCTATGGGTGATATGTGCAGAGAGGCTAAAAATATTGTGGTGCATTAGAAATGTTCCAGTTGAGGTCATCTGCATAAATTTTGGTTGGAACAGAGAGCCCAACTGAGTACCTTTTTCACAATAAGCAGGCCAAGAATAGAGAAAGCGGGTGTTATGATCGACCCAGATACACAGCATGGCGTCTCCCTTTAAATGTGAACTATGAAGAACACTCTTTCTCATTGTTTAAATGTTCATCCAGTCCCTCATTCCATGAGCACCCCATAACTTCTTCTCTTTCCCCCCGCCCCCTATAAATTTCACAGTAGTGCAAAATATTATTATGGTGTATTGGAGAAAATCATACAGGATTTAAAATGTCAAGTCAATGTTCCAAAGAGGACTTGGCCCATCCTTTAGCTTGAGAGTATTTTTCTCCCTCCAACTGGAGTAACAAAAGCAGAGAAATTAAGGTCTGTAGGTTTGTTTCTAATAGGATGTGAGGGGCAGTACAATAGGATCCTTTGGTTCACCTGGCTGCTGGGCCAAGGCAGGCAAATTAGGTGAGAGAATAAAAGTGAAAATACTGAGCAAAGTTACCACCTGCCAAAACAGAAAAGGGCAAGATGCTAATAACATTGTATCTTAACTGCACGCATCTCCAAGCACGCTCTCCAAGCACGCTCCTCTCTTTGTTTCTTTGTAGGCTGCTTTTAAACTCACCATATATCCCAGGATGACCTTACATTTCTAATCCTCCTGTCTCTACCTCCTAAATTCTGGAATTACAGGCATGTAACATCACATCTGGTTTATGCAGTGCTGGGACCTGAACCTGGAGCTTCCTACAGAAAACAACCACCCTATAAGAGCTATGGATATACATTTACACATGTTGCTTCACAGTAACCTTGTAATAGATGTAGTAATTATTAGTTACCTTGTTGTGCAAATGAGGAGTAGATATACAGGTGACCTATTTTCCTTTATTCTTTACATTGTGTGCATGCTATCAGGGACAGAGCCCAGAACTTTAGCATGTCCGACAAGTTCTCTGCCACTGAGCTCTGCAGAGACTTTAAGTGGCCCTTGGTGGAGCTCAGGTCTGAACCTAGTGCCAGTCACACTGGCCTGTGCTGGTTATTCATTATTTCTGACACTGGTCACATGATAAGCAGACTTGGATTGAAAGCATGAGAGTTCTAGGTACATGCTTTATGAATGAAGATGTAGCAAGTCAAAATTAGAGGCTAAATACATATGTTCATTCACCAAAAAATATTTTAAATATTTAACTTTCTTTAGTCATTATTATATAAAGAGCAGTTGTTATGTAAAAAGTAGTCAAGAACAAAGGATGAACAGCTGAATGACTGCCCAGCTGATTCTGAATAAGTGCCTGTAGTACAGAAGCCTTTGAGTTTGACCTTAAATTAGTTATTCTTAGACTGAACAGAGGGAAATTAAGTAATATATTGAGGATAAAGAGACACACACACACACACACACACATCTGGATCCTCATGCACCACGGGAAGCAAGTGACTAGGGCAGGAAAGACAAGACAGTGTTACAGAGATTGGAACAGGAGCTTGGGAGAAAGTGATCTAAATTTGTATAGCCTGAGGCATGACTCAGGGGACATAATCACTGCCTATAAATACCTTCCCAGCAGCAAAATGTGGTAAATAAAGAGAGGGAATTATTCACAACCTTGCATTCCGGTCATTTTTCTGTCCATTTGTCTGAGGAAGACAACGCTTTGTATCTGAATTGGTGTGGTTCACAGAAGTCAAACCGCCAAGTACTCTCAACCTGGGTCCTGCTAGAGATACCAGTGAGCCTTTAAAAGAGGGGCCCCAGGAACTCAAGGCAAACTCAACTGCATTTTTAGAGGTTCCTCATCTCACAGTTCTCTGTCTGGGCATCTTCTTTTTCTCTTTTCCTTCCTTCCCTCCCTCCTTCCTTCCCTCCCTCATTTTTTCCTTTCTTCCCTCCCTCCCTCCCTCCCTCCCTCCCTCCTTCTTTCCTTCCTTCCTTCCTTCCTTCCTTCCTTCCTTCCTTCCTTCCTTCCTTCCTTCCTTCCTCCCCTCCCTCCTTCCTTCCCTCCTTCCCTCCCTCCCTCCCTCCCTCCTTCTTTCCTTCCTTCCTTCCTTCCTTCCTTCCTTCCTTCCCTCCTTCCTTCCTTCCTTCCTTCCTTCCCTCCCTCCCTCCTTCCTTCTTTCCTTCCTCCTCTCCCTCCTTCCTTCCCTCCCTCCCTCCCTCCCTCCCTCCTTCCTTCTTTCCCCTCTTACAGGTATTTTGCACATATATTATGGTTTTTAGTGTGTTTTTATGGGATGGATGTGTGTGTGTGAATGACTGTCTCTGCCTCTATGCACCTCTTGTGCTTTTGTGAGGGGGTTCTTTTTCTCCTGGTATTTTGTTTTCCATCTTATTCCAGTTTGTTTTTATTTTATCTTATTTTATTATTATTTTTTAGATGCCTGTGTGTTCTAATGAGAGAGTGAAAGGGTGTGGATTTGGGTGGGGAATGGGGGATCTGGGAGAGGAAATCATAATTAGAAAATGTGATATATGGGGAAAATGTATTTTCAATTAAAAAATAAAATGGTTTGAAAAAAATAACTCCAAATTTTTTTTTAATGAAGAGCCATCTAGAGGACTAGGCTGTCCGTGATGGTGCATGTCTTTAATCCTTGCACTTGAGAGGCAGAGGCAGGAATATCTATCTCTCTGTGAGTTCAAGAACAGCCTGGTTTACAAATATAGTTCCAGGACAGCCAGGGCTACACAGAGAAACCCTGTCTCAAAACCCCCTCCCCCAAAGAAGAAGACCACAAAGATGAACACAGCCCCTCAGTGCCCTCTGTGTATTTAGAAACTAGATCGGAGAGTTTCATAGCTCAGCAGAATATATTTACTTTTTTTCACTTTGATACAGAAAAACACAGGATAGAATTAAACTACCACCACCCCCCCAATAAATAGATCATGAAAAATAAAGTATAAAACACACAGGTTTGTAAGTCAAAGCAATGGGCTCACAGGTCAAACCTCACGAAGTGTTCACAGTCAGTTTTCTCATCACCAAAACCCTACCTTCCTGGTCCTACCTGGTAAACAATGTCTTAGACAAAGTATCTTTGGCCCACTGACTGGCACAAACTGTCACTAATCAGCATCATGATGGCTCAAATGAGAAGTTCCAAACGTCATCACCTTCTCACCCAGAAGAAAAAAAAATTGAGAATTTCTGGGTTTTCCAATTAAACCTTGTGATCTTCATAAGCCACAAGGTATTTCTAAAGACATACGTAGTTTCAGCCTTGGAGCATTGACCTAAATTACTTGAATTGCTTCAAGGAGACCATTGCTGGGCAGTAACAGTCCCTGCAGAGCCGAACTCAAAGAATGAAGAATTCTCTAAATGGCAGCCAGGCCAGGTCATCCAGAGTCCAGAAAGACATGCAATGTTTTCCCATCCCATTTGCAGACTAGGAGAAAGCCTGTTCACATTTAGCTTTATTGGGTATTGATTTTTAAAATGTAAATTCGTGGTAGCACAGCAACAAAGGCCTTGGGTTGTGACTGGCTGTTATCTCAGGATATTTCCTGACTTTAGATTCTCACACAGCTTTTTATTACTTTGCATGAATTTTAAAGCAGTAAGGTGATATGCTGGAGTGTTGGCCAAGGGCTACCTGCTGTGATCATGATCTGCCAATCTCACAGACTGGTCCCTAGGTGGGAACAATGGGTATCCTGAGGATAGTGCCAACCACAAAAAGACCATCTGGGGCTTGATTCTAGGCTCTCAGCCATAGGAGAGTCCTTCATGTTCCAAATTCTAAGTGGCCATCTTTTTCCAGAAGGTGGCCCAAGGGCACTTCTGTGGAAGCTGTATCTTTGTAACATCATCACTTCAAAGAAACTATGCGCTTTTGCCAACTCTGATTAAAAAAAAAAAAAAAAAAAAAAGTACTAGACCTTGCATAAATGCTATATAGTGAAGACAGAAGGCCTATTAAATCCCCGTGTATTCACACATGTGCACACAAAATGTTGAATGTGTGACATTTCCTTTTTTTACCAGTGTTTACCATAAGCACAAGTGAGCAAGCGAGCGTTGTTGGGGACAACATCCTACAGGAGAAATTTAGCAGAAATTCAACCTCCACCAAAGGGATTTTGAATTGGTGGAATTTGTCAGACCCACAATATTAACATAGAATTAGGGAAATTGAGAACAAAGGGCTTAAGCCTCCTGGGAATGACAGACTAAGTCTCAGCTCATCTAGAAAGTTTGGCTGACTAAAAGTGATGTCTTTGTGCTAGAATCTTCCTATCGAAAAGCTTTTAAAAGGCTGTAATTATTTTGAGTTTCCAATTCAGCTCTTTTCAAATTAAGCCTTTTATTTTCTTTAGGGCTCTACATGTTCCCTCCGTGTGAACTCGGGCATTTGCCAGGCACTGGCAAATTTATATGGGTTTTCTATACATATCCATTCCCAGAGAGTTCTACACAGAGTTCCCTCTATGCCAAGAAAAACAACAGCAAAAAAACCATTTGTGCATCATCACAACCTTTCTCTTGTGCTCAGGCTTCGAATCCTGAAACCCACTGGCAAAATACATGTCCTAATAAGCAAAGGCTGGTAGCATATTGTCTTTTCTTCAGGGGTAAAACCAGGTGATTAAAGATCTCGGGCTTACCTTGTGGCTTCTGGGTCCCAGATCACAATGTCAGCATCTGAGCCAACAGCTATCCTTCCTTTTCTTGGATAAAGATTAAAGATTTTGGCTGCATTTGTGCTGGTAACTGCCACAAATCTGTTTTCATCCATTTTACCACTGTGCTGTAAACCAAGTCAAAGAAGATGCATTTGCTGTGATGGTCAAACACTTAAGCCTCCTCTGGGGATAAAAGTGAAAGACTTAACATCTATTAACACAAACAGAACTATATCCCATTTTCTATATCAAGAGCTACATCTGCACATGCTCAGTATAAACCAATTGTAGCGTCATTGGTGATGATGGCATATAGAAGCCATATGACTTTTCAAAAATTCTATCACATTTAAAGACAAACCTACTTCCTCAACTTCTACCCCATTGCTCACCCTAGATTACTACACAGAATGGCTAAACGCTGACAATGGCGCTTCACATTCTCATTTAATGTTTTCTTGTACCACCTACATTTAGGATTTGTCTTATGTATTGAAGACCTATGGTTTGTAAGATGATGATGTAAATATTAAGTAAAATGCTAGTCAAAAGAAGATAGGTTATGATGCTTTCAAATTAGGTGATAATGCCTTGAGATATAAAAGACAAAAGTAAGAGGTACAGTTTTGTTCAATTTAAGTTTATATGAGCCAGAAATGCTGGCAGGTCTATTTTAAGAAATTTTAACATAGAACCCTTATAAGGCTTATATATATGACAAGACTTCCCTTAAAATCTATTTAGCTATTTCTAATAATCTCAGAAGTAAATCATCTTACTGTTTCAGAAAATGACACAGTTTTGTACATGTTATTGGAAAATACTAATCATTTTAAAGATCATCTATAATGATGTGTTCAACTATATCTTTATGTATAATGGGAACTATGATGGATTATAAAAATCTGCTCTAATAAAGATACTGTAATAAGACAAGTTTAAGGAGGGAAGTTGGATTATAATCTAGAATATCTAATGGAGGAGGAAGAGACGAGAAACCAGGGATGTCAGAGGTATGAGTGGAGAAAGGAGGTCAGGGAGGAAGAGCAGGAGAGGTCAAAACTAGAGAGATGCTTTGAAGACTCCTGTACCAAACTGACTGCTTAAACACTACCATTCGTGGACAGCCCTGAAGTGTGTTTGAGCAGAGCTTCACTCATGCGTGTCAACTCCAGGATAGAGCAGACAGGAACATGACCACCGAGAATAAGGAAACCAGCTTTGAGACTATAAAAACGGTCCAAACAAAATGTGAGCCTCCAATTAGGTGGTATCCATGAATGTAAAATGAGGAGGCATTCTGAGAATAAAATCGATGGGACTTGGTGAATAATGAGTGTGCTGACTAGTTTTATGTCCACTTGACACAGCTAGAGTTCTGTGAAAGGAGAAAATCTCAGTTGAGAAAATTCCTCCATTAGATCTGGGCGTAGGCATTTTCTTAATTAGTGATTGATGACTGAAGGGCTTAGCCCATTGTGGGTGGTGCCCTTCTGGGCTGGTGGTTCTGGTTTTATTAAAAAAATAAATAAAAGCAGACTGAGCAAGCAATCATGAACACCACAGTAAGCAGCACCCCTCCACAGCATCTGCATCAGCTGCCTCCAGGTTCGTGCTCTGTTTGAGTTCCCTCAATGATGGATTGTGATGCAGAAGTATAAGGAAGTATAAGCCAAAAAAACCCTTGCTTTAGGTCATGGCGTTTCATTACAGCAGTACAAACCTTAACCAGGACAGTGAGAATTAGAAATAATCGTAAATGTAAGAGAAACTTATCAAAGAGAATTCTCAAGTGTGAAATATGATGAATATATCATCTAAGAGAAGGGTCTTTGGAAAGCATGAGACAGTGGGAAGCTGGGGGCTTCCTACTCTTCCTTCCTGTAGCTCTTTATAATTATCGACGTCATCTGGATAGTCAGCTTAACACCTGACATCTGTCTGTGTGGTTCTGTTCCATCCTTGGGGAAAAATAAACATTTTATTCATTCTTCATTATTATTAGTTTAAAAATATTTTTGCCCATAGATTTCATATCTATATAACTTCAGAGAGTGAATTTAGTATCTTTCATATATTCCTCATCATTACATTAATGATACATTAAAAAATAACCCCATCTGGACCCAGTGTAAATTGATCCCCAACATCTCTACACAATGACATAACACATCTTCCGAGCTGAGCTATGAGGAAAGATCAACTCGTTTGCTGAAGATGTTCTGGAGGTGGGAAGGGATGAGGTTGAAAGTGACAGTGGGATTCCAAGTTTATCTCGGGGGAAGAGTGGGGTTTGGCTTCCTACAAATGTCTGTACCTCTTTGGTCTCCAAATAACATGATCCTGAATAAAGCAGGCTTATTCCTGTGAAACTTACCACACCCTTTTCCCATATTAACGACATCCGATCCTCAACACCATTCACCCCGTTGGGAATCTTAGTGAAGTCGTCTTTCCCTAGAGCTTTTTGGCAGGTGTTGAAGGTACAATTGTCGCTCCCTGTTGTGGTGAGATCACCGCTGTAAAGCAAAAGAAGAAAGAAGGAGGAGATGATGAGTAGGCAGGCAGCACGTGTAGAGGGAAACTCGGTGATTCTTAGCCTCTGACCACCTCCTCCACTCAGTGCCAAGCAGTGGAAGGGGCATGAGTAGAATTTCTGGGTAGACATCTCACCTCTCTTCTGTGTTTATAAGAAGCACTTTTCGAGAACATACTCACAAGGATTATAGTGCAGAATCCTCAGCAAGCCTGTCTTTTACTGCTTGTGAATTTCCCAGGCTAGCTGGAAAAGATGGCTAGTGTGAGGGACACAACAGGGTGCACACTAGAGTCTGCATCAAGGTGGGTGAGCCCTTGGCTGTGAGCCTGTCCTACCTAGAAATTGACAGTTGCATGGACCCAACAATGCTAACACAGGGTCACTAGGAGCAAGACAAATAAAAGGGTTTGGGTTTTTTTGGTTTTTTTGTTTTTTGTTTTTTTTAAGTTCCATGCACAGTATGCTCAGGGTGACCTATGGCAATGCAAGCAGGTTTTCCAGAGCAACCCACTGCCAGATGTCCATACCATTTGAAGACAGATGTAAGACTGGCTAAGAACAGCTGTGTCACTAGGGACAAAAATACCAATTTAGCTTATTAATAATCTCCGGGATAAGAAGTATGAAGGAGGAAGGAATCTGGAGAAGGGCTTTTTCTTTTTTGTTGATATATAAAGCTCCCTGCTAATCAAATGGAGGGGACACCTGATGGGGAATGCTAGAGTGTTCAGAATGAATAGAAAGGGCTACTATCCATACAAAAACTTAGTCCCTAGAGCGTATCAGCTTAAAACATTGTAAGTCCAGTGTTCTCTATTCCCAGATACTATGGGCTGAACAGAGCAGACCAGATGGGTCCGTGGAAGCTGTAGATACAAGCTCCCCCCCAAGATGAATTTATAAGGGATTATTGTTCACCCAAATACTTTGTTGTCATTGAAAAACTATTACTTAGCCAACAGATTCATGAGAAAGCCAGGTGTTGAAGGATCAGGTCTCAGTGGAGGCCCCATGACATGGTGGGCTGCATGGTGCCATTCTTTGCTCCAGTAGTGTGTGCCATCAGTGCCCAGACCTGCTGCGATCGGTTCTCCATAGACCACCTTTCCTGGAATATCCAAAGGCAGGACTCAGTCCCTAAATGCCCTTTAAAGAAAACCATCTGACCAACACACAGACTGTCTTCACTGTCCCACTCTGGGATGACACTAGAGCTTAACCATTTTGTGAACAGGACTCAATAGTTAACAACTGATAATTATTGATCATTTACTATGCTCACTCTCCTAGTCACTTAACACTTGCTTTGCTTTGATACATGTTCTGCCTCAAAGTCTAGGCTATTAAAATCGTCTTGGATTCTGCTACATCCTTTTCTTCTGTTATTGGCACTGAGTATCACAGAGAAAAGAGGTTAACTAGCAGAGACAAAGCCAACCCATGATGGAAACGAACACAAATAGAAAGAGAAAATAAACCTCCAGCTGTAAGCCAATCCTGTTTTGGTCCCACTGTTATTGACAAATTACCCAGAGGATTCTGGGGCTATATATAAATTGATAATGCAATCTGAAAATCTTATTGGATAAATACTTTCATTATCTTGATTAGAGACAAACTATAGGACTACATGGTTTCTCTACAGCTATATCATATATAACATACACAGGTGGAGTTCAGGAGGTGGATTTGAACCCAGGAATATTGAGTCAGTGGTCTCAACTTTTATGACTTCTATCAGACTACTAATAACATAACCACAGAGACTCCAACTATGGTGTATCTCTGCTGCAGATTAATTGATAACCTTTTCACACCCTTTAAAGGAACTTTCTTGGAAGACACATTCAATAAAAGAACACTCAGATAATAAAATTGTAGCCAGAAATGCACGCTTAAAAAGATCATGCAAATGAGGCCATCCAAAGCACACAGTGTTAGAAAACTTAATAGTGCACAATGAATTTAAATTTAAAATCAGGCTCCTACCTGATTTGCATTTGTAAGAATAATAGATTCACTGGCATCAACCTCATCACATGCCAGCAATCAAAAAAAAAAAAAGTGCATGGTGAGGAGTAGCATGCCAAATGAGCTCACTCTAATTAATCAGATACTAAATTTTAGTTACAATCTAGATATATAACTGAAATTAACTGATTTCCTTCCAGAGCACACACAGTAGATGGCCACCAGCTACCCGAGTCTTCTAAATGGAAATGAAACACGCTATTATCTTACAGACCTATCCTTTCTTCAAACTACCCTCTTCTTTCAGTTAGTCTAAGAAACAGAGAAATAGTAAAAGCCAGGCTTGCTGAAGCCTAGGAATTTGATTTCTTAAGTAACCAAGTTCCACACCGTGGCTTTCAAAAATGCTCCCCCAGGAACCCAAGCACTGCTGATATGCTTTTCTTCCGTGATATACACAACCCCACACCACTCCAGGTCCTTACTGCTGATTCCAGAAAAAAGGGAACTTTAGATTCTCTCAGTGGCATGTGGGGTAAACAGTAGTCATGTGTAGTGAGCTAAGACCAACACAGTCTATTTGCAACTCCAAAGAGAATCTGCTTTTCCAAGAGCACTTCTAGTTGCTCCAGACAAGGAGACTCTGACTTGATTTGCAACCGCTTCATGAGATGCCAACTCAGGATTTTTCGTGGTGCTTCATCATCAAGGAAAAGTCCTTGTCACATGTTCTGTTCAATCACTTGGCACATGGAGATGATACGGGAGTGCAGCTCCCAAGCTTCTCCTATTTAATAGCTCTTGGGAAAAATGAAATGTCAGTATCTGTGGGGAGAGTGCCAGGCTGCTCTGAGAACAGATGACAGGTAATTTCCTCAGAAGGGCTAAGCGCCTTTCAAACGTGACAGACTACTTTTTTAGTGTACACAAGCTCTTCATTAAGGGGTCCATTTTCATTTTTATTCTCATTACATATTTATGAACATAAAAACATTAAATATAAAAATTTCTAATGGCTCGTCTCTCTCTTCCACAAGCTTGAAATGATCAAAACTCACACAAGAAGTATAAAGGAGAAGAAACCCAAGGAGAATGGTAAATCATGAATTCTAGTTGGCATTTAGTGAAAACTCAGTCAGATACTGGCTGGAATATCAGAGAGAGGAAACAGACCACAGTCAGTTCTCACCCAGTCAATCAAACAGGGTAAATGCTAACACCCAGAATCCTCAGCCTGGCTCATTGATCCTACAGAATACCTCAATGTCTGCCTCTCTGTCTGCCTTACATATATTCTTCACCCAGTTGTTTCACTTCTGGGTTCAACTCTGCATCATAAATCTTAGAGTTAGGATTAAAGGTGTGAGCTCCCCCTATTTGGTTGTTAAGCCTTGAACTCATAGAAACACAGAAAGATCTCTGTCTCATGAGTGATGGGATTAAAGGCATGGTACCACCACTCTCTGACCCTCATGACTGGACTATGGGTGATTCTGTTCTCTGATATTCCATTTTATTAAACATAAAATGTATCACCACAGACTGGTAGTCTGAAAATTGGAGAATCAAACTACAAAATCTAACCTAATTGCAAATCCTAGTAGATTTGAGCTAAACCCAGTGTAAGAAAAATCACTAACATGGGTGTAGTCTGTATAACTTTCAGAACTCTTGCACGGGACCTTACTTGGCCTCAGGGCAGCACCACATGCTGGTTTGGTAAAGAAAACAGGTGATGCTCAGTGAAACCAATTGATTTGCCAGAGATACACTCATGGGCAGTGGTAGAGCCAGAATTAAAACATTGCTACTAAAAAAAGCATCATCTCCATTCCCTGGAGAAAAGCATGAATCTTTAAATATTTTCAGTCATCTGTAGACCTGACCTGGCAATTCTCTAACTTCCCTTCCTAGGTCCCTTTGCTCTGCACTGCAGGTGGCTGTAACAGCCCTGGTGTCTGTCTTCTCTGACTGAGTTTGCAAGTAGATGATTCCAATAACTCTTGGGTTTGAAAGATAGTCATCGGTTTCCTCGCTGGCAACTTTGTTAGGTTGTACTGTCCCTGTCCACAGATGATCTCCGTGGTCTTTTCCTGCCCCTTGACACAGAACCAAAGCTAAAGAGATGCTATCATCACACCGAGATCTCCCACATAACTGCACTTTCCATCTCTGAGAGATTCTAAAGATTTCTGAGTCATGAAGCAGGTTGATCAGGTTAGACCAGTAGAAAATTCACCTTTTCACATTTCGCTTTAAAAAACAATCACCTGAGAACTCTCAACGTATTCAAGAAAGTAGAAATATGAGAGCAAGAGTTCATTCATTGGGCCTAGGCTATCAAAGGGTATGATCCGCAGGGCACCGAGGGAGGTGCTGTGGAGGCATCTGTCAGTGGTGAGTGCTTGTGTGCTGGGCACAGGGCCCTGGTTCCAGATCACTAGGGCAAAAAAACAAAACAGGAAAATACAGGGAAAGGGGAGGAAGCAGGGGAAAGAGAAACTGAGGAAGGCAGAAAGGAGAGAGGCAGGGAGGAAGATTATTCCCCCCCTCCAAAAAAAACCCCTCTTTGCAGAAGGAGCTGCTTATATCTAATGGAAAACAGGTGTCAGTACAGAAGGCAGAGGCCTTCTTTTTCCTTCTAACCCTATTTAAAAAGAGCTAACTGGAAAAATTCCAGTAAAACTAAGAAACTTTATAAGACAACAATGGTCTAAATATGTAGCCAACTAAAATTAGGTGTGCTTTGGAGCCTTCTTAGCGTGAAGGAAATGCACTTGACCCGGGAGCTTGAAATTGCTTCTCTGTGAGTTGATGTGAATAGCTCCAGCTTGCACGTCACTGAGTGGGTACATCTTTCTTCACCCTGATTGTTTTACCAGGGAAGAGTAGTGTCCCACCCCTCTGCTGTATCTGAATGTATGGCTTAGCCTACAGACAAAGCAGGAGTGTCAGAACTGTGGGAAGAAAATGAACACTGTGGCCACCACCGTCGCACCAAGAGAATAATGATGCAGTGTCCGTGACAGCACCCAGGTTCCTTCCTCACCCTAGGGGAGGAGAAGGTGCTGGCAAAGACGTTTCTGGAATTTCGCTAAAGGCATTAGCCAGGCACAGAAACTTACACCATTTGAAGTGACAATTACAAGCAAATCTCAGGCGGCAGGTAAAATTTACATGAGCTACGTCCCTCATTTTTCATGGTTGGAAGACAACCCATACTGTTCCAAATTGCAAGTCACATCACATCCTTACATTCTAGAATTTTGAAGGTGGCTACTTAAAACTGAAAGTAGATGTGGCCAAAATCACTAGCCCCAAAGAATGGCTGAGAAATTCAAGCTAACTAACCGTGCAGTGGGTGAACCAGCAAACCGATCCTCGGCATTTCTGGGCACTCAGTAACACCAGCATGCTGAGATAGCGATAATGTCGCCGGTACAACTTTTAAACATAATTACAAAACCCCAAACCAGGTAATTTTTAAATGTCCGGTCAACTAATGATAAAACAAGGTATGTAACCCCCACCCCAACCACATTCTTTAATGAGATGAGGTTTGGCTTGAGCTGACGAACTTGGACAGGACCTCTAGACCTAGATCTGCCATTAAAGTCATGTTGAGATCTGCTTACCAATCTTTTCCAAGTCTCAACATCATCGTCACAAAACAGTCATAAAATTGAACTTGAAGCATTCTAGTGACAATTTAAAATAATAATATATGAAAATAAAAAGAATAATAAAACCTGGAGTTATTAAAAAAATATTAGAATTCTACTCTGTGAGGCACACATTGAGTCAGCTGTTGTGACTACAGCCTGTCTCTTCTGGGTATACATTTGGCGACTAAGGTATAAAGCCAAACTTAACATCACTGTATCCCTAAGTGACAATAGAGGCAACCAATATCAGACAACCTCTGTGCCTGCATTCTGACTGTTAGAAGCATAACAACAGCCTGAAGTTTCAGTTAGGCATGCGCATTAGATTCAGTGGCTCTGGGATGGGCGCCAAGGCTCTGCGCGTGTTGCTCCTAGGCAACATCAGCACTGCATTCTGGGACCCACTGTTAATAACAGGGCCCAGGAGGAAAGAAGCGGGATATAAAAGTATTCATGTTTTTGTATTATAAATTTATAAACATTTTCTTATTTAAATATTCTTACAAATATCAGGTCTCTATTATACTTTGGAGTTCAAAAATACTGTTAGAGGGTAATGAAATACAGATTAGGCACCCAAATCCTTTACAGAAGGTCGGTGTGGTCCATGGCCATTAGCAATTTCAGGTCTGTCCTTGTGTTTACTGATGCAGTGTCCATGAGAAAGGTTTGGGTGTGATCTCTCTCCTCTTTTTTTTAGTTTTTCCTCCATTACACACTCTCCCCTCCCCAGGATGGGTTATATCACAGAACAAGCTAGCTTACGCTGAATCGTTCTGAAGAACTGCTATCTCTTTGACAATTGCATACTAGGGTATTTTAACAGGTTGCTTATAGCTCCTTTGGGAATGAATCTAGCAGTATCTAAGAAGTTCCATGCCCATTTGCTCTTTGAAGTAGCAGTCATACTTCTAAAGATACTCTCTTTTGTTGGGCACATAATGGAACCATAAAGATGTTCACAGGCCAATCCATAGTTTGTTCAAATGTTATCTAATGCAGGAAAGGAGATCTTATAAATGTGGTTAAGAGTCTTGGGATGGCAGGTCATTCTAAATTAATGAAGCTGGCTCAGTGTTATCCAAAGACCCTTAAAGTGGAGGAAAAAGACAAGAGACCATTCAGAACAGCATGGACTGAACAATGCTCACTCCAACAGGATTGGCCTTAAAAATTCTGGCAGGTGGGAGCTGTGAGCTGGGGAACCTGGGCAGGCTCTACCACAGGATAAATAAGGGGCAGGCTGTCCACACCACAGGGTACTTGTCCTCTAGAATGGCCAGATAACAAGGTCCTGTTTTAAGTCACTAAGCTTGTAGCAATTTCTTAGAGAGGCAATATAAAAGCCAAGAGCCTCGTCTCAGCAGAAGGTGACCACGGCGGTGGCCTCAGCAGATCACCGATGGAAGATTATTTGAATAAACCCAGAGGCATATTCCAGACCTACAGATGAGAGCGATGTATACCCATCCTCTGAGGGCTGACACCAAGGACATACTCCTGACAGAAAACCAGCAAGGGCAAAATATTAGCCTAATATATATTTTTTTAATAAAGGAAAAAAGAAAAAAACTCAGAAGATATAATTTTATGTTTTAAAGAGAAACTATCCATTTGGGCCAGAAATAAATGTACAAAAACAAACAAACCACCCCCCCCCCCAAAAAAAAAACCAAACAAACAAAAAAGACTTATGGATGTGACAAGGGGCTAGAAGAAAGTAAAACTTCTTTGAACATTTTTTTGTATGTAATTTTGAGACTTCGGAAAATTTAAAATGGTACCCACATTCAAGAAGTAAAATTGTATTTAAGACTAATTTAAAATAAAAATGCTCGTTACTTAAGATTAGTAGTTGCTTTTGGTTCCTAGATCTTTATAATCAACTCCTAATTGAATTTTGTCCACACAGAGAACAAAGACACACTGTCAGAAAGCAGCTTCCAGCCTGAACTTTCAAAATCACATCTTGATGGTGGTTTAAGGTTGGGATTCCTGCAGATTTTCGCGTTCACGCTAGCCTAGCATTGTGTTGTTAGTCTAACACAGAAAAGCAACTCCACAGAGCTGGCAACATCACCATCTGGTGGGGAAAAGCTGGAACTGCAGCTTGGGTTTTTCAGCTGCTTTCTGTTTTGTTCTGGCTTCACCTGCAATCCTGAAGGTGTGGGGTGTGGGAGGAAACGAGTCAGCGGTAGTTGGTAGCAAGACTTTGTGAACTCATTTGAAGTTAACCTTATTTCTAACACATGGTGTGATGGGTTACATTTTAAGAGTGAATAGAAAATCCTTTCTAAACCTTCTTGGAGCAAGTAGTTTTGACAGAGCTTACTTCGGTGCCTGTTACAAACATACAGAACCTATCCCATGGTTTAATGTGGTGCATTATCCAGCTGCTGCACTCCCAGGCGGCAAATCAGCGGGATGATTTCTGCAGTGGGATTACCTTAGTTTCTGCCAGTGAGAAATGCACACATGTACCTTTCACCCATCTTTGTCTAGTGCTAGCAAACAAGTGACTTTTTTTGGGCCCATTGGCCACAGGGTGAGCTGGATGATCGGATGTGGAAGCCACTGCAGTTAGCTTAAAATTAAAATTCACAACCATGTTTTTGCCGTTTTGTTTTGTAGCTGTTTATGGTGTTGAGAGACAGATTACGGGTCTGAAGTAGTTCGGAGTCCTGGTCATAAGGGAGAAGTAACCGGAAAGAAGGGAAGGAACCCTGAAGATGAACGGAAAAGATGAAAGAAATGGACGTGTACCGACAAAGGTACCGGGTACAAACACAACTTCCTCACGTGAGCAGAGGAGCATGTGTGTCCTGCTAGCTTGTCAGCCTGAGGTGTGGGGTCGCCCCGAGGATCACCTTTTCTCCTTGCCTCGGCTACCACCTTCGCTGCGGATTTGCTCATCACGTGCACGACATAGAGAGGGCAGTTCACGGCGTTGGCTATGGTGATGGCCCTCAAAGTGGCCTCGGCCTCCACCGCTTCCGGACGGCACAGCTCATGGCCCTCAGGGCCTGTTATCCCCAATGCCAGCATCTTCTTTGCTCCCTAAAAAGGCAGCGAGGATGTAAAAAGACAGCAGAAAGGATTGCCAATGACAAATGTTATTATTTATTTGGAAATGAAAAAGTTCTGATAGACTTTTAGATCCGTCAGCTGTAGGCACGTGGGGGTAGAGGGCACATGATGCTGATAGTATACATTAAGAGTATGCAGAAGCTTCTTTTGACTTGAAAAGGTGGGGAATGGAGGTGGGGAGATGAGGAGACTGCCCAGTTGGTAAAGTGCTTGCTGTGTGACCGTCAAAACCTGAGTTCAATACATGGCACCCCTGTGAGAAAGCCAAGAATGGTGGTGGTGGGTGCAATTGTAACGCCAGGCAACAGAGACCGGTGGAACCATGAGACCCACTGCCAGCCAATCTGACCTAATTGTTGAGTTCCCAGTGAGAGACTCTGTCTCTAAAATAAAGTGGACTGGCTCCTGAAGAATGACATTTGAGTTTGTCCTTTGTTCTCCACAGTCTGTCACTCTGTCTATCCCACCCTTGAAAAAGATGAGAAAGTTTATTCTCACATTCCGTAAGAAGCACTGTCCAGGCTCGATACTTAATATATGATTCAATCAAACAAAATAGAACTACTCAAGACTCTTGCTCAAGTGACTCACTGTAATATTAGTTAATTAGTCTCATTTTTCTCCAACTCAATCTTCTAATAATGTTAGATCCATTATTTCTTCAAAATTTTGTTTCTTTCTTTTACAAAAAGGGCTGCAAGCCAAGTTTCAGAGCGATGAAACCACTTGCCCAGGTCACACAGTGAGGAAGTCACATGGTCAAACGTAAACCTTGGCTTGTTTGAGTCTATAGTTCACATTCCCTTCTCATTTTTCCTCCTGCCTCCTGGCTACTTACTGAGCTGCAATCTTCCTTATGTTAATGGGAGCTAAGCCTGGGGAAAGAGAAAAAAAATCAGCTAATAGAAAGGGTCAGAGACAGCGCCGTAAGTCTTCAGATTGGCATACCCTTTGGGCATCAGTAATGCAATGACCATGAGAAATAAACAGCTTCTAGACTCCTCCAAAGCACACTCAGCTTCTGGAAAGTGTAAGGCTTTAAAATAGCATCGGCTCACTTCATTGAACCACACTGATATCCACATATTAGCATTTGGTACCAGCAGCCCAAGCCTTTGAAAAACTGGACAACAAACCAGTGCCTAGGGACAAAAAATAAATATTTACTGGGTCTGGAGAGACCGCACAGCAGTGCAGACCACGGACTCACGTTCAGTTCCCAGCACCCACGTGGCAATTCACAGCTGCTGTAACTCCAATTTCAGATGATCCAACCTCTCTGACCTCTAGAAGCACCTGCATACCCAGGGGAAACATAAACTCACTCAGGAACATATACACATAAGTAATAAATAAGTAAATCTAAAAGAAAATAACTCTTAGTTTTATAACAGCACAAAAAATTTTTAAATATTGGTAGTGGTTGGAAAAGAAGAAGTTTTTACCCAACCATGTAGGCCCATAGAATAAAATCAAAGGCAGTGACCAGGAAAGTCAAGTCAGGTATGTACGTGACACAGATAATGAGCGACTTAGTTTCTGCCCTTCCATGTGCTGAGTCTACCTTCTTAGGGTCGAATATCCTCGCTTTAAGTTACAGCTGTTTCCTGTCTACGGAAGGGCGGGAAAAGGAATTCTCACCTCTGCAATCAAGTCTCCGTTTTCGGCATGCACCTGAGCAATTGCTCCGATCTCCTTGCACTGAGAGAAGGCTGCATAGAGCTGTTCATCTTGCACCATGTACAGATCTTTGTAGGCCATAAACATCTTGAAAGAGTTAACTCCTTTATCTTGGGCAAGGGTTCTCATTTCTTCTTTTACCTATGGAGTGACAGGTACAACAATATTTTCCTCATTAATTTAAATAATAATTTCAGCATTCCCTCAAAGATTATATTCGGAAAAGAAATAAGCAGCCCAAGGGTGACAGTTTCCTTCAAAAATACGCATTTCATGTGAGAAACTGCTGCTGGGATACCCTTAAACCATAGCAGCACTCCCGAAAGTACTTCATTACTGTTCTTGAATATAAAATGTTCTGCCGTCTTCCAGTTAGAGGAGGTTGTTCAGGAAGAAGAAGATGAAACCACATGGTAGCAAGAATGAATAGTGGCCATGGAACTAGAAGGAACAAAGCTTATGTGTGGTAAGAGCTGACCTCTCAGAGGAAGGTAGCACAGAGACCCGGGTTTGCCTGAGGAGGCTCAAACTGAGTGTTGTGCTGCGGGGCCCTGGCAGCACACCTGGGAAGTGAGAGGACACTACTGGTAAGATTCTGAGCCATTCATAGCTTGGGATCTTCAGGGTGGTCAGATATCAGAGGCAAACTGAGATCAAAACCACCAGTAACAGCCTTTGAACTGGATTGGATTAAGATTTTCAAAGGAAAGTTATTTGAACTTCTATAGGCTAACACATACACACACACATGCGCACACATGTGCATATACACATGCACACATACACACAGACATATACATATATGTGTGTGTATATATATGTATATATATAAATGCATAAACATTCACACACCAAAAAAAGTACAGCAAGTATAGCAGGAGTGTTGGTCATAGCTAATAAAATCTCTTCTAACTTTATGAGGTGGAATGTGATGGGACACCAACCTTGGCACAGAGGGGAGGCTCAGAGAGGATGAAGCCTCATGGGAAGCTATTCCAGTGCAGTGATACTGGACTTCTGGTCTCCTTCTGGCTTTGAGAAGTAAAATCTGTTATTAAACCACCCAGCCTGCAGTACAATGGTACACACACACACACACACACACACACACACACACACACACACACACACACACACACACACACACAAACACACACACACAAACACATACATTCACACTCACACACACATGCATGCACGCACACAGGTCCATCTGCTCCATCATCTACACCCTGATGGTTCCTGAGGTCTATTTCCTCTGTAGGTCTCGATCTTAGAACATTAGGTGACCAATGGGTGAAGAGATGTTGGTCTAGTTACACAGAAGAGTATCTGGCTCTAGCTGTCTAGTTTTAAAAAAATAGACATTTTCATTAAAAGTTAAGAGTCTAGCAAGGAGCTTTTCTTTGGGACAAATAATAAACTTGGTTTATCGCTTTTAAAAAACTGCTCTTTAAACTATCCAGACAAATATATGTACCTATAACATAACAGAAAGAGAGAACACTCCCTATCCCAAAGAGAAACCATATTAACTGAGATGGAAAATATCAACAATTTGTGGGGTAAGTGCATGAAAAAAGAAGGTTGACTTTCTACTCATTAAAAAGCACAAAGCTGCTGAGCGAGGTGGTGCACGTCTTTACGATAGTCAGGCTATGCAGAGCGATCCTGTCTTCATAGATTAAAAATAAACAAAAAGCACCACGCTGGGCGTGTGGGCACACGATGCAATCTCAGCTCTCAGAGGCGCAGGCTGGAAGACAGGGCCAGCATGTGACTATATAGCAAACCCTCCCTGTTCAACATAGCTGTGCAGATATTCTTGCCCACTGTTACAAATCGACCTCCCTGACTCAGACAGATAGATAGATAGGATTGCTCAGCCGTCTTCAGAGAAGCTTCCTCCTGTAGCAAATGGAAACAGATATAGAGACCCACAGCCAGACTTTACCGAGTGAGAGACCTTGGAACAGTCAGCCTGAAGTGAATTTGAATCCCGAATCCCGGATGATCATGACCTTGAAAAAAGAGGAACCTGAAATGCAGGCCAGTGCAAGGAGATGGAAACACACGTGAGAAAGACCCTTCTTCAAGGCAAGGGCCACAGAAGACGATCACAGAGAGCTAGAAGCTTCTAGAAAAGTGTGGGACAGAGCCTTTTGCCCGTTGTACAAACCAATCACAAGCTACTTTGGCTTTCTAACCTTCAAGACTAAGAGATAGTGGGTTTCTGTTGCTTGAGGCTATCCTGAGCACTTGGTCCTAGGGATACAACAGAACCTGTGTTTGGGGGGTCGCTCCACTTGTTAAAGTATGGAAGGAAGGGCTCGCCTTGAAAGATATAAAGTAGATTCAATTCATTGGCTAAAATATTGTTTGGGGACGAGAAATCAACTTGATCCTTGGACTATGAGCCTTGAAATGAAGTTCGCTGGGTCACTCGTTAGAGATGAACACTTGTTTTATATACACTAATGTCTGAAACAGATTTTGAAAGGGAGCTTGGTGTATGAGATACTCAAATAGTATCACCACAATTCATGGCTCCCCCACCCTAAAATTTCTGAGTGAACTCCAATATGAAGAAATGAGTTAGGATTTAAATCCCAAGGGAAATTTCTCCCAAGGCACACACCCACATTTTTGGTAGAAAAATCAACATATCTCAATGGCCTTCAAAGTCATCTTTTCTATTTGAATCTTATCATTTTCATGGCCTAAAGAATTATCAGATGCAGATACTGTGAGGTCTATTGTAAGTGGTTCTTGGGTGACAAAGGCAGAGTAGTCTTGGGAGAGCCCAAGTCACCCCTGGACATAGCTGGGATGGGACCTGGGAAAGAATCCAGCCTGCTTTCTCCTGTCAGGAATAGGGTGGAGGCCTCCAGCTTAGAATATCTTTGGTGTTTTTTTCATACATTAACATTTTCATATATATATATATATATATATATATATATATATATTAAAAGATTCTGGGCCTGTTGAATTTGAGAATAGGAGGGATTGAGGGATAAAGGTACTGCAGAAATTAGAGGAAACATTGACAATTCTGGATCAAATACAGGATGATTCTACTGTAAATAAGCAGAATGGATTTTCACTGTGTGCTTTACATGATGTTTTTATATTTTAGTGTTTGGATTGCAATCCTTCACAGTGCTCAGGAATGAGCAGATTCAGAAGGATATGCAATGGAAACTCATTCCTCCAGTCTGCCAACGCCCCCCCACCCCCACCCCGCGCCCCTGCAGGAACATCACTGGGGTTTGCTATTTGACAATGCCCGTGTCCTGTTTTCATGCAAAGCAAAGGACAAGGGAACTAAATGGAACCCACTGGAAACCAGATGCCATACCTTGTCACTCCACCATGTCACTGCCACATGCAGGCTATAGTCACAGCAGACTTTGGGGTCTGCCCAGCTGCGCCAGGTCTCAAAGGCCTCGACGAGGGAGCTGCCTTTCTGAGGGATGGCGAAGTCCATGATCATGGTGGTACCTCCAGCCAAAGCAGCCTAGGATCACAAGAGGGTTCTGGTCAGTTAGCCACCCGACTCTGGTTAGGTCACCTGTCACTGAGTGAAAGCTGCACACCTGCAAGCCTCTGAACCGATCTGATGAGGCCAAGAAATGCCAAAGATGCTGCTTTTAGAAAGACCTGAGAGCTGTGAATAGATTCCCCAGCAACTAAGATTGAAAGTCTTAAAATGTCTGGAACTGCTTCTGAAAAAGAGCATGGCTGGAAAGAAGAGCTGGAATGGGTGGGTGCTGGCTCAGTGTCGGCAATTTCAATGTCTGGGTGGCTGAATCCGAGTGGTGTCCAGCCTGGGGTGCAGCGTGAGAGACCCTTTCTCAAAACACAACTAAGCAAAACCCCTCAGATGGGAAAAGTAAAAACTGTAAGCAAAACAAACAAACAGAAAAACTATACCTGCTCTTGTAAAATCCCATTTCCTTGGGATCTTTTCAGGAAGTTACATCTTCGGCAGCCCTATGATCTGCCCAGAGAACCCTGGAAAACCTGCAGGGCTAAAGCCTCTGTACCTCAAAACTGCTGGGAATACTTTAATTCTTTGATTCACATCTGTGGTCACTACCTGCTCTGCTTTTAGCTCATAACCTTTTCATCTCTAACTGTGACTATTTTTTAGCAATCTCCTTTTTCCCTAGTTCTGCCCTAAACATCCACCCACAGACCCTCAGTGCACAGGGCATTTCCAACTTACAGATGAGCCACGGACTCAAAGGGTGAGGACACAGGAAAGACCAGAGCTGCCAGGGCACTACGCTTTGGTTTTGATAGTACAGTAGAACGATCATTAATAACTGTACTGTGTGTCTCATGCTAACTAGAAGATTTAGGATGTCCTCACCACAAAGAGATGCTAAATATTTGAGGCAATGGATATGCTAATTGCTCTGTTTTGATCACTACATTATGTTTACACAGGTAACACACTGCATTCTGTAACTACATGGTTAATTTGTGCTAACTGAACATTCTAGGAAGTTAATGTTTCTCGTTGCCACTGGAGCTTAATCTTCATAAACTTGGTCCCCGAATCCCTGCATCCTGCCTCAACCCTCTATAGACTTGGTGGTATATTACACTACATTACAAGTAATTTAAAAAATATTACAAAAACAAATGCCTTTGACTCATTATTTAAATAGATTTAACTTAAACGAAAATCACAAGGTGGTTAATGTATTTTTAATCGCTCTTCTCAAACAATGTAGGTGAAGAGAACTAACATAATCATAGAAGAATACAGTGGCCCAGAGTTCAGAGAGTCTACACCTAGCTGGCTCTCTTGAGCAGTTTCTCTGTATCCTTGATTCGTTTTCCAGAAGTGAGGTCAATGCCTGCATCTAAACCATGCTCAGAGAGGGGACTCCACTGGGACAAGGTTATGGGTGCTGCTTCACTGCAGTCACCTCCTGAGAACTGCTCTCCACTTCAGGAGCCTCTGCGCCATTTGCTTATAATTAGGATCCTTCCGCCTTTCTTAGGTGCATCACATCTCACGGCAGTCCCAGAGCGACAGTGGCTTTGTCACCTCACTTCGGCCCCTTCCCACATGGCACCCGGGTGCAGCCAAGGCTCGAATAGCCTGGAGTGTCAGGTCTGTTCTCGCTCCCGCTCACTTTATGTAATATTTTTATTCTTCATTAAGTCACTTGGCGCATTTCCACTTCTTTCTGCTTTTAACCGCCTTACTTTTTAAATATAAAATTGTACACTTTGTTACCTTTAAATAACATTGTCCTTATTCATGCAGAAAATGCATATTTGCGTTTTCTGAGAAACTCCTGTTGGTACAATGACAAGACTTGGAAAATATTCAGGTTTTGTATCTTTATTTGAATAGAGATTAATCTTGTCCCCTTTCCTTTTTACAAATGTCTTTTCAGTACAATAGAGTGTCCCTTGGGGATAAGGGGCATTTTTCTAGTAGAAAATGGTTAATTTAAGTGCTAGAAAAAAACTTTCCTAAGTCTACAGATATAGAAAAACCCACCACATGTGGGATGTGGAGAAATTAGATACTGTGGTCTCCCAGCACGGGGGGAACTGGTACCATCACTCACAGTGAATTAAAAAAAATTGGTGCATGCTCACTTCCTTTATATACAATGTCACAGTAATGTACTTACTGCAGGCGCCCCCACCCCCACCCCTGTGTATAAACCTGGATTATTTACATTATCCCATACAAATATTTTGTAAATAAGTGTTTTACTGTATTGTCTTCAGCACGTGTTTACCATGAATCCATTAAAAATTATTGTCAGGATGAACCAAGTTCTAGGTGGTGAGAGGATATGATATAATGCTGTAGACACTTCGGGGTTTGTTTGTTTGTTTGTTTGTTTTTTGAAAGTTAAACATCGTGAGCATGACCCAGGAAGTCAGTGAAAACATGTCTACCCCAAGACCTGTACACAAAGATTCAAGTCAGTATTGGCTACCACAGTCCCAGTAGAAACTTCCCAGAATTCCATCGGTTGGTGAATAGACAAACAATGGGCCAATTCTGGCCTTAACAGGGGATGAAACAGTGACCCCTGCTACAACACAGGCGAACTCTAAAAGCCATGAAGCCACATTTTAATCAGAAGCCATTCCTGAAAGAACACACAATGCACATTTGCAGAAAATGTTCCATAGAGAAAAGTCCACGGGGACAGAAAGGACAGAGGTTGACTGGGGCTGAAGGAGGCATGAGAGGGGGTGGGAGACCCTGAGATACAGTTTGGCAGGTGGAGGGATGGCAATGATAGGCATGTTCTAAAACAGACTGGTGATGTCTCCACAATTCTGTCAATATTCCAGAAACTATAGAACTGCACGGTTAAACTGCTGAGTTGTATCACATTTATGCTGATGAACCATGGGCAGGAGAAGGAAAAGGAAGCCATCATGTAGCAGAAACCAACGCAACATTCCACAAAACACACCAAGAGAACAAGAATGGCCCCACCCAAAACAAATGTCTTCAGTGGGGATTTCTGGGTGGTCGACAATAGGTCAGTTCATGCTTCCTCTAGTCAAACATTATTTTCAATGTCTGCTAAATTTTCATTAAAAGCCTGTTTTAAGAAAAAGCATTTTGTACTTATATGGCACAGAGGCATACAGACAGGTTTCTGATATATAGATCATAGGCAGAGCTGTTGGTGATGGCCTTAGAGGACAGAAGATCCACCAGTGTTGGAAAGCTAAGGCAGAGCTCACCGTCTGTGGCTAACGGTACATCTTCTAATTAACTACACGGAGGGAGGGAAGAGGGCAGAGAGAAGCCATCTCTTTTGCTTCCTCCCCCTCCTTCCCTCCCTCCCCCTGCCCCCTCCCCCTTGGGAAACTAGCATGGGAGAGGATAGTCTTGTGTTTCCTCCTGACCAACAGCTCCCAGCTCCCTTACCTGTTAGTGAGCAAACTGCTTTAACCTTTTCTAATCTTGGCTCATAAATCAAGTCTCCCAGCTCCTAATTTCTTTGGCTGTTCGTCCTTGAAAGTCTTCCAATTCATCTACACCCCTGTTTGGGGGACAAAAGAGCCTACCCACGTTTCCGGTGTAAACACGACAGAACTTACCTATCCTACAGTGGTCATAATGTCACTTAACACAAGTTCTTACTGAAGAATATATTAGCATAAACCACTACTGAAAAGTCCCCAAAGCATACTCTTCTATTTCATGACATCATTCGTTTTCCATGTCTAAACTCATCCTGAAAAGTGTGACGTTGGTTCTCTAAAATTTACTGCAGGACGTAAATAAAACAAGAAGAAATCTCACAGTACAGCTGGGCCTTAGGGAAAAAAGCTCTGAGCTGAATTGGTGGCTGTCTTGTAGTCACGTATAGAAACAGATTTTATAATCTCAGTTTAAGTCCCCATTCCATGAGTGTATTTAGGGTTTTGAAGATGCCCTGCACACGCTTGCCTTCCATGTTATTTATCCAGTTTTTCACTAGACACTTGAGTGCCTCACGTGAGACCTACCATTCTTCTTCCCTTAATGCAGCCCCTGAATCTCCCCGTCCCCCACAAGGCCACCCCATAAACTCCAGGAGAGACTCCACATTCTGTATTGTCACCTTCGATGCTCTGTGTCACCTTTTTCTTAGCCTAACTGTATAAACTAGTGCAGAAAAGAGATGTGTGTAACAGGGAAAGGAACGAGGGAAGGAAGAGCAATCATGGGCTGTGACTCCTTGAAGGTAAGGGGTCTTCTCCTGCCGTACACCTGGCCCTAGGACTGGGCCTTCCGGTCTTTCCTTGACTTGCCCCGCCCTTAAGAAAGAGCAGCTGTTACACAGCCCCAGAGGCCCTGGTGGGTCTTGGGTCTTACCTGCGCCCCCAGCTCTCCAGCCATCTCCTCCTAATCTATCCATGCCTCCCTATAGTGGCTACCCCCTTCTCCGAGACTCAGGCCTTCCCACCCCAGAGAGGCCATGATCTTCTCTTCCTTACCTACTGATGGATTCTTAACCTTGGTCACAATCTAGAGTCCCCCAGGGAACTTTGACCCCAATCCTTGAGATTTATTGATGCTATTTCATTTCTGCTCACCCTGTGTCCGTTACAATGCTCGGCTCACAAGTGTACTCGAAAGTGTTTAAGGGAGAGCAAAGCAAGGTGGGCCAAGCTGCTCAAAAGTTTTGAGATGGAAGATTAATGGTTGAATTTTCCAGTCACAAATTGGGAAACCTATGCATGTTGCAAGTTAGCAGGAAATGCTATCTCCCAAAATTATTCTTAATTCTAGATCCTTCCACGTGAATGTGGAAAGTAGACTCTGGGCACATCCAGATGCTCAGTGATGTATAAAGTTTCCCAGATCAAAGCGAGCCTGGTTTCTAAGGAAGCCACAGCGCCATCTGTCCGCCCCCCCCTCCCCCGTCTTGGTTTCTCCTCATACTTGAGGGCAAGACCCTATTGCTGAAGATGCCATACACGTTGAAATCAAGCCGAAATAGACCTGGAAGCCTCTTCCTTTAAGACTCTTGTGGTATCAGAAGGTTCTCTGAAGGCTATCAAGAGAGAGAGAAGAGCAACTGGTAAACAAATGGACCTGCACAATGAGACTGACTGGGAGGGAACGTGATATCCTGGGGGTAACCAACTGCTGTTTAATTGGATCTAAGGTCACTCAACAGGACGGAATTCAAGCTTAGTACTGCAAACCAAGCCACCTAACTACTCACGGCTGAAGAAATCATAGACCCAAGAGAAAAACCATTTTCCTAAACCAATATCATTTATAAATATATCTAAAGAAATTGTGAATATTAGTTGGCAGTTAGGTATCCAAAACATGCCACTGCAGCATAAAAATTATTGTGAGCCAAAGACATTTAAGGACAGGTATTTTCTGGACTCTTACCTCTGTCATCAAGTAGAGCCACCCCAGATAACCCAATTATTATAAATACCCACCCCAGGAGTCTTGCATCCAAGGCTGGATGACTCATCACCATGGTCTAGAAGCCTAAGTAGACACTCAGCAAGCTGTCCTTTCTCTCTGTTTCCTTATGGTCCTTTTACCTTCTGCCAAACTCTTTTGTTTTCCCATACATGCCTCCCTCGTCCCCAGATACCCTCATTAGGAAGTCATTTGTATTCTGTCAGTGCCCCTTTTCCATGTCCTTCTCTTCAGATGGGATAGAAGCCCCAAGCTCTGAGCAATTGCTGGAAGTATATTTCTCCATGTGTCCCCACCTACATGCATACATTTTCTTAAAAAAAAAATCTGTCTTTCTGATAAAACTAACTTTTGCCATTTTAATCCTCATGTTTCCAAATATATCCAAAGATGGTAAAGGAGGTCTTCCTGACAACCATGGAAACCTTGGTTTGCTGAAAATTGAGCATACATCAGTCAGGCAAATGAGGAAGAAAGTCTGCTTGTAAAAAATCCAGAGTGTTTGAGTCTGAACAGCAAAGGAGGCCAGTTCGGGATGTAGAGGGTTCCTAACACACCCAGAACCTCCCAATGAAACAAAGCCTTGTTTAACATCAAAGTCCCATGGTCATCTTTGAGACTGTATTTATTTCTCCTCCTTCTGAGTAGTTCAAAAACTAAGTTTATTTTTTAAAGAGCACAAAATTACAAATGCTGGAATAACTGAACATTAACACACTATAAGCACTCAAAGATTAATCTATGCAGTAATTAGAGAAATAAGGTAATTTTTAAAATTAAGAAATTTGGGTTTTTTTTCCCCTATTAAATTGGCATAGCTTTCTCTTTAAAGACAATATGTGCCAATAGCCAGGATGTGAAGTGAGGGCTATACAAAAAGCAGAAACTATGACTATTCTGAGTGTATGAAACTTCTTTAAGATGTGTCTAACATTTATTTGTCCTGGCAAGGCATTTGGGAACGACTTCTGAGGCAACTAGCATGCATATGACCAACGGTTGGCCTATTTGGCTAGCTGTTACATGCTAGCGCTAGCTGTTACATGCTAGCCAGCAACAACAATAATAATAAAACCCTCAGTAACCACCATGGATGAACCAGGGAGAAGAGAGTGCAGCCACGAATAGCTGGAGAAACTTCCAGCAATGCTTAGAAGGTGGCACATTTGGTTTGCAATGCCTTGCCTTTGCGGTGCTTCTGAAATTTCCAAGTTCTGACATCTGAAGATTGGTAGAAATACACTCAAGAAATATAGAGGCTGAACAGAAAAATGATCAGACAGTCTGAACAAAAAACGATGGGCCACAAATATATATACCTGTAACATTTAATGACACATCATTAACTCTGCAAAGTCCATAAAATAAACACATGCAGTCTGGATAGGTAGAAAATCTTAAGACGTTAGGTCATGGAAATACTGTTTTTCTTTATTCTATTGCATACTTTTTAGTTTTTAGATGAAGATTATTATACTAATACATATTGAGTATATAAGTATATATTGGTTTATAACAGACTTTTAACAGGTTTTGTTCATTGAATTATTTATCCACGAAATGCTGACAGCCTCAAGGCAGGAAGTGATGTGCTGGAGGTCACTGGGTCAGCCACCTAGCTCTTTAGCAAAGTCTAATTCCAGCAAGCAATAGAAAAGGGATTTCAAGGTTCCTTCTACAAGGTGAAGAAAGCTCTATAAATACAGCTGTAAAAATGCTTAATCACAGCCCGTGGAAGGAATTGTCCTTGTGCCATTTCAAAGCAAAGCAGAACTTTCTGCCCTTTAAAAAGAGAGGAAGGAAGAAACAAAAAAATAAAACAGAAAGGAAGAAAAAAGCATGCTGGGATATTTCCCCAGTTTTTAGAAGGATGGCTCCACTACCAGATGCTTAGTCTAGTTGCTTTTGGATGCACATTCACCCACCCAATCTGGGCTTTTGTCTCAATATAAATACATATATGCGTACACTTGCAAACTGTAGTTAAGAGCCAAGATGTAATTCCTTCCGGTTTATTGAATTCACAATATCTACCGAATTAAAAAAAAAATCCCGTTCTGTAACTACTGGATTACTGGAAGATCACTCTACATCTAGTCCTGAGCAAAGACAAAGTGAAAGAGGGCTCCCTCATGGCAGAACACCGTTTCCATTACTTACATCAGACAGGAAGCTTTTACCTGTAATTAAGTAAATCCATTACAGGCTTTAAAACAATGCCTGACATGAATTAGAGTTACAACACACACAGCCTTTAGTTGGCCTATATCTCATTCTTTAAATTGAGCCCCATCACAAGCAAGTAATCTGTAAAAAGAATACCACAAACAGTATACCTTCTATTTGTCAGATATCATAATCAATCATCCTGTGGCTGCAGCAAGCAAAGAGCTTTGCTCTAACCTTTCAGGTCCATCTCCAGAAAGCATAATATATCATATTTACTTTATGACTTTCTGTGCATAAGGCACTTACTTCTTCCTATACCCTCTAAGATGGTGTGGCTATAAATGCATATCTGGATGCCCTACCAATATCTGTGATACGTATTCATTTTGATAACTTTAAAACTGCCTCCAGCATTGGGGAGGTGAAGAGCAGGGTACCCATAGCTCCTTGGGATGACTATGCTTTATTTCTAAGAATTTCAGCTCACATTAACACACAAGCTGCACAGCTCTCTCATCCACCGTTGGCCACTCGGATACATCAGAACATTGGATGTTTTCCCCAAAACACAGAGTCTAATAAGGCAGAGCACTAAAGATGGGGTCAAGCTTTGCTGAATTTTGAAAAGCTGTTAACTTGAACATTTCTGAGATGTACCACCTTAGGCAGGCAACATGTTTCAATTCCTTTTTTCAGTTGTTAAAAATGTAGATAAGAGCTCCTACAATTGTAAAGAATAATGCATAATTTAGCCCAATTGTTATACTGTATGATCTCCATGGGATAAATGTCAGTTAACAGCACTAAAATGGTGTTTCTCTGAAATAATACATTCATTTTCTACAAAAGGTCTCTTTGTTGCTAATTTCACAATCCAAGTGCTCACAGTGGTACCTTGAGAGCCACTGTGAAGACCAGGAAGGAAGACAGAAGGACCTTATGGCATCTCCTCCCAGAACTCAGGCCCCTGCAGGAGTGCTTGTGTGGATCTGCCCCTTTCTCATCTGGTCTCTTTCTGGGCCTTTCTGAACTCTTATCCTGGGATCTATCAATAATTTTTAAGGTCAGCATTGACAATTGAGACCCTTTGTGAGCGCACTTTGGCATTTAGCAAACCTGTGTGTTTACAGAACCTTTGACCCTCCTCTGCTCGTATCAGTTTCTGCTTAACACACCGGGCTCATTTGACAATCTTTAAATGTAGAAATACCTAAAGAGCCAGCTGGTGGGTATGTTTCTTCCTACTCTGGCATCATTCTAGCACATGCTGCAGGAAGACACCTTCTCAGGGAGGAACTATATCTTTCTGCTATCAAAATTTCAGAATGTCCAAGGAATGGGTAGAAGGAAAAGAACCAGCTGCCTGAACCTTAGGACACACACAACTGATCTTAAGAAAAAGAAGATGTATCCCCGTCCTCAGCATTCCAAACTCCCCTGTGTAGCTGCTTCACCTGGAAGGAATCCTGATCATAAATAAAGGATGGCTTTCCAGAGGATGTGGAAGTGAGCTGGCAAATGGTAGACAAGACAGCTGCTCTCCACTCTGCAAAGCGGGGTTCTCAAAGTCATCTGTGACATTAGCGATCTGTTGTCAAGGATGAGTCTGAGATAACAGAAGAGGACACTAGTGCAAATGACAACATCTGGTCACAAAGCTTCATTTGCAGGTTTACATGCTCATAGTCACACACACACACACACACACACACACACACACACAAATGGTGTCAAGAATCTACAATGTACAAGATTAAGATGCATAAGGAAATAGATCAAAACATGGGTGGGTGTTTAGAAAGTACTTGGATATATTTTTCTTCTTTCTATTTGTCTGTTATTATTCTACTTATCTATGATCATGGATTGTTCTAATAGCTGACAGATTCATTTCAAATATAAAAATGAGTTCATGACATTTTGCAAAAAGGGAAAAAGACAGTCATAACACAGCACTCTAATTTTGAAAGCAAACAGCAGCTTGCCCTGTATAAAAAGATATTTATCATGTTGATAGACATTGGTAATAAGTAACAAGAAGAAATGTTCTAATGTTGCATTAGGCAGACTGCCCCTGACCCTTCTCTCTGGGTCACATTTGCCTCCCTTCTCATCTTTCTGTGAACTGTTCTGGGTAGTCATGGAGGAGTGGGAAACTGGATGGGGCAGGAGTGAGGAGGGAAGGGGGTCACACACCAGGTTAGTAGCAGAAATAACTTGTGGGCTGTTCTGAGAGCCTGCTGCCCTGTATCAGGCCTCTGTGGCTGGACACATTAGTCATGAGAGGAATATTCAGTGGAAAACCTCAGCCTTAAGGAAATCAGTGTATCTTCCCTGTGGAAGAAGCCACTTCGCACAAGTCAGTTGAGAGGCAAGCCTTTAACGGTGTGCCTTTGACGTCTTCAGCCTAGGTGCTGAGGATGTAATTTTCATTTCCTGTAAAGCTATCTTGCTTAACCCCTTGTTGGCTTCAGAAAGAAGCTCTGAGAAAACTTTCGGACCCATTTCGTTGGCTTGAGCTTCTGGGTCTTCCTTTAGAGATCCCAAGCCTTCTTCTCCTGGGCTCCAGATTTGGCCACTTCTAGCACATCACTAAGGGCAGGCTCTTAAGCATCAAGAATCCACATTAGCTGTTGCCTGGAGCAACTGGGTGGGAGGAGGGGGTCGAGAGGTCCCCCTGGTGCAGTGAAGGCTGGGGGAGCACTCCTAGAATGCCTGTCTTCAAAATCTGGTCAGGCTCTCTTACTTCTACAGGGTTGGGCTGCGTCCAGTGTAGATGAGGAACTGTACTAGAGGGCCGCAGCACCAAGAAGGAAGAGAACCACTGTTTCAGGTGAGTGGAATTTTCACTGGAATGGGAGAAAAAGCTGGTAGGACTGATTTGAAACACAAACAAGCCAAACATAGACAGCGGGAGCTTTGGAAACCTGCATGGACTATCATGACAAAGAGGGCTTTCAGATACCAGGAAATAGCGCCCAGAAAAAAAGACGGCAAAGAAATAGTGTCGGTTACCCAAAAGGAGGAGTAGATGGCCATATGCTGGGCTTGCACCGCAAACCATAGCATACAGCTTCTTCACCCCCATGGACGTTCATTTACATCCACAGCTAGCTCAGATGTCTCACTCCATCCCAGGCCCTAGTACTGCGCAGGGGTGAACGAGGTGAGGCCGCACCAAGACCCCAAATTATAGGCCTGTGAGTTGGGTACCTTGGTGCCCTGGTAGAAGTCGTCGACTGACCGAGAGCCCATGAACGGGAACTCCATGTGCGTGTGTGTGTCGATGCCTCCGGGCAGGACCAGCTTGCCCGCTGCGTCCAGGATGCGCAGTCCCCCGGGCTTGTCCCCGAGAGGCAGCAGGTCTTGCCCCAGCGCCCTCACCACGCCGTCCTCCACTAGCACGTCTGCCACCTGCGAGAAGTCATCGTTGACCACGCGACCCCCGCGGATGAGAAGTCGTCCCTGCGGTGCCATGGTCAGGGGCGCTGGGGATGTATCTACCCAAGACTGCCACCAGGAAGGCTGTCCTTTGAGGTCTCCAGGAACTGTGCCCAAACTCCCGTCCGATGGGCTGACAGCCTGCAAATCTCTGGTGGCTGCTGAGCTGCAATGGTTTAAGGGCTGGACACAGGTGTGGCTCCACCCCAGGGGAGGGTTGGCCTGTTATAGGCCAGGAGACAAAGCCATGAGCACAGCCCCAGGCGTCCTGTTGTTCGGAGTCCACTGAGTTTATGAGTCGGTAAAAGGGACAGGTCTTGGAATCTGAAGACTGCAGGCAGGGGTTTGCCTTCCTAGGAAAGGCACGTTAGTGAAAGACAGACATTGGTTCCTTGGTGAACACTGTCTACACCAAAAGACAGAAAGCCCAAGTTGTCCATAGCACCAACGACAGTGATACCTTAGAACAGGCCCACGTGACCTGGCTCCTTTCACAAATCAAGAGCAAACAACCTCAGTGTCGGTGATTGGTGATTGGTAGGCTGTGCAGGCATGTTTGGGATTCTGGTTTCCCAGCAGCTAAACAGGGACTGGCAGAGGGAAGACATGAGAGAATGGACAAGGGCAGTCAGGACTGTGATCTACAATCACCTGAGAGTTGGACCACTGAGTATACCTCGTGTCAAATATCCCGAAGCATCAGAATATCCACGCCTCAAGCCGATTAAAAACCATTTGGCTGTCAAGCTAAGGGAAAACAACACGAGATCCTCAGAAAGCTTATATAATTTTTGTTAAGAGAACTTTGTGTGATGGTTGAAGGGATAATTATATACACGAAGAAACTTCTACCAGCTGTGCCAGTCAACCCCCCCTTCCCCGAAGACTGATTGGATGTCCCTGCCAATGACTGCTGTTCTCTCCGAAACTGTCCAGATGAATGATTTCAAAGGTTTCTTTATCTTGGACACTTTATATCATGACACAGCACAAAACAAACTTCCCACATTTAATTAACTCAAAGTATTATCAGAAGAGGAGCTTGTAAGGTAGGAGGAAATGGCTCATTGAGATTCTCAACAGTAGGGGAGAAAAGAGCAATTTTAGAAAGCTGCTGGCAGCTGGAACAGGGAGGCTGTTGTTGGTCTGGGGGTACCATTCCCACTGAGCACCTTTAGAGCACACGCTGAGCCAGAACAAATATTTTCATTCCAGGAGCGTGGCTTTGGCACACTGCTGCCTCTGTTTCTGCTCACACTCCAGGTCCCTGGCTCTCTAGTGGGAGAGAACTTTCTGGCTTGATAATGAGACTCTACCTGGATGGGTGGGTGATGAAAGTGAGATTTGAGGACACAGGTAGAGCTGACGGTTGGAAGGAAAACAAATGAGGACTTGGGATTGGAAGTGGAGCTCTGGCTCTGATATGAACGGTTGTGGAGCTTGGGCTGGACACTCCAGGGCCTTCTTCTCCCTACATGAAGAGTGTTAGGGATGACAGAGTTTATAAGCTCACCCTTCTTCTGTACACTTTTACATTCTGAGAGTCTGCAAATAGAGGCTGCTCTTGTATTCCTAGAATTAAACACGTCTGAAGGATGCAGTAGTGAGCTGTTGATTAGGTAAGGTTTGTTTTCTAGACTCAGGACCATTTTTTCTCTGATTCTTCTTCCTGGGTCAAGAGGCTCAGCTTGGAAAGGAGCTGAGTGTAAATGCTACAGTGTTACTAGGTGCCAGTCCAGTAGATGTCATGGCTTGAATACTGTTTTATGTTTTGAACGGGAAGCATCCTTCACAGGCTCCTGTGCTTGACTGAACATTTGGTCTCCAACTCTTTGGTGTTTTTAGATGGTTGGAGCATCTTTATGGGATGCAGCCTCAGTTTAGAGGAAGTGAGTCACTAGGGGCATGCCTCCAGCTTTGGCAGGGGCCCCACTTTCTGCTTTTCTCTGCTTCATGACTTTAGATACAGTGTGACCCTTTGACATGCTTCCTCCATGACAGACAGAATAAGCCCTTCCTGAAGTCGATCCTTGTCAGGCACTTAGAGCAACAAGCAAAGCCACTTTCTAATTCATGTTGATACAATCCATACAATAATATTAAGAGGTATGGTGGCCTCACTTCTGTCTTTCTATCCCTTTCTCCCTGTGAGAATACTTTGTCCCCTCTGGGGTTGGAGCAACAAGGTATCATCTTGGGAACCAACCTCCTCAGAACAGCCAGCACCTTGACTGTATTTTTCAGCCTCTAGCACTGTGAGAAATGAGACTGTCATTTATAAATGGCCTGGTCTCATGCATTTGCTTTAGCAGATGGTCTAGAAAATCAGACTGCTTTTAAAGTTCTTGCCCTGAAGCTGGGACTTTAAAATATTTTTAGTCACTGCTCAGGGATAAAGGTCAAGACAGACAGGAATGGTCACAGGATTCTGTAGAGCTGTTGAGACTGGACCAATATGACCCGGGGAGGCACCCATCCTCACACATAGCACCCCTCCGGAGAGTTGCCTTGAGGGAGAGTACCAGCAGCAAGTAAGTTTCAGTGAGCATGTTCTGTCAGTAGTGGGTTCCATACAGCACCCACAGAATTTTAAGTACTCCTCTTGACTAGGAGGTGAGATCAGTACTATGCTGCTCTTTAACACATGACCCTTTTGAGGTCAAATGCTTTGCTTCAGGTCATAAAGTAGCAGCTCTCAGAGGCAAGGCTTTCATTCAAGAACCTTCAAGTCATCAATTCTGGGACTCCCTCCCCTGCCCCCACTGATGTTGGACATCTTTCTGTATGCTGTGAATATACTTTATTGTCATTTGTTAATAAAGAGGCTGTTTTGGTCTATGGCAAGGCAGCTTCAAGGGAGGCTGGAAATCTAAGCAGGGATAAAGGAGAAGGGCGGGGTCAAACAGATACTATGAACCCCCACTGAGAAAGCAAGATGTAATGGGACACAGGTAAAGCCGCCACAAAGCCACACGGCAATACACAGATTAATAAAAATGGGTTGTGTTAAGTTGTAAGAGCTAACTGGTAATGACCCTGAGCCATAGGCCAAACAGTTTGTAATTAATATAAGCCTTTGTGTTATTATTTGGAAAAATAATAATTGTGGCTGTGGGACTCCAGGATCAGATCTCGAGGCCAGGCCAGAAACTTCTGGCTATAGCTCGAAATTTACAGGGTCTCTGTTTAGTTTGGAAAGTCACCATCTGTAACTTGGCCTAGGGATATAACTAAGTTATGAGGTTGCTTGGCTCCTGTGTGCTACTTTGTGGTTATATATGCCTGTCACTCAGCACTCACCCAGGCTGCAGGATCAGAGGGTTATTCTCAGCTACACGGTATATTCGAAGTCATCCTGGGCTTTATGATAGGTACTATTAAAAACAAAGATGAAAACCCTTACTGTCGAGGTCTTAGAGGCAAAGGCAGCATGCACTGGGATTTACTGCATCTCAGAAGGGAATCCTGAGAGTCTCTCTTTGGAGACAGGGGAGCAGGCTCCATTTCAGAGTCGTCACAAGGCGACACTATATTTATAAAGACAATAACATTGTTAAGACTAGTGACCTGAGTGTCAATCAGGGAAGTTGTATAAGCCCTAAACAGACAAGGCATGACTCCTGTGCCTGAAGATAAAGATAATGGGGCTGTATCTCTCCTTCCTCATTAGATACATAAATCACATTAAGTGTATATTTGCTTGAATAAAATTACTCTTTTGAACTATTGCAAACAAACATAGTGACTATGTTGTTGTTGTTGTTGTGTGTGTGTGTGGGGGAATAATAGCTAATTGTCTATGTGTTAAGTTACCAGATACTCAAGGCCACTGATGTGTGAAGTTCTGGCAAGCAGATGCCGTGTCACATGTCATTTGGGATGCAAAGGTCTATTACAGAGTGTTGTGTAAGATGAACTTTATACCTTGGTGCAGCGGACTCTATGGAGGAGTGTTTAGTTTGCATTAATGATGTAACTAAAATGTCTTTTAAACTCTTTGAAGTTGAAAACTCGGCTTTAGCGTTTTTTAGCATACTTCTTATTTCAAAGTATCTAAGTTTGAAAATTACGGAACCAAACGCCTTGCAAAGCCACTGCAGTGCCAATTTACACCACTAGATGGCTCTTTCCTTTTGTAGGCTCCTTGCTTAGGCAAATGTACTACTACTGACCCAGACCACAGCCACAGATGGCTTCTTGAAACCACCCGTGTGTTTGGCTTGCTTTTGTCATCAAAAAAGTCACTTCTTGGAATTGAGTACTTACAATGATACATAATTGTTAATCTTTCCTCAAATATGACTAGTACATCCTTTTTGTGAACATCTGTATGTTTGGTTCATATAACAACATTGGGACATTCTAGATTTATACAATGCTTTCTTTTTCACTAAGTAAACTTTTTATATTATGTTAAGAAAAAATGTATTGAGAGTGATTATTCACATAAAGAATATTATCAGTGGGACTCTTTCATATAATGAGCCCCTGTCTTACATTTCCAACACTATGCCCGTATTTAATCTTCATAATCGTATTTAGGACTTAGCTTCCATATCACCTTCAGTGTTTATATCAAATATAGCTAATGTATATTTGAACATTTGAAGAAAAACCAAGTTGTTGACACCACATACAATATAGGAAAAGAGTAACAAGGTAGATTCTAGCAATCTGCAATCTCTTAGGAATTCTTTTCCGTCCATTGTTTCCCATTCTTTACTATCTATTTGTTCCTGTCAATGTTGACCTTTTTCTATGGAACATATCATCACATATGATTCATGAAAATCTACACAAATGGTTTTTTTGTGTGTGGGGGGAGTGTGTTTTTATTGTCATAATCTCAAACCTTGGATGTTCTTTGTGAAACACAAAAGTATACAAATGATAAAGGAAGTGTACACAACTTCCCAAGGCATTCATTTATAGTAATTTTAAAAACACAAGAAGCCTTTGTGGGGAACAGAGAAGTTTCAGATTCATATCTACACCCTTGGGAGTTTAAGAGAAAACAAAAATGGTAAATAGACCGTAATGTTCCTTCCAATTGGTAGCCACGAGCCCATGCTTTTCACACGATTCTCTTGTATCTTGGATACTCCATCCCCAGTGATGAACGCAGATTTGGGAAGGCTTATGGACAGTGAGACCTATCTTCCCACCTAGCTCAGTCCCAGCTCAGGGAGAAGCCTTGTGCTCTTTTGTGTGAATACACAAGACCTGTGGCTACTTTATCTATTCTCCAGGGAAGACAGGCCAAGAGGAGAGGCCAACCAGTTTGCACTACATGTCAGCCATTTTGGCAGAAAATTCTGGGACTGTAGGTGCCAAAAAATTTGGTCTATAATTAAGTGAGGTGGTAGTTTGGCTCCCTGCCCCCACATATTCTTTGTCCCTAGGGAAGCCTGTAGCAGATTGATCCAAGGCAGGGCTCACAGTGTCAGACTGGGGTATGATCAGTTAGCACAACACCTGGCTCAGAGTAGGCCTCCATAACGATCTGTGGATTATTTGCAGAAATTGAGAACTTGAGGCAGGGGTTTAAGCCTTTTGTATGTGTTCTTTTATTTCTACAAGAGCTGGGCAGGGGGATGGTTCAGTGCTTGAGATATAAGTGTGAAGATCAGGATTTGGGTTCCAAGAATCCATATAAATGCCAAGTGGGCACTCCAACATGGGAAACGTCGAGATGAAATTCCTCACAACAAATGTGATTCTAAATTAGCTTATCTGTGAGCTCTGGGTTCATCTAGAGACCATGTCTCCATGAGTCCATAGGACAGCCATCGAGGATGACTCCAGACAAGAGCTTCAGGCCTCCACAGGAAGGTGCACACACATCCACCACACACATGTGCATCCACACATGCATGTACACACATGTGCAGTAAAATAAAATGAAGTTGAATCAGGTGGGAAACGCCAATTTCACTTTTTACTTTACAGGTGAGTTGCAGCTGTGGAGGGTGCTATAGCCAAAGTAACACACTGCTTTGGTCTGATTTCAATGCTAAGGCCATAGGGGGCCACAACTACTACATTAAATCCACCAAATGGTGATGTGCAGTATTTTGTTGCTTTTAGCTTGATAAAGCGAATTCCTGCAGAATAAGAAGTTACTTATAGAATACATTTGAAAAATACACAAGAGGAGGATATTATATCTGTGTACACACACACACACACATACACACATGGCTAATTCTTGGGTATTTTAAGCTTATTGTAATTTAACTGATGTACCATAAAGTTGACTCATTTATAATTCAATGGTGTTTAGTGTATTTACGGAGATATGCAAGCTTCTCTCTAATTTCAGGGTAGTGTTACATCCCAAAGAAGCCTTATACTCATCCTCAAGAAAAGCTTAAGGTGTTTTACTCTGTAACAACCATTCAACTCAACCCCCATCTCAGAGCAGTATTGTAACTGTAAAATCTTTCTTTGCCAAGTTCAATGTGGATGTATCTTTTTACAGTTCCTTGGCAACTATGTAACTGGGTTAGTACCTTTCTCTAAGGGCCCCAGAACCGCCCCAGAGCAGCCGCTCTAAACGAAATCATAAAGGAACACAGTTTCTGATCCCCTAGTCTCTGTGGAAGGAACAGAGCAGATAGGCAAATTGATCCTGGCTAGCTCACTCCGACTTTACTTTACGTCAGGAGGTATGGATTACCTGTCCTCTATGGCATCGGTCTGTCTTGCTAGTCTTGGGTAGTTTTTGACTCCGCCTCTCATTTCTCCTTCCTGAGCCCTACGCAAACACTTAGAGACTTTCTTCACAAATCTGCCCCTTCTGAATGTTTCATAACAATGGAGCCACACATGTTTTTGAGGCTTTTTGGCCATGTTTATTTATTTATGAAGTTAATGAACTTTTAGATTTTCAACTTTTTGGCTTTGATGTGAACATTTGTGGACACTTTTGTGTGGACATGTTTTTGGACATGTGTCTAGTAATAGCATTTCTGGCTTGTGCTGGCTATGTTCACTTTTGATGCACTTCCAGACATCAAAGCAATGTCATGATTTTACATCCTTATCAGGAGTGTGTGAAACATCCAACTCCACACCATTGCCCTCCTCTCTTTCTGCACAGCCACCCTACTGACTTTTAAGTGTTTTCCAATTTTCTTACTACAACAGAAACTTTTATCATATGGCTACTCAAATCCAAACAGGAAATCAATCTGTGGGTTCATGAATGAAAAGCCAGTTCAGGAGGAATTAATTTGGATTCTACAGTTATCCTGCGTCTGACTGCAGTGACCGAGTCACTTGGTGGTGTCCATGCTGATGTTTGGATGGGGAATGCAGACAAACAAACAAACATGCATCTTCTCAGCAGATACAGAAAACGTCTTTGGCAACAGTTCAACATGTGTTCTTGGTGTCTTCCAGCCATGTTGGAAGGAGAAGGCAAAGGTTACAATCCAGGTATTTGGTTCTAGACTTTTAGCTACTATGTTGCTGCCTCCAGTAAATTCTAAAATGTTGTGTAGAGACAGAAACTTAGTGTAGTTGAAAAAAAAAAAAAACCCTGTGCATCATTAGTATTCACAAAATGCCCAAGTGTTTCTCTTAGGTTGGATAAATGATGTTTGGTGCCCATGGTGGGGAATCGAACCCAGGGCCTCAAACATTCTAGGCAAGTATTATGACAGGGTTTTTATTGCTGTAAAGAGACACCATGACCACTGCAACTCTTATAAAGGAACATTTAACTGGTGCTGGCTCACAGTTCAGAGGTTTAGTCCATTATCATAGCAGGAATCATGGCAGTATGCAGGCAGACATGGTGCTGGAGAAGGAGCTGAGAGTTCTGCATTTTGATCTGCAGGGAGCAGGAGACTGTCCCTCCCTCTAGGTCTAGTGTGAGCATATAAGACCTTAGAGCCCACCCCCACAGTGACACACTTCCTGCAATAAGGCCACACCTCCTAATAGTCTCATTCCCTGTGGGCCAGTTTCAAACATGTGAGTCTATGGGACCCATTCCTATTCAAACCACCACCCTTAGCTACACCACTATCTAATGCTGTGTTTCTAAAATTTAAATAATAAACAAATACAGGATACAATCAATACTCATAGCTGATGAGAGTAGAGCTGCTTTGATATTCTTTTAGCAAATAAGTTTCATTTGGAGACAATAAAACTGCCTTTTGGCTTAAACACAACAGCGTTTTAATGTGTCAGTATGTGAGGTAGATGGATGGCACAAACCCTTTGCTGTTTCTATTACTGATTGTGGAGCTGATTTCTTTCCCTATTAAATCTGGGTTGGCCTTAGTGATTTAAAAAAGGAAATGTGGCAGAATATTCTAGAAGGCCTGTTACTCAGTTCTAAGAAGTCTGCAGCTTCTGTAGAGGTTCATTGACTGTTTCTAGATTCTAGTTTCCATGCTATAAGGAAGCACAAATAGACCTTGGGACGGCTCCCCTGCAGGACCCTAGCCAGCAGCCTGCAGTCCCCAAGGAATCCTCAGTCACGTGTTTCTCATTTGCAAGATTCTAGTCAGTTTAAACAAAGTTTGGGACAGTCTGCCACATAGCAGTAGATAGACTGGGGTCTTTATAAATGTGTGTTCCTCACAATAATCTCATGAGGTAGGGTTGTTATGTATTAGGATGAGCCCAGGCTCATCATGAGGAGCTGGGGCCAGTTTTTTTTTTTTTTTTTTTTTTGTAAATTTTTAAGTTTAACTTCACTTGTAATTCATCTTTCAACTGTTGAGGAAGACTTGAGTGAGGTTAGATCTTAATCCTGCTGTCATTGCTAGAATAAATAGTGTTTAATGTGTCATAGGACTGTGAAGAACTTGGCCAGTGACAGGCCCTTCAATATGAATTGGTTTGCTTTGAAAATTTTATCCTATAAGGAAAAGGCAGCGAAAAAGTTCTCAGAATGCTGCGATAGTGTGAACGTGGAATTCACAACACTTTTAGGGGCTGGCACATGTCAAAAGGCCCTAGCATTTTAAAGAGAACACACTCTATGTTGCTATAGGACAGTGGCAAACCACCACGCATACGTGGATGTGGTTTCATGTGCGCGTGTGAGACAACATAGCGATACCAGATCTGAGGCCAAGAAAAATTCTAAAACTCTATAAAATGTCCTTTCCACCACTTTGAAGGAAGGTCAACTTTAGACCGTACATACATTCTCATTTAACTTGCCACGTTGTATCAGGAACACTGGAAGAGGCTTCTTTCATCTATCTCCCACTGACCTTTATGGGGCCCTGAACAAGGCAGGTGGCATCAAGCTGTTACCTTTCCTTTGGAATCCATGGAAGGGTGAAGGGTACCCCAAACAATGGGGCAGACTGGCTGGAGGGCAGCAAGACGTCAAAGCGTCTGACTCAGCTAGCAGCTAGCGAACTAAATGCACTCATCCTTACTCCTTTTTCTTCCCAGCTTAGGCAGGGATGGCGGGAAGCCGCAGTAGGACAAGAGCTGTTAGGATCCTCACACCCTCAGTATGCACGAGCACTGGTGCGCAGGCGCACTGGAGTGGGGGCAGCGCAGGATGCAGGACTTCCTCAGATACACTCTGATACACTCTTTGTTTCTATTCTTCCCCGACACGGTGCTCTGATGATAAATGGGTAGGGCCAGGTGTATAGAAAATCCAAATGATAAATGCATTAGCTACTCAAATGCGTATTGTGTAAAAAGCCTTTTTAAAGGACCCTTGGACTATTCAGTGAATGTAGAGAGAGGAAAATTTCCCAAAGAATGTTACACATTGTTTTTTGGTGTCTTAAAAAGATAAAAATTCGCGAGACGAAACAAAAAAAAATAAACAACACAAAAATGCAATTCTATCAAAAATACTGGAAAAATGAAGCCAGAAACATCACCTTTAGAAATACTTACATACTAAATAAAGAGGAACCTGGGGAAGAGGTGAGGACCTGGCGAGATGATTATTACAGTATTTGCCACAAAACGAAAAATGTCAGCAAAATTCAGAACTAGTGGGAACCCGGTACGTATCACTGACGGCTGCTCCGCTAGCGCTTCTAAGAGACTCAGCCAGAGAGGTGCTCAGAGCTGAGCCCTAACTCCATCGTATGTGTCTGCGCTTAGATATGTAACTGGAATAATTAAATAAAATTAGGCGTCAGCTGTAGAGTTGGCGACACGGAAGGAGCAGGAGGCAGGAAAGGGAAGAGGGGGTAATATATTTTAATTGAAATGTATTTTAAAAGTAAAAGAAGAATCACAAACTCAGGTTGGGGAAGTGCAACGAAGTAACAAATGCAAACAGTGAGAATTTATTGAGGTGGGAATCAACCAATTAAAAAGCAAACTGTCTTAGGACAGACATACAAAACATAGCACATAACAAGAAATAGGTCAACTTTCTAATGCACTGAAGGGTCAAGGAATAGGAAATAGGAAGATAGGGATAAAGTTCTAAGCTTAAGAGATGGGAGCTGGCAGCTCTGCCAGCAAGTAGGGATTAACCTTTAACTATTAACTATGCCTTTCTTTGCTTTATAGAGACAGCTCTGTCAGCAACCCAAATGTTAGGTTTTCTTCCCCTCTCCTCTCTCTCTGGTTCTCTGCAGTCTGCAGTTAGCTATTCACAATAACCACTTACCACTTAAAACCGTTAACTGCTGTAGACCAAAGTTAACTGTAATGAGTTCCATGTGACAACCTGCTTTGCATTGTTTTGTATTCTTCCTGTTATGGGAAACTGCAAGTCTTGGCAAATACTGTTAATTATGTCAGGAAGGACTGCAGGGCTATACAAACATCAATTAGCTGGAGCCCTCTAAGACCTTGTTAGTGGGAAATTGTAAATCCTAAAATATAATTACTCTAAAAGTTTATCTCTGAAATTGTAAAAATTCTTTTGTCCATGCCTAATGTTTGTCTCTTACTATAAAAGGGGTCCAAGACCCTCCCCCATTTTCCACAGTCCCAGAAGCCCAAACTCTGTGGTCCTAGTTGACTGATAATCAATCTTTCTTTCCCCAAGGTGATAATTTTTTAGAATAAAGCTTGCTTCTGGTTTTAGACTTTGGTGATCTGTACCCCATTATTTGCACATCCTCAGACCCAACATTCTAACCAAACCCCTTTTAAAGGCAGGATTTTGTTATGTTGCTCAGGTTGACTCAAACTTACGATCCCAGAACTCCCTGTGTAATGGTGACAAAAGGCATGTGTCATGACCTAGATGAAGTAATTTACTCAGGGATGTAAGTATGGTTTTAAAATTATAAAACATACTAAAAGATGCACATTCTGTCTGAAGAAGAGGAATTTGATGTTCTTCCTCCATGAACGTCCAAAAGGCATGTGATAAAGTTCAATATGCATTCTTTAAAAACTGGTTTAAAATTAGGTAATGGACACTTCAATAGGATCAACTTTATCTAAATCAAGTTCAGGGTAGCCCTGTCATTTAATGTTATTTTAGAGGTACTAGACAATTCAGTTAAGCACAGAGCTGTGTAAACTGGGACAAAAATTACTTACATATCAGTGTTTGTAGATGAAACGATTCTGTAGCTGAAATACACTCTCACATACACACGCGCTGTTTAACTGAACTACTAATGTGAACTGTGAGGAAATGAAAACATGGTGACTGGTAGGAGATGGACTTAACTGATCCTCAGCTGCTCTGTGCAAGTTTGGGTTAAAAGTAGAGATGGATAGGATGGCTAATAAAATCTGGGACGTTGTAAAGAATTCTTAACAAAGTGTTCCTGCAGAGCACATCAGAAAGATCTAAAACAGACTTAGATAAATGGATGCCATTTTTGAGAAGACACTAATTTAGATAAATAATTTAACATAATGATGCTGAATTTAAGTAAATTAAAACTGTCTAGGGGAAAAAAGTAAAGAAAAAGTGAAAATAAGCAAGGATAACTGAACTGTACATAGGAAATTCTCAAACTTTCAAAGCTTTTTTTTTTTTTAAACAAAACAAAAAATCTCAGGATGTGCAGGTGGCTCACACACTGGCGCACAATAGACAGTGACCCGGACAGCAGGAATGTCCAGGGAGCTCGGTCAACCCACTGTGAGGAAGAGGAGGAGCGGGAGGAGGGAGGAGAGGAAGGAGGAATACTTGAACTGTGTGTTAAGATGGCAGCTGGTACAGAAAGGCAGGCAGACCAACTGGAGAGAACAGTCTAGAAATGTACAGTGTGGCACTGTTCTTTATGAAAGTTCCATCTCAAATTAGTCAAGGGATTACAATGAGTAGCTGTGGGAAAAGTAGCCAATTACATTGGGGAGGGGAACAGTTTTAAAGCCTTAAATTTGGGATGAATCAGTGACGTTGCTTAAAAAAAAAAAGAATCCAACTTTGTGTATTCCAACTCTAAAGATGTATTTGTACTTGTGAAAAGACATAGGACACTGACACAGGGTAATTGGCATCATGACCACTAGAACAACACACAGATGGGTACTGTACAGCTTATGATAGTTTTGGAGAGATGTAAGAGACATTAGTAGCATGTAGTTCAGAGTAGGAGACTAAATTTTTTTCTGCTTGAACCAGGAAAGTATATAAGTCAACTAAAAAATAAATTAAAACATATGCCAGAAGCATGGACAAGGCTTGATCCCCAGAACCACAAAACAAAAGAAAATCTGAAGCAAAAAGAAACCAGGATCTAAGCCTAGATGCTAGCAGCAGCATCAGGACCAGAAAGAGTTTAATTCCCTCTGCTGTATTCTCCCATAAGTGGACTGGATGAGACTTACCAAGCTAGAGGAAGCTTTCCTAAAGGGGAAATGCTCCCACCCGGGGAATTTTACTGGAGTACTAGCAGGAACCAGCAACACTACAGCTCTGGTGACTACCTTCTTCCACGGCTTCAGTGTGTTATCTGTGGCCCCAATCAGTATGGGAACTGAGGGTCAAGAAAAATAAAGAACAACTTTGATTTAAAAAGTACCTCAAGGCAATAAAAAATTATTTTAATTTTTGATACATATTAAAACATTTTAGTCAGGTCTTCCTGACGGCATAACAGGACAGATACACAAGACCTCAAACATGCTTTAAAATGACATTCAGCAAAGTATTCAAAATGTAATAAATAGCAATAATCACACACAAACACGTCTTCATACCCAATCATTGAGCTACTAAAACAGACAGCTAAAGAATAAATAAAGATTGACACTGAAAACAAAACAAATGGGCTTTTGTAATTAACTCACTCTACTTAAAGAGGGGGAATCTGAACAATTTCTTAATCTGCTTTTTATAATTATAGCAGTGATTCCCCTGACACCAAGAATAAAATATACTGGAAAACAAAATCACCCTACAATAATGCAGTTTTTAAATACAACAAATAAATATGAAACCACCAAAGTAAGTTCAAGTTGTAATAAAAATGGTCCCCGGCCCCCCAAAGCTATGGAAATATAGTCACTGTGGTAGCAAATGATAGCATCTGAAGTGAGAGTGCCTCGGACTTAGCTCATCTGAGAACTTGTAGGACTTAGTGCAAATCCCTAGGGTCCAGCTCAAGCAAACCCCTGTACCAGAGAAAGACAGTGCCAGGCGGAACTTAGCATGTACAATTTCTGTACATACATTATAAAGTTCAAAATTTAATGCATAGTAGAGTATCTTCATCCGCTTAATTCTGTCCCTAAATGGAGATGAAAACAGAAATGTCTTGGGTTTTATCATTTGGTCTATACCATATTAGAGTATTAAAGTCAGCATTAGAAAATCTATAAAAGTTTGTTTTTCTGACAGCAATTTATCTAACTCTACATACATCATTGTGTGTTGGATGTAAGAGGAAAATTTTCCCTTTGACAGGTCTGTATGATGAAATCCAGTAGCAGACAATGTTACACAAATAAGGAGGTGACAAGGGTTTGTATCCTTTGTACATTAACAACCTTCGTGCCTCGTATAATAAATTACACCGTGTCAAAGAGCATAAAGGACTGAATTAAAAGAAGGTATTATTTTATACAAACAAACCTCTTAACATAAGGTAGATAAAATGACAGTGAATGAAAGCAGCCATCCTTCCACTATGAAACTAAAGTACCAGGATTTAAAACAAAATAAGTAAAAACAGAAGGCAGAACATGGCTGAAGAATTCAAATACATAACGCATTTTTAGCTGCTACCCCAGTAAACTCTAGCTCATAGAGTTACACAGTTTAATTTAACCATGCAGGCTAACATATAATAATAATCAAATCACCCTGCATTTTTTTTTTAATTTTAAACTAAAGCTAGTTTAATCGTGAAGTTATAAAACAATGAATGGATATTGCTCCGGCTTATACAGTCTCTCTGGTGAGGTGAGCCCCTAACACAGTAGCAAAGCCTCATCGTCGCTTGTCTCGTTCTTCATCGTGGCTTCTAAGCACGTGTCTGGTATCTGGGCGGTGTGCACAATGCCACAGCGCTCACAGGGGCCATCGCGGCTACTCGTTCTGGCGCCAGGATTCGCTGCAGTGTATGGCTGTCTGAGCCCTTGCAGTTGGTCTGGGGCAAGATCAAGAAGAGGTCGAGAGCAGTCACTGGCATCAATGTCTGAAGCTCCGTCAGAAACTGGAATTAGCATCTCCACATCATCATCTTCTTCTCTTCCACTCACCCCATTATCGAGCTGTCTCAAAGGACTCTGGTTCTGATTTGTGGAACTCGATCGACCTAATGTAAAGCGTACCCAGCGCAGGCCCTGAGTCATACGGCTTAAAGCACTTGTGAGCTGGTGTCGGGCTGGGCTCACACTCGGGGCTTCCACACTGGACACATCCCTTCCATCTGCATGGCCACCCCGGGTGCTCGGGGCTGAGGAGTTCCCACCTGAGCCCACCGAGGCTTCCACAGCGGTTGTGGGAGGGACTTTCTGGGGCAAAGGCGCCGCCACCCCCCCAGCTGCTCCTGCTGTATCCCTTCTCTCGTTTTCTGTGTCAGTATCATCAGACTCCACGGAAAACAAGCTTCTGTGAAGATGACTCCTTTCCGATTCTCTGCTGCTGTTCTGACTCGGAACGACGTCGTCTCCATCTGCTGAGACCAAAGCCAACGATCCTGAATGACGTGATCTTGCAAAATTAAAAATACGATTCCAAATGCTGCTGGATCTGCCTGTCATAGGAAGCCTGATCGAAGTAAATCCCAGCTGAGACCTGACAGCTAGCCTCAGGTTTTCTAAAACTGAAGCCTGTAAAAGTTAACAGAGAAAAAGACCATCAATAAGGAAGTATCGAGATGAAGAACATTCTTTGACTCGCTGTTAGTGGGGGGGGAGGGGGGAGATGATGTAAACTCCCTCAGCTTTACAGGTCCACTCTAGAGAATCTAATCTAATTTAAACCTCAACTTCACAGTGGTAGTCATGTCAATACAATAGTTATTTTATTTCAAACCTAAATAATAATCCAATCCTAAAAACGGTACCAAGTGTGGAAAACAGATGCATCGACAACCAGGAAGACTGACAGATCTCTACCCCTTTCTAATGACCTGGTATCATTTATGTTTATGATTCTTTATCCTCTTAAAAAATACAGTCAGCCTTAATATGGGAATTAAATTTCCCAGAGCTGGCTTTCCAAGACTGTGTGAATGGAGACTGAAGATTCAGTTCATGTCACAGCTAAAAGATTGAACGGATTTGTAATATGGAATAGAAATCAAAAGTATACATGTGGATTACTTCTCAATTTTAAGAATTAAGCTTTTTCCAGTTTAGTGTTAAACATAAACCATAATAGTCTTTAAAAACAGATAATTAAAAAATTACAGACTTCAAGATATGGAATGCTTCACAAATTAATTAGCACATAATAAAAGTATCTTGGTCAACTAAAAGAAACCCAGGGCCAGTTGAGATTGCTTGGCAGACGAACGCACTCTCCTCCAAGCCTGGCCACTCCAGTTTCTCCCTGGAGCCACCAGACTCATGTGAGTTGTCCTCTGACCCTCCACAGGACGCACCACAGAAAGCATGAACCCTTTCCAAAGGCAACAGTAAATAAATGGAAGTAAGAGATAAATTCTTTTGTTCTAGATGAAAGTGTTAGTTTATTTTTATTAATATGCAGCATTTAAATAGTCTTTAAGCTCCACCTAGTGGTTATGGAGTTGGAACAAATGCAGCTTTAATGAACCTGGATTGAGCATTTAAAACACTATGTATCTCAGCAAATACACACCACTAGTGAGAAGTGAGGCTATCAGACACATAAACTTTCATTACAAAATGTGCAAATTTTTTTCACCAATTAAGTATCTAATTACAAAATTAAAACAAATAGTTTAAGTCTAGAAAGAACTTCTCTACAAACCTAGTCCTGGGGGTTTAGTATTCAAGCCCCAGTCAAATGAGCACCAGTTAGAATACAGAGCAGAGGCTGGCAGATCCTCGCACACCTTAGACCAACCTTATCATTACAGCCTGCCACAATCAGAGTCATTCTTTACTTGTTATAAACCTGTTAATAAAGGTTGCCAGTTTAACATTAGATTTCATAAGGGATACACCAGGGATATTTGGTGGATGATTATCTATAGTTTAATTTGAGAAGCAGCACAAACTCCCCAGAGAGCATTCTTATTTTATACTAGATGGCAAATTACAAAATTATTTTCTCTTAAAAACTTGTGGAGAGATGATAATTTGTGCCAGAAATTTCAAACTTGAGAGTTTGGTCTCATTAAACAAAGTCTAGTTTACTGTTCAAGAACATATTTCATTTAAAATGTTGTTTAAACACAATTCTCTCACAAAGGTTAATTTACAGCTCTAGAGAAATGGAGCTATGTAGAACAAAGAACTTGGCCTTCCCTGAAGCCTACAATATCGGCTTCTGAAATATCATGGCTGATAGAAAAAGGCATCTCTCCCTGGAGATGGCAGGCAGCTGCAGTATGACTTAGGGCCGGGCTCTGGTGAGTCAGGGTCAAGTAACAGTTTCAATAGACCTAGATTAGATCATGACTGTGAGTCTGGATAGTGGCTCAGGTGAGTGCCCTTGGGTGGTGACAGCTATGGAATGCTGTCACTTAGGAGTAAACAAAGCAATGCTGTCCACTGGGCAGCCTGAACTCTGCTCTATGTACCTCTTGCCTCAGTCTACTCTGTATCTGCTCACAATAATAGAATTCAGCCATGAGGAAGCAACTCCCAGTGAGCCCTTCAAATCCGCTAGTGAGCTAAAAAACCAGAGGGAGCTGGGAAAGCTTCTGAACTCTCAATGGTGGCAGCAGTGAGCAGTCACAAGGTCTGTGCTCCTACTAGCTTCAGAGGACATAGTGGGGAGCACGATGATGGGAACCAGAGCACTGAGTCAACCATGGTCTGTCACCTACCTTCAAAGAAACTGACTGTGGCAGCAGCCAATAATATAAAGAAACTATAATTTGGGCTTTTTTTTTTTTTGACTAGTATAAAATCTGAATTATAAATGACATCTGTAAAAATGTTCAAAACCTATAAATTCTCACCAGGGATTTGCTAAAAACTCAAATAAGGTGAGGTGCCAGGAGTGAAATGGTATTTTATTTTTAAAGTTAAGTCACTGAGAAAATATCATCTTTTTAGTTCTAAATCTGAGAATCACTTTTATAAATGTTTGTGAATACATTTAAAATCTAAATGCATATTTCTGACTAAAATGAATCTTGGTATATTTTTATAACCTGAAAAGTTTTAAAAAAACTTACTGAGAAATTTGAATAATCAAGAAACATGAGTTACAGCCCAAGGAAAGTGGACCAAATTCTTAAATTCTGTAAAATTCAGTTTGAAGTTCCCCTCAAATGAGGGGCAAATAACTTCAATTACTTTTACTTAAAACTGGTTAAGTAAAATTGTTAGTACATTAATTTTAGTATTCATTCTTAAATCTCTAAATGTTCCCTTCAATCAGAAATTGGTCAAAGTTTTTAAAATTTTACTGCATTCAATTATCATAAAAGCAAAATGTCTAAATGACAATGATATCATGATCATAAAAATTAAAATTTTATAGATGCAATTTAAAATATAACACAAATTTACAAATTCAATTCTTCATTATATTTAATATAATATAATAGGACTGCGAAAATCCCTAAAGTTAAGGGTTCCTGCTTTACTACATATAGACTCTAAAGGATGATGAAGTGGGAGTTAAAATCTGTACTATACCTGATTGGGTGAACAAACTGGAAAATCTTCCACGGGCGGGATCAAGCCCTGAGCAATCAACTGCCCATACGAGGGCGGGGCTTCTCTTCGTAGCAATTCGGCTTCCACTCGGGACAACTGGGTCTCAAACGATCTTTGTAAACAGGAACAAAAGGGTCAGAAGAAGGTAAGCGGCAGTTTCCCACCCAGCACTGAGGGGCAGCTGAGCCATGAACCACCCCACCGTGGGAATACTCTGCTCCACAGTATGCTCTCTCCATAGTCAATACAAGGCTGAAGGGAAGGCCATGTGCACAGGTGCTTTAACACTAGCAAGAACATGGTGTAAAAGGTACATAATAAAACAATAGATTTTAAAACCCGAAGCCCTAGACATTGGCAGACAATTGCCAAAGGTCTCAGAAGACACTTTATCTACCAAGTCTAATACATTCTTTTCAGGTCAGAGTGAAATGAACCCCCAATATACTCTGTGCAATAGCTGGACGAAACTGGAAACCCAACTCATTGTGTTCTTGGATTGTAGTGTGGTCAAGTTTTTCAGCGATTTATATTGGCTCCAAGAAGAGATGCCCTGCGCATCTGTGCACCATCTGTGATCTTTAGCTGTCTGGTATGTTCTTTGTTAACTGATAATTTGTAGCTGTTGGCACTAAAGGCAGCTGTCCCTACAATAGGCTCTTGGGAGATTCTCTGCCATCACCTTCTTCAGTTTGTCTTCTACCACACTGGAAGCTGCTCTCCCTAGAGTTCGTCCACCTATCACTCAACTGCGCATGCCCATGAGTTCCACTCTCACGCTTCCAGGGCTCCAGACCAAATGAATTAAGGACTTAGATCTGGAACGAGGCTGGGCATCCTACACATTTCCCCGGAGAAAAAGCCTCCAAAATCTTTCTCTACATTCTACTCACATATTTCAAAAGGCACCTCTGGAGGAAGGACCTCCGCGTGCTGCCACCATGAGGGCTTCACACTGCTGTTCCAGAGACTTGGGATCGCTCACTGCTCATCTTACGCCACCCACTAATCCCTCCTAATTGTGGGATTGTGAAACTGACTCATTCATTTTTCTTCTCACTTGTAAAATGCTATAAATACTGGAGCCTCTTAGATATGTGGAATTATTGAATATTTATAAAAACAAGACAAAACTGTAACTGAGAATAAGTTTGCAAAATCCCCTGAAGACAGTAACCTAGTAAATGTATTTCTTATAAGGCTAAATAATTTTTGTACTATTCTTATCTTTGATTGTTGGGCTTTTCATCCTAATTTTATATATTCTAAACATTTATACATCTCCAAATCACATTAAAAGGACTTATGGCAAACATTTGTGCACAAGTGTTAAGTTCTAGAGGTCAACCTTGGATGTCCAGTAACCATCCAGTGTATTTGAGACAAGGTCTCTCACTGAAACCTAGAGTTTGCCAATCAGTCTAGGCTGGATGGCCAGCGAACTCCAGATCCTCATGTCTCTACTGGCACTGGAATTACACGTGTATTCACTACCATGTTTAATTCTGTGTATGAGTACTGAGCATCACAGTCAGCTCCTCATGTTTGTGTGGCAAATGTTTTGCCAACCAAGCAACCCCTCAAACCCCAGGGCCATGTGTTTACTGCAGAAACCTTAAGCTAAAGTTTGTCTTGATACTGACCTTCGTTCAAACATTCTCAGAGAATAAAGCTTACAAGTACACCCCAACGCAATGACGAGTAGCAGGCCGCAGATGAGGCTCCCTATGACGGCCGCCGTAATGACTCTGGTGGGCACAATCACCGGGCAGCTCTCCTCATCACTGCCATCACCACAGTCATCCTGGGAATCACACACCCAGCTTTCAAACACACAGCGGTTGTTTTTACAATGAAAATTCCCTGGCTGACAGAAGAAGCAGTTTTTCTCATCTGACCCATTTGGGCAATGATTTTGGTAGTTGCAGCGGTCAGAACGAGGATAACAGACACCATTTCGGGAACATGGAAATTCTTCCTTCTGGCACATGGTACAGTTGATTTCATCTCTTCCATTTGGGCAATGCCAATACCCATCACATCGCTGCTGTTCCGTGTAACAGCCCCAGTTCCCTCCACAGGGTATTTCCCAGGGCAAACAGAAGCCGTCTACTTGGTAAGTAGCATTAAACCCCCTGGCAGCATTGACTTTGTCAGCACAGAAATGCACTCTTATCTGTCCAGAGGAAGAGACGACTGTAGGAGGCGCGTGAGAATCGAAGGCAGTTAACACGCGCAAAAGCTTTCGAGGATTCTCCTCTAGTCCGTCATATATTTTGACATAATCACCATAACCAGTACCATCAAGTTTAAAGTCAGTGAAGCGTAAAATGACTTTCCGATGATCACCGGTGTCTATTAGCCAGGTGCAGTTACTTCCGGGAGGGTAAAAGTCTGGGTAGTTTGGAGAATTGAAAGTACCATAGAAATATTTTAGCCACTGTCCGCAGGTCGGAACATCACAATCTATCTCGTCGCCTAGGTCCAGGCAGTCAATGTTCCCATCACATTTTAAAGACTCAGGGAGGCAAGTGTAGACTTTGGTGAAGCGAGACAGACACTGGAACTGGTTGTAGGCGCAGGGCTGGAAAGCAGCAGCTGTTGGGGGGTTAGTGTCTTTGGCACAGACCTCCTCATCGGAACTATCTCCACACTCATCCATACTATTACACTTCCAGGCTTCTGGAATACACTTTCCATTACCACAACGGAACTGATCACAGGCACAGTTAGGCTCCTCAGACTTCCCTGGGAGAACGTGGGGAAGGGAAAATGGAGAAAAAAAGAAAAAATAAAACACTTTCACACTTAGAAAAGACGGAGCATATTTTTATAATAATGATGGTTAAGCTCAAGTGATAAGGCTTTTTAAAATTTTGTTCAAAGTATGTTAAATTCTAATAAGAAATCAGTACTGGCATTACATATTCAACAATTCCATTTATTAAATGTTTGTTCCTTTCTCACAAAGTTCTTCGCACTTTTACCGAGAGATAGCAGGGACCAACTTTATTTTGTAGATAGCCATTTCACTGCAGAACATTTAGTGAAATATTTAAGAAACATGAGCTAAAGGATATATTGGCTAAGAATTTAATATTTTATAAACATAACTAAGATGGGAGATATGTTTAAAGAAAAAAATCATCCAGGCAACCTCTCTGCAAATCTTTTCACATCTACCATTCTTGTCTGTATTCTCACACACAGCCCTGTTCTGCTGTGCACACTGTAGTGTATTTTACAATTTAGAGCTGCTTTGGATAAACTGTCATCTTAAATCTTAAGTTGCTTATGCTTCATGTAATCATGATGCAATACTTTCATTTTATAGTTTTATTTTTTAATACTATTGCAAATAGTTCACAAAATGACTTAATGATGTTCACCTGCGTCTATTATCAGGTACAGTTGCTTTTGGGAGAATAAAAGTCTTAGTTTGGAGAACTCTTTATAAAGGTTGGGGGGGGTGCTTAGGGAATTCTGATTATTTCAGTATCCCATGTTAAATATTCCACAAGAGCAACAGAAAGGAACCAGACCCTGGTAGGCTACTACAGCCCCGGAGTGACAGCAAGTGGAGCTGTTGTGGCCTGCCCACTAACATACGTATGGATAAGAAGGATCCTCAAATACTTCAAGCTAGTGAATGGTACAAAGGCATTGCCAATAAGAAAAAGGCACACCCTAGTGCTCCACATGTGTATGACCTGGTCATGTTTGGAAATGGCTAAGGAAGAGAAAAATTAAAAAGTCTGAAACTGTAAATTGTGCTGGTGGGATGGATTATGCAGTTCGTTTAAGATGTAATGAAACATTAATTCCCATACCAAAAACATACTCTGATGTACTCTTTAAGACATGGGTAAAGCTTTGAGAAAGGCCTACTTTCAAAACAAATATACTTAAGATATTTTAAAAGACATCTTAGTTTATGAAATAAATCATTTCATTATGGTTCTATAAACACCGAATTGGATACTCAATTTTAAGACAGCTGACTTTAGCCTCTAACCTTCACCTCAGCAGCCCCCAGGGCTGACACATTATTAAATGGACACCGCTCTGAAAACTAACTAAAAGTGATTGTGGGTCAGCATAGTTCTTTTCAAAAACACACCTGAAAAATATGCCAGTCTGAAGCCTTTCCTGGACACGCTGTCATCCGAATGGAACCTGATCCAGACGTGGTCTTGTGAGGAGATATATGGAGGAGGGACTGTGGCCCCGCAAGCTCTGTAGCTTTCAATATTCTTGTATGTTTCTATCGTCAACCAGTCCAAACTGCACCGTCTGGAGCCCTGGATATCAAAGTCCTGAAAACTAAAATGAGAACATTGGAAGAGGCTTTAAAAAAATTAGACAAGAATGTTCATAAAATGTCAAAGGTCCAAGTCCCTGTCTCTGCCCCAGCAAACACATCCCTACTGCTCGGGTCTTGAAGAATGTCTGACAGGTTTTTTTTTTTTGAAAAGTAGGAACTTGAAGGACTATTTTAGTTTGTTTTGTCAAAGTTTAGAGATTATTTTTTATGGAACTTGTACGTCCAGTTTAAACAGCATATTGTTAAGTGGTCAATATAAGAACAGGTTTTGTCTAGTGGCTAACTATTGTCATAAAGAAAGTAAACTTTATATGGAGTTTTTTGATGTTTGTTTATTTTTGAAGTAGATTGGCACTGTTAGGAGTAGATTTGTTTTATTGTTTTGAAAAGGTTAAGTTTTAAAAATATTTTAAATGTCATATTTTGTAGGTCTTAGAAGTGTTTGAATATTTGTTTAATCGAAATATAATTTTGTATATTTAAAATTTTAACTAATATTGTTAGAGGTTTGGTTATTCATAAGTGACTGTTAATTTTTATTTTTAATTATATGTTATAATTTTAAATTAATTATATGAACATATTTTAAACAAGAGTAGAAAATATATATAACATAACAAAATTGACTTTAAATTTGTATTAATAAATTAGTTCATATTATTGTAAAATATTTTGAGACTAACAATTGATTTTTAAAGTAAATTTAATGATTAAAAATATTTATATATGTATATTTTTAGAAAGAGATTATGATCATTAATTATTTATAATGAAAACAAGCAGTTATAAACAATATTTTAGGAATTTGGGCATAGTTTGTTATTATTATTTTTTGTTGATTAAGGGGTGTTGGCAATTTTATAGATTTATTTTCGTTTGTAGTCTTGAAGCTGATGTGACTATCTTTTTTTATTAGAGAATTTTTAGGTGGTTTTGGTTGATGAAACTGTAAGAGCCTGGAAGTAATCTATAGGTCTTTATCTTCTGTGGAAACAAAAGCAGAACTCTTTTAAAGTAATAAACTTTTAGACATAAATCTTAAAAGTTAAGATATCTTTAAAATATATATTTTTGTTAAACTTAGTAGCGTTTATAATTATTTTTTTGTAGCTAGCTTATTAACAGTTAAAAATTAAAAGAAAATAATTATAATTTAGATTTTGTGTTTATTCCTATTTTTATGTAGCTTATATTTGTTATTTTTTATGGACTTTATTTTTTATATATTTATTTTATATATATTGTAACTTGTTTATAGGGTTTTCATTTGAATTTGTTTTATTGTGAATCTTTAATCACTTTTTTAACTAGAAGAGCTTTTAAAATATTTATATATTTTTAAAGAATGACATAGTTTTTGTAGATAAAGTTGAATTAATAAGTTTTCTTAAAGGCTCTGCATTTAGTTTGTTGTTAGTATACAGAGCAGACCCAATAAATGCTGTTATTAAGAAACTATCGTTGACTTTGTTGTTTTTTGTTGGTTAATATAAATGTAAACTTTAAATCAATTACATGTCATTGAGTCTTTTGTGAGACTTTAGGAACCGGCTTGGCTGTAGCTTACACACTGTGTTGTCAGTCTGCCAGCATTATGTTATTTTGTTTGTGGCCTAGACGCCATGTTATCTTTGTATAAAGACTTGTTTTAGATATATAATTTGGAAGCTGTTTTGGCTCAGTTTTTGTGTTTTAGAGCTTTTTAAATTTTTTTTAGGCTTTATGTGGGTGCTCGGCCCACCCAGGGACGCCAGCTATTGCAATAAACCTTACTTATAATATATTAAATATAAGATTAATATCTATTAGAGGGTATTTTAACACTTATAGATATAAATTAAACCTTAGGGCGATTTCTTGGCGATAAGATGATCCAGGCAATAGATGCTGATCCCATCTCTAAAAAAGCAAAAACAAAGCAGGCTGCTCAAGATCTCAGGAGCCCTTGCCAACAGGGCTGGCCATACCCGTTCAGGCTCTCAGACTCTAGAGACACATCAGCTAACACCCGAATCCCACCACACATCACCAGCCGTCACACTTGCCTTCTATGGGTCCTTATGCCTGCATCACCCCCTGAGGTTCCAGAATAGCATTTCTCTGCATAAGGGAACAGCAGACTCCAGAGCCAGGCAAATACCAGGTAAGCACATGCTCCCTTTGTTTATATATTTAGGAAAGCCCAATCATCCTACAGTTCTTCATGCTTGAGCCAGAGATTCAAGTTTTAGGAAGTAGGCTAGAGACACTTCTCTCTCTTCAGTTAGACTGGGTCACCCACTTCCTTAAAGCAGCCCCAGCCAACATTTCCAGACAGCAAATAAGGACGATAGAGATGGGAGGTAGGCGGAGAGGAGGATAAACAAGAGTGAGTGACATTTGCTGGGAAGGTCTTCAGTTGGGGAATACTCTTCCATTCCAATCACTTTAGAGTTAAACATTATCGTGCGGTCCCTAAAAGAGGGCACAAGTTAATGCCAAAACAGTCAAACAAGAACGGGAAAGCAGCCACTGCTTAGGAGAAGTGAGGATCCAATTTGCTTCTAACATCTGAACATGCCTCGCTAACAATGAAAATTTCACTTTATCTCTCTGCCTTCGCTTTAAATCAAGCGATAAGGAAGTTAACTGCAAGAATTATGTCAAGCTCTTTCCCCTTAAACACCCTGACTGACTCCAAGGCAGGCTGGTACTTGTTCTCTCCTTCTATTATTATGTACACATCTTTCAGAGATCTCTATGTACATGAATCTCTCTTACAAGAAGCCAGATTTTCATATTACACTGAGGTTTTTAACAGTCTAAAATAGTATTTGCACAAAAAGTTATTAGAACTGTGATTTGTTTTAGTCAACATATCAATAAACATATATTACTATATTATAATAAGTATGCCCAGTAGTTATATATACTTTATAATGTGATGTGTTTTATAAATTAAGAAACATTCTGAGAATTAGTGATGGGTTTGACCAGAGGACAGAAATGGTTAAGAAAGAAAGTGATGATGTCATAAACATTACAGTGTCTGAGCAAGCTGTCTTTCAGGTGGATTATACTGGCTGTTACCTTAACATGGACTCTCCTCATACAGTCTGGAGTCTGGGGTGTGAGCTGACTTTGTTGGCCTCCCTCCCTTCCTCCTTCTCTCCTCTCTGTTCCCATCCAGGTTTCTATTTTACAACTAGCCTTGTTGTAATGGGGGTTCATAGAACTGCAGATTCTACCATGGCGTCAATAGGTAGCAAAGCTATTCATATCTGCTGGGAGGCAACCAATGGCTACTAAGTTGTTTTCCTTTTCACATGCTTTCTGCTTTCTAAAGCAAAGCAGCTAGATCCTAGCTCTGCCTCCATACTTTGTGGGTTGAGGAGAAGGGTGAGAAGTGGCTTATGTCTCCATCTTGGAAGTCTATGCAGAGCACCCACCCACATGACTGTTCCAGGTTCTTCCACACTTCAATTCAGACTGTTTAAAAACACAATTCTTCAGGAAGCTGAGGCAGAAAGAACATGCATTCAGGCCATCCTTGGCTACATATCAAGTTGAAGAGCTCAGGCTCTTAAAATATTAAACACAAAACCCAGCACACTTTCATATTCCTATATATTTCATATTAAGGATTTTAATTTTATTTTAAAATTAAAGTTGAATGCTCACTTTATCATTAATCACATAAGTTGTTTTAAAGCAGGTACCTAGACAGCAATATACATTTTATTTTACTTATTAATAAAGAAAATCAACTTAAAATTTCCTGAGTTCATTAGTACATCTGAATGGGTTACACATGGTCATGGCACAGGATTTTTTTGAATAACTTAAGATCATAGTTCAATAACTGCACATGAAATGCCTGCTTCTATGAATATCTATGTATTATTTCTAAAATGGCTGTTATCATAACAAAGACTTTACTACAAAAAGTCACTTTTTATCTGTGTAAATGTAAATCCATTAACTCCTTCCCAAGTGTAGGAAAGTGAAGTTCAATTCCAATTTTGTTCTGCATTTCAACTGTACCCTTTATTTTTAGTGTATTCTGCTTTGAAATCTCTAACATGAAACACACAATGAAATTCTCATGGCAACATTCCATACCATTCTGCATTGGCGAGAGTCTTCAAGTTTTACATGCGTGGGCTGGTAAGCTGAAATTTTAAAAAGAATTTGTATTTTATATGATATATGTGTGTGTGTGTGTGTGTGTGTGTGTGTGTGTGTGTGTTGTCTGAATTTGTTTAAGTACACTACATGTGTGCATTACTCTTGAGTCTAGGAGGATGTCTGCCTCAGAGCTGGACTTAGAGAAAGTTATGAGTCTCCATGTGGGTGGGTGGGGGCTGGGAACGGAAAAGAGTCCTGGTCTTCTTTGAGATCAGCAAGTGTTCTTAATTGTGGAGCTGCAACCTTTTAGTTCAGATACAAATCTCTATAAATTCTAGTTTTATAGTAAAATCTCCATATTTGGTAAAAATATCATTTTTGTCAGTACACTCATGCTTAGTCATATTACAAATTACGGAAGCAGGCCAAAGGTGAGATTCCAGCTCTGGTGGCATTTCTGCAGACCTCAGCAGCGCTTACCTACTGTTGATCAGGAAGGACAATCACATTCTAAAGTTGAAGGTAGGTGGCCTGGAAAGAAGGAACTGAAAAGAAAAGGAGCCCAGGGCTGTGGTTCCGTTTCCACAGAAGAGAGTGGAGGGAGAAAGCTACATTTCTCAAGGGACTGGGTCTCCTATTAAGTAAAAATATGCAAGAAGCAGACTAAGTTTACCTACTTTATTTTAAGATACAAGAGAAGGGATTTGAAGCTTGTTCTGCAAAGCACCTTCTAAATCTAAAAGCTCAGGATTCCCACCCCTATGCAAGGCCGTTCAAGGGCTTTGTGCTCCAGCAGAACACTGCCTCTGTGAGGGAGGGGCACCCTTCCTGTGTGTGCTCCAGCAGAACACTGCCTCTGTGAGGGAGGGGCACCCTTCCTGTGTGTGCTCCAGCAGAACACTGCCTCTGTGAGGGAGGGGCACCCTTCCTGTGTGTGCTCCAGCAGAACACTGCATTTCTTTGCTTGGGGACATTCTTTCTCTCCTTTAAACATAAAGATGCCCCCTAACAGTCTTAATATAATGTCAGTGGAAAGCATCAGCAGCTCACTAAATGACCACGTTCTAATATCTTACTCTCACACTGTTTTTCTCTATAAATAGTTAAATATTTTAAAAGGTAATGTAACCTTTTTTTTATAATATTTACATTAGACTATAGAGCCAATGGTGATTTTTTCATAGAAATGTCTTAGAGGGAGCTGTAGAGGTGACTCAGGAGTTATGAGCACTTATTGCTTTTTCAGAGAATGGGGTTTGGTTCTTAGCACGCACATGATATCTCACAAGCATCTGTAACTTCAGTTTCAAGGGACTGATGACTTTTCTGTCCCTCAGGGCACCAGGCACACCTATGGCACACATACATAAATGTAGGCAAAACACTCATACACATAACACATTGTCTTTTAGGCTTGCGCTTCTCCACAGTGCCAGGGTTAAGCCCACAGCTGTATCTGAGCAGCCCCCTCACCCTGAACTGTACCTGCAGCCCTTTGGAGTCTTCTTCATTTTGTTAGTATATATTGTACAAGTAATGGGTTTTCAATCCCTTTCTAGATGTGTGCATGTGTGTTGTGTGTGTCCGTGCACACATGTTCCTGGGACTGTATGTATGCATGCATGTACATGTGGCCAGAGGTCAACTTCAGCTTGTGTTTATTCTTCAGACTCCACTCACCATGCTTTCTGAGAGTCTCTAACTGGATTGGAGTTTGTCAATGGGTGGTCTGGCTACTCAATACACACTTTTCTGACTGAACAGTCTCCCTAGCCCTCACTTTGCTTCTAAACTATAAAAGGGGCCGAGGAGATGGCTCTGTGAGCAAAGTGCTTCCTGTGTAAACATGAGGACCTGGGTTTGGATGCCCAGAAACCATGTGTCATGATGACACGTCTGTAAGCTTGTCAAGGGTTAGGGAGTACAGGTTCATACCCACTAGCCACCAAAGACAGCCCCAGGTTCAGTGAGAGACCCTTCTAAAAGAAAAAAAGGTGCAAAGTAATAGAGGAATAGACCAACATTAGCCTCTGGCCCCACACGTGCAAATATGGGTGAAGACACCTGAAACACAGGCAATCACACACCAAAGCAATGGCGGGTTTTGTCTGTCTACACCCTGCTAAAGTCACTCTTGATCCAAATAAGCTAGTTAGCAAATTCTACAGCTGGGTGCACTGGGTTATATTTTATATGATGTGTTTATCCTGGATTCAGGAGGAGGATCCAACACTCTGGAGGCTGAGACAAGAGGATTTCTAGTTCAGCACAGCATGCCATCAGCAATAGAAAATACTGAAGATACAAGTTAGGTCATTGCTTAACTTTAAAAATGACACTAATAACTGTGACTTATCTTATGTTCTACAAAGTATTTTACATTGCTGCACTATGGAAATGGTATATAGAAACTGTACATATATTTCTTAATAAGAGATTGACAATGTGAACAGTATCAGAATTACCTTATAGTGATGATTTCCCCTGGGTTTGCCCGTATTAGCCAGCTACAGTTGATCTTGGCAGGATATTCAGAAGGCCAGCCTGGGCTTGTGATTATTCCACTGGGTGCTCGTATTTGTTCTGGGGTCTCTCCACAAGCTGGAAAAAGCCAAAGCAACCTTAGCTACTCACGACATCCTAATAAAAAACCCCAGTATTTCTTCAACACTTCAGACGTGAGATCACATCCAGGAAGATGTGGTTAGGCATAGAAAGCCTCTCTGTTCTACTCCAGTATTTTATTTTCTTCCCCTTTAGAAAAAGAAACTTATCCTTACTTGGGTATCACTGGCAAACAAGGAAATTTTCCAATTAAACTACTCAGGCATCAGAAATTTTAGGCTTAAGTATAGAGACCAGTCATTCCCCTACTGATCTCTTCTCAAATTTATCTTAAATTTTGTGAGCTACCTAAAGTTCAGTGTTTATGCAGTAAATGTCCTCAGATCTTTAGGATCATCAAGTTGTTTTCAGTGAACTTTAAATAACCATAGATTTGAACTGCAGTTCTTGATAAAGTAGGCCACTGGATAAAGACAGTAAGGCATTAAACATGAAAACACTGTTCCAGCATTTACTCCATTAATAATGTCAGGCACAACCACAATTCCTCCATAGGCTCGGATATCCCTGGTTCCCAGCCTGTGGCATTCTTTGGGTAGTTTAGGAGGTATGCCTTGTTGGAAGAAGTATGTCACTAAGTGGGGCTTTGAGATTTCAAAAGCTTCCAGTCAGTCTCAATTCACCCTCCCGCCTGTTTGTGGAGAAGTGAGCCCTTAGCCCTCAGCCTGCTGCTCCAGTCACCATGTCGGCTTTGTCCTCTCTGGAACCATATGCACCCCAAACCTTTTCCTTCCCTAAGTTGCCTGGGTCATGGTGTTTTTATCACAGTAACAAAAAAATAACTAAGACAAGGGTCTTGAAAGAGTTCCAAACTATTGAAAAATAAACTTCAGAAGTAATATTTTAAATATGACAATGTGATTAAATATCTGAGCACCACAAAAAATATTCATGCATATATAAAAAGCATACACACACACACACACACACATATATGTGTATGTTTGTGTAGCTACTTAATTACAATCATGCTGATAATCTGACAGTATATTCTTTCCCACTAAAACTAGAAACACTTGGCCAGACAGGAAAGAAAAAGACAAAGAAACAAAAAAGAAAGGTTTTAGCAGAACTTTAAATCTTGTTAGCTATTATTTCATACAACTTTAATAAATTAGATTTGCTGATGTTTAAAGTAGTGGGGAGAGTAGCAGACAAGGGCACACAAGGAGTTATTAGAAATCTTGGGATAACTTTCAGAAAAACTGATACAACTTATGTATCAAATTGCAAAAACTCTGATGAGCATGTCCCAATTAATTAACTAATTAGTATACATACCTATAAAAAACATCTCAGAGGGACGAAATGAGTCAGTATAAGCAATGCACTTGGTACCATATGGCCTGAACTCTGACAGTTTAAAAGATAACCACACTTGTAGACAACCAAATACCTGCATTGCAGATATAACGGAGTAAGATCCTTCCTTTCAGACAGAGGTTGGCACCCACTTACTAGGCTAAGGATGGTAGGAAATAAACTGCAGCTAAAGAAGTGTCACTGATGATGCTCAAAATGAAGCCAAACTGCTTACAGTCAGCTCGTGTCTGTAGAAACCCCACATGGATAGTATGTCCTCCTGTGGAACAAAGGGTCATCCTCTAAAGCCTACGAGAAAGCTAGACTGCCTTGCCCCAGGGTCAGATGTAAACCACTCGTAGAACATGAAGTTCATGACCCACAATATAGGGCACATACACCAAGGGTACACCAAGGGCTCTGCTTTCATGTCCAGTCGAAATTAAGGCCCCTGTCATTCACTTACGGATTGGTTATTTATTTATGGACTGCCATCATTCAGTTTCATTACTAGTACATTTCTTGATCTGGGTATGGTGGACTGCTCCTCCAGTCCCACCCCTTGGGGAGGCAGAGGCAAGATCAGAGTCTGATATTCCCCTCCTTACAAGGAAAAAAAAAGACTGATTTTAATGAATGGTGGTTCTGAAAAAGACTGTTTCTTCACGTGCAATTCTATTATAAAAACTTACTGAAAACAAAGTACAGCTTTAAGTTTCCACTGCATTAAGACAGTCACAACAATCTCATGAAAAAGATACTCTAAAAGACCTTCTTGTTACTTTTTACCAAAGCAGTTTGGAACTCTGGACGGAGTAAACTGTGACATAGCATAAAACCTCCCACTTTTGAATAAACACTAGCTAACTCTAGGGAAAACCAAGAACATTATTATTTTATTACTAGGTCTTTTTTTTTTTTTTTTTTAATTAGGTTTCAAGAAAAAAAAAAAATCCAAGTACACGAGAAACCAATAGGTGGTGCTCACATACCAAAAAATAAAACTTTTGTGTGAACACAGTATACATGTAAATGCATATAAATACACCCAAACACACCCGAACACAACTGCACAAGGCTGAGACATACCACCACAGGTAAGATTAATTATTTTAACACTTACTGCACTTAGATTTCTATCCGTATTCTTGGTGACATTATTTTAAGGCATACGTCAACCCTCCCAGTAAATATAAAACTAAATTACAGTATAAAGATTTCCCTTGAATTCATCTCAGATATTCTGACTTTGTTTTGCACATTTGCAACATGCTAGAACTTGGCATTTTGTTACAGAGGCTTTAAAAGAACCTTCAGATGTTCTAGAAATTCATTAAACTCTATGCTAATGACATGTAAATATGTGAGACTCCATGTAAATATGCATATCACTGTATAAACTTTAAGACAGGGTTAAAATATCAACCTCCTCAAATATTTACCATTCTTTATGGTGATTCACACTATTTCAGTCAATTCACTCAAGGTATATAGATAAACTCTAGCACAATCATAATATAACGTCATGTGTGTGTGTGCGCGCGCGCGCGAATGTATGAAAGAAGGCATTAAACTGCCAAATCAAATTATTACAACGTTCCTTTCTGGTTTTGGTTCAGAGTTTGTCTCTACAGTAACACACTGGCGTGGCTACAGTATAAACTACTTAAACTTGTTTAGTTTTGAATTTCTCCATGTTAAACAAGGAGTTACTTCTTGACTCCCTCCAGCATCTACTTCAGCCCTCTTTTGCCCGAATCACTCTCATTTGTGCTGCATTTCCAAAGAACCAGGGTAGTCAACACATTTCCTTCCTTCCTGTCTTCCTTTGCTTTCCCGATGTACTAAACTCAGACCTCCAGTCTAACCCTGGCCATAGACAGCACACACACACACACACACACACACACACACACACACACACACACACACACACACACACACACACACACACACACACACCCCAGACCTCCAGTCTAACCCTGGCCATAGACAGCACACATACACCACTCTGCCAAATCCAGTGGGTCCCCAGTTCCTAAGACCTTCCTAGAGCACCTGGCATTAACCTTTCTTGCTTCTTGTTTGGGTCTACGACCTTGACTGGCTGACATAAAATATAGCTTTGGGCTCTCTGGAGCGCCCCTGGAGATTGTTTGCTGGGATCCCTAGCCACTCTGATCGGGAGTGTTCCTGTGTGTCCTGCGGTGTCTCTTCATACTCTCAGCCCCAATCCATAGGTGATGGGACTCTGCATGGTCAAATGCTCACTGGACACTGGTCAGAACTGTGACTGTGTGTTTCCCGAATCCTCTTTATTCTACCCTACATCTTCACTTGGCTTCAGCATCATTTGGTCAGGAAAAGGCAGGTGAGTAAAACAGAAACTCATTTCGAGAATAGCATAGGCTGTCTCAAATTCAAAAGGAAGATTTGGTAAGAAGAACGGGAAGTTTCAGTTAGGAGCCAAGCTTGCACTCACTACCTGTCACCAAAGCTAACCCTGCAGCGTCTTTCCAGCTCTACATCTTTCATTCTGCTAGCCAGTTACTAACACCTCAACCCATTCTCATTCTAACACTTCAGCCCTGATGTTCAACTGTAATTTGAAGTGGTTTACTATGGTTAATGGGATCAAATTTAAACTTATTTTCTTGCTTTTAAAGGTATTTAAACCATGAACACCTACAAGGGGTATCAAAGGTATAAACATAATTATGTTGATAAAGGAATTCCGATTTGATTGGCTATAGTATGGTCAATGAATAATATCACACATGCCAAGTCAGACCGGTGAACAGTAAACCTGGACTGCTCCAGGGGCCAGGCTTGGCTCAGCAGGACTAAGGAGGGCAGAGGTAAACTAATATGTGCTCCAGAAAGAATGAAAACGTACTATATAGAGTGAGTTGCTGGATGAAAGACAGGGTGGGGATAGAGCACATATTCTTCAAAACTTCATCTTTATAACTTAAAAGAATTTATTAATCTTCAGAAAACATTTCACACGTACTGGTGTTTTGCCTGCATGTTTGTCTGTGTGAGGGTGTTGGATCCCCTGGAACTGGAGGTACAGATAGTTGTGCTGCCAGGTGAGTGCTCGGAATTAAACCTGAGTCCTCTGGAAAAGCAGCCAATGCTCTTAACTGCTGAGCCATCTCTCCAGCCTCCACGTTTATAACTTTTTTTTTTTTTTTTTTAAACAAAATGCTTGTTTGTTATTTCTTTGTTAGCTTGTTTAAACCATCTTTTAGATTTTGACAGAACTCACAGTTTATAATATTTCAATCTTGACTTTCTTTTGCTACATTCATTCAGCCATGCCTTCTCTATTGCTTATACATAATTATTTTAGCTACAGTCTAGTTAATTCTTCAATAACATTGTAATTAATTGGCATACAATAAGGGCCCATGCAATTGGCAATGGAAGGAATTTTGTTAATATAATGTAAAATTATATGAAAAATTTCCTAGCATGCTGATGATCTGAAGTAGGAGTTTTTAGTTAAGAAAAAGTCTTAAACAAACAAACAAGACTAGAAGTACCTTTCTTTACAAGGATGTCTATTTTACAGACTTAGAGCTGCCCATTTTCTTCTGGATGGCTAGTCTTGGAAAGCTGCAAAGCCACCACTCCATGAAAATGCACCTTCCCAGAGAAGAATTTGTCTGATTACACACACACACACACACACACACACACACACACACACACACACACACACACACACACACACACACACACACGTAAATTCTAGGTACAAAAAAAATCCTTGGACATTTGACCACATTAGTATTCTGGCTGGTAATTTATTTGTTCTTTCTACACTTGTAAAGTTAAACAGTTCCAAAGGATCTGTACCAACACCACTTTTCTCAAAAGTCTTTTATTTTAGTGTGTGATTTGTGGAACATGAGGTGTTCAAGATCATACACACAGACACACACAGCATATCAAAAGTGCTCTATGCCTTTATTCATTTTGCTTTCTTAATAGATTTCTTAATTAGCAACATCAACTGTTCTTCAAACACAAATAACAACCACAAAAAAGTCCCAGTTTACTTACTTTACTGTGGTGGCACCTTTAGAGATAAAAACTGATGCACGGATGATGACACACATCTACAGTTCTATAGATTCTTCAGTAACTCTGGGAATAGAGCCCTGGCCAACATAAAAATGTCTTCTAACTGTTCATTAGAAAGAGAGCAGCTTGCTGGGGTTGGTGGCGTTGCACTTGAGAGGTGCAGGCAGGAAGACTGGGACATGGAAGCCTATTAAGGCTACAAAGCAAGATCCAGCTCAGAAAACTAAAGCAAATAGCAAATCTAATCAATCAATCAACAACAACCAAGAATAGGCTGATGATGGCTTCCACTGGGGCAGCATCGTCTTTGTAGGCACAGAGTGACCAGGCTCAAGGCCCCTCACAGGCTACTGTTTATTTAAAGGGGTCTAGTATCAGGACATCTGCAATGACTTACAGAAAACAGTGACACATTTCCAACCTGGTGGCTAAGGCCTCCCTCACCAAAGGGCTACTAAGAGTTGTCTCTATTTGTCATGTGTACTGTTTCTTAGGAGAGAACTTACTCAAGAATGAAGAGGTTGAGAGGACCTTTAGTTCTGATATTAGATTCCCAGTTTAAAATAAAGACAGTATTTATATGACAAAAAATAAGCAAAACTAATAAAAATACAAGACTTTCAAGTTTCTATTGATAGTTCAATAATCTTACAATAAAAGCACAAAACTGTGGTTGTAAAAGTAGATTAATATATAAAGCCTTATTTATTTATTTATTTATTTATTTTTTAAAAAAGCAGTCATTTAAAAGCTGAAGTCTTCAGATGACTTTTATTAAGACGAGGATGGGAAAGAAGGGATCATGTCAAATACATCCTTCAATTTCAGATTTCAAGGTTTTTAAAGCTTGGAAAAAAGAACTTAGCAATGAAATTTATGGTTAGACCTAAACTACTTGTAAATGAAAAGGTACTACTTCCTGTTCAAAGGATGAAAAACTAGGTTTCTTTTCAGAACTGACCAGGGTAGATATTTTACGGCAATAAGTAGTTGGGATTAAGAGGGACATAAAATGTATGTGGTTTGGGTTTTATAAATCACAAAATTGAAATTCCACTCACTGGCTACTAACTTTCACAAGGCAAATATGAAATGATGAGAAGAACTGATATTCCATAGAGAGACAGCGGTGGAGGGCTGTGCAACTATTAGCTGAATCTAAGAAACACAACAGCTTTTAATCTCGGCAGAGCAAGCAGGTCTCTGTGAGTTCAAGGCCAACCTGGTCTCAAAGTGAGTTCCAGGACAGCCAGGGCTGTTACAGGGAGAAATCTTGTCTGAAGGTGGTAGTGTAATAAACACAGGGCTAAATGACGTCATGTGTATTTAAAGTAACTTAAAGGAAGATAAATGAGCACAGTATACAGCACTTCAGAATAATCTTTCTAGATAATTTGTGCACATCCTTCCCTATATGTTAGTCTGTCCTGGCTAGTGTTGATGAAATTAGGTCACTGCATTCTTCTAGCAGGTTAGAGCATGCTCTTTCCTATATCTACTTACACATTAAAGAAAGAACTCCTTTGTTCCTACTTATAACCTTCTCTTTTCCGTACTTACATAGTCCAGGAGGTTTTTGTATAATTTTTTCCTTTGTTCAATAATATCATGCCTATAACTCCATGTGTGGGAAAAAAAAAGCTAAAGAAGAAAACATGTAAGAAAACACTATTAAGAAGGGGTTGATTACAATAAAAGAGAAGTATTCTGAAAAACAAATAAATAAATAAACAAAAGCCGTTGCTGGGGCTGGGTAGACAGTTCACTTGGTAAAAAAGCTTTCTTTGTAAGCGCAAGACCCAGAGTTCAGTCACTAAGGCCCATGTGAAGACAGCAGCTGTGGCAGTGTGCCATTACTCAATTTCATTGCTGTGGAGGCAGAGACCTGTGCATCATGGGGCTTACTGGCTGGCCAGCCAGTCTATCCTCCACAGACTCCAGGGCAACCAGAGGTCCTATCTCAAGAAGCCAAGTAAGCAACGGTGGAGTGCTCAGTGACCATATATGTCACAGCCCATCATGGTTCAAGGAATTTCACAGGAGAAGGGTCAGAAGGACGGTAGGGCCAGAGGCTGTGGAGAAGTGCTGTTAAACAATGTCCACTAGATATCACAGAAGACTCGGGAGCTGCACTCACAAACTCAGACCTGCATAAGACTTGACAGGATCCAGCCAGTGGCCATTCCTGCATGGGCAGAGGAGAGGCTCATGAGACTTGGACCCTAACTGGTGATGGCAGCTGGAAGAGGCAGCCTTCCTTAAGATGTAACTTCAAGAAGGCTACCTATGCTGCAGCCCATGGCCCCATACCTGTGTGCATTTGGACTGTACTAACTTGACTCTGGGTAATTATATAAAGAAAAGAAGGACATGAGATTGGGAGGAAGAAGCAGTGGGTTCTGGGAGGAGATAAAGACAGACAACAGCAGTGCATAAGATTAAAATACATCACACACCTCCTTCCCCCACAATTTTTAAAGAATTAAATATATATATATATATATATATATATATATATATATATTTAAAGCAAAGTGGGTGATTTCTGAGTATAGCTTACCCAAGGTGACTGATCTCTCTGGTATCCAGACACAGGTATACACAGGTATGTGCAAATGTATGAACCATTAAACACACGGAAGTACTAAGACTGTTGTGCAAGTCCAAGTCAGTGAATGTGGAAAACAGAACATACTGTTAAATAATTAGTATGAAAATCAGACACTTACTGACTCATTGCCAATGTAGAACAGCAGCAGTATGAGAACTTACAGCCACAGGCCTTTCTGAGAAGCCACATGGCAGCATACTACTGTAGAAGCTTCCTAAACATGTAGGTAAGGAATTTAAATGGAGTCGCCATGTAATGGGGGAGGACAATGCTCCAAGTAGGCATTGTAAGACAGAAAATAAAGCCTCCAGTGCCAGGAATGGGGTCTGTCTTGGTAAACTGTCAGCCAAAGGAGTCCCGTGGACTATTGCCATGGAGTGTCACTGGGTATATAAACCACATACCAGGGCAGGCCCCATGCCCAGGGGTAACCGGCCATCATAAAAGAAGTCCCATGTCTGTTTGCTGGTGTTAGTGCACTTTTTATTTTGTTATTTTTTTGTCTTACTGATTTCCTTTTCCTGTTTCTTTCTTTGTTTCCTTTGTCTGTTTTGATTTTTCTTTCTTTGGGAAGAGGGAACTGGGTTTGTTTTTGCTTGTTTTGAGAGAGACAGAGGAAGAACATGAAGTTGGTAGGTAGGAAAATAGGTAGAGGTTGGGGCAGCAAAATATAAGAATATTGCATGAAAAAAACTTAAAAGGTTACAGTCCACGGTGCTGAGGATGAGACTTCTGTTTCAAGTCAGAAGTTTATAGTTCGTAAGATCTTTGAAAAGTCATCAACATGAAAAGTAAGTAGAGTTCCGCTTAGATCCCAGGGGCTACAATAACGTTAAAACCCAGGGAATCAGTAAAGTGTTACAGTTTCTAAAGAGTGAGCCTTATTTGCAAAACAAAAAACCAAAACAAAACAAAGAAAACCAAAACAAAACTCATCTCAGAAGAGCAACAGCACTAAGTTATTCTCTTCAGAATTAATGATAACCATCATGCTTGAACAAGTGTCCTCGAGCTCTCCGAGGAGGCTGTGGCACAGTTGGGAAGCTGGTGGGGTCTTTGGGAAGTGAGGAGATACTCTGACTGCAGACCATCCCTTCCTGTCTGCTTACTGGCAGTCACAGCAAACAGACTCTTGTATTGTGAAATGCTGTCTTGCCATAGGCCCAACTGACTATCAAATGAAGCCTTAAAACTATGAGACAAATGATCATTTCTACCTGTAAGATGATTAACCCAGGTGTTTTGTCACACAGAGAAAGCTGATTAAAACAACAGTCAAGAATCTACGTTTGATGATGAGAACATATATGCAGGTACCCAAGGGTAAGATGCTCATGGTGTGAAGCCGAATAGCCATAGAGCGTTAAGTAAAAGCCGAGGAAGTTTTCTAGATTCTTTTTTTCACTGTACATACCAACCACAGTTTCCCCTCACCCCAGCTTAAGCCTCCCCATTCACTCCTCAGAGAGGGTAAGACCTCTCATGGGGAGTCAACAAAGTCTAGCATATTAAGTTGAGGCGGAACCAAACCTCTGCCCCCTGTATCAAGGCTGATGAAGGTGTTCCTCTACAGGGAATGGCTCCAAAAAGCCAGTTCATGCACTAGGGATAAATCCTGGTTCCACTGCCCGGGGCTCACAGACTGCCTAAGATATGCAACTGTCATCCTCATTCAGAGGGCCTGGTTCAGTCCCATGCAGGCTCTTCAGCTGTCAAAAACAATCGAACAAGTGAAGGAAACAGCTCAGGAATTGAAAATAGATTCTTAAAACAGTAACAAACAAAAGAATAGAACATTAGAGCTGGAGAGATGGCTCAGAGGTTAAGAGCCCTGGCTGCTCTTCGAGAAGTCCTGAGTTCAATTCCCAGGACCACATGGTGACTCACAACCCTCTAAAAGGAGATCTGATGCCCTCTTCTGGTCTGCAGACAGTACACTATATACATAATAAATAAATCTTTAAAAATGTATAGAACATTCTTTTGAAAAGAAATTGAATGAGACAGCAGTTAAGGCTGGGGGAATGAAGAAAGACACAGCATTCTCAAATTAATAAGGATGAAGAGTCAATCTAGAACGCAAACATGCTAAGCCTATGAGCTACTGAGAACACAGGGCAAATGAGCAAATGTGCTGAAATCTGCATGGAATTAAAACACTGAAGTGACCCTCTGTGTGATGTCATGTGGGAAGGAAGGATAACCCTGCGTGTGATGTCATATGAGAAGGAAAGATGGCCCTCTGTGTGATGTCATATGAGGATGACCCTCTGTGTGATGTCATATGAGAAGGATGGCCCTCTGTGTGATGTCATATGAGATGGATGGCCCTCTGTGTGATGTCGTATGAGAAGGATGGCCCTCTGTGTGATGTCATATGAGAAGGATGGCCCTCTGTGTGATGTTATATGAGGATGACCCTCTGTGTGATGTCATATGAGAAGGATGGCCCTCTGTATGATGGCATGTGAGAAGGATAGTCCTCTGTGTGATGTCATATGAGAAGGAAGGATGACCTGGAACTGGAACTGGAAGCACTTTTGGCTCCTGATAGCAAAGAATATGTTTACAAGTCCAGTTCTTCCCTCTTCTCTCTTCTCCAGACACATGTATCATCACTTGAACCTATGCTGTCTAAAGTGAGTTTCTGATCATGTGGCACCTTAGCAGAGCTCTGTCCTAATAGAATTGTCAACAATGAGGATGGATCTAGTCGGAAGGGAAGGAAAGAGACTGAGTATGAGTTATACTCCCTAAGAAGCACTCCAGAAATCATTCCTTTATTCTTTATAAGAAGAATAAAATCTCTAGCAGCTTGGGGCTGGAGCAATGGCTCTGTAATTGAAAGTTCTTGCTGTTCTTGTAGACAATCCAAGTCTGGTTTGCAGCACCCATGCAAGTTGGCTCACAGCCACCTGTAACTCCTGATCCAGAGGAATGGACACCTCTGGCCTTGAGAACCTGCACACATGCACGCACACACGCATGCATGCAAGTATGCATGCACACACATACACACCCACCCCCTCCCACCCCCCCACATACACACACACAGACACATACACCCACCCACCCACACCATACACACACCACACCATACATACATACACACTGCCACACAAAGGCACCTAATTAATCTTTTAAAAGGGAAATCAGAAGCATTGAGTGTCAGTGATAGAGCTGTTGCAAGTGGTTTAGAAGGCCCTGGGGTTCAATGCCCCACCCCCACAGAAAACCAAACACTTCCTTCAGTAGAAATGATTCCTAGCATTCTAAAAACATTATTTACTAGTATAAAATGGGAAAATCTTAGACTGTAATTTTAAAGGTATAAATGAGCACAAGTGGGAAAATACAGTAATCTATCATTCCTACAAGGTTCTCATTACGCACACCAATTATTAGAAATCTTGCATCTAGTGCTTATAACTTCCATGAATACTCTCCTGCCTTAGACAGACATGTAAGCATGGATAGATCAACAGAATTATCCCTCTTACTCTAAGTGGCATTCCTCAAGGATCAAATTATTTGGCTTGGACATTAGCTCTACTCAAAGCAGGTAACTCCATGGTTTCTTGAAGATCACTACTGTTCATGACAAATAATAAGAAAATGTTACATAGTGGTAAAATAAAACACCCAATAAAGTCAGAAGAGCCACAAAATACTGAAGAGGAACTCTTGAAATAAAGCAGAATATGACATGAGGAAAGCAATGAGGCTGAATTTAATTGCACTATAAGGAATTAGCCATTTCCTAGGAAGTTTTTAAGTACCAGGGGTAACTCTGAAACTGCTGGCCAAGCACAAGATAAGACAGATTGGGAGGATTCAACCTTTTATACAGATTTGAAAGCCAAGAGGGCATTTTTTTTCCCTGCAAGGCATAAAACCTATTGTTACAGCACCTCATTTTCTAATTTATACACTAGAGATTTAATGCTGAGCAAGTGATTATTCCTATTTCCTGAGTGGGAGAAAACTATTAATTTCTGAAGCTTATGGTGACTCTTGCGGGAAGCAGCACTTGGCAAACACACTGCCCTTAGAGTTCATGATTTTCCAAACCACTTTGATCATGTATGACACACTATAATTCATAACTAAGTTATCCTGTCCTTTCTGAAGAGTAATAAACAAAATCAATATAATAGTCAGGGTGCTGACGTGAGGAGTGATTAGAAATGATCATCTCCTTTGTTCTGGATCCCATATTTCTATTCATGTGATTGAATGCCAAAAGCTTCCTTATTTATACTGGGCTCTATTAGCAAGCTGATATCTGAAGTCCACTCCACCCACCTGCTGCTGGTTTCTTGAAAGAGTAACAGAGTATCAGAGATGATCAACTGTGGGGATATGTTTCAAATTTAATAAAAACCAGTCTGAGATATCAGAGGGATCAACCCACAGTCAGTCTAGGAGGACCGGAGAGTGGTAACTCACACCTTTAATCCAGCACAGGGAATATCTGGGAGTGGTGACCTACACCCTTAATACCAGCAGATCTGAGTTTGAGGTCAGCTTACCTTACAGAGGGAGATCCAGGCAGAGGTGGTGTCAAGCCTTTAATCTTAACCTGGATAAAGGAGGTATTTAAGGCAGACAAAGAAAGACAGAGCAGGCAGAAGAAGTCAGGAGGAGTGAGGCTGAGGAAGCTGGAAGACAGCTGGGTGAGATCTGACTGTGGTGTTTCCTCTCTGATATCTCAGCCTTTCCCTGAGATTTCCTTTATTCATGCAACAGTCAACTTACAAAGAAAAACAGGTTCTTTTGGCTCACAGTGTTGGAAGCTTGTTTAAATTACTGGCTTCATTCTTCTTGTTCTTTGGTGAGATAATACATCAGGAACCAGAGAGTAAGAAGAGACCAGGGTCCTACAATCATCACTGAGGGCAGCCAGCGGCTGTTGAGGATCACAGGTGTCCCTGATTCCATCTTCCCAATGCTCCACTACCTCCTAAGAGCATTCACTGTCTTGGGGCCTAAGCCTTTAATGACTGGAGCTTTTTGTTTTTTAAAATAAATATATCTGGGGTCACAGTTGCTTCTCCCTCCTCTCCTCCCAGTTGGTCCCCAAGCCCCTTTGGTCCCATTTCACTGTTTCTGTTTAGAAAAGGGCAGGCCTCCCACGAGTATCAATAAAACATGGCCCACTGAGTTGCATTAAGACTAAGCATCTTATGTATTAAGGCTGGGCAAGGCAACCCAGTAGGAGGTTGTAGGCTCCCAAAAGCCTGTAAAAGAGTCAGAGAGACAGCCCCTGCTCCCACTGTTAGGAGTCTCACAAGATGACCACTTATACAACCATCGTATATAATGCATGGACCTTTTGGAAATGTACAAACTAAAGTACCCACTAAGCAACTGGCTTTGTACAGTATCTACACAGAAGATTTAGCAAAATTACAGATAACTAATATGCAACACACTGAAAAATTACTCTCAATGTGTCAGAGAATGTATTGTATATGTGAACATATTTATTTTATTATTTTATACCTTCATGAGTCTTGCCCATTCAGTGCACTGGACCTGTTAATCTGAATGCACTTCACTTCTATCATCAAAGCATTAAACATTCTCACAACACAACATGCTTTGACTACAGTTTAGGCACTCATCTCAACTGTTTTAATTCTGAGTCTATCCACTGTTTAAAATGATAATATAACATAAAAACTCATTATAGTCTTATTAAATCAGGTATTTAATAGTTGATAACATATAAAACATGACTGCATAATGTTAAAATATTTTATCATATACTAAAATACTAACAAGATGAAGTCATATAGTATGTAATATAAAGTTACAGTATCTCCATCACCTCCCTAAAGCTTACAGGGTGCTCTATTGTGGCCTCTGGAGCACTTCATGAATAGGCTCTAGGAAGGTGGGCAATTCAGACTATTCTGGATTAATGTGCGTTGCTTTCCTCAAAATTGTATTATCCTGCATCCCCACTTATTTCTTTTATCAGAAGGAGTTTCTTGGGTTCCCACTAAGTTCATTTCATATTCTCTATCTTAAAAATCTGAGTGAATTCATTATCAAATAAAGCATAGTAACTTCTCATGTCTTTATTTGAAACAGATAAAATTCTTTTTGGTTGCTTCAGTAAAAGATCAAGGTACTTGATTGAAAAACTGTAAAATATCATTAAAAGCCCACAGAAAAGGTACAAAAGATCATTGTTCACTCGAGTAACTTTCTATATTAAAATTAACTATACAGTATTATCAAATAATTGCCATTTAAGTTTTATTTCCTTTTAGATTCCTTACTTATAAGTCTGTAAGAATTCTAAATTAATATTCATCAGATTAAATGTTCTTCAGTGAAACTGTAAAATACTACATTATATTTAAAATTAAAGCAGTTGATAAAAACATGTCATTTGCCATAATGCTACATACATCACAAATTATTAACTCGTGTGTGAGTCAACAGCAGTTGAGACAGTCAGTTAGTAAGAGCACACCCTACCCCGCCTTTTAAAGGCCATAACTAACAGGCTTTGGGTCAGCAGTATGCTGAACCTCTAAGTGTCAGGACAGATGGCTCTAAATGCAGATACATGAAGGCAACAGGAAGAACGATTTCGAAAGAACTGATTCTAACAGTTAAAAAAACAATGCTTAAAATTGTTTGAAGTCCACAGGTAGTTAATATTTGAATAAAAAAGGAATAAAAAGGAAAGGACGGGAGTGCTCCCAGGTTTGGTGGAGGAAAAGATTTACCATCGATATGTGCGACAGCGCGGGCAGAGGCAGGGACAGCTGGGAGAGTCCAGAGTGGACACGACCCTGGGCCATGTGGGGAGACTCGGAGGGGTCGAGTTTGGAGAGAAGGGGACAAGGTACAGCAGCCAGGAGGCTCCAAGAGCAGTGATGGGGCAGGTGGCCAAAATGGTTGAATCACACAGGGTAGGGCGGTTGAGGGAATGGCAGCCCAGCCCCTGGGCTGGAGAAGTTTCGAGTATGCCAGCCAGGATGGCCCTGAGACAAGTAGAGTCCGAGGGAAGCTGGTTTGATGTGTTAAATAGACACCGTCGCCAATATCCCAGGTCTCAAACCTTAGGATTTTAGCAAGAATTAAGGAACTTTGGAAGCAATATTCTCTTTCTTAGCTCTCATATGGCTCCTCTGCCTGATAAAAGATTTCATATCAAACGTAGAATAAATTGTAGATAAACTAACTCCATCCAGAGCATTTGACTATTGACATTAAAAGGTAGGAACATAGAGCTGTCTCACAGTTGAATTGAGTATGACATATCAGTCCTAATATTAAATAAAATGAAAAACAAATCAAAAAACCCTTTTAGAGAATTAAGTCCCAACATCTGTTCTAACAATCAGAAATTTTTAAAAATGTATAGTTTTGTCTAATTATAAAGAGAAGTAAATTTTATTCTTTTTGTTTACAACATTGTATCTCTAGGCCTTGAATCATTTGGGCCATGAATCAAAAGGAAGAGCAATTAATTTCTTTTTTCTTTTTAAAAACAGAGTAGAGAAAGTAAAGGGTTATGACTTGATAGAAATAACACAAGGAAAAATATTAAGCAAGAGATTATCATACCTAATGGAAATGCTTACATATGCTGCAAACAGGTGCATATGTGAGCATTTCCATTAGGTATGATACAATAATTCTACTAGAACTTTTATACTATGAGCACAGTCTTTGAAATAAAACATGAGGTACATATAAAAATATATAGCCTAATACATATATCTTTTGTAGCATGATCCACATTAGGGGGAAATCACTGGACAAAGCTCCAAAAAACATTAATTGTAAGTCCTGCATGCAGATGGAAATTTTATGCATTAAAGTAATGGACATAAACATGAATAAAAATAACAAGTAGTCCATAAAATGTTAAATGGAAAGAGCAGGAGATAAGATTAGTTATAATTCAAGTGAAAATATAATTTTTAAGGTATGCCCAGAAATGGCGCACACTGAATAAACCAAGGTATTAGATATATTGTGACAATGCTCATGACCAAAAAAGACTGGAACTTTGCTGGACCTCACAGCTAGAGGTTTCTTAAGACAAGACTGCTAGCCTACTGTGCGCTCAGTCTGCTGGTTTCATTGCAGCAATGAACCTGGCCTGCCACAAAGTTCCCATGTGCACAGCTGCAGTTGTAAATTATGCACGTTTCCACACCCTGCCAGGGTAATACATGTGTATCATTTGCTAAAAGCAGCACATACAGAGGTCGAAAGTCATCATCTAAGTGAGTATCCACTATAAATGGTGAACACACCATTGGACACTGGTTAATAAACAATGATTTTGCTATCTGGATCGGCTAAAGTAAGTGACTTAATCCCTTGTAATGCTATTAAAGACTTTTGTAAAGTATTCCTCATTCCTTCCCCAGGTGATTCATGTGATCCTTCCCCAGCTTTCTGTGCTCTCAATAAATACCGAGGGGGCCCTTTTGTAGGGAAAGACACAGTGACACAAGAGACAGATACAGGGACAGTCACAGGATTCATAAGCCTTTGGGCAGGCAAAGATACAGTCTCACAGCAGAGAACACTGACATCGAGTACAGAATCCAAATTTGGACTTGTTCTTGGTTAAATGACCCCGAGGGGAAGTGCCTTTATTTCTTTTCTTAATGCAATATACCAGGAGGCTGAGTATAAAAGGTGATTCTCTCTCTTTTAAAAAATTAATTACATTTTATGTATAAGTGCACTGCATATAAGTATTGGAGCAGGCCAGAAGAAGGCATCAGATCCTATTATAGATGGAGGTAAGCCACCACGTGATTGCTGGGAATTGAACTCAGAGTCTCTAGAAAAACAGCCAGTGCTCTTAACCTGAATCATCTCTCCAGCCCATAAGTAATTAAAAAAAAAAAAAATACAGTTTCTTTACTCCATAGAATGAAACATGTTTTAGGTCAGCTTGATTATATATAACAAGTACTTTGTATCTGTTAAGTAAATGTATTTGATATTTAAAGATGTATTTAATTTAAACTGAATTTTACTGTAATTCATGATATTGACCTGAAGCAAACAACTAATATTTGATTGTTCTTTCTTACTTTTGATGGCTTCTAAATCAAGTTGGTTTTCAAAAATTCTATTTATTCATTAATAAAACACTTTTCTGAAGCAGAGAGCTGCAGAATCAGAGTAGAAAGTCTTAAAGTGATGTCTGAGCAGAGAACAGAGAGCAGCACAGAATCCTGACTGTGCTTCATTGAGGGAAGGCTGACAGTAGAGTCTGCTCAGGTACATCTCAGCCTGGACCAGTGCTAAAGGGACCTAATTCTACTGACACAGACTTCAGAAACCTTTCTAGCATGTATTTTGCTAACCTCCCAAAATAAAATCCAAAATGCTCTAAAATTAGAAAGGGGGGGTGTTATTGATTTGGAGCATTCTATATCTCAGATTTTTGAATTAGAGATATCTAATTCATAAAGTCCTCATAAACATTCCAAACCTGAAACACTTCACACAAGGGATAACAATGCATGTATACTTTTCCTCACTGGACAAAGGCTTTGAGAAAATATCCATTTATTCTATTTAATGTAAATAGAGATGGGTCTTATATGCTATTCTTCATAGAAGAATGATTTTTATAAGACTAAACTTCAGAAAAAAATTCCATATTAATAAGGTTTTGCTATTTTCTGGAAAGGAGTATTTTATTGATGTATAAATCCACATAATTAAAATACACATTGTAATGAGATGACTTTATTGTCCTCAAAATCAATTATTAAGGTTCTAATGCCAGTACTTCAGAGTGTCACTGTAGTTACAGGGAGACTTTTTGATGAGGTAATTAAGTGAAAATGAGGTCACATGGGTAGGATATTATGATGTAACTTCAGAAGACATCAGAACAGATTCCAGGCAGGATGCAGTAAGATGGCTTCTAAAAGCCACGGAGAGAACACAGAAGGAACTATTCTCGCCACATCTTGATTGTGAGCTTTTAGCCTCCAGGCTCAGGAGAGCACATTATGTTGTTTCGTCTGTGGTGCTTCGATATGGCAGCCTTAGCAAACAATAAGTATGTCTACACGTGTCTGAAATTCCTAAGCAGGGAAAGGCTTATAGAGAGAACAAATTTCACTCCTTTTAAAGTGACTTTCTGCTGATGTTTCTCAAACAGGAATTTACTAAGAGCAATGGTAATACCAAGCAAGAGTCCAGCAACTTAATCTCAAGCAAACAGACAAAAGTAAGAAGTATAATTCAGTCCTGATGCATTGATATTAAATTTACAGTTTGATACTGGATATGTCCAAATTTCTGTAGCCTTTCACACTTCATATTAATCTGTACAATTCAGAAAACAGTATAACGTGACTGACATACTATAAAATCATACACAATAATGAAAATACACTCAGAGGCCAAGGCTAACCCTACTGCCTGTCATAGAGCACAAAAAACTCACACATAAATTCAGATTCCAACTGCAGCTAACATTTTAGAAGCTCACTTGGATTTTGGTAACAAAAGATATTCACAATTGTCTGAAAAGGATTGTTAAAATACTCCTATATGCTTTTAGTTGCATATCAATTAGATTATTTTCATGTGTCAAATAAAACCTTAAATTGCAAAAGATTAAATGCAGAAACAAATGTTGAAAACCTGGCTACTTTAAATCCATCCATTGAGGCTTTACATTATACTGTAGATACTTTTATCTTGAAAAATATATTTTAATAAAACTATGCTATAGGCACAAGCTTGCAATAAACTCATTCTTGTTTTAAATTGGTTTTTTAATTTTTACGCAAATTATCAGCTTTAATTTTTAATATAATAAATACTGGTAGTAATCACACATACACACTCTTATTTGGGCCTGCTGCTGTGAGCCAGTGATTGCAATACCAGCCTCACTAAGGCAGGAAGACTGGAGTTTTAGGACAAGTCGGGCTATACAGTAAGGTCAATCTCAAAAACAACAACAAAAAGGGTGGGCGGCACACATCAGTAACCTCCTGAACCCAGCATCTGAAAGAAGGCAGGATTGGTTACCCTACCACAGCTAGTTAGAGTGGAGTGTGGACTATGGAGACCTGTCTTAACTGCTCCATGCATGCACCCCAGCAGCAGCAATGAGTGGAGGTGGGACTCCGGTGGCAGGAAGACCACTGCTCACGGCCCTGGGCTACTCCTCAGAATACCTGCAACCTTACCATGGTTACCTCTGCTCCCAGTCCCACCTCCCGTCTCTCCCCTGCAGCCCCATCCAGTCCTCCTCAGTTTCTATTTGGAAGACTCAAATTCTTTAAATTTCGTGTTATGAACTAAATTCATTTTCCCCCTAGAACTCATATGCTTGAGACTTATTCCCAGTATCTGAGGACAACATCGTTCTTAAACATTATTTTTCGCATTTACTCATTTTGTGCAGGGGTGGGGCACGTGAGCCAAAGAGTGTGTGATGTGGGAATACCTTTCTGTATGCTGTGAATATCAATCATTAAATAAAGAAGCTGTTTTGGGCCATGACAGGCACCATAGAAGAAGTAGGAGGAGAAATCAGAGCATAGGTAGGAGAAGCAGGGCGGAGTCAGGCAGATTGAGCAAGCCGCCCAAGGAGCAACATGTAAGGAACACAGGTGAGCCATGGGCCACGTGGCAGACAGATGAATAGAAATGGGTTGATTTAAGATGTAAGAGCAGGCTAGCAATGTGCCTGAGCCATCGGCCAAACAGCATAAAGTTAATATAAGCGTTTGAGCAGGTGGCTATGGGTCTGGCGCAGGTCTGTGGGTCTGGACATCTGGCCTCCCGGGACCAAGAAACCTCACTGCTACAAGTGTGTGTCCTTCAATATTTTATGTCACATATTTTTTCCTCTTTAATAAAATGCCCCAACATTTTGTTTTACATTTATATGGATGATTTATTTTAGGGTGCCCCACTTTATTGGGCCTTCATGAACTCACAACTGAATGCCTTACTGCTTTAAAATAATTTCAGGGTGGCTCCAGAAAAGAATCAATCTATTCCTCCCTTTAAAATTTTGGGCTCCATTTTGACTCTTGACTCGGTTTCCCCCACCAAACCCCAATTACATATCTAAGAGGCTTATGCTTTACTTTAGCTTCAAAAGATAGTAAGAAAGATAACTTGGCTGAGGCCTTGGTCTTTGTATACACAGAACAGTTGGCCCCATTGCATGAGCTCTTGAGGGGCCTTGACCTCTCCTCCCAAGTTGTCTTATCATCCACAGAACTTACATCAGGTTCGACAAGCCATTGATACAGAGGCCCTGAGGAGGTTTGACCCTGGCCTGCCTGTCTTCCTATATATTTTTCCTGGGGAAACGTTATGCATTACTGGCACAGGAAGCAGAACCCATCCATTGGGTTCACTTCTCGGTGGGCAGAGCCCCCAGGGTATACTCTATGACCTACCAGATAGCCAACTGTATCATTAACAGCAGAGATATTACAGTCAGGACATTTGGCACTGAGCCTCATTCACTGATTGTTACATTCAAAATCACTGATTTTACCTGGCTTCAATGAAATGATAATAGAATTGCTACAGCTCTTGAAGGATTTTTGGGAAAAACTGACTGCCATTATGGCCCTTACAAATGGGTAAGTTCCTTTTCTGGCTTGGAGTGGAGGTCCTTTTATGGTGTTTACTGACAGGGAGGTGGGGGGAGCCAACACCTATAAAATCAATCTCCCATGAAGTAGAAAGGTCCACACAATTTAAAGAGTTATTTGCCATTGTTATAGCATTAGATATCATATTAGAAATACTCAGTCTATTTCTGACAGCCTCTTGCCCAACTTGGTTGAGGCCCATATTAAATTGGATTCCAACCCCATATCCCCTTTATGCTTCAGGCTCACTCTTTGCTTAAACAAGGGCTTAATCCCATTTATTTACAACATCTCTGACTTTACCTGTATTCCTATCCAAGGGAAACCGTCTGGTTGACCACCAGGCTTCAATGCCTCAATGTAATACTGTTACTGAGGCTACAGACTTCCATCTCTTAACCCATGTTAACTAGAGGGGGCTAAAACATAGTTTCCCACAGGTATCAGATAAAGACCTCAAAACCTGCCAGCCCTTTCTTCAAATCCCTCCCCTTCAAAATGTAGGAAGCAATCCCTGAGGACTTTGCCCCAGTCATCTTTGGCACATTGATGTTGTACACAACTCCCCATTTGGAAAACTTGAATATATTTCCTTTCTGTAGATACCTTCTCCCATGCCTGCTGGGCTTCAGTACATGCTGGGGGTGGGGAGAAAGGGAATCCAAATATGCGGGTATGCTATATGCTCCAATGCTTTGCCACCCTTGGATTACCTAGCTAAATTAAAACAGATAACGGCTCACGCTTCATTGGCAAGGCCTTTACAAGCTTTTTACATACCTGGAAAAATTTTCAACTCCACTGGCATTCCCTATAATCCTAGGGGCCAGGCCACTGTGGAAAGATGTAATCAAATACTTAAGACTCAATTACAAAAACAAAAGGGGAGTCTCTACTCCCCCATGATCAACTAAGAAAAGCATTGTTAACTGTAAGTATTTTAAAATTTTCTAGAGAAGATAAATACCTGTCTCCCTTTCATAAACAATGGTCTTGTCAGTTACCTACTGTACCATTTGGGTCAACTGGAGAGATCCCCTGACCGGGGCCTGGAGAGGACCAGACCCTCTCCTCACTGCAGGAAGAGGGTTTGGATGTGTCTTTCCCCAAAATTAGAAAAAGCCCATCTGGATACCAGCTAGAGACTTTAAATATTTACCCCAACAAGGGGATAATAATGATGATTCCAGGGGTGTCTCACCCCTGAGGATAGTGTTTTTACTCTCTCCCCCCAAACAACCAAAGATGTGGATACCATTGCTCGTCCTGATGCTGATGTCAGTTGTCCTGCCCAGTGATGGAGGATTCAGAGATCCACAAGATGCCAGAGATCTACTGGCTAAAAGAATGGGAAAGCCCTGTGATTGCAGTGGAAGAATGTTTAAAGTCTTGCCTGTAAGCGGGCAGACTATCAGTTTTTCAGATTGTGGTACTAAAGTGGCCTATAATACTATTGATAACTCTGGGTCCCTGGTCTCCGGGTCCAATAAATGGATATGTGCTGAAAAACCTAAAATTATACCCCTGGTTGACAGTAAACCAGGACCTTGCCCCTTTAAACCACACATTCAACTTGTTACACTGCTGTGCAAATGTGCACCCATAAGTCCATGAACAAGACCTACTGAACAGCAACTAGAAATCAGGTACCTGCTGGAGGCCCCGGAATCATAGGGGGAGATTTGGGGCATGCTTCCTCCCCCTGTTTTGGGACACCAGGACAGACTATCTGCTGGGAATTGACCCCATTGGTTATTCTGATCCGGGGGGGGGGGGGGGGTCCAGGATGAAGCCAGAAAACAAGTACAGCACAAAATAGAACAGCTTGTCCTGGTTCTATATCCTGAGCTCAGTTATCATCCTATTGCCCTCCCTGAGAACCAGGGAGGTCTTGCACTTGACTCCCACATTGAATCTCTCCTTCATATGGCCATTGCTGTGCTTAATCCAACAGCCCTTTTCCTTGCAGAAAATTGTTGACTTTGCCTTCAGTCAGGACCCCCAGGCCATTAGGTATAATTAGCAATATTACTCGGACATAATTGCCCGCAGCACTTCCTATTACCATCCAGCTTCTCCCTTCATTCCATTCTAAGGCTTGCATGTTGGCTCTGCCCTTCCCGGGTAACTTCAGTATAGATGTCGGCCATATTTTTCCTTCCTTTTGCGACCAAATTGTGATCATATCCAATACTCAACAATATCTACCTCCCGATGGTCCTTGTATGTGGAAGGGAATGGACTATGATTTTCTCCCCAGTAACTGGACAGGCCTTGTGCCCCTACCTTTCTGGTCCTCAATATAAATATAATCCCTGGAGACAAGGCTGTCCTTGTGCCCTCTTTTGATTATATGGGGGGAAGATCTAATAGGGCCATTCAGATGACACCCCTCCTTACCAGGCTGGGGATGACTGCTGGCATGGCCACAGGGGCCATGGGGATAGCCTGCCCTCCCACCTTTTCAGAAAGATATCCCCTCAGTTAACTGATGATGTAAAAGCCATCTCCAGCACTATACTGGACTTACAGAGTCAATTGGAATCCCTGGAGGAAGTAGTCCTCCAAAACAGAAGGGGATTAGAGTTACTAACTGCAGAGAAAGGGGGGTCTTTGTCTGTTTGTATAGGAAAAATGCTGTCTTTATGCTAATAAGTCAGGGACTGTCCAAGATAAGATAAAAAACAAAAACAACTCCAAGAAGACCTGGAAAGAAGACAGCGAGATTTCCAGGACAGTCCCCTATGGAGGGGCCTTCAGAGCTTTCCACTCTATCTTCTCCCTCTACTTGGCCTCTCCTTCTCCTTCTTACCATTGGGCCTGGTGTGTTCAACAACATCACACAATTTATCCATCAAAGGCAGGAGGTGGTCAAGATAAATCAGGTCGAGGTAAACTACCACAGGCTGGCCACTCTAGAGTCTGATCCCTCTTATGGCTGGTTGTCCTCCTACTAACACCTTCTGATCTCCATCTGACCAGTGATGGGTAAGCTCTCAGGTGGTCTGAGACAACCTAAGACAGGCCATGGAGCCAACCTCCATTAGAGATCCATGGCACTCAATCTCCCCAAGGGGGAGATGTTGGGCCCCAGATGTTGGATCTATCTCATCTGGGCCTCAGGCCTAATATAACTTCCTGAGCCTAACTTGAGTTTGGCGACCTGTGTCTGACCATGACTTCCACATATGAATGAGTCAACATAGCCTGACCCCAAACCGCCTCTGCTTGGCCACTGCTGTTGTGGCTTATATGGTGTAATCTCATTGGCCCAAACTCTCACTCATTTCCCCTCATCCAAGACTCCTACCTCCTCATCACCTCAGCCTATATAAGACCCTGCCTGAAGCAGTAAAGAGAGATCCTGCTTCAACAAGACTCCTGGCTCAATGAGCTTCTCTCCCTTGGACAGGGGAGGTCTGGGCCGCTGACACTCACCTTCCCACTCAGCCCCAGGGAGTGACCTGCAGGACGGGTCCTACCTCAGCCCCAAGGGTAGGCTAACCCAACAGGGGGAGGCTGTGATGATGCAGTCATTTCACCCCTGTAAGTAACCCCTCACTCATATCCCTGTAAGTAATCCCAATAAGACTGAACAGCTCACCAAGTTGGAATCTGGTGGTATATGTATTTTGGTCTGTTGTGGGCTTGATATCTAAGGTGAGTAGGTAAACTGTGTGTGCACTGCATCTCCCCAGGAAAAGTCTGTCACAGAACACTATCAAGGACTTGTAATACTAAGAGCTGAGGAACTTGATGAGCAAAGCTTGGAGTTACCGCCACTGAAGGAGTTGTAGTTTGTGTGCTCATGACTTCCACTGGAGCAGAGCAGCTGAGAGGTCACTACAGGACTATAAGCAGTGTTCCTATAAAGGGAGAGAGACTGTCCCTTCTTCTAAGCATTCCCAAGAGTCTGGTGAGCCCACAAGGGGATGCTCCATTCCAATAGTAGGAGGGGCTACTAGAATCAACCCAGCTTCCTGCCTAACTGACTTGTAGCTTCTAGAACTATGAGGAAACTGCTGTCACTTACATCATTTGCCTATATTACTATGGCAGGCTCAAACAACCAATATTTGAAGGGAGTCCTGAGATAGTAGCTTTGAAAACTTCTGAAGACAACAAGCCTTTGGTTATAGAAATAAAAATATTTTAAAACAACACTATATTCTGTAATCACAATTATCATTTGTTATTAAAAATGGAGAGGGGTAAACAAGATTATCCTTTGCTTTTATTGAGCTAGTGATATGGCTCAGTGGGTAGTCAGTCCCTTGGTTCCCGCCTACAGCCTACTGTGGAAGAGCCTCAGCTGTTCACTGTCCTCTTCACGTGTGCCATACACATACAGTAATAAATAAGACAAAATTTAAAAACCTTCATTTCTAGTTGAGGTGTGAAATAAACACACAATTAAAAGCCTGTGAAAATGTGAAAAAACATGAAAGAATGAACAAGACTACTTTGATTTCTAGGAGACGAGATGTGTTTGTGCGTTAGTGAGCACACAGATGAACCAGAGCAAATGGGAAGTCCATAACTACCTGATTACAAAGTCAGAAACACAAAACCAACAATAAACTTCCAATTTCGCTTTATGGAAGAAAAAAACAAAAGAATTTTAGAATGATAAATATTGCTGTGTAACTTTTCACTACTTAAATCTTATCAATAATACAGGAAAATGAAGAATTATTAGTAATTATTACCAGTCAGGAACTATTTCTATACATGAAAACATAAATTGTTTTTGGTTGATGATTACAGTTAATAGAACAAATACACAACAAACTGGAAGTCATCACAAATGACAGCTGTGTAGTCGTGGCCTTTGGTAATGAAGCTGTAGCTTAGGTGGATGAAAATTCTGGTTCCCTCACCGACTTCTGAGTTCTCCAGACCCAATGATGCTAATGGATGGCTCATAGTAACAAACTGTGCATTCAAGTAAACAGTTTTGTGGAGTGTCGCTCTAATCTAAAACATCTAACAGGACACTTCATTTATAAGGCTGTAAATTCTGGAGACAGCATTCAAAATTAATTTCATTTTACACAAGTTTGCATGGAGAGAAAATATGTAATTCTACTTGAGTTGACTTTTCTCTTGGTTTAGCTTTCACATGAAAATAATTACATACTCTGGAAAAGTATACTCAACCCTCAGGCATGCAATATCACTTTATCTTATAAGAATTTCTCCATGTTCCAGTTCCTTCCCTCCTTATTACATGCTGCGAAAGCAGCAATAATTTTTATAGTCAAATATCACTTCATAAGATATCAGGTGGTTTTCAATATTTACCATAGAAGTCATGCATGAAATTTAAACATTACAAAAGGTGACTTACCAGTTGACACTCCTGAAATATGCACATTTTCAGAAAGTTCTGCAAGAGCACCATTTCCTAAAATTAAACATAATAAATAAACTAATTTCCAAGGTAAAACTCATAGAAAAAATTTACATTCATAAAGAGAAGACTATACAGGATAACTTTCAATTTATCAGAAACTCAATTTTTATAATAATGTCCAAAAAGGTGTAAGACAAAAAATTTAGAAAATTACAATGCAATGCAATATAGAGATTTCCCAATTATTGAGAGCTGATTAACACCAGAAGGAACGATCAGCTTAGGTCAGCAAGAGCTGAGCCCCAATGCAGAGATGACACCCAGTTCAGAGCCAGTCCCAGCTGCTGGTCACTGAGCGAGTTCCTCAGCGCACTTTAAAAAAGGTCTTTCGGTGTCTTGTATCTCTTTCAACCTTTTACCATGGTTTTAATACTTTTAAGGAAGGAACAATTATTTCTTACTCTGGAAGACACTGATTTCTACACCTCCTTCCACAGAAGCACACAAGTAATGTGTCTAGTGCCATCGCCACCTAATAAAGTGTGACTTCTGAAAAGCAAATGGAGTCCCTTCGGGTATCCATCCCCATCAAATCACCCTCCCGAACACTGTTGCTTGCTGTGCTTCCAGGGCACAGGCTCTACCATGAAGCCACCTCCCAGTTCTTTCAAGCCAATCTAGTAAAACTTAGGAAGTGAAAGCAGAATTCTTTTAGATTGCATATGGAGGAAATCGCAGCGCTGTAACTATCGACCTTCCCTTCCCACCTCCCCATGATTAGGGGTCATTGCCCAATATCCCCTCTCACTCAGAAGAAACTGTTTATTTGACAATCACACTAAAAAAAAAAAAAAAAAAAAAAAAAAAAAAAGACAAAAGACAAATAAACAACCAGATCCTAGACCAGAAGAGCAAATGCTCAAACCATTGACAGATGAAAAAAAGGAGTCAAAAGCACACTCAGTGGACTACAGCACTGGTGCAAATGAAAGGATCAGTTAAAACAAAACAGCAGGGGAGTGAGAGCAGGTGTGCACATCACCTCTGCGAGCAAACCTGGCTGTGCAGTAATATTACATAAGCACCATTTATTTTGTCCACAATGTAAGTCATGCCTATGAAGAGCCAGCACCGTTAGAATGATCCTGTCCGCCTCTTTACCACACACAACTTGCGTATTTTAAAGGCAGAAGAAACAAAATAAGAAAGACATTCAGTAACCAACTACTGCCATTTGTCAGAGGGCAGTGTCTACTCAAGCACAGAGTAACCCAAGAAAATGTGAAAACTGGGGTGGCATGTGGGCTTCCCATACGATACACATCTACATATTACAGTGTGCTTCTGATAGATATCCTTAAAGGAACATATGAAACTGCAGATTTTAATGTTGGATGTACGTTATGTTAAATCCTTTTCTTGAACAGTAAACAGAACAAGCTGAAGGAGGAAGTGGCAGACTGTGGACTTTAGACTAGGTGGCCAAACATGTAATAGCATCTCCACCACCTAGAGAGCAGTCATTTAGACATTTATATTGCTTACTTTAAAGAAGAGTTCAGATTAGTACGTTCCACATGCCCATGTGTACGTCTGTATAAACTCGGATAGGTCTAGGAGTGTGTAAAACTGTAAACTCCAGGAATTGGTTAAACAGGTGTATTTTGTACATTTAAATGGGACTGAATTTGTTTTATGCATATATATGCGCACAATTTCTTTAAAAATGTTATTCAAACTACATAAAAAAGAGAAAGACAAATGGATAAATATTGTTCATACCTATCAGTCTATACGAATATTAAGAAAACACTACACTATTCAATGTTTAAAAAATATTACAATTTTAGAAAAGCATCAGTGCTATTAGAAATAACACCCTCACATACAAAACTGATACTGCTGATTTTCCATAAACTCACTCTTACTTGAATGGAGTCCTTTCCAGGAGTCAAAAAAAATGATAATCTGTTAAAATTGAACATTTTGTTTTTATTACCTTGGCTCTCTTTGGCTTACATTAGTTGGATTGGATAACTTAAGTGTTCTGCCAAGAAAAATTCCATCACTTCAACTTCTATGTTATCAGTAACAACTCAAAGAAAGTAGTTCTGGCCCCTCCAACCTTAAGAAACAAACACCACATTTACAAATGTGCACACTCTCCCTTCACTGTGGCAGCAGCACATATGTATCTATAAAATCCCACAGAATACTAGCCTTAATGTAGCAAATACTGGAAGAAGAAAACAGTGTAATAAGCATTACTTCTCTAACTATACTTAGCAGCCAGTTAGTTAAAACACCAGCCAACAGAGTGGGTAACATCTAAAAGGATTTCAATAAAAACGTTCACTGGCACCTAAAGGAGGAAATTGTTTCTTTTGAAACACTTTGTTTCTAGTATCACTAATTCAATACTACGAGGGGCTAATGGTCCTCATTTCACAAGATAAACACTAAGAAGGGTTAATGATTCTCATATCACTAACTAAATGCTGAGGATTAATGGTCCCCACTTCACTAAACACTAAAGAAGAGCTAATAGTTCTACTCTGCAACCTTCTGTAGTTCTGACAAGCAACCAGGAAAAAAGTTGTGTGAGGCTCAGCTACAGTACAGTGACAGCATGAATTCCCCGGGGATCCAATCCCAGCTCTGTGGCATTTAGACACTGACATTAATTGGACTACTTCTTGAAAGCCTGGACTTGTTCACTTGAATAAAGTGGTGGTATCATAAATAATGCTTAAATTTATGGTCTCTCCATCTGGTGGTTTCTTTCTTTCTATTCTCTTTTCACTCAGTAGCTTAAGCTCTTGAATAAAAACCATATTGAATGTTTGGCAGATATGGGCCAACTAACTCCTAAATGCCTTTCTAGCATCCATTCAGTGAGTCTGTAACACTGAACAGTCATTTTACACAGGAAGAATTCAAGGCTCCTTATGGTTTAGTTTTTTGTTTTTGTTTTTCCCCCAGAGCCAGGAACTGCTGGATGAGTAGAAACCTGGACAGCAGTCATTTAGACATTTATATTGCTTACTTTAAAGAAGAATTCAAGTTCTCTACCAATTCTCATGCATAACGGTGTATTTCTAACTTATAAACAAAGTATTCAGACATGGATGCATTTTCTGTTTATAAGAAACAGTGCTTGGTTCTTGGAGTAAACCCATTAGAGACAGCTACCCCAATCTACACGGAAAAGCAGCCTTAAAGACTGGCAGCTGACAACAGCAGCCAACTACTTCTTTTCTGCTATATATATTAGACTTACACACACACACACACACACACACACACACACACACACACACACACACACACACACACACACAGTCCAAACAAACCAGTATAGTTTGTCTTTTACTATATTTAAAGAAAAAGTTCAAAATCCTAGCTAGGCTTGTTAAGTTCTCCAGACTAGTTCTACCTAGTGGCATGTAAAATTTCATCTCTCATTCTGCCTTTCCTTTGCAATAATAATGGATTGGCCTTAGAAACATTATCAGAGATCTTGCTGTACTTTGCACCTTATAGCAATGGTTCTGATTCCCTGTGCTGGGTTAATCCATTCTGCAGTGGACCTCTATGGTGTTTGAAAAACTGCTGAAAATGTATCACATTTGTGTTTGCTGTATGTCGGTTATAATTCTCGTATAGGCCCTACTTTTGGGAGGGGAGGAGATGGGGGAAGAGCCATGGATTCTGCGACTTTTCAATCCTGGAGATTAGCACAGACCATGACATAAATAGAAATATGCAGTCTCTATCTGCTCAAATAAAGAGTACGTGATCTATAACTAAGAGTTATGCCAAGTTCCGGTTCCCAAAGGGCTGGCAATCTCCTGAAAGATGACCCCAAAATGCACGAAATAAAAGCAAAGTATGCAAGTGTTCGTATCAAGGAGGGAGTGTCAGGGACTTTCTGCAGTAGAAACCTAGGGGTCAGGGATGGTGTGCCCACTATAATTTCCCATATCAGCCAATTCAATTGCAAACGAAATGTCAACCTGCATCTGTAGATTATGTAACTGCACATCTATTTGAAAAATGCAGGACAGTAAACACAGGAAAAACTGGTGAAAATTGGGATTTGAAATGGCATAAGCACACAGCAGAAAAATAAAAACAAGAAACTGACACAGAGGATTCTTCCTAAAGGTGAGAATAAGAACTGGAGTAAGCCAGCAAATCCATGTTGAACAAAAAAGCTGGGGTACTAGACCTTAGTCTATGATGTAAGATGGCGACAGCCAAAACAACAAGGACAAACAAGGTGGGTACACAGGCTGTCCCTGGACATCCTAGCAGAGCTGGGAAATCTTATCAGGATAAGGGAACAGAAACTGGGTTAGACAGGTATAATATTCAGAGCACGATAGAGTGAAACTCTGAAAAAATTATCCCAAAATGTGCACCAGGGTCCTAGTCTTAGACTAATTTGCATGTGTGTATGGTGAGTCTTCCCAAGGGACAGATCAAGAGCTGCTACAAGGCAGAAGTTAAAGACACTTTCGGCTCACCTAGTTGAAGAAGTTCTTTCAAGTGTGGGAAAGCTCTCAGGTGGAGCGTTCCAGAAGATCTCCGGGGTATTATCAGCAATTAGAACATGCATAACAGCCGTAGGGCTAACCCAATGCTTTACCCAAGGCCACTGCTCCGATTCCCCTTGTGAAACTTCCCAATGGCTCAGTGTGAGGTAGGTAAGCAAGTACGGCATTTGCCATCAGCCTCAATGATCTGAGTCTTATCTCTGGACCCCACATGGTAGAAAGAGAAAACTGACTCCTGCAGGTTGTCTTCTGAACTCTACACTGCATCACAATATGTATACAAGCACACATATGCACACACACACAATAAGTTCATTACTTAATAAAATTATAATGAAAACACTTTTTAAAAATTGCTGGTGGGAGCATAAATTTGCACAGCCACAATACGCATAACAAACACACACCTGTGTAAGGGGAAATAAAAACATCAAACAAACAAGCAAATCTAAAAATGCTGGTCAAGTTCTAGAAGGAAATGTAATAAGCACTTAGATATTTTTTATGAAACATCACCCGGCACCAAGTCCTCATTTACACCCTAAAGCTCTGCCTTTGCTGTATGTCTGTCTGATTTATGTCTGCACAGGCACAGGCGTCACCATAGGAACATCTGTCAACCTGACCTGTCATCCCTCTTCCAGCTGAAGGCACAGACCTGCAGTCACCTGGATCATTAGCAGCCAGTAGGTGGAGTGAAGTGGTCCATCTCACACAAACAGCTTCCTTAAACTACCATGTGCAACCAGAGTACCAGAGTCACCTGACCCATCTTGGGTAGACAGCTACATCTCATCAAGATGTGGTCTGGGCCTTCTTGCCCTTCACTTAAAAATAAAGCTATTGTCAGCACCCCAAAGATGTGCTGGCACCACTGGACCTTCAACACATCAGGGGCATTTCCTCCCTACTTTTGCCATTGCTCTTCTCTAAAGTTTTGTGCTGGCATGGTGGGCCAGCCTTGCCTGTTGGGGCTGCTGGAGGTGGGACTTTAGCCATAAAATCCCAGATACAGAAACATTTCACAGGAGTGACAGAAAGCAGCTCAGTAGTGCCTACAGTGGGTATGGAGGGCAATTGCCTTAAACCACAGGGTAAGAAAGTGTGAGATGATGAAACTTTTCTGTATTTTGGGAAGGGAAGTGTTACATGTGCATTTATTTATGTTAGGAAAAACTCACCAAAATGTATCCTCAAAATGAGTACATTTTGCTGCAAGAAAATTTTACCTCAATAAAATTACTTTTTAAAAAAGGGAGAGGCAGGCCGGACTCCAGACAAGATTTGATTCAGATCGAGCTTCCTCCATCTAATCCTGCTGGCCACACACCACTGTCCTGCTCAGCCTAACAAAGCAGCTGTAGAAGTTCCAGATATCACACCCACAGGAAGTCAGAATGTCAGGCTCATTCTGTTTACAGCTGTTGAAATCACATGACAAGCTTTTCACAAGAAAATGAATGGATTGAAGGTCCCAGGCTGAGGGGTGAGCTGCTAATTTTTCTAAGGCACACTAGGGCATTATTAAGAAGAGGAAGGGGACAATTGGATGGCTGGCAAGGGACAACCTCCAACTGCAGCATTCTGTTTTCAGAGATTCACAGTTGAGGCTTGTTTTCAATTCTAACTTCTTCTATTCCTTTATACCAATCGTTTTGTGAAACACAGGTAGGTTAATGCAGCAGTGACGAATTTGGGGACCATGCTAGTGAGAAGTAACTAGAAAACTATGGTCAGCATTCTGCATCCTTTAATGACATAACAAACTTGGGCATTAGCCATGAAAGTCAGAAAGAAAAGAGTCATGGAGACACTGCCTGCCTCCCAATAGATGAACACACCCCAAAAGGAAAGTGAATTTGAACTATGACATGGAACCTTCTACAGAGATCAACACACACCACAGAGACAGCATGTAACCATTTGGCACATGTAGATATTGGTCATTTGAAATGGGGGCATTGTACCATAAAAAATAAGTTAATTTGATTTAGTTGTAATCATTTCAATCTTAGATTTAAAATAGTACCTGTGGCCATGTAGACTTGGTTTTAAATCCAGTTCTAATTTATAGAAAAGGCAGAGGACAGGGAGCATCTTTAATTGCATTACTAAGATACACTTGGCAAACTCCAGATCAGAAATTATAAAACTAGTTTCTTTAAAACATATTTGTTTAATTACAAAAACAACATTCAAAAAGCTGTGTTTGAACTTAAAAACAGAAAAAAAGGCTTAAATGAATGTAAATTTGAACGTAGCTGGATTCTTTAATAAAACCGAGTGCTTTGTTTAAAACTAATAATAAAGTAATAGAATTTATAGTCATTAAAAATGAAAGCACTTTGTCTTTTAGAGGTGCATTTTAAAATATTAAAATCCTGGCAGATGTCACTTCACAATTCCAATGTGTTAGCTCTTGTTTTAACTTACCTTACATATTTTATTTATATTATCCCTTAGAAGCTTGTTTCCTAGTGAGACAGAAAGGTAAGTGAATCTGGTAAGGGAGGATGTGGGAGAAACTGAGGAGCAGGATTAGAGAGGTGAGAAAAATAAAAAGAAAATCTATTGATGGATGAGGTCTGAGAGACAGCTGAAGAATTAAGCATATGTATTGTTCTTTTAGAAGGACCCAAGTTTGAGTCCTAACACCAAGGTAGGATATCTAAAAACCTCCTGTAATTACAGCTCTAGGGGATCTCACAACCTTCTCCAAGGCCACACACGTTACACACTCACATACACACAATAAAAATAAATCTTTTATACATTTAAAAATAAATGTATGAAATGGTGCCTGTTGGCTGTGCCAAAATGTGGGGGAGGAAGCTATTAACAGGGCAATGAGCAAGACACAGAGTTCTGAGTTAGTGGTTGCCAGGGCTTAACTCTGGGGCACATGTAGGGGGCTCATTATTTTATTTGAAGGTCTCCATTAAAAAACATGAAAATAAACAAAACAAAACAAAACAAAAACCCAAACAGAAACAACCAAAGTCTCACAAAAACCTGGTAGTGTTTTATGCTGAGTATACGGCACAGAAAATGCTGTTAAAGGTTTGTACAAATGACTTAAAACATGCAGGTATTTTTCCAGTCTTCTTGATACTTTAGCCATCTCAAATATGTAAAATAAAGCATTTCTGACTTCTTACAGTGTTCATTCTTAGTTGCTGTTTTGGGGGTATATTTCATATTAGCACTGCCAGTCACAATTCCTCACTGAAGGCAGTTAGGGCAGGAACCTGAAGGCAGACACTGAAGCAGAGATCACGGAGGAATACTCGTGTTACAGGAAAGGACAGGAAAGGACAGGACATATGCCGAGTGGCCACATTTTCTCAGAACCACCCTGAATCCTGGCTTTCTGCTAAATACAGTCCTATGATCTGAGCTCCCATCTGGGCATCCTTTAAGAGAAAGAAGCAGCAGAGAGCTCTCCCCTCACATCTGCAAGAGCAGAGGCATGAGAGCATATAGGACTGCAGTTTGACACCATGGATCTTGATTCTAGCATCCACAACTTCAGAAAACACGATGTCTGTTGTTAGGTGCCAGCTGCAGGCAATCTGATGTGGTGGTTCAAACAACCTAATGCATACAACCTAATACATACAATTTCCCCAGATATAGTTTGACCTGTTTACGAGTTCTTTGAAGATATCTAAAGTATTCAGTCCAATATTCTGAGGAAAAGCTTCCTAGCATCAAAACAACAAAAACATCACCAACAACAAATGGCTATCATGACTGACGCTCCATACCAAAAAAAATTAAGATTAGATTTTCCCATTTCATGTAATTCTAGTATTACTACAATTATTTTATTGTATTCTGCATTTATTTTATTTCTACAACCTTCTAATTTAAGTCATCCATGACAGATTTTTATAAACTGACCACATGTGTGCACACGTGCGCACACACACACACACACACACACACACACACACACACACACTTATACACAGACACTCACACTCAATTAAATGTAAAGGAGATCTTTGTGATGACATGAACTATTCAGTACAAAGGCTAAGCAACATATGCTCTCAGGACGTAAAGAATGAATCCCACCCCAGAGAGGACACACAAGGATGAGCACAGGATGAGCAAAGATGTGGCTTCTGCTGCTGAGCACTGGTGAGTGTTCGTGAAGATGAAATAATTTTCATTCTAAAATTGGCTAGAATCGTCCATGTAAGAACTTGTAATCGATAAGAAAAGGAATTTAAGATGGTACAAGTTCAACGACTCCTACTTGTCATTCACATTAAGGTATTAGGAGAGTTACAATTCCAACAAAGTCTCATAAATTACACGTTTATAGTATTTCATTAACAGCTTTATTAGAATATATTTCTTATATCATAAAATAATGCAAAAGTGTATAGTCAGTAACTTTTTTAGTATATTCAAGAAGTTACCCAGCCAACTCCACTTTCTAAGGTCTGAATGTTTTCATCGTTCCCCAAAGCTTGCATTCCCTCCCGTATGTGTATGTGTGTGTGTATGTGTGTGTATGTGTGTATGTGTATGTGTGTGTGTATGTGTGTGTATGTGTGTGTGTATGTGTGTGTATGTGTATGTGTGTATGTGTATGTGTGTATGTATATGTGTGTATGTGTATGTGTGTGTATGTGTGTATGTGTATATGTGTATGTATATGTGTGTATGTGTATGTGTGTATGTATATGTGTGTATGTGTATGTGTGTATGTGTGTGTATGTGTGTATGTATATGTGTGTATGTGTGTGTATGTGTGTATGTGTATGTGTGTGTATGTGTGTATGTATATGTGTGTATGTGTATGTGTGTGTATGTGTATGTGTGTGTATGTGTATGTGTGTATGTATATGTGTGTATGTGTATGTGTGTGTATGTGTGTATGTGTATGTATATGTGTGTATATGTGTGTATGTGTATATATGTGTGTGTATGTGTGTATGTATATGTGTGTATGTGTGTGTGTATGTGTGTGTATGTGTGTTGTGTATGCATGTGTGTGTCCGTGTCCTATGCTGGGCCCCTAACAACACACATCTTTTTCTTATTCTGTGGACTCCTATTCTAGTCAACACATGAAAACTACGCTCACTCTACTTCATTCCCTTTCATGTCTCAGTAATATTGTTATGGATATATGTATACCTGCTCATCAACTGAATAAATGGTGCAGCCTCCACCTTTTCTGAGGGTATGTTCACATCTCTCCAATGTATACTCAGAGAACACAATTGGTGGTATCTGCTCTGAGGAATGACCAAACTTTTTTCCAGAGGGCTGTAGCAGTTTACATTCCCACCAGTCAAGTATGAAGTGTGTTTACATCTTTGCTTGTCCTTGTGGTCGTCCACCTTTGTGAGTGTGTATGTGCTGCACGTATAGGAGTATGTGTGCCCATGAACATACATATGGAAGACATGGTGTCTCCCCCTCTCCTCTTCTGCTTTGCTGCACAGTCAGGTTTTCCCACTGAAGTGGAGGGAGCCATTTAAGCTAGGTAGCTCTCAAAGCTCTTGGTATCTGCCTGTTTCTGCTCCTCAGTGCTGGGTGACTGACATGCACAGCTATGCCTGGCTTCTTATATAGGTGCCAGGAATGTCAACTGAGGCCCTTATGCTTGCAAAACAAGTGCTCTTAACTCCTGAGCCATCTCCTGTCCCTCATCTGCATTTTTAAAGTCATCCTCCTGGGTGTGAAGTGGCATTCTCACACATGGCTTTACATTTCTCTAGTGAATAATTCATTCTCTCTCTCTCTCTCTCTCTCTCTCTCTCTCTCTCTCTCTCTCTCTGTGTGTGTGTGTGTGTGTGTGTGTGTGTGTGTGTGTGTGTGTGTGTGTGTATCTCCTCTACCCCCTACCTGAAGAGAAGCTTAGTAGCTTAGTAATAGTTCTGGGAAGGGCTACTATAAACTATTTTACCAATCACTGATAAAACAGAAGTCCAGAGAAAAGGGTCAGTCACTTGTTAGGAATCAGCTGTGCTAACATATAATTTATTTGGAAAACGCCATGGATTTCAAGAGGACCATCAGGATGCTCTAACAGGTATACAGTGCTGAGCCAATACTAAACCAGGACAAAACATTTCCACGATCCAAACAGCTCTCTAGTTGCCCTCTGCAGCCAATCCCATTCCACATCCCTCAAGTTCAACAGCCTCTGAGCATCAACATTGTGTGCTGTGTTGAACTTGCCATATACTATTAAATCTGCCTCTTGAAGTTGTAAGAATATCATTACCCCATATCATAGAGGAAGAAAATAACCCAGGGGAAGTAAGGTACCCAAGATATTTCAGCTAGTAAGTGGTAGGGCCAAATGAAATTCTAATCGATTTCATTTCATCATCAAAAAGGTTTTATAAAGTAAGCAATTTGCCTTTGTTGAAAAACTTTTAATGTCTGTTTACGTGTATGTCTATGGAGCACTGGTAGCTGACCTCTTTAAAAGAAAACTTGCCCAAACTCCACTACCCTGTTTTGCTATTCTGATAGTGACCCAAAAGGTCTCTTTATTGGTTTGCTATTATCTTCCTGGTCTCCTTCAGTATTTCAACTTGTGACTCCCAAGGTATTGTATATCTGCTTTGTTCCCTTTCCCCATTATAAACAAACTAAATATTAAGAACTATATGTGTGTTATAGTTAACTGTTATAAGTTTAACACCCCTTCATAGCTACTGTCAAGGTAGGGTTAGGCATGTTGGCTTTATTGACAATACATTTCTGTTTCCCTTGTTAAGGCAGTATTCCTTTCCTATCTGGCTTGTTGAATACATAAACTTAATATTTTCTTTCTAAAGATGTTCTGTAGCTATGTGGCTCTAAGGTTTCCTCTGAGAGGTCTAGTGATGCTCTCTTTTTATAGGTGGGTCTCCAGAGATGCCCTGTTATTGGTGGGTCGCTTTTTAAAACTTCCTATACACCAGAATCAACAATAGTTAGGCTAGCAGGTGGCCATGCTTTCCTATGTTCGCTGCCATCACTAATAACATTTTGACATTTATCTCAACCAATGAAATCAACCAGAAAAAGTACCAACTTTGTAATAAACATATGGGATTTATAATGTATCAGGATGCAGAAAACCTACCTTTAAAGGAACTAGTTTAAAAAGTCAAATTTATAAATCACAAAATTATGAAAATCAATAACATTTATATATTTATATATTTAATTTTCCTAACTTTAACATGTTTTCTTATTTCCCATTACATATATGGCATTTTTCTGACCTTTATAATGCATGAAGAATGAGGAATCACCAAACCCATACTTCTAGCCATGACCACAAAGCATAAAATAGTGAATGCTATTTGTTTCGTAACAGTTTCCTCTGAGATAGAAACATTCCACCCTGAAGGGAAGCTCTTTAAACAAGGCGGTAAACAAAACAGCTCCAGAAGTCCCTAAAACTGACCAGACTCACTAGGCCCCTCTCCAGCAAGCCAAGCTGCAAAGACTAAGGTCAGACTAACAGCCAGGAAGAAGCAAACCAGCTGAGCTGCTTCAAGGAGGTTCAGATCAACTGAAACACCTGGAAAGGACAGGCTCTCGCTTGAGCTGCACAGGATACCCTGTGCTCTAGCGTCACTCCTGTGAGTAACGTCTCCTCCATATCCTGTAAGTGACCCCAATAAAACTCACTGGTTCACCAAGCCGGACTGTGGAAGTATCCACACTTTGGTCTGTCATGGGCTCCCTTTCTAGGGTGAGTAGATATGTACAGTGATTCTTTCCTCTAAAGAAGTGTCACACAACAGTATTCTCCACACGGAAAGCTGGTTCTCTAGTTTATCAGGAGCTCTGTCATGCAAGCAAAGGAGTTTACGATTACACTGGATCCTAAGTCCTTCATCGACCCTCCTGCTTCATCTTCAGATCGTTCCTCTTGTCTGGGCCCGTGTTTCCTCTTACATCTATACACAGGTGTTTCTTGTGCAGTAAACAAAACGAGTCTTTCTTTTCAGGAGACATTCCTTTTCTATATTTGAATCTTTCCCCTTTCAGTCTAAGATTCTTTTTGTTGTATTTTTAGCCAAGGGTTTTGAAAGGAAAATTGACAGTCACCAGCAGAGTGTCCTCACCTGTCTTTACTCCAGGTCTTCACAGGCAGCTCTTATCCCTGGCTAACCTCGGGCACACTCAGGAGCTCAGGTTTGCCTGTAGCACCTACCTACCCCTAACAAGAAGCCCCACGTGAAGTTAAACATAATCACCAACGACATTAAATACAACACCTCATCCTCAAAAGCCATCTACTTTCGAATCCAGTTTTGGATAGGTGGGGAAGCACAAACAACAGAAGAGTACCCACCAACTCAGTTCCGGTTCTGGATACTCAGTACTGTTGTCTGGCCTTTGAATGATGCCACACTCAACTCTAGCTCCCATCTCCTTGAAAACCGCATCAGTCTTTTATAATGTTCTTCAAGGCTTCAACCAATGTTCTTAACTAAAACTCTGTGAATTACTAATATTCTTGCCACTAGTCAGGGACCTTGAGGCATACTATACTGTCCTGTTCTTTTCTTTCCTAGAAACTTTTTGACTTACCTGTTTCTATGGTTTGAATGTGAAATACCCCAGCTTATGCTGCCATTTTAAGGATGTAGAGACTAGGAGGCAGATTGTGGCTGGTGGGAGGTCACTAGAAGTGAGCCTCTAAATGTTTACCATATGGTTCCTGCCTAGCTCTCTGCTTCCTGATGCCACTGCCTCACTCAGCTGCCACAAAGGGGTCACTGTCAAGCCTTCCCTGTGATGATGGACTCACCCCTCTGAAACCACGAGTCACAATAAGTCTCTTCCCCATTAAGTCCTGTCTGTTGGGTTTTTTTTAGTGATGAGAAGCGACCGACAGAGAAAAGGAGCAACAGACTGCTGCCATAATAAACTGAGCGGAGTGGTTAGACCTCTGATCCGGTTATGGGAGGGATACAGAAGAGTCTGGAGATGTGGATTAGAGAAGGTTTACAATACTGTAACTTCCTGTAGTGGAAAACCAGAAACCCAGTAAATACTGTGCTCATCAAGCTTCACAGCAGAAGGGATGAAAACAGAATGAGTGAAAGACTCTCTGTGCTGTGTTCCGGTAAAGAATCGTGAGGCTGAACACAAAAGTAAGGGGCTGATATATGTGGCAGAGGAAATTCCAAGGCAGTATAGCATTCAAGCTGTGAATTAGTTATTGCTTGCTGCTTTTACCCAGTTTTACAGTGGAAATCACAAGCCAAAAAGCAGAGCAAGATTTATAAGGTGTGCTGTTTGGGCAGGAAAGAAGTGTAAATAACTTTTAAAGTTGTTGACAAAGTAAGTTTGGAGAAAGCAGTAGTTGACCAGTAAACAAACAAACAAGCCTATTATAGGGACTCAGCTCTGCCTTGAGACAACAGGAGAAGTTCCTGGATCAAGATAACTGCCATCAAAAGCCCAAGGTGTAAAAACAAACTCATTTGAAAGAAGAATATCTGAAAATAGCTTTGAGGGCATCTTTTTGGAAAAGGCTGCACAGGGGAAGTTTCTTGTTGCAGAATATTTAGCTATAAAAAGATATGTTGCATTTATTTACGTTGTGGGATATTTGTTTAACCATGTAAAGATGTTTTGCATTTAATTGTGTAAAGATGTGTTGCTGTTTTACCTTGCCTGTCTAAGGTATCTGATTGGTCTAATAAAAAGGTGAACAGCCAATAGCAAAGAAGCTATAGGAGAAGCTTCCGAGCAGGGAGAGTAAGTAGTTGGAGGAATCGAGCCTCAGAAAAGAAAGAAAAAAGAGACACCAGGAGCCAGTCAGCCAGACCCAGAGGAAGCAGGAAAGTAGAACATAAAGAATAAAAGAAAGGTTAAAAAAACTCCCAGGCAAAATGTAAATGAATTTCTTAGAAATAGGTTTCATTAAAGAGCTAGTGTGACAAGCCTAAGCTAAGGCTGAACATTCATAATTAATAGTAAGCCTCCATGTCTTTATCTGGAACTATTTGGCAGCCCAAAGAAAATTGCAACTATAGTTCATCTACACAAGGTCAACTGCCCAGACATTCAGAGACCACAGAACTCATGGTAAAATCAGGCTTGGCTATTTCTCAAACTGGCAGCAGAGCTTGGCCTTTTTTACAGGATGCTAGCTTTGGAGAAATGTAAAATGCAGAAGGGTCACTGATGTTTACACCAAGGTTCCAGAGAAAGACCAGACAAATGTGTAGTAGGGTTGGATTCTCTTAAGAAATCCCCTAAGAAGCTATACAGGAAGCTTTAAAGGGGAATCTTAAGTTGAAACCCCCTAACCCCCAGGATGTTGGAAGCTCCAATAATAAGAACTCTTGCACTGGCTGAAGCCACCCTAAGAAAGAAACCATGTCAGCTACAGGTAGCAGGGCCACGGGGGCAGGGCTAATCAAGTCCAACTGGCGCTCAGATGATGGCCCCATATATCTGAGATGATGGACGTGGACATGTAGGATTTAATATTTGTCCTACTGGGTTTCAATCATGCTTTGGTCTATTCTTTTCTTGCTATGCTCATTTCTCCCTTTGGAATGGGCAGGTTTACTCTGTGCCATTTTATGTTATACTGTATATGACTTTCTTTTGTTTTACCCCTGTTCACAGCTAAACATTTGCCTCCAGCCTCAGAGCTAGTTAGGCTTTTAATGTTGAAACTTGCCAGGCAGTGGTGGTTCATGACTTTAATTCCAGCACTCAGGAGGCAGAAGAAGGTGGATCTCTGTGACTTTAAGGCCAACCTGGTCTACAGTGAGTCCCGGGAAGCAAGGGCAACACAGGGAAGCCATCAGGGGTTTAAGGGTTCCTCTTCCTTGGCATTCCTGCCAAAACTTTTCACTGCAGCCCCTGATGACAGCCTTTCTGACTGCAGTGAGGGAGAACTTTGGTGTACTTTTGATTTGCATTTCCCTGATGGCTTGAAGAGGTTGGGCATTTCCCCCTTGCATTTATTGGCTACTTGTACTGGTTCATTTTAAAATCTGTATGTAGTTCACCTGTTGACTGGATTAAGTCCCTCGGAGAGGTGTTTTCCTCTCATATTTTGGAGACTGATCATCTGTCAGCCAAATAGCTGAAGAGATCCCTCTTCTTCCCTGTGACTTTTCACCAGGCTTTTCCTTCCTACCTTGCAGATGTCTGTCAATTTCCTGCAATCTTGTGTCAATTCCAGTTGTTTCCTGAGCTACTGGAGTCCTTCTCAGAAAGCCCTTGTTATGCGCATACACTTGGAGTATTTCCTCTATGTTCCCTTTAGTTATTTCCAATCAGATCTTGTATTAATGTCTTGGATCCAATTCGAATTGATCTTTGCACAGGGTGAGGACTAAGAATCCAGTTTGGGTTTACCCAGCACCACTCATCCCATGTATGCTTCTGTCAAGAACCAGATGACTGATTCTGGTCTTCTACTCAACTCCAATAATTCCCATGTCTGGGTTGGTGCCAGCATCATACTGTTAATGGCTTTACCCTAGAGACTCTATTCTGCCACTGAACCACTGACTGTGCCTTAACATTGCCTACACAAGGAACTGGAATTCTGTGCACCCTTGACCCTTCCTCTTACCTGTCTTAGTGAACGACACTACTGTCTCCTATTTGTCCAAACACTTCATATTCTTTCTGCCATCTCTCTCTTCTTCCATGCAGTTCTCTTGATTTTTCTCACCGTTCTTTCTAAGCCTCCTAATATTTCTTTATTGTGCGTCCCTAAGACGTTCCCATCTTTTTGCATTGAATAGAAGCTCCCCAAGGATAAAAACACAGACCAGTGCCTGGCTCATAGGAAACAGTGGATGAACACTTGCTAAGTGTGGGAGTGAATGAATCAGCCCATTCGCTGGCTTCCTCCTTCTGATCTTACAGCTCTCTGATCCTTGGCTCTGTTCTCTCATTCTCTCAACTGCTACAAGACAATTTTTAAAAAGGCATGCCTCATATTAATCTTTAAAAGCTGTTTCAACTTCTTTAAGCATAAGAACTCATAAGGCCCATATGCTGTGGCTCATTCCTATCTTTTAACCTTTATCATGAGCTTCCTCTTTCTGTTCTACCTTGTACATCTGGATTCAGCTGCTGAACCCTGATGTTTTCAGGATGAAGTCCCTCTGTCTGCAGTGGTCTACTGCCAATAATTAGTGTGCTGAGCCCCATGACCCAGCTCAGGAAATATGTCTGTATTTAGAATAGGGAGGGTCTTTCTGTTTCTACAGGATGTAAAGCTAGCACCAACTCCTGAACATATACCACAGCCCTTATCATTTCTGGGGGTGAACAATGGACTGCCATAATTTGTGTAACGAGTTCAGCTAATTTGATTCAGTTGAGCCCTGAGTACCTTAGGCATGCCTCTGCTGGCCTTGCTGTCACCTAGAGCACCTATCCGGTTTCCAACAGTAAGATTTGCTAATGCTTACCGATTCAATGGCTCAAGCTACCAGATTTTGAAATAAGGCACAAAACACCCTAAGGGCAATTTAAATTTTGGCTTTATGTTACACTTGTTAATGAAAGGAATAGGAAAGCCCAGAAAGGGAGAGAGACGGGTATTCCTAGGGAGACGGGTATTCCTAACTAATGGGAGACTGCATGAAAGCCACAGGAAGAGAATCAGATTAACTGTCACCCTGATTAGAGGCATAGAGAGCACTGTTTGGCAGTGGCCTTGTGAGTGTAAAGTACTTGAAAGGGGCTTTTAAAGATGCTGAGAAGTCCCACACTTTAAGGGAAGGCTCTGTCTTTGCACTGGTGGAGTGGGAAGGAGGCAGCACCAAGGAAAGCACATGTTGCTACCATTTCCAATTTCTAGCAACTCCTGGACTCACCCTGAGCTTCCAGACTATAATCCTAATAAATATGATTAGTCCATTTCTCCTCTCAGCGAACTTACCTCTTAAAAGCTTATCTCACAACTCGCCCACTTCACAAGTCTAAAACTTTTATCATATATGGGTCAGCAAGATGGCTCAGTGGATAGAAGTGCCTGACAACCTGCATCCAATCCCAGGGTTCCACAAGGTGGCAGGAGAGGACCAACTCCTGAGATCTAGCCTCTTGTCTCTACCAGAGTACCAGAGTGTGCGGCCTCTGGATGCCTGCACTCCCACATATGCATGTGAGTACAGACACATACACACAATAAAATCATATAGAAACACCACATGGGAATTTATCCTTTGTTATGTAACTTTTTTAAAGGATCTCATGTAAATGTACCTTCCTCTGTCATGTGTCTGTGCTTCTTCCAAATGAAAGAGAAAATATCTGTACAGGTGTGTGTGTGTGTGTGTGTGTGTGTGTGTGTGTGTGTGTGTGTGTGTGTGTGTGTGTCCACCACATGTAGAAGCCAGAAGAGCTTGGGTATCATTAGGTGCTGCCTACCTTCTTTTGACGGGGGGTGGGGGGGGGGTGGGGGTGGGGGGTGGGTACTAAATGGTATATTAGGCTGGTGAGCCCTAGAGATCTACCCATGCCTTCACCTCCCTGGGGCTTGGATCACAAGTGTGCATGGTCACACCTGGCTTTGTTACATGGGCTCCAGGGATTAAACTCAGGCAAACACTTTACTGAGCTACCATCACAGTCTCACAAATATCTTGGCAAATATCTAAAATAGATATTGTCTCCAGTATATATAAACAAAGAAGTTAAATGCTAAGGATAGTAGTAACGTGTTCACAGAAACACAGCTAGAAAACATAATATTCAATCTTAGATCTATCTTATTATAAAAATCATGCACTTAATTCTTTCAAGTTATCTCCTAAGATATAAATGGGTTATTGCAGCTAATAGTTTCATCATTTGCACAACACTTTCCTATTGTTTCCTTCCTCTCAAAGCATCTTGGGAGTAACTGACATACCCCATCTAAAGTCCAGGAGGTTCAAGTGCAGCAATTAAACCAACAATACATATCTCCTGTTTACTGAGGAGTGTAATCAGGTATAAAATACTGGCTCTTGAGCCACAGAAACTAGAGGATGTGTATTGATCCTGGACCAGTGCTTCTCTGTAAATAACATCTGGATTCAGTGCAGCAAGAGAGAACTGCTATGATTACAGTGACAATGAATCCAAGGGATGAAGGCATTCTCAAAGGTCAGACAGTGCTAGCAGCTGAGAGAGCCCGCCACACTGGGGAGATGTGCAAGCCTTGCAGGTCTAGAGTCGCATTTGGCTACTGCTTTTGTTACCTTCTCCATTGTCTTTATGTGAGGTGTGTCAAAAGGAAATACTAAGTATCATTCTGCCGTGTGTCTCCAAGCTCAGCTCTACTCACCTATAATGCTATTAACAAAGATCTTAAAGAGTCTTGATATCATTTAACACAAGCAGGCCATAATCAGATTTGCCTGATTATCTCAGCTCCGTCTTTTCGGTGTGCTCATACGCAGCCTCTGCAAGGCCTCAATGTGACATCTAGTTACTCTGTTCCAGTAGCTCCCAAACTGGACTGATTTGTTACGGGAGACATCTGCTAGGTGTCCATACTCTGTAGCATCACTTCCTTTTTGGCTCACTTAATTTTGTCCACCTAGGTCAAGGATAGCAAACACTTTCTGTAAAAAGGAGCCTCAATACTGAGGCTTTGTGGTCAAAGTATGCTGGGAGCGTTTGGCTCTGTGTCTATAGCACAAAAGCAAGGAACAATATGCTTCAGTAAAAACCTTTCCCTCTCAGATATTTGCTTACCCTGAAATATTATTTCATAAAGAGAAAACACATAAATGTTTAATTATTTTCTCATGAGAACAGAGAGTGTGCCAGTCATTTTCCTGCACTGGTATCCACTCATTTGTGCATCTTACTGGAAGTGGACACACACTGCTGTAAGAAAGAACGTTTCTACACATCTGGTCATTTCAATCACCTGTTTTCCTTACTTCATTCTCTTCCATCAACCCATGCCTGTGTCCTTTAGACATGAACTACAGTCTCTGGTGGTTTCCCTGCTTTGTAATGCAGTATAATCCAGTCATCTGCTGTTTTCTACACCACGCTGGAACCAATCATCCATCCCATGACCCCTGAATCCTTTCAGTGACAAATTACATTTAGTGACCATAATTATGGCTCTAGCTGTGCTCACTGCTATGGTGCTATTATTGTAATAGTTCACTGGGAAGGCATTAAAAGACATAAAATCTTAAAGTCTGAGCAAAGGCTTAATGTACTCAAATTTTTCTAGAAAACAAATTTGGTTGCAATTGCATAAAAAAATTCTCCGTGGCTTATTTATGGGGCTAAAATATGTATGATCCATTCTGAGTTGGGAGAAAAAGACTAAATTATATATGAAGCATTCAAAGTAATAATTAGTAAAAGAGAAGCATTCAATACAACTTTAGTATTTTTACTGAGAACTTTAAAAGTATTCCAGCCTTTGACCCAGCAACTGTACTTTTAAGGCTCAATCACAGAAACACAAAAAGCGGAAAAAAAAAAAAAAGCTTATCAATCACAAAATTAGTTTTTAATGTGAACAAAATTCTAAATAATACAATGATAATCATCAAAAAATAGTTTATGGAGAGAAGATATGTCCAAGTTATATCAAATAACACCCAAAAGACATCAGCATTTCTGTTAGCTAAGTGTGAATGCTCATTTCATTGAGCCCTAACAGTCTTGTTTTATCTTTATTAATGATTCTGAACATTTGATAGGGGAGTTTGATTTTTACTTATTTGCTAAATTGGTTGGTGGTGTTTTTAAATGCTTCTGAAGTTAATCTTTCTAACTTTATTAACTATCCAATTACTGTCGCTATATGTTGTCATTTGTCTACCTACTAAAGAAAAAAGAAAATTAACATTTGATATAGAAAGTATCTGTGTGAGCCATTTAAGAGCTCTGCAACAATCCCTGAGGGGAGGTAGTATAAAAATCCAATAACCAAGTATCTCGTCACTTAGAAATTTCAATTAAGAGCAAACTGGAATAAATTCAGAAAACATTAATAATCTAGCATCTCTGGCTCATCTATCAGTAGGCTCACAAGCAGATAAGTTCTAGTAATAAATTAAAATGGATAAGTGCAAGAAGAATTAAATCAGCTTGTTTGCAAAGAAGTACTGACTTGAGGGAGGTCTTGAAGCAACACTGTGAATCAGTAGCACAGTGCACTGAAGAACAGAGAGGCTTTTTGGATAATAATTTAAGGAGGCACAGTATTCAGATTACACATACAAGGTCATCTGACCATTAACAGCTCTGTCCGTCCCAATAATATTATGCTTATAAAGAAACTCAGAACAAAACAGCCACAGTGAAGAGAGAAAGAAAACCCGGACAGTTAACATAGGCTTTGAGAAGGGGGTTGATGCCATCGGTCTGAGCACACATTTAGCTTCTGTTGTTTTTTTTTAATTATCATTTTTGGCAAAACAGAGGTATATACATTTATAACATGCATCCTCTTCCCATCTCCACAGTAATAAAATGTTTGCTATAATAACTGAAATGTAACTACAAGTAAAAATGAGGATGCTTATTCTTGTTACTTCTATTCAGTTTTTTTTTTTTTTTAAATAACTGAAGGCTTTATTTTGCTAAAGACGACTTGCTAAGGACACAAAAACAAAAAGTCAGTTAGTAGACTACTAAGGAAGAAATAAAACTCACTGGTTGAAGATAAAACATGATCTTGTGTATAAAAATCCCAAGGAATTAAAAAAAAAAAAAACAACTGAAGTCTATTGAAGCCAATAAGTTCAATAAAGTCACAGAATGTTTGAATATACACTAAACTTAAAAACCAAATCAAGATAATTCAATTTAAAAGAGGTAAGGAAAATAACATACTAATAATTCAACAACAACAAAAATGGAAAATCTATACACAAAGCATTACTAAAATAAATTAAAACAAAGATGGAAAGAGAACCCCTTCTCAGAATTCATAACCACAGCTGTAGGACAACTGTCCTTATCTACAGAGTCAATGTGATCCTTACAAAAACCCACTTGCCATCCCCACAATGACTAGAAATTGACAAGCTAAACCTAAAATGCATGTGAAAATTTAAGGAATCAAGAATCAACAAAACAACCTTGGAAAATATGAACAATTGGAGAATTCGTGTTTCTTAATTTGAAAACTTATAGAAATGTGAATAATTAACAGTATACTGACATAGGAGTTAATTGTTAATTTGGTAGATTCTGGAAGCACCTGGGAGGCAGGATTTTGGGCACACCTGTGAAGGTTTATCTTGACTCCACTAACCGAGATGGGAAGACCCAACCACTGCAGGCACACGATTCCCTGGCTGTGTCCTCGACTGCTCAAGTCTCTGCTGTCTTCCTTGACTCCCACCAAGACCCACTATGTCCTGGACTGAGTGACCAAATAACCTTCTCTCTCACATTCCGTCGGTCAGAGCATTTCATCACAGCAATGGGGAAAGAAACCAAGACAAGGATGGACATGAAGGCAGAGGAATTAAGAACCAGGAAGAATTCGCCCATTGTTAGGTCAGCTGACCTTTGACAGAGGTGTCAAGAAAATTAAATGTAGAAAGTCTTTTCAACAAATAATCCTACACAGAAAGCCACATGTACAAGGAATGACCTGACCTACCCCACAATGTTTAAAAAGCAAAAGGCAAAAACCAAACAAACAAAAGACCAAAATGGACCAGAGACCTTAAAACAGGGCTAAACACAAAATCCCATAAAGACAACAGAGAAAAGCACAGGAGTAAACGGTGACCTGAGACTGGGGAAGGACTAACACAACACGAGTCTACACAACACGAGGAAACAGATAAACCCTAAGCGTTTAAAACTGAGAACACTTGTACACTGAAGGACACATAGCAAAGTGAAAAGATAGAAAGGACAGCACCAAAGCCTTCTAACTCTCATAACATAATAACAGAAAGGAAAGTAAGCTAATTGGAAATGGTCACAGGATTTGAATAGACATTTCTACACATACACACAGAGCCATCAAATACAGGAAACAAACAAACCTCAACACCATTATTTTCACCACAGTGACATGTACTTCACACCCATTTGGGGTAGCTATGATTAAAGATAGATGACAGACAGACAGACAGACAGACAGACAGACAGAAAAGCAGTAGTAAGGAGCAGAGAATGCCACACTAGTGGGAACATGAAACAGCACTTCCCTTTGGATAATGGCATGGAGTTCTTTGCAAAAGCAGAGATCCAATATGAATTACGAATGTTCCTTCTCTTTAGTACCCAAATAAAGCAAAGTACAAGAAGTGACAACTTCTGAAATGCCACAAATATGAATAAACAAAGTGTGACATGACCATGGAATAGAATATGCTTTGGACAAAACCAGGAATGAAGCCATGCTACAGCATGGATAAATCACAGACACAACATATGCTAGGTAAAAGCCAGATTCCATGAACATCTAGAACAGGTCAGTCTGGTGACAGGGTTGGTTCATGGTTGCCAGGTTGGCAAGAGTACTGAACAGGCAGTGACCTCTAATAGGTACAGATTTTTTTTTTCCTGGAGTTGAAGCAAACATTCTCAAGTTATCCAGGGCTGATGGTTGCAAGTCTGTGAATATTCTAAAAATAACTGAATTGTACTATTGAGGTTGTGGTTTAAAAAGGTTGATGTCCACATTACATATTTGGAAATATAAAGTAAATAGGCAGGCACATTGGCTCACATTTCTAACTCTGGAGGCTGAGGCAGGCAGAGTGCCGTGAGTCCAAAGACAGCCTGTACTACAAGTTAAATTCCAGAACAGCCTGAATTATATAGTGTAAGTGAAATCCCATCTCAAACAACCAACAAAAACTAATACACAACGACTGGGTGGATTATTCTAAGAATAAAAGGCTGGTGAAATATTAAAACACTGGTTGCTGGGTATGAGGCACGCATGTAAATCCAGCATTCCAGAAGCAGAAACAGGTGGGTCATAAATTCAAGGGCAGCTTGAGCCACACAGTGAGACCCTATCTCAATTCTATACAATTTGGAAAGATAAATACAACACTGTCTTTATCCCCCCCCCCAAAAAAAAATATCAAAGAAATCCCAGAAAAAAAAATATGGAAATACCCCTAAACCTAGAAGCCAAATTTTTAAAAATGTTATTCTCTCTCTCTCTCTCTCTCTCTCTCTCCTCTCTCTCTCTCTCTCTCTCTCCCTCCCTCCCTCCCTCCCTCCCTCCCTCCCTCCCTCTCTCTCTCTCTCTCTCTCTCTTCCTCTCTCAGTCTCTCTCTCTCTCTCTCTCTCTCTCTCTCTCTCTCTCTCTTTGTTTGTATGCAGGCACAGAGGCAGAGGAAGATACTAGCAGTCCTGCTCTCTCAGCGTCTTCCTCCCTTGAGACAGAGTCTCTCCTTGAAGCTAGCTAGAGTTAGGCTGGTGGCCAGCAAGCCCGAAGCCTGTCTGCTTCCCACGAATGCTGTGTTACAGGCTCATGCACAGTCACTCCTAACTTTTTACACAAGTGCTGGGGATTTGAACTCAGCTCCTCATGCCTGAGTTACAAGTTGCTCAGACTCGTTGAGCTGTCTTTCCAGACTGACACTGTCATTCTCAAGAGCTCTTAATTACAGCAGTAAAACATTGTGTCTATAATAAATCCCAAAATACCAACAGAACAAATTAATGTCTTAAATACATGAAAAGATTTCCTATTCATGGAGTAGAAATTAAGACAGTGAAGATGTTAATTTTTTTTCCTAGAAAGGCCCAACCCTCTATGAAAAAAAAATCATCGGGATATTTTCCAGACAAAGATGAACTAATTCTACAATACACATAAAAGGGAATAGGGAATCAGAATATCAGGAAATTTTGATGGAGAATAAAAGTAAAGTATTATACTGTTCCATTTAGGATTAATCATAATGCCACAGCAGTCAAGATGGTGCCTTGTGAAGTGGTCACACAGGACAGTGAAAGTGCATGCAGAGTCCAGTGCTGACCTGGCAATGTGGTCACTGAACCTGATACACGGGCAACTCAAATGGAAAACGCTAATATTTTGAACAAATGATGTTGAAAACGTTTCCAAAAACAAAACTTCTTTACAAACTTTACTCATAAAATGATAACTCAAAATGGATCTTAGGTCAGAATGCATAAAACATAAACGTTTTAGAAAAAGAGAGAACCCTTCCTGATCTGTAGTTATAACCCACGCTAATCCATAAAATAACATATTTATAAGCTCAACTTCATTAGATGTAAGCTTTTGCTTTGTCAATGACAATTTCTAGAAGAAAAGGTATAGATGCAAAAGGAAAATAACACAGAAGACCCTAAAAATTCAACAGTAAAATGAAAAACAATTGAAAATGAATCAGCTGACTTGCTGTTCAAATAAAGGAAACTCAGGGCCAGATCTCTGGAAAGTCAGAGATATTAGAGAGTAAACACCACAGTCAGATCTCACCCAGCTGTCTTCCAGCTTCCTCAGCCTCGCTCCTCCTGGCTTCTTCTGCCTGTTCTGTCTTTCTATGCCTGCCTTAAATACTTTCTCTGCTCAGTTAAGGCGTGGTACCACCACTGCCTGCCTGGGAACCTGGAACTCCTTCTGTAAACCAAACTGACCTCAAACTCAGATTTGCTGGGATTAAGGGTGTGAGTTACCACTCTCTGATCCTCCTAGACTGACTGTGGGTAGATCTCTCTGATATCTCCGAATGTTTTTATTATATTTGAAAATATCCCCACACTGACTACTTCATTTAAGATAACATAAAAGCATGTGAAAAGATCTTCAACACACTAGCCACTTAAAAATGCAAAATGAAACAGGCGTGGCTGCTGCAGGAGCTTCAGAGTCACAAAAATAGACACCAGGACAAGACTTGGTGAAGCCCGGCAGCAATGCAGCTAGCACACACAGCTGGTCAAAGCAAGCTGTCAAGCACTGTGGAAGACAGCTTGGTGCTACCTCCTAACATGAATGAACACATGTATGAAACCTAAGACTCAGGAGCCCCATCCCTAAACATTCACTCTAGAGAAATTAAAGTTCAAGTCCACACAAAACCTGTACATGTATGTTTAATATTACAACCCATTTATACCAGCCCAAACTGGAAGCAACTCAACGAACCGATAAAAGCTGAGGTACACCCACACAAAGGCATACTGCTTAAAAATAAAAAAGGACAATTTTGATAAATGTGATAAAGCGATGACTCTCAAAGTTATGCTAACTAAAGGCACCAGTCTCCACATGGTCATGTACAATTCCATTTCTATGACATTCTCCAAAACACATAACTATGGTGATGAACACATCAGTGCTAATCCAGGGTCAGTACATGTGGGCAGCAGGGAGTCCAAAGTGATGCAGCTGTTCTGTGTCTAGAATTCGGTACCAACTCTACAGATCTGAACATGTGTTAACATTCTTTAAACCTCCGAGATCAGTTTTCTCCATCCATAATGCTGAAGACTGAAGGGAGAAGACAGGGAATCCGTACACCATAAAACCAAGCCAAGAGCTAAGGAGAACAGTGAACACAGAGACATATGTGTGCAGGTCTATTCAAGAAAACAATGACAAAGTAAAGAGACAGATGGTATTAAGAATGAATAGGGCAATAATCACAAATGCAGAAAATGTTTTAAGAGAATATTATTTTTAGCTTTAAAGCAAAATAAAAGGATAGAGGAAATGATTATATTCTAGGAAAATATAAATTAGCAAATTTGACAAAGGAAGAAATTAGAAACAAACCAGCCAATCCAGGAGTCACCCCTCCAAGGGCATCATGCACGCATACTATACCCCTAAGAAGGCTAAGAAACCTTTAGGAAGTACAATGCCTGTTACTAAAGCTAATGTCCTACTTAGCTCAGAGAATTTGTGTGTGTGTCTGGTTTTGACAGGGTGTCAGGCTGTCCGTGAACTCCTGGATCTTTCTGCCTCTACCCTTTATGATCTAGGATTACAGGTATGTGTCACTACATTTGGCTAGATTAGAGATTAGAGACTAAGAATAAAATAATGTAAAACCAAGGACACATCCTATTTTCCAATTCTAAGTCTCTCTAGCATATCCATAAATAATCATGGCAGGCTGATTACACAAGGTGGACATTTAGAATAAATCAGAAGAATTTAAAGGTTCCTAGCACAAAAAACCAATGAGACGAAATGCTAATTGCTCAGATTTGATAATTCATTACATATGTTATGTGTGTATGCATATATATCTGATTATAATGACATACTCCATAAACATGTACAGTGTATATCAATTAATTAAAAAGTAAAAAACCACTCAGCTCTTTACTGTAATTCGGTAGAAGGAGTGGTGTAGGTTAAGTTAATTTAATAAGGTGATTTTATCTACACTCATTATGTTTGTCATGTGGCCCTTGGCCATAGCCAACTATTTTAGCTGGTGCTCAGAGAAGTTTCTCTATCAGTGCTAAGGAGAAAGCTGGCTATTTTGTACTCTCACCTGTTACTCGGTATCATTTATAAAACAGGAGCACTGTACCTGGTGTGATCTAAGAGACTCTCAAGCTCCTGATGAGCTCAATTCACATTTGTTGTTCTGGTGACACCCCACCACCCCTCACCTCTTAGCCCACCTCCACTAACCCTGCACCTCCTTCCCCAGCTCCTGCCTTACAGTTAAGGGCTTCAGCTCTCTTAAGGCCACTCCATTTCCTCCAAGACCTAGTCCAAACAGGATCTACTACTTCCTATAGGCTCATCCGTTATGTTTTTCAGTGAAATCAAGTTTAATCACAGTTAAAAACGACAACATTCTCTTCAGCCGCTCTTACTAAGACAAGCCATTTCTGCTCCTACCTAAGGACTATACAACTGGCCTTTCCAACCTGAAAAGGCAAAACAACCACAGCCCAAATACTAATAAAACTTCTGTACTGCTCCATCCACTAAGATCAACAATGAAAAGAATGGATGAGCAGACATGAAAATCGGGCAGAGATGGGGCAGGGTGGGTGACAAGAGTGAAGAGGGAAAAGGGCAAAGCGTGGCCAGAGACTGCCTTACACTGCAAAGTCTCAGAAAAGCAAACGTGAACATTTCAGCATAAAATATTATCATTGCCAACCTGCCACGACACTCATGGATGCGTAAATACTTCAACATTAGAAACACCATGAATAGAATTTGCTTCGGTTACAGGTAAACGAATTCATTTATTCAATAAGTACTGTCTGCTGTTGTACCAAGTATGATTCACACACAACTAGAGCTCTACCATAATCTGTACACCTGGAAGCAATTCCATTCTTCTCATCAGATTTTGTTGTTGCAGAAAATGTGTCATTTAACATATTTTTATTTATCAATGTATGTATAGTAGCAACGTGTTTCTTGCTGCCATTTTGAATAGATTAATATTAACAACATTTTAATTTCTATTATGGGTTTAAGCAATTATGTAGCTCCAATTTAAAACTATTCTTTGGTCCCAAACGACTGGGTTCTGAGACTTTCAAGATGAGACCTGATGCCATACAACAATCTGTATTATATTCACCTTTCCACAGTGATGTAAGTATGGGTTGCTTCCAGGATGAGATACAACAGACAAGGATGCCATGAGCACATGCACGTGCCACTAGGCCCACTGGGCACTTGTCTAATATGAGGTTTCTGGCCCAGACTTTGGACCTAGCTTCAAGGTTTGGACCCACAGACCTTTAGAAGTCTTACAGAATATTCATTGATAGTTTTTCTTGGAATTTTTGATTCATCTTTCAATGCTAGTCTATCATTGTACAAATGGCGCCAGCGGACTGGCGGCAGGCAGTATTAGCTACAATCAGGCGGGTTCCTAAAATCTCACAGAATACTCAGTAGCATGTGATTGATTTTAGATTTCTGCTTATTTTGAACAAGAAGGAAACAAAGACGGTTTCTTAGTAGCAGCATTTTCTTGGGCGTGCTCTGTTTGATGGCCAGGAACAGAGACACGGTCCCTTTAAGAGAACTTACTGATTCGACTTCCTAGGCAAAAACTATGCAGCTCTTTAAGACAGTATATTTTAAAAGCTCTTATGGTGGAAGATGATTAAGGATTCACAATAAAACAGATTCAGAGGAAAATAAAAACCTGTAAATGGTTTACAATGTGTGTAAAAGGTACATAGGCTTAAGAGAGAAAAGAAAGATAGAAAAAGTCTTTAAAAAGAGAAATCGAGTATTAAAAATAAGATAAGCCACATAAAGATGGAAAATAGACACAAAATCTGGATTTTGGTTATTATTGTGTTTTCTTTTAATTTTTTGACTGTTAACGAGCTGACTACAGAAAGACAATGGATTGCAAATGCAAAGGCTACTAAGTTAAACAAGAATATATATTTTAAAGGTATTTTGGTTTTGAAATTTGTGTCTAAGGATTTATTGCTTTGGAAGAGCTCTGCTTTTGTTTCCACAGAAGATGAGAACCTGTGGATTGCTTCCAGGCAAATATGGTTTCATCAACCAAGACCCCCTGAAAAAACCTGATGGAAAGAGGTGGCCATATCAGCTTCAGAGCTGCAGACTGATCCAGCCTCAACAACCGTGAGATTTTCAACGCCCCTTAATCAGCAGGAAGTAGTAATGGAAAACAATGCCCGAATTCCCCAAATATTGTTTCTGGATGTTTGTTTTCATTGTAAATGGTTGATGGCCATGGTTAATCTCTTTCTAAGAAGAAAAAGGGGATATGGTATATAAATGATTTTTGAAAAATTGGATTGTTGAATTTGCTTAGATCAGGAAATCAGCTGTTAATCTCAAAATGCTTTACATTAGTATAGATTTTGGTTTATTGATACAAATTTAAGGTCAATTTTGCTATGCTGTATGTGTTTTTCTATTCTTGTTTAAGGTATGATGTTCATGTAACTGATTTAAAATTGTAATGTATAATTAAGAAATCAAGGTTAATAGTCACCTTTGATAATCAAACTTATAGTTAGGTTAGTTAGATTTTTAGGTATACAAAGATATATTTCAATTAGGTAGGTAATCTTCAAATACTTCTAAGACCTACAGAATATGGCATTTAAAATGTTTTAATAACTTTTGACTTTTCTGGATAGTGAGACAGCACCGATCCTCTTCAAGAGAAAAATGGGCATCGAAGAAACTCCATATGGAGTCCACTATATTTGTGGCAATGGTTAGCCACTGGAAATGAACCTGTTCTTATATTAACTGCTTGACAGTATGCTGTTTAAACTGGACATGCAGGTTCCATAAGAAGATGACCTCTGAACTTTGGCAGAACAAGCCAAGATGGTCATTCAGGTTCCTGCTTTGCAGAGAAAACTGTCAGACATTCTTCAGGACTCGAGGAGAAGCAACTGATGAACTGTGCCAAAATGGGAAGAGCAGATTTCCTGCTTCACTAAAATGAAAAGAGACTCTGGGCCTGTGGGCTGAAGATGGATGCCCCAATTTTATAAAGGAACCTTGGGTGACTGTCCAGGCAGATTGGTGTCATCTCTGTCCTTTCTAGATTTTAGAAGTTGCTTGCACTTCTGGTTTACTTGGGTAAATATATCCTTCTGTGGTCTTTGATGTAGTTGAAGATTAGATTGCTATTAGTACAGTTTTTCTTAGTCATTTGAAAGGTATATTGGATATGAAACTTTAGATTCATAAAGATAAGGTAGATGATAGAGTATTTTCTTTAATTTTGCTAAATACAAATAGACTAGATATTGTAACTGTAACTCTTGCTTGATAGCTATTTTGTTATATGTAATTTTGCTATGTTAAAATTGAAACCTTCCTTTTTGATTAGACAGAAAGGGGGAAGTGATGTGGGAATGCGTTTATGTATGCTGTGAATCTCAATCTTTAAATAAAGGAGCTGTTTTGGGCCATAGCAGGCACCATAGAAGAAGTAGGAGGAGAAATCAGAGCATAGGTAGAAAAGGAAGGGCGGAGTCAGAGGCAGATCGAGCTGATGCTGCCCAAGGAACATGATGTAAGGAACACAGGTGAGCCACGGGCCACGTGGCAGACAGATTAATAGAAATGGGTTGATTTTAGATGTAAGAGCTAGCAAGCAATGTGCCTGAGCCATGGACCAAACAGCATAAAGTTAATATAAGCGTCTGAGTCATTTCTGGGGGCCTGAGTGGCAGTGGCTAAGCGGTCTCAGGCAGCAGGTCTGTGGGTCTCGGACCTCTAGCCACCCGGGAACCAGAAACACCCACTATTACACACTTGTGTTGACTTTTATACCTAATAGTAAAGCTACTGAGCCACAGGGAACATTATATTCAATTTTAACAGACACTGATTTTTTCAAGTGGTTAGTGAGCATTTGAAGTGTGGTTAGTTGAACTGAAATCAGCCTCAAGTATAAAATATACACTGTATTTGAAGACTACATAAAAACATAATTCAGAGTATCTCATTAATAATGATTCCTATTGATATTTCCCATTGATTTTATGTACAAGCAAGAATGTTTTGAACATACTGGGTTAAATATATTAACATTAATTTTGTTGTCTTTTTAAACATAGCTACTGTATGTGTGTGTGCGTGCGTGCGTGCGTGTGTGTGTGTGTGTGTGTGTGTGTGTGTGTGTGTGTGTACACACATATGCCTTAATTTGAGGTGTTTATAATAGCTTTTGAAAAACTCTCACAGTAGCAGCTTCTGAAGAAAAGCTGAAAGACAAGCAAGAGGCAGCCTAGTGCAGACAGTGGACAAAAGATACAGCAGACAGAAGAAAAAGTGGGCAAGAGCCAGGAGACAAGAGAAACTGACAGCATGGCAAGAACTCAGCCAAGGAAGGGCAAGGATATGACATGCCACTACACTTTCCGCTGATATATTTGTGTGTGCATAGGTATGAATGTGGGCGTGTGTGTATGTGTGTGTGTGTAGGTGTGGATGTGTGGATGTGTGTGTGTGCGCGTGTGTGCATGTATAGGTGTAGATGCGTGTGTGTGTGTGTGTGTGTGTGTGTGTGTGTGTGCATGTGTGTAGGCGTGGATGTGTGCATGCGTGCGTCTGTGCGTGTGTACCACCCCAGCATATGTGGAGAAGTCAGAGAACAACTATGGAGAGTGCTTCTCTTCTTCCATCATGTGGGTCTTGGAGGAGGAACTCAGGCTGTCAGGTTTGGTGGCAAGTGCCTTTACCATCTGAACCACCTCACTGGCTCTACTGCTAGATTTTATGCAAGAAAGTTACATAAATAAACCTGAATTTTTTCCAGAGAGTCACTCTGAATTCTATGTGTGGCATGACTGGATTGATCCTGGACTAGCTGGCAGCTAGTCCAACAATACAAAAAGAGTATTATTAATGTTAAGAATAAAGCGACAGGCCTCTACACACAGAAACCAGAAGTAGAGCAAGAAGAACTGGAACAAGGTCACTACTCCTAGCTGGTCTTTCCTAAGGAAGCCACGTCACACTGACTCCATCAATCACAGCATGTTCCATGGGTACAGAAAGCCGTTTTACGTTATTTGTTAAAAAAAAAAAAAAAAGGTTTTGGTACCATGAGAACGAGCAACAACAGTCTTGACTATCTGAATCTTTAGAACGCATTAGGAATATGCACTCATTTTCCATTTCTCTTCTTCATATCTGAAGGGTTAAGTCCAAAGTGCTAAACATTCTACTGTGCTTACTTCTAGTATGGAAGGGTTGATACCAATTTTATTTCTCTAAAAAGTGAAATGTGACTTAAAGGAGGGATTGAGTTGGACTCCTTCAATGGTGGACTCCTCCAGTCCAAAAAAAATTTAACTTCATCACACTGAGTCTAGGCAGGGCAGCAAATGATCAAATATTTAAGAAAACTGAAGAGCTATTCTGTCAGACTCATTTATGTTGCTGTTCTGCAGCCTGCTAAGACTATATCCTCTATAAATAAGATACAGGGCTCGGGGGAAAGGTGAGAGGTCACTTTATTCTTCCCAATTTCTTCTGAAATTCTCCAATATACTAATATAGTCTTGACTTTTCCAATGACGAAAGGCAATTTTTATTGATCTCTTACTTTCAAAATTTGGGCAAAATGGTACTTGAAATCAAGTTTCTGTACTATCCTTGGGCCCTTGCCTGAAACACTCCCAAGACAGAGAGTTATGTTCTATACTTAGTGGGCCAAAATGAGGTTCAAGGCTGAGTTTTCCACGAGAACCCTGAGTTTCTTCTCCTGTGGTACATCTCCTCGGAGGTCCTTGTCATTGGTATAAAGACATCACAGCACCCTCCTGGTAAGCAGCATGGACAGCAGCATCTCTCTTCACACTGAGTATCCTTACTACTGCCTTTTCTAGATGGATTAACAGACTTTTCCCAAGTGTCCAAACTGTTAGGCTGAGTGGAGAGAATGAAAATCCCCTCAGTGCATCTTTCTCCTCTTCACCATTAACTTGTGATTCACGTTACACAACTTCAAAAAATTTACAGTAACAGTCAGATGCAATTACATCTTCCCACCCAAACCTACATTCCCAGGTGCAAAAGCACCAATACTTCCCTCTCCCAGGGAAGAAAGAGGAAATACATCTATCAACAGGACAACACCCATGTACCTCAGCTGCCACCAGCTTCTTCCAACTACCTGTGTCTCTCATCAGGCTTACAGGCAAAGGTTTCTGACCAACCTGCCTACTTCAAATGTTCCACACCGTGAAGCAAAAGCAATTACTTCAAAATAAAAAATTACAGCATGCCATTTAAACCTTCCCAATAGTTAACTTAAAATAAAGCTCAAACTTTCCATGGCCTTCACAGCTCCTGGTCCCTTCCCCTCCCCCTCCCATAGACAACACTCCAGCTCTTCCACATGAGGCTCTGCTGACTCTAAGCCTTTCATATATTGCTCCCACATACAAGGCTCTATAACTCTCATGGTTAACTAACATTCAAGTCTTATAAATGCCCCCTATAAAAGACATCCATCCCTAATTACCCCATTATTTATTATCTCCGAGCTTGTTAGTTTCTGCCAGAGACCTTCCAATAATTCATTGACTAGCGTGTAAGCTCCATGAGGGCAGAAGCTATGTCCACTAGGTAGCACCTAATGGTACCAGAGATAAGTAGTAAACAAATATTTGCAAGGTGCATAGATGAGTTAAGAGGGCACTGCCTACCTCCTGGAGATAGGATCTCAAGTCAATTCTCAGAACTTCAATTTTCTCTTTTATTAAAAAACAGGTGAGACCGACTGAAACTATCAATGAATAATGTCCAAGAACAGAACTTGTAACAACAAATCTGGAAGCTTAATATATAGTAAGTCTCTGTTTCTTTCTGTCTTCTAAGGGTTAGATGGTGAGACCTCACTAGACTAATGCAGCATTACATTATATAATGATAGTAGTATCATTACACTTACCCAACTTCTCAAAAAAGAGGAGGGAAGGACTAGGAGAGAAGGAACTTTATAGACGTTAGAGATCAATTCTATTTCAAGTTTTAAATGTGGAGCCATTATTATTTTTATAAAAACTTGCAATAACAGATTAATGTTCATTTTACAGTTTCAAAGTCAAAGCATTCTCTATTTGCCTAAACACACACAAATCTCATCTGTATCCATCTCCTGTTTAACTTTCATTCTTTAGTCAATATTGCTGATAATATTTTTTTCCAAAAAACCAATTAAGTAAAAACAAAATACCTGAGATCAGAAACAGAAATTCCCTTTACTTGTCCATAAGCCTCATATTTTCTATTTTCAAAAAAGGCGGCTGAGGCTGGAGAGATGACTTGCTCTTCCAGTGGACCTGGTTTCACTCACATGGCATATGGCAGCTCATAACTTCTGTATCTATCAGCCCAGGGAATGTGACTCCTTCACACCAATGCACATAAAATAAATTGAAAGGAAGAGGAGGAGGAAGGAGGAGGAGGAAGAGGGCGTTGGGGGCCTGCTGGCTCACATTTGTACTCTTAGTGGGGAGTTTGGCGCAGGACTGCTGTGAGTTTGAGGCCAGCCTGGGCTCCAGAAGGAGACCCTGGCTTTAAAACATTTAAGGTTTAACATTTTCTTCTAACTGCTGCTCACTTTTCAGCTTACTACCCCTCTTCAGTTTTCTTCAGTGGAGATTATACTTTCTAGGAACCTTCTAGATCATTTACTATACACCATTCAAATTTCTTCCGAGCTCTTGGAATGTAGACACCTACCTTTCTAAACATTGTCATTCAGTACAACCACCTAGATGACCACTTTCAGAGTCTCCCTATGGCACAGACATAATTTAGATTCTGAACTCAAGGAAGGGTTTATATTAAGCAATTAATTCAGTTTTATTCAACATACTTTATGTAATCAAGCTTGACTTTCTCAGAAGTAATTGGTATCAGCTTACATTTCCCCTTCTGTTCCAGTTATTTCTACCACTTTTCTAAAATTGGAATTTCTAGTCTATCCTTAAACTGGAAAATTTTTAGTACTGCTGAGTGTTCCATGGGAAAAGATTCATCCATTAAATACAAAATGAAGAGTAAGAGGAATATTATATCCTTTCATACCATCTAGACCAGCAGGTGCACAATAAGGATTCTCGGCCATAATCATTAGCTGACAGTTCAAATATGAATGTTACACAGGTCAGTCAGGATGCATTTTACTGCCACTGAATGCTTTAGCAGGAACTTAACAAAAACTAATCACCTGCAACTCTTCCAGGCAATTTATAAAACCACAGACAAGCAAACAAACATTCTAAATTACATGCTAGGGCTTCACAGAGGGTGGACAAATTAGACAGGGGGTCCAAAGAAGAGTCCAGGTCAGGTCGGCAAACTAGGGAAGGAAAGACAGGAAAGCAGCAGAATAAAGAACAGACAGCATGTCCACGTGTATCACAAACCTACAGCATCAGCTTATGAACTTCATTTTTTCCTCCATATATATCTAGAAAGCAATGTAAAATTTATTCTAAGGGCCGATCTGCGTGGCAGTTAGCAAACACTGATCCAGGAGGCAGACAGGAAAAGGACAGAGCCTGCTGCTGCTGCTGCTGCTTTGGGAAATAAGCAAGACTAAGTTCGAATGACAGACGGATTTTCAGAACTTCCCGTGTGGCAAGGTGAGCACCCTGGCTGAGATGAGAAGCTGAGCAGGGCTTTCTCCCTGTGAGTGGGCCTCGGGTAAACCCAACTAAGCTCTGGGGGCTCCTATACCCCTTCAAGCTTCTAAACAGAGCAGCCGCCAACCTTTCCATTCTCCTGTTATCCTGCATATCCAAAGCTATTCAGCCGGAGAATAACTGGAAGGTAAGTAGTGGTCCTAGATCAACCACCTGAGAAAACACTAACTGGAGGGGTTGGATAATCAAAATTCATTATATACTTTTACACAATTTAAAGTTCAAATGAGACCTTGGCATCTAGAGTGATAACCATCACAGTTAACACACACACAAAGGTCATGTAAAGATTATAAACAAGTAAGGATTTTTAAAACTATATGAAATGTTTTAAAGGTTCAAATTTTGTATAGGAGCCAAGAGTAACTGGAAAAAACCAACCCACCAAGCAGGCAAGCAAACAAACAAACAGTGTTGGAATTCCCTAAATATAGGTTCAAAAACCTTTTCTTAAGGGATCTATGTCAAATTATTCAGAATATTCACTTGTTTTAACAGAACTAATTGTATTTATTCATCTCTTTACTTATGTAAGTGTGTGTGGGAGAGCGAGGGGGGGAGGGGGTGTGCCACAGCCAGAGATGTTTGTGGAGGCCAGAGGACAGCTTTGTGAAGCTGGTTCTCTCCTTCCACCTATTCGGGTTCCATAGATTGAATTCAAGTCACCAGGCTTTGTAGCAAACACCATTACCTGCTGACCTATCTTAATTGATTTTTAATATGGAAGCCATACGTGTATGTGTACACATGTGTAAGTGTATGTGGAGGCCAGAGGACAATCTTAGGTGCTGTGTATCTGTCTCAGACAAGGGGCTCTCACAGGTCTGGAGCTTGCCTATGCTGGCTGGCTGACAAGCCCCAGGGAATCCATCAACTATCTCTGCCTTCCCAAGTTCATGACACTCTGCTCAACTTTTTACATGGCTTCTAGGGATGGAATTTACTGAGACATCTCCCAAAAGATTTTTTGAAATATTCGAATGGTTTTCTCAGAGTACATCCACTATACAACACAACTATTACATAGTCCACTTATTACAAACTCCACTATTTCAAGGTGTATGCATTTACCTGTCGCTACAGGTTTTGGGTTTTTTTTTTTTTTTTCCCATTAATATAAATCCGAATCTGGGTGAAGAGACAGAACACACACACACACACACACACACACACACACACACACAGAGAGAGAGAGAGAGAGAGAGAGAGAGAGAGAGAGAGAGAGAGAGAGAGCGCTGTGTGTACAGAGAATTCCCCTAGCTCCAGAGTGAAGGGTTCCTTTCAGCTCTGCCAATATAGTTCAGTGTCCATCTCACTGCTTCCTATGTTCTAATCATTTGACACTCAAGTGGCTGGAGACATCGACCTTAATCACTGCACTGGCTGGAAAAAGGAGTTGTGGTCTCTGCTTTCAATTCCCCCACTGAACACAAACACTCCTAAGGCAACCCTTTGTAAAGTACCTACCAGAAGGTCATTTTGTATATTGGTGTGTGTGTGTGTATATATATATGAAAAACAATACTGTTTTACATTCTCTTTACCTCTAAAGGCAAAGGAGTTTTAGTTCAAATACACCTGGTATGGGTTTTACTGAAGACTTCACACAAATTCAATCCTGATTACAGTGCAGAGCATACACAACTGGACTTTCCCAATCACCCTAGATTAAAGATTCCGCTCGCTTCCCTTTTTCCTTGGCCATTATACCAAATCTAGAGCAGGACTATACTCACCTCCAGGCTAGAAGAAACAACCTAATAGCTTATTGATCGTTGGTGTAGACCCAATCCCACAAGTCATCAGCCAAGCAGGGATGGAGCTAACAATCAAGTCATGCGCTGGGGTTTTGGTCCTACACAAACACATCACTGACAGTTACCATGTCAGATGCGGACAAACCCATCCCCCTGCCCAGAACAAAATAATACTCTATTCAGGTAAGGGAGCAACACATCCTAAATTATACTGAAAAGATTACCGTTTCTTGGCTGCCAGTAAATTTTTTATGTAATATGAATTCCCAGGCTTTGAAAGTTACCATCTTATTCAATTCCACAGAAAAAATGCTTTCAAAGAGATGCTACCATATACCGGGAAATTATGTGTTGACAGAGACCACTACCATTATACTACTGAATCAGTATTTGAAGCTACCATGGTTTCTTTTTTTTTTTTTTTTTTCTTGGATAAATTTTACTTATAAAAAGTCCAAGTCATTTATTTGCCACAAACGTTTTTCCTAGAGAAATCAAAGCAATACTCCAAAATAGAAGTATTAACCATGTTCTCTACAACACCCATTCAAGGAGTTAACTAAGGACAACTAAGAAAGGTTAAGTCGGACCTGAGCCCAAGCTCAGGTCTCAAGTGATGAACATTCCTCTTAGCTCTAGTTCATTCAAAGCACAGTCCTGACATACCATCATCTGTTATCCTTAAAGAAGTACCCCCAACCAGATCACCGAGTCGAATAAGGAGACAATAACAACAGTAGCAGAGGGCATGGATGAAATGTCAGGTGAACAGGGAGTCGGGGCAGACTTGTACGCCCCAATAGGGTAAGGCTAAGGTGGGGCTGGAAACTATTTTCTGGCCTTTTCTGGCGTGCAAGCTACTGGGGAACAAGATCCTACACGCCCGGGACCCACAGAGCCCGGGGCACCGAGGTAGAGGGGTTGGAAGAAATCAGGCCAGGTTCTTTCACAGAGAGTGAGGACTAAGAGGATGAGCGCGATGGCAATTTCACCGAGAACTTCCTGCCTCCGGAGGGATCTCGGGTGGCGGTGACAGGACCGTCCCGGAGGCGACCTCTCCTCCGTAGCCTCACGGTCACATCTTTGTGCGAGAGGACTGTGCTAAAGGAGAGAGCCTCCGGGGCCCTCGCGCCGGGCTGGGAAATCCGCCTACACGCCCGCCGTTCCGCGGGGACCCCTGGCCCGGACCGGCCCGTCTCCTTTGCCCCGAGGGGTCGGCGGCGGAGAGCGGACCCAAACATCCCCGAGAGCAGACAACCCTCCTCGCACACACCCCGCGTGGGTCTTTGTCCCGCCGCGGCCGGGGTCTCCTCGGGTCGCCCAGGCAAAGCCCGTCCTGGAGGCCTGCTGCCCCCCGGGGTCGCCCCAGCTTTGTTCGGTCAGCAGGGAGCGGGAAGGCTGACACTTACCGTACACTCCAGCGAGGAAAAGCAAGAGCCACGCCGACCCCCGCCGCGGAGACTCTTTTGTGCTCCAGCGACGGGCCATACCCACGGCAGATGGAGGGAGCGAGGAGATGGAGGAGCAGGAGGAGGAGGAGGAGGAGGAGGAGCTGGGGCCAGACGCCGCCGCCGAGCCCCTGGCTGCTCCCTTGCGCGCTCCGCGGCGGCGGAGGGGGAGGGGCGGGGCCGTCTGGCGCGCTCCCGCCCGCCCTGCCTCAGCCGCGAGCCCCAAGCGGGCCGGCCTTCCCGGGGGCGCGCTGGCTCGAGGCGACCGGGCTGGCGAGTGCGGAGCTCGGGCCTCGCGCCGCACAACCAGCTGGCGCCGCCACCCGCCAGACGGAGCGCGAGCCCGCACCGGCGCTCATCCGTGCACTCGGCAATCCCTTGGCCCGCCTGCCTTGGTTCCCGCCCCGCGCTCCCCTGGACTCGGTCAAGCTCGCGCCGATTTCCCCGCGCCCGGAGCCCGAGCAGCGAGGCAGTGCCAATCGATGAGCGAGCGCACGAACTCCGGCCGCTGGATTCCCGGGGCTCCCGGGGGTGGGGGGGTGGGGGGGGTAGGTGAGGGTGCTCTGATAAAGCTCCGCAGTCCCGGATCTTGGTGTTGGGGCCCACTCGGGAGCTGATGGTGACCACCCGTGAAGGGAGAGTGGTGGTCGGAGGCTGTGAACTTGGAAATTCTTACTGTGACCCGACCCCGCGAGCTCCCCTCCGAATCTGCCCTGGGACGGTGGGTGGGTCTTGGACAGCCCGATCCTGTGCTAGGGGTTCTGAGGATACATCCAGCACCGCTGCAGGATCCTGCGCTTCTTATCTGGAGGGGAAGCTGCGGTGGGGGCCGTTTGACACCGGTGCGATGGGGTGGCCACCTGGACAGGTATGCCTGCCTGGAGTGGACCTGGGATCGGGATGTGGAAAGAGAGATATATATCCCCGACTTCTCCCAAGCCTCTACCCACGTCCTAACAGTATAACCCGTGGTACTACAACGTCTGTAGTGAAGCTAGCACACCAGACCATGCACCTTTTAAAGTGTCTACAAGGTCTTATCTGCTGCTGTTCCTGCCCTTTACAGGTACTGTCCGCTATTGGCTTGGAGATCCTCGAGGCTCTATACTGTACTGTTGGCACAGGTTTGATTCCCGACAACCTTGTGAGGTAAATACTATACACTTTTTAGAAAAGTTAATGAGACTTGAAGAAGTTAAAGTATCCCGAATGAGGTATCAAGTAAATCACCAATAAACTTTCTGTTTCTCGATTCCAAAGTCAAGACACTTCCACAGTAACAGGAAAATCAAGCAAAATGCTTAGTTCCTACTGGTTATTGTTAAATTTTAATATATGCCTGGGGGGGTACATTAGGCTTTTTCCTGTATCTCTTGCTGATTTTACCCTTTAATAACCCCCCCAACATTGTATTATGGAAGATTAAAAACTGTTGACAAGCATTACAAAAGTTTATGGCTCTTTTACAAAGTGGCAACAGACAAAATTCCCGAACTCTGGAAACTTTGTTCCATTCTCTTTGTTGAGAATGCAGCAATCTTGATATTCTTGATTCTACAATCTGCAGATATCATTCCTTCTTTTATGATACTGTACTCTGACTGCTTGTGTGTGCAGTCGAGTTGTTAACTGAGTAGTCATAGCAGCTGTGTTTGGGTCAGGCTGCAAGCAAAGTGAAAAAGTAGACTGGATTGGGTCCATCCCCCCCCCCCCCCATCTTTTAGTACCGTCTGTGGACCTCTGTCCCAAGAGAAACACGAGGTACCCACATAGGACCCTGACTGTCTACACTTCATCTGCATCCCTCCACCTACACTTGCTCATCTACTGAGCTGTCTCTTAGAATCTTAGAGTTTAATGAAGATTCCAAAGAGCTTCTGCTTAGAAATTAAAATGAAATTTTAACCATCTTTAATTATTTTAAAATAAAACCTACAAATCTATATTGCCATCCTCAAAACAAATAGAAAATTAAAGTCATTTCTATATTTACAGATCTCCTTTGTGTTTGGCTGAAAACATCTGGATTCTCATATCTGCCTCTGCAGCCAATCTGGTGCAATATGTTGTTTTGGTTAAAATATATTAAGAAAGTCAGATAGATATCTACAAATTGGCAATGAAGGGATCTCACAAACTTTTTTGAAATGGTCTTTAGGGCACCCCCCACCAAATACAGTCTCTGCATCTCCAACCTGAAAATCTGGAGTAATCCAAAGCACTGAACAATGAAGCTCAATCAATCAATCAATATAAATAAATAAATAAATAAATAAATAAATAAATAAATAAATAAATAAATAAATAAATAAATAAATAAATAAATAGATAGATAAATAAATAAGCAAATACGTAACAACAAAACAAAACTCCCAAGATTTTAAAATTCCAAACATTTCATATGAAAGAACACACACCTTGTGAAACTTAAAAACTTTAATCTAGCTGTCTACCTTAGAGGATTCAAAGAAAAGAGCCTGTTGCATTGGGGTTTCTCAGTCCCAGGCGGCCAGAGGTCCAGACCCTGCCGCGCCAGACCCCTCAGCCGCCCAGCCAGCCGCTCAGGTCCCCAGAAATGACTCAGATGCTTATATTAACTTTATGCCATTTGGCCTATGGCTAAGGCACATTGCTAGCTTGCTCTTACATCTTAACTCAACCCATTTCTATTAATCTGTCTGCCACGTGGCCCGTGGCTCACCTGTGTTCCTTACATGTTGCTCCTTTGGGCTTCAGCTCAGTGATCTGCCTCTGACTCCGCCCTTCCTTTCCTACCTATTCTGATTCCTCCTCCTACTTCTTCTATGGTGCCTGTCATGGCTCAAAACAGCTCCTTTAATTAAAGATTGAGATTCACAGCATACAGAAAAGCATTCCCACATCAAGAACCTGTAGGGATATGTATGTATAAGCGAACATTTTTCTTATACAAAATAGCTCTAATGGCATATCAGGTGTTGTTAAGTGACATATTATAGTGGGCACTTTATCAGACACAGGGCAGGTAAACACCTTTCACATTGCCTAGCCTATCTTTCTAGCTCTCTAGGCTATATGAAGAAGCACTTTAAAATCCATTAAAACTCCGGCTATGAAGAAGTTTGTTTTGGTAACCATTCTAACCATTCCATTGAGTAGGGTACTTATTATGCTTGGACAGTTCAGATTTGCATCCTGTAAAGTATAAATCATGCTCTGAAGAAACATATTCTTTTTCTGGGTCCTTATATTCATAAATAGGCTTCAAGTGATCTGTTATGCCTTCTGAGATTGTTTGAAGTTTTTGTGTTCATGTACTTTTCATAGGGAGATTTTTTCCATGAAGTCTTAAAGAACTCTGTCAAGCATTAAAGTTTAAGAAAATGTTATAAAAGAATTCTGAGTTGCTTCTTAATGCTTTTCCAAGTGAGTCTCATACTTCTCAAGACTAAATAATGATTGGAGACGTATGTGTACTTCTTTTTCCTTTAGTGAATTTTGGAAAGAACTACAGCCTTCCACTTTATGGGATTATGTCCTTAATCAAGATCCTTTAATTTTAAAGATTCCTTTTTCTTTTGTTTATTATCACATAAGGTTTAATTTTTACTCTTGTCATGAATAAAAATTCATTGTAAACTGAATCTCTTTGGTGTTCTTTTCAGTGGCATTTGAGAATCTCTTCAAGACAGATTCCTCTGGGAATTGAAATCTGGGACTCTGAGCGTCATCTTGTCTTAGAAAGTAAATTGATGACAGCGGATTTTCTTCTTGACACACTTCCGAACAAAGACAAATCATCTCCCTATCACTGGGCTATTATTTTCAAAAGAAAGCCAAACTTGGATAATACATATAAATAAAAGGAAAAATATTAAAGAGGTAATTAAATAAATGAGAACTATTCCTAAGAAAATTGTTTTTTATGGGAGTTGAATAATACAGTGTTGCAAATGAGATCTATCAGTCTAGGCAATTTGAATACTAGTTCCCCAGCACAAATTTATTGAAGTTATTTACTATGTTCTGTGCTCTAACAGCCTGCCATTGTACCTACTAGTCAAAACATAACACTGGCTCCACAACACATGTTCAAATCCTTGCACATTTATTTTTGTCTTCAAATTTCTTGATTGTCAAACTAGAACATTGCATCTACATAAACTTGTAATGGCAATAACATTTTTTCTTTGGTAGACATTTTAAATCATTGCCTCCATCAAGAAAAATAAAGGAAAATAATAAGCTATACACAGAAATATTCTCCCGCTTTGTTAAACTGCAGTGTCTATGCATGTCTTTTCATGTTTGAATTCTTCTCATGACTGATTGAGGATATGAACTGGACATTCTTGTTGAATGGGAGCTCATCCCAAGCTCCCATTAGCAGTGAACCTGGAAACTATGATGTCAAATGAGTGATTCTTTATAGGGACATATTACTAATTTCAGGCACATATAACTTATCTGTATTCTGCCCAAATCAAATAGAATTTGGAGTTACCAGTGTATTTAACAAATGCAATATGCTGTAGCAGATAAAAGCCTAGATCTGAAGAATTTTACAAGACTGATTTGATCTAGGTGGTTAGCCTTGATAAAACCTTAAATTCTTGTATCTTATATTTTTCCTGTTAAAATGGAAGTGAAATCTGGCCTCTTTGATTACATGCAAATAATAATACTATTTCCTGTGTGTGTGTGTGTGTGTGTGTGTGTGTGTGTGTGTGTGTGATGGTTTTCATTTAATCTTCAAACAATTCTCTGATGTCAATACTATTATTCTCCTCAGTATTCAAATGAACGAACAGGCGGACAGGTTCAGCGGTTTGTTCCGATCACACAGATGGTAAATGGTGGGCATTTAAACTCAGACGCCAGAGCCTGCGCATGCCATCAGTCTACTGCGTTATATGGAAAGCCAGGCACTTAGGCAGCAAATGACAATTACTGTTATTTGACATATAAATGATACAACCAGAGCCATCCTTATTCTCTAATATGCAATTTTAAATAAAATCTGTATGGTTATTTGTCTACTTTTTGTTTTGCCCAAGTGGTCAACATTACCTTGTGTTTAGTTTAAGTCAGACATCTGCCTTTTTAGATTTATTTTGAAAAAGGAAAGTCACTTTTTAAAACTTATTTCCTTCCAGTTTGGAAAGCAGAAAGAGTCAATCAGATGAAGCATCCATCTGGCTTTTTTGCTGCTTGTGCTAATTTCTTCCTGGTGACCTTGGAGTCATTTATAACTCCCTTTGAAGATCAGAGAAACCTAGGATACTTATTGCCCTAATCTTCAGGAAAAAAAAAAATCCATGACAGATAGTTCTGATCTCAAAAGAATACATCAACTCATATGAAACTACCTAGTTATGAGACCATGAAAACAGAGGTCATTTCTACTGAAGAATAGATTACTCCAGCTTCATCATGAAAAGAATATTTTCCTTGGAAATGCCCAGGCGGGTTTGCATTTCGAATATACACCAGCTGTGATAGAAAAGAACGGTCTAAGCTTTTGGATTCCTGTAGTCTGCCAGCCTCGCTCACACAGCAGGGAATGGAAAAGAAATTGTATCACAAGCATTTCAGCATAAAAATTTTATTCTTATATTCAGTGAAATGAATTAAGTATCCGAAAAAGAATGTTAAGCACTTTGGGGCATTTGTTCCAATGACTCTAGTCACCAGGGTACTTCACCATATGCCTTGCCCCATGTTATTGCTAGCCCTGCTGAAGTCCAAACACTAGTGACATGGTAACTCCAATTTATAAACTCATAAATACAAAATTGCATGAAATACATTTCCCTTTGAAATGCATGGTTTAAAACAATCAGTGATAATTAGTAGGAAGAAACCTCAAAGACTTCATCAGCTGACATGTGACTTGGAGAAAGGACAGCTGTTTTGACAGTTAGGTAAGATCTGAGTCCCAAGTGCTCTGATCTGTTCTCTGGGGCCAGACCTCAGGGAATGAGGCTTCTGGGCACATTTGCCATTTTCTATAGCCTCACAAAGGCAGAGAGCTGGGATGCCTACTATTCATGTATGTACATGCATGGTTCTCCATTCCTGTCTATTTTTCCTATTCAGTGTCTTAGGTTGTTTAATGTTGTAAGGAAACACCATGACCGTAGCAACTCTTATAAATGAAAACATTTCATTGAGGTGGTTCGTTTATAGTTTCAAAGGTTCAATTCATTATCATCATGATGGGGTGTATGGTGGTGTGCAGGCCAATGTGGTGCTGGAGCTGAATGTGCTACATCTTCCAGGAGACCAGAAGTCAATTCACTCACCAGGAGAGGTATTCCAAGCATAGGAAACCTCATAGCCCACCCCTTTCCTCCAAGAAGGTCATACCCACTCGAACAGAGCCACACCTCCTAAAAGTGCCACTTCTTATGAGATTATAGAGGCCAATTATGTTCAAACTTCCACATTCCAATTCCTGGCTCCCATAAGCTTACAACAAGATCACAATGCAAAATTCATTTAGTCCAAATTCAATGTGATAGTCCCCATAGTCTATCACAGTCTCAACAGTGTTTTAAAGTCCAAAGTTTAAAGTTTCTTCGGAGCTTCGTGCAATCTGTTAGCTATAATAACATGTCAAAATCAAAAGCAGATCATATACTACCAACATACAGTGGCACAGGATATACATTATTGTTACAAAACACAAGGAAGGGAGCAAAGTGAAGAAATACTGGACCAAAGCAAGACCAAAACCCAACTGGGCACACTCCAAACTCTGCATCTCTGTGTTTGATGTTAAAATGCTCTTCAGATCTCCAGCTCCTTTCAGCGTTGTTGACTGAAACACACTTATTCCTTTTGGGCTGATTCCAGTCCCTGTTAGCAGCTCTCCTCAGCAGATATCTCAGGACTCTGACATCTCTAACATCTTGAATTCTCTAAAGTAATCCAGACTTAAACTTTATAACTTCATGAAATGACCTCTCTACTAGGCATTTATTTAAGGGCACATCTGACACATGCCTGGCTTCAGTGGCTTTCTTTTAGGCATGAAGACAAATTCCATAATATATATTCTGTCCTTAACTTTAAAGTCAGAACCACATGACTGAAGCTGCCAAGTTCTGCAGCTTACTGGGGCTGGAACATGGCTCCTTTGATCAATAACATCTTCAGCAACTTTCTGTCCTTGGTAGACCGGGCTGGCCTGCAACTAAGAGAGCTGCCAGGTTCTGCCTTCCCAGTGCTGAGATTAAAGGTGTGCACCACCACACCCGACTCTAAACTTTTCTTTAATTCCTTTTCACAAGTTGGAGATTTAGCTGAATGGGATCTTGCCTTAATGTCACTACTCATTTTATTCCATTTCTTAATCCATCAATTTCCATGAACACAGGATTTGGCTCCCTCCCACTTTCGGGTGCTCTTTATAGTATGAGGTTTCTGGCCCAGACATTCAGGCCTAGACTCAAGGTTTATGCCCGCAGACCCACAGACCCGCAGAGACACGCAGATGCTTACAATAGTTTTATTCTGATCGGCCTAAGGCCCAGGCATATAACTTGCTAACTCTTTAACCTTAAACTAACCCATGACTCTTATCCTGTTCAGCCATGCAGCTCGGTACCTTTTCTCAGAGCAGCATAGTTGTCCTCTGCTTCTTCCAGCTTCTCTCTGGCCTTCTGCTCTGTTCTGCCTGTTCCTAGAGTCTTCAAGTCTGTTAGCCCCGCCCACACTTCCTGTCTGCCTTTGGCCAATCAGCGCTTTTTATTAAACTCATAAGCGGGGACAATTATTTACAATGGAACAATATAATCTCCCACAGCCCTTTATCTCCTCAAATATTTTTCCCTGCTCAGCTTGCTCCTTCTCATTATATATCTTCATTAGAGTTACTACTAGTAACCACAAAACAGAACATATGCTAGACTGTTTTGAGATTTCCTCTAGTAATTATATCAATGTAATTAATTAATCTAAAATCCTTTACTTTAGCCTCAGGCAGACTCTTTGGACAAGGGCAAAGGCAGTCACTTTGTTCAACAAAATATCTCAACAGTCTCTAGGCAACATAGTATCTCCTCTGTTATCTCTTGAACAAGCCCCCTCCCACACATCATCAAATCACATTTAGCATCACTGTTGTCTTTTATGCTCCTACTGATATGACCATTAATCAGTGCTTAGAGTATTCCACTGCTTTCATAACCCAAAGTACCAACATCTAAATTCCTCTAAACAAACATATGATCAGGCCTATCACAGCAATTCCCCACTCCCAGTACCGACTTTTATCTTAGTTATGCTTCTTAATGCTGCAAAGAGACACCATGACCATGGCTATTCTTATCAATGAAAACATTTAATCGGGGTGGCTCATTTATAGTTTCAGAAGTTTAGCCCATTATCATCATGATGGGGAACATGGTGATGTGCAGGCCAGTGTGGTGCTGGAGCTGAGAGTCCTGCATCTTTCAGGCAACAGGAAATCAACTGACTTACCAAGTATAAGACACCTCAAAGCCAGTCTCCACAGTGACATACTTCCTCTGAGGCCATACCTACTCCAACAAAGCCACACCTCCTAATAGTACCACTCCTGGTTTGATTGTGGGGCCAGTTACATTCACACCACCACACAGTGGATGAAGACTTTAAATACATCACTCCTCAGCTGTTCGTCAACCTTCTCAGGATGATTAATTACCACAGGTCGAAAGCCACACCTTCCTCTGAGTTCTGACATCAAGTCCCATTTAAGAGGAATTCCTGCCTCTGAATCTCTCCCCCCCCTTCCTCATTCCTATCTCTTCCTCTATCTTTCTCTCTCTATATATCTCCCTCTCTCTTTCCCCCTCCTTCCTCTGTTATCATAACCACATCTATCATAATGATAATGCTCTTTTACATGAAAACAGCTTCTACTTGTTTCCTGCTGCCCATCGCTGTCTCCTGCCCTGTCCCACACGAGGCCTCTATACTCTTAGACACCACGCTGTCAGATAACCGGGTAATTCTTATTTGTATCATGCCAGATCCACACAAAATCCTAACAGCAGAAACCTCCTTCTAGGGAAGGCTGCAGACCTGTTCTGGCAGGCCCTTTGTGGGTGTCACTTAGAAAGGACAGCCCTAAGAATTGAGCTGTGGTTGGTTCACTCTTAAAACCTGAACAGACCTCTGTAGCCTGTGACTGGTGCCTTCCCCCAATCTAGAAAATGGAATCAAATTTTTTGAATCCTCCCATTTTCAATTAAGAAAAAAAAACAGTAAAATAAAGAAAGTTCCAGGTAGACAAGAACTTTAATCTGTCTTATTTAGTACTGAATCTTCCTAGATAAATGTTTGCAGACAAGTGGATATTCAGGAAACCCACAATGAATGTTGAGTTCAGGATCTGGGCAACGAAATGTTCCCCTGGGGAAAATGGGAAACAAAGTTCTTAGGCAGCATAAGTGGGAGAGAAAGGGAGGGGGAAAGGGGGGTGTCTTTCAGTTGCTCTTAGGAAGAGTAAATAAACATCACCGCAAGGCCAAATCCACATAAACCTGTATGATTTTCTTGCTTAGTCAAGAGGAAAAAAAAAATCACTCTAGCATTGAAGAAAGGTTTCTCTAATTTTACTAACAATATTTCGTATTTCCATTATACTAAGTAAAATGAACTTTTTATAGCTTCAGTTAGTTCTATAAGATCTTTAAGTTGTGCAACATTTCATTGGCTATTAAAATAAATCTGACCATTGTTCTCTGCCTGAGCAGAGACCCTTTAACAGAGGGTTTTCAAGGCATCCTTCTTCAACAGTCAGTGAACCAATCCCTTGTTTCACTCATGTAGAGTAATTCCAATCCTCTTGTCTATGTCATAATTCTGTTCCTTGTGTCCGTTTCAAAGTTGGCAAAACTCATGTCCAGAATGAAGTGAGGACCAAGGAGCAGACAGAAGGCATCCCAGATGGGTGGACCCCTGCAGGATATATATTATTCAAGCTATGCTTAGTATATCATAAATCTATGATTCTCTAGTCACTATCACAAATGGTAAATATGGAGTAGTTTCCAATTTGAAAACACTCAGCAAATTATCTTTATAAGTCACCACTTTCTGTTATCAGTATTGTTTGTTTTTCTCTCTATGAATGTATAGTTACTAACGTTGATTGTTAAGCAAAATAAAATCAGTATTCTAAAAACCAGCAAGAATTTTGAGATTTTTCTTTTGAATGTGGAAATAGATTAAAGGTAGTGGAGACTGTAGCAGCTCAGACTTTCCCTGGCAGGATTATTCAGCTTACAGAGAAGCTTGCAGTTGGAGAGACATGTGCTAGTACGTATGTACAACATTCGTTCATGCAAAAAATATTTACCGAGCAATTGCTATGTGGGAGTGAGTGTTCTGGTGCTGTAATTGCTCAGTGAATAAATTCAAGTGCCATGGTAGATGTACAAGCAGGTGATACACTAGAACCTGTTGGGAAGAATTAAAGGTCTCATAGGTGAAAAGCTCCATTCAAGAACTGGTTGGGGGAGGTTGCCGTTATAAAAGGGGTATGCACGAGAGATGGAAAAACATTTCAGCCCCAGGAATACCAAGTGGAGATGGGAAAGGGAAACGGAATTGTTTTGAAAATGTAAAGTGTTTGATATTGAGGATTCAAATTGTGTGTGAGCCTCTCTCTCTCTCTTTCTCCCTCTCTCTGTGTGTACATATATATGTCCATATCACAGAAGATTAGAATTGACATGACACTTAGTGTTGTGTTCTTCTGAACCATGCAAATGACCGAGGACCTTGTGAGACTTGAGCAGGGGAGTTCTGTACTGTCTTTGACAAGACCTCGAGAGGCGGTATGGACTGGACAGGCTGAGGAACGCTTACAGCAGTGGGAAGGGAGGGTGAATACAATGATTGATCATTACTTGAAAGGACAGGAATCAAAAGTAAAGAACAAAGGGATGAAAAAAGGATGGATCTAAAATTACAAGCGAGAAAGGGAAGGGAAGGGAGGAGAGACTCGAGAGACACAGTCCTCACATGGTGGGAACCAGCAACCGCTTACAAGGAAAGTGATGCATGTGTCTATCGAAAGCTACGGCAGAGATCTGCTTGGCCTTTAATTCAGAACATCGTGGAATTCTGAGTGATCTATGTGTCATTTCTATTTTGTCACCTTCTCTCCCTCCCTCTGCCAGCTCATGTTTATAGCACTGTCTATTTTGAATTAAACATCTAGATTTCTAAGGTTTGGGATGGACCGCAGGTATAACACTGAAGTATATAAACTATCCACGCATCCCAGTCACTGCTTTAAGTCCTGACCTCAGCTTTGCTTACATTCCCTCTCTCTGAGTGGAGCCTCTTGACATGTTTGTATTTTTCTCACCGTTAACTTTCCTTCCTCAAGGATTCTCAGGGGGAAGAATCTTAGAAGTGAATCCATATTGTAACCAACGTCTCTCTCCTCAAGTGTTCATCAATGAGCAGGTGTTTAGGAAAAGGTTCAGGGTTGAATTTTAGCCAGTGTGAAGGAGGCTAAGTCAATGTAAATGTGTCTGGGTTTTCCTCCCATAACCTTGGAAGACTTAAAGGTCACAAACATTTAATACATTGGTAATTTTTTTTTGAAATCATCTTTAGAGGATTTCAATGGGCTTATCTGCTAACACAACAAACGAGCACTATCCTCTATTGTGTTTGATGCCCATTATCCTGCCACTACTTTGTTGGGAGATATTGGAGTGCCTTCAAATGTGCTTCAGGACAGACAGTTCAACCCTACAGAGACTGTGTATCTCCATGCCTATGAATCAGCTGTTTCCTATTACATTTTTAAGCAATATTAATGACTGACTTCTGTGCAGCCAAGTGGTTTGATCATGCTTTTGATTTAATTCAGCTTAGGAAAACAATCTCATTAATCATTTTTTAAGATCCACTTTCTGTATGTAGTGGAGCTATTTTATTTCCTGAAACAGTCTCTGCCGAAGTTCTCTGATATAAAAATACCGGTTCATTGGCTAAAAAAAAAAAAAAAAAAAAAAGTTATGAATTAGAGTTTTAAAAGCCAAAGTAAACAAGAGGATTTGTCTATTTTGATATGCAACTGTAAGCCATATTAATTTTGTTCACTGTATCATTTATAATGTGTTATGCTTTATGAATGTTTTGTATCTCATGTAAATTAGTTATGCTCATAATCCTCTATTTACATATAAGCCTCAAGGAGCAAGTTTCCTAATAAATGCCTTGTGAAAAAAGATCCTTTCACTAAAAGAGAAGAAGAAGTGTGTCAGCCCAAAGATATCCTGACAGCAGAGACCTATGGCCGGAGGGAGGCCTGCTTGGGTCCTGGCCAAATCCCTCAGTGACGGGGGCCCCAGGACAGGAAAAAATTGGTTAGCAAAGCTTCCCTTAAAGTTCAATGTGTGCGATATAGAAAATGTGGAAGACAAATCCTTAGTACATCTCTTAAATTGATCTGACTAGAAAAATGAGGTGAACCGACATAACCATGGTGCTTTCAGGAAAGCCTTGTCTGTGAAATAGAGGTATTACTCCAATATCATACTGGGAAAACTTTACAGGGAAGAGCTAGGCACAGAAATGGTGGAGTCAAAATAATCTACTCCCGGCCTGGTATGATTTCATTTTTGCTAAGGTACTATCAAGGCCCATTAAGTAGAAGAGGCATTTATAGATTCGTAAGACCGCCAGAGCAGAAGGGGTCAGTCATCTCTAGTCAAACCTTCTAATTTTACAAGAGACAGATGCAGGCCCATTAAAATAAGCTGACAACACTGTGTGGGTTCTGGTGTTGGGCAAGTATTTTGCAAGAAACGGACACCTAAGAAATGGTGGTCCTTGTATGAGCCTCATGGGAACTCATGGGAAAGCGTGGTGCATAAAGGGTTGAGGTGGCGAGAATTTCCCAAAAGGGGTGAAGATGACATAAGCCAGCTAGCAGGGACAATCTAGCTAAACAGTGAGTCCCCAGAGAGAAATATTTACTTATCTTTGCTCCAGTGACAAATATTCTGTCTGCTCCAACCCTGGAAAGACTGGAATGCTCATTAGGGAAAACTAGATAATTAACACCAAGTTAGAACGAATGTTTGAGGTAAATATTGTAGCTTTAGAAGAAAAAATACTGTTGCAGCCTAGCAGAGTCGGAGTTGATCCAGTCAAAACAACAGATAGCCTAGAATACTTGCGTTCCTCAGAAGGGCAGAATTTTTCTGAGCAACTGCAGTATGCAAGAGTTAACTGGTTATCTGTAAGGAGAAAATGTACTTCACGTCCCATGAAAACACGTTTCTAACATCCTAGACTCAATTGCTATAAAACGTTTCTGTGCACTATCAGGTAACTTCTCATGTAACAGACGTCTTGGTTTACTTGAGGTGCTATAATAAGCATTCTATAGAAAACAAAAAACTTATTATAATCAACTATACCTCCTTCAGTTAACCTAATCAGAGACTCCCTAGAAGACAGGCCCAGAGATTTGTCTCTTGGGTTGTTCCAGGTCCTGTCAAGTTGATAGGCAGTATTAATCACCTCATCCTCCAAAGGCCTCACCTTCAAATAGAATCACACGAACATCAGTGTGATTTTTGAGAATACTGAAGTATTTCATCTGTAGCAGTAGCTAAACTGAATCTAGAGTCTGCCTAACAATTCTTAAAAATCACTTATATTACCAACAGAGGGCTAGAGAAATAAATAGAAAAAATTGCTCTTTCTTTCCATATAAGTGGTACTAGTGTTCTCATGAGTTTTTAGTGCATTACTATGCATGAATCTAATCAGAGCTCTTTGAATTATGGATGGATCTTGGCTTTATTTCTAGAAGAACAATGAAAATATGACTGGAATAGAACACAAATTTTCAAAAAGGTGGGATAATTTTGGAATTATTTGGGAATTAACAATCAAATTGGCATATAATAAAACCATTAAAAAGACCTTTGAAATAATGATAAATGAGAGATGTGATGAATAATGTTATAGGTGAGCTTGATCAGATTATTGTGCCTATAAGCTTAATTGAAGATCAGTATAGATGTTTGTATGAGTGTGTGCCTGTGCTTGCGTGTGTGTGTGTGTGTGTGTGTGTGTGTGTGTGCATCTGTGTGTGCATCTGTGTGTATCTGTGTGTATGTCTATGTGTGTTTGAGAGAGAGAGAGAAAGAGAGAGAGAGAGAGAGAGAGAGAGAGAGAGAGAGAGAGAGAGAGAGAGAGAGAGAGAGAGAGAGACTTAAAGGAGGAAACTGAATGAAGCCAAAGCAAGTGGACCTACATAACATGATGACCTGTCCCAAAGGATGTATCTGAGGAGATCAGGTAGGAGCCCGGCTTGGTTTCCATCCTTCGGCCTTGTTAAATTTGTAATCAAGATGGTAAAGCCTAACTTTCCAAGCTGCTGATCTGCCCTACAAATTTCAGACAGGCTAGTCACATAGTCACAGCCACAAGAGATAATTCCTTAAATTGAACTTTTGTCATTTATTACATCTATCTATCTATCTATCTATCTATCTATCTATCTATCTATCTATCTATCATCTATCTATCTATCTACCTACCTACCTATCATCTATCTATCTATCATCTATCTATCTATCTATCTATCTATCTATCTATCTATCTATCTATCTATCTATCTATTTATCTATCCATCCATCTGTCCATCCATCCATCCATCCATCTATCTATCTATCTATCTATCTATCTATCTATCTATCTATCTATCTATCTATCTATCACTTACCATCATTTATCTATCTTTTCTGCTCTGGAGGACTCTGACAATACATATACCCTATATTTACACTGAGTACCAATCCAGTGCATAAATATCTTTATTATTTTAAGCAGTTTGGCCTAGGTAGACCAGTAGTGTTCAGATTTCTTTTGTGAGTGTTATCGGGGAAACATGCCTCAGCCACATTGTACCTAACTTCTAATGTCAGTGCTTGATTAATTTTGCTTAAATTTGATTCACAATAAAACTCGCCTCTGCTGATTTCCTATCATTTTCCCTTTTAGAAGCTCTTCAGGGCCTTGGCAACTAGCAGAATCTGAATACTTGAAGGGCACTTGGATGAGTAGTACATCAGAAAGTAAATATTGAGTACACTCATTGTTTAAAAAAGTCAAGCAATTGATTTATCATAAGCTATAAAACATGCAATTAAACTGGAGACTTAAAAATCTTTCCACTCATATTTTTATGATTTCTTAAGAGTTATATGAAACCTAAAAGGATCTCTAATCTAGCTTATAAGTTTTACAATAAATACAGAGGAATTGAATGATTTCCAGTACCGGCTTCAGTCAGCTGGCAGAAATCATGGCAAGTTGTGTCCCTACCTGTTTAAAAAATGTCCAAGGGCTTCTGACTCACTCTGAGAGCTCTCTCAAGTTATTCCAGGGGCCCCTTGATCCTTACCCTTCCCTGTTCATCTGGTCACCACTCTAGCCTCATCCTCAGTTGTTATTCTCCTAATGTGTCTGCTCATGTGTGTGTGCCTGTGTGTATGTATGTGTGTGTGCCTGTGTGTGTGCCTATGTGTGTGTGCCTGTGTGTGTCTCTGTGTGTGTGTGCACGCATGTGTCTGTGTGTACCTGTGTGTATGCCTCTGTGTGTATGTGTGTGTGTGCCTCTGTGTGTGTGAGTGAGTAAGAGAGAGAGAGAGAGAGAGAGAGAGAGAGAGAGAGAGAGAGAGAGAGAGAGAGAGAGAGAGAGAATATACTGGGACTTTTGAAGGATTTGGTCTATGCAATAGTGGTCTGCCAGGTCTGAGACTTACAGGGCAGGCTGACAGGATAAAGGCCAAACAAGTGTAGGGGCTTCAATTAACAATTGGGATACAAAGTTATGCCCACCTAGTCCCTAACTGTGCACCAGATCGATTCCCATGACTTCTGAAGGATAGGCTACCAGGCTATAGACCAAAGAAGAGTGGACGTTCAGCTTGGTCTGAACGGCAATTTGAAGATAGAACTCTTCCTTCCCAAGAGAGCATCTGTCTTTGCTTTTAAAGCTTCCAATTGATTGGATAAGGCATTCCCATACTATATTGGATATCCTGCTTTAAATCAAGTCTGCTTATTCAAATGCTAACCACATCCAAGAAATACATTAAAAGCATTCTCTAGACAGATAATTGACCAAATAACTAGATATCATGGTCTAGTAAAGTTAACAATCAAAGTGGCATAGTTTGAGGAAAGGACATCAGTATAAAGAGAAAGTAGAATAAAGGAGAAAGGAACAGCATAGAAATAGCAATGAAGAGGAAGGAAGGCCTCTTCTCCAGCCTCAAGCCTCAGGAGCGTCATTTTCTGGACACAGAATAGAAGTGGCCCTGGAATCAGGATGCAAGGAGAGTAAATGGGCACAGCATAGTCTTCAACTGTTAGAACAGGTTAAGGAATGGCAGCTAAGAAAATTATGTATTGTGGAATCTCTCTCCACACACATATGTGCACACACACAGACACACATACACATCAGAAACACACACACAAACACACACACAGACACACACACATGCACACACACATACGCACACACACATACTCACACACACATATGCACACACATATGCACACATAGACACACACATACACACATATGCACACACTCACACACATGCACGCATGCACACACATATGCACACACACTCACACATGCATGCATGCACACATACACATGCACACACATACACACATACGCACACACACATACGCACACACATATGCACACATAGACACACACACATACACACATATGCACACACTCACACACATGCACGCATGCACATATACACACACACACACACACACACACACAATCAGCCCCCATCAGCAACTCTGTATCCGTTGATTCCATCAACATTGGGATGAAAAGAGTCTTTGAAATCACATGTAAAGAGAGATGGACCTTTTCATTGTTGTTAGCCCCTAGGCAACATTGCATAACAGCTGTTCATATAGCATCTAACTCTGTTCGGTATTACAAGCAATCTAAAAATTATTTGAAATAGATGGAAGGATGTGCCAGGTTATATGGAAATTTTAATCCATTTTATGAAAAATACTTGTGTATTTTTTCTCTGTAAGAAGTCCATGAATCAATTTCCTCAGATACTGAAGGGTGACTGGGCTTGTTTACCGGTTAAAACACCCATATCTTCTCAGTTCATTGAATATGTATTTTATATGCCTATGATTATTCAACATATATTTGTGTCTTTCCTTACTTTCTGAAGTTACAAATAACTTTAGAAAAATATCATGAGACTGTTAATACTGTTTAAACATATTTTACATTTCTATTTTTGTGTGTCTGTGTCTGCACGTGTGTGTGAGGGACTGGTGCATGCAATGACGTGTATGTAGATCAATGGGCCATTTGCAGGAGTTAGTTATTGCCTACACTATAGGTTCTATGGATCAATTTCAGGTTGCCCGGCTTGGTGAATAGTAGTCGTGATGAAGAGCTGTCTTCAAAGGTAGTCCTGAACACCATCCAGATGTTGTGATTTCTATAGTGAGACCCAGTGCTTACCAATTCTGCTAAAGCATTTGAAGGAGTATACCTTACAATATAATCTCTGTAACAGCCTGGCATGTCCATACCCTCCTGATGTGGAATGTCTTTCTGTCCACTGTGAATTACCCTTGGATAATCAAGGCCTATGGCAAAACAGTTTACAGGTAGGTGGGAAATCCAAGTATAGCTAAAAGGGAATGAGGGCAGAGTCACGGGGAGACCTGCAAGCTGGCACTGAGAGAACCAGATGGAAAGGTACAGGTAAAGCCACCAGCCATGTGCCAAAACATGCCTTAGTAGAAATGGGTTGAATTAATATGTAAGAGCTAGCTAGCAATAAGCATGAGCCATAGGCTGAACAGTTTGTAACAAACATAAACCTTTGTGTGATTATTTGGAACTAAGCAGCAATGGGGCTGTGGGTTCGAACCTCGAGGGTAGGCCAGGCCAGAAACTTCTGGCTACACCCTCCTCCTGATTAGAAGTTACATTATACATATACATTGCTTTCTATACGTTATAATCATTATATACACACATAGACATATATTTTTTCTTAACTTTACATAGCTAATATGTTTGCCATGATAATTACGAAGGCCAATCATGGGCAGGGCCTCATTGTCTTAGGAGATCATGTATTTCTTACCAGTAGCTGCTCTTTGACCACCTACCAAGCAGAAGATACAACTGTGGATCCAATGAACTTTCTCTTAATTTTTTGAAATCCCTGTTATACTTCTTAATATATTTTGCTATAGTATTGTATTTGTTCTGCCTCATTACTGTTCTTACTTATCTAGCATGTGCTTTCTTCTTGTATTTCCTAACAAAGTCTCAGATATACGCTTCTAAGAGATGATTGGGTTTTTTCAAGTAATTTTTGCATGATACTAAAGTTTAAATCATGTATTCGATTCCTATTCTGTTCTTTGCACATACTATTTTTAATATTCATAATTTTGACTTTAATACAGTTTAAGTGACTAAGGCTCAGAGAGTTGTTCAGTAACTTATATAAGATATCCTAGCCCGTAAATGGCAGAGCATAATATGAACTCAAATTATTAAATACTGGGGTATTTCTACTTTATCATGCTAATTACAGTTCATCTTCTCCTTTTATAAATAACAACAGAAAACATTTTGGGAATATGCTTGTTTTACGCATTTAACATAGACTATCTCATTCAATATTTAAATACCCTTACAAAGCAGACCCTGGTACTTTATTTCATTAAAGAGAAAAATGGAGGCACAGAGAGTTCAGAAATGTAGCTAAGTTAAGGGACAAGTGAGACTGGATCCATAAGGGGAAGTTATTATGATTCCCATTTTATAGATGAAGAGCCAAGATTCCCAGAGATCAGTGATTTGGTGATGTTTGCACACTGGTTAAGTGTCAGAACCAGGTTCCTCTGAGCTTCTAATGTTAAAGTTCATGGCATTAACAAGAGTAGCATAAAATTATTTTTAAATGTGGAATTATTACTGACTATCAAAGGATGGAAGAGCTGTGTAATAACAGCTCTAAGCATTTGCTGTGTGGAAAACTTAAAGAGAATACAGGATATGTAGAAGAAACATTAAGAATAGTAACCATTTCAGACCACAGAGGATAACGCTAAAAGACAATCCAGCCAAGCATGTAGAAACCAAAAATTGGATTGCTCTTTGGAAACAAATGCCGCTGACAATTGTAAAGGTATTGTTTAATCTGCACAATAAGTGTGTGCTTTTAAGTTGACATGCGTTCTGTTTCTTTTCCTCCATGTGTAATAGCCAAATCTCTTTGGCCACTTTTCCTATCATTTTAAATGCAAGCAGCCATGACCTTATCAATATACAGGGCTATCTAATCTAAGGATTAAGAACCTAAGAAACTCCATTTTTAAATTTCAAGTTATTCCTGACCCTTTCCATTTTAGAAATGAGTATTAACATTTTCAACCAACAATAAGTGCTTTTTGTTTTGTTTTGTTTTAAGCAGAATGCTGTACCAGTCCTGACCATCCAGGCCATGTGCAGTCACCAGTAGCTACTGTCTTGTCTGGCAGAAGCCCCACTTTCTCATGTTCACGCCGTATGGAACAGTGGACTTTGAGACAAGGGAGAAATGGAAAAAACATTAAGTTTATGTTTTTACAGAATATCATATTTCAAATTTAAAACTCTGTTATTTCTTTAAAGAGGAGCTCTGTGGTCTGACAGTGCTCTAATATAGCTACCCATCTGAAGGAAACTGTGCTGCTAAATTTATATTGAGTATTGCTGAACAGCTCTATATACCATGGAATATATTTTAAAATTTTCTGATCTTTCTATTTCTACACGGAATCAATAGGTTAGGATTAAAAATACAGACACTTCAGAAAACAAGGAAGTCCCTCGTGTGACTCTCCTCTAAACTTCTTTGAGATGCTTTTTGTTTTTCTTGGTGTGAGTGGGATCACATTTAGAGTATGCACTGTTCTTTGTGTACCTTCTTGTAAGACATTTGTATTTGTAAAAATAACGTACCCTGCAAAGCTATTTATTTATTTTACTGAATGCACTAATAAATATATTTCAAGATTTATTTATTTTCATTTAGCATGCTTGTCTTCATGGATGTGTGTACCTTGTAATTGTAGAGGTTGGAAGTAGGTGCTGGATTCCCTGAAACTTGATTCGCATAGCTGAAACAATTGTGAGAGACCATGTAGAGGCTAGGACTTGAATTCAATTTTATTGTAGTAGCAGCCAGCTCTCTTAGCTGCTGAGCCATCTCCAGCTCATACAACATATCTAATGCGTTCTGTTTGTGGACATGCAAAGGAGACACAGTATATCTATTATTGCGTTAGTATGTTTGTGGAAAAACTGTTAAGATGTTTCTATTGGAGAAATATAATATTTAGGGAGTTTACCAAGCCTCCTATGAGACACTAATTATATATATGCCAACTCTGAGCATAAAGACGAGGAATGTTGGAATTCAGAGTTGATGACCAAATGAAGCAAAGAAGCCTGTTAAGGACAGTGGGAAAAGTGCAGCTAGAAGAGGAATTTACTGTCAAAACAAATCAAAACGGGATCAGCACATGAAGTCCACATGTGAAATCACAGAGAAACCATTTCCCTACAATGATTTTTTTTTTTTTTGTACAGAGACAGACTCACAATGGATCCACCTAAGAAAAAGTCATGATAGTAATAAATAGACATGTTGTAAAAATTCTCATGAAAGGCGAGCATAATGGAGCTCTTGAATTTGAAGTGTACACAAAGCTCCTTCAGACAGGGAAATAAAATAAATCATACCTTTAAGAAACACCTACTGTGAGTGGTCTATGCACCAGGTGCCAAGGTAGGTGTTTTAACCACCAGCAGCATTCTGAAGGTTCAGGGTACTTCTGTGTGTCAGCACAGGCTTTGGAGGCTGATTAGTCATGGTGAAATTTTTGCTGTGACTCCACTACTGTCTGTTCTTGGGAACCAGGCCAGCTTCTGGTGTTCTCCATCTTTGATTTGAACAGGGCTCTTCACTCCTCAGTACCCAGTGCATTCCCTGTTGGATGAGGTAATCATTGATTTCAAAGGGCCAGATACAGCTCTGGGCTGGGGACCCTCCTAGCACTGGGTGGGGACCCTCCTCTGGCCTCTGTTCCTTTCATTTCTGCCAACTTTCAGTGAATTCTCATGACCTAATCATTGTCTCCCTTTGCTTCTAGGACACAGTCTCTGTTATCCAGGAACTAACTCTAATAAAGAACTAAAGAAAAAGATTAAGTCATAGGTCAGGATCCTATAGTCAAGTGAATCCATACGCAAGACAAAGTTAAGTAAGGCAAGGTCAGGAGTGTTGGGTAACAACTTTAGTAGGATGCATGGACCAGATATGGGTGGACCCTATGGAAAACACAGATCCCTGAAACATAGCATGACTTCTTTTTGCAGAGTACTTTTGGGCACCTGGAGTACAGAGATGGCCCAGGGCTGAGATATGTAACTGTAGTATGGGAACACAGAGACGTCAGCAGGTGCCTGACTTTACAAGGGATAGGGGCAGAGGCCCTGCAGCGAATGGTAAATGGAAGGTCTAGGTTATCATCAAACCTCTAGGCAATCCTGAAAATCTATGCTTCCTTTTGTTACAGAAAATATTATTCAATAAATATTTAATATTCCATCAGGTTTACAGTTAAGATTGTCATTTAGAGTCAAAACTAGATTTGAGGTGAATGTTGGTGCAGTAAATTTTTAATGTGCTATATGACTGCTTCCAGACAAGAGGGACTGCCTTTGGTGGTGGCATTTTTTTTTTGGTCCCTTTGACAGTGTAAAGGCCTTCCTTACTCACTCAGTGAGCTTCTGAGAGTGTCAACAGCAAGCTTCCCACTGCGCTTGTGCAGAGTCGAAAGACTAGTGAATCTCGGTTCTCAGAATGAAGGAAGTGAAAATGAGCAAAGGGAACCCAGAACGTAATTATCTTCAGGCCCCACGGAGTGTCTGGGGGAGCATGATGAATGTCTGTGTGCAATGGGACCAGAGAATCGGGATGACTCATCTCTTTCATGGAATTGGGAGGCTCAGGAGGTCTCCACAGAGTTTATCTTTGACATGCAACTGAAAACCCAGAAAAAAGTCCATAAATGAAGACTATGAAACTCTAGACCAAGGACGTGGATGACAAGTAAAACACAGAGAAAGAACTTATATGTAAGAAAAGAAAGCACCCAACTGTGACATGATAGATGGATGTTAATTTGGAGCACAAGAAAGCTTTAGAAGGTGGTTGCCACTAGACTGACAAGAAGAAGACCCACTGGGAAAAGATTTGAAAACAGGACTTGGTTGTGTACTGGAATTAAGAAGAAGGAGGGTGAGTCTGGCTGATCCGTAGAATTGTTTCTTAGATGATGGGCAAAGTGTCAGCCCATCAGTTAAGATATGGAACATTTAGAAAAAGCTTGAATATAGAAACTGGAGATGGTTTTAGATGCCCAAAAATAATCCAGACAGTAGAATTGGCACTTACAGAGCACAGAAGAGTCTCATGGCCCTGCGACAGAGTTTAGAGTGTTAGACGGGTGTTAACAGAAACTGCAGGAATGGGTAAGATCAGTTAGGCGAACATAGCAAATAAAAAAAAAAAATCCAGGTATGATTCCAGTCCATTCCTAACAAATGACCGGAGAGGAAAAGGATGGTAATGTCAGCCTGAGACTCAGGAGAGCTGTTACCAGTTAACAAAGGAAGAATTGTTCTAAGCAGAGAGGTGCCGGTATGGTCAGATGACACAGAGGGGTCAAGATGTTGATTGAAGAAAGACAAGAGAGTTAAGATGTCAAAGCTGACCTTTGCAGCACAATGTCAAGGAGCTATAAAGAGCAAGATCTTTACTGCAGTTCCTTAAGGAAGAAAAGACCATTCTGCAGAGGAACATGTTAGAAAGGAACAGAGACTACTCATGGCAAATAAAACTGCAAACAGTATCCACAGTGGGTTGGCTCTGAGAGCATTTATTACCATATGCAGATTCCAGGAAGAATGTGCCCATATGACCTGCACACATTCTCATACTTACCAACTCACCCTAACAGCCAAAACAGAGTAAATGCTATGTGTGCAGTGTTCACACTGTATTATTCAGGGAATAATGGAGGGGAAAAGTATTTGTCCCCAAATATTCCCATTCAGAAATTTTTGAATTGAGGATGTGGAACCCACTGATATGGAGGATCAATAGTACTTTGAATAGAAAGTTGAATTTGTTTAGGCTTCAGAGACGGAAGCTGTGAAGAGATCCTGATGTTGACATACAGGGAATGACTTCCATGGGGCAGGGGCAGCAGAGGAGATAAAGAAACAGATCATGGTGGAGAGGTTATCCTGGAGTAAGAAGGATACTGCTCTTGGAGACACAGAGGGATGGGGGACTATGGTCCTCCAAACATGCAAGCCTTCTTGAACGCTTTCTTCCCATGTTTTCCTTCATGTTATACTAAGATGTGCTGAACATTTGTGTTTTCTTCAGTGTTTTTTCCTTCTTCCTCTGATATTTAATCAAACAGAGGGCGCTTGTTTATTAGTTATGTTTTCATGTTTTCTGCATTTTTTGAAGATGCAGTCTTTCTGGCACAAGCATTTGCAAATTAAGGGTTATTAAATCCAGAAGAGCTGAAAAATCCTGATTGCCAGCCTTAATTGCCAGCTTTAATTCCCTCCGCTGTTTGAGTGTTGGTATCACAAGGCCGATCCCAAATGTCTGCTTACAGAAGCTCTGCTGGTGCTGTGTTTAAACAACAGCTAAAGTTACTGTTCTTAGTAATAGGCTCTAAAGTTTGTAATAACCAAACTCCCCTCCACCACTCTGGCTCCTCCTTCCTTCTCTCCCTCCCTCCCTCCTTCCTTCTCTCCCTCCCTCCCTCCTTCCTTCTCTCCCTCCCTCCCCTCCCTCCCTCCTCCCTCCCTCCCTCCCTCCCTCCTTCTCTCCCTCCCTCTCCTCTCCCTTCTCCCCCCTCCCTCCTTCCTTCTCTCCCTCCCTCCCTCCCCTCCCTCCCCCTCCCTCTCTCCCTCCCTCCTTCCTTCTCTCCCTCCCTCCCCTCCCTCCCTCCTCCTCCCTCTCTCCCTCCCTCCCCCTCCCTCCTTCTCTCCCTCCCTCCCCCTCCCTCCCCCTCCCCCCTCCCTCCTTCCTTCTCTCCCTCCCTCCCTCCCCCTCCCTCCCTCCTTCCTTCTCTCCCTCCCTCCCTCCTCCTCTCCCTCCATCCCTCTCCCTTCCTTCCTCCCCCTTTCCCCTTTCTGTATTTCTGCCTTTTCAGTGGTATTACATTTGGTGTCATTGTGTGCCGAGCTCTGTATTTGGTGCTAAAAAGCACAGCAAAGGACAATCAGACATGACTGCTTTCCTTGTGGAGCTTACAATCTAATGGAGGAGATGGGCAGTCAAAACACACACACACACACACACACACACACACACACACACACACACACACACACGATTATACTTTTGTAAAATGCTATAAAATGACTACAGCATGTGATAAAGTGAGGTGTATGTAAAGGTGAAGGCTCTTCTGAGGCATCTAGGGAAATGCCTTTTAAGGGAGTTATGCTTACTCTCCACAGTTAGACTGCTTTCACATTAGGGAAGCAGAGAACATGCCAGAGTGCAGGAATAACAGGAAGGCTCACATGACTGTAGACCAGGGAGTTAGGGTTGAGTGGGCTAAGAGAAAAGGTGTAGGTCAGGTCATGTTGGGATGTGGGGAGTTTGGATTGGATCCTGTCGGTGGAAATTCTCTTAAATACACCAATCCAAGTTTAATATTTATTAAAATATAAGCCAACACTCACAATACAGGTAACAGCTTATATAGATGCCTGATAGACTGGATTATCCACGCGATGGACGGTGGTTGCCGAACCAGTCTCTCCAGCAGTCTGGAACCAGGAAACAGGGCTTTCCAAGATCCCAGCAGCCCCTTATGAATATGGTTGGCTACTCCCCCTTCCGGAGCCCGGGACCCTGGATAGGCGTCTTCAGACCTTATCAGTTGACACCTGAATCCCACCACAGGATCCAAAGGTTCTGAAAGGTAAAGGTTTTGTTTGTGTTTTCTTCTTTAGTATAGGGCGTTACATAATGTCTTTATGCCTCCTCTCTGTGTGTCTCTGGTAGAATTATTGGAAAAAGGCATGTTGAATTTCCCTTACCATGTCAACACTCCATGGAAGGCCAATATAGGAAGCTAGGAATAGGGAATAGGAAAAACATTTGTATTGGATATGTTAGATCCGAGGTGTCTAAGATGTGGCCAAATGGAGATGTCAGGTAAGCAGATGGATATGTATGCCCGGGTCTTTTAGATGTAAATTTGAATGCCATAAAGAATTGAAAGTACTTGAAATCGCAAGGATGGCTCAGAGTTTCCTATGCTCTATGATAGGGGAACTCAAGCCCTGAAACCTAGGTCTAAAGACATACTTTGTTTGGAGGTCAAGCACTAGAGAAGAAGCTGTCCATGGAGAATAAAATGGAGTATCCAGTGAGAAAGAAAGTCAAACCAGGTCATGCAAGAAGAATGTGCCAAGAAAGAGAAGCATTTTTTTTTTCTGTGAAAATCTAGGAGTGGTTGCTTAAGATGAAGACAGAAAATACTCAGAGACCCCAACAAGAATGACTTCCATGGGGTAGGGGCAGCAGAAGCCATGCCGGAATGCTACTGATGCTATGTAATCCCTCATTAAAGTTTATCCGTCTTTTACAGTGTTGTGATCAGACGCGTATCGCAAGTGTGTAAACACGTGTTGTTACCATTGAGGTCATAGTCACAAGAGCTGGTGACACAGTACCATTTACCATCTTCGTTCTATGTAGTCCTGATGAGATCATAACCCTTTCACTGCATCCTGGCTTGGCACTAAATTTTATGAATGACTCAAGTAAATGAGATTAAAATAATAGCCGATGATAGCAAATCAGATACAGCCATATAACCCTTAACAGCAGGGCACGTTCTGAGAAATGTGTTATTAGGTAGTTTCATTGAGTGAACTCAATTTATACAAGCCTTTGTGATAAATGTCAAAGAAGTCTACTCTGCAAATGGGTAGGAATACACTCTAAACAAGTAATTAAACAATTGAGTATAAGTAACGCATAAACCAGTAAAATAATCAGTAATAATGATTCTGAAGCATTGTATAGGGCACATAATTCATGCAATTGGTGAAACAATAGGTTTCCTCCACCAACATCACACTTACACAATGAACGCCCTGTTACACATCTCTGTGTTATAACACCACCAGGTGACAGCATTCTTCAGCCGTGTTCTGGTCTAATGACTCTGAGGTCTGTATGGAGTACGGCTGTAGTGTGGTCATACCTCTGAGTATACAGGTTAGAAAAAGGGTATGGTTGGAATGAAAGAGCAGTGGCAGGCAGAGTCAGAAAGTCTCCAAATCCATATCTCAAACCCATGTCTTACTTTTAAACAACAGGCATATTTCTGCTTTGAACAGCCCTCCCACGTGACCCAGAATCCACTCAAACCCAGTATGGAAATCAGCCTGTAATGAGTCAAACCAGGAATTGCAAAATGATTCTGGGTTCCTCACCAAGGCCCACCGACCTCTCTCTTTTCTCTCTGCAAAGCATCCTATTAAGCAATACGCTCTTGCCAGTTTCTTCTCTTGGTTCCCTGTCAGGTCCTGTTTGACTTGTGACTCTGTGTCACAGGCTTAGCCTTTTTCCATCAACTCTTTATACATCTCTTAGCATTACCTTTTAAAAGCACTTAATTTTAACGACAGGGCACTTGCAAGAGCCAGGAAGGACCGGGTTGTGTCACTCTGTTACTGGAGAATTTAGGACGGCCCTGTTGACAACACTGGGATCACAGCATTGCAGGGATTTTTCACTCCAGCTCTGACAACTTTTTGAGGCTTGGCTCCCCACACTTGTTTATAATTAAAATTCAACTTTTTCTGAATCACTTCCTTTCCCAGGACATGCCGTGTTCTCTTAACACATTCCATTTTCCTGGAACAGTCTCCTGTCATTTTTCTGTATTGAAAGAACTACTTATGTTTAAGGGCAGAGTTTAAATATACTGTTCTCGGTAGATGTCCCCATCATCTACTGTCACAATTTTCATCCCATTGTGCTGTCTTCATAGGAGGTGTCAGCTGTTATTTCAAAGTAGATGAAGTCAGCTAAGGAGAAGGAGTCCTGTGGTTTCTAGTCTGCTTCAACCACAAGATGAAAGCCTTTGGCTGCCTCATTGGAATGTGGTAAGGTATAACTCAAGTCACCGGCATCCCTGGTTACCTGTCTGCCTCCCTAGCTATCTGAGCTTATTAATGGCTGGGTCAGTGTCTTGTTAAGTTTTGTATTCCCAGATCTTTGTTCTTAGAACACACACAGAAACACACAGAAACACACACACACACACTATGACATTTAACTACAGAAGTAGATAATCTTAAAAATTGGCTTTGCTTACATGAGGTAAGAGATTTTAAAAAGCAGTCTTGTGTAGCTATATTTTGAGATGACCATCATGGTTCCTCATATGCAGACCTGAGGGCTTTCTCATGCCAAAGCTTCCCATTAGCTTGGCTTTGTAGATATTATTTTAGGGTAGTGGACTGTTGGTAGGCCAGGGCTCTGCCACTGGGCTGTAGTCCCAGCCACCCCTAGTTTTCACACATGTGGCTTTAGAGTTCTGATAAAGTCCCTGGAAGAAGTGACTGAGGTAGGAAAGTTTTCTTCTGGCTCATAGTTTGAGGGGACAGTCCACACGGCAGGGGAGGCATGATAATAGGAGCTATTGACCTGTGACTGTGGTGACAGGAGAAGGAGGCTGCTTGCTCACATCTGAGTGAGTTTGACAGCAGAGATTGGACAGGAAGTAGGACCAGGCTATAAACATCAATGCCCAGAGACCAACTGCCTTCTGCTAGGCTCTATGTCCCAAAGGCTCCACATCCTTGCTCCCTCTCTCCCCTACTGCATCTGCACCAAGAGCCATCATGTGAGCCAAAGAAGTGAACATGCTAACACATGGACCTGTGGGGATGTTTTAACTCACATCTGATAACCCTACCACAGTCTCCACAGGCTCATGGCCCTCTCATTAATGCAAGATATAGCCACTTCTGCTTTAAAGTATGCAGTCTCCAATAGTCTCAACTCATCTCAAAAACCCCAAATCTAAATTTAAGGCACTCTCTTAACTGTAAGCCTTTATAAAATAACAGGGTAAACTAAAATAAAAACAATTACATATTTTCAACATCCAAAGGCACAGAACACCCCATTTCAAGAGGGACAAATAGGGTCATAACAATGGAAGAACAGACCAAACCCGAGACCCAGAAGGATGAATGTTAACCTAGCAGCTCTGTGGCCAGCATCTCAGACATATGCCGGCACCATCTGTACTCCAAAGGGCCTGGGCGACTCCGCATCATACTTTTTTTTTTTTTTTTTTTTTTTTTTTTGCCTCTAATACATGTGGCCTCTGTCATGGGACAATTGACTTAGTGTCTGAGCTCTGCTTGGTGGATATCCCATGCTTCCAGCATTAACAATATCTTGAAGTCTCTATTACAATGCTGTCCTTATTTCACAGCTTTATATACAGACACACCAGGGTCTCCATGCAGGGAGTATAACACACACATATATATAAGACCCATATATAATATATATATTCCGGCTTTAGTGGCATTATGAAACTAATTCATAATGAGCTTCCATGACCTGATAAGTCTTGTATATTGCATTCTTACCAAACCAACACAATATGGATAATGTCAAGTTTAACTGCCAAATTGATAGGTAGCCTGGGCCCCTGTGGCCCACAGTTGGAACTCCTCTGTGTGCTTTCATATCTGAGATTTGGGCAACATTTAATTGGCTACTACTGAAACTACCACTAAAATAAGGCATCCTACAAATTCTTTCAGGTTATTTACTTATAATCTGCTACCTCTCTCAAAATCCACAAGAAGACACAATTCCAAAGATTGGGACTTGGATATCTTTGGGGAACATTGGTTTGACCTACATCAATTCATGTACATTAGTCTCTTCACATGCTTGTACAGGACCATGTGCAAGTTGCTATTACTAGAGAGGCAGCAAAGATCCAGCACATTGTATTTGAACTTACAGAGCTTAGGGTCTAATGGGAGAGAGCTAGAAGATAAGGCAGTAACTGAAGTTCATAATGAGAACAAAGTCAACAGTGCAAAGGGAATATGCTTTTTACAAATGCCAGGAAAGGTCAGAGTAATTCAACATTCTAACTCCAGCGACAGCTGCAAGTTGGCTGAGGATTCACTATTAGAACAACGTAGTTAACAATACATTAATAGTTGCAAGGTAGTTAAGCATGTTAAAATCTGACTTTTCCTTAGGCATAGTCCACTCCTAAATTTGGATTTTTGTCTTGTTCCTTTTGGGTCTTTACATGTACGATTGTCCCTTTTTGGAACACCTTGCCAATTCCTTCTCATCCTTCAGATTTTACTCTGTGGGGAAATGTTATTCTTCGTTCTAGAACTTCTAAGTTCTTTGTGTCTCCTTAGTCCCTTCTACTTCCTTGTTACAACACTTGACATCTGACTTAACGTCCTGTTTGCTCACATCCCCCCGGGATGTGTTAACTCTGAAGTCCTGGTGCACACCAAAACTACCCATTACTGCAGTATTGGCTTCCTCTCTCTCTTAGTGGAACACCTAGCACGGGGTTGATAGCAACACAGACTTGTTGAGGAAGTGATAAAATGGATGTATCTGAAATTTCAAATGGAATAAAATTCGTTTGCCAAGCCTGTGTTTTTTATTGACCTATTAAAATATGAAACTTAGGATAGTAAAACACAAACACACACACAGACACACACACATACATACACACACAAACACACTGACACAGACACAGACATACACACACACACACACACACACACACACACACACACACACACACACACACCTCACATAGGCCAGGCAGATGCAGGTTCATGGACTGTTTTTCATTACTAGTTGTGTGGCTGCAACTTAACATGCTTTGGTTATGTTTGCTTGCTTGATTTTGGTTTATAAAGCCCATGGTTTGGATGAAAATATTTCTGGAATCTACGTCTGTCTCTAGTTCCATGATTCTTGGTATTTCTCAGACAAACTATTTCATTGTTTCTGTGTTTCTACCTGTTGGGAATGTCTTTTCTTTTCTTGCCTAATTTGGAGGATGCTTAGCAACCTCTTAAGCCATATCTACTGCTCCCACATCTACCCCAAGGCCACAGGACTCCTCACTGCTCTTCTATCTTCTCAGAAATCTTGAAAGTATCATCACTGCAACATACACCCAAGTGTGTCGTTACTACGTGTTCCCTTCTCTACTTCCTTTCCCGCCCATTTTCTCTCAGCTCGAATGGTAGCTCTAGAAAGTGGGTATTATGTTTCCAAATTTTACAGTGTGAGTGTTGAGTGCAATTCTGTTGTCAATTAACAGTGAATACATTTGAATTATTTTCTCCCTCTCAACCCTATTGCATATAAGCGGTTTGGAATATGGGGTAAGAAGAGTGTTGTCAACATTACAGCAAGTCCGTTGTTACCAACATACCACCATACCTTTGTGGTTTACTGGATGGTTTTTGTCAGCTATGTAAATTCAACTCTAATGGCTACTTAATTCTCAATAGACTGTAAACAACAGATGGATTTGGCTAGAAAAGGAGATATAGCTCACCTCTTAGTGGGAAGTAATAGGTATTAACCTTTTTGGCTACCTGGACCATTTGGTAATTTACTCTTGGTAAATTGCTTAATAGAACTATAGTGGCCTAGAAAGTTAGCACATTTTTCTAAAGGTAAGCAATTTAGTCTCCTCTTCCTTATTGGATTAGTCCTTAATGGCCTCTTTAAATCTTAATGATTTCCCCAGAATATGGAATGGTTTAGTCTTTTATGGTATTCTAACTAAGCATTTCAAATCAAATCACATTTATTTATTGAGCTCCGTGCAAAGCATGGTGCTTAGCTGTGGGGCATATGAATACGAGTAAGACATAGTTGTTATCATCAAAAGGGTCTATTTTACTAAGTACACAAGACAGATGCATGATAAATTAAATAATAATACATGATTTAAATAACAATTCAAGAGACTGCTGAAAAGATTTTACTAAGTGATTAATTGACAGATTAATTATTTAGACTACTCGTACTAGGCATTCTGGAGATCAGAGAGCCTTGTGAAGGAGGAAGTATTTGAATTAGGCCTTCAAATATAAATGGTAAGTGAAAAGGAATTGCTTTTATCTGGGGCATGAGTGTCATTTATTTGTTACCTGGTAGGGCATATAACAGTAAAAGGGAGGGTAGGTAATAGGGTACACACCAGAATGAGGCAGATTTATTGCTGGGAAGGAAGCTGACAGCTGATAGCATGGGTCTGGGCAGGCAGTCAGCATCAAGAGAGATCTGGTTTAAAGGAGAAAGATGCTGGCTTAATTGCTTGATCAGAAGTAATAAAATCATAGCAACATTGGCTTGTAGCAGCTGCACCGGTGGCAGCAGCAACCAAGGACTTTGGAGTGCCCACTAACTGCCAGACACTTACGTATTATCTTATCTCAAGTATTAATATCTCTAATCTTTGTTAAATTGTAGCTTAGATATTTTATTTCCCATTTTCAGGATACCAAAATATCAATTCATAAGCCATTAGTGTCTTCTAGTATAATGGCATGGGGAATTCTATCCACAAATACTACAGCATCTAGGAAGAGGCCCTATTGCCAACTTCCCACCCTCTAAGAATCTCAGCATTAGGAATTGTTAGAAGAATTGATTTATAGGAACCTTTAAGCTAACATGAATCTCCCATTCATCATCTTCCATTCACTGGCTCATGATCTTAATCTGCAACCACTAAATGGTCTCTGCATCATTTGACATGATGAAGTCTGACACCATACACTTGGACTCTGTTTTTTGCCTGCTCTATCCCTTCTAGCTCTGTGGTCTTGGCCGTGATCCCGCCTCTAGCTTCTGTAATGGTCCTTGGGTTTGTCTTCTCTAGTCTTAAAACTTGATATTTGCTAGTAGATTTCATTTTAGTTCGTGGTTCCAGAGGGAGAGAGTTCATCCTAGCGCGGAATGGTGGGCATGGTGATCGGAGCAGGAAATAGAAAGATCCCATTTCATCTGCACACAGGATGCTGAAGGAACGAACAAGAAGAAAGCAGGGCAAGGTTATGGATCTTCAAAGCCCACCCCTGGTGATATGCTTTCTCCAGCAAGGCTCCACCCTCGAAAGGTTCTATAAGCTCCCCAAACAGCATCATCAAGTGGAGAAAAAATGTTCAGCACGGAAGCCTTTGGGGAACATTTCTCATGCCCAATGACGGAAGATGCCCGGGTGAGTTCAGACATAGTCGTAATTAGCTCATTATGGAATCAATGAGTTTGGCTGGGGCAGACTAACTAGAAGATAAGCTTGCTGTGCTTCAGTGGGATTAGGATGCAGAAAGACTTTCATCATGAAATATCTGAAATATGTAATTTTGAGAAAGTATGTTTAATAGGCGTGTAATTTTAAAACCAATACAGTCATGTGTTTTGGATGCACCAAGCCTGGGCTATACATGCAAAATTGAAGTCCCACATGGCATCTTTGTCGGGTAGACTTTCCTTCCAGTTTTAAGAACTGTATAACAATCACAGGATATTTTAGAATAGTGCGTCTTAAGAGATGAATTTTGGGGATATCAAGCTTAGACGTATGCACTAAAGATTCCTAGGGCATACCTCAGACTTATCAAGTTGGAAACTCTCTGGAGTTAGAGGTAATTCACTTTGAATTCAAATCTCAGTTTTGAGTCTCACAACAAAAACTAAAAAAAAATAGGAAGACAATGAAGGTCTCTCATTTGGGCATCTCTCAAAATCATACTCTCGTGATTCACTTGATTATAATAATAATTTTCGTCAGTGTTATTACTAACCGTGTCACTATTGCTTCTTGTAGTCCTTATAAAAGCCTCGTGGTTATACAATGACTTGACATTTTATTCTAAGTTACAACCTCTTTCGGTCACAGCTGTCATGTCTACCCTTCTGTTTTGCTTTTTCCTACGGCACAGACTCTTGCCACACGGTTTCTATGGAATTGCTTTTCTCTGGATTTCTGCTGCTCTGTGATTCTGTTGTCTGCATAACAGCTGCTGCACAAGGGCTTAAATCAAAGATTAGTAGGTTGCTGCACAAGATAATTCTCATAACTCTTATTTGTTTTTATTTTCTAGCCTCATGAATAATTTTCATATTTGTAGGATTACAGAAGAAATAAAATTGTCATTTGTTTATCCCTAGTTTTACAGCTAAAACCACATATTCTATGATGTTTCCTCTATGTTCTCCACTTTTCTCTCTAATTCTCTTTTATGTCCTGCATCTAGACTTCTTGCTACTTTTCTGAGTGGAGAAGTAATGTGGCAGAGATGCCAGAAAGACCACCACCAGATTTCAGTCAGACTCATCCTTGGTTCAGTTCACTGTGGTCAGGTTGGTAGAGTCACTGCCCAGGACAGTCACCTGCTGTGAACATCTACAGCAGGCATTCAACATATATTTTTGGAACCTCTTGTGTTCCAGATGAGCTCCTTGTTGTGGACAAGAGGATGTTTCTGCTTGTTTGGATCTTGTTTTCAGCTGGAAGAGCCCAGTCACCAACAACTTGATATCAAATAGTGATCAGGGGCTTAAAGAAAATTGTTAAGAGGAGTAGACACCTGCCCTTAAATAAAAGGAAACCATGGAGTAGTCAAGAGCTTGGAACATTGAAAATCTTCATCTAATTTGTTGTCATACTAATATTCAGTAATTTGGGACTTTGGGAAGCGGTCTACCATGAACTAGGTTTAATATATCACTGCCTTACTTGGATGTTTAGATTCACTTGGAGGTTGGTTCTGTTCCTGCAAGGAAGTAACTTCTTGCTCCCTGACTGATGTTTGTTACTGTGGTCTTGATGTGCTCTGACAGGCCTCAGCACATTCAGATTCATAAACTACTGTTTTCTATTTTACAGAGATGGGATGTAAAATAAAAATTCATGAATATTTAGTCCAAGTTCTGGCTAAAATCAAGACAATAAAGTTGGCTGAAGGATTCCATAGATATCAAACCATCACAGGCCTGAGCTTCTGCAGACTAAATCGTCAATTATGTGCTGAATTCCTTGAGAATCCATGCATTATTATTTATGGCAGGCATGTCAATTGATTGTTATGGGCTCTACTTTAAAGGACAAGAAGTCTTTATTTACAGACACCTGTTTTCTCACACAGGACAGGAAATATTAGTGCTCTCTATGTTCATGAGGCAGGAAAAAATTAATTTACATGTGTCATGATGGTCATATTACAGGATAATTTAAATGGATAATTATTTTTGAATACTAACTGTTAAACATATTTCATAGGTCATGAAATTTCTGTTCAAAAAGTATTGCTCCTTTCAATAGGATATTCAAAATTTATAATCTGTGACATTTTTTTCTTATTTGCATTATAGGGAACATCTACAGCAGGCACTCAACAAATATTTGTTGGGAGCCTCTTGTGTTCCATATGAGTTCCTTGTCTTGGCAAGAGAATGTTCCCGCTTGCTTGGGTCTTGCCTTCAGCTGGAAGAGCCCAGTAACAAACAACGTGGTATCAAATAGCAATCACGAGCAAAAAGAAAATTGTTAAGAGCAGAAGACAAGACAGTACGGGAAGAGTGGTGTTTGGCTGTTCTTTAACTAGGATACCCAAAGGTCATAAAATTCAGGCTGAGATCTGGATGATGATCAATAGAGAACTTACTATTTAAGAGCAGTAAGAGTACATGTTAGTATTACACTTTGGTATCATTTGTAGAATGTTGAGGCCATATAAATCCGGTGACTCTGGAATTCTTCACCCAGGTACACACTCAACAGATAAATGTGCACAAAAGCTTGTTTATATTATATACAAGAATTATAGTATGTGTATTGTTAGCAATGTTGCTAATATTTGTGCTGTCATCAGGAAGCTCAACAGCAACAGAGTGGAGTCAGGATGTGTTGTGCAGTATCTCTGACTGATACTGCTTTATTGATCCGAATATCCACAGTTTTATAAATATCAAACTCTAAACAGTCCACATGTCCAAAAAAAATGAATGCATGTATAACTTTTTTTAGGTCACATACAGAATTTACCAATTACAGTTAACAATTTACAACTATGGGCTATTTAAATTCAATGTGAGGTAAGAGAAGCAAGATGCAAGAGAATACCCAGTTTTTATGTAGGGTCTAATAAGAAGGTAATTAGGTTGAAGGGACGAAAATCTAGTGTTACATTTGCAAACAAACAAGGTAGTGATTGCTCAGAGCTAGCTCTCCATGTCTGCATGCTCCATATCTGTAGATTTAACCAAATGTTGTTCGAAAGTATTCTGAAAAAAAATTGCACGAAATATATAGACATTCCCTCTTGTCATTGGTTCCTAAACAATACGGTATAGCAACTATGTCACATTTATACTCTACCAGGTATTACAATCTAGAGATTATTGAAGTATATAAGAAGGTAGGGGTAGTTCACCTGCAAAGACATTTTATGAAAAAGATAGAGCCTGGCTTTAGATGTGTGCCAGAGGCTCTGGGACAGCCTTTTGCTAAAACTAGGGGGAAGCTGTTTAGTGTTTGTTATGAACAGGGGAAAGACTTTTCGAGGGTCGACAGTGTTTATTTACTTACATAGTAAGCATCCCTTAAGCATCTGAATCACACCTAAATAGACCTTCCCCTGTGGTGTTGCATTGAGGGCACATTATTACTTTGTGAATTTAAGTACCTGTTATAGTTTCCAGAAGAAAACCCATGGCAGCATGATGGCTTATCCTGACCTGTACTCCCAGCTCTGCAAATCCTGAAGCAGGAGGATCATGAATTCCAAAAGTGGTCTTGATTATGTAATGACACTTTTGTCAAAAAAAATTTTTCTTCAAAGTTCAATCCATGTATAAAATGTGGGACAGTGTAATATAATAAAAACATCAAAGTTTACACTTGGAAATTTAAAATATAAAGAAAATAGCTATAAATTAGATATTTTAAAAATTAATAATATTGTAATGCAGTTATTAAACACAAATGTGATTTTTATGTACCTAGGCAAAGGTGTTTCATTTTTTTGTTCTATCATTTAGTATTGTTTACTTATGAAAGGCACTGGTGAATAATTCTATTTTACCTTAAAGTACATGCAAAGTTGATCTACCTGTATTAGTAATAAAAACAAAAATACATTTTTTATAATATTCTTTGTACCAAACATGCCTTAAGACACTTTACAGAGTAAATACTGGCCGTGAATAAGACTGAACAAATCTTGCTATTGCTATGCATTTAAAACTCTATACATATCAAATAAGAAAACATTTACCAGAATGCAAGTCTTCTGTATTATTATGAATATGCACTTTTGAAGAGGACTTGGTATGCATATATAATAGAATACCATGCTGAAATAATAAAGGTCACCGACCATAAAAATGATTCACCTGTCTACTCACCTCCTTGTGATTATATTGGATAATCTAATATTGGAGGGCTCACTTTGAATGCTGGGGATTGGAGATTTGTTGCCTGCTGTGACTGACAGTTATTGATTTACTGAGTAACTTAATACTTACTCTAATGGTATGCAGGGAACTGCACAGCAGTCTCATTGCAAAGGAACATCTTGCTCTGCATCTCCTTCTGCTGGAGGACTTGTCTCAGTTTTTCCTATGTGTGTGTTTTTGTGCTCACATGTACACATTTGTTCATAGGGTTTGCATCTGTTAATTAGAGCTCATCCCCCAATGTGATAAGATCTATTAATAGTCCTTAGTCACACTTTGTCTCTTTATGGAATCTCAACTATAGAATTTGAAGGTTGCCAAGACAATGCTGAAAGCTGCATTTGAGGACTTTATAGGGAAGAACAGATTATGAAACTGTCAAATTAAATATTACACACATTTACTTGAGTAGGCCACTTGGCCTTGAGTAAGGCCAAATCTAGGGTAGACATAAAAACTTCAATCATAAAATTATGATATAAATTACCATAAAAGGCAGAAAGACCTAAAGCTGGGGGTATTGCCTGGACAAAAGTTAGAGGGTTGAAGGACAATGATTTTCCTATAATAGCAGACATGAGTAGTGCATAGGTGTCTGAGTGACTGGGTACCTAACTAAAGGCAAGGACAGCATGCTAGAGAACAGTCTCACCTACTGGCAATGAACTTGTACCTTCCTCCCACAGGGGTGGTCTTGATCAGCTCTCTTATTTGGGGTTAGATGTGTAGATTCTATTTGTGCCCGTAGAATAGCAGCCAAAGAAACAAGGTATTTCTTCACACAAGAGTGAATGGAAAGGACCTTTTCCTAGGCTGCTGCTCTGGGGAAGCTCCGCCCTGGACACTGTGTAGGATACTGCATGGGCAGTATACTAAATCTCTGCTGGAGAGAGACAGCATTTCGACAGGTCACCAGGACGTTCTGATTCAGGTGAAATTTTGGGGACACTGTTTTGGATGCACCAGTTTCTAATAAAGGTGATACATGACTCAGCTGTCTGCCAACAAGTTCAGAACCAATAGCACTTGGACTCTAGAACTAACGACAGGAGTAGTGTTGTAGTATGAGGTTTCTGGCCCGGACTTTCTGGCCTAACCTCAAGGTCTAGACCCGCAGACCCACAGACCCCCAGTCCGGCAGTCCCGCAGTCCCACAGAGACACACAGATGTTTCCAATAGTTTTAGGCTGATCAGCCTTAGGCCCAGGCATATAGCTTGCTAACTCTCTACCCTTAAGCTATCCCATGTCTCTTGTTCAGCCATGCTGCTCGGTACCTTTCTTAGGGCAGCATACTTCTCCTCTGCTTCTTCCAGGCCTCTCTCTGGTGCTCTCCTGGCACACTGCTCTCAGAGATTTTCTTAGTCTGGTAGCCCCGCCTACACTTCCTGCCTGCCTTTGGTCAATCAGCTCTTTTTATTAAACCAGTGGGTGGAACAATTATTTACCATGACACAACACAATACCCTACATATCCCCTTTTCTCTTTAAAACAAAAGGAACTCCAATTCTAAAATTCTCCCCCCCCCCCCTTATCAATAACATCTTATAAGCAACACTGTAAATAAACACAAACATCCATAATCCATGTTTTGGGAATGTGGGCGTCGTTCTTTAGGCTACTTCCTGCTGAATGGGGATGCTGACAATCTCATGGGAATCCAAAGAAAAATGTAGGATTATGGACAAGTCTTTAGTGGAATAGTCTCTAAGGCTGGGTCATCTCAGCCAGTCTCCTTGAAATTGTTCTGGATACAGAGCTCTGGAACTTCAACAGAGGTACTCTGAAGAGCTGAATCATCTAGTCCATCCATTTCCATTGGAGATTTTTCAGGGGGTCTTCCTCTATCAAACTTTATGTTCTCTATCCAGGAAGAAATCCACAGTCTTTCATTTTCTGTGAAAATAAAAGGAAAACCTCTTCTCTAAAATAGCATATCTTTGCATTTCAATTTTAAAGTAAACTCATTTACAAAATATATAGGTTGAATTACTCCAACAACATTTATAATCAACTGTCTTTTAGCAGCTTTTACTAAGTCATTATCAGTCAAGAAGCTTAAAGATAAGACAATAACATACAGTATCCGGACATTCTTTGTATTTTCCATCTTTATGTGGCTTATTTATTTATTTATTTTTAGTCTATGTATTTCACTCTTTTTCTTTTTTTTTTTAAGGGCTTTCTTTCCCTTTCTCTTCTTTCTCTAAGCCTATGTATATATATATTTTCAAAACACTCTTTACCACTTAGACTTTTTTTTTTTTTTTAAAAAACTGTCTTTACTGTATACTATTTCTTAACTTTTTCTGTCTCTGACCACACCTTTGCTTCTCTAGGGTGATTGACTCCACCCAGATTCTTCTATTTCTTTCTGTTTCTGAACACACCTTTAATCTGCCATGATTCAAGGTTGGTAGGATGGGTGGATGGCTCCACCCAGCTCCTAGTCTAATTTCATAGAATTTATCTTTTTAACCCAGGTACTCTGGGGAATTTTAGGGTCCATATAATGACCAAGTCAAACTGCCATCTGCTGCTCACTAACTCTATTTAAGTATTAGGCAGCAGGGCCTTTTAAAAGACTCACAAGTATTTTGCCTTTAAGGCTGAATCAGGAACCTTCTCTTTAAAAAGTCAAGCTTCAGTTTGCCTCAGGCAAACAGAGCTGATCCATGAAAACATCAACACTAGAAAGCCATCTTTGATTCTGTTCCCTTTTCTCCTTATGAAGGTAAACCTTAAGTAAATCATTTATAACTTTTTCCTTATATTGAGGATCCTGTGAGACTTGAGGAACCAGCCATTTTACACCTTAAGCTGCACTCCAAAAGCCCACCATTGTAGTTCAAGCCTATGTGCTTCAGCAGGGTGTCTGTGTACCACAGCTCACATGGGTGACACAATTCAGAGGCTGCTTTGGGCTCTAGACCATTTTTTTAAGCTTTCTATGGCTTTTTGTGGGTATATTTGCCACACGTTGGGCTGCCATTTGTAGTATGAGGTTTCTGGCCCGGACTTTCTGGCCTAACCTCAAGGTCTAGACCCGCAGACCCACAGACCCCCAGTCCGGCAGTCCTGCAGTCCCACAGAGACTACATAGTGTAGTCTCTACATAGTGTCTTAGTCCCTTTTCTAATACTACAAGATGATGATTAAAGCAACTTAGAGAAAGATTTCGAGGATTTACAGTCTCAGATGGCAGCAAGCAATCAGGCATGATGCTGGAGCAGAAGCTGAGAGCTTGCCTCTTGAGACACAGGCACAAGACAGAGAGTGAGGGGGGGGGGAGAGAATTGGTAATACTTTGGCATTTCAAACCTCAAAGCCCACCCCCAGAGACTCCAGAAAGGTCATACCTCCTAACCCTTCCTAAACAGTTTTAATAACTGTGGACCAAGCATTCAAGTATGTGAGTCTATGGAGGACAATCTATTTCAAACCATCACAAGCAGAAATTGGCAACAATTCCGGGATCAATAGACTGTCCCATAGATGGTAGTAATTGTGTCACCTGGAGAAACTCAACATTTATTACTGCTAGGATCCTGTCAGCCTCCAGGGACAGCTGTACGTTCTGATTTCAGTGTGATTCGCAAGGAGATGAGGTAGGATTTGGAAATTCAGACAACTATGTAGGAGCTTTCTGAATATTCAAAGAGATAGACCTGAGAAGAGATTCTGAAGTATTTTTTTGTGTGTGACAATGGGCCATAAAGTTTCCTAGGAAAGTTCAGAGTATGCTTGTATGTGGTGGGATTTAGGTGTTAACTGATAAGGTTGGGAGCCTGAACGGGGTGTGGCCAGCCCCTGTTTAAAAGGGGCTGCTGGGATCTTGAGAGCTTTGTTTTGTTTTTGCTTTTTTGGAGATTGGACCAGCATCTATCATCTGGATCATCTGATCGCCAAGAAATTGTCTTAAGGTTTAACTTGTAATCATGAGTGTTAAAATATCTTTGAATAAATATTAATCTTGTATTTGGTATATTGTAAGTGAGATTTATTGTAATAGCTGGCGTCCCTGGGTGGGCCTATAGCCTGTAGGCATGTCAGGCTGGCAAGCCCATTCCGTGCCTTAAGCATTGCCAAAAAACAAAAGATAGGCAAAGTGTTCAGCCCTGGGAGTCTGCACTTCCCTGTGTGGGCTGGACCCTCCATCCCTGTGTCAAAGCCTCCAACTGCTGCTCTGCACTCCTAATTATCACTCACATAGCCACAATTGCCTTTTAGGTCACGGTGGGGCTCTCTGTCCATAACGCTCTGCTTGTGCGCCACCTCCCTGGCAGCGCGGCCTGGTGAGACAGGCCTGTGCCTCCCTCCCTGAGGCTACCAATACCCTCCAATAAATATTAATCCTGTATTTTGTATATTGCAAGTGAGATTTATTGCAATACTTATATTTTAGAACAATATACAAAGCATAATACAGAATTGTAATTTATATTTTTGTTGAGGTTGGCTTTGAATATTAAAACCCTAAATATTATTTTAGAGTCTATTCAAGGAGCTGCATTCTGACCAGCAGTGACATCATTTTGGCACCTCTAAGATGATCTTCTGTCTAGTAGATCTGTCAAGGAAGGAGCTGGTCGTACCCAGAGGCAGCAGCCGGCTGGAGCCTACAGCACACTGCTCAGCTGAAACATAGGACTTTTTTTATCTTATAAAAATAGAACTAAAGTCAATGTCACCTTCAGGAAGGACCCCTGTCATGCTTAGGCATGGCGTATATTATGGCTTAGCATTTCAGAAAGGTGGCACATCTTAAGGGTACATCTTATTAAGATCTGGTATGAAGCAGTGCAAAGCTTAGGCTAGGAGAGATTGAAGACATGAGCTGTACTTGTAGAAATTTCTATTGCCTTTATTTCTAAATACTTAAAAAAATTTTTTTTCACCTGTGAGGGAAAATTGGAGAGCAAAAATTAATTTTCATACTTCAATTATAAAGTCACAACAGATGTTAAAGAAAATGTTATTGCAAAGGCTGGCACTGCTACATTGTGTTTTACACTCTCCTTAATTTCTCCCCCTCTCCTACCCTCCCGTTGAAGATTACATCATCTCCATATTAAAGGACTGCAGGAAGATATAGAATTCTCAATAAAGTTTTGAAACGGTGGAAGCAGCTATACTCATAAATCCATGGTGCTTAAAATGATCATGAGCTGTAAAACCTTCCTTTAATGGCTCTGAGTATGTAAATTAGGGTAGAATGTGTTCTAAGCAAGTTACTTCTCTGCTGGCTCTTCCACAACTGGGGCTGTTTGATGTCCTGGCCGTCTATTAGTGCCTTTATGCTACAACATGAAATAAGATAACTGTTTGTTTCTTTACCCAAAATCTAGATTATCTCATGGGCACTAATATTAGCCTTCAGCAGAATCACTAGGCAACAGCACATCACTGAATCTTTTTAAGTGTGTTCGGGATCCCAAATGAAGCAAACTTTAAGTTTTAATGTGGAAACTTTTTTGTTTATGTTCATGTAAATGTTGTCACCCCTGGAAGTTTTGATTCAGTCTGTCTATGAAGAAACAGAAAACTACGAATTTTAACAACATCCCCAGATGTTTCTCTTGTTAGCCAGGTTTAACAACCACTGGTTTATTTTCCCCATGTATTATCTATCATTATTGATGCACTGTACGTAGTTAAGTGAAAATTAGGTAATAAATATAGTCTGAGGTAACTACATGAGCTCTATATTATTTGTCCAAATAAGAAGAAATATTTTAAGGACCAATTACTTAAATGTAAAAAAAAAAAAAAAGTCTTAAGCTGAGGGTGTCTGTGGTTGTGGTGAACAGGTGTGGTGGTTTGAATAATAGTGCCCCCCAAAGGCCCATAGGGAGGGACACTATTAGAAGGTGTGGCTTTGCTGGAGGAAGTTTGTCACTGGGGGTGGATGCTGAGGTCTCAGATGCTGAAGCCACGCCCTGTGTGGCTTTCCCTTCCTCCTGCATGTGGATCTAAATGTAGAACTCTCAGCTCCTCTCCAGCACCATGTCTGCCTGTGTACCATCATGCTTCCCACCATGATGATAACGGACTAAACCTCTGAACTGTAAGACAGCCCAATGCAATGCTTTTCTTTCTAAGTGTTAGCGTGATCTGCACTGGATGAGGTCCTAGAGCTGAAGGAGAAATGGACACATGCCTCCATCTCTAAACGAGAAGCAATCTCCAATTGATAGCCACTTGCAAATGAAAATTTAGTTTTCTCCATGGGAGTCTTGCAGAAGAAACGAAGTCCTTTTAAGGGTAGGCTGCATGTCCAGCAGTCGATGACCAACAGAAAATGAGCTCAAAGGCATCTTTGGAGGTTCCCTGTCTCAGAATGTTGTGTCAAACTGTTGGGGTTTTGTTGTTTAATCTCATTTTTATTTTTATTTATATAATGTCCTTCTCCTTTTACACTCCAGGTTCTTTGCATGTATATTATGGTTTACAGTTGAGTGTTTTTATAGGATTCCTGACTGTGCAAAAGAGTAGCTCCCTGTTTCTGTTTCTTGGGCTTTTTTCCTTTTGTTTTTTGTTGTTTGGGTTTTTTAAAATTATTTTTTGGTTTGTTTTATTCTGATGTATTGGCTTTTGTTTTTTAAAAATATTTTATCTTATTATATTTATTATCTGTGGTGATATATTATATATTTAATAAAATCAGCTTGGAATATCAGAGAACAGATGTACCCACAGTCAAGCCAGGAGAGTCAGAGAGTGGTAACTCACACCTTTAATCCCAGCATGGGAAAGACCAGAACTGGTGCCAGCCCTTTAATCCCATAACTCCAGAGGCAGAGATCTTTCTGTGTTTCTGTGAGTTCAAGGCCTAACTACCAAATAGTAGTAATTCACACCTTTAATCTTAACCTGGATGTGAAACAACTGGGAAAAGAAGGTATTTAAGGCAGGCTTAGGAAAGACAGATGAGGCAGTAGAAGCCTTGAGGAAGCTGGAAGACAGCTGGGTGGGATTTGACTGTGCTGTTTCCTCTCTGATGTTCCAGCCTTTCCCTGAGATCTGGCTCTGAGTTTCCGAAGCCTGTTTACTTTCTAATATGAAATGGATTTGGATGGGAGGGGAGGTGCGGAGGGGTGGGAAATAGTGGAGGAGGGAAAACTTAACCAGGATATATTATGTGAGGATGAAATAAAGGCAAAAAGAACTTCAGTGGCTATTGTGACTCTTCGCAGCAATAGAATCACCAACTAAAACAGTGGGACTTGAAGCCAACCTGGACCTTCCTGTTTCAGGCCTGTGCTCTTCAGGCTGTGACACTGCAAAGCCCACCAACTGCCCCGTGGGATCTTTCCTCTCTGGAAGATTGAGAACAAAGCAATACTTTTAGGCCACTTCCAATTCTACACTTTATAGATAGCGTGGAAGTCTTACACCAGTGAAAAGTTTTGCTTTCAATCTGGTCACCAATTTTTAGACTGAGAGGGTTGAGTGGGGAATCTGCAATTTGTGTGAGCAAAGACCCCACAAAGGCACAGCATTCAAGTCCAGATGTGGCAGGTGCAGATGGGAAGACAGCGTGGGAGTGCTCTGGTGCAGGTGGATCAGAAAATGCTATCCATGTGATTTTACTCTCCCGTTATGTTTTAATTCCCATTCTGTTGATTTCCCACCAGCTATTCTACTATAGTCAATCAATATATCCCTTCCCCTACGACGTCTTGCTAGCTTTATATCAGCCCCAAAGAGAGGACTTTCTCTTGGACCGAGGAAGCTGAGAAACTCCACGACCCTCTTCCATAGCTCTAGTTTAAGTCACCTCTATCGGTTCCCTGACCCTGATTTTTCCCATTCTGTCCCTGATGCAAAATTTCTACTCTTTTATTTCCAACAGATATTTCCATTCTGAATTCCATTTATATATTATCATTTCTTGACTTGGATTTGGAATTATTTCCTCCTAACTTAACTTTTTCCATAGTATTTATCTCAGCCTCACACTGTATTTATTCATTTATAGCTTATGGTAGACAGACTGTCAGATTCAAGAGAAAAAAGCTCAGCTCTTGGACCGGTGGTTGGAATATAGTAGGTGTTCAATAAATATCTGTTAAATGAATCAATAGAAGGGGTCTCATTTTCCATTTTACACACGGTATGCTGCTTCTTTTCTGTAGGTATGCTACATTTTGAATGAACAATAAAGAGATTTCTGCTTGTCACAATATTACTTCTTCCTATTTAGAAACTTCCCTCCCTCCCTCTCTCCCTCCTTCCTTTCTTTCTTTTTTTAAAGAGCTGGGATTGAACTCAAGACCTGTGCACCGCAGGCAAATGGTCTACCACATACCTATGTCCTCACATGTTAGTGTGTCTCTTTCTCTATTATTGCACTTGTTTTCATGAAATAATGTTTGTTTACTCTTTGTCCCTTTGTCTGGAGTGTCAGGTGTAAGAGCAGAGGCTGTATTTTATTCAAAGATGCATCTTTTATGCTTAGAACAGCGATAAGCTTACAGAAGATGATCACCTTAATCTCAGTTTTCACCCCAAACCTACTGATGGATTGGAATCTTTTGGTGTGAGAACCAGAAATTTGTATTTTTAAGTAACTTCCTCATCAAATATTAACTCTAACTCTCTTGCTTTTTTTTTTTTTTTTTTTTTTTTTTTTTTTTAACAAACCAAAAATAGTGACTCACTTCTAAAGACTAGACTTGGGTCTTTCACAGCTCACTGACTGTAGAATCCCACAGTGTGTCCCAAGCAAGCCCAGATCACAGAGGCCTAATTGAGAACTCTCTCTAAGGTCCCAGCCAGCAGAGGACAAAGCCATAAAGTGTGCCAGCAGAGAGCCTTTGGAGATGTTCCACATTCAGCCACAACACAGAGACCAGAGCCACTGGCTGAATCTATTCAACACTTGAACGTGACAGTGACCATCATCGCAAGCTGACACCCTGCTGATGACGGCTTATGATGGTGGATAAATGTGTAACTTCTACAGCACTGAGTTACCTTTTTTAAACCAAAATTCATGTTGGCATCAGATCCTAAGTTCATACAAAATGGTGACTCGTGTTTACTCCTTTAAAAAAAAAAAAAGGCAAAAAAGAGAAAGAGGAAGAATATTTATGAATCACGAAGACGGCTGAACTTGGCTGCAAAGACTTAAGATTCACCCAGAATTCAGGACCAGACAGTGATGGGTGGAGACTTGGGCTTACTGGGATGAGGCTGCTGTCATTGCATGAGCTTTCACTTCTTTCTCAGCCCACTGCAACCCTGGGTCCTCACATGTTTCTGTCCAAAACATCTTTCTAAAGCAGCAGTCCACTACTCCCCAGGTTAAAAGTCTTAAATGCTCTCTGATACTTTGCCCTTAGTGTGAGACCCAAGCCTGTTACATAGCCTGGAAGCCTTTGCTGCTGCTCCATCACTGTACCTAAAGCTTCTGGATTCCTCACAACTTCCTCTAACATTCTGTGCTTTAAAGTATTTAGTCACGAGGAGAGGAGAGGAGACCTGGTCCTTACATAAGTTCCCCTTGTGATAATCCTTCCTCAGGGAGTACCCTTTGCCTAATATTTTCATGACCGATACCTCCTTCTTCAAGTCCAAACTTAACTGTTGGCCTTTCCATTGCTGGCTCTGTCACATTCATATGCCATGTGTTCTCTCGGCCACAGTGATTACCTAGGAGTTTGTGCCTGGAGCTGTCCTTGTTTCCCTTCAGACTGAACTGTGAGCTCCTCTGAGGGCAGGGGTTGTGTCTGAATCCTTCCAGGATATCAACCCTGTTAGTGGTGTGTAGTGACAATCAGGTGTGACCTATAATGAGTACATAATAATAGTTGGTTACTTGGTGAGCTCTTCAGAAATAAGGAGGAAAATTCTATTATAGCATTTAATACCTTCTTTCCAGGAAAGGGATGGGGTCTGACCAGAGAAATGTCTTTGGGGAAGATTCTAGATAGCAATAGGAAGAAAGAAAGAGTCAACTGATTGTAAAATCAACTTTCTCACAGTAATACAATATAAATTCATTCTTTCACCTATTATTTTTCTTTTTTTTTCTGATTCATATATTTAGGTTTATCGATACAGGTTTTCTTTGTATAACATTCATGGCTGTCCTGGAATTCCCTTTGTAGACCATGCTGGCCTCAAATTCAGAGAGATTCACCTGCCTCTGCACCCCAAGTGCTAGGATTAAAGACATACATCATTCTGTTCCATATTTTATTGTTAACTGTACACAATATTTTGAAAGTGATTTTAATTAATGTTTTATACCTCATGTAATTGTAAACATGTAACACTATTAATTTTGGGAAATTATGAAGCCAGTGAATTACTAGAGATAGTCATAGTTTTGTAAAAGCAGACTGTTACATTTTGAGAGATTTTGTAAGTTAAACACAGCTTAGCACTGGCTCTAATGGGATACTTACACCACAGGAAGTGGCAGATGCCATAGGCCATACACCCAGTGCTCAGTGGACTGTTAACACTTACTGTCACATCACTGGATACAGTCCTTTTGCTCAGAAGAAATTTTGTGCCGAAGACTCTTAAAACTATAATGTCTTTCATAACTTGATAAAAAATGGAAGGGAATCTCAGAGGACTCTATCAGGCATGGGATTTGATAATTGTAAGAACCAGACAAACTCTTTAGGATATGTCTAAAACTGGAAGCTTTCAAATATAGTAGAAATATCAATCTGGCTTTGTGGCATAAACACACTCTCTATATATTGCCAATGTTGCTTCGGCTCTTTCATCTCGGATGACCGAAAAGGAAAAAATGCTATAATTTCCTGAACTGAAACCCTTGTTACTATTACAATGAAAGCAGCATTTTCTTCTTTTGTTATATAAAATCTGCAGAAAATTGCTGCAAGATTCAAATCTTATTTACTCATCTATTTTCTCATTCTGTAAGCATTTCCTGAAAGTCTGTGACTTATATCAGAGGCCACAAGTGTGAGCATGCATGACAAATTCAGGCCTGTCCCCAAGGTACTCACAAATTGGGGCATGGCAAATAATGACTTTAATGGTGGTAAGTGTTAGGAAGAGGTTTAGGAGGAAGAGGAGGAAGTTAATGTAAAGATGATGGGGATCAAATTTCTGGATACAGTTCCTGTTGGTCATGTATGTGCAAAGACCTTCAAGCAAATGGATGGTATCGTATTTGAGATGCTAAAAAGTATCTATGGCTTCTAGGGTGAAAAATAAAGAAGTCAGTGCAACTCAGGGCATGTGGTCCTGTTAGGATAAGCTCATCAAAGGTCTCTGGTGTGAATTAGCAGTTGTGGATTTACACCTCAGCCTGATGGAAGACGAATAAAATATTCGATGTGGAGGAGATATGCATTAGAAAGATTCTGAGCTGCTGTGTGGTGAACAGATTGGAAAGAGAACAAAGGCACATAAACCATAATGAAAGATGGTTCTGCTTTAAACTGAGCAAAAATGAGGCTGTCTAGCAGAATGTCAGTAGGGTTATTATTATGAGGCCACTTACACTAGATATCTTTTTTAATAACCTGGAAGAAGAGATTAAAAATAATTTGATTACTCTTGGAGGCAGTAAAATAGAATTACTCACAAAAGTGGGGGAAAGACATACTTTTAAAAGGTCTGGGGATATTATATCATGAAGAAATGAGACCACAGTAATCCTGAGAGTATGGGCATCCACACAAATCTAGTATGTTTCTTGGGTCTTGCTCTTGTGTGGAAGAATACATTAGCAGCATCAGGGCATCTTGTCCATTTTTGTTTTTATTCTAAAATCTGTATGCTGTTTGGTTCAGCAAAGCAGCTGTTTGCAGTTAGCACCTAAGGCTTTTAGGTTCCATTTCGACCGAGATGCTACTAACAGTTTATTTTGAGAGCTCACAGGAGAATGGCCACTCTTGTTAAGTACGGTAGAAGCTTTAGTCCTGCTATGAAAGAATCAACTAATTCTTTAATGCCTCAGCAGCTGGAAGCTCTATAAACAAGATGCCATCAATAGTCTATATGCACAGAAAGCAAAAATAATCATTGAATAACCTAATTGGCCTTGAAATCTTTACATAATGTTTGTAGATTTTTCTCACATATGAAGCATGAAATGTGATAAAATAAAACAATTCAATGTTGGAGCTATGGGATTGTGTAAATATTTAGCACTTAGTCCACTGGAGGCGAAACTATTCAAGTGAAATTTCAACTTGGATTGTTATAGACCAAGAATTAATTCAAGTAACGTTCTTGGAGAATATTCTGTCCAGGGTCTCCAATGAAAGATCATTTACCTTCTGTTGCGTAAGTTTAAGTTATATGCTCTATTGACAATAAACTTGCTCTTTCCTGTCTTAGTTCCGGCCATCAAATCAAATGGAACAGATGGTTGTCTTAATGCAGCCCATTTTATCCCAAGTCACCAAGAGTAAACAGCATGTCTGGTTCTATAGAGATGGAAATCAACTCACTGATGATTAGCCATTAGATGTGCAAGTACAGTTTATTAATTTTGATTTTTATGATTATTGCATTTGCTACCGGGTGGCTTAGTCAGTTGGGGCTGCTATAACAAAATATTGTAGGATGGACAGTTTAAATGACAAGCATTTATTTCTTGCAGTTCTGACTGTGGACCACTGTCTTCCTGCTGTGTGCTTACTTGACTTTTGTTGGTTGTTCACGGGGTTGTGCAGAAGTGGGGGATTCTACTTTATCTTAAGGATGTTGACTGTTATGAGAAGGTCTGACCTTCATGATCAAATCTAAATTTAATTAATTCCTGAAGACCTCATAACCACATACACCACATTGAGAGTAAATTCTTTAGTTATGAATCTGTAGGTGGCTGGGGGTGGGGATGGAGTGACCAACATAAATATGACCTCCCATAATGCTAGGAGAGTAGACGAATAGCCCTGGTGGACACAGTCCATCACAGCTTCAACCAAATTAAAAACGCTGTCACACCTGCCACATTTTCTGTTCCCTAAGCAGGGAGATGTGAAACAGGGGATTTTAAAATGAGTTATATCCAATAGCAATGATGGTGTGTGATGTAGCCTGATCAGATGCTTGATTAGGAACAAGTCTATTCCTGTGAAGCCTAGTAATTCATGAGTGGAGGTGGGTGGTAGGGTTTTTCAAGTGGCATAGTTAATTAACACTTGCTAGTTTACTTATTTTTATTTATAAATGAGATTGTGTAGCTTAAAGAAGTCATTCTCTTCCTTAACCCCACCTCCTAAGTGATGAGGCTGTAGACATATATCAGCATCTCTAGCTATGAATTAATCTCTTTAAAGGATGGTTTTATTCAGACTCTGTGGATGAGAGGTCTTGACAAAACTGATGAGTCTGTCTCCTACTAACTGCCTCAGCCCATCCTGGAGCTTAAGAATATTTTGCTGAGACAAGAGGGTGGTGTGTGATTTCAGTACTCCAGGGAACTTCTCAGGTATAATTCCCTCTGAATTCTTTACAATGGGGTGAGATAATTCTTAGTAACAGCAGCAGCAGGCAACTTTGGAAAGTGAATGTTAAAGGAAAATGGATCCACTTTCAACCTCATCTTGCCAACATCTGAGTGGTTTCAGATAGATATATAGGTAAAGCTATGAAAATGATATGAGATAGTAAATGAAAAGCACACAGGAGCTAAGTAAGTCACATAAATGTAAACAGAGACCAAGAAGGTCCCATAAAAGTGTAAAACATCTTCAAGTAAGGGACTTTTGTCTTTATTGCCACCAAGCCCAAGACCCATTGAGTTATGAGGTCTTTTAAGATACAACTGGAATTTAAGGAACAATGATCCTATAAAACACATTGCGATTGATTTGTGCCCTCATAAGGCACTGCGCTGAAAGCTTGAACTTTGAGCAGTCCCATGCAGGGAGAGAATTTTCCCCAATGCTTGTAAATGCCCTGAAACTAGGAATTGTTCTTTTTATGGGCACAAGCAAGATATAAGACATATACCTCAGTTAAAAGCATGCATGAGTAAGTATCCCCACCACTAGCTCCCCAAGTGTAGAGGAATTAAAATAAACACCAAAAGTTAAACTTACATTGATTTTTGTTCTATGTGTGTTGAAATATATATTTGCTTAAGGTAGCAACTTTATACATTTTTTTTCCCCTCAGCTCCTTTTATGTAAAGTTTCTCCATTGTCTCTGGTCTGAATGCTTGTAATTTCATGCTCATTGAATTTCTTCTTCTTTCTTACCCCCACCGTCTTTACTATTTCTAACATAGTTTTAGATTTTTTTTCTTGGGAAGGTATTTAGTGTAAGCAAGTTGGTATTGGTGGGTGGATATTAAGTATTAGAAAAAAGGACCAGCATCAACTCTCTTGTCCAAAGTGTCCGGAAGAGAGAGAGTCTGTCTCTAAGTGTGTTGACATCATTCCTTAGAGATCAGAGAATTAACTGTCATAGGATCAAAATACAAAAATATAAACCAAACAACAAAAAACAGATTGACAGTTTGGGGATGCGTTTGAGATGGGAGCTGCGGTGTGGATGGTGGATGGCATGTGTCTGCTGGTCGGTTAAGAGGTGTATGGTGATTAAAATGCCAGGCTGGGAAGGGGGCAGGGTAGACAGTCCTTTACTATGGCTAACATGGGCTTTCCACATTACTCCTTTCAAATGAGTGTACTTAAGTTCCACATAGAACGCCACTACTTGTTGCAGTGCTCTCTGGGACTGAGTTAGAAGGTCCTGTGTTGTGATTAATGAGGTTTGTGCAATCACATTTTGGTGTGACTCATGTACTTTGTTGCTTATGATGAAACATTGGAGCTTATGAAGATTTATTTTCTTCATAATTTATACCTTGTCAGTTTGTCTTATATTTGAGGTACTCCCTTGCTTGAAAATGAAAGATACAGTGTGCAAGTACCTCTTGTGGGATGGCTTATAACTTGAAGTAATTTTATATATACTGAAATCCTTTGAAGACTCCATCATTCTTATGTGCTGATAGTTACTCTGAAAAGGTGGTAGAGGATTATAGTGCCATAATTTTATAGACATATATATTATTGGCATTATAAATCTACAAAGTATATATATATATATACAATATATATATATATATGTATATATATATATATATATTGTATATATATATATATATATATATATATAAAATGCCAAAGTTGATAGTGGGTTTATCAAACTGTGGCACACACTGAATTGTATCACAACAAGACTATTTGTTATATCTCTTCTGGAGGAGAACATGCTTAGATCTGCAGGTGATTCCAAGCCAAGTGTATATACTGTTCCGTTTTCCTCTGGCCCCTGTCCTGCCCCCCAAACCTGAGCCTCCCCTTTCTGGGTGTGGCAGAAACTCTTCAGACGTCTTGCAAATTCACTTCCCATGCTTCCTATTTGATGATTTTTTTTTTTTTATTTTTTATTTTTTTTTTTTGGCCAGGAAAGGCTTTAATGAGACCGCTGATTTTGTAACTCCAGTGTATTCTTGAGCTGTTTCCTGAGGATGTAGGAGGAATGTGACAGTTGTATAGAAATAGCATCTTTAACTGTATATGAAACAAAGCTTTTCACTATTGCCCCCTTAGGCAGACATATGGATGCAATCTTTCTCCTGTGAAGATTTTTTTTTAATTAAAATTCTCTTCTAATATTATGTTATTGGTAGGAGAGCTGGCTCACTCAATAAAGGGGCTCACTGTCACACCTGATGACCCAAGTTTGAGTCCTGGGTCTAACATGTTGGAAGGGCAGAATCAGCTCCCACATGTTGTCCTCAGAGCTCTACAGATGGACACCCACATGTATAAACACACACAATAAAGATGAAAACTTAAAAGTAATAGAATTTTCTTAGTTATATAGACCTTACTATAGAAATAAACCAAAAGCTCTGTAATTTTAAAATATCTATTTATTCAAGTACAGTAAAGTATTCCCATCCTGTCTTTGTTCCCATTGTAATTATCTTGTGTTGTCAATAAAACCTGTTTGGTAAAAGAAAAAAATCAACAACCTTACTCAAATTCATATAAATATCAAAATATGACTCTATAGTTTTATCTATCTGAATTTTGGGCATTATTTACTCTGAAAAGGTAATATCCTATTATATAACATCTCTACATAACTCTGGGCCTTGCTGTATCCCTGTACACCTAGATGAAACACAATCTTTTAAAGGGCTTCACTAGGCAACACTAGAGTTGAATTTTAGAATGACTAGCACTAAAGGTCACAGGGACAAACTGTAAAACTTAATGGGAGCCGTGACTCAGGAACTTAGCAGCACTAGAACAGGTCAGTGACAGATGCTCACTAACCACTCTGGCTTGTGTTTACTAGTCAGTGAATGTGGGCATGGTGAGTGGCATGTCAGATTGGCCCAAGGGAGCAGACATTCACATAGGTTATTATTGATCCAGCTTTCTTCTGTAAAGGGCTGCATTCTCTGCTTCAGTGCATAGAGATTTATTCAATCTCTCTGTCATAAGTAGCTTTTCTACTATAGAAATAACTTATTTGTGCTATAGCAAACATATGTGCACTCTTAAGCCCTCAACTTAACGTGGATGTCCTTTTGTACGTTGTGAATATGCTTTATTAACATTGGCTAATAAAGAAACTGTTTTGGCTTATGGCAAGGCAGCTTTTGGAGGCAGGTGAGAAATCCAAGCAGAGAGAAAGTGTTGTATTAGGGTTTTTTGGTCTTGGTTATTGTTACAAGAAAGGAGAAGGGTAGAGTCAGGCAGATGCTGCAAACTGCCACCCAGGAAGCAAGATGTAGTGGAACGCAGGTAAAGCCAGGGAACACATGGCAATACATAGATTAATAGAAAGGGTTGAGTTACGTTATAAGAGCTAGTTGGTAATGAGCCTGAGCCATAGGACAAAGTTTGTAATTAATATAAGCCTCTGAGTAATTATTTTATAAGCTGCTGCAGGACCATGGGTGGGGGAGATTTGTCTGGACCATGGGCCCAGAAGGGTCAGAAAACTTCTGGCCATAGCAACTTTTGTGTCCTAACATCCCAGAAGCAAATTTGTGAGTTAGAGTCCATGTATATAGATATAATTCCATTTATATGTATTGCCATTTTATTTTCTATAGCAGCCACAGAAATTCTTATCCCTTGGAGATTTTCTCAGTCACAGAATATGGTTTTAAATTATACAAGTCACAATCTCATCTTTTACATTACACTCATTCTTACAGTTTGTGGGTCCAAAGATTCAAGTGGAATGTTTTACTGAGAAAGATTCTAAAGACTTTTTTTTCTATTTATGAATCTAGTAGTAAGTCAATAGAAGGATGATCATTGGAACGCTATTAACTTCAGCCTAACAGGGTCAAGAGATATTAGAATCTGGGAAAAGTGGACAAGAAAGCACACTAGACTACTTGCTCCAAGTGGTGGGTTATAGAATGAGGAAGCTCGTCAATGAAGCAGCTGATGTTAGGGAAGGCTATACTGGAGGGTCTGAGGTCTGGATCCAGAAAGAGGAGTTAAGAACAAGATACAGACTGGTCTGATGGCTTAGCAAAAAAATAATAATAAAAAAACCCCAAAACCAAACAACAAACAAACAAAAAAACAGGCTTCCATGTCTGATGAATGACCTAAGTTCAAATACTTCAAGCCCAACATGGTGAGAGAATTCATTTTTACTGCTTGTCATTTCACCTCCTCATGCATGCTATGGCACGGGCCCTGTTCCCATAGACAAATAAGTGTAATTATTTTTAAATGGATGTATAGAATACGAGAGGCTTGGGAAGACTGTGGGCAAAAGTTGGCATCAGGAAAAATCTGTTAGGAAGCAACAAGGAGACAATGCTATACTCCACAGGAAGGAACCCCAAACCACAAATGTCTGGGAGAAACCCAAGCTATTTGGACCACACAGATCTGCTTTCAAAGTTTGACCATAACTCCCACACGTATTTGACCTTCAGCAAACTATTTGGTCTTCCTGGCCCTCATTGTCTTTGCAGCAAGGACATATTTGAGTATACAGTGCACACAACACACAGTGTTTGTTGTCAAACAAGTAAGTTCTAGAGTTTCTAGGGCTACAGAGACTGTCCTGTGACAAAGCACAAGTCAGCAGACACTCTTTGCTTTCCAAGCTTCCCTGGTCTTCCTAAATAGTACTATAAACATCCTGGTGGAGTCAGAGTTATTTCATAGCCTTCTTTTCTAGAACCTTCTCTGCGTCCTTAGAAAAACTGTAGAAAACTTCAATATGCTACTGGCTTGACAGTACAGAGCACCAGGAGACAGAATGCCCTAGTGGAGGACTTATCTTCTGGACTGTCCATTTTTTGGTGTGACCATACACATCTCCTCATTCTCTAGGCCTTATTATGGTATATTTCTTGACTATTGATGTGTTTTTATAAAATCTAGAATACTTATTAAAGATGTAGAGCACTCTGGTGCTTGACATCAGAGTATAGACCCAAAATTCTAGGCTACTCTTTTGAATAATGATCCTGCTTGGCCCTTATGGTCTTATTGGTAGTAAGTGGTTAAAACTTGTTGGCTAGTGTTAGGTCTCAAACCCTAGACAAATGGCTAGCCTGTTTATCATATCAAAGCAGATGCTGGTTGCTAGTCTCACCAGGGCCAGCACCTGCTTAGAACTCTCCAGTGCAGGGACCTGGCTGGGCTGACCTTCCCCAGCGTCTCTGATTCCTACATAACCCAGCCATTTTGGCTATAAGGTTTATTTGCCTCTTGGTCTCCTAGTCTCCTGGGCAGCTTTTTGGAATCTGACTTCCGGTTCTTTCCTCTCTTCTCCACATCTCCTCACTGGCATGGTTTGGTTTATCAGGAATGTTCAGTCTAGACTCTTCCAGAAGCCTGTCTCCGGCTGTGCTCTCCCTCATATTTATTATAAAATCCTTATCCCCTTAAGAGCCGTCCCGTCCTCCTTTTATTGCCTTTCTTTTCTTTTTCCATCCAATTAGGAGCCACTCAGAGCTTGGCAACAGCAGTGTTTATAAGTGGGAGTTTATTGCCTGAAGGTATATAATGCATCAAATGTTTCTTTAACTGGGCTGACATTACTGTCTTGAAGATACTTTTCAGGGAAGTACTTTAAACATTTCTCTGACTTGTTACAGTAATAGCCAACACACATTCACCAAAATGGTGTCTTAACAGACAATGACAGAACTTTGTAGGGTGCATACCTGCTAATTATATCTCGAGGTGAGTGTGTGTGTGTGTGTGTGTGTGTGTGTGTGTGTGTGTGTGTGTGTGTGTGTGTGTTAGATTCTACTTGCCCCTAATTGTGAATCCAGCCTAATCCAAGAGCAGCCGCTCAGTATTCTCAGTTGCTAGTCATAGCAAACAGCTCAACAGAGAACTGAACTGGTGAAGTTCATCCCCAAGAGTTCTACCTGAACCCAAGGAATGACTTTGTCTTGTTATGGTCTCTAGACTGGTAGAAAGCAAGCCTGCAAGTGCTCTTGAGCTTCTTGAGAAAATGCTGAAGGACACATTTAGAATCAAGTTGTCCCTAATGCTACTTAGCCTGACTAGAGTCACATGGGTGCTTACATTTATTATTTTGATAAACTTAGTTTCAGTTGTAAGTTGCAAGAGGAAAAAAAAAATCTCTTTAGCCAGGCTCCTGGGGACTTGAAATCTAATGCTGAACCTCCTGTCATTGAAACAGTCTTTCTTGAGTTATGAAGACTCTAAATAGCAGATCTGACCATATGTGGTCCCTATTCATAATGGATATGAGAAGAATTCTAAGCTTAAAATATCACCATAGTCCAACAGTGATACGCCATTCAGCAGAAAGACCAAGATACACAGTGATTTTACTATCACTTCTGAGCCTTCCAGGTAAATGTCATAGGTTCACCAGAGAGCAGCACTTTAATCAAATCATTTCTGGAATCCTTTAGCCCTGTATAGACTCTAAAAAATAAGGCATCTTTGGGAAATTTACTGCAGTGCCATGTCAGGGAGAAACTGCGTACTTCTGGCTCAGGTTGAGAAGACAGTCATTGCAATGATTGAAAAGGTAGACCCAAGCACTGGGAAGAGGGCTGGAGTTCCTATAATGCATAGCATTAAAATGCCATGCACTGTATCAGTTCCACTACTGAGTGGATTCTTTGTGTTTTTAAACGTTTTGCAATGTGAATTATAAATAATATCAAGTATTTGCTAGGCCACAAACAGCATTTGTGCCTTTTAATTTGACTTTAATTCTTGCTGGAAAACGTATGTTTTGGTGATTTTAAAACCATAAGTTTTTCTCAGTAGTGCTTATTAGTATTAAGCAGCAGTAACCACGACTGGCTTATACGCACAGACGTGTAATGTCAAACAGCACTGGACAGGGTTATGGATAACCGATTAGTAGTCAAATACCTCCTGTGGGAGGCTGCCGGCTAACCACACTTCTCACTTCCCTCTCCACATTCCAAAGGGAGTACATGGATTCACTGTTAGCTCCATAGCAATGGCATAACATTTCATCTCTTCTAATCCACGATTCACTCAAGAATGTGAGTACAAGCGTCATGAAAGCTGATCTCGCTTCATCAGGAATTCACACCGAAAAGCATTGCCTGGATATGATGAGAACAGGGATGAACGAGAGCTCCCAGGCCTCACAGCCCCAGGGCCTGCACTTCAGGGCACCTGTAACATCAAAGGGGCTCAGTACCGGTTTGGGAAATAAATGTGTGTTTGTGTGTGTGTGTGTGTGTGTGTGTGTGTGTGTGTGTGTGTGTGTGTGTGTGTCTTTCTCAGTGTTTCTGTTCCAAAAGTGTTTAAATAACCTGAGGAGGCTTGAAATCAATGCTGTGTATGAGGAAGCATACTTTCTGATCATTCATTGTTCCGTAAGTCTCCTGGAAGAACCTTTAAGGTACAGGTCTGCTGGGACTCTACAGCTCTGCAGCAAGGTGGTAGGTGGTATCCCTGGATGGAGAGATGGCTGTGAGCTCTCCTGGGACCTGCATTCTTTGAGTCTTGACTACATTCCATGTTATTCACCCATTTTTGCCCCAGCCTCTATTGCTCATCTGTCTTACTTGATTCCTGTGGTTCTCACATTTTCTTAGCAGAAAAAATCTCAGATAGTTAAATTTTTATGGAAAGCCCACAAGGATGCATTAAAAAACATGAAGCCGATCCTCGCTCACATCTGTGCAGTTGCACAGATTTGCCATTTATTTTTAGATGGATGACAGAGTGTGTGTTCTGTAGATGGCTGTTATGGCTGGCCAGATTACTTTGTATTACGTTATTTGTGTGAATTGCTATTTCCACTAATACAGGTATGTAGTAAAAAGTCCTTTCACTTAACATAGAAGGAAGGAAACTTTGAACAAAGACAAGGAAGAATGTTCTACCCAGGCAAAGTACTTTAGTTCTGGACACATTTCTCGGTCAACTATCCTTAACTAATATATGAATATGTTATAGTGCATTTTAGCACCAGGTATTCCCAAGCCCATTCAAAGTCTTCTTTAATGGCTTTTAATGTAATTCCATCTTTTTTTGTTTAAAGTAATTTTTATTGTTTTTGTGTGTGTGTATGTGTGTGGGTAAATAGTTGGTTTCTTTTTTCATCATGCTCTTGGGGATCAAATGTGGGTATTCGGGCTTGAGAGCAAGGATCTTATTTGCTATGCCGCCTTGCCAGTCTTGTGATTTGATCTCTAAATGGCTGCCTCTCCAGGTTCACAATTCTATATTTTATTTGTATACCTAACCAGAATGGAAGCTACTTGGGAGAGATGTCTTTATTTGTCTTACTTATGTACACCTTCTTAGTCCTCAGAACAGTGTTGGCATACACTTCTGTACATTGTTCTAGATGCAGACTAAGGTAAACAGAAGGACCCAGGGGACTGGGAGAGGAACCGGTGCCCTCGGTGAAGGGAAATGGGAGACACATGGTAGTACTTGCTTTGCCAGCTCTTGGCACATTCTTCCAGTTCAGTAAATATGAGGGTGTAATGAATTTTATTCTGTCCAAACAAATTCCTGCATCCTAATGGCAAGGTCCTGATTGCCATTACTGGGTTATACAAAACCAGAACTGCCTCAGTAAACACTCACGATACCATCATAACATTGGGCAACTCTGCTTATCTTCAGGCCTTCTGCATTGCTGTAGACTGTGTGCAGCTTTGTATATGTCCTAACTCCCAGATACTCATATGTGGGAGATTATGTCCCACCCAGTGGTTTAATAAAAAGCACTGATTGGCCAAAGGCAGGCAGGAAGTATGGGCGGGGCTACTAGACTAAGAGAACTCTGAGAACAGGAAGCACAGAGCAGAACGCCAGAGAGAAGCCGGAAGAAGCAGAGGACAACCATGCTGCTGTGAGAAAAGGTACCGGGCCCCATGGCTGAACAGGGTAAGAGACATGGGTTAGATTAAGGATCAGCAAGTTATATGCCTGGGCCTTAGGCCAATCAGCCTAAAACTATTGTATGCATCTGTGTGTCTCTGTGGGACTGTGGGACTGCGGGTCTGCAGGTCTGCGGGTCTGCGGGTCCTAAACCTTGAGGTTAGGCCCGAAAGTCCGAGCCAGAAACCTCATACTACACCCATGTGTTACTGAACTTTCGTATCCAGACCAAAGTACGGAAGTTGATACTTGTCTGCGGAGATACGATGTCCTATTCTACCACGGTCTCTGACCTTTGAGAGATTTATGTTAACAGGCTATGAGTGAATATTTACCATGTGAAGGCAGATTAAGAAACATTGACAAAACTTCATTTGGATGTTCTCAAAGAACTCAACTTAAAGTATTCTATTTATGTCTTGAGCAAAAAACATATATATAAATATATATATGTATATATTGGTGTGAATATGAATATGTTTGGGCTCCCGTACACATGTGTTTGAATGCTTGGCCCATAGGAAGTGGCACTATTGGACTTATTGGAGTGGGTGTGGCCTTTTTGGAGGAAATGTGTCACTGTGGAGGTGGACTGTGAGGCCTCATCTATGTGTAAGATACTCCCAGTGTGATACACAGGGACTCTTACTGCTGCCTGCAGACTGAGTTGTAGAATTTTCAGCTTCTACTCCAGCGCCATGTCTGCCCGCATGCTGCCATGTCCCGCATGATGACAATGGACTAAGCCTCCATAACTGCAAGCCATCCCAATTGTATGTTTTTCTTTCTAAGAGATGTCATGGTCATGGTATCTCTTCACAGCAATAGAACCCCCAACTAGACATATATTAATCTGTTCACACACACACACACACACACACACACACACACACACACACACACACACGTGAGCGCACGTGCACGCGTTCTTTGGAAACAAAGTTGGGTTTTAAGCCTAAAAATTATTTAATAGCTATATAGCCTTCAACCCATTTGTTGTCTTTTCCAGACTTAATATGGGTTCTAATGCCTGCCTCACAAAGTTTGTGCAAGGAAAACAGCTAATTCAATGCTTGGCACATAAGATGAGGCATAAAACATTACTTCCATTTAATTATGATAGTTGGAGGTCTTTTATTGTGAAGATTTATTTGTTCCCTAAACATTATGTCCCCCTAGTCATGTTAACATTTTATTTCTATTCTTTTTCATTTCTTGCCTCGGGTAGTTTAAAGGTCTTAATTTGTTTTGTATGATTTGTGCTTCACTGCTCTGGAAAATCTCTTGGCCTTGGCTGGTAAGTCTCACTGTTTTCCTTCAGTGAATCTTCCTAGACTTCATCCCTGACCAAAGCCTTTGTTTAATGGCTTACATTTTACCTTGCTTAACCATTTATGAAGCGTACGCCATAGCTTCTTTTGACATAGTTCTAAAAATGTCCCTCTACAGCCTTTGGGGCACAGCATATCAGGAACTATTATTTTTTTAATAGTGGTATTATTGGCTCCTGATATTGCATTGGGAAAGATGGATTGCTTTAAATAATTTTTTGACTACTTTTTCTAGTAAGGTTTGAAGAAAGAAGTAAAAATACAAATATGAAGTGCCTTATCCATGGCCTGTAGCCACAAAAATAGCAGACAGTATTAAACCCGTGGGAACACATGGATCTCAGAGAATAAATAATCAGATAAATATAATGGACTCTATGAATTTAAGCAAACAAAGCAAGAAACTGCCTCCAACATGAGAGAAACAATGTAAAAAAAAAAAAACATTAAAATAGGAATTGTTAGACAATTGCCAACACCTTTTTGGAATAACATCAACTTCTTCACATTTGACAGAATGTATTTATGATATTTTTGTTTCTAAGGTAGGACACATTTATTTATTTATTTATTGATTGATTGATTGATTGATTGATTTATATATTAGCACCTATGTACAAAATCATGATGAATTAACTCTTCTTTTTACAGATGTCTGCCTTTCTCTGGTTCCTGAAGGGATCTCAGCTTCTAGGCCATTGTGGCTCTGCTCCGATTATTCCTTATTTAGAATAAGCAAGAGGTTGTCACCACTGCTGGAGGCCGAAAACCACAAGGCTGATTCTTAGAGGTTTGTTCTCCACCAGCTCACTCAGCATTCTTGTCTCAGTGCTATTGGGTTGAAGCTGGCTCTCAGTCCTGGCTCTGCACCGAGGAAAGAACAGATTTCTGCCCTCCTACCACTGGTGGGTAAGCTCTGTATTTTACCATGATGTACAGGAGGAAACTGAAGCCCATAAATGTTGAGTACATTAGCCGAGATGATGAGGCATCTGTTGGATGTTACAGTGTCAGTACAACTAGAATCACCAGTTAATAAACTGCAAACTCACTGATCTCAAGACTGCCAGCCATGCCTGTTTACATGGGACTCTCTTGAGAAGAAAGATTCTCAGTGATAAAATTAGGGCAGTCTCAGGCAAGTAGGGATGGTTGGTTACTCTAGAGATCTGACTTTAGAAACCATATGCTTTTTATATTTTCCCCTCTATACTATAAAATATGTAGTATTCCCTACAATATGTAGACAGCCGTACTCCCCAGTAATCCTCACCCCTTTCTATCATGACCTCAATCAAACCAGAGGATGCGCTCACCCTTGCATTTGCTGTGAGGTTCTCACTGGAGATTACAGGCTGTTGGACTCTCTTTTCTGGGCCACAGGAAATCAGAGGCTTGTCTCTGTGGTTTTCTGGACTCCAACCCTATCGGACTTCTAGGCATAAAATTGTTACTCTTCCCCTCTTAGGACCATCCTTATCAGTGGACCATAAGTCAATGTAGTGAGTCAAATTTTGAAAAGGTCATTTGAGAAGACTAGACCAGGTCAGAGCAAGTGGAGTGCATTGGGTATAGTAAGCATTAATATTATTTCATGAAACATTTATTATTATTTTATACGTGTGTGTTCATATCCAGAAGCGCATATGATAAGAAAGCATATGGATTTGATAAGTATGTATTTTTCAAATTAAAATATAATAGTTATTATAATTATGTGTGTCTATGTCTGTGTGTATGTGAGTTCAGATGCACATGCCACAGAGTATGCATGAAGAAATCAGAGGACAACTTTTGATCTTCTTCCGCTGTCAGACCCGGAGATGGAACTCAGGTCATCATATTAGAGTGGGAAATCCTTTCCCATCTGAGCTATCTCGCCTAACCTTAAAATATATTTGTTATTGATGGTTGAATAGTTATTTCCTCTAAAACTGAAAGATTTCTTCCTGAAGGAAGGAGAGTGTTCAAAAGACTCGGGAAGCTAACCAGATTCTAAGACCCACAGGGCTCAGAAAGCCACAGGACTCGGAAGGCCCCTTCAAAGTTATGCAAGGGGCAAACAGTCCCAGGCGAGGGTGACACTCTTAGGTGGAGCTGCCTGCAAGATGAGCAGGGAGCTCCAGGGATGCGGTGTTTTTGAATCACAGCCCGTGTAGCTATCTAAGGGTCACCCAAGCTTTTGTAAGTAACCCTTGACCCAGGCTCCTTGCAAATACTCCAATAATGTCCTTGGGTTTACCAAGCATGGCTTGGATGCAATCACTTTTGATCTAATATTGATCTAGGATGGATAGATATTTGTTCACATCTTCCCAGGAATAGTCATGCATGACCCTCATATATAATACACTTACTAAAAAGTGTCTCTAAAGGTACTTATAGAGTGATAATCACCATACTATTATGTAAATACCAAATTATGACCAACAACCTGGATGCTCTTCAAATGTGGAGTCTAAGATTTAGAAATCCTGTACCTACAGTAGTCACTGCATCTCTCCAGAGCTCAGCATGGTGAGTGCTCAATGTTTCCTGAACATGTGCTGAGGTATCTCTCTAGATAAGTCCATGTAATTATTAGAATGATGTTTTCGATAACTTTGGAAACACAGGCAGTGTTTTGAGTATGTTAGGTAAGTATTTTAGTCATGTTTATTGGTATCTGTAAAAGGTTGGAAGCAAAGGTATCGTATATTAACTACATCAATATCTGGAGAATAATATCATAAATTACTTAAAATTCTTCACCATTTAAATTTTTCCTGTAGCAAGCAAGTATTACTTCGTTGATAAAAATTTATATCTTTATGTGTGTATGTGTGTGCCTGAATGAATTCATGTGTTCTGCATGCATGCAAGAACCTGGGAAGGAAAAAAAAGGGCATTGGATTCCTTGGAACTGAAATTGTGAGTTCCTTCATGGGAACCAGATCCAGGTCCTCTGAAAAAGCAGTAAGCCCTCTTCACTAATGAGCCATCTTTTTATGACTTTTATGTTAAAATTTATTTTACTTGGAGCCAGATGTGGTGGCAGATGCCTTCAATCCCAGCACTCTGGAGGCAGAGGCAGGTGGATCTCTGTGAGTTTGAGGCCAGCCTGGTCTACAAAGTGAGTTCCAGGTTGCCAGGGCCACACAGAGAAACCATGTCTTGGAGGGAAAATATTTGGCAGTGAGTTAAGTAAGAAAACTTACTTAAAACCATTTAATTTTGCAGTTTTAACTACTCTATTACTTATTTCTTAAGAAACTGGTATGAAAATTTCTACTCACCCTTGCATCAACCCATGAAAGCAATCCCTTAGCAGCGTATTTATTTATTTGCCAAACCCATTAAGTGCCATGGAAATGTTTAGCCAGCTTCAAGGGACTCGGAGATAAATGGTGCATGGTCTCTTCTCTAATTCTTCATTGCCTGTTGGGGAAGAAAACAAAGAAACAAGCAATTCTTTTTTGTTGAGACAGGGTTGTTTTCTTTTGTTTGTTTGTTTGTTTTTTCTGTGTAGCCCTAGATATCCTGAGACTGCTTTAGTAGACCAGACTGGTCTTGAATTCAGAGATCCACCTGTCTCTGCCTCTGGAGTGCTGGAATTAGGGCAAAACAAGCAATTTTTATACTAACATAAGGTCTAAAGAAACCAGAATGTTGAGCCCAAATTGTGACTCCAGCACTCACTTTTTCATCATTTAGAGGTTTTGAAAAACATTTTAAGTTTCTTTTGAAAAAGATGTTTCCCCCTGTGCTCGGGGAGCCTTACAAACCAAGTTCTAGTAGCAAAGGGGTCATCCCATAGTTTCTCAGGTAGAGAAGTCAGTCTTGGGCTGCACACTGTGCTGGTAAAGAACATGGGTTTTGGCTTCACTCTGTGGAGATGAAGTTATGTTTTCCCTGTGTAAGTCGTTACACAAATTCAAGTTTCATTTTTCACATCTGTATAGTGAAGATAACGCTATTAACTCCCTCCTCAGAATGTCAGAACTAAACATTTAATGTGGTCCCTAGCACACAGTAGGGACCTAACTACTAACCCAACATTGACTTTGGGATGAGTGAATTGGGCTTACCTGGAGTGAATTGCAGCGCTGGGCTGGCCCACCTTGGGACTTCTTGCCCTTTTTGGGGGAGGGGATGGGAGGATAGGGAGGGGTGAGGCTGTAGGCTGACTGGGAGGAATTGGGAGGAAGGAAGGGAGTGGGAGCAGGGGGATACATAGATAAAATGACATTTTTTTTTCTTTTAGTAAAAAAGTAACAAAAAAGAAAATAATTTTAGGAGATAGTTTTCAGAGCCTTAATTGTTGTCAGGGCATATGAATTAAATGGATGCTTATTTTTTGAGTATTTGCTAAATACCTGCATTATAAAGTTTACATTTCTTAAGAATTACTTTACTTTTTAACATAGCAAATGGATTTTGCCTAAGTGTTTGAATAGATTAATCAATTGAGAATCAAGAAAACTTATGAATAAGAAACTCAAAGTTGGATAAAATCTCATATCTATATAAGCAATCTCAGGAGAGTTCTGGGGAGAAATTGATCAGCTATGATCTCTCTTCCTGCATAGAAGGGATGTGAGGAGCTGAGACACAGCCACTCTGAAAAGCCAAGGACCATGGCAATAGACCTCTATTTCATCATTTGTCACTTCTGTTTCTCTTAGAAGACTACGCTTCTGTCACCTCACATTCTGAACGTTTGTAGTTCTGATCTTGGAAGAGATATGTTTATATTTATATTATACTTCAAAACAACAAAACAAAATCTAAACATTCATAGAATTGGCCACTTTGCCTTTTACAAAAAAATACTTATTATGTATTTACAATATAATTTCCTATAGTAAGTGGTTTCTAGCCAGACTTTTGGGCCTAGCCCCAAGGTTTAGACCCGCAGACCTACAGACCTGCAGAGATAACAGATGCTTACATTAATTTTAGGCGGATTGGGCTAACTCTTTACCCTTAAGCTAACCCATGACTCTTATCCTGTTCATCCATGCAGCTCAGTACCTTTTCTCAGAGCAGCATACTTGTCCTCTGCATCTTCTGGTTTGTCTGTCAACTCTGGAGTCTCTGTTCTTCCTGTTCTCAGAATTTTCCTTGTCTGGTAGCCCCGCCCATACTTCCTGTCTGCCTTTGGCCAATCAGCACTTTTTATTAAATTCATAGGCAGGACAATTATTTACAATGTAGCATCATAAATCCACTACAATTTCCTCTCCTTTTTTTTTCTGATGCTGACACCTTTCTGCAAATATCTGGATTAATGAAGGTCTTTCTCCATTGCAAATGATAACTCAGGGGTCGTGGGCTTGAGGCATGATTTGATCTGATCAGACGAGGCCATCAGGAAGTCTTTTCTCTCACTCTCTAAGCTTCTTTACTCTGAGTTAGCATCACGCCAAGGCAAGTGCTCCCATAGGGGTAGGGCAGATAAGGCTGAACAACAGTGTGAGGCTTCCGAGCCTTGCAGCTCAGCTGCTGCAGCTGAAGTGAGCTAGTTTTTCTGACAGCACAAGTCTGAGTTGGCTTTCCTCAGCGCAGCTCTGGATGAATAAGTGTGCTCAACCATGAAGCAGGAGGCTTCCTGCTCAGCAGAATTCCCCGAATGAGGCCGCATGCTAGACTGGCCAAACTCAAAACAAATAAGCAAACAATAAGGAATAAAACTGAAGTTTGCCACGTAATTCATTCAGTTAGTTTATCCGACACAACTATAAGATTTAAGATACTGAAATTATAATAACAAACTTTAGGCAAATCATAAAAAATTTAAGTGAGCAAATGATGATTTGCTAATTGACAACCCTGCAAACCAGCAGAGGTTCCAAGCTCCATTCCAGAAAGTATGCAGTTCAGTAAACAGAAATGAGGTACAGTCATGGCCCAGAGGCTGTGGGGCTTTCCTGAGCAGTGTCTTGTGCTGTGCCTCTGCAAGGTCAAAGCCTCCCCCCACATTGGCTGTTGATAAGGCAGGGGCACTTTCTCAAAGAGCCTCTACTTTGATCTATTACCTAGGTCTAATACTCCAGGACGCCTCTTGAGTGCACCCTGTGAATACATACACAGCTTGATTGATTACAACTCAGAATTTGTCTCATATGAATGTAGCTAGCTGGCCACCCACAAATGACTGACGCTGGAGTGCTACCATTGACCCAGACACAGCTATTTGTTTAGAAATTTTAGTACTGAAGAGAGATGACCTGGGGGAAAGAAGAAAATTGGGGACGGAAGGTGGGAGGAAACAGCAAAATGGGGACAAGAACAGAGGTGTGGGATGAGGTTGGGGACAACAGTGGAGGAGAATTAATGAGAAAAGTATAATGACATAAGACATCATAAGACGCCACAATGAATTCACTGCCATGCATGTTAATGCAGCAACTTAATAAATGTAAATCTAAAATGGTAAAACATATGTATCTGTTCCTTTTTCAGTGAGTGTTTGTCATATTTGGTTTCAGTTCATTATTCAAGAACTCAAAATATAGACGTTTCCTCAGGCCAGGGTTTAGGTTTTCAGTGCGCACTGAAGTACCCTTTTCCATGTCATCCCCTGGCCATATCTTCAATTATTAATTCTACGTGTGGTCCCACCTCCTAACTGAACCTCTTGCCTGATTCTAGAGTCATAGTTGGCATTTATAGTTGGCATCTCTTTTTAAACATCACACTTATTTTATTAGAAATAAATCATTTTATCTCACACATGCACATCACAGACACACAGACTTAGAAATAACCAACAAAAAATTAAAAAGTAACAATTCTCTCTCTTTGTGTATAAGAGAGATGGCTTTCAGGAATTCTTGGCATTTTTGCAGTATATTATTGACATATAACTGCAACATCACCATATCAGCTGACTCACTGGCAAAAATAAAAAATTAACAAGTTAATGTGTGGGCAGATCAATGGACTTTTTTCACCAAAAACTAATTAAGGATATTATTACAGTCTGGGAATGACAAGGATTGTACAGCAGTATGTTGTTTAACTGTTTTCACAGAGAAATTTTTAACCTATTTCTAGACTTTGGTTAAAAGCAGATGTGGTAGATTAAATGGCTGGTATCATCTTGGATCCAGAATTAGGATGTGAAATTCCTGCCAAATCATAGCTTGTCAAGGCTTCAGCGGGATGAGGTGGAAATGCCTATCAGGACAGATATGTACTCCTGTTGCAATCCATCAGTGTAAGCTCTCACAGCTGTCACAATGTATAGACGTGAGTCTGTGAGTGGTACAGTTTTAAGCCTGAAATGTCTTGTTTCCATTGAATATTCAAAGATGTCATCCTAGGGAGGGAGTTGATAAGCTGGTGATCTTAACAATAAGGCACAAAACGGACTCAAGAGAGGTCAAACTCAGCTGGCAACATTGGCACACACTTTTAATCGCAGCACCGAGGAGGCAGAGGCAGGTGGATCTCTGAGTTTGGGGCTAGCCTGGTCTACAGAGTAAGTTCTAGGACAGCCAGAGCTACACAGAAAAACACTGTCTCAGGAAAAAAAATGTATACCATGGTAAAAATTCTTGAGAAAAGTCAGTCTATATGGAGGAAAGATTCGCTCACAGATATGGAGATTTCAACCCAGACAGTTGGACTGTTCCTTTTGAGTCCACAAAAGCAGAATTGTAGAGCCGGACTCATGGAGGAGGGAGTCTGCTTACCTCATGGCGATCGGAAAGCAGAAAGACATGAGAAGGACAAGTCTACAAAGACTTAGTTAGCTCTGACTAGACTGTACCTTTTAAATGTTGACTGCCTTCCAATAATACTATAGCCTGCTGATCAAACTTTTAATATGTAAGTCTATGAGAAATACTTGCCTAAGCCATAGCAAGTGTTCTCAGAGTTCTGACTGAAATTATTTTATAGCGTTCATTTCTTAAAGTGAAGCAAAGCAATGTAGTTGGGGGCTGTTAAATACTTTTACCTTTTTTCTATGATTTTAAATTCTTATGTGAAAATGAATAAAAATAAAAACATTTATCAAAATATATGTATTTTCCTCCCTTCAAAATTAGCATTGCCCAAAGCAACGGACATCATCTTCAGCCAAACCCAGCTGTTTTCTCTTTATTTCTGGTTTCTGTTCCTAGCTTGGTGATTTTCAGATGTTGCTTATCTCTGTCTTCGCATTGTGGTATACTTTTGTTTACGAATGTGCAATGCGAGAATTAATCATGTTTTCCAATGAAAGAACACCCTAATAATGATTGGTTTCTTTTACTTATAATTTTTCCACTTAGGAAAATCTTGTTGCTGTTAAGATATATTGTAATTCAGTAAATGAGAGACCCTTTGGCTTGTTAATATTGGTCGGAGACAAACAGTAAGGAACATGGTTGTTTATCTCCCTAGTTTGAGTTTATGGAGAAAACCTTTTAATGAAGTAAAATCTGGGTCACAGGAAGATCTCTGGAAACTTAATGTAATGTAATTTAAAAATGAATTTCCAGTGTTTTTGTTTCAAGAGATACTTCTGAATATCAGGTACAAAATAAGGCTTATTGGTCTTCAGGAATTTATGATGCTGATAGAATTAAAATGTGTAGTTTCCTTTGGAGATTTTCTTCACCTGGTCCATTTTATTTTCTAAATCCTTTCCTTACAAGTATCTCATTTTTTCGTTAGATTTTGTGACTTCTAAAGTTCCTGCCCCTACTATAAACTATAGTGCTCAAATGTTCACAGAGCCCTCATTACAGTTTACTATCTACATCTCCCACATCTCCTTAACATTTAGTGTCTCTCTTATTTATAGGCTCTTTTGTTTCCTATAACTGTTACTGTTCCTACAGAATTTTGCTGATGTTGAAAGTCACTGTGGTTAGGTCAGGAAAAATAGGTTGAGTTTCCACACAGTTCAAGTCGATAGGCATTATATTAAGCAGTATAATTATGCCAACAGTCTTGGCCACATACATGGGTTATAACAAAGGTATAGAAGTTCAAGAAAAAACCAGCTGTTCACATCATTTATTTGTGAGGCTGAAAGCCTTAGCCTCAGGGATCATGGGATGTTTAAAGAGGCAAAGCAGTAAGTGGCCTCAATAAGCTGAATAATGGAATGATAATATTCCAGGGTAAGTTTCCTTCACACACGTTCTTAGGATTTCATGGGGTCAGCTGGTAGAGCAGCAGGTTGCTCATTCTATTACTGTGCTTAGGGATTTTTGCACTCGGGTTCTTACTACTCCAGTTTTTGTAGGATCTCATATTTGTCCAAATACATGTTTTCTATGCTTTCCAGATAACCTAATCAAATCCTTGCTTTGCAGATCCAACCTGTCTTAAAAAAATAATAGTTTATTAATTCCACAATTTGGGATCCACTTCACTTCTTAGAGTGGCTGTACACCAGACTCCATGTCAAATCTAGAAGAGTCAGTCTGTGTGCAGCAGGATACAGGGAAAAGTGCAGTGTGTTTAATTGGAGGTATAATAATTTGGATTGAAACTACATCAAGATTCTTTATTCTTAATAAAAAAATTTGAAAATCTTCCTCCTTGATGACTGACCTGAGCTATCTGAATCCACCCTGACAATGCAAGCCCATCACCAGGAGCTTCTCTTTATGTACCAGACACACAAAAGTGATGGTATTTCCAGGCTCTTCATCATTCTCTACAACTGGAGAATTTGCCCAACTCTTGGAGATTCATTACTTCCCCTGTGACTCTGATTCTGTGACTCCAGAGAAGTCAGTCAGACCTTCAGTTCTTCAGGCTTTTGTGGAAATGTTTACACAATCCCCCCAATGATGTACAAAATATTTGATTTTTTAATATAAAAGCTATTAAGTCGTATCCTTAAAAGCAAAGAATATATCTTATGTCTTTTAGTTTTCCAGTATAACCATTAATGCCTGACATATACTTGCTGCACCATATATATTTCTGAATGAGTGAAGGAATTATGAGACCTCTACATGGGGGTTAATGCTGGGCTAGTTTTACAATCAACACCGTGGGCACACTCTGTACTGCTAAGCAATTATCTTGTAGTAGGATGCCTGGTACAAATCTATAAATATGTTGGCCAACAACTCCCAGTGATTCGTGTAACCAATTTGCTGAAATCAGAAGGAAAACCATACTCCATGGAATTTAAAGGTACATTGATCATACACCTGTAAAGCATAAAAGAAACTGACCCCTGCAATAATCATGACAGCAGATCACTTTCACTAATTAGTTAAGTAGGCCTCCAACAGAGCTATTTTGTACAGCAAGTGATAAGATCTAAGGAGATATACTGAGACAAAGATGCTTGTAAGGATGATCTAATTGTATGTAAATGACCAATTACTCTTATGCAGTAATGACTGCTGGGGCAGTTTTAGGGTTATTAGAGAAAAGTGCATTGGAAAACTGAATTCACAGAAAGTGGTGTGCACAGTGTTTTATTCAGAGGTCTGTAGGGTGGGATGTCTGGGCCTGAGAACGAGGTATGTCTCATTCTAGCTGCATAATATAAGAACACCTTTAGAGTCTCTCCATTTCTCAGTTGCCATATCTTTAGGTGAGGATGACAATGGTGTCTATCTGGCACAACACACTCTGACAACAGCTCTTTTATATATAAAGTTATTCTTGAGATTCTTACATTACCTTATTTTAAAAGTATGCTTTAGTCTGTTTTAATGGGAATATCGTTTTTCTTGTATGTTTTCCAGTTGGCATGTCTCTATACACTTCTATTCACTTGCAGCATCAGCTTGTTTTATGGTAGAAAGGGAAGATGGAAACATTGGTGGGTACAAAAGTATCGTCAAGTATGCTCAGAATCAAGGTCACAGGGTTACTGTATTCCTCTGCTTTTGTTTTCTCATATTGCTCAGAAATCCTTTATATTGTCTGAAACGTCTATGAATTAGAATACCATTGAATTTAGGACTAAAATAAGCACATTTAATTACAAGCTATTAAACAAAGCTAAGTGCTGAGAAAAATTATTAAGAGCTTCTGTGTAATGATGATTGTATTCCGAAGCTTCATAATTAGACTGAGACTCAATAATTATTGCATTGGCTTAGTGCTATCTTCCGCTCTAGTTTGACAAACAGAGTGGAGGACACAACAATTTTTCTTCCAATCTATGCAAAGTCCATTGTTTTTGCTGAATATAACATGGAACTATCTCAAATAATTTCTTTTAGAATCCAACTTGGAAAGTGAGGCTTCAGCTGATGAAAATTACTGATGTTTTGAGAGTTGATAAAAATAAAATGAATTATTGAATGCCAACAAAGCAAGCCATTGTATATATTAGGAAATAAAAATTATTATTTTTGGATCTCTAATCTTATTATTTTGATTTAAGACATTGAACTATGAACTGTATACTATTATTATATTAGAAGGCTTTACCCCGCTGTAGACAGATGATTTAAAGCATTTAGATGGGCTATTTGAAGAAAAGCAGCAAAAACAAACAAACAAACAAAAAATCCCCTAAAACTAAAAACATCAGCTGGGTGTGGTGGCACAGGATTTTTTTTTTTTTTATTTTAGTACTCAGGAGGCAGAGGCAGGCAGGTCTCTGAGTTCAAAGCCATTTGGTCTACACAATGAGTTCCAGGATAGTTAGAGTTACACACACACACACACACACACACACACACACATGCACACACAACACACACTCACGCTCACACAATACACACACATGCTCACGCACACATGCTCTCACACATGCACATACACACACTCACACACATGCTCACACACATGCTCTCACACATGCACACACACGCACACTCACACATGCACACACATGCATGTGTGTGCACACACATATGCTCACACACACACACACACGTGTGCACACACACAATCCCTGTCATGAAAGACAAAACAAGCAATAAAAACAAGAATAACAACAAAAGGAAAGAAGAAATAAAATAGAAAAAAAAGAAGAAAACAGAAGAAAATCATATCGGAAAGAAATGAAGTGTAAAGAGGTGTCAAGAGTGTACAGTTTTATGTTAATATCTCATATTTCACAATTATATTGTATCTTAATTTGTGATCACGCTGAAGGACTCTCTGTCTAAGAATATGCCGAGAAGGAAGGCAGAATGGATTCAGTGCACAGGAACTAAAAGAAGAATGTGCTTCCCACAGAGTGTTAAGCATCATCATAGTAACGGCTTCTTTGACAGGATTTTTTTAGATTAGCTGCGGCAGCCATGCTGGATGAAGTTACTAGTTACTACCTTATAAGAGCCAAGCGAATGGATTAAAAACTAAATGGATGAATTTCAATAACTACTAAAGGTGCATCTACGCATGACTCAGTAACCTGAATGGCTGAAACAGTGAATTAGGTATTGCATAAAGATGGTGGATTAAGCACATGCATCCTCAAACAGCTGGATCTCCACTCAGCAACAGTAAGCGAGTTTAAAGGGCTGCACAAGATAGCTTTTCTGCACGGCATAATACAGTAGTTTAAAACTACAGCCATTCATTGTCAGGTTCTGTGCCGTGGGAGCCTGGTGCAAATAATCTTTCTCTCTCTCTCTTTCTTGCTCTTCCTTTTTTATTTCTTCCTCTCCCTCCCTCCTTCCTTTTTTTCTGGTTTCCTTTCCCGTGGTGATAGTGATGCTTTCATCCCTTTGCTATCAGGTGCAGGTCAAGTGTGACATTATTGATCTTGGCTGTGCTCTCACTTGTCTGGGACCTCAGCCGGGATAACTGAGCTGTTCAGTTTCCTCCTTCCCACCAGGCCCCCATGCTCATACGGAGAAGGGGATCCCTAGAAAATGAGTGGACATATACAAGTCATTATGAGGGTGCTCCTCATTTTGACATGCTGCCCCCATACCTCTCATTTCTCTGCTCCCCCATATCCACCCTTCTCCCTTGCAACCTTCATCCCCCAAATAAGACAAACAAACAAACAAAAATCTCATGGTGGAAATTGAGGTGTGTCACAGTGCATCACACAGTATGTCCTTTTATCTGAGCAGCTTTACTTGCAAATGTCCATTGCAAGGAATCATTGGACTGGCTCTAGGCCTCTGGTTTCCGCTACACTATCAGCACTGGCTCCTTACTGGGACTCCTCTTGGATATCCTGTTGTCGCCCTGTGTCATGAAGATCCTGAAGCTCTGATTCTGCAGGGCTGCCCCCTTCATGCCCTCCAGCAGTTCTTAGATGAGGTAGATGTTGGGGTAGGACAACTCGAGGCCATGGATCTGTGCCTGGGAGGTAGCTAAGTTGGTCTCCTGCATCCTTGTCACCAGGACCACTTTGGCCAGAAGAGGAATAGGACCAGCTCTCCTGACTGTGACAGCTGGCCAGGGGCTCTCCTAATAGTGCCACGCCCTTTAGGGGCCATTTTCCTTCAACCATCACACCAATGTACCGGGTAAATGTGCCTGGTGTTCATGGAGATGAGAAGGTAAAGGTACAGGTTTACTGAGATTCTCTTTAAGAAGTTCTACAGTTATGCCTTCAGATCCCACCATTAGCCTGTCCAGTTATTAACTGCCAGTCATCCTATCCTCACCGTGGAGAAGCAGGAGGATAAAGCATTTGTCTTGTCAACCCTCCCTATGGTTTGATGTGGTTTTAGTGTGCTCTCCAAAGGTTTGTGATATGGGAATGCCTTTCTGTATGTTGTAAATATCAATCTTTAAATAAAGGTCTGTGGGTCTGGGCCTCTGACCACTTGGGACCAAGAAACCCCCACTGCAACAGATTTGTGTGCTGGGAGCTTGAGGTGATGGGATCCTTAAGAAGTGGAGCCTGGAGAGGCTGAAGGTAAATCCCCATTGCTAAAGACACTGCAGATTTTGGGATTCAGAAGATAAGGGCTGGGTTGGAAAGCCTCTTGCTCCTTGTAGTATCAGAAAGTACCATGTAACCTATCGAGGGAAGGAAGCAATCAATGGTGCTATTTTACTTTGATACTTGTGAACTGTAACAAAGACCAGCGTGGCAAGATATCTATAAAGATGCATTTAGTGAGACTTGTATGTTGGAAGCAACCAGCAGCTTTCTAATTGGACTTAAAGGCCACTCAGTAGCAGATGCTTGGTACTAGAAACATAGCCCAGCACCTAGGGCTAGTGAGTCATGGACCCCAGAGTACCGTGGTCTCATTACTGGACCTAAATTCCAAAATGTAGTTTAAAACCTCTCCTTATACTCACAGATTCATGTAGCCCTCAACCCTAACCTAATAAGCTTCTCTTTAAAGCAAATGGAAACCATTGCAGAAAATCACAGCAGTTCATAACACAGGGAACAGTGAATGGGGTGGAGGACAGGCCCAATGGATACATCTGCAATACAATCCCTGCAACCAAGGGTAAGGAACTAGAAAAAAAGGGGAGAGCCAGAAGACCAGGAAGTCTGCTGTGAGATTGTTTCTCCTAAAAGTGACAGAGAAACTGCACCATAACACCACAACAGTATGGCTGCCTAAGCATGACATGGGCAGTGACAGCACTAACAGTCATGCTAAAGCACATGGAGGAAAATTCATGGGATCCCATCTTTAGCCAAAGAACTACAGGCAACCAATAGCTGCTGAGAAAGGGATAATTGCCTCTCCCAGGGATAAGTCACCCAATGGGTTATCCAATGCAAACCAGTCAGCTCTGAAACTGTATATCCACAAGCCACATTAAACGAACTCAGCAGGTCGTATTTATATATTTATGCATATAGCAAACAGTAGTAATAAAAATGAGACATCAATTTTGAAAGGGGATGAAGAGGCTGACAAGGGAATGGTTGGGAAGACAGGGAAGAAAGAAAATGATAGAATTTAACTAAATTTCCAAAAATAAGAATAAATTTTAAAAGTGGGGTCTTATAGAATGAAGTTGAGTCCTTGGGCATGTATGTTATGAAGGAGTTAATATAGTTATTTCAGGTTATTTTCAATATTTCCTGTGACAATAAGCTATTACAGCTTATTTTCAATATTTCTTGTGAGAGTAAGCTATTATAGATTGAGAGAAACTGACCTCTGAACCTCTCTGCCTCCCTGATTCTCTTCATGAATTTCCTCTTCTGGAATATAAGCCTGCCACAATGTCATCTACCCTGTGGTAATGCAGTCAAGAGTGTTCTCATCAGAGCCCAAACAGATAAGAGTGCTTAGTCTTGGACTTCTAGCCTCCCAAATAATGAGATAATCAACTTATTCTTTTATACTCCACTCAGAAGCACATATTTTTATTATAAGAATCATCCTAAGTATAACTGAGAACTAACGTATCATGCGTAGCAAGCTAATGGATATCACAGATGTTCACTTCGTGGTGGTATAGAGTTGTAATTCTAGCTGTTAGACTGGGGCAGGAGGATTGCAAATTCACTGCTTGGCTCAACTATATATTAAGTTCAAAGACAGCTTGGGAAACTTGGTGAGATCTTGTCTCAAATACAATAATAAAACACTAGGACTAAGCTCAGTGGTAGAGTGCTTCTTGTTTAGCCTGTACAAGGCCCTAGATTCAGTCTCCAAACATGCACATGCCACACCTCCACACACCCACACCCCCTCCACACAAATAATGAATATTAAAAAAATATTCGCTTCCTTGTTCTGAGAAACTGAACATTTGACAAAGAGGAATTATAGTTGGTGGCCGGCTGACCTAGGATAGATGGTCTGGATGGACTAAAGTAATCAGAGGAGCCTTCACAAGTAGAAGAGAAAGCAGCTGAGAGATGGCATCATGAGAAAGCACAAGAAAGGCAAAACATGGAAACTGGGGCATAAAAAATCCATATGAGAATGGGGACATTGGAACCTGTAAAGGATGAAGCTTCTATGAAGTCAAGAGCATGAATGAGGGGTTAGGTACCTCAGTCTAATCAGAGAAAGTAGTCTGTGTACATTGGAAGCCTCAGAGCTTCTACGTGTTACTGCTTTTCTGTATTTTTTTTCTGCTATTGGAAAAACAGGAGAAAAACACTTCCCTACACACTGAAAAGGGCAGGAGAAGATGTTGCTGATATTCTTGCACATCATTAAAACAGAAGAACTCGTTAGATCATCATGAAAGGGAGACACTGTAGGGGGATTATGTTGTTACATTGTAAATAATTGTCCCACCCACTGGTTTAATAAAAGCGATGAGTAGCTGAAGGCAGACAGGAAGCTACTGTCTTCCTTCAGAAGGGGCTATCAGACTAAGAAAACTCTGGGAACAGGAAGAACAGGGCAGAGATGCCACAGAAATGCCAGAGAGAAGGCAGAAGAAGCAGAGGACAACTATGCTGCTCTGAGAAAAGGTACTGAGCTACATGGCTGAACAGGATAAGAGTCATGGGTTAGATTAAGGGTAAAGAGTTAGCAAGTTATATGCCTGGGCCCCAGGTCAAACAGTGTATGACTATGTATGACTAATATAAGTGTCTGTGTGTTTCAGTGGGACTACGGGACTGTGGGTCTGAAAGTCAAGGCCAGGAGGCTAGGCTGGAAAGCCTGGGCCAGAAATATACTACTACAAGAGACAATATGTATAGTGGGGAACAGATGAAAGGCAGTGTTTGTTCTTCATGGCTGCAGGACTGACGGAGGTATGTGGTGGATGTAGTGGCAGGTAGTGACAATTCTTAAAGTTCTGTCATGTGCTCTACACAATTATTCCCAGAACTATTAAACCAAAGCTTAATGCTTCCTGAGTTGGATAATTAAGTGTAGACTTGTTTGGATTGGTTTCACTACTAAAACAATTCAAGAAAAATATCGCATTTTTTTCTTTCAAAAAAAGAGAGAGAATCGTATGGGGGGTGAAAATGACTTTGTTTTGGCAGGGTATATGATAACAAGGAAAATTAAAGTAAAATTTATACTCGCCACACTGTGAAAAGCCCTAACTCTCAAGAAAGAAATAGCCCAAGTGAGTGGAGGTGGTGATGGATGACAGTGGGCCATGCTAATTGTCCAAATGTTCAAAGAAGCCCAGTGGATGTATAAGTGGTCTACAGACAGCTTCTGAATATTTTCATTAATTCATGTCAATGGCCCCTACTTACTGTGACTTCTCAAAGAGTGTCACTCCTCATGCCTCGCTCTGCAGAATGTGATGGTAAAGAGAAAAAAAAAATAACATCCCTTCTGAGTCACTGTGCTTGATCTTAAAACAACCGCTGTAACAGCTTGGCTTTCAGACACGAGCTGCTGAAGAGTCCTCAAATAGGAAACCGGCTTGATGTTGTCAGCGGCAGCCCCCACACATCATCAGCAAACAATGCCTAAATGTTGCTTGCCCACTCTATTTCTGTAGCAGAACTTCCGTAACTTCTCTTAAGGGTCTGTCTTTGGAGAAGTGATAATTTCATGGAACTGAGAGTGCCCACTACAATGTGGTATACAGAGTTGGCCACTCAATAAAATACTGGTTGGAGTGAACTAAATACAGTGTTAAAAGTAGCAGGAATCATTAGCACTTCTTATTTATAGCATGTATTCTGCCTCCTTTGGCTAGTCTCTAAAGCTACGCCCCCCTCTGAGTTCTGACATCTAGTCCTCTTTAAGAGGAGTTTCCCCGCCTCTGAATCTCTCTTGCCTCTGTTTCTCTTGGGACCTCTCTTCTCTCTTTCTCTTTCTGTTTCTTCTCTCTTCCTCTCCTCTTCCCCCTTCTCTGCTAAGCATAAACATACCCCTCTAACAATAAAGTCTTCTTACGTAGAAATGGCTTCTAAGTGTCTCCTGCTATCTACATGCTGACTTCTGCTGTGTTCCCAGGAGGCCTGTGCCTTCATAGAAATCTGCCGCCAGATAAAGGGGTAACTCTTGCCATACCAAATTTGCACAAAATCATAACACCATTTAATGATAGGAACAGTTGTTATATTCAAGTATTTTATAGTTATATATGAAATCCATTTAATAAATGTACACCGAGCTCTTTAATGAATGCCACACTTTGTTAAAAGTTTGCAGAGAAAAGATAGTAATATAAAACAATCTCAAACAGGTCCTGTAATGAGAAGTTTTTGGCTTGGACTAGTCTTACAGTTTGGATTAGTAATCTTAAAGTCTTAAAGAAATATATAGATATCCATATTAATTTTATGTTGTTTGGCTTATGTCTTAGGCATATTATTAGTTTTTTAAATTTTCGTTTAACTTATTTTTATTAATTTGTCTTGCTATGTGGCCCATGGCTCACTTGTGTTATTTTATATGTTGATTTTTGGGTGGCTGGATCACATCTTTTTTTGACTTTGCTTTTGCTTCATTTTATTTATGCTTTTATTTTTTGTCTATTTTTAAGATGTCTGCCCTAGGCCAAACAGTCTTTTAATTTTATAGTATATAGAAAGACATCTTTATATATTTTTTGTCTAATTAAAAAGGAAGGGTTTATTTTAACATAGCAAAATTATATATAACAAAAACAGTTATCAAGCAGGAATTATAGTTATAATATTTAGTCTATTTGTATTTAGCAAAATTAAAGAAAATATTTTATCATTTATTTTATTTTGTGAGACTAAAGTTTTATATCTAATATACTTTTTAAAATAACTAAGAAAAATTATACTTATAACTATCTAATCTTTAACTACATCAAAGACTTCAGAAGAATATAATATTACCTGAGTAAACAGGAAGTGCAAGAAAAATTTAAAATCTAGACACAGATGATACCTGTCTGCCTGGACAGTCACCCAAGGTCTTTTGTAAAACAGTGAGACATCTATTTTTAGCATATAGGCCTAGAGTCTCTGGCATATATTTTAGTGGAGCAGGAAATCTGAAGGACTGCTCTGCCTATTTTGGCAGAGTTTGTCAGTCTCTGTTTGTGTGTGTCTTGAAGGATGTATGACAGTTTTCTCTGCAAAGCAAGAAACTAAAAGACCATTTTGGCTTGTATTTTCAAAGTTTAGAGGTCATGTTTTTATGGGTCTTGTATGTCTAATTTATATAGCATACTGTTAAGCAGTTAATATAAGAATATATATATATTTTTGTCTAGTGGCTAACTGTTGCCACAAAGTAAACTTTGAAATAGATTGGTGCTGTCAGGAGCAGAGCTGTGTCACTATCTAGACAAGTCTAGGCTTTTAAAATATTTTAATGTCATATTTTATGGGTCTTTGAAGTGTTTGAAGATTATTTATCTAATTTAAATATATCTTTGTATATCTACAAAAACCTAAAAACATAAGTTTGGTTATCACAGATGACTATTAATCTGCATTTTAACTATATATTATAATTTTAATGGAATTGCATAAACATAATATCTTAAACAAGAGTAGAAATATACATATAGTATAACAAAATTGACCTTAAATTTGTATTAGTAAACCAAAACATATATTAATATAAAATACTTTAAGATTAGTAGCTAATTTTTGGATTAAAGTAAATTTAATAATCTATCTTTCTAAAATCAAAGTCCCTTATTCATGTAGAATGTATAATCTAGACTGCCAGGTGGGCTGGAATAATGTTCTACTTTGAGCTGTTGTGTAGCAATAGGAATGTCCTTAAATAGGTTATATTTTATTAACTGGAATAACAAATAAGATAAATGCTTGAAAAATAAGATTAGAGCCTATGATTTGAGGAGACAGGAAAGTAAACAGGCAAGAAAGTAAGCAAGCAGTCAGTCTGTCAAGCATTCATTCATTCATTCATTCATTCATGCATTCAGGCAGGAGGCAGGCAGGAGGCAGGCAGGCAGGCAGGCAGGCAGGCAGGAGGCAGGCAGGAGACAGGCAGGAGACAGGCAGTCAGGCAGGCAGGCAGGCAGGCAGGAGGCAGGCAGGCAGGCAGGCAGGCAGGAGGCAGGCAGGCAGGCAGGCAGGCAGGCAGGAAGGCAGGCAGGCAGGCAGGCAGGCAGGAAGGCAGGCAGGCAGGCAGGCAGGCAGGAAGGCAGGAGGCAGGCAGGCAGGAGACAGGCAGTCAGTCAGGCAGGCAGAAGGCAGGAGGCAGGCAGGCAGGCAGGCAGGCGAGAGAGCAAACAAGCATAAGAGGAAAGAAAACTAAGGACAAACATAGCATCCGATGCCTATATCTCAGAGTCTGGGAGGCTGAGGCAGGAAGATTGCTGTGAGTTCAAGAACAACCTGGGTTATATAGCAAAATCCTGCCTCAAAAACTAAATGAAAGGTAATATAGTATGGTATGGTATGGTATGGTATGGTATGGTATGGTATGGTATGGTATGGTATGGTATGGTATGGTATGGTATGGTATGGTATAGTACAGTATAATATAGTTGATGTGGGAATGTCTTTCTGTATGCTGTGAATATCATTCTTTAAATAAAGGAACCGTTCTGGCCCTTGGTGAGCACCGTACAAGAGATAGGTGGGGAATTGAGCATAGGTAGGAGAAGGAGGGTGGAGTTGGGAGAGATCAACCGAGCTTCCCAAGGAAGCAGCATGTAAGGAACACAGGTGAGCCACAGGCCACATGGCAGATAGTTTAATGAAAATGGGTTGATTTAAGATGTAAGAGCTAGTGAGACATAGGCCAAACAAAATGAAATTAATGTAAATTTCTGAGTCAGTTTTGGGGGCCTAAGCAGTGACAGGTGGCTAGGCGCTCTGGGACAGGCAGGTCTCTGGAAGCAGACCAGAAACCTCACTGTTACATATGGTATGGTATTGTTGTATGAATAAAGGAAACTCAGGGCCAGATCTCTGGGAAAGGCTGAGATATCAGAGAGGAAACACCACAGTCAGATCTCACCCAGCTGTCTTCCAGCTTCCTCAGCCTCGCTCCTCCTGGCTTCTTCTGCCTGCTCCCTCTTTCTATGCCCACCTTAAGTACTCAGTTAAGGCGTGGCCCCATCACTGAGTGCCTGGGAGCCTGGAACTCCTTCTGTAAGCTAAAATGACCTTGAACTCAGATTGGATTAAGGGCGCAGGTCACCACTCCCAGGATATTCCCTGTGCTGGGATTAAAAGTGTGAGTTACCACTGTCTGATCCTCCTAGACTGACTGTGGGTAGATTCCTCTGATATCTCCCAATATTTTTATTATATTACAAAATATCTCCACATGGTATAGTACAATATAGTATAGTATGGTATGGTATAGTATGGTAGAGTATGGTAGATTATAGAATAGTACAATATAATAATATAAAAAGGAAACTAAGATGGGGGCATAATGTTTTCTGAAGACAACAGAGCATCTCTGGTGCTATAATTCATACCCCATATGTTGTCTGCTCTGTTCGTTTCCAGGGTTACCCTGACTCAGTACTTGTTTGCCCATGTCTTCTGAGTACCTATGTTGGGCTTTGAGATTTATCCAGCAAGAGTGATCTTCCATGTTTCACAGAAGCCCTCTGCTGGTTGGGCAAGCTCATGAGTAAGGATAAGAGGTTTAATATCTGAAGACAGGTTTGTACCAAACTAAGACGACACTTAGATTTGCTTCGGAGTTCATTTACCTAGGCAGTTAATGATTCTTGGGGGTGTGGTGGAAGTATGGGTTCCAGGGATAACAAACAGTTAAGTGGAGGCCCCCAAACTGAAGAAGTACTGGGAGAGGCTGACCACCATGACTTTGCCTGATTTATAGTTTCCCAGAGACAGGGAGCTACAACCATCTGTTATCTCTCAAACTTCTCACAAATGGTTTGGAATCATGCCATTTTTTGGTTATGCTGGTTTTGAACTCTAGACCCTCTTGTGTCTACAACCTAAGTGTTTGGATTACATGGGTATGCCACCATGTTTGGCTTTGATGTTCTTTTGAGAGGAGGAGATGTATCTAGTAGTCCCCTAAAGAACCTTCTGGAAAAATCCCACTGTCTCCTGTGAAATGTCTCCCCTTCCTTAGCCATACAAGTCTATAGTCAGCTATCACGTTCATACTTGGCATTGTCCAGCTTGTCACAAATGAGGGGCTTCAGAGTGTATTCACCATCCAAAATTGGCAAGTCAAACTGAGGAAATCTGACACATGAAAGCAAGTCCCACCTCGGTTGGGAGAGTCTTGGCGTGAAAATCTTTCTAGTTCCTGGCAATGGAGTTTTCTAACACATGAGGTCAGCTGGTCTACAGTGTGGGGGAGATTGTGTTGTTTCATTGTAAATAATTATCCCACCCACTGGTTTAATAAAAAGCACTGATTGGCCAAAGGCAGGCAGGAAGTGTGGGTGGGGCTACCAGACTAAGAAAACTCTGAGACCAGGAAGCACAGAGCAGAACGCCAGAGAGAAGTCGAAAGAAGCAGAGGACAACTATGCTGCTCTGAGAAAAGGTACCGAGCCCCATGGCTGATCAAGATAAGAGTCATGGGTTAGATTAAAGGTAGAGAGCTAGCCAGTTATATGCCTGGGTCATAGGCTGATCAGCCTAAAACTATTGTATGCATCTGTGTGTCTCTGCGGGTCTGTGGGTCTATGGGTTTGTGGGTCTGTGGGCCTAAACCTTGAGGCTGGGCCTCAAGAAAGTTCGGGCCAGAAACCTCCTACTACAACAGTGGGATGTGATAAAGAAGGCAGAGAAAAACAAAGGCAAAAGCCACACTTCAGGTGGCTTCATGCTGTTCAACTTTATCGTTCCTACTGCTCCAAAGGACAGGTCCAACTCTAAGTGGGTTTGGTTCCTTTATGAACTAGGAGCACTCTAGCATGATTCCAAAGAATATCTCCCTCCCACATTGTGTTTGTGTATCCAGCTACACACTAAAAAATTCTAACTAGTAAAAGGGCCTGTTTTGGATGTAGAAACCATTATGTTTCTCCTTTGTTCTGTATCTCTCTCTCCTCCAGCACCATTGTAGAGACAGGTCTTCATGCAAGCCAGGCTGGCCTCAAACGTGTGATGTAGCCAAGAATAACCTTGAAATTCTGGTTTTCCTGCCTCCACCTCAGATTCTAGGATTACAAGATTGTTTTCAGGTTCAGTGTGGTGCTAGGCACTGAACATGGGGCCTTACACAGTCCAGGCAAACACCTTAGAAATGGGACTAAATCCCCCCTCCTTTTGCTTTGTTAAGCCAGCAGTGATTCTTTCATGTGTGATTTTTTTCAATTTTAACTCCTTTCTTTTTCCTTGCAATAGCCCACACAAACTGCCAAGATGGCTACTCTCCTTTCTTCGCTGTGGTTAATCATCATTGTTCATTCCATACAGAAGACCATTTTATAGACATCTGTAAGTGCATCTTGAAGGCTCCTATAAAAGTATTTCTTTATCAGCTATTATTTGGGCTTATACTGAACATAATGACTCAGGAAATAGGAATAAAAATGTGCTTTCTGTTGATTACATGTGGGTTATATAATTACAGATGATTTTAGTTCTGTTTGCTTGCCTGTGTTTGAAGAAATTACCTTTATAAGCAAAATTTTTTTCTAATTAAAATATTATTACATATTATCTAAGTCTGTCACCTACTTACTCTCATTTGTCCTTGTTGAGAAACTCAAATTAATTGAGTTATTTATGGGTGGCTTTACCAAAAAGAGAGCAAGAGATTTATGACTTGTTTATGGCATATGTGAGTATAAGATAAATAAAATGAATTGGTAAATGAACTCCTTGCCCTGCTAAACAATGAGTAGCTAGAGAAACTATCCGAGCTATCTTGTATTTTAGAAAGGAAATCAGCACGTTTACATACCCATATTTTTTGAAGCACTATTCAAAATATTTGAGATATAGAATTAACCTGTTTATCAGTAGGTAAATGGGTAAAGGGAATGTATAAACACTAAGATTATTTATCTATAAAGAATATTGAAGTCTTCATTAATTAATACCTACTGTACAAAGAGTTTTCCGATGAGATCTGAGAGCCTCAGTAGTTTATGAGTAGAGAAGTATTAATTGACATGGCAGTCTGCTACTATGTCCATTTAGAAAAATAATAGTAATAGGTTTAATTCTGGGGTCTTTGAGCTCTCCAACCATAGGTTCTTAGCCAGATTTACAGTATCAGAAATGTGTTTTCTTCTGTGGAATGAGCCATAAAACCAAGTGAAATGTTGAATAGGCCATAAGCCCAAGTGAAATGTGTTTGGTTGCCCCGATAATGTCTGTGCCACTATTGCACACATGGGCGTATCTTGGTTTGTCAGCGATTATTGTGGTTCACAGGGTTTATTGCTGGTTACTCCAGCATCCTGCATTATATCTTCCAATACCCTGAGAGCTAGCCAGGAGGTCAGAAGCTTCCTGATCATCACAAACTTGATTTCACATGTGACTATGGTGTGTGTTACATTAGGCAACAGGCTCTTACCACAACAGGGTCTTACAATCAAGTTCCTGTGGACAAACAAGAGCACGGACAGCTGCTTATACGATTTGGAGTCTTGGAGACTGCTCTGACCAATGACTCAAGAAGGGGTGACCTATTCCTATACTTGGTGCTGAACTTTCTATTTGGCAACCTGTGGTTTCTGGGATGAGCACAATCTGCATGTAAGATAACTCCAGTGTAACTCTTTTCTATGAATATATGCATATATATTTAAGAAGTTTATACTTTAGTAGGTTTATTTTTTTTTTAACGTTAATAGTTAGTTATCCCATCCTCAACCTCCTCTTCTTTCCCTACTTAAATCTCCCTCCTCATTATTCTCTTTCCTCCACTTTGTATCACAACTTGTCACAGTGCAGAGCATAAATGACTGTGGAGCGTTCAGCCACAAATGGGCCTTGTTTGTCACACCTCCTCCTGAAGGCTCAGGCACCATTGCAGAATACAAGGCAGAAAGGCCGAAGCTGGGGAGGAGCAGAGTGTTTTATGGATACGACATATCTGAACTAGCAAACTCACAGTAACTATGGCTGCCTGAATAAGACTTATAGACAATCAAACCAGTCAGCATTCTGGAGTGTAGTAGACAGGGATTCACGAGTCCCTATGGACAGTGTGTGACAAGGAAAGACAGTACAAATATTTCTCCATTTTGCACTCGTGCTGAGGCCATTTGAGGTTTAACTTAATCTGATCTCCTTGATGGAGAATCCCATGGGAAATTACCCAACTCTATTCTAGGATCCAAAGGTCAGGATGTCCTAGATAACTTGTCTTAGCTTCTGTTAAAGGTGCTTGCTTCAAAACTGCTTACTTCTGCAAAGCCCCCTGCAGCTGCCCAGAGAGATGCTAGGACATGGTTTCTGCCTTTAAAAATTCTGTCTTTTGAACACTCAGGGCCACACCCATGTCCCTGAACACTTGGGTGTCACCCAAGCCAGTTGGAATAAAGACTTTAAAAAATTGCCTATAAACTGTGTTGGAGTAGTCATCTGTCATGGGCTACCCATAACAAGTGAATGGCTTCTGGGGGAGTGAGAATCCATTTTCTTTAAGGGACTCTTGGCAGGTTGCCATGCTCTAGTGTGTGACCTGACATCTAGAACTATATGGACAGAAAAATTGGAGGTGAAGGAAGGTGGGTCTAAGAGGAATTAGGGGAAGAAGTTGGGCGTGCATATGATCAAAGTACATTGTAGAAAATTCTCAAAGAATTAATGAAAGAATTTTTTTAAAGAAATCCTGTGAATGGTTAGGCCCAGAGGATATTATGTTAAGTGAAATAAATTGGACACAAAAGAAAATGTCTTTTCTTCCATGAGGAAGATTTTCAAAGTAGAAACAAACCTAGAATTCTGAGTGATAGAAGTTGGGTGAATAAAAGGAGGTGGGTGAAGTTGATCAGTTTGTGCTGTATGTATGTGTTGAAATGCTACACAGAATCCCATTAATATATATAATCAATATATCTAAATAAAAATAAAACATAATAAAAGCAAGTAGAATTCTGTAACAATGAGGTGTTTGGCTTTACAATTCAGCTCCTGCCCACCAGCCACTGCTCATCTGGACCACTAATCTCAAAGTCTCAAAGAAACACATAGATATTTATATTAACTTTATGTTGTTTGGGCTATGGCTTAGACACATTATCAGTTAGGTTTTTTTTTTTTTATTTTAACTTAACTTATTTTTGTTAATCTGTCTTGCCACATGGCCCATGGCTTACTTGTGTTTTTTACATGTTTTTTTTGGGGGGGGGGCTTTTCTGGCTCAATCTCTCCCAACTCCACCCTTCTCCTCCCTATTCTGATTTCCCTGCCTACCTTTTCTACAGTGCCAGACATTCCCACATCAGAAACCTATATAGAAAAGCCTGACTCAAAAATAAGGCCACTGGACAACTGGCCAGATTGTTAATCATATCAGCACTCAGGACTGTACATTTTGACCAATGATGAATATTCAGTAGGCTTTCTGGGCTCAACCTGGAAATGGTACATCTGACAGTTTAGACAGAGTAGGAAAGTGGCACTCCTGGATTCATCCCAGCAGTAAGGAAAGACAGATGTTCGGTACAAATATTTTAACAAGTTATAGAGACAGTGAGGAAGGAAAAGGTCAGCCTGAAAAGAATGCTTTGACAGATGAAACATGTGACCAAGGGGAATCACAGATGGGGCATTCCTGCTCTAACAGGAGCTATAATCCTTAAGACTTTAGCCCGACTTGCTGCGCAGATGGCAAGTCAGGGAAAATAAGGCCATTAAGAGAAAACTGAGGGGAATGATAATACAGGAAATGGTACCTCAGAATGACACAGTCCTCCCGGAAATGTGTATCCCAACCATATTTGTGCACACCAATATGCTGCGTGTATCTCTTGCCTTCTACAAGAAAATCCTCTTGTAAGAATCTTCGCTAAGGGCAGCCCCAAGACATTATGCAGATGTAGGTGTTCAAGAATGGAGATATGTTTTTGTTGTTTTTCATACTAAGAAAAAGAACCCGAAATGAAAGACTTTAATATTAATAAGAGCTGCCTGGTTAAATTACAGCATGTTGTTAACATGAGCATTACACAGTAATTAAAAGTCATATTGATTTATAGTCGCTGAACTATATATAACATTTTCATACATACTTTAAAATGAAAAAACGGTCTTAAAGTACTGTATATGAATTAATTTTGTTCTTGTTTAAAATATTAGCACATATATAAATACATGTGGTCTTAAAAGTTTGTGCCCCAAAAAATGCTTTCAGTGGTTATAATTAGCTGGCTAGACTATGGTATTTGAAAATATATCTGCTTATCGTGGTATTTTGTTTTTCAGTCAGAAACGTAAGTTATTAGCAGAATAATATAAACTGAGTTAACATTTGAAGGGAAGAATTTTTCCTTTTACCTTCTGTTCCTAGAGACCCCATATTTAGAGGAGTGCACCATGAATCACAGGGCCTCCTCTGTTCCAGACATTTCTCCTGGGAATCTGGAATTTGGGCACTGACAGGCAGAGCCAGGTGATGAATGCTCGAGCTGAAAGGTCGTGTGGAGCAGGACCTGGAAATGACACTGTGATAAGTCAAAGCCATCCTGCTACTGAAATACAGAGAGCAGAGGCCCTGAGCAAGCTGAAAAAGAGACTGGCCGGGGTTGGGGATGGGGAATGAGGGAAGACGGAAGAGAGAGCAGGGAGGGAGGGAGAGAAGGAGAATTCTCAAGAGCAACAGAATATGAGACCCAGGGGCACCTGAGGGATGGAGCAGCCTCTTTATTGCAATTCCTGTTCCAGTTTTATTTCATTTTCAGCTTTTAGAACATCTATATGGTTTTGTTTTTTAAGGTGGAGATTGCTATTATCACAGCAGATTGAAGTGTTTCTGTTTGCAGATAGTTTCTCCAAAGACTGGCATAAACGCAGAAATAATCTGTAGGGCAGGACAACCAGAGAGGAATGAGTGGATGCTGCCATAGTTCAGCCCTGCCCCTCAGCCTAGACAGTAGTGTCTTAGTCTCTTTCTGTGGTGACTAGAAAATACCTTAGATTGGGTAGTATGAGCAATAAAAATGTATTTCTTATAGTTCTGGAGGTCAGGGAGTCGAAAACCATGGCCTAGATGATCAGGTACCTAACATAAGCAAAATAAAGCAGAGAGGCAGACAGATTTTACCTCATCAGATTGAGGGAGGGGCCCCAGTTTTTCAGTGGAATGAAGGCATGAATGGTCAGGCTGGTCCAAGCCATTCTTCATGGCTAGGGGCTATTGCTCAGTACAGCCCGACTCAATCCCTCATGACCTGGGTCTTTACCCAGCACCTGGAAAGAGTCACTATATACTTCCAAGATGGCACCTTGTAGCTGCATATGTGCACACAGTGGTAGAAGGCAGGAGGGAAAGGCCATCTCCGTGGACGCTGAGGCCACCTCTGAGAGGGGAGCACTCATGGTCCAGCTGCTTCCTCAAACCCTATCTCTCTCATACTGGAGATTAAGTTTCAGCGTGAATTTAGGGGGAGACAAAAAGATTCGAGTCAGAAAAAAAAACCACACTGGATTGGGAAACGTGATGGAAATTCCCTTTCAGGAGTGGTAGCAGTAAAATGAGAGAAACAAAATGTTTCTCCAAAGCAGATGAAACTCCTGACTCATATCTACCTCCAATTATAGTTTTGTGGATCTCTGAAAAGGCGTTTGAAGGTGAGGAGTTTTACAATGCAGTTCTCTGACTCAATATTCTAAATTCTGTTGTGCAGAATGTTGCCTAATATGCTTGACAGCCTTGGCAAAAAAAGGACTATATAAATGTATCATCAATATCATAATATAAATTGAATTAAAATGTTCATTCTGTTATGCTGGGTTCTTTTCTAGAGGTGATTATATCTTCGGGAATCTTGTCAGCTCTCTCTTTACAAGGAACTGGCCATTCTGTTCTTGCCCTGTCACATGCCACCCATCTGCTACTTTCTATTTCCTCTTTATTTTAAGTCAAGTATCCTGTCGTGTGCTGGTTTGAAGTTTAGAGTTATGACATTTGAATTGTAGCAGGAAGCTCCCCTGGGTCTTCTGAGAGTGAGCTGCAAGTGAATGCCACTTTGACTACTTGACTGTTGACAAGGTCAAATGGGGGCTCAACAAATTAGGATGCTAACATTTTTCTCTAACAAGTTTCTAGTTGCTTAATTTACAATTTAATACCATAAAGGCTTTTGGATTATAATTAAATTAATTTTTTGAATTATAGCATTAGTATCTATTATAGCAATCAAAGATTTAGCATGCTTGATTAAACCCCTCACCCTTGTTTCTTTTATTTTGTTATAAAGTTAGTGTGGCTTTTCTCTCTCTTAGGTGTTTTAGATATGTACCCTGGTTATCATCTATGTTCCTGCACCCTTGGTGTTTCTTTTATGCCCGATCATGTGTCAAAATCCTTTCTTTATAAAACTCAATCCTTTTCTGAATGTGAAGGCTTTATATGATTTATTCCTAGTATATGATTTATTCTAGTTTCCTCAATCTAACTTTCAGAACTTGCACGGATGATGCTTCAGAATGCTTCCTACTAGAGGATTGGCACCTTCTTCACTTGCTAAGGGATCACAAGTCAGTTGTTTAACAAATATGTCCGTGTTATCACTATGGAACTTTGTCCTTGGCATGAATGACTAGACCAGATGTGAACATCTGGCTTCAGACAGTCTATGAGCTAGGAGGCTATAGTTTGCATAGCCCAACAATGGAAAATAAAGGGGGATAAATCAAAATTTCTGGGAGGAAACCTAGCAGACAAGACAGCAAGGTTATAAGGTAGGAGAGTTGTGAGAGATTGAAACTGTGAGGAAGCAGAAGTCATGAGTGAAACAAACAAGTGAGCAGAGCACAAGGGCACAAGCATTTTGCAGAAGTGGGAAATGCAGAAGATGAGACAAGTGACGTGATGTGTGATGCCAGAAGAGTTCTGTGGGCTTTGGAGGAGGGCGGGTGAGTGAGAAGATAGGCCTAGAACTGCTTTGCATCCCAAGTCCATCCCCAGTTCTTGAGAAATGTCACATCATGGAAGGCTCAAGATTTCAGGTATTTTCAAGTTCCATAGATATTTCTTCATGTTCATCTTTAAATTACACATCTTACCCTTTATGTTAACATAATAAAGCTGAAATAGGACACATGCTTTGCCTCCATTCAAGTTAGCAGGAGCTGTGATTAAGACTGCAAATGATGTAGCCCCTTCCCCATTGCCTTTGTTCTGTACATCACAGAGAAGCTCCAAAACTGTCTTACACAAGTTTCGCCTTCATCCTCAGCATCCCGAAGTAGGCTTATAAAAGGCTAATTAATGCAGCAAAAGTTATCCCAAGGGTAAATGTATCCTACTTCCAAAATATTTTTTTTTTTTTTACCAACTTCTATCCTCTTTCATTGAGCTCTTCTGTTAATCAACTTCACACAGTAAAATTAGTGATTCTATTTGATGTCATAAGGGTTAGGACTGAGCGTTCCCATTGGCCTTCTGTTCTCATGAGTCATTAGTATTTACATATATTAATTAATTTAATCTTTACCAAAGCTGTGTAAAGAAGTCATTATCTTCTTTTTGTAGAAGACACTGTGGCTCTGAGAGGTCAAATAACTGACATGCAGCTATTAAGTTGGATTTGAAATGTAATATGTTTGATATTGGAGGTGTAGATCTAACAGGGACTAATTCTCTCTGGTGTTCACCGTTCCCATTGCCAAGTTCCTTCTGTCTTCTTAAAGTTGTCACTGAGGCCAACACCAGCTGACTGAATTCTTCCACTGTTTAGATTCTTCATTTGTATTTTCTGCATCCCTGTTAACAAATGTCTGATAAACATTTCTACTGGATGAATATTTTTGAAAATAAGTGAGAAGAGCATCTTGCTTTGGGGCCCTGGAATCCTGCTTCTGATGTCTATTTCTTCAAATATTCCACTGAGACCAGATTTTCTCTATGTCCAGCCCAGAGTGGACTTGGACCTCTGAACACTATTTCTTCCCATGGAGTGATTTTCTCTATGTTGCTAATGTCTTGTTCTATTTTTTCCCTCTCCATACAGCAAAATTTGGCAAGCAATGGTATGTTGAGTGCAGTACAGGGAGAGCTATTCCCTGCACAAACCAATCTCATGACTGACGAGTGGTGGTCACACCTGTTGTTCAGTGCACATGACTTCTTGTCCATTCATATTCTATGCCATCTGGCTGCCCTTCCCATCTCTGTGGCTGTCCATGGTGCCTGGGAGATGCTATGCTTAAAGTCTTAGGTGCTTCTGGGAACCTCTCTGATTTTTTAAGAGCCATTTCTTTAAGAAATCCTGATCCGCATATATCTCTGAGCTCTTGCTAAAGAGGACAGATTTTTTATTCAAGTTCCTAATGCCTCTTTCTTATATGAACAGAAGGAAACGGGATAACCTCAAATCATATTTTTCCTTTTGACAATCTCAGTCTCCAATAGTATGTTAAAATGTCTCATCTCCACAGAAGCTGTGCAAGATCCTACACACACCTAGAAGTGTCTGCTGAGAGAGGTAGCTTCAATGCATGACTGACTGGCACTATGAGTTACCTTTCTGGGAGCTGCTCTCTCTTGTCCTTGTTGGACAGGTCCATTAGAAATGCAAAAACTGTCAGCGAAACTGTTCCATGCCTTTGTTGCAACCAGTGCAGATGTAAATCAGTATTGACTCACTCAATGCTCAGGGATGTCTGCTGTGGGCTTCGGGGGAATGCCTTCTCTAAAGCATTGCTGTTTTCATTTTGGGGTGTGATTTTTTTTTTTTCTGAAAATGGCCTGTGAAATTGCTTCAGCATTTTTGAACTTTTGAGAGGAAGAACCAATGTCACAGTGTGAATGCTAAAGCAGCAGAAGAAAATCCCCTGAATCCAAGTGCTATTTCACCAACTTTGAGAACACACTGTATTGACATCCATATGTATAATGGTAGTATAAGTGCATGATATAAATGTGATGATAGTAAAATATTAATACTAGTAGTACCATTGTATACTCCTATAGGCCTAGTTATAAGTCAAATAGATTTGTTTGTTATGCAATGTTGTAAATTTCTGAGTTGGTTAAGCCATATATTTTAGTTGGGTTTCCTAATATTTGAAGCTACAAACATTCTAACTGAGACCTTGGTTTCTATAAGCAAAGATTTCTCTTCTGTGGGGTTCTATAGAAGCCCTTAGAGAAGTACCTTCACTTAATATACTGCATATTTCCTACTCAGCATCCAGCACTTCAGTTTCCTACCCTATTCGTAGACATAGACTGGTGTTTTCTTTCATTGCTATTGGGCTGCCTCACATATTTTATTGGTAGTTATGACTAATATCGGTTAACACATGCTACAGTTTTATTTTTACATATTTCATATGAGTCTTGCAATAACCATTAACAAAAGCTGAACCATGATCCAGATGGAGAAGAAGCACGCTTTTCTCAAGCCAAGGAGTTAGTTTTCTGTGCTTTGATTTTCTAACTTCTTTCTTAATGGTTCATAGTTTGAAGAATGAGAAGGGACCACAGGGGAGGGATAAGCATACTAAGCCTCTCAGTATTAGAGTCTGTCACCACCAAGATAGCCTCATCTTAGACTTGGGTGACTCCTAGGGCAAGTACTTAGCCTTGCATGTGAGACCAACTTCCCAGTAACATTTGCCTCTTAGCATCCACTGTGCCAACAAGACAGTACTTGCCACGTAACAAGCACCTTATTAAAATATGCTCTTCTGGTTTTTATCTAAACAGAGTAGTTGGTGAGAGATGTTCATTTTCTCTCTGTTTTGAAGAGTTCAAGATAATATATATGCCTATATGGATTATAAAACCTGTGGCAAAATGCCCCCTGGGGACCATCTAATTTGAATATAAGTGTCCTGGTAGCAAAGTGAAGCCTGAGCTTAAATGAAGACGCTAATATTCAGCTCTGTTCACTGTTTAAAGAGTTCCTTTAAAGAACTTAATAAAGAGGATCAGTGGGATTCTTGGGGATTAAATGCAACTTCCAATGCAATATTTTAACGAACTAAAAGTATAACATAGCAAGGCCCCAGATTAATCTTCACTTAAACTACCCATGAGCTCAAGAGGCAAAGGGAAAATACCCTTGGAAAATTGTGGAGACTTTTATTGGAACTGAGTGTCAAGTACAAGAAATTGCTAGGTGCTTGATTACTAAGCCCCATGCCGGCTAGCATTGCTGCTTCGGAATTATCCCAGGTTAACAGGACTTCCCATGGGGAGCCTACAGCTGTATTCCTTTATTTACCCCTTTCCAGGCTGTGAAGCTGTAATCTCTGGCTGGGTTTGTATCTTGGGGGTCAGTTGAATGTCTGGGGCAATTGTGTTCTCTGTATGGATTCTCACTGCCAGGGATCCAGAGCTTCTCCATACAATAATGTGTTTTTTATTCAATAATATCTTTTCTGTGAGCCATTACAGTTTATTTTTAACAACTGGTACCAAGCCCTGGTGGTGTTTGCCTGCACCAGAGTGTGGGCAGTTGGAAGAACATAGCAATTTCCCAACTCAGAGCATTTATCTGGGGTCAGTCATTAGGAACCCATTGTCACCTCCTTCTTCACTACTCCATGACCAGGATCATTTTACGTTTTTTGTATTTGTTGCATGCAGTTTTCATTTCTCAGTGTTTAATTTTGTTCTTGAAGAATTCCTTTTAAAAATTACAGCATTGTGTTATTTTGTTTCTCAAAAAAGAAATGAGCATGCACGAGTGTGTGTGTGTGTGTGTGAGAGAGAGAGAGAGAGAGAGACAGAGACAGAGAGAGAGGGAAGGAGAGAGAGGTAGGAGGGAGGAAGGAAAGGAGAGAAGGTGAAAGGGAGAGAGATAGTAAGAACTAGCATTTTCTAAGTATACCTATGGATTTAAAAGAGCAGATGAAGTAGCTGATTTCTATAAAGTTTGATTAGATAGGTACATGTGTCTTCCTTGTCCTAAAATATCTTCTTTACTTTCTGCTTTGATTTATTCCTTTGAGTTAACATTGCCTTTCCCTAGCAGGCTTTTTAAAAAGGCAAATCAGGGGCTGAGATGATTTTTCAGAATGGTGACAGTTTTCAGAAAGGAATCAAGTGAGTCTGCAGCCTCCTCACCCCCTAGCAACAGCACTGTCTGGAGATGCACATCAGCCGCTAAAGGCTGGTCCTCTTCTTGTGCAGCCATCCACAGTTCAGCTTCTGAGACACATGGAGATATGTATCCCTCCCTCCAGATCTTTGTTCTGGCATGTAGAGAGAAATAGCCCTTTCTTCAAATTTCTAGGTTTTGATGGAGTGTTAAGAGCCAATTAAGCAATTTTTAGATGATTGCTCTTTGCCTAGTTTCACAGGAGGTAGGTCTCAAGGTTGAGGGTCGGTCCACAAACACTTTTATGGACAATGAGACTTTGACCAGAGGGAATGGAGGGGCAAGGAGGAAAGAGAGAGCAGTATCCACGTGCACATCACAAAGAAAAAAGGTCAGTTTGCTGGGAGAAGCACTCAGGAGAAGACTTTGATCAGATTCAAAATTCAAAATGAATTAAAAGACAATACAGTATCCTCAAGAGAAAAAGTGCTAGAGAAAGTTCCAGATAGAGGGAGGGGCAAGGTACATGAAGATCTGGAAAGTTCAGTCTTGCCTGGGAAACTGTAACCTTGTGATATCCTTGGAGCTTTGGTTCAGCAGAATGCATGCTCAGTTCCAAAACTTGAGAAGCACGCCAGTCATGAGCAATCCAGTTTTATCTTGAAGGTTAAGGGATAAACACCTTGAGTGAGTACATGTGTGCATACATGTGTGAGCATGTGCATGTCTGTGTCGATGCGTGATTCCCCCAAATTAAAGAGAAAAAGTGGCAGATCATATAGCCTGTATTTTGGAAAACTCACTGAGGCAGTACATACTAAGGGATGTACTAGGTTAAGGGAAATGGCAAAGTGTAGTAGGGCAGGCCTTTCTCACTGCCATCTTACATAAACGGTGCATGGACTTTGGAAGTAAAAGCTAGAAATGGTGGCTCTTAAGAACAGGCTAGCTTTGCTTTATATTGGTTTTTTAAAAATGAAGTAGGAGTAATGTAAAGATTACTCCTTGTCCATTATAGTCATTAAGATTGAACAGACCAATCTTTGCCAGGACGCTTAAGAAACTCATGGTGATGACTTCTGTTTGTCCCAAATTCGGAAATTTACAGAATTTCTTGGGAGCATATTTGGTGAAGAAAGAAATATTTCTCAGATATCCCAAAAACAAAGAGCAAACACATTTGAACAACCATTTAACACATATCTGTTTGTTTACTCACTTATCCTCCCTCCCTCCCCCTCCCTCCCTTACCTACCTCTCCTTCCTCCCATCCTCCTTCCCTCTTCCTCCCCCTCCCTCCCTTACCTACCTCTCCTTCCTCCCATCCTCCTTCCCTCTTCCTCCCCCTCCCTCCCTTACCTACCTCTCCTTCCTCCCATCCTCCTTCCCTCTTCCTCCCCCTCCCTCCCTTACCTACCTCTCCTTCCTCCCATCCTCCTTCCCTCTTCCTCCCCCTCCCTCCCTTACCTACCTCTCCTCCCTTTCTCTCCCTCCCTTCTTCTTTTCATATATCCCGGTCCAATAACTGTATGAGGTACAAAGCTGCAAAGATGAATATCCTAAGTCTCTGTTCAAAGAGATTGCACTCTACTTTAGAGACAGATAAATGTGTACATATTATATAAATTATAAAAGTATGTTTTTTTTTAACAAAATAGAAATGTAATTGGCATTAGTCAGAATGTCAAAAGAAAAAGAAAAGCATTTGAAAATAGAATAAATACAAGGTTGAAGTTTCAGATCCTGAATTTACTATACAGATACTCTTGCTTATTTGAATATACTGTGTGTGTGATAAATATACCTCATGCACAATAGGTGATTCCTGAGTGATTTCTGAGTACAAGGTAAACAAATTCCAATGTCATTCACATACACCTTTGCTGAAGATTCTTTTGTTTTTTCCATAGGTTGCCATGCATGTTTTTACTGGATAGGACAGGAATATAAGACCTTAACCTGGTGATCTTCTTACTCTAGTCTTATCTCAGGTTATGTTTGCAAAAGTAGTTTTTGAAGACTGAGGTAATATCCATTCAAACAGAGCATACATTCACTTCTTATGTTCCCTACATAAGCAGAGACCCCCCCCGTCCCCCTCCCCATCCCCTGTGAAGGGTTCATCTGCAAATGTAGTCTATTGCATGTGGAGGCATCCATAATGGGCCTCTTACCTCAGCTCATGGGGAAATGTGGCACTTGACTTACAGTTTTTCTGTAAATTATGACGTTTTTTCTTCTATTCATGAACCTCATTTTCAACATTCAGGATCCATTACAGGATGGCTCATTATCTTATAGTTAGTGTAAAACCTCAGGCCTATGTGATGCTTGACAATAACTATAATAGACATCTGATAGCCTTCAATCCTTTTGTTATCCTTATTGCTGTAGCTGAGTGCTAGAGGCTGGGGAATTTATAAAGACTAGAGGTTTGTTTAGCTCCTCATTTGGGGAACTGGACACTCCAAAGAAGAGGTCTCTACTGGGCATCTGGTGCAGGTTTTCTTGATCAATACAGGGTGGTGGAGACCTTCACATATGAGACAGAGAAACTATCCAGATAGATTTTAATTTATAACAAGCTGCTATCTACAAGTCCATTTGCTTGTTGGTCTTTCATGGTCAGCTACCTTTCAAAGGCTCCCACCTCCAAATATGATTGTAGTTTAACTTTGGAAATTAAGCTTCCAACACATGGATTCTAGGAGACACATATCAAATACAGTGTGGTCGGTCATTCTGTAAGTAGAAAATAAATTACAGATTAGAGTTTATGGGAAAAGGACTTTTGACTATTCATGAAATTTTCAATCTTTTAATGAGATTTAAAAATGAGATTCAAAGAAAGCAATGGGAAGAAGAAATATTTGTGAAGAAATCAATTATTCCCAAATATATTTTGTAGGTCAAATAAAACTCCATCAACATCCAGTTATGGTACTTGGAGATGCTACTTCTTAATTCTAAACTGAATGAGGAAGACCTTTTCAAGGAGTTGCTAATGAGATTACAGTGAACAGAGGGCAGCTCTGTACCACATGGAGCTTGGCAGGCTAGCAGAGCTGATCATTACGAGCATTTGCCTTTAGGAACATTGATTTTTTGAGCCTTGACTCTGCCATGTGTAACTGTGGGACTTGGCCAAGGTCCTTATATTTCCTAAGTCTGGTGTTCTTGTGTGTGTAATGGGGCTTGTAGTAATAACAAGCATTCTGTATTTGTACAGACTGAGGCACTTAGCAACATGCTTAGCACTTAACACTTAAATGTTAGTTATTACTAGTTTTAATTGATATCAAAATTACCTGCAAAGCTATTTGGAAAGGGCATAAACATTTAAATAACTAAATCAGAAACTATCATCCATGACTCACATGTCTGCATCTGTTCATATAGAACATTTAGTTTTAACAAAGGAATACATCACAAATAGAGAGGGACTAAATCTGAAATCACTTACGCAGATAAGCAAGTGTTATATTTTTCACACACATGCAATAGACATTTATGTACAAGCACTTCTAATAAAGGAACTACCACAGGCAAATGAGAAAGAAAAATACACATTTATTTGTATGCATTTATATGTAAATCATCCATAAAATCTATGTATACAATAATGTCATTCTCAGAAGATCTAGTGTTAGCACTGTAGTCAATGAAAGCAGACAGACTCCAGTAACCAACCAACTAAAAATAAACAGCCAAGGAGTATGCAACCCTTATTTGATATGAAATTCCCCCAACTAGGAAATATTTTATATACAATTTCCACTGAATAAGCCTCTTTTTTTGTATGTCTGCCAAAATCAAATATAGGCTCTGGTGGAAAGGTTAATCACATCCCTTTAATGGGAAAACCCTCTAAAATCTGACTACAAGTATTTGGGTAGAACTGTAAATACATACTTGGTTCTGAGTTAAATTTAAGGTTATTTTAATTATAAAAGCATTAATGACAGCAGGAAACTTAATAAAATAGTGAAGCATGAAATCAGTGTTATCATTTTAATACATAACAGAGTATGACAAACTCTGTAAGATTCTTGTTCTCTTTCATGTCGATTACAATTTCCTTCTATTAGTTTCTACAAATAGAAAATTACATATAAAATTGAGTTTAACCAAATCTCTCTTAAAAATCAGACAATCTGATTTGGTATTATATAACCACACTGAAATTTCATTTAATTTAGAAAAGACTTCTCCCAGTGCCCTGAATATTAAGTACTTTTCTCACAACACATATGTAGCTCTGGTTTTGACAGTGGACTAATCTTTAGGCTGAACAATAGATCAAGATTTCAACAGCCAGTACAGGAAGACAGAAATGCAGAGAGAAAGCTCAACTCAGCTTCTAGAAGAGATTTTAAAGGCAATCCCAGAAATCCTGAGAAATATTTACCCTTGTTTTACAATAAGGTTTCTTGGCCCCGGGTGGCCAGAGGTCCCAGACCCACAGACCCGCAATCCCAGACCACTTAGCTACCTGCCACTGCTTAGCCCCCCCCCAAAGAAATGACTCAGATGCTTATATTAAGTTCATGCTGTTTGGCCTATGGCTTATGCACATTGCTAGCTAACTCCTTCATCTAATTCAACCCATTTCCATTAATCTGTCCTGCCACCATGTGGCCCATGGCTCACCTGTGTTCTTTACATGTTTTTTCTTGGGCGGCTGGCTGGATCTGATATGACTCCGCCCTCCTTCTACTAACTATTCTGATTCCCCACCTACTTCTTCTATGGTGCCTGCCATGGCCAAAACAGTTCCTTTATTTAAAGATTGATATGCACAGCATACAGAAAGACATTCCCACATCATCTCCCCGTTTCTGTCTAATCAAAAAGGAAGGTTTCAATTTTAACATAACAAAGTTACATACTACAAAATAGCTACCAATCAAGAATTGCAGTTACAATATCTAGTCTATTTGTATTTAACAAAACTATAATCTACCTTATTATTGTGAATCTAAAGTTTCATATTCAATATACCTTAAAATAACCATGAAAACCTATATCTATAACTATCTAATCTTCAACTACATCAAAGACCACAGAAGGATATAATATTTACCCAAGTAAACCAGAAGTACAAACAACTTCCAAAATCTAGAAATGACAAAAATGACACCTATCTTCCTGGACAGTCACCCAAAGTGCCTTTATAAAGTTGGGGCATCCATCTTCAGCCTACAGGCCCAGAGTCTCTTTTCATCTCAGTGAAGCAGGAAATCTGCTCTGCCCATTCTGACACGGTTCATCAGTTGCTTCTCCTTGAGTCCTGAAGAATGTCTAACAGTTTTCTCTGCAAAGCAGGAACCTGAATGACCATCTCAGCTTGTTCTGCCAAAGTTCAGAGGTTACCTTCCTATGGAACTTGCATGTCCAGTTTGAACAGCATACTGTCAAGCAGTCAATACAAGAACATGTTATTGTCCAGCGGCTAACAGTTTTCACAAAGAAAGTAGACTCCATATGGAGTTTCTTCGATGCCCATTTTTCTCTTGAAGTAGATTGGTGCTGCCAGGAACAGATCTGTCTCACTGTCCAGAAAAGTTTAAGTTCTTAAAATATTTTAAATGCCATATTCTGTAGGTCTTAGAAGTGTTTGAAGATTACCTATTTAATTGAAATATATCTTTGTATATCTCAAAATATAACTGACATGCATTTCTTAATTATACATTACAATTTTAAATGAGTTACATAAACGTCATACCTTAAACAAGAGTAGAAAAATAAATACAGCATAAAAGAATTGACCTTAAATTTGTATCAATAAACCAAAATCCATACCAATATAAAATATTTTGAGACTAACAGCTGATTTTTGGACTAAAGTAAATTCAATAATCTAATTTTTAAAAATTTTTAAAAATATCCCCCTTTTTTTCTTAGAAAGAGATTAACTATGACCATTAACCATTTATAATGAAAACAAACATTTATAAACAATATTTTTGGGAATTTGGGCATAGTTTTTCATTACTACTTCCTGCTGATTAAAGGGCACTGGCAATCTTACAGATTCTTGAGACTGGATCATCTTAGTCTGCAGCCCTGAAGCTGATGTGGCCATCTCTTTCATCAGAGAATTTTCAGGTGGTCTTGGTTGATGAAACCATATTTGTTGGGAGCAATCCACTGGTTCTCATCTTCTGTGGAAATAAAAGAAGAACTCTTCCAAAACAATAAATCCTTAGACACAAATTTCAAAATCAAGATACCTTTAAATTATATATTCTTGTTTAACTTAGAATTCTTTGCAATCCATTGTCTTTCTGCAGTTAGCTCATTAACAGTTAAAAAATTAAAAGAAAACACAATAATAACCATAATCCTGATTCTGTGTCTATTTTCCATCTTTACATGGCTTATATTTTTATTACTCTATTTCTCTTTTTTAAAAGACTTTCTCTACCTTCTTTCTTTTCTCTAGGAAGCCTATGTACAATTTATACACATTTACAGATTTTTTTTTTCATCTGAGTCTGTTTTATTGTGAATCCAACCATCTTCCAACCAGAAGAGCTTTTAAAATGGTATCACTCTCTTTAAGAGCCACATAGATTTTGCAGATAAAGCTGAATCAGAAAGTTCTCTTAAAGGGGCCAGACAGAGCAGACCCAAGAGATGCTGCTACTAAGAAACCGTCTTTGACTTTGTTTCCCTTTTGTTCAATATAAACAGAAATCTTAAATCAATCACACGCTACTGAGCCTTCTGTCAGACTTCAGGAACCAGCCTGGCTGCAGCTTATGCTTCCTGTCTCCAGTTGGCCCCTGCCATTTTGAATATGGCCCAATGCCATGCTTTCTCTGTACAATGACCCGCTTCAGATACACAATTTGAAAGCCGCTTTGGCTCAGTTTCTGTGCTCTAGAGCCCTTTCTAATCTTCCTCTGGCTTTATGTGGGTGTTCAACCCACGTTGGGATGCCATCTATTGCAATAAGGTTTCTTGGCCCCAGGCGACCAGAGGTCCCAGGCCCACAGAACTGCAGTCCCAGACCCCTTAGCTGCCCACTGCTGCTTAGGCCCCCCAAAATGATTCAGACACTTATATTAAGTTCATGCTGTTTGGCCTATGGCTTATGTACATTGCTAGCTAGCTCTTACATCTTAACTCAACAGAAAGACATTCACACATCACCCTTGCTTATTGTTTTGGGGAAAGAATTCTTTCTGAGAAATTGAAGAGTCAGATGTTGGGCCTGCCTGTCTTTCCTGTGGTTTCCATGAAGAATAAAAGGTTCTAGAAGATGAGCCTGACATGCTGTGCTGCAGATCTCCACACGGAATTGATATACTGTCCTTTGTAGGTTTGTAATTATTTGACGTCTTTATCATTTTTTGCTCAGATAAGAAGTGATTATTAGTGAATTATTTTAATAAGAGCTTCTTTGTGGGGGGAAGAAAAGGACACGTTAGGAGAGAGATGACCCTTGTGGAATGATATGAAAGAAAGGATAGACAGGCCTAGGTGGGAACATGGCCTTGATCTGAGTGTCAATTGCAAAATGCCTGAAAATTCATCTAGATGCTATTGTTCCTTTTTGTGTGCATACCGCACTTCACAAATTTTGATACTTTTAAGGTACTTGCCTGTACAATGTCAGTTAATATTATGGTTACTCAAAATAATCTGAAACTCTCAAACCATAAAATTTCAGGTTATTGGTTTGCTAAAAATTTCTGTTTGCCCTTATTGTACACATAAACCTAAGATCAGAAGGAAATAGTAAGAGTCTCATTTCCTTTGAGTCTGCCTACTCTGTTGTGACCCCTACTGTTAGGTGTGCATCTGAATCTGGAAGGCACCTGCTGATGTTGCCATGGTCTTGCATCCCTGTACCAGGGCTACATGGCTGCAAATAAAAATATCACCAGTTTATTTATGAGAGGGAAAGAATTTGTGAGAATAGAGGTGGGCTAAGAGCCGAGGAGAAGCTCAAAAGGTTATGGGTCATGAGAAAAAAAAATAACGCGAATATTTATAGTCATTTACATAGCACCTGCCCCTCCCAGGTTGGCTTATCTCTGGAATTTCTGGGGCATACTGTTCCTTGTAGCCCCACAGGGGGAAGGGGAAGGTTTTCTAGTTTCTGCCAACTGGTTTCTTTTACAGTGACATATTCCTTTTGCTGCTGTGTCCTGTGTCTAGTTTCTGTTCTCCTGGACAATATTTTCTAAATGGATAGTATTCTTAACCATGCATTCCTTAGGAATACTAAAATAAGCACCTAAGCTACTGATCACATTGTGAATGACCTTGAAGTTTGCAGCTCTGTGCTGGCATCTAACTTGTATTAAATTCATAGCACTTAATAAGTATGGAATTACCTATTTATTTAGTTAAAGTGTCTTTCTGAGCATCTAGGATTATAATCGACACAGGCCCACATTCTTCCTGCCTTTAGCTAACTCTGCAGAGGGGTGTGGCAAAGAGTTATATTCCCTCACTCTCCATTCCTTGTAGAGATTATTTCAAAAGCTGGGTAACAATGCAGAATAATAAGTAGCAAAAACCAGAAAATGAGAATATGAATTCACTGGTATCAAACTCGGCTTTACCTTCTGATAATGTCCTTGGACAGCTTTTTTTTTTTTTTTGTAAGATAGAGGTCAAACATCTACCCTTACAGGTTGCTTTTGAGGAGTGAATAAGGTAATGAATGTGAACATACTTTGTATGCTTCACACAGCAGTGGCAGAATTATGACAGTAATGCAGGTTATTTATTGTAGGTCATGGGTTTGTGCTTGTGAGCAAAGAGTTACCATCACTCTGAAAATATTTTTAGTTCTTCTATAAAGCAAAGTGTACAAATGCATCCAAAACACAGGAGTATAGAACTGTGTTCTACTTCTGGGCACGTTGTTAGACATCTTTCAGAGACGGCGAAACTTAGATAGGCCTGCAGTCCAGATACCAAGTTGTCCTGTCAATCCCAATGGGTGGAACAGTTTCCTCTCACTTTCCAGACCACTGTCTGAAAGAATTTCTTATTTGTCCTCAATTTGCTGTGCTGAGAGTTTCCCAGATCACCAAGTCAGAGTGTGACATCAGCATCTAGGTCATGTGAGGCGTCTTAGAGGAAGTCTGTACAGAAAATTTTAAATGAGTTTAAAGTTTTAAGCTTCAATGATAATGGACAATGAGTCAATGGGGCTCTATTAAGAGACTAGGTTGAAGGAAAGTGGCTTCTTTGGGATTCGCTGACAGGTTGAGAGCATTCATTTCGAGATGGATCAAGAAGATATTTCCTGGGGGGACACTACTGCGTAGCCAGGAACAGTCTATAGAATCCTGGGGACCTCATCCCCATCTAATTCAAACAATGTTGAAAAAAAAAAATTGCGGTTTAACCCTACAGGAATTCAGATGCATTCCTCAAAGGCTCTGGAAGGTTACATAGCCCAGAGGGAGCTGGAAGCGAAATTGAATTCTTTAGCTTTACAATTTCTTTCCCCAGCTGGATCTTCCGCCTTACATTATTTAACATGCTTTCGAGTACTAGCCTCTTTCCTCTTCTTAAGTCCCTGATAAGCCATAACTAATACTTAAAGAATTATGGATTCATAGAATAGGCAGCTTAAAATAAACATAAAGATGCTTGCAATTCACACAGAAAATAACAACTGTCTATTCCAAGAGCTATAAATAAACTCCTAGACCATAGTTCTAAATCTTCTCCAGGGGAAGCCAGGCTGTTAAACAAGTTAATTATATTGTCCTATATGTCAGACAGAAGGTCACTTAACTTCAAATGCTTGTTGCAGTTCTATGTATTATAAAATATTAGACTCTCATCAGAGTAACAATCAAGCCATCCCTTTTTCGGTCACCAGTTCATCTCCCGCATTCAGAGGCTGCAGCTCACACTCTGCAGCCTGATACAATTCGGAGAGACAGAATAGGAGAAACAGATGGGTGTCCTGGCAACCCACTTCCCACACAAAAAGGGCCAGGGAATTTTGTGGAGAAAGGCTTGGAAGTGTAACTGAAGAGATGAAAAGAGAAAAGACTTGATGTCAGAAGCAGGCTCCACCAGCAGCTTGAGCCAAGAAGAAATTACTGGACTGGGTACCTCAGCAAGGGGGTGATGTCTTTATCTCTGTCACTGGCTAATTCTTGTGTCTCCCAGTCTGTGTCTATCCCTTGTATTAATTTTTACATTTTTTTATTTTATTATCCTGTGTGTATGAGAATTTTGCTTGCAAGTTATGTTTGTGAAACATGTGCGTGCAATATCTCCAAAGAGGACATCTGATCCCCTGGGACTGGAGTTAGATATGCTTGTAAGACTCCATGTGGCTTTTAGGGATGGAACTGCGTCTTTTGGAAAGAGCAGCCAGTGCTCTTAACTGCTGAGTCATCTCTCCAGCCCCCACGGTTTAAGTGTTAGGGTAGCTGATTAAGCTGTCTATTTAAAATGGAGTTATCAGGAGAGGCACTTACTCACCTAATGATACTATAGTGTGAGTGGGCAGACAAGGAAAGGCATAAAAGAATGGGAAAGATCTCCAAAATCTAATTATTGTTACAGGGCTTGGTCTAGGTAGGAGAATGTATCAAATGTTGTTTAAGGTGTCTATGAGTGTGTGTGCAGGGGGAGGGGGTACTTTACTTTAACTCACGGTTTTAGAGGGTTCGTGCACCACTGTGGGAATGACATGTGGGGAGGAAGTAGACAGTGAGGTAGGAAAAAAGGACAATATGCCACTAAAGACCACACCCCCTTCATTTTCCTTCTGCTAGCTCTCCCCTAAAGTCTTCTCATTTCCTTTTAACTATACCACCAGATGGGAACCACGTGTTTAAGGGTATATCACATTTAATCCTTGACAGGGAAGGCGGGTAGATCCCAGATAGATGGAGTCCCAAGGGCATGGCGTCCTTGTCAGAGAGTGGCAGGGTACAGTCTTGTTCCTACACACCCGAACAGCAGCTTCCCAGTCCGTCTCTCCTCTTCAGCTTTCATTTTCCCTTTGTCTTCAGACTGTCCTGCATTTATTCTTGGCCTCTCCTACCCTATGGCCTATTATCCTGAGACAGCTCTGCCATCCCTAGGATGTTTCACTCCCTGGGGGAAGAACTGGCAGTCTAGGAGACACAGCTATCAAATAGAAACTCAGAGTGAGGGGATGAGAGTGAGAGGGTGCTTCCCCGAGGAGAGAGGCTGAAGGAGAATGGCTTCCTGCATCCATTGTCTGGGCCGCTGAGAAGGAAGGGAAGTGAGTGGTAGCGGTGGCATACTTACTCAGCTTAAGGAAGGGCTGCCAACCATCTTTTTAAAAATATAGACGGTGAGATGGCTCCTTGAGGAAAAATACTGTCTACTCTGGTCTGACGACCTGCCTGACTTGGATTCCTGGAACTCCAGTGGAAGGAAAGAACCAATCCTCAAAGATGCTCTTGGATTTCTACACTACATACATGCCATGCCATGCCATGCATGTCCAAGTTTATAACACACACAATAGTAATTAAGATGATAATAGATGAATTAAAATAGTGACAGAAGGGGTTGACTTGTCTAAGGAAATACAATAGAGGAAATAGAAATTAAATAATTTGTAATGTACAATAACTATTTTTAAGGGTTATGAAACCCTCTTTTGTAGAAATTGTCTACTAAACTACAATAAAGACAAATATTTCTAGTTAAACAGGGACTATACAGCCAGAAGATATCTGTCACCTGATAATGATTTCCTGGAGAACTCAAGGCTTTGCTGAAACAAAGTTTCAGCCTTGGTAGGAGGTTTTCATTGTGCAAAAAACTTTCAAGTATCCTGACAAAAACTCATCATTGTCTCTTGCAGCTGAGGATGTCAGGTGGAGACTGCTGAGGGCAATGACCCATTTTTCTGGTCCTAAGAAGGACCTCAGTAGCCATCTGGTCAAGGGAAGAGACTACAGCTGGACTTGAGGTCTCCTAATAGACACCAGCAGTCTGGTATGAAGCCCAGCTCTCCCCTGTGTAGCCACTATAAATAAGTCCTGTAAGTGTTCAGTTTTTAGAACAAAGCTGAAGACGACTCAGGCTATTAGTATGTACAGAAAGACACGTGCAGAGAACAAGAACTCTGCACCAAGGGGATACTTATGTGTCTGTTTTTTTCCATCACATGAATAAACGATCCTAAAGTGGATTGTCCCCAGATCTGGGACAAAGGAATCAGTCAGAAGTATCAGAAAAAGACCCAGTGGAGAAGGAGATGAGGCAGCTTTTAAAGTAGTTGAGAAAAGAGAGGTGAATGTACAATGGGAAGTGTCGGGCTGATACTGTTAGAGCAGCTGTACTGGCCTTGTCTTAATTCAAGTGTCATTTAAAGAGGTACAGGATCCACTCTGCCGCCACTCTAGGCTTGCCAAACAGGAATGAAGTCTGTGGTTGAGAGATGCCCCGACCCTGGCGCTCCTTTTACATGGACGATCTCCCAGTCTTCCTTGACACCTTCCTCTTCCAGAGCCCCTGGTGGATTTGCTCTTTGTACTTTGATTGGTCTAAGCGGCCAGACTTAAGCACGGCTCTCTCCTCTGACCCTCCCCTTCTACTCTGATTTCCTTTCCCATCTGCCTTTAATCTACTCAGATTTTTGTTTCTCTTCAAAGTACTTCATCCTTTCTGTCCACTTCATGTTCTCTTTGATGATAAAAAAAAAAAAAAAAAAAAAAAAAGGTCAGCCAGGACACTCCACAGCCTGGAACCCTTATTTTGTGTATTCTCTGTTGGGGAAAATTGTTATTCTGTATTTTTCATTTTCTACAGATGACATGTTTTAAAATATTCAAAAATAAAAATTATACTTTTAATACATGACAAAATATGGTCTGTATGAAGAAAAAGTCTGGCAGAAAGTGGCTTTGTCAGGAACCTGTAGCTTCCTGAGATTCCACAAATGTCTGCTCACCAGGGCTCTCCATCAAGGCCAGCAGCATAAAGCAGGCCAGGGAAGTTGAAGCTTCTGCTTTAGGATCTTGGGTTAGCAGCTGAACACATTTCAGCTGACCTTAGGGACTCTGGACTTCTGCCTTTTTGCCTAGGGCATTTTTACTGGCACTGGAGATCTTAATCGTGTTGCCTCTCACCTGTCTCCGCTTTTAAACAATTAGAGATCCACAGAACATGAGGTTGCTTTGTATTTTGATTCTGTACATAATCTGGAGTCTAGGTAGCTCATATTATAACAGAGACAAATTTCAACCGATCGCAATCACATGACAGCAAAAGCAGGCATATAGTGACAGGTACGGGAAGCTGAGCGAGCACCCAGGAAATGGTGAAAGCTCACCCACAGAAACTTTCTTTCTCTAGAAACCTCTAAAGCACCACCACCAACTGCAGAAAAGTATTTAATATCTGAGCCTGTGGGGGCATTTCATATTTAAACCCCCACATCTTTGATCGTATTTGCCAATCTCTATAGGGGTATTGTGTTGCTTCATTGTAAATAATTGTCCCACCCACTGGCTTAATAAAAAGCGCTGATTGGCCAAAGGCAGGCAGGAAGTGTGGGCGGGGCTACCAGACTAAGAATAAGTCTGAGAACAGGAAGCACAGGGAGAATGCCAGAGAGAAGCTGGAAGAAGTAGAGGACAACCATGCTGCTCTAAGAAAAGGTACCGAGCTGCATGGCTGAACAGGATAAGTCATGGGTTAGATGAAGGGTACAGAGTTAACAAGTTATATGCCTGGGCCTTAGGCCAATCAGCCTAAAACTATTGAAAGCATCTGTGTGTCTCTGTGGGACTGCGGGACTGTGGGTCCTAAACCTTGAGGTTAGGCCCGAAAGTCCCGGGCCAGAAACCTCCTACTACAAATCTCCACTCACCTAAAGCAGAACTCTGATGATGCCTCATCTAAATACCCCTTTTATTTTGGCCATATAGAATTGAGCTCCTTTAGCATATACTTCACATACACTCCTTGCACTCAGCAGTTTATTTTTGGTATTGTTAATTATAATTTCTAGTTCATCTTTTCTCCTGCTGACCTCTAAGCCCTTTAAGATTAAGTAATTTTGTTGGTGATGTTGTATCTCATAGACAGTAGATGAAGTGCTACCAGGGTTTTAGTTATTAAGGTTTGTAGAAAGTAAAGTTTGCTAACTGGGCAAACTACCCAGCTGTTCCTGTGGCTGGTACATACCACATTCTTTCTGGGCCAGGATGATTGAGTAACACTAAAATGGGACCCTTCCCTATCTTGATGTTTCTGGAATTGCAAAACTGAAAGCAATGGATTCTAACTATCTCCACATTTTAAAGCTTGTGGAAGACTATGTAAAATTTACTGAGTATAGACCTTAGTTTTATCAGCAATATCTAGACTATCACAGAAGATTGAGAACTCTTTAACTGAAGTATTCTGTAGACTGGCCCAAGTTTAATTTTTCCTCAGTGATCTTGCAAGTGTTCTTACTTGCTGTGGCCTCCAGTGATTCCAGCATATCCTGCCTTCCCTTGGAAGGAACATGGTTCCCAAGGAGAGTAAAAGCCTCAATCCGTGCAATGGCTTCTAATGCCTGACAAAGAAGTTCTCACTTTCTTATGCCTCTCCTCACAGTAACCTTCTCATTAGTCTTCCCGTCTGTAAACACACTTGCTCAGGCTTTCACACGTCTTTGCTTCGGCTAATCACCTCACCTTCTTTAAGTATCCATCACTTACTCACTGAGGTCCACCCACCACCCCATTTAAAATCGCACCATAAATTCTAGTGTACACAGTCCCTGTGCCCCTCTCTACCTTTTCCAGAACAGTAATCCTAGCATGAAATCTTTCATTACTTTATAGTTTACCGTGTGTCTCTGAGAGTGGGTTTTTACTTCTTGTTGTTTCCCCATGTATGATAAGCATCCGTTGTGCTGGTAAAACATGGCACACACTTGTTTTCAGCACCTGTCATCAGCTAAGTCAGGATTTGCAAGCGTAAAGGGTGGCTCATCAAAACCATTTCCCATAACAGCCATTGTGTTCCTTGCATATGACTCCTGTTCACACATCAGCTCTTGAATTTTTCAAAGTGGTCCTTTCACTAAAATGATCATTCATTATTACTTACCAGGAGTTAAGGAATCTAGTCAGAGTTTTCTTTTTCTCTTTTTTTAATGACAAAAGCAGACTCCATTCAAGTATAGATAATAGGAAAAAGGCTTCTGCCCCATTGTCCTCTTGTTCTGTTTATTTGACTTCAGTGTTTCATTTTACTCAGCTGAAAGAGACAATTTATCTCTGTGTTTTATCTTAACAGAAGGAGAAAGAGGAATCAAGTGAGCAAGCCTAGGCAAAAACAAACAGAACCAGGAAGGAGGGGAAGATGCATGAGATTAGCTTGAACAGCATTGTTGACAAAGCCAGTCTCTATGATCAGGCTCATAGACATTGTAGATGAGATACCTGGCATCACAGATTTCAGTGGTGCTCAAATCTCAGATCATGGGCAGCAGCACTGAGTTTGAATCCTTATGCTTTTCTACAAACCATATAGATGTGGTAGAAGGATCATAGGATGTGTAGCTTAGAGACAGGACCACAGGCTGACCTAGGGCCTGCTTTGTGTACATATGAATCCGTCACTCTTTAGAGTGGAAATAATGATACTCAACCTACCTTCAGTGTTGTAGAAATAAAAGAAATTCTTTAGGAAAGTAATTTGTTTTGTACTTTGTGGATATTGGAATTGTATAAAATTCCCAGGATTCAAGGGATTCATTTACTATCCCACAGAACAAAGGCAATGAGATGCATTTGAATTTCCATAAAAAACAAAAGACATTTAACATTATTCTATTTACTCACATTGGGGAAATTAAACCTTTTATTCTTATGTGTTGACATCCATCAATTTGGAAACCAAGCCATCAGCTTGAGGTAGGATTAAAAAGACAGGGAAAATTATGGGGTTGTGGGGAGAAGAATCTGGTTAAAACCTCTTACCAGATAAGAACCAAGAATTCCAGCACAATTAACAACACTTTGCTGTGAAGATTCTCAATTAAGGAATACCACTCCCTTGGTATACAGAATGTCAAAGAACTAGGCATAAGGCCTACAGTTTCAAATAAATAGCCCTCAGCTATTTTGTTACTGGAATTACTAAGGCAGCACTGACAAGCCAGGTTCAGCCACCCTTGTCAACAGAATAATTAAATGAATAATAGTGAGGGGAGGAGGAGATTCATTCAAAGTTAGAAAGGGGAACAGATAATCCTAGTGACTGACAATCATACTCCAGTCCCTCTTAGAGACCATACTATGAGATTTAACTGGAACGCCAGAGATATGCATAACTAAAATGTCCAGGTCAAGGTGTGGTCCCGTCATTGTCATTGTGTCCAGAATTTTCTGCAAGGTGTTCAGACAAGTTGCCTGCACTGTGTGAAATCTCTTTCCAAAGGCAAACTGTAGGTCAATGTTTCTCAACCCGTGGACACAACCCCTTTGCGGGGTGTCACATATCAGGGATCCTCCATTATCAGATATTTACATTACCATGTGTAACAGTAGCACAGATACAGGCATGAAGAGGCAATGAAGTAGTTTTACAGCTGGGGGTCAGTACAGTGTGAGGAACTGTATTAAAGGGTTGCAGCATTAGTAATGCTTGGGAACTGCTGCTTTAGAAGCTCTTCTTCTTATAGCTCCTTCTTTAGGATGTAAATATGGGATGTGGGAGAATTTTGATATGAGATTAAAGAATTTTCCAAAACCCAATTTGAGAGACTCAACTAAAATGACTCAAAACAACCCTAAACTTTGTGCTGTCTGTTTATCCAAATGCAACCTGAAACGGGAGGAAATATAAAGAAACAGACTGTTTTCTATATTTCTATATATAATAAATTACATATATTTCTATAGTAAATAGAAGTTGTGCTCATGAGAATCAAAGCAATCACTGACATAATGAAAACATGCATCACTAAGTTCCTACATGATCCTAAATCACAGCCGTGGTTCCTGCTATCCAAGAGGATGGGGAGAAAGCATGATAGAATGAAGGTCTAACAATTGCTTCCATCAGTCTCCTTTGTCTCAAAGTTGAGATAGGAAATGTGAATTAAACTCGCTAGTAAGACTTGGTTTTGGAAAATCAGCAACATTATAAAAATGAGTATTTTTCTTTGTCTTGCTTATCTGGTCAGGTTCAAATGTATAGATATTCATAAAATCATTAAGCTTTTCTATTGTTTGCTTTATCTATTTAGAAGTAATAGGGTAGAATGTGATAAAATCAAAGTATATCGTCATCTTCCAAAACTGTAACACATAACTGAGACAAATCAACGTGTCTTGGAATATTTGTTTACACTATGAAGATATGCCTTTGCCAAGGCGCTTTTGATTGGTTTAAGAAAGAGCTGAATAGCCAGTAGCTAGGCCAGTAAAGGTTAGTTAGGACTTCCTGGCAGACAGGAACTCAGGAGATGAATTTAGGCACACGTGAGATATCAGTGAGATGCAGAACAAGTTGGACATATAGAATTGAAGAGAGGTAAAAATAAAAAGGTGTGTAGCAGTAAATAGATATTATAAGATATAGTTAGGAATGAACCTAAGCTAAGGCCAAGCTTTCACCATTAGTAAGAAGTCTCTGTGTTGTTATTTTGGGACTAGCAATCTAAAGATAGTCCAACAAAAAAGTGTTTGCTATATATGGTGCCCAACATGAGGTTCAAATATTCACATAGAGCCTGAGAAGATGGTCTCTCAGATAGACTGGGTATATAGAGGCAGGACTCTTTTAAGAGGCCTGATGTACAGCAGAGCACTTGAGGAACCAGCACTGGTTACAAATTTCTACTTTAGACAGATACAGCAAATTCCCAGAGCTGGGGTGTGCAAATGTGGCTCAGGGGTACCTACTGATATGAGACTAGGCTCTCATTGAGCTGAGGTCAGTGAAACCAGCCATCAGCAGGCCATTTGGTATGCAGAGCAACATGGTGGTAGTCTGACAGTTCAAGATTTGATTACTGTGGTCAGAAAAAGCTGCACCCCCCCCCTCCCAAAAAGCTAGATCGAAGCCCACAAAATCTCTGCTGGACAAGTTACAGTGTATTTTAAAATATACTTAGATGTTAATTTTGAAAATATGGATATAGACAGTCATAAAATAATTTAAATATAATAAGGTGGGATGATGATGTGAGATGTCTTCATGTATGCTTTGAATATCATTCCTTAATAAAGAGGCTGTTTTGGCCTATGGCAGGCATCTTAGAAGTAGGTGGGGAAATTGGAGCATAGATAGGGGAAGGAGAGCAGAGTCAGAAGAGATGTGAGCCAGCCACCCAAGAATCAACATGTAAAGTAATACAGGTGAATCACGGGCCACATGGCAAGACAGATTAATGGAAATCGGTTGAATTAAGATGCAAGAGCTAGCTAGCAATGTCTGAGCCACAGGCCAAACAAAACGAAATTAATATAAGCCTTTGTGTGATTATTTGATGATAAGCAGCAGTGAGGCTGTGAGTGGGTCCAAATATTGGGGCTAGGCTGAGCAAGAAATCTCAAACTACAATAAAGTTTTTCTTTTTTCTTTTTTTAAAGAGTAAAGTAAGCCATGAAAGGATGGGAAATACACAGGGTATCTGAATCCTGTGTGGTGCTTTGTTAACTTTGAATTTTTAGAATGTTAATGTACATAAAAAAAATAACTGCTGATAGACATTGGATTGTGAAAACTCCTAAATTAAACCAACCTATAAATTTTAAGAATGTCTTCATTTGAGAATGGAAATTTAAAAGATATGCTGCATTGGGGGAGAGGTTGTGCTTTTGTTTCCACAGGAAATAAGAAGCTATGAATTTCTTCATGGTTAATCAAGATTATATTTGACTGAGGGAGACATTCTGAATATCTTGGCTATAAACATTAGAAAAAGAAACAAAACATGGTGTACAGGTTTATCCTTTGACACAAGAACAGCTCTGAGACTATATGAGACATGATAAACCTTGTTGGCTATCAACTCTTCATGACTTATTATTTCATGCCATTCTTCCATATGAATGGATAGAGATTGATATTATTAGTTTGGTCATGCAGTCCAAACGGCTTATAAACTTGACAGATGCTTTTTACCTGCTCAAACATAAAACAAAAAAAAAATCTTTAACTGACTTGTGCATACCACACATTCCATACTTGTGTTAATGTAGATATATAGGTACCTTAAAAGTTCATGTGGTTTTAGAACAAAAGAACCCCATACCAAAAGCAAGAAGTAACCCAGGTGATCCAGCCTTTCAGTATGTCTCTGTTGCAGTTTCCTCAAAATTCTGGATCTACTCTTAAGTGTCATCTTACAACTGTCAGAATGGCTAAGATCAAAAACACTAATGACAGCTTATGTTGGAGAGGATGTGGAGTAAGGGGAATACTCCTCCACTGCTGTTGGAAGGGTAAACTTGTTCAGCCACTTTGGAAATAAATATGGCAATTTTTTTCAGGAAAAAAATGGGAATCCCAATCTATCTCAAGACCCAGCTATTCCAATCTTGAGCATATACCCAAAGGATACTCAGTCATACCACAGGATATTTGTTCGACTATGTTCATTCAGAAAAGAAATTCAAAAAAGAGGTATAAAGTATATAGGGCCGAGAGAGACATAAAAGCTAAAATTGTTTGTCTAAAACATGTTTCGAGATCTATAAAGATAGTTTTAAGATATAACTATAAGTCATGATAAAATACGACTTATGTATAAGACTTTAAATTCATGAAGATAAGATAGATAATAGAGTATTTTCTCTGGGTATAACAAATACAAATGGACTGAAAATCTCGAGTGTAGTTCTTACCTGATAATTGTTCTTATTGTTTACAGTTTTAATATTTTAGAGGTAAAACATTTCTTTCTTATTTGGACAATAAGGGGGAAATGTTGTGGAACATTTGTTTACACTGTGAAGATGTATCTTTGACAAGATGCTTTCTGATTGGCACCTTAGCTAGCCAGAAAAAGTAAGGAGGGACTTCTGGGCAGATAGGAACTTAGGACATGAATCTAGGCACACATGGAATGCCAGCAAGAGGTAGAACAAGTTAGACATATAGAATGAAAGAGAGGCAAAAAGTCATGCTGCAAAACATAGAAGTTATATAAGAGCTAGCTGAGAATGAATTTAAGCTAAGGCTAAGATTTCATAATTAATAAGACGTCTCTGTGTTATTATTTGGGGGATGGAGATCCTAAGATAATCCAACAAGAAAGCTTATTACACCTACTCATAAAGAAAAAAAGGTACATTTGGTTTACAATTTTGAAGGTCCATATGGTGGTAAACTCATTGCTTTTAGGCATTTGGCTGTGCAGAACACATTATGACGGGAGAGTATGGATGACAAAACCTTTTGTCTACCGCTGGAAGAGAAGGGCTGTAGAGAAGGGCTATGGTGCTACTATCTCTTAAAGGTATATCTCCCAGTGACTTGAATACCTATTTCTGGGTCCACCTTTTAATAAGTTCACATTACCTCAAATTAGCAGCGCTTCAACACCTTCAACACCTTCTTTTTGAGAGGTGTCATTTGGAGCCAAATTACAATACAATAGTTCTGAAGTTAGATAGCATATGTTTAAACTCTTCCATTGAACTGCTATGTGACCCTGAATAACTTCATTGACCTCTCCAGACTTCAGTATCCTCATTTGTAAAGGAAGGAGAGAGTATGTGGGCTTCAATGAGTGCTCTTATACTTAGGCATTAAGACTATAGTAAATACTTTTGCCAGGTCACTGATTGCTCTATTCAGCACCTGTCTTCCAGTTGCTTTGAAAGCTCATGCTAAAATATCTCAGTTAATCCCTTCTTTGAGGACTTGCTGCTTCACAGGAGTGCACTACCCACTCTGACCTAGATGGCTGGCATCCAAGGACTGATTGACAGTTACAAAAGGATGCAGGACTCTCTATACACCTCAGGACAGAGTCAGCTCAAGCGAGACTTTCCAAGGTCCAATCCTTGTTCAGCTTCCATCTCTCCCCCATCTTGCTTTCTTTCCTCCCTTAGAAGAATTCTTTTTTCCTAAAAAATATTTTTTTCATTGGATAACATACACATCCATCTGTCACAAACTTGTAGAAATATGACTTAAGACAAGAACCATGTTTCTTCAACTTGAAGGCACATGTACTGTGGTAGTTTAACAATTCTGAAATCAGGTTGTACCTTACAATCTTCACTGTTTGCTAAGTTAAATCTTTTGTGCATGCGTAATTTTCTGTACTTTGAAATGAAAATGTGCAGAATGAGTGTCAAACCTTTGATGAAAACCCTGAGATAACAGCAGGGATTCTTCATTGGCTCATCAATATTCTTAATGGCACAGGGAACCGACCACATTTTATGGAGAAATAAACATCAATGACTGAGTTGAGTAACTGGAATGTTGAAGAACCAGGATTGTTTTGGCTCTGAATTTTGCTTTAACCAGTGGCCATACAATTATAAGCATAATCCTACAAAACTCTTACAAATTAATCGTTTATTTTTATTTTAGGGGCACAGAACCTCACTTTTTCGTCCAGTCCCTGCACTTACTATGCAGTCTTGGTTGGCCTTACATTTCCTCTCCTCTGTGTCCATTTCCCAACTGTTGGAATTGTAGGTGTAGGTAGCTATAAAAATACACAGGTTAAAAATTGCAAACAAATTGAGAGCTATGTCTGTAACAGATGTGAAACTATCTGTGGCGAGAAAAGAAATACTATTTTGGATGGCCATATTTGGGAAGAAAAAGTTCATTCTTTTAATTGTCTCCTAAGTCAAAATCAACTCTAGACAGATTATAGATACAGATGTGACAGTCAGGAGAATGAACTTAGCTGCATAGTAACACAGAACATCCCCTTTGCAGACTTCATATTTTTGAGTGCAAATGCTTATTATGAGGGACCCCCCAAAGACTTCAGCTACAAAGAAAAGAAGTATATTGAATCATATTAAATTAAGAGCTGTTCTTGATTAAAAATCCAACAGTTGAAGGGTGAAAAAGCCAGTGACATGGTAGAAAAACATATTTATAAGGTTTATATCTAACAGGAGATTATATTTATCACAATGTAAAGATCTATCAAACCATAATAAAAACATACATATTGTGACAGAATAAAGGGCAATGTTATGGACAGAAATATCACAAATGAGGGTTTCACATAGTCAATAAACATATGGAGGTGATTGACTTCATTTGTCAGCAAGAAAATGCAAAATAAAACCACATTCTGGACCAATATAGGGATTAAAAATGGCAGGGTGATGTCAAGGTGTGAGCTTCTCGAGTAACTACAACTTTTAATTGCTGTTGCTGAAATATAAACTGGGCTCCTGCTTTTGGGAAAATGCTTAGAAACATACTAAAAATCTACTCTGACTTGGCAATTCTCCTTTGAGATATATTCCCAACAGGAATGTATATAAATGTTCATCCAAACAGAAGTATAAGAATTTTTATAGCAGCTGTAGTTTCAGCAGCTCCCCTACCCAAACTATGAATAGCAAAGTGCCCGTGAATAATGCAATGGATCAGTGTGCTGTGCATATTACTACAATGAAAATAATGCATCCTATGTTACCTGCTGAAATTGGTTCCAGCAACCCAGGACATCAGAATCTGCAGGTGCTCTCGTCCCTTAAAGTGATGTATTTGCATATAACCTAAACACATTATTTTTATGATTTAACTCATCTCTAGATTACTTATACTTATTATATGATATAAATGCCATGCAAATAATTTTTAATCTGCTTTGACAAGGGGACAAATAACTAAATAAAATTGTTCCTGTTTAGTATAGACACATATTTAAACTTACAGATGCAGAGTTTGGTTTGGAGGATTCACTATTTTATTAGCAATCACGAAAAAACACCACCACAACAAATTTTATTTAATTTGTAATGGTTTGACAAAAAGTTTCTTTTGGTACAAGCATAACACACCTTAGAAACCACATTTCAAATTTTTAATTCAATTATTTTCCAGGCTAAGGATATTCGATAGTCTCCCCCCACTTGCTTCCTTTTTCTTTATTTCTCTCCCTTGAAACATTAATCAGATTTATCTTTATTAATAAAAAAAAATCAGGAATAAAGTACTGGGATAAGAACCTGAAAGATCAGAGAACCAGAGCAGCCACCGATTGCTTCCTAACTTTTTATTTCCTCCATCCAAAAGGACTGAGATTCTTTCTTGCCCCTGCCTTACTACCTCCTATATGCCATCTGTTCTCAGTCCTCCAAAGATCTATGGTCAACTAGTGGCTAGTTCTACCCCCTCACTTCAGGAAAGATTTATTTATCAGAACACAGTCAAAATATCACACAACTCTCTCTCTCTCTCTCTCTCTCTCTCTCTCTCTCTCTCTCTCTCTCTCTCATTAAAACTAGATTTTTTTGCTCACAAAATATATTCTGATTACAGGTGCCCCTCCCTCTACTCTTCCCCATCTTCTCTCCCATCCAGATCCTTCTCTTTTTTTCTCTCTCATTAGGAAAAAAAGCCAGGTTTCTAAGAGGTAACAGCAAAACACAACAAAATAATATCTAATAAAGCAAAAACTATCATATTAAAGTTGGACAAGGCATATCAACAAAAGGAAAAGAACCCCAAGAAAAGGCAGAAGAATCAGAAATTCGTTTGTTCGCACACTAAAGAGTTAAAAAGATTCAAAGCTGAGAGCTATAACATATACAAAGAGAACATGATGCAGATTTGTGTAGGCTCTGTACTTGTTTCAATCTCTTTGAGTTCATATGACCATTGCTCAGTTGATTTAGAGGGACTCATTTACATGGTGTCCTCTACCTCCTCTGACTCTTACATTCTTCCCACATCTTACATGGAATTCCCTGAGCTCTGAGGAGTGTGATTTGGTGGAGACATCCAATTTAAAGCTGTGTGTTTCAAGGACTCTCTCTCTCTCTCTCTCTCTCTCTCTCTCTCTCTCTCTCTCTCTCTCTCTCTCTCTCTCTCTCTCTCTCTCTCTCTGGATAATGTCTGGCTATGGGTACTTGTTCCCATCTCCTATGAGAGGAAGCCTGTTTGAAGTGGCTGAATAAGGCACTAATCTATGAGTATAGCAAAATTTGATGTTCTTTCTTGATGTACCAGCAAGCCACAAATGTTGACAGAAGTCCTGTGCTGCCAGCCATCTCCCAAATAACCACACAGAGACTTATTAATTATAAATGTTTGGCCAGTATCTTAGGCTTGTTACTAACTGTCTCTTACAACTTAAATTAACCCCATATATATTGACTTATGTGCTGTCACATGGCTCATGTCTGACTGGCAACTCTTCTTTCTTTATTCCAGCAATTTCTCAGTCTGGTTCCCCTGCCTAAACACTTTCTGCCTAGATATTGACCAGTTATCCCTTTATTAAATCAATGAGAGCAACACATAATCACAGCATACAAAAAAGATTATTTCAAAACACATAGATCTCAATTAATCATATGAACACAAGGAGAAACAACCTCGTTTCCTGTATACTGTGTGGCTGTACTGTGCTGGTCAATATGTTAGGAGTATTCAAAGAGTTTTGAATTCTGATATTGATTGTCAACTCAGGGTGGGCTTTTTGGAATGCAACCCTATTCTAAGTTAAGGGTCATCATATGTACATGTAATGACACAGGTGAATATTATCAACACAGTGTCAGACAAATATGGATTTATAGGGTATATAGTAAACAATTCCACTTCTATATAATCCAGAAATAGTAATAGAGTTTTCTTGAAACAACATTGATAGTTAGCTTTGGAGGGCATCTGAGATCAGGCTTAAGAGTCCCCTGGGTTTGACTGCACTCTAGTTTGTGCCCAAGGTGCTATTTGCATGGACATACTTACATGAAAGTTGGGTGGGGAGTTTTATTTATAAAAAGTTTTCTTTTTTCCTCCTTGCAAACACTTTCAAAGGAAACCAGAGTGGATGCCAAAATGAAATAAACAGGCTCCAAAATGGCCTGAAGGGCAGATTGCAGAAGAATGTTCAGGATCAGGCCAGACACAGGGCAATACTTGGAAGTGGTACTCTCTTTCATCTCTGAGCCCCATGCCCCAGCCCAGGGCTTTACTGAGAACACTATTGAATGCCACATTGTCATTCTGTTCTGTGCTCTATCTTCCAGCTGGGGTGGAAGGGAAACAGCCAGGCAGACAATTACATTGCTGATGTGGGGTTTTCAGAGGAAAATTGAGGAAAATTATGGGGACTACCCAGCTGTGATGAAACTCCTCAATGTCTTCCCTCAGGACCCATTATTTTACAAACTGCAACTATTAAAAATGATTTACAGCCGCTTGCCAACTTTTCCATGCTGTTAGATTCACTTGAATCTTACCTAGCACTTAAAAAGAATACAGATGGTCAAACATGCCCGCTCTCAAAATACGCTGGAATTTGATGACTACTTCTCAGAAAGTTGAAATCAACAGCACCATCACTGTCAATGTTTTATCCCAGATTTATTTATTCTACTTATTTGTTCTCATTTTTTTTCCTTTCCATCTTTTCTCTCACTAAAGATGTCTCTGAGCTTTGGTTTCTTAGAGTCTTCCTTCCAAAGATAGAGGCAACCTCTAGAGTTCCTTTTCATCCTTACTCGTTATAGATGTTCTTTATTTATTCATTTTCTGCCTTTATTCATTTCTCAGATTCATTAAGATATACACCTGAGGTAAGTGGTAAGCCTGTAAGGCACACTCAGATCCTGCTGCAGAGAGAAGCTGACAGACCCTAGGTATGGTCTGGTGTCCCCATCATCTTGTTACCTCAGGATGCTGAGACGCTATGGTGGGAATGAAGGTGAACAGCACTGTCGTACTGTAGCAGCTTTGGGCATATCTAGGGGTAATTATTACACAGCAGCCATCCCTAAGCCTGATGTTGGGACTGGGGACCTCACTGTGGAAAGGGGCTGCTGTCGGCTTCACTTTGTATTCTCACTTGAGAGGCTGTTGCTCTGTGCAATTAACACCCTAGAAATGGAAAAGATAGTTATTTTTTTCCTTAAGAAATGCTAAAGAGACCTCCCAGTTCCTTAAAACTGTAGCAAAGATAAAGTCTTTAATGTGACAAAATATAATTGGAGCCACTTCTAAGGTGTGCATTTGAGAACTAGAGAATAATGGACCATTTTGGGTAGAGGCAAGATGGATACTACTTGTCTATCATATTAGCTGGATTTTGTGGGGTCTGGATGGTGTGGAGATAGGGACCGCCTTCCAAAATTTTAGCTGAGTTGCTAGCTTTGTCCACTGGGGAACAGATAAAAGGCAAGTCATTTCCCATCAATGTTACTCTTGTTTATCCTACAGTATATGACACCCGCAGTCATAATGAGAAGCTAGAAACCAATCCAAGAGAAGACATTCTGTCAAGGACTCTCAGCAAAGGACTTCAGCAAGAACTAGGTGGGGCTTCCCAGTCTTTTCTGATGGGCATTTTAAGTGCCTTATGTGATGATGTTCCGTTGTTAATCTCTCTGTTACTTGCTATTTGTTATTTTACTTTGGCTTGGCACCCTCCCTTGGCATTGGGATGGTAGCTTGAGAACCTGGGGAAGATGGCCCACCAGTTGGGATGAGAAGGACCTGGCACAGTTTAACTTGCTCCCAGTATCTGTACAGCCTGGTTTCTCACCAATAGAAATGAATTTGACCCCCTTCCCCAGGGTTCCAACTGTCTCACTCTTACTCTGGATTCAGTAACTGAAAAACCCATCTAGTACTCCAATTTTGAACCTTTTGCATTGGGTTTTTGAACTAGGTTTTTGTGGCTGCCCACTAAGTGAACAATGCTGACATCTGTAGACATATCTAGAAAATAGGAAATGCCCTAAGGACACTTTTGAGTGGGGAGAGATGAGAGAAATGTCCTAAAAATGCAGGGACAGTCACTAGGGAAATAGTCTTGACATTCTCTGTCTACAGAGTTAAGATTAGTTTCTTAGGTTATAAAACAGAGAAAACAATGTCTTCCCCTTAGGTTAGTATGAAGACAAAAAGGAAACACTATTAAAGCAATAGATCTGGCTTGGAACAGAGTAAAAGCAGAATAAAGTATTGTCATTTTCTTGTTCCTTTTTCTTGAGCAGACTTCTAATTCTTTCCCTGAAGTGATACACACTTAATCTGGACAGTCCACGGTCCACATCATAGTCACATTCCATTCGAGCTGTGAAGGAGGTTGGGTTGTAAAGTCTGGGGCAGATAGATGTGTGATAATTCTAATACTTTGTAGCTGTCGAAGAAGATAGGTTACTGAAGGATGACCGCGGTCTTTGATACATCATCTTGGGTAATTTTCTTCCCTGGACACAGAATTCCATCATGTTTACAACTGAAGTACAACTTTGCTTGTTGTTGTGAGATTTTCTTCAGAGAGGATTAAATAAGAAGGAAACACCCACTCTTAATATGTGTGACATCATTCCATGCATTTGGGGCTCAGAGCAAGTAAATGGGAAAAGGGTGGAAGCTAGCTGAAGGCTGGAATTCTCCTGCTTTCTGATTCCTGATACACCATAAGGTGAACTACCCAGCCTTGCTACACACACACACCCACACACAATGGACGAACCCTCTGTAACCATGACCAAGACAATGCTTTCTCTCTTAAAGTGACAGTGATGTGAACATAACAAACACATCACCCCGCACCCATCAAGATGTACACATCCTTCCACATGTTGCTAACAGCCCACTTTTTACTCCATAGGCTGTAAGTTACAAATACAGGTAAGCTCGTTTTCATTTATGAATACACATGACACCTCACTGTAGACAATGAGAACAGAAGGCTTCATTTATGAGAGCCCCTGCTGAGGGCTTCAGGGATAGTCTTCCTCTCTCTTGAGAAGTGGCCGTATAGCTGATGCTCTAGTAGATCCCTCACACTCTCTTCATCCCCTCCATCAGGCAGCTACCTTGGCTTGGCAAGCCTGTGGCCATGTGCAGTGCTGTGTGATGCTATGTGGTCTCCCGGGACACCAGGACTGAAAGTCTCACTGCTGTCCTGTGGCTTCTCTAATACTTTAGTCTTAGAAGTCTGTGGGGCCCCTTGGGTCTACCTTTCTTCAAACTGGCTGTGTGGGAACAAACACTCTGAGGCACCTTAACCATTGCATGATCTGAGGTGAAAACCCCTCTTCCCCATGTGTGAAAAACTACAAGTATTTTACAAAGTATCTCAGAAAGTCCCAATGGACAGAGTGACTAGAATCCCAGTGCTGTTGTCACTGGATGGCCCACTTTCTCTCCTCCATTGGTTATGTTCTAGAACACTCTGTGACAAAACCGTTCCCTAATTGGCTGCCTGTGTGGAGATCCTCGCCTCACAAGGAATTGGGGGATGGAATTCTTCCCCCACCCCATCTTTTTTTCTTCCTTTTTGACCTCCTCTTCTTTCCTTCCTATCCTAGAGGATTATGGGATCAACAGTAGACAATTTGTGACCACACAGAGAAAACAGAATGATTTAGAAGCTGATCTACAGCCAATTTTGTAGATCATCTTTTAAAAATGGCATAAGAAGTTTTACTGTTATAGTGAAGTAAGTCATGTTTTCTGTAAAATGTTTCAAGTATTGTTAAAGGGTTAGCGCTGTGGTGTGGTGCTGGTGGACGTAGCCTCAAGGAGGTCCCTTTAGCCATTCCTAGTGTTCAGGTCTTTGGGGCATTTTACATCTCTCTGGGTGTGGGCCGGACTTGTAACAGACAGAACAAGGAAATGAGCTAGAAACTCTCCTCTGAGGCTACGTTATAAACAACCCTAGCTTCTATTTTGTAATCATTCTGTTTTTTTTTTTTTTTTATTTTAGTCTATTTCTCCTTCCTTCATGTCTCTCACTTTGGAAAAACAAGCTAGCATTCTTGTACAACTCAGTGAGAGGGCCAGTGATGTTTGTCCTCTGGTAAAGGGCTCCCAGGAAGCTGAGACTTTTCAAAAGCCATGTGCGTGGGCTTCAAGGACTGCTCAGTCCTTGGTTTCAGTGTCTTTGAGGTATTCAGGGTCAGAACTACTCCGAGTGTTTTGACCTGTGATATAAATAATACTTGCTACTTCTAGCATCAAAGTTGGTGGAAAGTTGTATCTCTTTATCAGACAGCTAAATATACTACAGTAATTAGCTTTCACCTCTCAGTGGATTTACACAATAATCCCCCCTCCCAACACACACACACACACAAACAACAACAATAACAACAAATGTGTACACTAAGCGATTCAGTGACTAAGGATCTGCTTCCACATTGTTGTGGGGACTGTTCTAAAGACTCACAACTTTAACTTTAGGAAGTGATGTTTGTGTGTGTGTGTGTGTGTGTGTGTGTGTGTGTGTGTGTGTGTGTGTGTGTGTGTGTGTGTTTCATACATCAAGGTCTCAGCTGCATGAGAAAGAGGAAACAGATCAAACTTGAAATAAATGTTCCTGGTCCATGAACATCTACCCTTATTTCCATCAAATGTTTCGTGTTGAACTACTTGAATCACGCTCTTTCAGATGCATACCTGTGTACCTACATTAATCTAGACGTAAATACCAGGATATGTAATTGTGTGTGGGAGGCATATGTGTGTCCATGTGCATGCAAGTGTGCATATGCGTCTGTGCACATGCATGTCAGTGTCTTCTTCAAGTACTCTTTTTTTTTTTTTTTTTTTTTTTTTGAGACAGAGTCTCTCACTGAACCTGGAGCTCACTGATTTGGCTGTACTGGCTGTCCAGTGAGCTCCATGAATCCATCTATCTTTACCTCCCCAATTCTGGGATTATAGGCAGAAGCTACCATGCTCTCAGTCTTTTAGTTGGATGTTGGCTATCCAGCTCAAGTCCTGAAGCTTCTCCAGCAATTACTTTACTAAATGATCCATATCCTCAGTTTTCATGTTAGAATCTTATAGGACCATTCATATGTTATGATTCTTGTTTACTGAAACAATATTATGTATGGTAAGTATGACCATATTCATACAAGTGAACTCAGTGTAGCATATATATATTGTGTGTACCTATGTATTTTTATAAAATGAGCTTTATTATAGATTAATTTATGTGATTTTATAATTTGAGATATATGAATGTGTAAAACAGGAACAAATGTCTACAGAGACATCTAACTTATTCTTGGTGATTTCAGGGTATGAATGTATTGGTAACTTGTTTGTCTGCTGATTCAACATAGTTTAGCCATTCCTATGGCTCACAAATGTCCTCTTGGCTGGATGTACACCTGATATTCTTCTGATGTGCCCACATGATCTTGTGTGCTCTGTTGGTGGTAGTGTACAGAGAAAACACATCTTCTTCTCCATTCACTCAGCTTTAGTGGGCTGCCTTACCATGCTTGCTTTCATTTGGGGGCAGCCACCACAGCCCTCACTATAATGTGAATGCAGAGGGACAGAAGAGAAGGGACAGAAGAGAAGCAGCAGGGTTTTAAGTACATACTTTTAGAAGCTGTAAGGACGTGTGTATACATTTCAAGGTTGATTTTGCTGAAACAACATAGCACTTCTAAGAAATATGTAGCTTTTTTTTTTTTTTACTGTACTGTAAAATCCTCTTGGGCTTTAAACACCCACCTCTTGCCTTCAAGCCCACTGCTTGTACTTACCATGTGACTCTTCCTTTTGGTAGAAAGCAGAGTTAATAGGTTTAATGATTGCTTCTCTTATTTTTCTGGTGTAGGTGTTGCTTTCCTTCTTTTCTTGGGGAAGAGATTATAAAGATCTGTGTGCCCTACCTAAGAAATAGACCATACACATTTTAAATGGAGAAAGATCATGGGGTGTTTGCAGATGTCTCCAGACCATCTCTCAGTCTCAAACTATACTAGTTTGATTCATAAACTCTTAAAAAATTTTCTATTAAAGGATGGAACACACATTCCAGATAGAAAAAGGAGAAACAGGACTGGATGTCAGGTCTGGCTCTCTCCTTTGGCCCACTGTTCTCACTGGGAGTCCTGGTAGAGGGATAGACCACTAACTACCCTCTTAGCGGCAGTTGTTCATTCATGTCTGTGCTGCGGACAGCTGCAGGCAGAATTCCTCTTCTGGCAATTGAGCCACTCCAGTTCAGATGCCTGGGCCTGGCTGAAAGGAAAAGCCTGTGAAACTAGTGGAGATCTGGAGACCAGGGCCATGGAGAGCTGGTTAACAGGGCCATGGAGAACTGGAGACCATGGCCATGGAGAGCTGGAGACCACGGCCATGGAGAGCTGGAGACCAGGGCCATGGAGAGCTGGAACCATGGCCACAGAGAGCTGGTGACTAGGGTCAAGGAGAACTGGAGACCAGGGCACAGAGAACTGAAGATCAGGGCCACAGAGAGCTGGAGACCAGGGTCATGGAGAGCTGGAGACCAGGGTCATGGAGAGCTGGAGACCAGGGCCATGGAGAGCTGGTGACCAGGGTCATGGAGAGCTGGAGACCAGGGCCATGGAGAGCTGGTGACCAGGGTCATGGAGAGCTGGAGACCAGGGACATGGAGAGCTGGTAACCAGGGCCATGGAGAGCTGGAGACCAGGGCCAAGCAGTGCTGGAGACCAGATCCATAGAGAGCTGGAGACCAGGGACACGCAGAGCTGGAGACCAGGGACACACAGAGCTGGAGACCAGGGCCATGCAGAGCTGGAGACCAGAGCCATGGAGAGCCAAAGCTGAGTTTTGTGTGACAAAATGGATAGGGAATGGGAGAGAAAACTTCCTGGCCTGGTCTCTTATCTCCAGAATCCCACAAATTTCTTCTCTTAAGTTCAAGGAAATAACTTTGTGAGTCAGTTGAGAGATGGGGCTCCATCTAGGCCTGGCAGAGATCACAACAGTGGGAACTGTTAACGTTTGCAGATGAACAAGCTAGAGACATTAAGGAACTTGACCTCCAGCCCACCAGGACATATGAAATACCAGTGTGTGGAGAAGTGAGGACTCTTGGGACCTCTTCACATTTAGCATGCATTATTCTGCAGAAGGGTGGAGGCCACCAAATCATGTGCATCTAAAACGCTCCTTCCATCCCAACGCTCCAAACACGTTTTCTGGACAACCTAAAATAAATCCTTATTTTGTAGCTCCTTATGTTACAGGGAGGCGGAGAACGTAGAAGAAAACGCTGCTATGTTAATGAATGTGATGTGTCCAGAGGAAGGATTTAAACGGACTTGTGGTGGGCTTTTTCCCTGGGAAAGGTGTGGTAATGTGATTTATTCCCTGTGTATCCACAAGTGCTTGGACATTGTATGGAACAAAGAAAGGAAAGCAATGTCCTATAGCACGCCCTTCCCAAGATGAAAAATCGTGTAAGCTGCATCGGCAGTTTTCTTTTTTTAATTGTTATTATTATTGTAAAGTTAAACCGTTTCTTTACTCATCACTAAAAGATGCCCGTGTGTTTTCATTGTCCATTCATTCATTATGTAAGTTCTGAGTGGCTCTTGTGTGGTATATGTAGTATTCTTGGCGTGAATCAAGATGAAAAATAAAGAATATTCACTAAGATGGAGGGTTTTTTTTTTTATTATTGTGGTGAAGTAAAAAGTCAAAGCAACAATTAAACATACGTAGAGTGTCAGTTTTAAAGCTTCACTATGGAGGAAAAAAAAAAAGAAGAGAAGACAAAGTAGTTGTCAGGGGAGGGAGGGCTGCCATTTCAAATAGTGTGGTGAGGAGGGAACACTTGGAACCTGAATCTTTCCAGCAGAGGGGCGAGGAATGTTTTTGGGGGGGGAGTATGAACCACAGAAGAGTAAGGTTGGGGTGATAGACAAGTCAGGAAAGAGAGCTCAGAACTGGAGCTTTACAGTAAGTGTGTGGTGGGGGGGGGGGGGCGCTCGCCGGGGCAGGATAGAACCTCACTTACATTGCCATAAGACCATTCAGGTGGGTCCACTGGAAGTCAACTCTGGGTAGCCAGATGAAGGCTATTGCAATAACCTAAGGGGGAAATAATCAAGATTTAAAAAGTGGGATCAGGATACATCTGTTATGGTCAAGATGTGGGTGTGTTTCTGAGCCACTGAGTGTGGAATGTGAGAAAAAGAGAAAGTTAAAAAAAAAAATTCCTCCATTTTTGTTTCAAAATGTTAAGAGTTTTATAATTAGTATTTAGAGATAATCTGGAGTTCAGTTTTGCTGGGCAGTGGTGGCACTTGATTTTAATCCCATATCCCACACAGTACCCATATCCCATAATATGCATATAACAATCCGTGGATAATCTGTGGGAGTCACATATCTTCTTCTACCAAATGGTCTCAGGAATTAAACTCAGGCCATCATGCTTGGAGCTAAGTACTTTAAGCTATGGAGCCATCTTTCTTGCCCAGGACTTTAGTTGTAAACTCCTTAACTGTGAAATGTCAATTATACATTTAAATGATAAAATATAAGTGTGTGTTTCAGGGAAGATGTAAGAACTACAAACAAAATTTTGAGAGACGTAGAGTGGTACCTATCTATATGTATGTATGTATGCATCATGTATGTATATATGTATTATATATGTATGTATTATGTATGTATGTGTGTATGTATTATATATATATGTATGTATGTAGTATGTGTGTATGTATGTGTGTATGTATATATTCAGAATCTCACTAATAACCCAGGTCCAAATAACCCAGATTGGCTGGACTCATGACAACCCTCTTGCCTTAGCTTCTCTTGTACTGACATTACAAGTCTTAACTGCCATTCCTGGCTGCTACTTAAATCTTGGGAGTATTTTATATGTCTAGAAATGGAAGGAGACGGTGTCTGGGGGGACAAGCCTACAGGAACTTCACAGTTGAGAGGACAGATTGACAAGGAAGAACCAAGAATTGATATGGAGCCATCACTGAGATGGAGAGAAGGGGAGTGGCCATGTCTGAAATGCAGAGATGTCTTCAGAGACAGTGATGAGCAGAGTCAGATACTGCTGACAGATAAAATAAATCAAGGCTGGAACTTGGCCATGGAGTGTCCCACTGGGGAGACACTCAAAGCCTGTGATGAGAGTAACTCTGGTTAAATGTGAAGAGAAAGCCTACTTGGAGCAGGTTCAAGACATAATGACATGGGACAAATGACAAGGAGACTTGAACAGAATCAGATTTCAAGGACTACTCACATCAGCATGAAAGGTCCCTGCCTCTCAGTCTGTCTTCTATGGGGCCTCTGCACCAAGTTTCCTTAGTCTGAGCAGCTCAAATGTTGAGGGTACTTTAGTAAGAGGAAGACGATACAATCTAATGATGTCTAGCAGCTGTAAGGTTTTCCAAAATGAAACAGATTCACAGTGAGCTGATGTAGGAATATGTTGTAAACAAAAGACTGTTTTAGCTATGGCAGGCACCATAGAAAAAGTAGGCAGGGAAATCAGCATAGACAGGAGGGCAGAGTCACAGACACAGACAGATTGAGCCTGGCGCCCAAAGAAGAAACATGTAAGGATCACAGATGAGCCACAGGCCACGTGGCAGACAGATTAGTGAAATTGGGTTGAGTTAAGATGAAGGAGCTAGCAAGCAACGTGCCTGAGCCACAGGCCAAACAGCGTGAAATTAATATAAGTGTCTGAGTCATTTTGGCGGGCCTAAGCAACGGCAGGCAGCTAAGTGATCTGGGACTGCAGGTCTGTGGGTCTGGACCTCTGGGGGGATGGGGCCAGAAACCTCATTGTAACAGTGAGCAGATCAGAGGGACATATCAGTCTTAGTTGGTTTGAGAGTCTGTGACATTGTCATAGACCAGATGTAATCACCAACAGACACTTAACTTGTCTCAGTTTGGAGACTGGAGTATCCTAAGATCCAGGATGCCAGCAAGGCTGGGATACATAGGACTTCATTACTTCCAAATCCCTCACCTCCAAGTTGCATCCCAGTTGGGATTGGGGCTTTAACATTCAGAGGAGTACAGACATGTAGTTTATAGTGATTCTCTCTTGGAGAAAGTGAAGATATGAGAAGTGTGAACAGAGCACATGCAAAGATTAAGGAACACTGTTCTACCATGACACAAATATTGCATGGGTTATTTTGTCATATTAATCTCATTTGACAGTACTGAGGATTGAACCTGGAGCCCTGGGCTTGCTACACTACAGAGGTGCTGCATTCTCAGTCTGCCTGCCTCCCTTTTTAAAACCTTTATGTTGAGAAAGGTTATCACTAAGTTGCCCATGCTGGCCTTGAACTCACTCTGTAGTTCAGGCAGACCTTGAAATCTAGTTTCCCCTTGCCTTGGCCTCCTAAATGGCAGGAACTACAGGTCTGCATCACAAGGCCCAGTTGTCACTAGGTTTTACATTTATATGTTTGTTTCATTGATATTTGACCATTAAACTCTTGCATAGACATCCACACACCTCCTCTGCCAGACACACACACACACACACACACACACACACACACACACACAAACACACAGACACACAGACATACACACTCACCACACATACACAACACACAATACACACACAACACACTCACAAACACACAGACACACACACATACGCACACTCACACATACACTCACACATTCACACTCTCTTTCTCACACACACATAAGAGAGAGAGGGGAGCTTACGTTTATGGTAAGGCAGGGACTACATCTAGCCGTGGCTCATCTCTGAGAGTCCCGTGGCTTAGTCTTTCATGCCAAGAGGAAACATGTTAAGGGAATGGTGCGATCCAAGTGTTCTACACAACAACTCGCTAAGAAGTGACAGGACTGAAAGAAGGCAAAACATTGAAAATAAGCTGCAAAGTAGATTCATGACCATAAAACAAATTCCTCTTCTCTTCCTTAGGTTTGCTCAGGGACAGCAACGATATGGAGTGTCTGGTAGAGTGGAGCAGGAGCCAGTGAGAAGCTCATCACTTCTTTCCACCCTTGACTTTTGGGGCTGGCTCTAATGGACATACCTCACTGTGGTAGCTCACAGAAGATGTAGGGAGATGGCTAGGAGAGTAACCCCTAGTCATACCAGGGCTATTTGGGTGGAGAGGAATGGAGGATACCAGTGACTCACCTGACCACAGCAGCTGGACTCCTGCTTCCCAATACCAACAATGTGAGCATAAGGCAGAAACCAGGTGAAGACCAGAACAGTGTCCATGTTCTTCTCTGAGACTGGAGTTGAGTCAAACTTAGCACTCTTTGCTCTCACCTCCTAACAACTAGAGTCTCTGCCGTTCCCTTCCTCATTCTCCTTACTTCAGCTCTGGCTTGAGAGTGACATCTCTTGTGCTTCTGACCCTCTGTGTACATGATGTCTTCCAGATACAAGGTGGCCTAGCTAACCCATCAGAGCTATGTGTTCATTAACTGAGTATAAAATACAGTTGCCGCAGCTGCTACATTCTATGTTTCAAAAAGCACTAACATTACTGTTTCTAACCATTGACTTTTAATGTCTTCATTTCCAAAGAACAGTTTTCCATTTTACTCCAAGATGCAGGAATAAGTCCTGATATTAAGCTGGAGAAAAATTACCTCTTCAAAGAATGTTTGCTTATCCTTTGCTTCCGACTCATAGGGCTCAGGACAGATTCTCCAAGGAAGTGTTCTATTGGAACAGATATACTTATGATTTATCCTACAAGAAACTTCTAGGCTTATCTTGACTCTTCAAAGGGGTTCACCACCAAAGTGGACTCAATGGTTTGGCTGAGGGCTGGATTCTCTTATGACTCCCTGGTGTCACCTAAACCATGGAGGTTCAACTATTACTTTAAGAGTAACTTAGAAAGTTCTGATGATGAGGAGGAGGCAAGTAAAATGAAGCCCTCCCTTTATCTCAACTCAGACTTTCCTCTTTTGTGGTGGAGGGCATGTCTTCTCACCTGAAGACTGTTGGCATTGGAGGTATGTGATTGGCACAGGCTTACAGTTATCTGTACTCTATTTATGAGAGTTGTTAGTGACTCCGCACCCCTCAGGTCAGCAGTGAAAAAGTGATTCTGGAAACTGACAAACTTCCTTTAAGGGAGGAAAATATTCCTAGTTCAGCACATTCTACTTGAGTTGGGCATGGACCCTTTATCAGTTCTACAGTGGGACAGTGTTCAGGGTATCTGAGGGACATGGATAGCATTCATTCCACATCAAAGCTCTTGGGGTCCCTGGGTTAACATGCTGTGGCATTTCCAGTTCTGTGGAGTCCCCCAACTCTTGTATAGGGCTTCTCCTGGCTCTCTGGCTCTACAGACATTAGCAGAATAGAGAGCAAGTTCATGGACTGTCAAATTGCAGAGAAATTACAAGACATTAGATTTGTTTGTCTTTGTCTCTAGGTCTAATAAGCAAGTAGACAAACTGATTAATATTCATTAGTAGAGAAAAACTTCCCAGCTCCAATTGATCAGAATTATCTGTTTCACCTGAATTTGCTTTGCTAGTATCTTTAACACCACATTTATCATTTATACACATAAGTGAAGAGGCACATATTTGGAATTTTATTTTAAGCATCACATATATTCCCAACAGCCCCTGACTGTGCTGGGATTGCTTTGCAAAGCTTGGCTTGCTGCTTTGATTCTGTGTGTTTCAGTACATTCTACTGGAATATTTTCTTACAGACATTTCTATCTGCCAAGTCTGTGACATTTTTCTCATGGTGAGTATCTGTGTGAGTCACTGGATGCTTATGGTTAAGCTGGAGCTTAATTTCTGAAGTGACTAATTCTGTTTTAGGCTACAGAGTTTGCAGGTGGTTCTGATGGAATGGGGCTCAGGGTAGGTCCTGGAAGGGCAGGGAGACCTCTAGAAATGATTTAAATTTCTGATTTAAATTCATCAAGACACTCTATTCTTAATTCTGGGCATGGAATGAGTTAGTGGAAAGCTTTCTGCTTACCCTTCCAGTTCTGATTTATTACTAAAATCTTCCCGGTGATGGAAGGCCTAGAATATCATTGATCCAACAGCTTTAAATGCCTCCCAAATTCCATTTTCTAGCTTTCTTTTTGCATTATTTCTTTATAGAAAGGTTTTCCTCAGTCACAATCCAAATCAGGCAGGACCTAGCTTGGCCTTATTTTAGAGAGCCTTTATTATAGAGAGCCACTAGGCTCTGAAAAAGGTTTTGGTAGAGTAGTCCTGCGGGATTTTCTTATGAGATGTCTCCTTTGGTAAAGTTTTCAGAAACAGCCACCACCGCCCCTCACAGCCTTCTTTCTTATTTAGCTACCACTCCAGGGTCTGGCAAAGCCGCCCTCTTCCCTGCTTTTTTGGAAACTAGATATGTAAATATGACCTAGTTCAAGGTAATGAGGCAGTAGAAGGGCAGTAGTTGAGACAGAGAGTTCTCAGAGAGTTCCTCAGAGATTAAAAAGAACCCTAAAAACAAACAAACACTTTAACTGTCTTTATTACCCACCTGATTCCTGCCTTTGACTAAGGTTGTGCAAAATGTCTGCATCTACAGCAGCCATCTTGTGTCTGTGAGAGAAAGACCTCTCTGCTTTAAAGAGTGGCAGAGATTTCAGATCCATCAAAGGAGAATGTCCAACTGAAGATGTGAGTTATTCACAGGTTGTTTCCTCCCAGGAAAATGTTGTGGGTAATATTTTCACAACCTGCAGCTAATTATAACGCAACAGCAACTGAAGCTCAGTTGTCAAAGTTCACTCCCTCCACCCCCCACTTCATGCTGAAGCTATTGACCTTTCTTTACACCTGCTTAACTGCATGTATGGTCTATAAAATGAAAGAAATATAGAGTTTCCCAAAGGATGAATGGAAGAAGAGTGGATAATAGGATCAAAAGAGACATAATTTCAAATAATGTTTAATTCATTACCATATTTTTGCTTGTTTTGAGACAGGGTCTTGCTATGTAGCTCTGGCAGTCCTAGAACTGTGTAAATGATGATCTTCTAATCTAGAATGTGTGGCTGTCCCGATGTCTCTGCCTCCTGAGTCCTGGGGTTGTGATAGTTGGCTAATTCATAACAATATTTAAAACAGATCAAACTTAGCAAAAAAGAAAATTAAAATAAGAATCATGAATGAGACACTTGGCTGTATGACCCTCGGAGTCTGGGTTAAGAGAAACTAAAGCAGAAAATCCCATGAGTAACTCAACAGTGGTGTCAAAGTTCCCAAGACCTTCGATTGTGGATTCTCCTTCTTGTTGGTGTCAGTTACAGTGGGTATTTTGGAAGTCTTTTTTTTTTTTAACCTAAAAAAGAAAATAGTACAAACAAGGACCTAGTGTCTTGCTTTCTGGGCCAAGTTTTGTTTTTTTTTTTCTGTCTGCCTGTTCACACTAGCGCTAGCACTGCTTAAAATAAGCTGCTCTAGGCACTCTGAGCATACTTAGAAGGACTCGGCCTTTTGTTCACAATTGTGCTCAAATTAAAGGCAAATATAAAATTAGGGAAAGGCTTAGGTATGCATTAGCTATTTTGAATATAACTCTTAAAGCTAGAACATATTGCGGGATTTAGGAATCAAAATTACTTTTAGACAGATACTGTGGATGAAGCAAGATTCATTGCAATGTAATTTTAAAGCTGAGATCATAGCTGCCAGAATCTGCCTCTGAAAGAAAAAGATGAGCTCGCTTATGCCATGGCTGTGCCACTTACATGATGACAAGATGTTCAAATGTGCTAACTCTGGCAGGGTAATGCACAGTGACATGTTCAGAGGAAGAACTGAATTCTATGAGACAAGGGAACCCGGGATGCAGGTTCCCATGCAAGTTGATTAATAAGCTTCCTATATGATTACATTAAAGCCGACTGCTTTCTCACTAGAAGAGGAACCTTCCCAACCAGGCAAGGCAGCAAACCCCATGCAGGGAGGTAGTTTTCCAGGGCACAGACTCCTCTAGGGGAGAAGGGGCAATGTCAAGGGTGGGTGCTGACTGGCACATCGGAGGCATGGAGAGGAAGGGAAAACTGTTCAGCGGCAGCAAGAGGTGCTGCTTCTATGCTGTGAGGGATGGGAGAGGAAATTGGGCTCTGAAGTCCTGGTGTGTGACAGGAAACTGCAGGCCATGTAGAGGTCACAAAGTGTTTGGTGGGGACAGATAGAAGGCTTCTTTATTAATTAGAGTTGTGTAACTGTGGTCCTGGTACCTAAAAGGAGCAACTTAGGCAAGGAAGAATTTATTTGCTCTCATGTTTTCAGAGAGTCTAGCCCATCATAGTGGAGGAGAGGCAGACTGAACTGACTCCTATCATGGCAGTGGGAACAGGTGCAGAGACTGTTCACATGATGTAGACTGGGAAGCAGAGGGCGAGTATAAACTTCAAACACCTGCTTTTAGTGACATACTAGCTAGACTCACCTTCTAATTTCTAGAACCTTCCAAAATAATGCTTCCAGCTTTGGACCACTCATTCAAAATGTAAACCTGTAGGAGTCATTTCATATTCAAAACATGATAGTGTCTAAGCATAAAGACTAGTGCTCAGTTTAAGATTCTTTGCTATACATGCCTTCTTCAGCCTCTGTCCAGATGTCTAATGGGATCTTAAATGCACACATACAAAATGATTTTTTCGTGAGTGAAATTCTTTGGTAGCATTTGAGGAAGCAACTGCATTGTACATTTGGACTCTTATCCTATAGACTAGAGGTATTAATCCATAGGGTGATGAGGTGATAAACAAGCTAAGGAAGGGGTGAGAAAGTAAATATACTCCTTTGTCTAAGATTCTCTTTGGTGCAGATATTTGAAAACTATGAGGAGTATGGTTTGAGAACTAATTGCTGCTTCCTTTCAAGGAGACAAACTATTTTCTTTTCTGTTTTAAGATTGATTGTCTTTTTCCTTCCTGGCTCTAGGTATAAAAATCAACTATTGTCCCAGCTTTCAGAAACTGAGCAAGTATAGCACTTCTCAGGACATAGAAGCTGGAATTTTAAAACTGTTAAATTCTGGAAAAACTGCATGGTGTTTGCTGTCCTCAACCTGGAGCAGTCAGCTGAAACACAAATTCTAATTTGTATATAATGAAAACTCAGAGCCAGATATTGAGGAAAAACTGGAATATCAGAGAGAGAAAACAGACCACAGTCAATTCTCACCCAGACAACTTCTCAGGGTAAAAGCTGTCTTCCTACTTCCTCAGCCTGGCTCCTCTCGCTTCTACAGAATAATCTCTGTCTTCCTATGCCTGCCTTAAATATCTTCTTTGCCCACTTGTTTCACTTCTGGGTTCAACTCTCCATCATATTCTAGAGTTAGGATTGAAGGTGTGAGCTACTACTGTTTGGTACTTAGGCCTTGAACTCACAGAATCACAGAAAGATCTCTGTCTCTGGAGTTATGGGATTAAAGATGTAGGTCACACTCTCGGTCTTTCCTTTGCTGAAATTAAAGGCGTGAGTTACCACTCTCTGTGTGAGTTACCACTCTCTGACTCTCCTGGCTTGACTGTGTGTGGATCTCTTTTCTGATATTTCAGGCTGGTATTATTAAATATGAAATGTATCAGCACCATCAGCATCTGTTTCTGGTTTCACAGAACCATCTCTCTGTGTGTAGATCACACTGTACCTTTGTAGATGATCCTTGTGTCAAACAGAAAATGCCTCCTAGAATGATCACACCAAGCAAGCCCTGTCTCTTGTTGGATTGTTTATGAGCCTTCGTGCTATCTTGGCTTAGATTCCTTCTGCTGCAGGATGAAATGGTTACACTACAAGACCCTCTACATTTGCCTCCAGCTCTGACATTATGTGAAGAGCATCTGATAGTATGTGTCTAAAGTAGGTCTGAACAATTTGATCATTTTCTCTTAAAATTTCAAAACTATCAATAATCTTAGTTCTCATTTAATTTAAAAAATTCTGTCAAGGTCTTCTTGAAGTCTCTTATTGATAGACCTTGGCTCCCCCTTAGGGGAACCGAACCGAGTCAAAGTTAAACAACCCTAACTCTAGAGAGGCTCATGTCTGACTTTCAAGAAAGAAAGACCAGACTATTGACAAACTATTAATGCACAATGTACTGTGTATTGAACCCCGATTCCCTGAATGTCTAAAGAGAGGCACCAACAAAGTCCATAGGTCTTATGGAGGTCTTCCCAGAGGAAAAGGCCCAAACTGGATGCTTGGTTTCTCTTCCCTAACCCTTGGTTGTTCCTCCCTCCCTCCCTCCCTCCCTCCTTCCCTCCCTCCCTCCCTCCCTCCCTCCCTCCCTCCCTTCCTTCCTTCCTTCCTTCCCTCCTTCCTTCCTTTCTTCCTTCCTTCCTGGGTCTCATTATGTAGGGATGAATTGGCCGTGAATTCCTTATCTGCCTATCTCAGCCTCTTGAGTACTGGGATTAAATACCTGTTCCACCATGCTCAGCTCCTGCATTGGGTATTCACTGATGCATAGGTAGCTGATGAGTGAAGAAGCCTGAAAAAAAGTAGGTGGACCATCACATAGTAAGGACTTGAGGAGAGGCTGGTAGAAGATAAGGAGAGTAATCATAGTGTGGAACATGGGGAGGTGTTAGGTGTGTGAACTGTTTAGCTTTGGTAGAGCCTGAAATACAAGCTGGGGCAAGAGTTTGAAAAACAGAAGACCAAGAGGGCCAGGCAGACTGTCTATCAAGGAATTCCTGAACATTCTAGATAGCAGAAAGCTGGTCAGCAATTGGTTGCTTTGTAATTAAACAGAGTAACTAAAAAATCCAGTTCCCTTCTCAAAATAAAATACAGTTAGCCACCCTCAAAGAGCAACAACAATAATAAACAAAATTCATTGATATGTGTTTGTCAATCTTTCTGAAGTGATACCTAAACGATGGGACTTTAATCTGCATTTTTCTCTATATAAAAATATTATTTCATGCTTCTGTGTTAGTCAGAGTTCTCTAAAGGAACAGAACCGGTAGAATCCACATTAAAGTTGGTTTCATCAGAGTGGCTTGCTCACTGTGGTTCTGGTAGTCCAAGAGTGGCTGTCTTCTGATAACGAAGCCGAGAATCTGATAGTTGCTCAATCCTTCCACAAGGCTGGATGTCTCAGCTCGTCTTAATTCTACTTTGGAATTCTGAAGAAGCAGGTTTCAACTCCAGTGAAGGAATGCTTCATGAGGATGGATGAACTTGCCAGCAAGCGTGAAGGCAAGCAGTCAAAAAGCAAAAGCTTTCTTCTTGCATGTTCCTTTTATGTGGGCCGCCACCAGAAAGGTGTGTCACAGATTTAGGGCGTTATCTTCTGATCTTAAATAATCAAGATTAAGGGTGGCCCTTCCCACTAAATTATATCCTTCACAAGTCCTCCAAGTTGTTTGGATTTTAGATAGTTCTAGATGAAGTCAAGTTGACTACCAAGAATAGCCATCACACCTCTGCCAAGAAAATTCAGTAGATCCAGAGATTGGTAAATTCAGATGCGTAGCATCCACTTACATCCTTTAGTATTCATGATAGTTCACCCAAACTCCAAAGATTTGACCTTTGAAGGCCAAGGCATACCTTATTCATATTTTTGCTACTAGGGATAAGTCAGTGTTTGTCAAATATCTGGTTTGATAAATATCTGGAGTGTAGATAATGTTCTCTGAGTCCTAGATATCACTCACATTAGTGCTATAAAATCATCAAGCTGAAGTTTCAGCCCTTAGCACAGCACCATTTACAAATGTACTGTGACTTCAATAATTAACCATAGAGGACATTTTCATTTCTTTTAGAGAAATTTGAGTGAGGTGAGTGTTAGAGTGTTTGTAAGGCTTAATAAAGTCGTTGAGATTGTGTGAGAAAATATCTCAGAAATTTAAATACATAATCCAAGACAGGAATTTCTATCAAAGTTCTTCTGTGTGTGCTTTACAGAGCTGATTTAAGAACAAGCACATGGTAAGGACTTGAGAAGAAGCTGGTGGAAGGTAAGGAGAGAGTCTTGGTATGGACATGGGGAGATGTCACTACTGTGGAACTTAAGGATGAAAAAAGAAAAGATGGAGAAGAGAGAGAAAGAGGTGGGCAGGGAAGGAGTCAAGCTTTGAATCCAGGGTGCACTTCTAGACTTGACATCACAATGCTTGTAATGTTTCTCTTACCCTTGAGTGATGGGGCCATGAGGATAGTATCCACCTGGATCAGTAGAGACCAAATAGGATGAACCTGGGACATGTAAATCTTTTGGTTCGTTTTCTGGGGCTTATAATAACATTTACAATGATAATATCATTTGAAATGTAAATTGAAGTTCAATTTTCTTTCTTATTTTTCATACTAGTAGACTAATTTTGTTTCTCTCTAAATCTAATACTATTTAAAGGGAAGAAATTGGGATGTCACTCCCTTATCATAACCAGATAACAAGGTGTGGTGTGATCTTGGTGGTTGTACGGAAATGATGCACATCTTAGAGTTTGTCCTGTATACTAATTTACAGATAATAACATTATTATTTTTTTTGTAGATTAGTTCATCAACGTCTTACAAGTCTTGAGTAATGTTTTAGGACTACAAGGACAAATCATGAAGAAGTTCTTATATTTGATTTATCAGTTTGCTAAAGCTGCCAAAATTCCATAGAAGAATTCTATTTCCTCACTGAATTGGTAGTTAGAACAAGTTCAAGTTCCTGGCAGACTCACTTCCTAGTGGGGCCACTCTTTCTAGCGGCTTTTCAGTGTGCAGAGATGGAGGAGTATCTGGTATCTTTTCCCTTCCTTATGTGGACATCGGACCTATGGGTTAACCCCTCCTCCTCCTCCTCAAGACTTAACTTAGCCTTCATGATCTTCTAATAGACCCTGTCTCTAAATGCCATCTTACAAAGAGTTCAAGCTTCAGCACACAGATTTAGGGAGACAAATTAGGTCCACACATGATGCTAGCATGTTAGTGAATATTTGGGGACTATATATAGTCCAGCTCACACAGAACTTTATGTAATGAATGAATTTCCTCTTGACTTCAATCTTGCCAACAAATTAGTGATGAGAGCTGACATTTAGAGCAAGCTCTCTTTTGAATCGCTTGTCCATGGTCATGTTTATTAGCATGAGCAGTATCTGCTCATTTGATGTCCAGTGCTCTTTTTGGTAGACCACACTACACCACACCATACCACACCACACCACACCACAGTGTGTGCTCTTATTATGCTGTTTCTGCTAACAAAAAGAAAATGCAAATGGATACTGTATGTAAGTATAAATACTTGAATGAATGAGCATGGACATCTCATTTGGTCAAAGGAAAATGTTCATCTTGGGATGAATCTGAAGGACAACCCACTGACTCACCTTAGGGGAGATTTTCTGTTACCTGTCAATTATCACTTAAATTTACTTTTCATGTTTTCTTTTAAAATCTGAAAACCTTGGAAAAGTTTGAGGATGCTTTCACTGCTGTGACCCCTGAGTCAGCTTGAAAGCTTGTGACTGGGGCTGTCAGCCAAGCCTGTGGGAGCTCAGGAGTCAATCCTGGCACCGTGATTTTACACAGAACACAATGTAGACAGCACATGGCAGGCCAGCAGAGGCAAGGACAGAAATAAAAGCTGGCCCTTGAAGCATTTCACAGAAATGCTGCTGCCTCAGGGTTTCCAGATGCTACATGAGAGAAATCAAATGCAGAACACACAGCCCTGAAGTATCCCTAACAGACAAATCCATGGAGACAGAGCAGGGGACTGAGTGAAACAAGGAGATGGGCCTTAATAAACGCAAGGAGACATTTCACCAGAAAAACAAAAGCACAGTTACACACACAGGCCGACAAAGTCCTTGTGTAGGTTGGTGAATACAAACTGAATCTCTAAGGAGCTTCTTCAGCAAACCTAAGGGATCATTTGGACTATATGTGAAAATATTCCCAAAGGGGAGGGGAATTTTAAAAATAAGCTCATTTCATGTTTAAGAATCCTCAACCATTGGAAACTCAGTATTATAATACATTGAACATCTTAAAATGTCTCTACCACCTTCGGGGAGAGGGAGGGCTACCCAGCTATCAAGATGAGAAGGGTATCCTTCCCATAGCATTTTTTTTTTTCCTTAAGAAATGGTATAGCTTCAAGCAAATGGCAATAATCTTGTAAGGATGGCTGTTGCTCTAATGAAAGTCAGCTTGACCTGTTTTCATAAGCAGTGAAAGGTCTGGTATGGGATGCAGTAGTTATTCCAGAATTTGGATCTAAATCACAGTCTGGGCTTAAGGAACACTGTGATAGACTGGTTGAGAATCATCTGCACAATTTTCTATTTGAAGAAATATGTGAATGTATGATGTGAAAATACATTCCTGAGAAAAGTGTCTGAAGTAAACTGTATTAACTAGAAATGCCCTGTATTGTGTAAACATCTTAAATACCTTGCAATCATAAAGCTATCAGGGGCTTTTACTGATTTATACAATGTAATTCAGGCTGGGGAAGTGGCTAAGTAGTGTGTGTGTGTGTGTGTGTGTGTGTGTGTGTGTGTGTGTGTGTGTGTGTGTGTGTATCCTGGCTGGGTGGTGGAGAATATAATTCATTTGCAATAAACCCCCTAAAAACTAAAAAAAATCTGTCTATGGCATAAACCTGTGAACTAATTTCCCATACTTTCTACTAAGCTACAACCCAACAGCACTTATGCATAGTTTAGTATCAAGGCTTATTACATCTCAGAAGTTATTTTACACTGACTGATTAATAGCTGGAAAGATCAGTAGAAAAGTCTGGCTCCCATTGAGCTCAGGGAGTTTGGTGGAGACCACAGGAGAGGGGCTGTTCCTGACATCACCCCAGGCCACTGCTGGATCCCTTCAGTCTGTCAGCTGTGCACCCACCCTGCTGCGCTTTTCAGTTTATCTGGAGAGTGCTACTGGTAGTGTGGCTTTCCTTTACCTCCGGATACTAAGAGCTTTGTGGCAGAACAAAGCTGTGAGTGTCTCCTTTCCCCTAGAATGAGCAGTGCTCCCTCTATTCTCAAAGTCCTACTTTCAAAGGTTCCCAGGAAGGGAACATCTGAGAGATGCCTTTGCTTTTATCCTCAGCGTAACGGAAAAATACTAGCCCGAGGAAGTGGGCTGTGAAAAGCTGTCACAGCCTGCCTACCTTTGGCTTTGTTAATGACTCTAGAACCTCTCCTCAACCCTACTGAGATCTGACTCAATGTGGAGAGAAGCCAGAAATACCAGGGTATCTCGGGGAGGGGGGGGGAAACATTGGGACAGCCAGGGGGAGACAGAGAGGAGGAGGGAAGCATCCCCCCCCCCCCCCGGAGGTGGGCGTGGGCAGTAGGAGGCATAGTCACAAGACACAAAGGCCATAAAAACTTTCTTTCCCAGAAAGTGTCAAGGCTAGATAAAGAAGGGTCTACTGGCCTTTGATTGTCTCTAAACATGGGAGGGGTGGGTAGCTTGAGGTTAGGCGAAGCTGAGGACACAGAGGGATGAGCAAACTTCCTCCGCCTCTGCCTGAGGGTTTATTAGCAGCCAGGCAAATCGGTGTGCAAAGAATAGCTTTGCTGGATAACAGCTGGAGAAATGGCAAATTATGCAATTTTGCAGGCGCACACAGACCAGCAGTTGCATCGAAATCAAATTAGATGAGGCACAGGGCTAGACTTTCCAGCTTCAGGGTTGAGAACACTAGCTCGCCTGGCTGCTCAGGTCGCCTCTGTTCTGAGCTGACGAGGGCTCTATTCCGGGCCTGCCTGGACGCCTGCGGTTTCTGCTGCACCATCCCAAGCCCCTAAGCCCACGATGGTGGTGTTTACACACCCGTGTTGGGTGAAGAGGACGCTTTAACTCTCCATCTTCCCCTTCAAGCGTGCGGTATTGATTTTCCACTGTGAGACAGAAAGGCCTTTCTTCTAAGTACCTTTGGAGGCGGACTTGGCTGTAGAGCCAACTTTATGAGCGAGGACTTGTATTCAGGGGAACACAGAAGGGGTTTCTCAGTTGCAAGTTGTGTTTGGGTAGTTTATTAGTCATAACAAGTTCCCGTTTGAATGCAAGTTGTTCAAGAAAAATCCACCCAGCAGATTGAGGCTGTTTGTTGGGTCACTTGATTAGTTTAAACAAGCCCGGGTAATTAGAGTGGCTAATTAATACCTATGTCTATTGAGCTGACATTCTGGAGGTGTTGCCAGTTCAGAAATGTAGAAATAATTAGTCTATAAAACTGGGCAAGAAGGCGTCTTTCCATGGGATTTCACCTTGAATATGCAAATGTTCTCTCTTTTGAAATGTAACTTGTGAAAAATAAGGAGCGTTTGAAAATTCTGCAGTCTGGAACTGATTTTATATAATGTTTATGGAAGCCTGGCTCCTGCCTTGCAGGCATAAAAGGCTTACCAGCAGCTAGGTAAAGGAAAAATAAAATTAATAGAGCCATCCCTTGCTCCAAAATAACTTGGTCTATAATATGCTGAATTTGTAGTCTTGATAAAGCTTGGGATTAGTGTTTCATTACTTTGAAATTAAGTACTCAGGTTTCCTATCGTTTACAAAATTAAGCGTTGAATCCTGTTGCCTGGATTTCAAACGGTGTTTTTACATTACATGCAGCCAGCCAAAACCTCCAAGTTCACTATATCAATGTACTTTCATTATATGTAAATACCATAATACACAATACTGAAATAGAGAAGGAATTTCAGAGGACTAGTGAGGAGACAGAAAAGATGGGATACTTGAACCAAAGGCAAAGCTAATTTATAGTCATTGGTTCATTTGAAATCAGTTGCCAGAGAAGCCACTGAAGGACAATATATGATGAATGGATGGTACTCAAAGCAATTTTAAGAAGAGAAAGTCTGTCTTTAATCCATTACTGGTGGCATCTAGTTCCTAGGGATGGACTTTAATTCACTTTGGAGGTATTAGTTACCCACTGGATTTCAGAAAGAACCAGGGTTAGGTGTCCATTTCAGTGATGGCAAAATTTAGATTATCGACCAGAAGAGTGTTTAGAGGAAGCAGATAATCGCATAAAAGGTTGAGCCTCTAAAGCTTGTACCGACTAACACGAAAGTGCATGAAGACAGCTATTCATAGATGAGTTCTTAAGAGGAGGCTTACATGAAGGAGGTTAGAGCGGTGTTATTAGAAGTCACGGGTTGACAGTAGGCTATCTCCTAGCTTACAAAAGATCACGGCTGTGGAAGCCCAAGCAGGGTGCTGGGAGCCTGATGAATGCAGCAAGAGGTGCCGGAGGCCCTATGACCTCCTGGCTCTCAGGAGCTTGTGTTGTATCCCTGTAGGTTCTAAGTTTTATTACATGAGTGGGCTCAGGAGGGGACTGAGTCTCTGGGAACTGCCTGAGTAGCTGTCTGGTGTGAGGAGAGCAAAGCACTTGGGGTTCCTGACCACCTTTTAGCAGAGGATGGGGGTTCAGTACTTAGGGGAGTTTTGTACTTTGGAGACACACTATTAAGATAAAATGAAAATAGGTTTTCAAATTGTCTAATTTGAAAATGAGTTGAGTTATGATTTAATCTTTTGTCTTAAGAAATGGAAGTAACAACGAGGTGGCTGTTGCTACTGGTGGGTGGTAATCAAATGGGGTAACAAGAATTTTTAATTAAAATGGAATATACATTTGTTTTTGTCTCCACAAAGCCATATGTGGCACATTCCTTAGAAGATTCATATGGGAGTTAGAGGAATCTAGCTTAGGTCCACCTGACGTCATTCTGGCTCATTTTAGATAGAAGGAGAGGTCGTGTAGTGAGATTATGTTACATTGTAAATAATTGTCCCACCTACTATTTAATAAAAAGCGCTGATTGGCCAAAGGCAGACAGGAAGTGTGGGAGGAGCTACCAGACTCAGGAAAACTCAGGGAACAGGAAGAACAGAGCAGAGATGCCACAGAGTTGCCAGACAAGCCAGAAGATTCAGAGGACAACTATGCTGCTCTGAGAAAAGGTACCGAGCCGCATGGATAAGAATCATGGGTTAGTTTAAGGGTAAAGAGTTAGCAAGTTATATGCCTGGGCCCCAGGTCAATCAGCATAAAATTAATGTAAGCATCTGTGTGTCTCTCTGGGTCTGCGGGTAGGAATCTTGAGACTAGGCTGGAAAGTCCGGGCCAGAAACCTCATACAACAAGGTCATATCCATTCCAGAGGGAAGCCAGCCTGGGCGAATTAAGTCAGGAGGAGTGTGAGCCAGGTGAGGCATTAGTGAAGACTGCAAAGTGGACAATGTCACCTAAAAAAGTGAGGAGAATCATTGGAGTTTCTAAATACAATGCTGCTGCTGATCATGTAAGGGATAGGTCCATGTGCACACACCATTGAAAACAAAAGCCATTTGCTCGATTAGCAGGAGAGCAGGAATCATTATGACCATGTCTAGAGCAACACACTGTCCCTGTCACTCAACCCCCACCGATGACTCTGTCATCATGGAAAAGAAAGTTCAAAGAAGACACCCAAATAGAAGTGTTGGTGGAGAATTTTCATAGGGCTGGTGTAATTTCTGGAAAAGTTATCTGACTTCAAGGTGGGGTGTGGATGGGTGAGTGAGACTTAGGGTGGAGAGGGCTGTTAAAATCCAAGGCAGAAATGCAGCAGGCCTCAGATACTGAGGAGGACTTCAAGGGACAGATGGAAAGAAAGGTAGGCGTGAGTGAACAGCTGAAGGAAGTACAGTATGCGTGCAATACCATCTGGTCAGAGATAAAGGCTTGTGGGAAGAACAAAGGAGAAAAGGCCAGAACAGTGTCCTGAGGAGAATAAAAGGCAGAGAGGGTAAGCAACAGGAATGCAGGGGAGAAGGCTGCTGTCCAGCAGGGTAGCCATTTGATCAGAATCTCATCAAGAAGGCTGTGAGTTCTGGAGAGAGACAGTGATTCAAGGCCGACATTTAACTGGTGACTTGTGTCAGTAAAGGTTAGAAATCAGGTTTGAAGCTGTAGTAATTAAAGAGGAGATGGACTGGGAGTATAGTGCAGAAGTCCAAGTTGTTGTGGGGGTCATAGAGATGTGGTAACTAATTTAGGCTGCAAAGGAGTAGCAAAGATGAACACAGATATGAACATTCCCGGACAGTCTGACTTAGTAGGAATAGAAGAAGAAACTAGTATGTCAGATAAAATGATAATAAAGTCTTCAGATAATTCAGGTTAATGCGTCAGTAAAACATTTTGGTATGATTAAACTTTTCTTTTTCCTGGTGACTGTCTTTGTGAATGTGTCCAGGCCTAGGAACGTTGGTCTTCCAAATAAATACCAGTCCATACATATTAGTGTCCTGGGGTTTCATGGTTTTGACTCCTTCTGGGACCAATCTTGCTATTTTCACATTCAGTTGATGTTGGAGATATTTCTGAGGTTGTCTGTGCCTCGGTTTCTCTATTTGTAAGTTTAAGTATTCTTTCTTAAGTTAGTTGCATGGAGTACCCAGTCAAGTTTCTATTGTATTTGCTGGGATCTGCTAAAGAAAGTGAAATTTTTCCTCTGCCTGGACCTTGGGCTGCTGCTGTGAGGGTGAGTGTCGTCTCCTCTCTTCCCTGTCCACATAAGGAGTCTCTCATTCTGCCAGCAGGAGCTGATTTCATTCTCAGAGAGAGAAAGCAATTCGAACTTTGCTTTGTCTTTGGACCTTTTTTTTTCTCTTTCCACTCTGTGTCTGAAGATCCTAGGAAAGGACCTCAGGTCTTTATTGCCACTTAACTCTGAGATGTGCTTCTCTGATTTAGGTTTACTCATATGACAGAAATTCAGATTGGCTTTATTCTCCCTCAGAAGAAAACTTAATTTTTAATAAGAAAAATTAATTTTCACCCAGGTGGAAGGTAAAGCTACAAGGGTGGGAGACGAAGCTCCTGGTGTGGGCATGTGTCTAGAACAGGACCTCGGTGGGTGTTGTTTATGAGACACGAAGAAGAAAAATGTAACCTTGTTATTTCAACAACAACCATCAAACCCACCATGACTGATAAAATTAATGTTTCTTTGGCTCATTCTGTAAAGTCGATTCTCATTCATTCATTCATTTTAACAAATGCTGTTCCCTATTAAAACACTAGAGACTATAATAAACACTAGGAACACAGCAGTCAATACTTTTGTCAAAAATTCTTGGCATTCATGGAACTTGGACTATAGAAACAGAAGCTCAAAAATCTGTCAAAATTTTGCACAGAAAGCATATGTAAACCAAAGGAGCCTCTGTGAACTGTCAACAGTGTATTTTATGTTGTATATGGTAAGTATGTGGAGGTATTTGTGTAGGGCTGAAAATGAAAGGTGATTATAGGGGGCTCAGGAGGCTATAGAGGAGCAGAAACCAGAAGGGTAAATTCCAGGGTAGAAGAAATACTGTTCCAGTCTTTGAGGAAAGTGGGCTGGCAGCAGTATATATAATAAGGGAGTGGACAGGGAGATCTTGAGTGTCTTTCTTTATTTGGGAGCAAAGGCCGGTTCTTTGGTTCTGTGATGGCTAATTGTCACTGTCAACTTGATTGATTGTATTTAAAATTAGCCAGGAGACATAGCTCTTCCAGAGAATTATAACAGAGGAAAGACAGTCTGAAGGTGGCAGTCAGCATCTAACGAGCCAGGATTTGATTGAGTGAAAATGGACAGAGGAGAAAGTTCACAAAATTGACCACTATGGAATTGTAGGAAGAAATGCCCTAAAATGTGCCAGGTATTTGCTAAGAGTCAGATATTGGGTAAGGAGCTGTGCACATGTGTGGTCACGTGACTCTGCCCCACAGCAGTTATATGGAACTAGCATATTTATTAATCATGTGATACCTGGCTCAGTCCAGATCTTCCAGAGTTGGGGAGAAGTTCAAGTGCAATTTTTGCTAGGAAGGACAAGGCTTTGCCTTTATCTTGACGAAACTATGCCCTCAGGATTTACACAATCTGGGCCTCAGAAAGAATCTCTGGTCATTTATGTTTTTCTTTTATGTTTTTGAGGCAAGATCTGATGTAGCTCAGACTGACCGAGGCCAATCCAACATTATTAAGATGGCTGCATTTTTTTCAATCTCCTCTGTTAGTTAACGTCTATAGAATTTGAAATCATTTTTCCAATGTCTTTCTGAGAATCTTCTCATGTTGATGCTGTTTGAAGCCAGCTGGCTGCTGACTCTCCTAATCTTAGGAACAATCATTAACTGACTCAGAAAACCAGAGGAGGGATATTCTGTGTCAGAGCAGCAGGCCTGGCCTGAGTCTGATGCTGTAGCTGATTTGGGTTAATTTTGCATTGACTTGAGTCAGATAAGGATGTTATGTTCTTCAAAATGTTATCGAGGCACTGGGGATGAGGTCATTGTCAGGGATCATTGTCACTTCATCTACATTTGGGATCCAGGAATTAACAGTGAGAAATCATTCAGACAGACCATGATCTGTATGACCTTGTGTTTATCCAACTCTTAATCAATATATTTGGGCATATTAAAGACACAAAGATTTCTATCACAGACACATGTCTTCCACAACTTAGAGCAATAGTAACAGAGACAGTAATGAAGAGGCTAGACTTTATTAAATTTATGATTGTTTCCCCCTTTGGCCCTTTGGGAGATGTCCCAACTAAAGCACTTATGCATAGCAAAGGGTCGAAAAACCCACTCAGGATCAGACAGACTTGATTTTGCATTAGAGATCATTGGAACCATTTATATAAGCTAAGACAAGTTTTTCTCTCTCTTTGTGAGTTTCTGTCTCCTCACTAATGAAGTGGGACAGTAAGACTACTTATCCCACTCAGCTGTCAACAAGCCTGCTGCTTGGGAGATACTCATGGATGCTCTAGACTGGTCTATTTAACATCCGTTCCCAGCTCTGTGTGTCTAACCTCCTGACTGCAGAGACTGGAAAGCTGAAAAGGAGCATTTGTCAAACTCTCTAGCAGCCAAGCTCCTGGATATTATTTAGGTTCCATCAATTGAATGAACTTAAGTGAGATGACCGGGGGACAGTGTTAAGAGGGCAGAGCTATCGGCAGTGAGCTAAGTGGCCGACCATTTGCAGGCACAGCTATGGCACACAATGTGACTGCTGTCAACAGCTGCCCGAGAAAGCGTTTTTCTGCAGTAGCATCTACTGCTCTATTGTGTTGCACTGTGGCAAAGATTGTGCAATTCTGGGGTCTCTGGTCATTCTGAAGGCGTGGGAAGCTCGTTTCTTCGTTATTTTGACCAGTTTTACAAGCCATCTAATATTCTCTAAGTCACTTACCTATCCATTCGCAGCGGTAGTTTCTATCTAAGAATGTCAACAATCACTGGTCAGTCCTTCTCATTCATTTCACATATATCCTGACCTCAGGCTAGATTCTAGGAACCTCAGCAGGGAACAGAACATAGCCCTGTTCTTGAGGAGAGCTTAATGTTTTGTGGAAGACACACATTCGAAAGTGGATATATATTAAAATGATCCTAGCACCATATGTCATCATTAAAATGCTTTTTAGAACAAGAGGATGTGGAGTAAATAACAACCCCTCTGCAACCTGGAGACAGCTTCAGAGTGGTGACATTTTCCAGAGTCCCAGGGACTGGAGGGAGGTCAAGAGATGGATGAGACAGGAAGGAAGGATTCACACAAGGGCATTTGTAATTGAGTGCTCAGCACATGTGAAAGGGAAGACTCCCCTCCCTGTGCTGAGGCGTGTGAGATGCTTGGTGGTGCTGGGATGTGGCACATGGCAGGATGGGATGGTGAGGGGGTACGTATGAAGAGTCAAACACTGACCAGATTGTGTGGAACTGTGTGTGCCTAATTAGAGAATTTAAATCTTAACACCTAGTGGCGTTGTACCAGCAAGGCTTTTGAAGCCAAGGAATGAAAATAAACAACTTTGTTGTTGTTTATGTGGGACATTGGCATCCATGGGAGAATAAACTGGAGAGTGAAAGTTTTCAGAAGGAAATAGGCTCTTAAAAGATGAAAGATTGCTAGCCGTGGGGAAAGAAACCTGTAATCCCGCATTCCCATGTTTGAGGCAGGAGAATATCCCTTTAAAATCAGCCTGAGCTATACATTGGAATTCTATTTCAAAAGAAAAAGAGGGGCATGAGAATTGGGTGGGGGTGATAGAAAGAGGGCCAGAATTTAGAATATATTATTTATAAAAATATAAAAGAATATGTAGGATGGTGACAAGTTGGATTGGAGGGAGAAAAGAGAGAGAATTATAGCCATAGTTTCACCTATGGTGTTATCTCTGTATTGAGATCATTTTCTAGCTTGTAGCTGGTAGTCAGCAACTGTTTAAGATGCCACGATATATACAGTTCTATAAATCCATCTAGGAGGTGAGTTTCATAGTTTTCACATCTGCTGGTAAAATCTATGGGAAGGATGAGAGATTTAAGAGAACCGGGAAGGGGCTTGGTAGCTGACAGAGCCTTGCCAGTACTGATTACACCTAGTCTTGAAGAAAAGAGGTGTCTTTCTTCACAATGGTAAGAAGGAGTGATGTCTACACATGCAGGCACTGATAGACACTGATCTGAGTTGCTAATGGGCTGGAGATCTGTAGTGGAAAGGAACTATTATTTCACCTGGTCTTGATCTACTTGGTGGGACAAATGGCAAAGACTAACTTACCTGTCAGGGATAGTGTGAGTTGAAGCCAGGGATTTGGAGAGAGGAGTAGAAAGCTGAGTAGCTATGGGAGTGTGAACAAGAGCATTGTGGCTTTGAGGTGCTTATGGACAGCCCCAAGTCATTTATGAAAAGTGGAATGTCAGCTAAACTCAATTGTTAAAAATCACTGATGATTTCAAATGCTTCCTATATGTTGATCGTTGGAGAGCCCGAAGTACACCGTCTTGTTTAGTCAGTTCCACCAACGGTGCGGTGCAGTGGAGAGTGACATTCTTCCTCACAGGCAAGAAAAGAAAGACAGAGAGGTTCTGGTCCAAGTTTATATATGTGGAAAGTGCTGGAGGTGGGATTTGACTTTAGCCCTTCTTATCCCAGAGTCAGGGACGTTACTGAACTTTTTGTCAATACATGTTACTGAAGAAAGTGGCTCTCCATCTTCACCTGGTGCTGTTAACTCAATGCAGTAAGGACCAAGAGTTAAGTGTTTACTGTGATGTGGGATGTTATTTTATACACTGTGAATTATCTTTGGATAATAAAGGAACTGTTTGGGCCTATGGCAAGGAATCTTAGAAACAGGCGGAAATCTAAGCAGAGATAAAGGGGGAGGGAGAGTGGAATTGAGAGAGGCGCTGTGAGCTGCTGCTGAGACAGTAAGATGTAAAGGCACTCAGGTCAGCCATGAGCCACGTGCAAACATAGATTAATAGAAATGGGTTAAGATGCAAGAACAGGCTAGAAATGAGCCCAAAGCATAAGTCAAACACTTTGCAATTAATATACATCTTTGTGTGATTATTTGGGACCAAGCAGCTGTGGGCAGTCTATTTGGGACTGCTGATCTGGATTTCAAGGCTAGTCCAGGCCAGAAACTTCTTACTACACTACTAGTGCCGCACACTTCTGGTGTCTCATCCTGGTTCTTATCCACATTCTGTATGCTGGAATCCTTCTTTCTGTATCTTCTATGGAACATTCTTCCCTTACTAATCACTAACGAGACACACATGTTCTGGACCTCTTTCTGGTGAATGATACTCTACTTGGCAATGAGCATTTTCACGTTTTCATGTCTTTAGTTGCATCTGTAACTCACTTGTTCCCTTTGTCCCTTCCATGAGATGCATCAGAAGCTCAAATCCCCCAGAGTGATCTTCAGTTTCTCTGGATTCCACTAAGAATGTCTGCATCTGTTACAGTGTCGTTGTACTGACCATCACAGAACTGTGACTCCAAGTATGAGCCTCCATTTCTAGAGGCGCAATGGTGAATTCATCAGGTTCATGCTTAGTTGTTGAGAATTAAACAAGCCAACTGAATGGAGCCACACAAGTACTGGGTCTTGGGGTAGAAAACCAAAATTATCAATGAATCTGCTACTTCCCAGGGACTCTGGGGTGAGTTAAGTTTCATTCACATTCTTCTATTTTGACCCCTCACTTTTGTGTGTATATATATGTGTGATCTGTTCCTGTGGTATACTTGTGTGTGTGTGTGTATGTGTGTGTGTGTGTGTATGTCAGAGGCTAGCCTTGGGTATCAGTCCTTAGGAATTATCTTTAAAGTATATGCATTTGTCTGTTTATTTATGTGGCCATGTGTCCGTCTACATGAGCACCAGAGGACATGATTTGGAAGGGTGTTCTTTCCTTTCTCCATGGAGCTTCTGAGGGTTGCACTCAGGCTGTCAGGCTTGGAAGCAAGCTCTTTTATCCACTGAGGCATCTGGATGGCTCTTTACCTTTGCTGCTGTTGTTTGGTTTTGAGACAGAGCCTCTCACCTGGACCCAGGGGCCACTGATTAGTCTAAACTGGCTGGCTGGCACTGGGATTACAAGTCCACCACATTTAGGTTCAAATGGGTGTAGGGAATTGAACTCAAGTTTTCATACTTGTATGCCAAACAATTTAGCAACAGAACCATCTCCCCAGCCCCCTCCCAACCCCCAGGACAAAGAATTCCTGGTAGTGGTGTTGGAAAATCTGGCCACAGAAGAAATCACAGCTGTAATAAAGCTAGTGGAGGAAATGGAGGTGGGATTAAGGAAAGGCCCTTCCAGGTTCACCAGGCAGAACATCTAAATGGCTCCCAGAGGAATACAAACAGCCTGGGCCAGGCAGCAGAGCAGATGGCCCATGGAATCTTCGTTTCCTCTACACATTCGATGGGGGATTGTGGCTTGAGTCTGACCTGAACTGGCTGCCATTTATCCTCTTTCTCACAGGACATCATCCGGGGATTCTCTGTGGTCAGCATGATCTGATGTGTAATCAAGACTAACCACTTCTTCTGAGCTGAAATTGCTGCTGAGTCAAGTCTGGGTGTATTTGTACTGACAGAAGAGGGCAGAATTCTGAAAGTGGGACAAGTCTGGAGCTCTGGTGATGTCACCAGGGCAGATAGAATGAAGGAGTTCTGGACATGATAGTCTGCCTGCTGCCAAGGTTTCTCAGAGCCTTGGCTTCCTCATTTGTAAAAACAGATTAAGGATGCCTTGCTGATTGTAGTAGAGCTTAGTGTTTTGCTATTATTATTGTGACTGTTCTTTTGTTTGTTTTGTTTTGTTTTTTGAGACAGGGTTTCTCTGTGTAATAGTCCTGAAACTTGCTTTGTAAACTAGGCTGGCCTTGAACTCAGAGATATCAACCTGCCTCTGCCTCCTGAGTGCTAAGATTAAATGCATGCCCTGCCTCTTTTTAGGAGAGAGAAAGAATATCAAATCCGGTAGATAGAGAGAAGGTGGCCTGTGGGAGAGTTGGGGGATGGAAAGAATATGATCAAAATATACTGCATGAATACTTAAAAAATAATAAAGACTCTACTCTGTAATTGCTAATGCAGCTAGCCAACATTTAGGGGTGTGGGTTACTAGGGACTGAACCTAAAGCTTTGGATACGCTAGTCAATCCTACAGACATTGAGTTACACCCTGTTCCTCTTTTTTCTTTTCATTTTTTATGTTTTATAATAGTCTCAGTTGACCAGATTGTTCTTGAACTCTGTGTAGCCCATGCCGACCTTGTCTTTGCTAGCCTCCTGTTTCAGCTTTCTGGGCAGATGGAATTACAGGCCCGCACTGCTAGGCACAAGTCAGCCAATATTGTAACTCAGAGTAGTTAACTCAACAGTGACATTGACCCTTTCCATGTGAGTAAAAAATAAGGTTCTGCTTTTTACATTGAAATATACCCAAGACTCGTCACCATTTAGCCATTCAACCGGATTCAGTTCCCCAAGAGGGCAGGAGCTGCTTTGTCCACCTAGTGTCATTCATGTCAAAGAAAAACTATGCTAGTTGGCCATTATAGTACAGGGTGAGCATAAGCCACGGAGGATGGCTCGCTTGGTGTAGTGCTTGCTATTTAAGACCAGCATTGGGATCCTCAGTACATGTCCAAAAGCCAGTGCTGTCTTGTAATTCCACAACTGGGCGAGAGGGGGCAGAAGCATGAGAATCCCTGTCTAGCTCTCTCCAGGTTCATGGAGAGATCCTTTCAAATACACAGTGACTAAGGAAGACACATGAACTAGCCCCACCCCCAGAAAAATAGAGGTTTTCGCATACTTCTTATATAATAACCAAAAGTTATGATTAGGTACATTTCTGTTCTGTTTTGACAAACAGGGGTATTTTTTTTTTCCAGTGAAATAAATCCCCCAACCGGTTCCTCAGTTCCACCGGAGTGTGTCAGGTGTCAGGAGAGCTGTTTAAGGAGAAAAAGCATTTGGGAAGGTTCTATAATTCACTCATGACTCAGCTGTTGGAGAGAAAAGTCTTTAGAAATGTAAATTGCTTCAGGTCGTTGGTGGGCAGCGCTGTTTTACTGGATTGTATGAACCAAACATGCTATAAATATTTATTGAAAGGAAGAGGCGTGAGGCAGGCATGTAGAGCGGTTATCAGAGTGCCTGTCTTCAGCAGGGTTTCATAAAGGGGAGATTTGTCCATGGTGTGATCTTGTGAAAATATTCTAAAGAATGTGCTTGGGCTGTACAGAAGGCAGGAGAGGAGTTGGCAGTTAGGAGTGTCATGGATGCCTCCACTTTCTTGGCAGAAAAACAAACAAAAACAAAAACACCAACGAATGTCAGCTCTTCTTATTCTTACACTGAACACAGGATGGCGAACTGGTGGCACAAAGTGCCAGGGATAAGGCCCAAAGCTGCATGTAGGAAGGGAGTTGGATTGTATGGGGCACCGCAGCTCAAATTCTATTTGAAACTTTTTATTTTAGTCAAATCCTTAGTTGGCATTAGTTCCAGGCCTGCTCTCTCCCCACCCTCCCGCACTGTGCACCTCACACCCACACTGCGTCTTCCTGCCTGTCCACACCATGATGGTCTACACAGTGGTTAGCATAGGCTCTCTACTTTCATTCACTTATATTCTACTGTTCCCTCTCCCTAAATGCAGCCCCTGCCAATGCCTGTTTCTCATTTCCCAGCTTCTATATGTACTTTGGGTTAAACACACAAAAGGTTTGAAGCTGGGGCCCAAGATGAAACACACACAATATTTGTCCAATTTTGCCTTTTATTTGGGTTTTCGGGATCACTGATTCAGAAATGTCTCTGTCACAGACACATTCCATTTTGGCCAAGCTTTCCTTGGACCCTCATTCTCCTAATGCCCATCAGTCCACTCACTACCCAGGGGTACCTTTGTCTCTCATAGTCTCTTTCCTTGCTTTCCCCCCCCCCCCCTGTATTGTCCTCTGCCCCCTCCCCTAAGGCAACCCCTTGCTAATGTTGCATTTCCAGTTTCCCAGCTTCTGCATGCACTCCATGTTACAAACACAAATTTGATGCTAGGGTCTGAGAGCGTGGGAATCACTACGGATGTCTCTTTGCAGTAAGTCCTTTGGATATACTTCCAGGAATGCTGAGTCATATGCTAGATCTATTTCTCCTTGGGTTTTAAAAGACATTAATTCATGCATTGTATGGGTATGAGTGTCTTTGCTTGTATGTATGTGTTGCGCCATCTGCCTGTATGATGTCTGTAGAGGCCAGAAGAGAACATTGGGTTCTGTGGAACTGTAGTTTATAGATGGTTGTGAATCACCATGGGAATACCTGGTCCTCTGTAAAAGCAACAAGTGCTCTTAACTGCCCATCCAGCTCTCTAGTCCCTTACTTCCAGCTTTTGAGAAACCTCTAGACTCATTTCCAACGTGGCGGCTCTAGTTTTCACACCCACCAATTGTGTATAAGGTTCCCTTTCCCCACACCCTGAGCACTTCTGTGATTTGTATTCTCGATTCCATCTGGGGCAAGATGGAATCTGGGGCAAGATTATGTAGTTTTAATCTTGAGTTCTGTGATAGCTAAGGACATGGGTTACTAAGGGAAAAACCTCTGGGTCAGGCACAGGTAACCACTCTCCAGGTTATTGACAAGGAAGGCCCCAGGGCACACAAACCAGCACAGGCTATTAGCAGTATTGGTTTGCTGCTATAACTAGATGGTGAGAGCCTCTTGTTGAACAGGCTTTTTGCAGGACACAGAGAAGCTCTGCCTGTTAGCTAGACTTCATCATGCTTCCAGCTGTTTGCAGGCTACCGAGGAAGAAAAGACACCAATGGCCTTATCTAGTGCTGGCCCCGGCGAGCTATGATACTGGCCTGTCAGGCAAGCTGTGTCCACTGGGGCATCAATGAAGACTGTTTCTAGGGGTCATCAACTGTTCTCGATTGAATCTGAGTCCTGATCCACAGGAAGACATTCATGCCTGGTACTACAAACATGGTCAAAGGTCACAACTAGGTTGAATCACAGGAGCTAGGGCAGAATCTATTTATGCTGTTTTCCTAAATGGTCTTGCTTTTATTCATAGATTTATGCTGCTCCCAACCTTGGTCAGAGGTGCTCCCAATTGCTGTGGATAGTGGTTAATGCAAAGACTCAACTACTGTTCAGAGTGTTGAGAATCTGCTGTGAGAGAGCGCAGGAGTGGATGGAACATGTTTCTATTAACCTCACCCTCCAATGCTCAAGGAACTTCTAGGAAGAGAGGCAGAAAGAATGTAAGGGTTGGAGGATCGGGAGTGTGCTGGCAAGGTTTACATCACTTTGATACAACCAATAGTCCCTGGAAAGGAAGGACCTTATCTGAGAAATTGCCTCCACAATATCCACTGTAAGGCATCTTCTTAATTAGTGATTGATGGGGGAGGGCCCAGCCCATTGTGGGTGGTGCCATCTCTGAGCTGATTCATGGGGGGAGGGCCCAGCCCATTGTGGGTGGTCCCATCCCTGGGCTGCTCATCCTGGGGACCATCAGCAGCCACAAGAAGCAAGTCAGTGAGCAGCACTGTCCCTTGGCCCTTGTATTATCTTCTGCCTCCTGCTTTCTGTCCTGCTTGAGTTCCTGTCTTGACTGCCTTCAATAATGATGAACTGTGATTTGGAAGGTGCTTTAGGTCATGGTGTTTCCTCCAGCAACAGTAATGTAACTAAAGCATAAAGGAAGGCTGTAAAATGCCTGGATATGGTATATGACTATTGCCCATGTGAACCCACAGCAGCCCTCACAAGATCAGACCAATTAAAAATTCCAACATGGGAGGACCAGGGTCTTCTGAATTTTTACTGCTACCTGAGGAGCTAGTGGAAAGTGGTGGCTTTGGGGAGATGAGTCACTGGTGATAACCTGTTCCCTCACCCATGCTCATATAGGCAGGACTAATTAAATTCCATGGATTAATAAATAAGTAAGAAGGTAAGTAAATAAATAAATAAATTTAGAAGAGGACATGAAGTTGGGAGAAAAGTGGTGGAGAGCATCCTGGGAGAATTAGGGGTGGAAGTGGAGGAGGGTGGATATGATCAGTATACATTCTATACATGTATAAAGTTTTTGAAGAATAAAAGAAAAATAATGTCAAGAAGAGGCATTGAAGAGAGGGTTCTCAGAAACTCATTTGCCAAGTGAAATAAGTCTAGTACTGCTTCTACCTTCTAACTGTGGCTAAAACATCCCTGATTCACAGGTCAGTAAGGGGATAGCCACAGGGGTCACCTAATGATGCATGGTGGGAATTCACTATGTATGGACCTTCCTCAGCGAGGACTATACACCGCACAAACCCAGGAATACATTTCCTGTGAAGCACAATTAAAAACCACCCTGGAGCTGTGCAGCGAGGTGACCCAAACTACTTACTGCACAGATGAGTGAGCCAATGTTCTTACCCGAAGGCACTTAAAATCAGTTGTGTATGCTGAAGGGATGAGGCAGGCATCAGGGACAGTGTGTAGTTGTGTAGGGCAGAAGGAGGCTGACGGCACCGATGACTCACTATTACAGAAGTCTGAAGAGATGGTAGGTATTAAGGTATGCATCAGAAATGGCGACAGAATGCAGCTCTGACCCGAACCTTAGGAGAACACTACAACCTAATAAGGAAAGGAGTCTCTCTTGAGATAGGGCATGGACGAATAGATAGCTTCCATTTTACTTAGACCCCAGCTGAAGCAGGTCTATGATTCCTTTTCTATACGCAAAGGAATTGAGAAAAAAATTAAGGAATTTGCCTGAGGCTTTATAGCCAACAGTGGGGACATTGGACTCAAAATTAGACCTATTGGCTGTTAAAATTTGTGGTCTGTAAGCCCATACTAAAGTGAGTCCAGGCAGAGGATGGGGAAGGAAGTTACCCATTCAGTAGCCCGGCTTGAAACACACTCATCTAGTGGAAGTCAGTAAAATTGACTTCATTCTGGAGACCCTTGTGCCATGTCACACAAGACAGGTAGGGACAGGTAGGCAGTGGGCAGCGTGGTGTCTCTCTCTCTCTCTCTCCTCTCTCTCTCTCTCTCTCTCTCTCTCTCTCTCTCTCTCTCTCTCTCTCTCTCTCTCTTTCTCTCTCTCTCTGTGTTATGGTGCTATTTATTCTTTCTCTCAGCTTGCTCAGGGACAGTGGAGCAGTAGGCTGTGCTTGTGTGTGTGTGTGTGTGTGTGTGTGTGTGTGTGTGTGTATCAGGGGAAATTGCCCTAGAATCTTTGAGTGGGGTAAGACTGTGAAAAAAAATGGGAAAGGGGCTCTTTATGGAGGGTGGTTTTGAGGTGGTCTCTGATGTAAGGAACTGAGGTTCAGCTCTCCTAACATCTTTTGAAGAACGCGAGGGCTGTGTCTCAGCATTATCGGGCTGAGTACTCCCTCACTCTGCTAGACTGGGTCTTCAAGCGTACTGCTAACAAGATTGCCACGGTACCGACAGTAGACTTTTGGCTGCAGGTCGCAGACGTGTCCCAAGCAGCTTGCTTTCTGAAGACGCAGGAATCATAGACCTGCACTCAGTTGTTTCTTATCTAATGGATTTAGGACACGTGCACAGATTTTTATGTAAAGAGAACCATGTATCTTGTTACATAAAGAAGAAAGTCTGGCTTCTTTCACTCAGCATGGTGTTTTCAAGGTCACAAAACATAAATTCAAAAGAAATATTTCTGTTGCAGGCGTATTTGGACTTAGAAGGTGAATCGCCCCTGGAGATGTCACTGCTTGGAGGACAGCACCCCCTGGTGGAAACCAAGTGAAGTTTCTTAAACTTAAAAAGCTTTAGAATATTTAGCAAACATTTACTAAAACAAAATTTCTAGGGTTTTAAAAAAAAAAAAAAAAAAACTCCTGTAAAACCCTGTAAAAACCGTTGTTACTAATTAATGGTCAATGTTCTGTTGGAGTGCTCAGTGAGATTGAGATGTTGTGTGGGGCCGTTTGCATTTGTTCTCAATTACTCCAGCAGGATTCCACATCTGTATAGACTGTCTTCAACGAAATAACAAAGATGTGCGTAGAAATCCACACTTAAAGATATGTTAAATGCCTATAAATTAAATCTAAACGTAGTTTTGTTGTTACATCCACTATTAGTAGCAATGGAGACTTACAGCCTTTTGCTTTGGAGGCACATTGTGGTGGTAGCCGTGGGCAGAAAGGATTTGCTCACTCATGGTGACCAGGCAGTAAAGAGAGAATGTGTTTCTAGCATCTCTTTCGAGGATTCTCTGCCAATGATCCGCTCTCTCCACTTAGGTCCCCCACCCCATTAAATTTCTGTCAACTCTGTGTCGCGCCATCAGTAAAGCCCCAACCCTTTAGACCGTGGCCCTTGGGGGAACAGTCTAGGCCCAAACCATAAGAGAAAGTAGTATCACATGACCCTTTTGGGTGTCTGTTCCCATCGTTCCTTAATCTCTCCTTTTTTCTTTTTGTGGAAAATACATTAATGACCACGTAATACTATGTCTGAGTTTTTATTCCTAAGCTTATGTACTTACATCTTGCCTACTGGTGTAGCTGAATGTATAAATAAAATGCACCTAAAATCAGGAGAGTGACTAGCACAAAGTAGGTACTCAACAATATTTTTTAAAATATCTGAGCCTGTTAGATGGCTTTATGTTTGTTTGTTTGGTTTTTTGACAAGTTTTCTCTGTGTAACAGCTCTGTCCCAGACCTTGCTTTGTAGACCAGGTTGGTCTTGAACCCACAGAGATCCACCTGTGTCTGCCTCCCAAGTGCTGGGATTAGAGGCTTGCACTGCTCACCTGCCATGTGCGGCTTAATTTTTATTGCCAACTTGACCACAAACCTAGAGTCACCTGGGAGGAGAAACCATCATCTGAAGAACACCTCTATCAGATTAACCTGTAGAGGACACATCTGTGGGGAATTCTCTTGATGGCTGATTGGTGTGAGAGCCCAGCCTACTGTGAGCATGTGGTTCTGGGCTGTATAAAAAGTTGGCATACATGTAAGTAACAGTATACAGACTAAGCAGGTAATATTTAGAGTATATATATATATATATATATATATATATATATATATATACTCACACACACATATATTATATAACAATATATATTATATGTAGCCGCAATTAATGGGAAAAGAAGTCTTGAATTCAAAAGAGAACCCGGAAGGATCTATGAGGGTCTATGAAAAGGTTTGGGGAGACGAAGAGAGAGATGATGTAATTATCTCAAAAATAATGGTGGAAAGATTTTATTTTATTTTTAAAAATTTGTCTAGAAGCAAGCTGGAGGGCAGGCCAACAAGCATTATACTTGTCTCACCTTGGTCCCTGCTTGGCTGACGTCTCTTGCTGATGGGCTGCGATCCAGCACTGTAAGCCAAATAAACCCTTTCCTCACCTAATTGCTTTATGTCCTGATGGTTATCACAGCAGCAGAAGGAAAAGTAGAAGAAGGCCAGTGGTTTAGATGAGAAGTCCCCTGAGGACGTGGTTTCCAGTTCTGGGCCCCTGGCTGGCATTTTAGCTTCATTCTCATAAATTTCAGACAAGGCGATACGTTTTAGTACGTATTTAAAACACACCTTGTCAAACCCTCTGCAGTCTTTCCTGGCTCTGCTTAATTAAGCCTCTCTATTATAGAAAGATACAGGAGTGAACTTTGCTGAGGAGTCTCACAAAGTCTAAGCACGTCCCTTGTTCTAAAATGATTCCGAATGGGACACGTGGAAATAAGCACGCCAGGAGAGGTATTCAAAATTCTTGATTACTGGTGTGACGTTAACAGCTAACTGTAAGATTTGGAGTGCACAGGCAGAGCTGGATATCAGTTTGGGAAGCAGAATACATAGGCGATGAAATAATATCTTTACCAGCCAGAATGAGAATAAGGGTTGAAGTCACTAGCTTGTCAATTTCATTCCAGTGAAACACACATAATGGCAGGTAAGAGTTCAAAACCATTTCTGGTGATATGGAACTGTGTTGCCCTACATGGTGAGCAATGGTTCTAAAGCTCAAGCCCTGGGCTCATTTTGCATTCTGTACCATCAAGGACGTTATTGCCTTCTGTGATGGCTTAAGTAAGAACTGTCTCCCAGAGTCTAGGGTATTTGAAGAGTTGGTGGCCCCATTTGGGCATGGCTTAGGTAGTGAAGCCTTGCCTTGATGTAGGAAGTGTGTCACTGGGAAGTAGATGGCTTTGAGAATGAAAAACCTCAGTTTTCAGTCTCAGCCTTCCACTTCAGTGCTGGGACCTGAGGATGTGAAGCTTCCCTTTCTGCTGTCAGGCTGCTGCGTCCCCTGCCAAGATGGACTCGGCCTTCGGGAACTGAACTGTAAGTGCACGTAAACTCGTTTTCGTAGAGAGCAGAGGAAGCCCTGGATGAGTGAAGTCCTGAGTGAAATGTGTATTTTGACATGGACATGGCCACGTTGAGTACACCAATGCCTTGGACCATAAAACAGTTGACAAGACTGCCGTTACCCATATGGCTGAGGCTGGAGAGAAATGACAAAGGTTTTCTCGGGAGTCTGAGTGTTTATGGATGACAGACTGATCAATGTGTGCAAAGACTAGCATCTGTGTGTTCCTTCTCCTTAGTGTTTACAGCCTGGGACTGCCCCCTAAAGAGACTAGTTAGCCCCTCCTGTGTGCTGAACTTAACAAACTTGAGGTGGATATGGGCTGTGGCAATAGCTGTAGAGAAGCTCATGAGATCCAGCTTTACTGTTCCCATGTCTATGTGCCTTTCTTCATTCCCTCACTACCCCAGCTGGTTCTGGGAGGCAGCATTTGGAGGTCTCAGGACTTCTAGAATTTGCCTTGGTCGTGGTGTATCACACCAACAGAAAAGTAACTAACATGGCCTCTGTTAGTAACAACAACCATTTCCCCCCAATAAAAACACACAACATAAACAATGTCAAACAAAACAAAACCACATTGTAACTGGACACAGGGGCTGACGTCTTGGTGAGGACAAAGCCCAAAACATAATCTTGGAGATTAAAGTGCAGAATCTTCTTCCAGCTGGTAAGTCAAGCACCAAAGGCCATGTTCTGTCAAAAGGAGGGAAGTGTGGATGATTGTTCAGAAAGCCCACATGTTCCCATACTCTGGTAGGGATGCGAACACAGAGGACAGAATATTTCTGGGCATGCTCACTTTGAGGTCAGAGATCACATGTTCATAAAAGAAAGGTGGCAAGCATGTATCGGGACACAAGTTCAGTACTATACTCACTCAAGTCTACCCTGGGTTGCCTGAAAGGTTTGGTGACTTGGTGACTCTGGTGGGCACCGAGCTTCAGCTGAAGTTATGAGAACTAAGGAGATGATATCCCTCCTTAGCACCTGAAGGTCCCCATTGATCTGGGAAGGCTTGCTGAATTTTTAGGGTTCTGGGGAATGCTGTCTTGCACAACACACCATATAGCCGAACCATAATCCAAATGGAACATCATGAAACCTGTTCAGAAATAAACACATGTTTCTATGGACCCGTTTCTTTATCTGTGCACACTCCATGCATCCAGGTTTCAATACTACTGGTTTTTGTTTGTTTTGTTTTGTTTTTTGAGACAGGGTTTCTCTGTGTAGCCCTGTCTGTCCTGGACCTAGCTCTGTAGACCAGACTGGCCTTGAACTCACAGAGGTCCGCCTGCCTCTACCTCCTAAGTGCTGGCATTAAAGGTGTGTGCCACTGCCCTGCCAATATTCCTGTTCTTAGACTATTTTGAGTAAATTTACTGTGGAAAATATGTACCAAGTAATTTACATATTGTGTTATGGTAAAAATGAGATAAAGCAACAGTATTGAGTATTAACACTGCATTCTCCTATGGCGTGCACCTCAGCTAGCCTGAGCATGTGCCATGGCCCTTTTTTACTTTCCCAGGCCCTCCTCACCTCACCACCTGCCTCTTCCCTCTACTGCTGACATCCTTCCTCATCTCGCTCACAATCAATGTTTTCTAATCTTTTTCCTTTTTTAAAATCTGTACTTCATGTCTTTTATCTTCCAGTACTTCCCAGCCTAGGCACTTGTCAGTCTACATCACCTGATGGGAAGTGGGACTTTCATGTGGACATAAAAACTGCAGTAAGCTATACCGATAAACACTACAGAGTCAGAAGTTACTTTTCTGTCCTTTGGACCCCAAAATTATCTTCTTCAGAATTTACAGACAAAGCCCTAGGGCAGGTAAGGTGTACTAACATGTGGAAAGCACCTTCTGAAAGGGAATTCTGCTGCAAAGGTCACTTAGATTTATGGGGCAGTTGAGCTAGGAAGGTGAGCTAGGCAGGAAGTATGTGAATAGACCAGGAAACTATTCTGAGGAGATTTTAAGATAGCATATGGCATAAAACCCCTTGTACATTCTGCAAACTGTATCCCTCATACTTGGTGGAGGTTGGTTGTTCCCCCAATCACTCCCCTGTGGGCTGTGCTGTGGGGTTCCTTCCTAACCACCTCAGAAGCCTGCCTTAAAAACAGACTGGGTGGGAGGCCTTTACCTAGCAGGGCAGTGGTGAAGTGGAAGAAAAAAGGTCCTGACTCTGAGACTTTAATATCGTGCTCTTTGCAAACAGTTCAGCAATAAGTAATCACCAGAGTATCATCAAGGATGGCCTGGGAAAGGTGAAATCCCTCCCCTGTTTCTCAGCAAGACTTGCATAGCCTGGGGAGATAGGGGAGTGTTAGCCTCCTCTGAAGCAGCAGTTGAGTTGCATAAAACATAATGAAAGAAAAAGAGAGGTAGATGGAGGGACCGAAAGACCACGGAGGAGCTGACTTGGTTCAGTCCACCACAATAGGCAAACCATTTGTTAATGAGGCCATCTCAAAGGAAAAGGGGATACCCTGGGTTTACTATAGAGCAAAGGTTGGCAATGAGCAAGTCTTTGCTAATTACGAGGAACGTGCAGAGTGGTCCTGGGAAGTCTGCCCTTTCTTGGGACACAAAGGGTTGAAAGGGAGTTCACTTAACTATAGCTGCTTTCCAGGAACATGGGGGTCTGATAAAGGTCCATGACATCACAGAGAACAGATAAAGAAAACTGCGCGTGCCCCTTCCCACCTCTGCTGCTAAAATTCTTTTTTAACACAGCTGGCATCTTATGTGAAAGCTGCACGTTCTGATCCAGACAGATGTGAGCTCCGAGGTTAGGTCTGGACTTCATCTTTGCTTTGGAAAGAAATGAGCTTAATTTTAATAGTACCATTCCCAAGCTAGCCTTCTGACAGATGTTCATTTCTATGTCCTCTATCATAAAGGGGAGAATGTTGAATTTTCTTTACATGCCCAGGCTGGACCTGTAAGACTCCCATGACTGTAGACCCCTCCTGGAGCCATTTCCAAGTGGGGATTTCTCATTCTGCTGCGACTTTGCTGGGATGGTCTGTCCTGTCCTCTGCAGATACCTTTAACTACATTCTGGGCCTATCAGAAGCACCTGACCATTCTCTGATTGTGACAAATGACATGGGAAATGCTCTGCAGAAAGGGCAGCTGTCCACAGTTGATTTGAGAGTTATTATTTTTTTAAACACTAGAGGTTGAACAGGAATAATTGATATGACAGGTGGGGAAACAGCATGAAGCAACACTGGAGGCCGGCACCGCAGACTTGAAAGTGGTGTGTGACTACTGTCTAGAGTTATATATACAAAGTAAACATGAGGCTGGAAGACCTGTGCCCAGTTTGGAAAGGCACAGAAGACCCCAAAGTATTAAAAAGGCAAATGCGCTCAGGAGAGTAACGTTCTTTCAAAGAACATGGGCTGCAGTAGCTGAGTTCTGTTATTAAATATTTGGTTATCACATATTAAGAAGTGTGCCTTGTTACTATAGCATATATTAGTGTTGTGCAGTAAAAGGATACTTAATTTTTAAACAACATAAGTTCAGCTGCTCTCATTTTCTTCATAGTCCAAATAAGAGACCTTGGTGTAAGGTTTCAGTTGCGCCATCTGGTGGTATACACCCCAAATTGCATGAGAAAGTTCTCTGCAGACATTCGGAATGAAAAGACTAGAAGGTGCTATGGAGAAGCACTGGGCAGGGGACACCTCAGGAGTATTAGTGCCATGGGAATGATCTTCCTTGCTTTAAGTCTCCTGTGAACAGAGGCTGGAATGCATAGTGTGGTTGTTAATTTTGATTGTCAATTTGAAAAGATAGAAGTATGTCTAGGAGGCTGGTGAAGCTCACTTTTGGATGTACCTGTGAGGTATTTTTGAGATGATTAAATCGGAAAGACCTTGATTTAAAGGAAGCTTTAATCTATGGATGAATGAAAAATGGAAATGAACTATTTGGACCTGGTAAAAAGCGGGGTGTTCAAACTGGTTGGAATAAATATACAGTGGGTTGCTTTCTTGGAGCCATATCTTGATTCAGTTCCTTCCTGTGGTGATTCTGTTGCTTCCAGGATGTCCACTCTGCATGGGTACCATGAAGTGAAGACCCCCCACTCCCTTCCTGTCTTCACGATGTTCTGCTCAATGGCACAGAACTGAGCAACCACAGACTGAACCTTCTCACATGGTGAGCCAAGATACACACATGCAATCTGAGACTCAAAAGAATTTTAAACACAGGGAAGCATGGAGTGAAGGTCAGTAGAAGAATCAGAACGTGTAAATAGTTCTGTCCTTGGGAGACAGTTCTTCATAGACCTATCATATGCAAACCTAATGTTTCAGTATGGTCTGCAATACTCACTTCTGTCTTCCTGACACAGACTTGTTACTGAGAGTGCCATGATTGTTTTGTGGTCCCCACACTATGAACTAGATCTGCCCCTAGCTCCAGGTAGATCGGGGGAGTTTATTTCCATTCTGGAAAGCCAAATGTTGACCTACAAGCTGCATTTATCTCTAATAGCAACTAGAGAGCTACTCTTTCCTTGCATACTGCTCACACCTGAATTATGCACATCTGAAGATTCTTATACAAATCCGCATTATAGACATCCTACTGTATATCATATGTGAGTGGGTGCCATAGGGGATAGCTTGAGAATATAATACTTAGATCTGAAAATCTCACAACATATGAAAGAATAGAGAGAACCAGTTACCCTGTGTTGATTTTTTAATAAATATACACGTATAGATGATAAGCTGGTATTTCCTCGCCCATTCTCTTATAAATGCATACCAACCAAGTGCTATCCTGAGGAGAATTGTGTTAGCCACCTGGAAAGGCCTAAATGTGAGGAAGCCAGGGTCTCCTCTCAGAGTTTCACCAAGTGCAAATGATTTTCAGGAAACGGAAGAAAAAGAGAAGAAAGAAGAAAATGGAAAATTCCTCCTTTTCTGAGTCAGCACTCAGAGAGGCAGGCACATCTAAATGAGCCGCATGGTGGCTCTGGGAAGGGGCAGATTCCTGGGAAGGAAAGGCACCTCATTTCATTTAAGGCATATACCTCTTCTATCTTCAGTATGACTGTAGGTGGATCTGATTCCTGAGGGATGATCCCTTAGCCAGGAGATTGACCTGCCCAGCCAGATGTCCATCTCTACCCAGGCCCAAGATTCCATTCTCTTGACTAGAGGGGACACTTTCTCCTTCTGGGACGTTAATGCCTTTATGACCGTGATTTCCTCAGGACTTGTCTCACTTCTGTGAATGGCATATGCAGGGGACAGTGCAGCTGTGACCCAAGGCGGTTGGCTGGCTTGTCCCTAAGCTGGCAGTGGACCTTGGCCGTGTTCATGTCATTGAATATGATTTTTCAGGCATGTAGAATGTAGAGATTATGGGGTCATGGAGGATACCACTCAGATTTCAAAAGCCTAGGAAGCCAGACAATGTGTTACAAGGCCAAGAAACTAACTCCAGGCAGCTGCTGAGAGAGTAATGTGTCAAGTGAACAAATTTGAATACTCAATGTGGACCCCTGTAAAGTTAGAGATGATAGGAATATGCAATATCTTCCGAGGAAGGACTCAGTCAACAGGAAATGCCATACTAAAGGGGGGGGGGGAGGGAGGGGAAGATGGATGTAGAGCTACAGGATTTAATGATTTCCTTTCAGAATTTTAGACTTAGTTTCCATCGGTAGGTAGCAGGACAGGTATTATCATGTTTGGAGACGTAGAGGATAAACCTCCCTCCCAATCAGCTTTACCCTGCCTTAAGATTTAAAATACCACAGGAAGAAGAGTGGACGTTTCAAGGCTTTTATTGGGGCCTGTTAAGAGAAAACTACTTCATCCTGGTTAAAAGATTAAAATCTGAGTTCTGCCTCTGGCCCTGGGTGGAAGGCATTGTGATCTATTTCAAAGATTAGGGTGTTGTCTCTTCTGTAAGAGTTGGTCCAGCTGGGCCTGTAGATGCCTGTCCAGGAGGGCACCCATGGGAAGTTTCATTCAGGGAAGACATGTTAAAGAGAAAGGAGGAATGATTATCACCGTAATGAGATAAAATGCCGAAGGACCTCAACACAGACCTTCCCTGCTGAACTTACCTGGGTTTCTGAGTTCTAAGTTACAGCGTTTTCTCTTTCTCTGCTTTCTCTGGATATTGTCCAAAAGTATTGCTCCGACACAGACTCTCACTGTCTCTGAAAACTGGCCCCACTCCACGCTGCTGCCTGCCTCTCTCCACTGAGCACACAGCTTTCTTGGGCTTTGAGAAAGTATGATTTTTCTATCTTCTTTCTCCTTCTGGAGCTGCTAACTTGCCTGCCCCATGACTTTTGTCTCCAATTGTAGTTAACCAGTCCTCAGGCTTCTCCCAAGACTGTTTCTAAATTATTTTATGAATTGGATAAAGACCTTGAAAAAGGGAAAACTGATTTCCTGGTAACCAGGACTCTTCCTTGGAATGGAGGTGTTTACTTTGTGCCTTTGTATGGTGTAATCCTGGGCATTTTTTATTCTGTATCTTCTGGGGTTCAAGCTGTGGATGTGCCTTGACTTGGAAGGGGCTTTTCATTCGTGCCTTCTTTTGCTGTTCTGAGACAGGACAATGGAGATCCTTGGGATGTACTAAATGCATTTTCTTCATGAGGAGTCTTTGGGAAAGTTATGGGATATTATAGTGGAGTAGGAAATGTTCCCACAAATTCGTGTATAGGTACTTTGTAGGTCAGCTGGTGGAATTTTCAGAAGCAGTTGGCTCCTAAGAACTCTGGTGTAACCAATGAATTAAATCAGCTGATGGCATTGTGGGAGGTGGTCAGAAGCAAGATGTGCTTCACAGTTGGGAGAAGTAGGTCAGTGGAGTCTTTGCCTGGGGACTGCATTTGCCTAGGGCTCTCTCAGCATCCCAGTTTGCTTCCTTCTGCTGTGAAGACACATATGCATATACCCTTGCCTGTATGGCCTTCTGTTTGAAAAAGTTGATTTTGGGTCCAAAGTCAACTCTGGAATGGAGCCTCTTTAGCTGAGTAATGTTCTTCCTCTCCCAAAAGGAAAGAAAGGAAGTTCAGGCATCGATTAAGACTGGACTGGCTGTGGCTCTCTAAGCACCCACTTAAATTCTACATTTATGCTTCTACATTGAACATGCTTACTTGGTGTACCGAGGTAAGAGGTTGAGTCAGTAAATCTTTGTTGTTCAGTCTCTTGCTCATCATTTTGTTAATTTCTTGTTGCGAATATATGAATGCTACCAGGTGTTCTTCTGAACGTACTAATTGCTGCCACACCTTTAGTAACTCTGGGTGGGGGGCAGAAAGTGGAAGGCAAGTGTTTTTGTCCTTTGACCATTGATGTGGGAATGTCTTTCTGTGTACTGTGAATATCAGTCTTTAAATAAGGGAGCTGTTTTGGTCCATGACACACACCATAGAAAAAATAAGAGGGGAAATCACAACATAGGTAGGAGAAGCAGGGCGGAGTCAGCCTCCCAAGAAACATGTAAGGAACACAGGTGAGCCACGGGCCACGCGGCAGACAGATTAATGAGAATGAGTTAAGATGTAAGAGCTAGCTAGCAATATGCCTGAGCCATAGGCCAAACAGCATGAAGTTAATATAAGTGTCTGAGTCATTTTTGGGGCCTGGGCAGTGGTGGACAGCTAAGCGGTCTGGGGCTGCAGGTCTGTGGGTCTGGACCTCTGCCTGCCCAGGACCAGGAAACCTCCTTGTAACAGCCCATGGTTCCAGTTGGCAAGTATACACTGTTGGGGACATTCAGAATATGGGCTCTGAAGAGAGAGACAGAGAGAACAAGAAGAGCAAGGGAGAGAGGGGAGGAGAGGACCAGAGGGGAGGAGATAACGGACTCTGGGAAAGGATGTGAGAGTCTCCGAAAGGGAAGAAATGTGTCCCTGTAAATGACTGAAGCCCTGTGCAGGGAGGGTACTCCTTATTCACACGTATGAATGACTGAAGCCTTGTGCAAGGTACTCCTGACTCACACGTATGAATGATGAGAGAAACATCACTGGGCAACACAAAGCAAACACAGATATCATCCCGGCAGAATATAGTTAGAATATGATCCAGTTGGTGTAAAGAGAGTTGTGCTAGGAGGTTGGTTTCACTTTAAGGTGATGAGAAGAATGGCCTTTCATAACCTACTCATTGGTGGTAGGCCCTGATGTGTGTGTGTGTGTGTGTGTGTGTGTGTGTGTGTGTGTGTGCGCGTGCGTGTGTGTGTATGTGTGTGAGAGAGTGAATGTGTGTGTGCTTGTGTATGTGAGTGTGTGAGTTTGTATGAATGTGTGTTGTCTGTGTCTGTGTGTATGTGAGTGTGTGAGTTTGTGTGAGTGTGTGTGTGCTTGTGTGTGCCTGTGTGAGTGTGTGTGTTTGTGTGTGAGTTTGTATGAATGTGTGTCTGTGTGTGAGTGTGTGTGAGTTTGTGTGTATGTCTATATGAGTTTGTGTGTGTGTCTGAGTGTGTGAGTTTAGGTGAGTGTGTGTGTCTGTGTGAGTTTGTGTGTGTGAATGTGTGTGTGTGTGTCTATATGAGTTTGTGTGTGTGTCTGAGTGTGTGAGTTTAGGTGAGTGTGTATGTGTCTGTGTGAGTTTGTGTGTGTGAGTGTGTGTCTGAGTGTGTGAAGAGTGTGTGTCTGAGTGTGTGAGTTTGTGTGAGTATGTATGTGTCTGTGTGTGTGTGAACTACTGTCCAGGGGCCAACTGTTTGGTTAAGGGAAGCTCTGCTGGATGGGAAGTAATGGAGGCATAGGCTGATAAAAGAGGTATAGGTAAGATGTAGTAAAGTGGTATCTAGTTTCTGGAATAAAGCTGTGTCTGGAGTTACATGAACGGAGACTCAAGGAAGATGAGCCTCCACAGGAAAATGTAGGTGTTAGTATGTTAAGATGGACAGATAAGTGTCAGATGGCAAAAGAGCCACCTGGAGATACTACTGTGGAAGCAGTGTCTTCTGTCTGTCTTTCTGTATCAACATCCACCAGAGGACACACTGACTGATGGCTGTACCTGAGCCCTACTGAGAGACAAAAGGTCACGATCTGTTGTTCCCTGTGTTGCCTTTCCATTTAGTTATTCACTTGAATAACTGGATCCTTAACTCTAGGTTTGATGGGAAGGAAGGATCATGATTGAGCATCCATGAGCAGGGTTGGATATCCAGTCTCAGACAGGAAACTCCAACTTCAAGGTTTTTTTAGTTAGGATTTAGGGAAAGGGGAGTGTTCAGTCCTAAGTTTTACAGTGAAATGATTCTGTGGCTTGTGCTTTTTCACATCATGATTGGGGAGAAATCTAACAACAGCTACTATTACAATAGAGAAGACGTACAGCTTCTGTTCTGTCCTGGAGCCATGACATCTACATTTGACCTGCCTAAAATAGGAGGAAGACACACCACGCCACACTCTCCTTCTGTCCTTCAGTTCCGTTTAATTAGCCTTAGGTAGTAGACCTTAACATCTCTGGCAGATGGAACATTCACACATTGTCTGAATCATTCTTTCACAGTTCCTTACCTCCTTCCAGCTTTGTGAAAGGTCTTAACAATCACACATTTTAGTGGTTGCTCTGTTCAGATTTCAATTTGAACATATGTCGGTTATAGTTTCTGAACTCGAGTTAATGTCTTAAGGGGGCTACTATGGGAGAATTCCTTAATTGGGGTTCTGTTTGAGTTTAATTATTAAGGATAATGAGTATAACTATTTATGAGTCTAAGTGAGTCCCTCTGTCATGGAAACATCTGTCATATGAAAGGACCAGGCCATGTGTGTTGCTGGCAAGTACAGTGTGGTGAAATTTCATCTTATCAGCTATCGGTAAAGAGCCTACAAGGGCGTAAACAGTCTTCCACTGCAAAGCAGGTAAGCTCAATGCTGCTGCTTGCCCCTGTCCCTCATTTAAAAAGACAAACCCTCATTTCATCTAAGACATAGCCTAATGAGGATCTATTAAATTACTGTGATCCTCCTGGTGGAGATGTGCTCAGGCAATGTACTCCCAAATTTCAGTCATTCATTCAGTATGAATTTAAGGCAGTTTTTCAGGCTGTAGGTACAGTTAGCACCAGTTTTCAGGAATGAGTGTCTTCTGGGGTAGGAGTAGGGAATCTGAGCCTACTGTCTCCAGGTTCTTGGTGTCTTTCTGTCTCTGTCTTCCTATCTCTGTCTGTCTCTCTCTTTATGTCTGTCTCTGTCTCTCTGTCACTCTGTCTCTGTGTGTCCCCGTCCCCCCCCCCCCCCCCCCGTGCATAGAAGGCTCATGTAAGGGTCCTGTATTATTAAGAGAAGGGTGTATGCATAGCCCAAACCAAATAGAGTCCCAAGATACTAAGAGATCCTATGTTTATTTTCCCAACAACATTGGGATGCTCCTGGGGCGAGATGTAGTGGCAGCATTGTGGGTGAGTGTGGGTGTTGTGTGGAGACTTGCATATTGCCATGTAAAGTTCTCTATTGCATTGGGATATTTGTTACCCACTTCTGCTGTTCTACCATATCAATGTATGCCTTACAGCTTTTTTATTTTCTTCTTTCTGTTTTTAATTATTTTGGAGCTATCACACAATATATTTTAATTATATTTTTTCCACCTCCTCCAAGATCCTACCCCTTCACTACTCACCCAACTTCAATTTCACTCTTAAAAAAAGCCAAAAAAGCATTCTCTCTCTTTAAACAAAAACATGGAGTTCAATTTGTGATATCAACTACTCTTGAGCATGAGTCCTGCTCTGGAGTGTGACTGAGATATTCAGTGTCACTTTATAGACAAAAATAGATTTTACAAATACCTTCTTGGTTAGGGCCTGAACTCTGTGCTTACTTCCTTCCTGTTCCCTCTTCTGGGATTTGCCTTGAAGCTGTGCAGGTCCTATGCATGTTGTCATAGTCTGCGAGTTCATATGTGCATCATTCCTGTTGGGTCTGGAAGACTCTGTTTCCTGCAAGATGTCCACAACATTTGGCTCTTAGAATTGTTCAGTCTGTTTTCCCACATAGATTCCTGAGCCATTAGGGGAAGGTAGGATGAAGACATCCCATAGGATTAATACTCCTAAGTTTCTCATTCTCTGCACACCATCCAGTTGTAGGTCTCTGTGTTAATTACCATCCACTGAAAGAAGTAGCCGCTCTGTTAGAATTGAGTAATATAGTGACCTATGGGAATAGAAATATGACAGAAGTGGTTTTCTGCTATGTTCATTTAGCAAAATGATCTTAAATTCATTTTTAAAAAAGAGTGGTTGGTTACTCACATAACATTTATTCCTGTATTGCACGAGTGAGCATATCTTGAAGGAAGGTCACTCTTGTAGCCCATAATGTTTGATATTTCTCTCCTCTGATAGCATGTATAGCAATTTCTAGGACTATGAAGGTTAATCAGTAGGAGTTAAGTTTTCAGTCAATCACTAGCTTTGTTTCTCAGTGATCAATGGCATAAGTATGTGGTGTCTTCAGTAGAGTCTACCATCCAGCTGTGGAGAGTAACCAATACCATTGACGATAGTTTGTTATGTTTTGATCGGGGTTGCTTATAGAACCTGTTGGTCAACAACTCAAAAATATATAACCCATTTTTTATATTGGCAGTATATGATGTCTTGGTTGGGCATTGTTGCCCTCATTATATGCTGGCTCCATTATAAACTTCTTTCATATGTGTAAGAAGCTCCCAGAGTAGTAGATTTTCAAATAGCTTTTTACAAAGGCCTTTAATGCCAATGACTCTTCTTGTGTTCCCTCCCCTCTCCTCCCCCATCCCTACCCCATTTAATTCATGTTCCAACTTCCTTTATCCCTTTATATCACTACATTTTATTTCCTCATCCTTGGAAGATCCCCACTTCCCTCCAGGTCCCCCACTAGCTGCCTAAATTTATGGGTAAGCTTTAAAGTAGCATCCACATGTAAAAGAAAGCATACAACATTTGCCTCTTTTGCTCTGAGCTTTATCCTTTAGGATATTGATTTTAGCTCCATTATTTACTTAAAAATTTCATAATTTCATTTTTAAATAGCTGAATAATATCCCATTGTGTAAATGTACCACATTTTATTAACCATTCACCAGCTAATAGACACATAGGCTGTTTCTCAGTTTTGAATATTATGAATATAATAGCAATGAACCTGGCAACATTTCATATTTCTATCACATTTTTAATTAAAAAAATCCTTAAATCAGTTCACATTTAAAAGTTTTCTTTCAGTGCTGGGTTCATCTTACACTGTAACTTTCAGGGGCCAGGATGTGTTTCGTTATTTCTCTCCCTTTCTCCCTTAAATCTATGGCACACATGTTTCTACCATCAGAAAAGATCTCACAATGGATCCCATTCACACTCAGATTCCTTAACAGCATAGTTGTCGTTGCCTGACACCTTCTGGTTAAAAGAAAAAAGTGCCAGAGCTAACCTTGAAGAACGGAGGATCATGAAGCAGATGGACATCTTGAAGGCATAAGGGAGATGCCCTTGAGGAGGTACAGCTTTGCTAGAGCTCGCTGGAGAGGAGAGCCTCTGCAGTGAAGCCCTCGTACTGCTGACCATGAGGATTAAAAATGTTGAGAAGAACTGTATCCTTATTTCCAATGAGTTTTAAGAAATACCTTGGTCATTGAAATTTCCGTGAATGCGTCTATATGATCAACTTGCGTGTTTAAGGAAGGCAAATTGAGTCCTTTCTGTAAGAACAGATTAAGAATGGTACACGGAGTCCTAGCAGCCATCTTGTGTCTCTTTCTTAGCAGGAGGTAGAACACTAGTGTGTGCTTTAGGGCTTCATGTATTATGTTACTTTTTTAACCCACTTTAATATAAAAACAAAAGAATCCATCTGTGTGCAACCCAGAACATCTCAAGTTCCTCCAGGGCTATTTGGCCTGGTTTTGGGATGCTGACAGGATGTGACTGAGTGGACTGAGTGGAGCTGCTTGTTTGTTGAGATATTATATTATTCATTTAATAATCATGTGACTTGGCCAAGTTAACTAATGATAGAGTCTCAGCCACTCTTCTCTTAAAAGGGTACCTTGAGTGGATACTTCTCGAAGCAGCTCCCCAAAGATATAAAGGATCTCAAGCAGTGCTGGGTCTGGGTATGCTCAGTTTGCTCCCACAGAATACTATAAGCTGCATGCCTGCCTGTGGAGGGATGGCCATCTAGTTCATAGATAGCACCCCTTACTGTGGGTTACCATGTAGAGGGACTAGCCAGCTCTTAAGTCATGTTTTGATAAAAGCATGCACCCCATTCACGAAGGCTCAATAGACATGGTTTACTCACCTCTTGGAAGGTTCCACCAACAAATGCCATCACATTGAAAGACAGAATTTTAACACAGGGGTTTTGAGGGAACACAGACATTTGAATCAGTACAATGATAAGAGGGAAGTAAGACATGGAGAAAAAGGAAACCATCGAAGAACAACGGACAGACCGTTGCTGGGGAACTGTGGCTCCATTCACTGGAGACTTCTCACCCCGGCTGAGAACATGCCTGAGCACTGATCCAGTGAAGCGTTAAGGAAGCGTGGGCACCTGTTCATCATACACTTTTCTGTATTATTCGAAGGCTGTTCCTTGGGATGAAAACCCCATATTTCCAGCTTGCCCGATTCACCTGCAGCCAGACATGTCCAGCAATGGGGAATGATAAGAGAATGTGAACATTTTCTTCTGGGAGAATATAGCACTCCTTCAGAGCACTGTGACAAGTGTCAATATGATCCATCATAAAAATGCTTGCATGTAGTAAATGTGAACAAATACTGATTTAACATTACATATTATTTTTCATCCAGACTATGTAATTGTCTCACTAAACTTTTCTATATCAATTCAATCTTGTGTAGCAATCTTACACGTTGTATGGTTTTGCTTTTGTGTGTTCTTTATTATTCCTTGACTACTTCTTGGTCAGGCATCTTGTGGACAACTGTCAGAAGTTTAAGAAATACATTGTGTTCTCTGTAATTGAATGTGATCCCGGTGCCTTGCCATGGCCTGACATTTTAGAGGACTGTCTTTGCTTTAGTGTGTGTTCACTTTGCCCCATTCCTGACAACCACTGTATGTTTAAGATGTGGTATAAGGTCTTTCTCTTTCCAAGTCCACCAATTGCATCACAGCTGCATATTCACACTGAATTAAAACAATTAAATCTCTGCCTATGATTACCAAGAGAATCTTTGGGAACCTTTGTTATTGTTTCTTGATATTTCTATAGTTTAGTTAGCATTTACCCATCTCCTATCCAGTACGGGTACTTTACTAACTGAATCAGTTTGTGTGCATGTGTGTCTGTGTGTGTATACGCACATATTCTTTTTCCTGCTGCAAATAAGTGTACTCTAGTTTTGTGGCCTTAATGTTGTGCTCTTTCAGAATTCAGACACCGAAACCTAACCACAAATGGTATATTCTCAGAAGGGAAGATCTCTGGGGGTGATTAGACGCCGAGAACGCTGCCCTTAAAAAGCCACTAGTGCAATTAATAGTGCTACCCCCTCCATCACAAAGAATAAGCCCTTACAAGCCACAAGAGTTAAAAAATAAATTTATTTTGTTTATGTCACTCAGGCTATGGTGTTTCCTTCATTTAATCTGTTGTTATTGTGTGTGTTTATATGAACATGATGGAGAAGGGACACGTATTTACCATGACACACGCATTTACCATGACACACGCGTGAAGGTCAAAGGATGACCTTTGGGAGTCTCTGTACTCTGGACTGCTAATGTAATATGATGTGTTATGCTGTCTTCAATTCCTTGCTGGACCCTGGAATTGTGAGCCAAAGGATGCCATTCTTTGCTGAACAGCTCGAGGGTCAGGGAATGCTGATATTCTATGGCATTCTGGAACCAGGCTCCATGGATATAAAGGACAAATAGACTTGACACAGGAGAACCTATTCAGTTCATTTCAAATTATTTCTATCATGACTGTTGTGCCTATACTGTTATCACTATTATTACCATCAGTTATCATCATCAACCTAATAAGGGTTTCTCAACCTGTGGGTCTAGATCCCTTTGGCAAACTTCTATCTCCAAAGATATTTCTATTAAAACTTGTAACAGTAGCAAAATTACACTTATGAAGTAGCAATGAAAATAATTTCATGGTTGGGGTAACCACATATGAGAACTGGGTGATGCCAGATGCAGAACTCTAGGCTCGCAAAATCAGGACCGCAGCTTCCAAAAGGTTGAGAACCACTGGAATAAGATCTAATTGGATGGTGGCAGACACAGAACTCCAGCCTCACATGCAGAGGCTCTTTTTCTCTTTCTGTTCCTCCATGCTGCAGTGCGAGAGCACAGTGGACCAGGGGACCAGAGCCAATCTGTAGGGACACATGTACTAATACATATGTATAAATGCACAAATACAGGTATGTTCTCCCGCATAATTTATGAATTGCACTTTATGGGAAGGGTTCTATCGTTTCTACTGTGCTAATGAGACTCCTGAACCTGATGTCCTTTACTTCAAACCTGGACGGTGTGAGTTTTCAGCCCACTTTCTATGTAGACACAAGCTCTGCCTTCCTTTATGTAGAAAAAAAAAGCCCCACATACATGGCGAAGTGCAATGGAACTTTCATGTTAGAAAGTTTTGCTGAGTGTACTACATGCTGCTCTATGCAGGATTCTGACTGTTGTGCAGATCTGGTTCACCTTGTGGATACAAACCTGGATTCTACCAGATGTTAATGGAAGCAAGCAAGTCCAGGCTTTGGAGACCAGCACATTTTCATCCTTACTGTGCCTCACACCAGCGACATCCTCTTTCTGTCAATCAAACCCTAACGGCACCTTTTCCTCTTTCCTGTAATTCCTTTCTTCCCTCAATTTTGGCAGCTGGGTCAAATAGCAAAATTCATGAATTGGAATTTATTTCAAATGTCTAGATCTGGGAGGAAATAAGACATTTAGACACCTAAGTGAAGGACAAGGAAAATGGAGAGATTTCCCAGGGTTACAGAAGATTAAGACTGGAAGAGAAGTCCAAGACGTCAGCCTTTAAGACGTTAAAGGCTGGGGCGAGTGTGAACTTCAGGAAGCTGGGTGCAGAGTTGTGCCCTAGTTGTAGGCAATCCTGCAGAACTGGCAAATTTCTAGATTCCCATGCCCTGTATTCACAGGGTGCAACGTAATGACGCCTCATGCCTAACAAGACTTACAACTGTCTCTGAAACTCCAGCCTCAGAATCTGGTGATAGCTCTCCCTCTAGAACAGTCTGGAAGGGGTTTCCAGAGAAACCATCTATGGTTCTGGTCCCTGGTTCCTGTAGTTAAAGTCTAGATATAAGGAATACATGTAAGCAGATGCCAGGTAGGAGGATGGAGATAATGAAGCCCAGGGAAGCCTGCCTCTCTCCGGAAGTACTGCAGAAATTGCCCTTCCACCATTTAATGTAGACCTGGGGAGATGGAGGAGGTTAAAATCATGCTTCTTCAACAGGGGTCAAAATAAAAATAAGTTCAGACGTGATGTGCAACCTTGCTGTGGACATCAAAGGCCTGATAGTGGCCCACATCCTTGTTGGAAATCATTTCTCTAATATGAGAAACTTGTGAATCTGTAGCCAGCTTCTTTCAGAAGAGGGCCACAAGACAGTAGTCACTTTTACAAAGAATTGAGAGACGGTAAGGCCTGGGCAAAGTGGTAGTGCTGGAAAGGCAGTGAAGCTGGGGCATACAGAGGTGACCAGCTTTGAAGCCAGGTGGAACTTTACATGGGACACTGTATGTAGTAAGGGGGAGAATGTCGTGGCCAGCCAGGATGAGTGATGTACAGCATATGGAAAAGTGTCGTAACAAAGCCCATTGCTTCATAAACTGACTAAAAGTCTAATCAAAAATCAAATCACATTTAAGGTTTAGGATAGGTAACTTGGGTAGGAAGTCGGTGGTGACTGCACAAGTCACTGATAGGAATAGCCAAGTTACTGTCGGGATGGCTGGTAAAGGCAGGAAGAACATGCAGCGTTGGCAAGGATGGCTAGGGGCTTATAAAGTGCTAAGACTTTTCTAGAAGGCAATTTGGTTCCATGATCAAAATGTAAACTGCTTGTCTCTGAGTCAATAATTCTAGAAATTTATTCTAAAGGAACAACCAGACAAACACGAAAATGTGTATGCATAAGGAAGTTGATGACAATTTTGTTTATAGTGATGAGAAATTTGAAACTGCAAACAGTAACAAACAGTGAAGGGAATAAATTATAGACTATCTATGCACCAATCAGCAATCTATATGCAAATGAGCACTTCTATGTAGACATTGTGCAGATTCATATTTATTAGTATATTATGTTTAAGATATGTTAAGTCTTAAAAGTAGGTGAGATATAACTTATTTGGTATTAATAAACTAAAATATAAATTGATAAAATTTTTAGAGGTCATAATATCAAATATTAAAGATGGTGGGTGTGCAGAGCTTGGTGGTGATATTAAAATGATAAGCTGGGTTTTTGTCTTCCTCACTTTAATGAGTTATTCAATAAATTTCTTAAAACTAGTTTTTATTACATCTCTCTCTCTCCCTCTCTCTCAATGTGCGTTGGCAGTGCACAGGTTCTGTTATAGGTAGATGCTGAGCCCAGCTGGTGGCAAGTCTGGGAGCAGTTTTAAGAGCTGCCTTCCTCAGTTATGCCCTCCTCCTGTCTGATTGCTTTTCTGCCAGCTGTAGACTCTCTGGCAAGCACGCTCTTCCCTCTGAAAAGATGCACATTTGGGAGTTAGAGGACAACTTTCTGGAGCCAGGTTTCTCCTTGAACCTTGTGTGTCCCCAGGCTTAAACCCAAGCCTTCAGGTCAAGCCTTTGACCTTGAAGTAACATTAGAATGAAGGATGAGCTGTTTTGATCTTCAGGGTGTGGGCTGAGCAGACTATGAGGGTCTTCCCTCCCTCATAGGTTAAGGCCCTCATCTGAATCTTTTCTCCTTCCTTAGACACCTGGGCCAGTAAAATCCAGGTTTTGTGTAAGTTCAACAGAGCTTGAAGATACTGTGAGGACAGGTCTGTGTTATATTACCTCACCAACAACCTTGGAATTCAGCTGGATTCTGAGTGGAGCTCAGGCCCCGAGCATGCAATGAGTAGGTTTTGGTTTGACTTACCTACTTTTGAGGAGGCAAAGGGATCTGAAGAACTCTTTGTAGACTGATTTGGTGTTAAGTAGTTTGTGAAGGGAATAAAGCCATCTTGGATTTAACACCAAGTTTCTCCAAGGGGCCCGGAGATCTGGAGTCACTTGGTATGGGGCTAATTTCCGGAATGTCCATGGTGATGGTAGTGCTGGAGAGCAACCACCTTGAAATGAGGGAGGGCTGGTGGTTCTGTGCTTAGGCTCCCAGGCCTAGCAGAGAGCAGAGATCTTACCTTCACAACTCCAGGGAAGCTGGTTAGATGGGTCCCTGAACATTTGTCTGGGTCCACTGGAGGGCAGGCCGGTGTCAGTCTTGACCAGGCCAAATCTGAAGGGCAGAGGTTGAGCCACACAAGTCCCTGTGAACTGTGATAAACAAACTCAGGAGAAAAACCTTCACGGAGGATGCTCTGGAGAGAAGTTACAAAGATAAACAAGGCGAAATAAACATACAATAGAAAACAAAGTATAGAGACGAGAAGAAAGTGGGGGACAGAAAGATAAATGATTGAAATGGAAAAAAGAAAATTGAGTAGCAAGAAAACTGCCCAAGACCTCACCACAAACCCCTGGGAATTGCGAAGGATTTGGAAAGCCGGAATTCACCTCACAGGGTTCAAGGAACGTTCCGTGTCCTTCCCCCCAAGTCTTGTAAGTCAGGAGGACGGGGTGGTGGTTTAGCTAGGTTATTAGACAGTCGTGATATTTGGGCTTACAATCTTCCTGGAGGTCCTCTTGAATTTGTGGAGATGAAACTGGAGACAGCAGGCTCCCTCTAGCACTAACATTCTGTGTCTCACTCAATGGGAACAGGAGCGTTTTCAAAGGGGACAGACACAGTTCCTGGCGGTCACCATCACCCATTTCTCCACTCTCCTTATCTTATGCTTTGACCCCAGAAGTGGCCATTGGAAGATGCGCACTTCAGATAATAATGGGACTTACCCTGGGAAGCCATGGGAAAATATTTTTTTGTTTATTTGAAGTTTGGAGTAAGAGGATGCTTTAGGATTTTCAGTCTAGTTATGGAAACGTTGGGACTTTTTTTTTTTTTCTTGTAAAACTGTGTTTCTTTGTGTAGCCTTGGCCTTGGCTGTCCTGGAAATTGCTGTACAGACCAGGCTGACCTCAAATTCAGAGTCCACCTGCTGTTATCTCCAAGTTGTGGTGGCATGTGCCACCACCTCCTGGCTGGGAACCTAATACTCAGGTTTTATAGATATTTGTTTCCTATCAGGGTTTCTGACGATCCTTAGAAACTTGTGTGTCAGTCATTGGGCCACATTTGTTCTCTTAGGATTAAGTAAGGGAAAACAAGCTATGAAAAGTCCTCATTTATGAACTGTTTGTGAACTATGCCATAGTGCATTCTCTGCAGACAGGGCATGTAGGACACATGTAATTATCACCCGGACTATCACTAGGCACAGAACATTCCTGAACCTTCCTCCACACCCATGTTTCCCCCCTTGACTCAGAGGATAGCTCTTTTGACTTCTGCTACTATTTTGTCTGTTTTCAAGTTTCATTTAGATGAATTGTCTACACAGTGGATCTGTCTAGAGAAGTCTGACATTTCCTTCCCAGCAACCGCTCACTTCACTGTGGTTCCTTTGCTAACCTGTGTGGACACGAGGACATTGCTGGTTCATAGTGTTTGTTGTCTGCTGCAATCTGCAGCTCAGTCCCTACTCAGATGATTGACAGTCAGGGCCAGAGAGGTGGTCAGAAACTAAAATATACTGTGGTGCAAGCCTGATGACCTGAAGCCAATCTCTGGAACCCACAGAGAGCCAGGGGCAGTGGTGAGCACCTGGGCATTAGATGCAGAGAGAGAAGACCTTTACAGAAAGACACAGAAAAGATCTTGCTCCAGAAAATGTTCTGCGATTTCCATGTGAGTGTGTGTGTGTGTTTATGTGTGTGTGTATGGTGGTGGCGGCAGGGGCATGTGATGGGCCCTGAAACACTTAAATTTTTGTATTTTTGGTGTCTGATTTTAGGCATGAATATTACAATTGAATGGTGGTAAGACGGCAGGAAAAATCTCATTTCTGAACAGTGAACTAAACACGTCTTAGGTGTTTGATTTACAAATGCTCGTTAGCACAAATAGCCTGCTATTCAACTTACTGCCACTAGATGGGGATCTTGAGTCAATCATGACTTATTGGCTGCTCCAGTTCTTTTCTCTTTCAGGTTTTTTATTTTTTAATTTTTTAAATTTTTTTGAGTCTTTTTTTTTGGGGGGGGGGTCTAAATACATATGATGCGAGTTTACAATTTTGACATTTCATGTTGTTGCTGAACTTTTTGGGGACGGTAATTTGGAGTGAAATGCATTTAGTTTTAAATGTATGAGCTTAATTAATTTTTCATCCGGGGTCTCAGGAGGGTGGAAGGGCCCCAGTGTGCTGTGGCATGCTATTAATCCTGTGCTAAATTCTGGCAGAAGTTACTACTGCTTATTCACATTTCCCCCACAGGGTGTGGTTAGTTGGAGTGACTGTCACTGTACCTTATAACTGATTAAAAGCGGAAATCCTCGCTAGACATTGCTGGGGAGCGACTGCACTGGGCCGTTTACTTTCCATAGGATAAGCAGGCTCCACTCCACGTCTTTACTTAGGAAACACTGGCAGCTAGGGCTCGCGCCTTTTACTTTCTTTTGGAATGAAATTCCAAAGTGATTTTTACTTTCAACTACAATGTGACTTCATAGAAAGATCTCAAAGTCCGAGATAAAGGCCCTTTCTGTTGGTGAAGGCGGCCGTGCAATTGAGGAATGAAATTTTGCTTTGCTGAAAACAGTGACTGAAGCGGCTTGCTCACCAAGATGTTTCTAGCAGACTCCGGAGTTGGGCAGCCTTGTCTGTAATGTGCTGACCGGCTACCTAGGGACAATATGGTCATTTGGTTTTGGCTGCTATCTGAAATGACTTTGAGTGTCTCAGCTCATTTCATGTGAAACACAAATAAAGCCTACATAATAAAACATGCAATTTGGGATTATTGCCAGTCTCCATTCAGAAGGTGCCCAGACCTCAAATTCTGAAAACCAAATTCCTGTTTCACACAGATAGAGGTTCCCGGACTTCCAGATCGGCTCCAGCGGACTTACAGGAAGGAAGAAGAGGAAATTGTAAAGCATGAGGCAACATGCCAGAGGAAATGCCTCCAGTGACCCAGACTGAATGTCCTGTGGTCCCAAAGACCCCACATTCAAGCTGCACAGATATCTGGGAGTGCATAGCTTGAAGGCTCAGGCAGAACCCGCCTGTCTTTGCTTTCCTGTGTACCATGGTCAGCCTTGAAGCTTCTTTAGGCTACATAATAAAGAAGATAAGGGCTCTCTTCTTTCTGCCTTCACCTACCTCTGCCTAGATCCTCGTCACAGGTGACCCAGGAGGTCTGCAGCAGAGTGGGTCTTCATAAACTGTTGCTACCACTCTAGTTAGAGAATCGGACCCCAGGGGCTGGCTGCAGCTAAGGCAAGAGAGAGGCTCCTCACTTGGACACAGCAAAAAACTGTTTCCCTAAGAATGGGACATCATCCAAGAGATGTCTCAGATTTCAGACTTTGATCTCTTTCAGCAAGAGAAGATATTTTTAGTTGTTTATTTTTTTTTGCATGTCTTTTTCTTAAGCAGCAGTAAACCATGCTCATTAGAGAGAGAAATTCTAGCAAACAGACAGTTCCCGGGGTGGAGGAGGTAAGAAAGTGTTTGGAATCCTATCGCCTTGATATAAACTCAGTTCTCTATATACTCTGATCAGGGTTCTACTGGTATGTCCCAATGTACAGGAAGTGTTTCAAGAGCAGCGGCCATTTCACAGTGTGTCCTTACGGCTTTTGCAATCATAAGACTGTCTTTCCTTACTCTGTATTTAACCAGGTATTTATTTATAGCATCACAGTTAACGACTGCCTTGTATTCCACTCTAAACAGTCATTTGTTTTTGAAGAGTGCCCTCAACACCTCTGCTCCATTGATGATGTAAACAGCACCGAAATTACACTCAGAGAATTTTGCTGCATATGTCAATAAATCTAATTTGGACAGCTGACTGTGTAGATATTTCTTCCACTGAGAATTACATGGTTTTTACAGTAGTATGGGGGACAGAAATAGGCACGTATCGAGAGAAGAAAATGCCTCTCTTTCCATGAGAAAATGCCCTTCACACGCACAAACATAAATATCACATGTATATCATTTGAAAGTAATGGAAAGTGGCTGCTTTAATCCTTAGGGTTCTGTAGTTTAATGGAAAAAAAACACAGGGAATACAAGATGCATAAAAATGTTTTAAAGTCTTTGTTGGGCTTGAAATGATGAGCGTTTCCATAATTAATCATGGGGGGATGTTGTTAGTCATAGAAATGATCATTAGTACTGCACTAGAGTTAAGTAATCTTTATAGCAATATAAAAACGCCATTTCCCCTTAGATCTTACCGAGATTTTGTCTCTCTTTTATGCTCTTTGGCATTGCAACACCCAGTAATTGAATGCTACTTAATAATGAGGATGGGGAATGAAACCATCTAAGCTAATGTGTCCATGGAAATTTTCTGAAGCACAAGCCCCAAATATCACCACCATAAATTGTGTTAGCCCAAAGCTAGGAAAAAAGAAAATTAAGTTGTGATAATCGTAGCACTTAAAAATTTACCTGTACTCTTTAAATTACTAGCCTTTTCTCTTCACTGTTTTTTTCTTTTCTTTGAAAGAAATGCTTTATGCTACAAATTTTCTTTAAATATCCTCAGTTTATGTTTTGGTCCATTGCTCTGGCTGGGGGCTTACCATAGTTTCAAACATCCTCCATAAACTGTAAGAATGAGAGCAGCAAGTTTTTTTGTAAACAGATAGCTCATGTTTGATCTGTTTTGACAGTCATAACGATACTTAGCCATCCCATTTGTTCACGTGACAATACAGGTCATTGGTTAGCAGAAGCCCTGGAAAGGAGAGCTTGGCTTTGTGTCGGGCCATTGTGTTCTCACGGAGTAAGGGGATGACGGGGAAGGAGGGTGAGAACACGGGATCTGCCATCCTCCAGCTTCTCCTAGACACCGAGGATGCAGATGTCCAGAGGTCGGCCTGGGGAAATACAAAGTGCTCTGGCTACACTAACTGATGTTCGGAAGCTAACTGCCTTCTTCTGGGTTAGAGGATGCATGTGGACCCAGATGAAAGGGAGATGAAGTGCACTGCTACCCTCACATTGTCTCCTTGATAAAGTGCTTCTGGGTGAGGGCAGGCTTTATTTGTTTATTTATTTTCAGTTTATCTGCTCAGATTTAATTGTGCTGTTATCTATCTAAAATCCCACCAAGAACTTACTTAGTGCAGAGACATTTGTATTTCTAGGACGAGAAGCTTGGGACTTTGGTCTAGCTGTAACTTTCCTTGTTCAGCAGGAGACCTTTTTGTTGAGACACATGTTTTACACAGATTCATTACTAGTCTCAGCAACTTACTGAAAACAGGCAAGGCTGTCTGATATGTCATTTAATGAAGCACCTTTACATTAAAAAAAAAAAAAAAAAAGCAAGAGCCTCTCTTAGGCTCTCATATTGTAACTAGTTAATTCCAAACATGATAAACTAGATTTTGTAACTTAGCCCATAAAGAAAATAAACTTTGATTTTGACTATAAGGCCTGATTTAAACTCTAACTAAAAAGGATTATTTGTAAAATTTCAAAAGCAACTCTATTACTCACTTATTTATTTATTTATTTATTTATTTATTTATTTATTTATTTATTTATTTATTTATTTATTTATTGACAGGCTTTTTCTGTGTAGCCCTGGCTGTCCTGGAACCTACTTTGTAGACCAGGACTCACAGAGATCTTTCTTCCTCTGCCTCCCTAATGCTGGGATCAAAGGCATGCACCACAATACCCAGCTTCAAAAGCAACTCTTTAATATTTCACTAAATTATTAACAAATATTTTAATGATAGTATTCCATTGATTTTCTTCTTTTGTTATAGAAGCCCAGATCATTGAGACTTTTTTTTGTATATTGAAACCATGCTCTTATTTTTTGAAATGCCAATTTTTCTGTGTAATAAAATTGAAATTCTACTTTCTCTTCCCCCTTTTGAAGGTTATCCATGGGACTTATCTTTGGAGTCAGAGTGGGTGTCAGGGAGCAGAGAAGGGACAACACAAAGGACCCTCACCCTGTTTCCTTAGAAATTTGAGCAACTTTGGTGAAGGAAATAGAATCATTTTCTTTAATCCTAAAAGTGATGGTTCCTGAGATAATCAAATTTATCTTTATGTACACATATGATAAATTTTGTTTTTATGATTATCATCTAGAAGAGAATATGAATTATGTTGTCCCTATAATAAATAGATTTTTGTCTTCAAGTTTTAATGTCAAGTGTTGAATATTTTCTGTTTATTATTTACTTATGAAAATGTCCTCACTTTCCTATATGTGTAATTGTTACCAAACTTGGTAATAATTATGTAGATTAAATATAAATTATATGATAAATTATTTAATATTTATATAATATTTACAACATTTAAATATATATATGTATATATAAAGTTTGTCAGGTCTGCTACCTTGCTGGCCTGCAATTCCCAGCTACTTGAGAGGATGATGTAGAAATGGCAAGTTCAGTGTCTGCCCTACTAGAGTGAATTTCGAGGCCAGTTTATATACCTTAGTGGGCCTCCATCTAAAAAAAGAAAGCAAAACAAAAATCCAAAACTAAGTGTCAATAGCAACAGCAACATCAAAAATCGAAGAAGACACATGGTAAAGCAAGACTGGTCAACCTCGCGCGGTGTAGAGCTTTCCAAGCCCGTCCAAAGCTCTGGGTGGCTGGTAATGCCAGGATCCAAAACAGTAAAGAGCCAAACAAAACAAAAACCATTCTGTGGACCTGTCAGCGCACTGCTGCTGAATCATTAGGGACTGCTTCAGTGACACAAACACTGTGGTCTGGTCGTCTTTCACTGTAAGACAACCAATAGCAAAGCAAACCAAAATAAAAACTAAAACGCAAAATACAGATGAGATCTTGATATGTTTGATTTCATCAAAGCTGGTGACTGTTGCAGGCTGTGTGAATAAATCAAAAATGGCTACTTTTGATCACTCACGGGACTGGGACTGTCAGTTTTCAAAAGCAAACAAATGCATGGCATAGACTTAAAGTAATTCTCATCCCTCTACCCCCAGCTCTGTTATGGAGGTGGCCAGAGAGTATTTTTTCTAAATTTTCTGTGGATTTTGGACCTTCTAAGAATCCATGACACTTTCAGAAGGGGACTTACGAGCCCAGGAGGTTGAGGAAGTCAGATTTTTTTTAAATATTTATTTTGTTTGTGTGACCTGTCTGACCAAAATACAAGACAAATGGATTTGTTCTTTTCAGTGTGATGCACTTAGCATCTACAAGTGAGTTTCACACATAGTAGGGACTTCTTAACCTTCCTGGAATAATGGTATTGACTGAAAAAACATGAATAAAATTAAGAATGTATTCAGAAAGAAAGGGACACAGCAATGGAGAGATGAGGCATTTCACAACCACACCAGGGTAGGATATATCATTTTTTCCAGTCATGAAAGCTCCAAGGTGGGTGGCAACAAGAGTGTTAAGTAAGAGCCAAGCAGGGAGTGTCACTTAGCTGGCTGATTTCCTCTTCAGAAGTCCCAAGGCTGGGCACATCCTGCTGCTTCTTAGTTCCTCAGGGGCCTCTTCTTTCTGGTTGCCCTTTGCCTGTGTCAACATGAAGCTTGGCTTTGTGGGTAATGAACATAAGAGTAAGTGGTTAAGAATACAAGTGTGAGCATCATACAGGTCTGGGCATCCTTCCAGGACAGCCACTTAGGAATATCTGATTCCACTAAGTATAGTTCAACCTCATTTTCCCCATCTGTATATTTGGATGGATAATAATTATGCCCATCTTGTCGGGCTGCTGAGGGATTAATGAGAAGATGTCTGATGTGAGCCCCAAATGAGAAAGACACTGTAGGATGGCTCATTGCCCACAGAGGGACCATACCTGTTATGCACTTAGCTGAGGACTGGTTCATGAGGTGCCCTTGGCAATGAGTTAGATTGTATTTCTCTGTGGGTCTTTGTTCCTAGTTTTGAGCAGCAGAACAGGAGAAAGTAGCAACAGAGAAGGAATGATGTTCACCTCCCAAAAGGATGTAGGGTGGCAAGTAGGAATTTAGCAGAACTAGTGACCTATGTTTCCAAGGATCTCAGAGGCTGGGAATGTCTCATCATTAACAATGATCGACATGCAACAAGCCCTCTCTAATGTGGACATTAAAATACTGGGCGTATTAGCATAGTCAGTTTAGACCTGCTGCTGCAGAAGACAATCTTTAACAAATTCTGTTTCTCCTTTCAAGTTGATTTTAAAGGGCTTACATGGCATCTGTCATCATGGAATGGGCTGAAGTTTGAGATCATTGTGTACTAGACTGGGTGTGTTGTTGTTCAACGGTTGTGAAGGAAACCACGTGGCTCATTGCTTAAGGGAGTCTTTCCATTGAGGATGTGCATCCTTTAAGAGGAAGAAGGGGAGACACTTGTGTAGACTTTCCCCTCTTAATTATTAGTCTGTTTGAAAAAGTTTAACTGTTAAAATAGCTAAGTATAAGCATGTCAAATCTACAAACACCCCTATGTAGAACATGTAATCAGAGCGAGACACTAAAGGAAATGGACACTTAGCTGCATCTGGATGCCTTTATGGATTGTCCTCCATAATGGTGAGTGTGGATTCATTTTTTTTTCCTTGCTTCCCACTGTGACTTTAAACAGAGAAATTCTGAGCCAGTTCCCCCTGCAGTCTTCATTCCTCTTTCTGCTTTACATTTGGACAAACTAAAACATTAAGATCTGTTTGGAACCTAACATGATTTCTAGGTTTTTTTCTTTTTCTTTTTTTTTCTTTTTTTTTTTTTTTTTTTTTTTTTTTGTATATAGAGCTCCTCACCTAGCACAACTGGGATTTCCTCAGGGAATAGATAAGCCTTGGGATCAGGTTTCCTCGTGGTTACAATGTTATAATACACTATATTAACCTATAGTGCCATTCCAGAAAATTCACCCATGAAAGGGTAAGTGGTTCTGAGCATGTTTGCTGGATTAGACAAGTGTCACCATATTTGAATTTAGGATACTTCCATTACCCTCAACAGAAATCCATTAGCTCTTTCTGTCTCCAATTTACCTTTATCATCTGCTCTAGCATTAGGCAACCCCTCCCTCTCTTGTCTACCCCTGGCCTGTCGGGAGAGAAGGCTTAGTGGTTAAAGAGTGTTTACTCTTCATTCAGAGGTCCCTCATTGGCATTTCCAGCATGAAAATAGTGACTCACAAATGCCTGTAATCCCAGTTCCGGGGGCTTTCACGCCCTCTTCTGGCCTCCATGGGACCCTGCACACATGGTGCACATAAATACACACAGGCACACACATAGATGCAAAACATATTTTAAAATTTGTCTACTTTAGAAATTTTACATAAATAGTATTTACTTTTAAGCTACATCATATACAATTGGAACAACGACAAAGTGTTCATTAAATACAGGCTAAAAAATGTGCTTCTGAAGAAAGCATAGGAACTGAAGAAAAGCTATCTTGCATTAGTTACATATTTCTGTATGGTAGAGAGCTAAACCACAAATACTGAGCTTGATGGAAGTGTTTGGTTCTATCAGCCGCCACATGCTCAGAGGCAAAGGAACCATTTCCCTTATATATTTTAGGGCTAACTTCTGTTCAGTTTGGATGGCATTCTGGAAGGAAAGAAGCCTCACTACTAGGATTATGTGTGAGCCTCTTGCCTTCTCTTGTCAGAACAGAATGCTGACATAATTCTTTCCTTTTAATAAAGTGAACTATTAAAATTATTTCTTTCCTGAATGATGGCTGAAACAGATGTATTTTAATCTACAGGGCATAGCAAATGAAATTTACATGTCACAGAGGTCTTTCTGGTTAATAAATGTTTTAAATAGAAAGTGCTAAGCTAAATAAATATGAAACTATGCTGCTTTGCATAGGATTAAAAAAGTGAAATTGGAGGTCTTTCTCTCTGCCAAAGAGTTGATTAATAAGGTGAAGGGATTTTAAACTATGAAGATCAGTCTTCTAGGATATCATGAGAATATACGCTGCCTTGCTGTGTGTCTGTAAATGAAACAAAGCTGAAGAACACATTTCAGGACATTGACTGCATAGGTACCTAGGTGGGTTGCTGGTGCACATATTCACCAATACCGTGATATTTTCACCATGTCTGTGTGCCAGTGAACTAAAATAAACAAATTCTATTCAAAGCTCAGCTCTAAACATTCACAAAGTGTGTGTTAAATTACAAGAGATTATGTCAGCCTAGATACTGTTCATGACTGTCAGAAAATATCTACCACTAAAAAAATGAAGAGATTATTAGATCCTCTTACAGATATTTTATTTATTTATTTATCTTTTTTTGAAAACAAATAATAAAGAGACTTTTTGGAGTCCTGAGGTGTTTTCAAAATAAATAAAGGTGAAAGTGTCTGAGTTTTCCAAATTGCTTGTGAGGAAAACCTTGAAATATTTTTCATGGGAAAGTAGTCTAAACATGCTTCACAACGAATCCGTCTCCCGGACCTGTTCTGCTTTCCACCTTAGATGAGATGAATCTCCAGCAGAAATGAACTCTGGGAAAATACAATGGGGGCTTAGATGGCCCTGAGTCCCACAATGCCTTGAAAGTTACTCTTTTCATTGTAGTCAATGGGCTGAAAATACAGGAATTCTATTCCAGATTAATCTCTCTACTGTTAAAAATTGTAAAAATCATGTTTAAAAAATTATTTATAGGAAGGGGTCAGGTGTTACCCTAGCCTGGTTAAAACTGTCTGTGACCCCCCCCTTCTTTTAAATTACAACAAGTCAGACTCTGATATGATGCACAGATTTTTTTTTTTCCCTAACAACAAACTGAGTTTTAGAATTATAATTTAGAGTGTATTGGATGTATCACCGAAAGACAGGGTGGTTCTGCAATTGTCAGGCAGTATTGTATTGTTGCTAGTCTGAGCAAATCTAAATCTTTTCAAGCTTTGGTTGAGTGGGTTAATTCCAGGACCTGAATTACAAGTGCAATTTGAATTACATAGCAAATGCTGAATTCACTTCACCTTAGCAAACTGCTTTCTTTCCCCTCTCAGACTTATGAATTCTAGCTGTTTTGATGTTTTTCGAATGTTGAACTATTTCAGTTAATGGGGGAAAATAATTCCACCTAGAACTGCAGGGAAAGGACCCTCATCACTTTGTTTAACCTGTTTATTATTTATTTTTGTTTGTGTTTATTTTAGGAAATACCTTTTAACATTTATAGCATTTATTTAAGTCTTTATGATGGTGGCAACCCTGGAGCCTTTCCAGACAGTAAGGTATTGGTTCTTTGGTTCTATAATAAACATTTTGTAAAACACTGTCACAAACAACATAGAGAACAAATGAATAGGTAAGCCTCAAGTGTATGACACAAACTGGCATTCCTGTTTTTGTGAATATAGCCAAATTACAATTTACATAGGATAGAAAAATAATACCAACCATAGCTTCACAATACTTCATATTCATTTTTACAAGTACATAACCTAGATTATCTCATATATTTTATTTAATCCACATATAAATTCATAGACTAACACTGATTTATCTTTTTGCTTTTTCAGTTATTATTTTAACACTGATTTTATGAACAAATAGGTCAATTGGTTTGTCCAGTTCTCTGTCCCCACTCTGTTCCAACCACAGACCTTCAATGCCATCAGTCCAGCACTGTGGAAGGAACAGGTAGGGGTGGGGCCTGGCCTCTGCTTTGCTGGAGATAATATAAGGCATTTCAATAGTCAGGCGAGGTGGCAGACAAACTGCCTGGTAATTATTTAAGAACATACCAGTTTTTGCATAGCATATAGTCTGAGATCAGACTGCTCAAGCATGACACTATAGTTTTCAGACTGTGGAGGTATTTATCTTGCAGTCTTTACAAAAGAAAGCTGATTGAATAATTGTCGTCAGAAGATGAGAAAATACATATATTAGTATTGGGAGTTCAAAAGCTTGACACATTTTTATAAAGAGAACCTGCTAAGTGGAATAGGAACACCGTTGAAAATTGCACTAATCAAGGACCTTCAGCACAGGACTGGAAATGGATGACCAATCTAGAACACTGTGTAGTGGGCATGCCTTGCCTTGGGGCTTTGTTCTTCTCCCATCCGTGAGAGCAGTTCTATGTCACAGGACAGGAGTAGGATACCCCTCATTAAACATCACTGCAGTATTATAATCTGTGCATTTATTGCTCTTCTTCATTCCTCTAGTTTTGCAGCATCATAGTTTAATTAAGAGAGACTTATTCTAGCTCAACCTTACACAAGTAATGGTACACTCTGTTGCAACAATATTTATAAAATAAATACAAGCTAGATGTGGAAATAGTGACACACATAAAATTCTTATCTTTCAGAAATATTTGAATGAAACACCATGCTTCCCTCCAACAATAATAGAGAGAAGAGCCCTGAGAAAATGATATGAATTACCATGCGGGCTTGAAGGATGGCCGTACCTGCCTGCAACCTTAGCACCTGGGGTGAAGTGGGGTGGCGTGGGTGGAGGCTGGCAGATCCCCTGACTTCCCTGACCAGCCAGCTTAGCCAAAACAGCAACCTTCCACTTTAGTGAAAGACCATGTTTTTAAAGAATAAGACAGACAGTAAATAAAGGAACACACCAGATGTCCTCCTGTGGCTCTGCACGCATGCACTGAATACATATGCGTGCACTGCCCCCACAATAACAATAATAAAGGAAAATAAAATGGCTGGTTTCAGATAATGAGAAAAAAAATCACAGGATTATAACCTTTAACCATTTGTATTTGTATTGCTTCCCAAATCTATATTTTATAAAAATTTGTCCCTTATAAATGGAGAGTTGGTTCTTTGCATAATTTACATGGGATACAAAAATAGTGCCAACTGCAGCCTCACACATTCTTCTTCACTCCTAAAAATACATAACTTGGATTCATTTGTACATTTCACTTAATAGAAGCAGAATCTTCAAACCATCTCCAAACATAGGCATTTGGGTCTTTAACTAGAATATATATAAATTTAGAGTCTTCTATTGATGGAAAACAGACTGACATTGCTTTTCTTTTGTGTTCTTTCTATTTTGAGAAAACACCCTTATGGGGATAGAAACAATACAGTGTTCAGGCCATAACTTTGCAAACAGAGTCAGGGACTGTAAAATGTAACATTCTCCTCACAGCACTAACTTATCCATGTGGCATGTACAGTACATTAAGGGGCCACATTTTGCTGTCTTCTTTGTAATTGGAAATATTCTATATGTACCATTGGAGTGAGCTAATGTTTCTAGCAAACCTTAACTTTTGCATTTCTTGACTTTTTTATGTTTGGATTTGTAGCCTTGGCATTTGCATTAATGTAGTTATTTGCATATCATTATGGCTCATGTTAGGTCCCTCAAGGGCTGCAGTCTTTAGGTGAGAATTTTCCTAAAGTCCTGTTTAAATGAAAATTTTACCTCATTCTTTTTTGTTTTACCTATTTATGACCATCAGATATGCTAGTTTGCATTTTCAAGCTTTGTGCTGACTCAGATGGAATGCTTTTGTTGATAGTAAATGGCCAAGGACTGAGCAACAATTGGATGGGTGGTTAGGTAAACATATTTTTGCAAATGGTTAACAGCAATATAGAAATAAGAAAAACTGGCGATTGGATCAGAAAATTGTTCAGATCAATAAACAACTCTTACTAAGGATTTGCTCTGGAATGTGAAGACTTTCTTCTTGTCAGCCTATGGTATCCTACATGTTCTCAAAATGCTCCTGTTTAAAATACTCTTGAGTTGAAAAGAACAACAATTGCCTAAATATGTGTATGAAAAAGAGTTTAGAAAAAGTTTTGTTTGTGTGTGGGTGCACACACACACACACAAGTGTGCACACATGTGTGTGTCTTGTTACCAGTATGTAGCTGCATCCCAAGGCCCCAAGAAGAGCTGGATCCCTTGAAGCTGGAGTTACAGGCCATTAGAGGCACCAGACCTAGGAATTGGGAGCCAAATCCCATCCTGTGGAAGAGCAGCAAGCATTTTCTATTGCCACGCTTCTTCTCCTGCTGCAAAAAACCAACTTCTGAAGAGATCATTTGATTATCTCAAGTAAGGATAATGAAAAGGGTAATGTACATGGTACTGAAAAATTCCAAGTCTAATTGCACATTGAGTTTTGGAAGCTTTTACACAAATATTTGGATATAAATATAAAATGGCAGGAAGATGTCTAAAATCTTTAAAAAAAAAAAAAAAAAACCAAAAAAAAAAACAGAGGTAGTCAGTTCAATAAGACCCCATGTTTTTTGAGCTTCCCCTTTGCACGGATTGAAGCCAAGCTCCCACAGTGAGATGTGGTATGATCACCACCTATGTCAGGGATAAAAGACAGAGGCTGTCTTGGTCACATGTGCTCACTAGTAGGATTTGTGAGCTGCAAACACCATTCTTGTGGAAATAAGCTGCATGCATCCTCTTCACTAGCTTCCCTGCTATCACTATCTCCCACCAGAGTGGTACCTTTGTCATAATAGCATTCCCATACCAATGCATCATTATCATCTGATTTGTGGATTTGGACAAATAGATCACGATGAATGTCCCCCATTATGCATCACACAGAGTAGTTTCATAGACCTAAACTATCTATCATTCTCTCCTTTGACAACTGCTGATCTCAGTGTTCCTTCTTATGGGCTATTTCCCAAGTAACCCATAGGTGTAATTATAATGCTTAGCTTTGGTAGATGGTCTTTCTTCAGGTTGTAATATTAAAGCTCCCTATGTCTTCTAGTGGCTTCATAGCTCATTTCTTTTTAGTGCTGAATAGTATTCTATAGTCAATACCTCTCAGAGTTAAGCAAATATTTTTCTCTTCAACCAAATTTATTATACTAGTTCATTTATTTGTCTCTGAAGAAACTGCTATGCTAAATTAAGTGCAGCCTTTAGAACGTGCAATCCATTGCAAAAATGTTAAGTAAATAATGGAGGGAAAGACGGTAAAATTATAAGAGGACATGCTCTGAATAATCAGATTCCTTCTTTCCCTGGGATATAGAGAGCTTCATGTAACCTAAGGAAGGACTCTGTCCCTAAAACACACTAAGTATCTTGGTAAGTGTAAATGAAGAGATCTTGGACCCCGGGAAAGGTTTTCTTGGGAAAACAAGGCTGATTGGGAGTGAAGGCTGAGGGATAAAGCGAAAAGAGAAAGGCAAAGTAGAGGTGTGTACAGAGTTAGACCACAGCTCTCAGTGGGGGACTGGAAGGAGGGAGCCCCAGTCCAGCAGGGGAAGCTGCACCTCCATCCCAGAAGCAGGTACTGACTGACAGGTTAGAAAGAGCAGAGGACAGAGGGCTTGGAAGGCAAGAAAGAGCCTATGAAGAGATTATCTAGAGCAGGTACGGCAGGAGTGGAGACAGAAGTATGCAAAGGATGGAAGGGAACTAGACTGACCAGTGGGGACTAAAGGTCAGGGAACAGGAGATTGCCTGAGTTTATTTTCCAGGGTACTAAAGTAGACAGGGACCAGAAACATGAAATGAGAACTAGATGAGGTCTTGTTGCAAAGAATAATTATCTTTCCTATATTAACTATATCGTTGGGACACTACCAGCCTTATGCAGACTTCGGTGTCTAAGAGAAGAAACCCTTATTCACTTACAGAGAGGGGAACAAACTCTCCATGGGGATAGGACTTACCAGAAGTCCCACCAATGCAGAACCTAAGCGAGAGACTCACGCTTTCAAACTCAGTAGCTGCTCAAAACAAGTTTATGGCATTTGAGTTGGTCTCAGACTTGGCTTTGAGTCTGTGTGATTGGTAGGGATGACTCACAGTTTCCTCTATCCTAGGGTAATATGAAAATTCACTGCTGTGCAAGGTATAGTCTAACTCATAATTAGGTCAAGTGATTTACTATTTGCATAGATTATTTCTTTTAATGCTAAAAAGCCACTTTTATGAATAGGTACTATTTTCTCCTCCAATGCTATACTTTTGAGATCCAAACACCTGCCTTCTAGGCAGGGAACTTTTGCTGGTGGCTTCCGTGAATCTCCCATAATGCAATACTTTTTCCATCATGTTAAGTTTCAAATTTCAAGAGCAATGTCATTGAGCGTGAAGCTGATGAAAATAATACACAATCCTACCCCAAGACCCTGTGAAGAAATACACCACTCTGTCCACATTTTATTCATGATGAGCCCAGTCTTGGAAAAGTTAAGCAACTGAGTTGGCAAGTTAGAAAAAGTAAATGGTAGGCTGAGAATTTAAATTTTAACAGAAACTTGAAACCTATGTGTTTAATCGTAGGCCTGTGCACACCAATATTTGCATTGAAATATTGAAGAGGCACTGTGAAGTCTAAGCACATTGGAATTTAGCTTCCTTTTGGATAATTATTTTTATTTTTATGGAGGGTGTTTTGCCTGTGTATTTGTATCTGCATCACATGCATGCTGTTGTCCATGCTGGCTAGGATAGGATTCTGCATTCCCTAGGACTGGGTTTACAGGGAGTTGTGAGCTGCCCTATGTGGGTTCTGGAAACTGAATTTGGATTTTCTGCAAGAGCAGCAAATTCTCTTAACTGCTGAGCCCTCCCCTCTCTTTTTTCTTTTTCAACATTTTTTTAACACAGGAGAAACCCCAGGGACCTTTTGTTTGCTTACCAATACATCTATTAACAAATCTACTATAATAAGGTTCTCTGGTTACCGATCTACACTAAACCATAGCTACTTATATATCTTAAAAATCTCTTTTTCAAAGCACACAAATAAGTTATTTTTTTTCATAGAAACAACTGTGGCAATTCTTTTATTTCAAATATGAGGGTGAAAATTTCACCACCTGGCAGTGTGTTTTAAGAGCACCACCCTGCTTGGAAGTAGTTAATTAATTATTACAAGATTCCAGAATAACTAGCAATAATACTCACTGTAGCTACAAACATTTGCTTATAGCACATTCGTACATATTACACATAATTGTTAGCCCGACGAGGATGAGTATGACTCTCTTCATTACCACCCTACAGAGTAACTATAAAGCAGCAATACCAGTTTCACGAGGAGAAATGAGCCGTGTTTAGTAACTTCAAGGCTCACACTGGAGAAAGCTGTCCCTATGCAAGTCTAGCTCATTCCTGGTCCAAATAAATGACACAAGTGCTTTAATCCCAAATTTAGTGGTTTAAGAAGTGGGGTAGAGGAAAATGAATTATGAATTGCATATAAGCATGGCAGTCAAAATTGAAGATCTCCTAGCGAAATATCAAAACATAATTTTCCAAGTTACCAGCTCTCTACGAATCATTCAATGTAGTCCACCCATTTCATAGAAGTGAAAATTAGTGATGCTGTCACCATTTATAAGAGCTAACTTTAAAGAAACACTGAATTTCAAAGAAATCCCAATCCATAAAGAATTCTATCAAAGTTTTAATGCTGTGTGTGTGTGTATGTGGGGGGGGGTTATAGTGTGTATATGGTATAAGTCTATGTATGTGTTCAGGTATGCATGCACACATAGAGGCCAGTGGAGATATCCAGTGGAGGATTCTAGATTATCTTCCTCAGTGGCACTACAACATGTATTTTTGGATTGAATCTTTCACTAAAACTGAAATTTGCTGTTTTGGATGGCAGTTTGCTGGCCAGAGTTTTCCTGGGAGTCACTTTTTTCCGCCCTTGAATGCTGGTGTTTCAGGTGTGAGCATCTGCATCAGGACTTTTAAGAGGGTGTTTAGGATTTGAACTCAGGTCATCTTACATGGCAAGTGCTCATTCATGGAACAGCCTCCCCAGCCTCTGAAGATAGAGACTCTTATTTCTGATAGTACAATATATATGAAAAACATTACTTGTAATGTTTTAATATCACATTTATATATTAATATAATATTGTTTAAATGAATATATATATGAATATATATGTATATCCAAAGAATAATGAACTAAAGCAAAACTGGGCTTTATGTAGAGAGATATTTTCTGTTCTTAACTGGTAATGAGGAAAGATTAATTTTTAATGCTTGTTAAAAACTAGTTTTTCATATTACTCTGTAAGCCACAGACTATCGAGGGTAGAAATATATAACACTTCTAAGAGTTCTATGCAGAAATTACCCAAAGAAAAGTGATTTTCATTTATGGAAATGGTTCATTACATTTCATGTGTCTAAATCTGCTCTGGTAACATTTCTATGCACAGCAGGTAGACTTGTGGTTTTAGGAAATATGAATTGAGTTATTACATTTTTTTAGAATGTCCTAAGTATAGTTGAGGCTTATGGAAATATGATATAGCCAAATTAACATTAGATTGAAGGAAATTTCATGATAAAATGAAGATCTTAAATACATGCTTGGCTGTTGTAGATGTTCCCAGGGAGAGCCTTTGACCCTTTTTAGAGCTGGCAATTTAAGCCTGGGGACAAATAGCTGCATTTTTTTGACAGTCATGTGAAGATTGCATTGGGGACAGCAGATGTGAGACCCTTTCTCTGTCAGAACTTAGAATTAAATGCACATCAAAAGCATTGGAAGAAGGAGGAAGATCAGTAGGACATAGCAAAAAACTCTTAATGAGGAGATAGACTGCTGTATAGCTTCTGTGACGTGTGTCAGCCTCGTCTTGACACAGCCAATTCTCCAGCCCTCTGCAGGATAGAATGAGGGGAACAAGGATAATTGAAACCCTCAGATAATCCCTGGGTTCCATTTGAGCCCTCGAACGTAGCTGACTTCCTCATAAACCTTTCAGGAGACCAGGAAAGAGGGGCCTCTCCTCTCCATGATGCTGGTTCCACAAATTGGCTGATAAACCAGGAAATGAATAGACAAAGTCTGTGTTCTTCATGGTCCTGGCAGGAAGCAAATAGTGTAGTCTGAAGATGACTGGGAATTATACAACAAAAAGACCATTTTAAAAATTGTGAGTGGGAGTAAAGAAGAGCCAAAAGGATGAGGAAACTTGGGGAATTGGTAGTGAGCAGGTCACTCCTTTTTGGGAAGGAAAGAACAAGAGAGTGATGGTTAGTTCTGATGTCAGCCTGGAGGCTTTAGAATCATATGAGAAACACATCTCTGGCTGTATCTGTAAAGTCTCCAGAGAACATTAGTTGAAGAAGAGAATGCTTGCCTTCAAAATGTGCAATGCTTTTCAATGTGTGATCTAGACATGGAGATGACCCATGAAAGAGCACTTTGTGTGTCTGCCTACCTCTGCACTTTGCAGAGTGTGTCTATTGACACTGTCATCTGTACTGACACTAACTTTCATACTTGTCAGCAGCATGGACTTAAGAGCAGTGCCCTTCCCAGGAGCTCCAGACACCCATCTCCCTGCACATTGGCTTCTCTCCCATCATCACACAGTTGGCCATTTTAAGTATTCCTTGCTCTTATGATAGAATCCAATCGGATACGTCTCCTTTTATGATATGTATGCATACTCTTGGCTCCATTCCTTTGGAGAATCTTTAAACAGTTGTGAATCAAAACAAGCAAGACCTGGGGGTCTTGAGAGTTGGGGTCTTCTCAGTAGCATCGTATTCACTGGATACCCACAATTCCTCATGGTGAAAGCCAGACCAGGTACCACTCTGATCATCCATAAAGGTCTCTCACTGGAAGACCCATCTGTAAAGCAAAGGGAAAAGACAGTCTACAAATGCTGGGGTCCTGGGGCACAGAACAGAACAAAGAGGATAGAGAAGACCAGAGAGGAAAAACAAAACCCAGCTTGGGAAGGAAGAACACAGAGGATCACCCATTTTCCTTACCAGCTCCTACATTCCAAAGCAAGCCTAGATGTGTTAGAAGACATATTTTGTTTACTTGTTTTAAGATACTTTTGCAATAAAAAGTAAAAAAAAAATTATTATTTTTCTAGGAAAAGTTTGTATTATTTGATGTGCAACACTTGGAAAATAAATAGTCTTCATCTTCCAGATGGGAGCAAAGATTATGAGAGGAATATTAACATTCCCTTGGTTATTTAAATGTCTAGAGTAGAAAACCCTGACTGTGGTCACATTGTCCTTTACCAGCAGAATATCTTGGGCTGTGTGTGTTGGGATCCTTGATGAAGTACTCATGCATCTAGTATTCCCTCAGATGCTGAATGGCATTGAAGACAAATGCTGCCATTTCCTTTCCTAAAAGTCAAGTCCACTTCTTCACGTCAGTGGTTCAGAAGATGAGGCCACCTGAATTGTTAGTTAAAAGAAAGAGGCTAGAATAATCTCTTCTTAATGATCCAGTGAAATGCTGAGGCATAGCTATTCCCTGTGTATAAAACATACTATGTTCATATATCTCCAACACACTACCTGTCATAGTCAAATGTTCTAGGGTGTTAATAGGACTCACAAAACATGCCTATTGTGAACAGGTCTTTCTCTAACTCCTGGCTGTGTTTTGTGACAGGCTTATGTTCTATTCTCAATACTCCTTAAAAACATTGGTAATGTTTTTTATTCTATCTATCTATCTATCTATCTATCTATCTATCTATCTATCTATCTATCTATCTATCTATCTATCTATCTATCAACCTACCTACCTACCTACCTACCTACCTACCTACCTACCTACCTACCTATCTATCTACAGTTTACCCCCGTTCTCTCCTCCCAGTCCCTCCCCTAACTCCAGTCCTTTCACTTCTGTTCAGGAAAGAGCAGGCCTCCCATGGATATCAACAAAGCCTGACATATCAAGTTGCAGTAAGACCATGCACCTCCCTCCTGTATTAAGGCTGGTCAAAAACATCCAATGTGAGGACTAGGGTCCCAAAAGCCAATAAAAGAGTAAGAGAGAGACAGCTTCTGCTTCCACTGTTTAGAGTCCCACAAGACAACCAAGCTACACAACTGTAACATATATGCAGGCTCTCTGGTTGACAGTTCAGTCTCTGTGAACTCCTTTGAGCCCAGGTTAGTTGATTCTGTGGGTTTTCTTGTGGTATCCTTGACCCCTTTGGCTTCTGGTTCTCCAGGTAGTGTCAGGATGGGCTTACTCTTCTGATGTGGGTCTCAGTCTGGACCAGTTATTGGTTCTGACTCAATCTCTAGGCCACCCTTACCTCAGCACATTCCATAGGCAGGACAGACTTTAGGTCAAAGGTTATATGGCTGGGTTTAGTTTCCTACCCCTTTCATTTGAAGTCTTGCCTGTTACGGGAGACGGTCAGTTCTGGCTATTGCTAGAAGTCTCAGCTGGGCCATTCGTGTAGATTCCTGGGAGATTTCCTTGCCCAAGGTTTTTACCTGATCTTGTAATGCACTCTCCCCTCCCAGAGATTCCTTTCAGAGTTTTCCCCTCCACCCTCCTCCCAACACAATTGCTATGTTCCCATTCCTACCTGCCTGCAGTCTACTCATGAAATCTCTTCTGTTTCCCCTTCCCAGAGAGACCCAAATGTCCACTGTAGAACTCTCCTTGCTACCTTGTCTCTCTGGGTCTGTGGACTATAGCATATAATCTTTATTTTACAGCTAATATCCATTTAAGTGAATATGTACCATGTTTGTCTTTCTGGGTCTGGACTACCTCACTCAGGATTTTTTTTTTTTTTTTTTTGTGCCATCATCCATTTGCTTTACTAGCATTTGGAAGTTAGAATAAATTCGCCTGCTGCTGTTGCTGAACGTAAGTTCTGGGTTGAACCCTGAGTGCCCAGAGCTTGCCCTGACCCCAGTTAGAGAACTCCACTGCAAGTGACAAGTCAAGTTTGGAACTGAAGACAGACTTTAGTATTTTTGAACTGCTTTGGCCTTCAATTTGTTTGATGGAGGAACTGGCCCTTTAGACATCACTAGAGGCCTCTCCTTTCTGTTTGGGGACTGGTCATTGATTGCATTGTCCTTTGCTGCTCCCCTGAGAGTCTGCTGCTGCACTTTTTCCCGTCTCTTTGCCTTTGGCACATGCTTCCATGTTGTTCCTTCTCGTGCTGCAGACTTCTGGTTCCAAGCTGAGATATTCTAGCTCCGAATGGAGTCAATTTGCAATGAGACTGAGCAGAATCAGAGACACCACTCCACAGCAGAGTCTCTGGTTAGCTGGTCTCATATTTATTCCTCACTTGCTGGGTGAAATGTTTTATAGAGTCACATGCCCCTTCACACTCTAATATTAGTTTTCTAAACCTTTGTTACCATCACTGAGGAGCAGGACCACAGAATGAGCCATGGCTTCCCTTTTTCCTGGTCCCAGCATTTTTCACCTCTTCATCCTCAATTGCTCAGGCTGCTCTTGCCTGTAGTCCATTTCCCCTGATGATTAACAAGCTCAGATGAAGTCCTTTTGTAAAATCACTATGTCCACCAGGCTACGGATCAGCTGTTTTCTTAGACAAAGACATGCTAGATGTCTTGACCTTTATTATTCGTTCTGAAGAAATGTCATTTGAGTTTAGAAGACTTCAAACCTCTCTTTGCTGTTTTGTTAGCTAAGAGTAACCTCATTTAACTGGCACTTTTACATCTACATTTGTGCTTTTAAAACACTCTAGTAAGTGTTCTACAGCTGTGTAAAGAAACACATTATCAAAGCATTAGGAAATGATTAAACTGACATTTTCTTAAGAAAACGAAAGGAATATGAAAAAGCCATTCTAAGAGGACTGAGTGCTACATACTCCAGATATTATCTCAGTGCTTACTCAGGGATCTTTAAAGCAGCTTATTACCAAGTACCTAAGAAGACAAGTGTGAATGTGTACAGATCAGAGGATGCCAGCTAATGCACCTGCCAGATTTTCCTATCATACAAAGCGTGTCAATCAACACTCAGACCTTGCATCTCAAAATGTGTTCTTTCAGGTTTCCTCTGTACTGTATCATTCATAACTCAATTCTCCAAGGCAGTAACTGTGTGTGCGTGTGTGTGTGTGTGTGTGAGCACACACGTGCACACATGTGTCACACACACACACACACACACACACACACACACACACACACACACACAATCTCTGCATCCCTTCAAGCCATTAATGATGAGTTTTCTCTGTACACAAGACAGAATACTGAAATAAAAAGTTAATGTGATGGCTAATCTTGATGTCAACCAGGCAGGATTTAGAAGGGTCTAGGAAATAAGCCTCTGAGGATGTCTATGAGGTTGCTTCCAGTGAGGATTAATTGTGATGGGTAGACCCACCCTGAGTGTAAGCAGTGCCTTTCCATGGATGGAGTCTTGTCCAGCCATTATCTTTCTCTGCTTTCCACCTGTGAGTTGCATGAGAAGATGCCTCAAGCTCCTGCTCCAGTGCCTTCTTCACTGAGAGAGCCTGAATTCTCAAACAGTGAGCCAAGACAAGTCAGCTTTTACATTGCCTTTACAGGGTAATTTCTCAGAGAAACGAGAAAAGAAAACTTGAATATTTCAATCATTAAAAATGCTTATCCAGGCACACTTGTGAAGCAATGCCCACCTCTCCTTTCTTGTCCTAACATATGCTATATTGAGAAAGTTGGTGTGTGGTATTGTTTTCCCTAGAGTTTGGCAAGGGTTTGTTCTCTTATCCTACCTTTCTTAAGGGACTAGCTATGTGCTGAAGTCTTCCCAAATCACAATCGTAGTCTTCTGTGAAAACAGTGTCTTGACACTTTATACATGACATGCTCCCCATATGGGGCGGATGCCAAGAACCTCGGAGAGAATAGTACCACTGCCCTCTGAAAGTAAGTGCTAATTAAGTGTGAAAAGAAGCATCAGGATTATCTTTCTAGTACCATCAGAGCCAAGTTACTTAACACCTGTCTGTGGAAAAGATAATATTAAATATTAAAAAAGTAGATGATGTCTCAAACGGTTATCAATGTTAAATTAATGTTAAATTTAGATAATGTACACAACAGAGCACAGTCCCACAGACAGGAAGCACTCTATGCATGTCAGATATTGCTTTATTTTTTATTGTGTGACATATTTAAAGTAGTTCATCTCATGCACCATCTTCACATTCTGCGATCAGATTGTTTGATTTCATCTAGATTTACACAGTGAAAAAATGCTTAGGATCGTCTTCTCGGGCATGACTCTTCTCAAATTTTATCTTTTCAAATTCACCCACCTCAGTTCTTTGTTAGTTTCCATTAGCATGGAGTTGAATGACGAAGAGTAATAAATAGATTAAGATCGAGGCCAATGGTGCTTTAGAGTTGGCTATTTTGTTTGTTTCAGGGTGGCTTAGTTTCCAGTACACATTTTATGATGCCCTATTAGCAAGGGCATATCTGTTAAATAAAACTCGACTAAGCGTCAGAATACACAGGGTATTCTCATGTGGTGCATCTTTGGCTGAGTGGCTTAACCTTGGCAGTGGTGTCTCCTCAGCAGTAATAGTACTTCACAGGGCTGTTGAGAGGATGGCAGAACAACATCAGCAACCACGTGGCCTGTAGCTGCCACTGGACTCTTGACCTAGTGAGTAGCAGAGATGATCCTCCAACAGTTTGTTTATTCTTTATTATTTCCATCTTTCAGATTGTCTGACTCCTTTGGTGGTATATTTTATATTTAATAAAATCAGCCCGGAATCTCAGAGAACAGATTCACCCACAGAAATTAAAAAAAATAATAATAAAACACACATAGATAAGCACACACACGCGCACACACACACACACACACACACATACACACACATACACACACACACACACACACACACACACACACACACACACGAAAAAGACTGAAGAGATGGCCCTGTCTCTGATATTGCAGGCAGGTTTTATTAAATATAAAATACATCACCACAGTCTCCTGGATTCCCAGCTTGTGAGATGTGGACTCTAACAGAGAAACTACAATATCTGCAGATAATTAAACACATTACTTTGATTTAACCCAGCACTTTTCCATGGTGTATGACCATGGAACCTCACTCTGTGTTCTAGTTTTCTGTGGAAAACACATCAGGATGCAATGGAAGAGAGATCAGAAGTCATCATTGAGCAAACAGGCTTTCCTTTCCCGTGGAGTTTCAAATCTATCCCTTCAATGTCCTGAATTTGAATTAATCATATTATGTAGGTGACTGCTTGCTTTGCTCATGGTCAGGGCCAGCCTCGGATAGGGCACGGCCCTGAAGTGAACAAATCAGGAGTCATTCCTGGGCAGGGGACACAAACTTTGGCAGAAAATAAATTACTAGAAACATTTTTATTAAAGAAGAGTCGTTTTGAGGGTGTGATAGCTTCTGTTAAAGCTTGTGTAGTTAATCATCCCTTGTTTGAGGTTTGGACTCTCTTTCCTTTGATGTAATTAACCATTAGGGTTTCTAAAGTACATTTTTCATGTCAAGGACACAATTGGCTTCAGAGGAGGGACAGGGTGGGGCTGAACAAGAGGCCAAGTTAATGCACACTGCAGCAAGAGACAGCAGGATACCAACATTTCCTGCCAGAGCCACTTGCTGAAAGTGTGTTAACGTGTGATGTCATTTCCACTTAGATGCAGCTGTGGTTCACATGCTGCATTGTTGGGGATTTTAGCAGCTTCTGGTACCACCAGCACCTTGTAAATAAATGGGGAATAAGTGAGCAGTTCCAACAAGCTGTACTTTCAACCACTTGGCTTGTGAAGCTTGTTTTGACAGAAACAAAGGAACAGGTGGTTGAGCAGTTCTGTGGCACTATGTCACATAATCTACTAAAGAGGTTTTTTAAACTCTTACTGGTTATTTTTTCACATGACATCTAACTTTAAACTGTAAGCAAATTAATATCACTTGAAACTCTCTGGATTGTATATTCTTCCCAGGCACACTACACTATATTTCACAATGTGTGATGTGCAAAATCCTGCAAACTGGGGCCTTGAGGCTGAACTTAAGCCAAATCCTCCTTTCGAGGAGCCCAGTCTGAGACTGCACATGGGGAGTGTCATTAGAACCTAATTAAATGGACAGTCACATGAAGGTTATCAGAGGAAGGTTAGCTCACAGTCAAGTGTATAGAATCCACCCATCCAGAGGATCTCTTGTCTTAGCTCTTTGTCATAGGAAAGCACAGGTTAATATTCAAAACACTAAATTTCTGTCACTTTGAACAGATTAAAATTTATTGGAACATTGTAACTTTTTGGCATAATCTTGTGAGATATATGTGTGTGTGCATATATACATACATATATGTATACATATGTGCATATTTTATAGTTTAAATTTTTTCTAGTCCCGCCTCTAATTTCTACTTTTTTCCTGTAGGCTACTGCCTCATTTTACTTATTCTCATGAATTTGGCCTGTGTCTGCCAAACTGATGATTGCCATTTCTCTATCATATGTGGCATTTTCTCTGTCTTTCTAATGTACAAATGTAGCACCAACTTTTAAAACTGTTTAAATTTTTTCCATTTAAATATTTTGATGTACATGTTTAACTAGATACATCACAGTTCATCTATTTCACTGTTGTTTTGTATCCCTTGTTAGGACTCCATCTTTTTTATTTATTCCTTCCTCTAGTGATCAATAATTTCTTTGTAGTTTCTCATAATTATAGCAATGTTGTAATAAACATGTTTGTGAATAAAATTTATTGGGTAGTTATCCAAGAATTTGCAACCACGTCCATGGATGAGCATATAAGGATTCTTTTCAGTGAAGATTTGTTTTTGTTTTGTGTGGCAGGAAGAGAATACCATGGACCAGATCACTTACAATGATCAGAACTTGTCACATCATTCTGGAGACTCAGAAGTCCAGATTAAGGAGTTTATTCTGATAGCCCCTTTCCTAGGGCATTGCATGGGTGATAGAGAGGAACGAGGACCAGATTATGATGTTATAGTAAACTACTGACGTGACAACCAGCCCATTTTTACAATAGCAACCAATCCTTTCATTCTATCCTCGTGGTTAAGTGACCTTTGGGTAGTCATTGCCTCCAAACACCATTGCATTAAGGGCATACTTCCAACACACAAGTCTTGGAGGACACAGGCTGCTATAACAGAATCTCTTTCAAGACTAATGGAGATGGATATAAGAAAATACATACATTTAGCAGATCTTGCTAAATTGGTCTCCAAAGCAGTTCTACCATTTCTGTATCTAATATTCACCCACGGAAGAACATTTTCCCCACATTAACTATGTGTGATGAGTGCTTTCATTTGTTAGCAAAATTGATTATTATTTCAATGTTGTAATCATTTGAATTTCTTTGAATCACTGATTCACTGTCTTGTTAGGTTCTACTAATTACTTCTTATTAATGTGTTTTGTAAATGTCTTCTTACTACAGAGTATTACTTTTCTTTAGGGTGTCCTTTGAAACACCTATGTTTAGCATTTTCTAATGAGTGGAATCTAATTTTGTATGTATGACATAGAAATCTATTTCTTCCTCTTAAGGTTTGTGATATTCTTTAGGTTCATTTAATTTGATATTTTTATTAGAGAGGGAAGCAGACTGTGTTGGTTAAGAACATAGATCCAAGGGCAAAACTGCTGATGTTAAAATCCCAGATACATCCAATCACAAACTTTGTTATTTTAGGTGAAGCACTCACCCACAAAAGAAAGAGACTAATGTTATTATTTGTAGTTTTCTATTTGGTCAAGTCTCCTTCTCTCTCTATATATGTATATATACACATATATATGTATACACATATAAATGTATGTATAAATATATATTTATATAAACCGATTTTAGACTGTAGTAGAACTCTATGTGTTTCATGAATTCTACCTAGGAATAAATGCAATAAGTTGTAAATTTAGGTTATATGTTATTTTGGGTATATGGCAAAAGGCATGGCGAGCATACTATCAGAAGAATAAAATGACATTTAGCTAAGTCTTAATTACATATCTTTATGAGTCCCTCTGGGACAAGGGCTACAAGCAGCTCATTTCTCTTTCCACTCTTAGTACCCATCCCAGTGCTTGTTTATAGGTAAAGCTGTCACCAAGGATCTGGGGAAGAAATAAATGAGTGAACTGCTGCTGTATACATTTAGCCATTGCACTCCATTATTTTCTGTTAGTATTTTCTCAAAATGAAAATTGCTTTAGTATCAGCACAAACAAACCCAGGGGGATCAATCAGCTGCAAAATTATTATGCAAAGCATCCCTGAGCCAAATATAAATGACTTTGGATTATCTGATGTTGTATATTTTCTGCTCCACTAACCTTACCATCAACGTGAATATTCAACAGATAGGTGTGCTAAGCAACCAAGTGCCATCATGGAGTCAAAAAAGTAAAAAAGCAAAAAAAAAAAAAAAATTACATTATTTTGGAAAAGCCTCATCCTTGATAATTCTACACTCTGTTTGGTTCATGAATTAATAACATTTCAAGGAATTTAGAGCTTTAAAAATAGTCTATTGGGATGAAACTTACTGCCACCTCAGTTTGGGAAGGCAAATATCGTACTATAGTTTATTAATCAGATTACTGCTTAACTATGCATTCATTCATCCAATCACATGAGAGAAATTTAATGAGATACTGCTATGTATCTATAAGGATGCAAAGATACTGTTTTGTTCCAAAAGTGTAGAACATCACAATGTCCATCCTTTAAAAACTACATGGGTTCTAACATGAGATCTCTTCCTCTAAATTAAAGCTCTAATATCTAACAATATTCTTCCAGAAAAGTAAGTGGATAAGTGGATGGGAATTATGTGGACAACAGTAAATTCTCTATAAAACTTAGCTTTCATTTTAATATCTTGATTATCAAGGAAAGTGTTCAACTTCAGCAACAATGGTAATCTACTAGGATGCCAAAGATATTGGTGAGTACTAGACTTTCAGCTGTGCAGCTCCAACCATGTTTTACCTGCGGCTTTCTGAACTCAAGTGTGTATCCTCATCATAGTTAACAGTTACTGGTACTCACTGTTGAACTCATACTCTACTTCTACTCGCTTTGACTTATATGAATTCTTCTGATGCATCTAGCAGTGGTATGAGAGGAGGAACATTCAAGACTGGGAAACTGAGCCACAGAGAAAGTCACACCATGTTGCTTGTAATGTGCTCTATTGGCGAAGTCTCATTCACATATGAACCCTGACTCCAGAGACTGATCTTGGGCTGCATTTCTTTCAGAAGGTGATGAGTTAGTGACCTTCCTGTACCCACTGAACAGCTCCTGTGTGGGCCTAGAGTTTGTATCTTGGCTCCAAGTCTTTTTCTAGGAGATATACGAGCCTCTGAGAAGTGGAGTGGAGAAATTGGGTTTTATTTCTCCACTCAGGACAAGGCTGGCTTATTCAATGAGAACAAAGTTCCCTGCACCTTGGCAATGACATAGCTCTCTAAATGTGAGCTTGAAGTAGTCATTTCTTTAATTTATTGGGGATGGGCTGGAGAAATGGATCAGCAGTTTGAGCCTGACAGAGAACCCAGGTTCCATTTACAGAACCCTTCACAGCCATCTGAATCTTTGGATATGATGCCTTTTTCTGACTTCCATAATTACCAAACATGCATTGTGTAGATATATACATGTAAACAAAACACTTATACACATGAATTAAATAATCCAAATTTGAAAAGTGATTTTGTTCTATTTTTATTATTTAATTTTATGGCTTTTATAATATTTTCAAAAATATTTTATAACTTTATGTTTAATTCTGTGTGTATGGGAATGTGTGCTTCTATATGTAGGTATGCAGACATTAATACAGATGTCCTTAGAAGGTAGCAGATCCCTCTGGAGCTGTGAAGACATATGTTGCGGACCAAACTCAGATATTCTGTAAGAATATTATCCATTCTTATCTACTGAGCCATCATTTTGGTAGACTAAAACACTTTCCACAAGTGGTATTGTTAGGTTACAGTGAATAGCCAGATGGACATCTTCTTGGCTCTGAATGTGTATATTGAATTTTATGTTGTCATTATATTCCGATTTATTCTACTTTGGATAACCAAAGATTAGTTAAAAATATTCAGAGTTTAATAATCATCATAAGAGTTGCTAATGTTACCTGTTACTAGTTTGCATATATCATTGATCAAATCCATCTTGCCCCACACACTTTGTAGCACATCCTGCTGGTATAGCAAGGTCCAGGTTGAAGTTCATTGAAAAGAGTTAGCAAGTGATATGTCTGGGCCTTAGGCTGATCAGCCTAAAACTATTGTAAGCATCTGTGTGTCTCTGCGGGTCTGTGGGTCTGTGGGTCTGTGGGCCTAAACCTTGAGGTTAGGCCTGAAAGTCCGGGCCAGAAACCTCGAACAACAAATGGCAGCCCAATGTGGGGCATATACATGATATACACCCACATGAAGCTGGAGAAAGCTTAAAAATGGTCTAGAGCCCAAAGCAGTTTCTGAGTTGTGTCTCTTATGTGAGCTGTGGTACAGAGAGATGCCCCGATGAGGCATGTGGGCTTGGGCTACAATGACGGGCTTTTGGAGTGCAGCTTAAGGTGTAAAATGGCTTGTTCCTCAAGTCTCACAGGAGCCTCAATATGAGCAAAACGTTGTAAATGATGTATTTAAGGTTTCTGTTCATAAGGACAAAAAGGAAACAGAATCAAAGATGGCTTCATAGTAGTGGTGTTTTCTTGGATCAGCTCTGTTTGCTTGAGGCAAACTAAGGCTTGACTTTTTTAAGAGAAGCTTCCTGATTCAGCCTCAGAGGCAAAACACTTGTGAGTTTTTTTAAGAGGCCCTGCTGCCTAACACTTAAATGGAGTTAATGAGCAGCAGATGGCAAAGCTTTTCTTGGTGATTATATGGACCCTAAAATTCCCCAGAGTACCTGGCCTAAAAAACTAAATTCAATGAAATTAGACTAGGAGCTGGGTGGAGCCATCCACCTATCCTACCAATGTTGAATCCTGGCAGATTAAAGGTGTGTTCAGAAACAGAAAGAAATAGAAGAATCTGGGTGGAGTCAATCACCCTAGCCAAGCAAAGGTCAGAGAAAGAAAAAGTTAAGAAATAAATATACAGTAAAGACAGTTTTTTTTTTTTTTAAAAAAAAGTCTAAGTGGATTAGAGTGTGTTGAAAATATATATACATAGGCTTAGAGAAAGAGAAAAAAGGTAGAGAAAGCCCTTAAAAAAGAAATAGAGTAAAATAAATAAATAAATAAACAAATACACAAAGATGGAAAATATAAAGAATGTCTGGATACTGTATATTATTGTCTTATCTTTAAGCTTCTTGACTGAAAATAAAGTAGTAAAAGCTGCTAAAAGACAGTTGATTATAAATGCTATTGGATTAATTCAACCTATATATTTTGTAAATGAGTGGACTTTAAAACTAAAATCCAAAGATATATTACTTTGGAGAAGAGTTTTTCTTTTTATTTTCATAAAAAATGAGAGGCTGTGGATTTATTCCTAGATAAAGTTTGATAGAGAAAGACCCCCTGAGAAATCTTCATTGGAAATGGATGGTCCAGATGATTCAGCATTTCAGAGCACCTCTGTTGAAGTTTCCCGAGCTCTATATCCAGAACAATTTCAAGGAGACTGGCTGAGAGAATCAGCCTTACAGACTACTCCACTAAAGACTTGTGCATAACCCTACATTTTTCTTTGGATTCCCGTGGGATTACCAACACCCCCATTCAGCAGGAAATAGCCCAGAGAACGACGTTCACATTTCCACAATATGGATTGTGGATGTTCGTGTTTATTTTCATTGTTGTTTATAAGTTGTTATAGATAAGGGGGGAAAGAATATTAGATTTGGAGTTCTTTTTGTTTTAAAAAGAGAAAAGGGGATATGTGGGAGATTATGTTGTTCCATTGTAAATAATTGTCCCACCCACAGGCTTAGTAAAAAGCACTGATTGGCCAAAGGCAGACAAGACAGGAAGTGAGGGCAGGGCTACCAGACTAGGAGAACTCTAGGAACAGGAAGAACAGAGCAGAATGCCAGAGAGAAGCCAGAAGAAGCAGAGGACAACTTTGCTGCTCCGAGAAAAGGTACTGAGCTTCATGGCTGAAGGATGAGTCATGGGTTAGATTAAGGGGAAAGAGTTAGCAAGTTATATGCCTGGGCCTTAGGCTGATCAGCCTAAAACTATTGTAAGCATCTGTGTGTCTCTATGGGTCTGTGGGTCTGCGGGCCTAAACCTTGAGGTTAGGCCCAAAAGACCGGGCCGGAAACCTCATACAACAGTCTATTAAACCTATCACACAGTTGGACAATTATTTCCAATGTTGTCTTCAGTTTTGACTAGGTCATTAAGTATTAGTCAATGAGATGTGGGCAGGAGAAATATACTCCCCAGAGCCTGTCTCACAGCACCTCTCCTGTGATCTGCACCTTGCCTACTGGCTGGATGCGGACACCTTGACACCTAGAAGGACTCTGGAAACTATGAATGGAAGATAACTGTGCCATCTTGGAATCCCAAACTGAGTGGAGCTCAGCATCCATCTGTGGCAACACTAGCCAATTGGACTTCATTTGGTGGATAAGATTCGATAATGTTATATTATTAGGACTTCTGAATTGATCTGCTTTTTGGAAGCTCAGAATTCCAAATCAGTTATTTATCTCCTTGCTGTTTAGTTCCCACTTCTGGGCATGTGTAGGTCAGGGCCACGTTATAAAAGGAGTTAAACAATTATGCAAAGAAGGACTAGGCCACCAACTTCATACAGATGTAAGTAAAGGGTGTCTAATGTGGGAGAGATTTGGAGTAAAAATGTAGACTCCTATTTGAAGCAGTTTTATTTATTTTTACTTAAAATTTTGTTGCCATAGGCATTGCTGCTCCCTCCCTGTGTCTTCTCCCAGTCTTCCTCCAGCCTTCCCACCCCCACCCCATTCACTTCCCAGAGAGGGCAAAGAATCCTAAGTCAGTTTGATCTGACATATCCAGTTGAGGTAGAAGTCCTTCCCCCAAGTATCAAGGCTGAGAAAGGTGTTTTCCCGCTGGGCATGGGCTTTGACAAGCCAGTTCAGGGACCCGGGATAGATTCTGGTCTTACTACAAAAGGCTCCAGGAACTGCCCATGCCTTTTGACTGTCATCTACATTCAGGGGTCCAGATCCATTCCATGGAGGTGTGTCAGCTGTTGTTTTAGAGTCTGTGACCTCCCAACAGCACAGAACTGCCTACTCCATGGGTCTCCCCATCAAGATCCGGATCCTTCCTCTCCTGCAATCTCTTTTTCCCTCTCTTCACTTCATCTGAACCGGTAGCTCTGCTTCTTATTTAGCTATGCATCTCTGCATCTGCCTCCATCAGCTGCTGGATGAAGGTTCTATAATGGAAATTAGGGTGGTCCTTCATATGATAATAAGGAAAGACCAGTTTAGGCACTCTCTCTACTGTTGCTTGGAGTCCTAGCTGGGCTTGCTCATCTTGTGGGTTCTTAAGTGTTTCCTAGCATCAGATTTCTCTTTAATTCCATAATGGCTTCCTCTACTAGAATATCCACTTCTTTGCTCTCCCTCTCTATTGCCCGCTCTCACTCTACCTTCCCATTCTCTCATGTTCTCTTCTCACTCCCTCTTGCTCCCCTTGCTCTATATGATCACAATTTTCTCAGGATATCTTCTCTAGGGGAATGTATGTCTGTCTGTCTTAAATTTCTCCTGTTACCTAGCTGCTGCTGCTTCTCTCTCTCTCTCTCTCTCTCTCTCTCTCTCTCTCTCTCTTGCTCTCTTTCTCCCCCCCCTCTCTCTCTCTCTCTCTCTCTCTCTGTATTGTAGCCTGGTTATATTTTGCTTTATGTCTGAAATCCACTTATGAGTGAGTACATACCATGTTTGTCTTTTCTATGTCTGTGTTACCTCACTCAGGATGATACTCTCTAGATCCATCCATTTGCCTGCAAGTTTTAGGATATCTTTATCTATCTATCTATCTATCTATCTGTCTGTCTGTCTGTCTGTCTGTCTGTCTGTCTATCTATTATGCTGAGTAATACTCTACTGTGTAAATGTATCACAATCTTTTAATCCATTCTTCAGCTGAGACGTATCTAGGTTGTTTCTTAGGTTCTGCCAATTATGAATAATGCTGCTATGAACATAGTTGGTATTGCTGGATCATTGGGAAGATTGATTCCCAATTTTATGAGAAACCACCATACTGCTTTCCAGAGTGGCTGTACAAGTTTACACTCCCACCAGCAATGGAGGAGTGTTCCCCTTGCTCTCCATCCTCTCCAGTATAGGCTGTCATCTCTGTTTTTGATCTTAGCCATTCTGACAGGTATAAGATCATATCTCAGAGTTATTTTGATTTGCATTTCTCAGATGACTAAAGATGTTGAGTAATTCTTTAAGTGTCTTTCAGCCATTTAAGATTCTTCTGTTGAAAATTCCCTACATAGCTTTGTACTCCATTTTCCAGTTTGGTTCTTTGGTTTTTTGATTTCTAGTTTCTTGAGTTCTCTTTGTATTTTAGAGATCAGTCCTCTGTCTGATGCAAAGTTGATGAAACATTTTTCCCATTCTGTAGACTATCATTTTGACTTATTGACCACATCTTTTGCCTTAAGGAAGTTCTTGAGTTTCAGAAGGTCCCATTTATTGATTATTGAACTAAGTGTCTGTGCTACTGGTATTATATTTAGAAAGTGGTCTACTGTGCCAAACACACTCAAGAGTATTTTCCACTTTTTTCCTATCAGATTCAGTGTAACTAGATTTAAGTTGAGGTGTCTTTGACCCACTTGGATTTAAGTTTTATGCAGGGTGATAAATGTAGGCGGAGTTTACCCACAAGGACACCAATATCAGATAGATATTTATTAAAATATAAACCAACACTCACGGTACAGGTAATAGATTACAGTGGCACCTGAATAGGAACCGGAGTCTGCGATGGGATCCTCCCTCCAGCAGCCAGGAACCAGGAAGAGAGCCTCCCAGCGTCCCAGCAGCCCCTTATCAATGGGTTTGGCCACACCCCCTCCAGGAGCCCGGGATTCTGGATAAGCTTCCTTGGACCCCATCAGCTGACACCTGAATCCCACAACAGATAAATAAGGATCTATTTGCATTTTTTTTACATACCACAGTCCAGTTATGCCAGCACCATTTGTTGAAGATACTGTCATTTCCATTGTATATTTTTTGTCTCTTTGTCAAAAATCAGGTGTTTTTAGGTGTGCGGATTAATGTCAGAGTCTTCAACTCAATTCCATTGATCCACAAGTCTGTTCTTATGCCAGTACCAAGCAGTTTGTATTACTGTAGCTTTATAGTAGAGCTTGAAGCCAGTGGTAGTGATGCTTCCAGAAGTTCTATTATTAAACAGGATTGTTTTTAGCAATTCTGTTTTTTTGGTTATTCTATATAAGGTCAAGCTTTGTTCTTTCAAGGTCTGTGAAGAATTGTGTTGAGATTTTGATGGGAATTGCATTGAATCTGTAGATTGCTTTTGGTAAAATTGCCATTTTTCCTATTTGATCCTACCTATCCAGGAGCATGGGGGATCTTTGCATTTTCTGATATCCTCTTCAATTTCTTTCTTCAAAGCTTTAAAGTTCTTGTCATATAGGTCTGCCACTTCTTTGGTTAGAGTTACCCCAAGATATTTAATGCTATTTGTAGCTATTATAAAGGGTGATGTTTCCCTGATTTCTTTTCAGCTCTTCTATCATTTGTATATAGGAAGGCTATTGAATTTTTGAATTAATCTTGTACCATGATACATTCCTGGAGATGTTTGTCAGCTGTAGGAGTTCCCTGGTAGAATTTTAGGGGTCACTTATGTATACTATCATATCATTTGCAAATAGTCATAGTTTGACTTCTTCCTCTCCAATTTGTATCCCCTTAATCTCCTTTTGTTCTCTTATTGCTTTAGTTCAGACTTTGAAAACTATATTGAATAGATATGGGGAGAGAGGACAGCCTTTCTTGTTCCTGATCTTAGTGGAATTGCATTGAGTTTCTCTCCATTTAGTTTAATGTTGGCTGACAGCTTGCTGTATATTGCCTTCATTATGTTTAGGTATTTTTCCTGTATTCCTGATCTCTCCAGGACTTTTATCATGAAGGGTATCAGATTTTGGAAAAGGCTTTTTCAGAATCTAATGCAATGATCATGTGTTTGTTTTTTCTTTTTTTTTTTTTTTCTTTCGGGTTATTTACATGATGGATGACATTAGCAGTTTTTGTGTCTTCTCAGGGATGAAGCCTACTTGATCAGGGTGGATGATTTTTTTAAAAATATATATTCTTGAACTTGGTTCACCAGTACCTTATTGAGCGTTTTTGCAAAACTGTTAACAAGGGAGATTGGTCTGTAATTCTCTTTCTTTGCTGCATATTTGTGTGGCTTGGGTATCAGAGTGACTGTAGCCTCATAAAAAGAGTTTGGTAATGTTCCTTTAGTTTCTATTGTGAGGAACAATTTGAGAACTATTGGTATTAGCTCTTCTTTGAATGTCTGGCAGAATTCTGCACTGAAACCAGCTGGCCCTGGGCTTTTTGTTTGGTTGGGGGACTTTTAATGACAGCTTTTATTTCCTTAGGGGTTATAAGTCTATTTAGGTCATTTATCTGGTCTTGATATAATTTTGGTAAGTGGTACCTGTCCAGAAAGCTGTCTATTTTTTTTTTTTTTTTAAAGATTTTCCAGTTTTGTGGAGTACAGGTTTTTGAAGTTTGACCTAATGATTATCTGTGTTTTCTCGATGTCTGTTGTTATGTCCCCCCTTTCATTTATGATTTTGGTAATTTGGATACTCTTTCTGCCTTTTTGTTAGTTTGGATAATGGTTCGTCTATACTGTTGACTTTCTCAAAGAACTAACTCTTTGATTCATTGATTCCTTTTATTGTTCTTTTCATTTCAATTTTATTAATTTCACCCCTGAGATTGATTATTTCCTGCTGACTAGTCCTTCTAGGTGAGTTTGTTGAAGCAGTTTTTATAAGAAGCATGTTCTCATTTCTCTATGTATTTAGCAAACACACAGCCTTGAACACAGCATCAGAGAAGCTTTGAACCTGGAATCTGTTTCTGAGGGTAAAGAAGGTGTCTTCCAATCAAAAGGAATGCCTAGGTGACACATGTTAATCTCCCTGAGGGTTAGTAACTCCATTATAATTGAAATGCCACCACTTTTCAGTGTTTTGGGGTCCTGTGATTCAGTCATTTCTATTGTAGTCTTTTTATGTGTCAATTTCTGGTCCACTATGATAAAGTATTTGAAATTCTGATATTGAATTTCATCACCTCATGAGACTTTCCCATTTAGAGGCATGGCTCATTTGCTCCTGCCAAAGTTTCAGCTTCTAAAATTCAGATGCAGAGATTTAGAACCAGTGGCAATCTGGACAGATGTCAGCGGGTGAGGGCTTTCCACAGCCAGTTCTCGTAAAGCACATGTCCACACTGCACTGCTGTTCCTAATCCACAAATAAAGCACAGATCTGACCGTGATCATCGGCAGAGACTCATGTCCAAAGGCACATATTTTATTCAAATAACCTCACAGTGCTCTGTGGGAAATACTATTTTCATTATGTTTGCAAACATGTTAGCATTCATTAAAATGTGCACTGCCTTCAAGAAAGATTCATGGTGAGTGCTTCCTGTTGAAAGACACATTTGTAACAGTTTTTGTGAAGCAGAAGTTTACACTACTGAAGGTTTGAAGTGTGTAATATTTTATGCCATTTTCTCACTGGGAGAGGTTTGGAGTAGAGGAATCTGGGATGCTTTGCATTTCTACGCTGGTCTCAGAGGGCCGGCACTTCAGTAGGCTTTGAAGTGTGTCCATGTATCCTTTGTGAGTGCCTGTGCACATCATATCTGTCATCTTGTCATGAGGAAAGGGACCATGGGCTCCAGCTCAGGTAGAGTCTGGAAATGGAGTTTTGCCTTTCTCAGCTGGAGCCTGGGAGTAAACAGTAAACACTTGCAGCCTTTCTTCTTGGAACACATGATGGGTCTGAAGAGAACTCATTAAGCAAACATTTTAGAGTGACAGTTATAAACCACAGAATTTGAGACCTGGAAGAAAATCAAAACCTTATTTGATTCCCACCCATCCCAGAATGCTGTCTGATTGTCTTTCTGTACCGGGCATGGCATCTGCTTTAGTGCACATGTCCTTCCCTTCTTTCTTGTTTCCCTTACACTGTTCTCTGACTCTGCCTAGGTCTTCTCATCATTCCATCTGCTGAGAAAATGTCTTCTCTTCCTCCACATCATGCATTTTTAGTGCCTTCTGCAAACTCTATTTTGCAACAGATGATTTGATTCTAAAAACTTGAACACAAAGAGTGCTTTAGAATTGAACATAGTTTGTATGTAGACTTATGTCATATTCCTAAAGTTCTTTATAGTAACAGAATATCCTAGCTTTAGAGAGATGGAGAGTTTCTTCCAGGTACAGAACATTCATATAAAGACACAAGTTAATAAACTGTGACTAAAATTTAGCTAAACATTGCTTTCTAAAGTGAATGTGGTGCTCATAGCCGTGCGTGCTGTAGACATGCATAGGCAGTAATGAAGCAAGAGACCACAGACTGAAATCTCCAAAACTGTGAACCAAAATAGACCATTCTGATTTTTAAGTAATCTCCTGAGTTTTGTTACAATTATAAAAAAATATGCAGCTATAGCCTTACCGCATCTCTATTTCAATGTAAATAAAAGGAATGAAAGTCAACTATTTCAAAACTGGTTGGGATTAAAGATGAGTTGGACCATCAATGTCCTTAAATATTTAAATTCAAATGGATAAGAGTTAATCACCATCCCGTGCTCAGGCATAGTAATCATTTGTTCTTAAAAGCTAAGCAAGGTGACAATTACATCTTTGCTTAAGGAAAGCCTTGAAAACTAAGACTACACTGTTCTATTATGAAACTGCATCATCCACATTTGTATATAGCGTTTAGGGAGGACAGCCAGTTTAGGAGGTGGGCTGATGATCAACAGAAGAAAATCTTAGGCTTAGGAGACTGTTTCTAGGAAGAGGCTAAGGTCATGGATGAGGTCAATGACGTATAGAATCTCTTGTTATGCTTGTTCATCCTGAAGAATTTTAAATGGACTGAAAAATTGTTTGCTTCTCTAGCAATGCTTGGTAAAAAATTATTCACAGCACTGAGAAAGTCTGTAAAGTCTCTCCTCTCATTTTGAAAAGGATTACAGTTCTGACTTGGAGTTCTAGGGAGCCATAAGGGATATGATCTCTGAGAATCTCGGACATACACTTCATATGCAGTAGGACCTGTGTGTTAGTGGCTCTTCTTAGACCCGTCTACAGTGGCAGTTCATCAACTGGCATATCATTGACTCACCTCTGCCCTCTTCATCACATTCCAGGAAATCTAGAGCCAGAGGTAGTGTGGTTGTATCTCCTCCTTAGAGTTTTAAGTGATTTTGATTATCTTGTTTCTGTGTGTCACAAAGCATGCAGCCCCTTTCATTCCTCAGTGCTTATGAATATCAGAAAACTTTGTCCTATGGTGGGATATGGCACATTGAAATGAATATGGATTCAATCTAGCCATTCTCTCTTGCCCTACAAGGCACAAAGTCTGAGGATAATCTAACTGAACAATTCATTCCAAGCCAAGCAAGGCTAGTGACTTCTGGTGGTCGGAGTAATATTCTGACTCAATTTGAAGGTGGTTCCAACAGTAGAATAGAAAAGTAGGAATTGCAGACTATACATAACATTGTAGTGGGAAAAGAGCCAAGAAAGTCTCTGCCTCTGTTTCTCATTTAAGTAGATGAATCAGAAGCTCACAGAAGTAAGGTAAAATTTCCAATGTAATTCAGTGAAATAACCTGAAAATTAGTGTTTGTCTGGATTCTTTCTCTCTACTTCCTTCCTTCCCTCCCTTCCCTCCTTTGTCTCTTAGAAGCAGATGGTTTTTGAAGACTGGCCATAGGGATCCCAGATCACAGAATATGAGCATCTCAATGTTTCTATCCCAGATGTCCAAGGTCCTGGTCTTTGCCCTTTGTGTTTTCTGTCTTAATGCTGACCATCAAATAGCTAAACACTCTCTGTCAGGAGTATTGCATTCCTTGAGAAACATCATAGTAATATTATACCTAACTAATGATAAAATTAAAGAAATCCAGGGCTCATTGGATATTTATTGAGTACATGACAGACATTGTGCTGGTTGCTATGGATACAGCAGTGGACAATATATAGTGTCTGTCACAAAGGAGAAGCTCACAATCTAGTGGGAAAATAGATTTATAAATAATTATAATTATATCTCAAATAAATATTGAAATATGGAATATAGCATAATCTTAATAGTTGGAATATAATTGGGAACATCTATATTCATTAATATAGTTTTTATTATTTACTCCTATAGAAAAAATTATTTATTGACCACTTTCCCCCTGTACTCTTCTGCCATGTAACAAAATTGTATTAATATTGATTAAAATTATATCTAAAGTAATTTATAGAATATTTAAAGGGACACTCAGTTAGAAGACAAAAGGACCCAATAGCTACCTAAGAATGGGTAAAGAGACATTTTGCTATTGATTTTTTGGTGAGAGAATTTGCATACTATCATTCTTGTGAAGGATAGCACTATTATGTTAACTAGAAGCGTGTGTTTTCCTTTTCAAAAAGATTTACTTTATTTTAATTATGTTTGTATGAGTTTGTATCTCTGAATGCATGAGAATGGAGGTATCTGCCCAGTCCACTGGAGATCGAAGCAGTTAACACCCAATATGAGTACTGGGAATGGAAGCAGGCTTCTCTGCAAGAATTGCAACAGCACTTTTAACTTCCCCTCCCCCACCAGCTGCCCCAGGGGCTTATTTTTTATTTAGAAGGTACACAAGGTTAAAGAAATGTGTACGAGTGTAGCATATTTAAGGATGGGGCTGTGACCGTATGGTGGGAAATCTGCTAAGCTGGTTGGAGGAGTATTTCCCAGAATCCTCTCAACTACCCCTTTCCTGTTTAGCAATATGTTGTCAGGTGAGGAAGGCCAATGAAACAGTCGGTCGTGTTCTGAAGTTACTGACAGTGCTGGTCAGCTCTGGAGCTCAGGAACCTGGAGACTGAAATGCGACTCACTTTGTGGGCATAATGACGTCTCCTTTTCCAGCATCTACTGACTCTGAGCCAGGAGCAGATACTCAGACCAACTTCCTCTGCAGATCACCTGTGCATGCCATCAAGGATGAGGGCAGCCCATAGGCACAGGCTTCAGCTTGTCTTCTCTGAGCCCTGGAACCTTTTTTTCTGGCCATATGTTCTACTAACCCAAAGTGAGCTCTGGACTGGACTTCATCAGCCCCGTGCAGTATAAGGCCCAGTTCTTGTTATGAATCCACTATCCCTGTCAGGCCCCATACTCTAATTCTTGAAGAAGTACTTACATGCTCAGGTCAAGAACTCAGTGCTCATAATGTTTATATTTCATATTTGTATATTTGTCATCTCAGCCCTTAAAGTGAATTTTAGATGCAGTTTTCAGCACCAGTAGAGTTCTTATTGAACTTCTTGCTCTCTGTCAACTGGTGAGCGTGTGATTTGTATGTTCATCCATGGACGATTAGCACAATTTTAGTTAGTCATGTGACTGTCACTATCAATTCATTGAATAACACTTTCCTTTTTCTCACAAAGGTTAGTGAGAGAATATAAAAAAAAAACTTTGATCATGGTCAGATAAACTTTATTATATTTTTGAGACTTCATAGAGTACTAATAATACTTATAATAATAATAATAATGATAGTTACTTTAACATGTTAGGAAACCAACCCTGTGCCCTAGCAACTAATTTAATAATCTGTTGTTTAGTATTTTAGCATTTATAGGTGCATTTTGAACTGTGATTAACGTCTTATACCCTACTGGATGTCCTAGGGTTCATACTCTCATTTTCTACTCTGTATTCAAAAATTAAAATGGTTCAGCTGGAAAAATGACTCAACCAGGAAAGTACTTGACCTACAAGCATGAAAATCCAAGTTTGGATCCCTAGTGCTTATGTAAAAGCCGCCCCCAATACTGTAAGTCTACAACCCCTGTGCTGAGGAGGGTGAAAACCGGAGGGTCCCTGGAACTTCCTGTTGAGCCAGTCAACTAGTCAGGGAGCACTAGGTTCAGTGAGGGATTATCACAAAAAGTCATACGGAAAGTGATAAAGACACTAGTTTGCTCTCTGGTCTTCACATGCATGGACATACACATTTATACATAATAAACATACATTGTGTACACACACATATGCACTTTGCAATAGACCCGTGCAATAGAATAAAAGTGATATGTTCCTGTCTGAAATCTTAGAAATCTTTCCTAGAAAATTTTATACCTATTAGTATTTCTTCCCATTTATCCGCTCCATCTCTGAGATGCTGCTTGTTTAAAACGATGGACTTCAGCTCTAGAGCTTTGGAACATCCCTTTATGATTTTGCTTCATTTCCCTGGTCTCATAGATCTTTTTTACAGAGAAGAAGGAAGTAAATTTGGAAATGAGAATTTTGCTTTCCTCTATAGACCAATTAGCTTAGCCCTCCAATGTTAAGACTGTCCCCTTTGGTGTTACATTTTTCGGCAATGTAATATTTGTTCAATGTTTATGTAGAAGTTACATAAGTTGCAAGAAAATATATAGTTTCTTCTATTGACATTTCTTTCTTAACGGCAATATGTTCTTTGGATTTAAACCCATCTGGTGGATTTGTGATATGTACTTGTCTGGTACCATAACATTTATACTTCTTGAGCAAGCCAATAAAAATATTAAAATAGCTTAAATAAAATTGAGAAAGTTATTACTCTGATAACAAAAATGCCTACCATCACTGAAAAATCCGTTGAAAAGAAAAAACAGTTTTAAAACAATTAAATAATAGTTATTATTATTTAATTAATGTTTCAAAAATAGAATAAAATTTGTATGTTTCTAAAACCTTTATCCTTCATGCTGGCCCTGCTCTGTCTTGGGTCTTTTTAACAGGAAGTACTGTTTCCAGACTTGTGTAGCCAAGAATCATCTGTTATCTGTTGAATGTTATAGATTCCAGGGACATCCTCTTAGAAATTGTGACTTTAAATTTAGAGTGATCTTAGATGCTGCATTCTTACTAGCTCAGATTATCAAGTGAACTTGGAAAACTGAAACAAACAAACATTGAGGATGGTCTGATCTGCCTGTGAAATCAAGGTCTAAGCATTACTAACTATTAAACTCAAACACCTTCTTGAAAATTATTTTCACCAGCTCTAAAATGGAAGTGTTAGCATCTTCTACAACAATGTTTATACATATTCAATGCTAATGGTATAGGCATGTTAGTTACATGTCTTTCTACTATGACTACATACCCTGAAATGAAGAACTTGGGAGAAAAAGGGTGGATTTTGTCTCACTGTTTCAGAATATCACAGCATGTACCAGCGACTTTCACATGCCCAAGAGCAACATTACAATTGTTATATTTCCTCTGCAGTAAAGGAATACTAAAATATGTTTTAGTAGATTTTCCCTTATACCTAAAAAGGAGGAAGCCTATAATTCATTTTTGAGCCTCTCTGTAGCTAAAAACTTATCTCAAGTGTGGAACCCAGCCAGCAGCATCAAGATGATCTGAGATTTCCTAGAAATACAAGTTCTCAGTCGCTGCCCCGGATTACTACACTAGAAACCTGGGGTGAGATCACACACAACTATTCTCCTTTTAACAAAACTCTTTGGTGAGCCTGATGAACTCTAGTTGAGAACCCCTGGTTTTATTCCAGCTGTTTCCCTTTCCCATCTGTTCCACAGTCTTCCTGCTCTCATTAAAGAAAAACCAGCTCTCAGTTCTTCAGGTCATTCTGTATTCCCTGTATTTAAGATAACAGTAATCCTGAAGTTTTGCTTACTTGTAATCATCAGCCCCACACCAGTCATTGTTGTGGCTGTCTCTTGGGTCCCCTGCATGCGTTACTACAACGATCTGGTAGCTATCATTCTGCTTTCACTCTGGCAAGTCTGATGACTGTTCTTAACATTGAACCTGGAGTAATACTTTCAATAGAAGCCTGACTATATCATACACACAGGGTTCTCTGTAAACACATTGACACCATCACACCCTTTCTGTAACTACAAGCTAGATCCCCAGAACCCACAGAGCTTCGAATTCCTATCACAGAAGATCCAGACTAAATACCAAGACCAATATTTTAAAGGGGCATCGTTCAACTTTACTTGAAATCATTGGCTTCTATATCAATAGAGTTGCAGCTGTTTCTGAAATTTTCATGACCCCATGACTCTCTAAAATTTGCTACCAAACCTAAGGAAGAGTTGCTAGTAACTCCATCTGCCCTCCACTTTTTAAACTCTGTTGATAGATGCCTTCATAAACATTCATGTATCTAGAAATCTTTTCCTAAGGTGTTGTGGTGCACTTGGTTTGGGGTCAAGAATTGGGGTTGCCTCTATGCTTAGGGTCCTGCTATTTCCCATTGGGGAAGGGGGCCAGAAGATGTGGAAATAAGGACACAGCCTCCAGATACAGGTTGAAACAAGCAAGTCCAATTTTATTATGGAGGGAAAACCTTGAATACACTTTTCCCAGACTCTCCTCCCAGCCAGGGGAAAGGGTTCCGATTTGCTGGTATCTGTGGTGTCAGGCGGTGGTTTCTCCCTGATCTAGGAATGTTGTATCAGGACGCTGCCCTCTTCAAGACCCCAGGCTCAGACCCCAGGTTGGCTTATATAGAAGTGCTTTGGAGCAGGCACTGATTATCACCAGTTTGTACTGGCTGAGGCCCGGCTGGTCTTCGGGCCCCTTAGAAGCCACTACACCAATGGAGTAGTCTCTCCTTTGCTGATCAAAAGTTTACTTGCCTGCCACATTCCCTTTACTTCTTGAGTTCCAGGCTCTTCCACATTTTTGCGTGAACTCTGCTCCTCCGTCCAGAGTGCCTTTCTAGCTGTCCTGTAGGTTTGCTGCCTTTGAATGCTATTTTCTCCTTCTGTGCTCCTCATGATAACTTCCCAGGTGACCATTCACCTCCATTAGTTCTTCTCACAAGTGTTATCTTTTAAAAATGTGCTTTCCCCTGGATATCCAATCTAAGAACAACACCTACCTCCAGCACAGGTAGATGAGACGGGGGAGAATCATTTTCATTTAGAAGGAGAGGCAAAGTGAAGTCAAGGGAGGGAACGGATCAAGGTCTCACCATTTTTAAAACTTAAACCGGATGTTTATTTTATATAAAGTGTGTAGGGAAAGAATAAGGAAAAGGAAGGGGTATTTGCATGGACTACCCAGTGCTGGAAGACTAGAGGCTAATAAATTTCAAAATATATCATGCTCTTATAGAAGTTAGATTACATATTATTTTTCTTCTTAAAGAGACTGGTTAGGATAAAAAAAATTTTCAATTTGAAAAAAAAAAAACCACGGATGTTTTACTCTAACTCCTGATGAAAATCCTGGTTAGGACATTCAGGACAATCTGTACACATCCTAGTATAAAAACATTATAATGATAATTTTGTCTGAAATAAAATTACCCAATTCATTTCCTTATAGTTTATAGTATATTTTGTTAAGGGACTTACTTACTATTAGAAATCAACAGACTAAAGGGGACCTTGAATTTATAAAAATAATGAAATGGAATTAATAAGACGGTAATGGTTCAGTGGCTCTCCTTAACCCTTTATTAGGATATATTGATTGTTTTTCTGAATGAATGGCTGGAGGAGAGTGGTAAGAAAATCAATTTTATGTAGGAAACCGTCCAGTTTTTAGTATGAAGACTAAAGGTAAATCAACTGGAGCCAGAGCAATATTGAAAAAGCTTGGCGGAGCTGACTGGAAAAATAAAATGGACTTCGACATCTTTGTAACCTGGGCTATTTAGCCACAGGACTGTTCTCTCTTAAAGAAAACATCCAACTCTTAAGGAACAAAAATAAGATAACTCTCTTAAAGAAAAATGGACGGGACGATTCAGGAATAAGTGTAGTTGGAAATGGCAGAGGAAACACAAAGAACAGAATTGCCCTTTATCCAATTTAAAGACTGAGGAACAACCAGGAGGTTCTGAGATTCTTTGCTGGAAAAAATTGAAGAAAAAAAAATTGAAGGTTGAAGTTCTGGCCACAGTTCCTCTGCAAATGGGCTTTATATATTATCTGGGCACATATGGAGGGGAAGCAGGCTGGCTCTTTTGTTGTCCTCCCCCAAACCTCAAATGCTGTTTACCCCTCCCCTTCCCACTCTCTGAGGTTCTGCAGTGACACTGGTACATTACAGACTCTTCTATGTTCGTAGTTAGGCTTCTGCTTTGGATTATGAAGGTAACAGTCATTTGCTAGTTTCGCCTCCATTGGCTTATTTCACAGCATTCCTGTAAATCTTCACAAATGTAAATCTCATCATGTCTCTTCCCAGCCAAAGCCTTCACTAACTCTTCATCACATCCAGCAACACTTCCCAACATCTTTCCCCAGAACTGTCATAGGATGTGAATAGATATTAAAGACAAGTTGTGGAAAATTCTAAACTGAGATCAGCAACTGTCTTTGCAATAGGTTTTTCTCCAGGGTTTTAGTGGTATTGTTCACTGTGAGTCTACCCAAAGGGATGAATTATGAAAACGTAATGTTTTTGAGCTTGTTTGATTAGGAGACTCCGTTTTGCACATGGAATGCCTTGTAGGTTGCTGGTTCATAGTGTATGGTAAATTTGTAAGCAGAGCAAAGACAGAATTGGAATGATTTAGAGGTCCGGATCTTTTGTGTAAATATCCCATACATTCTACACTTGCTCTTTAGTCCATGCCTCATATATTTTTGAAATTTCCTCAGGTCTAGTCCTCTTGAATAACTTCTCTTCATTATTTCAGTCCCAGAATAGGAATCGCCTTCTTTTAGGTATTTCTCCCAGTTTGCATGTATTCCCTTCAGTTTGTAGAACTCTTTACCAGATATCATCACTTTACATAGAGTATTGTGCTGCATTAGACTTTTATAGAAGAAGCAAATGAATGGGGCTGAGAAAATTCAGCCAACTCTGTTTATAGAAACAACATATTTGATAGCTTTGTTTTCACTTTTAGATGTGTATAAAGAAGAAAAATATAATGGTAGTTACTTATAAGATATAGAGGAAGAACACAGTTTTGAAAGCTGTTTATCAGAATAAACAAGTACATGTTACAAGATACATTCAATTTTTGGTAGCAATGAAGATCTATTTTAAAAATAAGGTGATACATGTAATCAAGTAAGCTTTCAAGTAAACCAAAATGTAATACAAGATCTGGCACATGGACTAAAAATTGTAAATAACATGCATAAGCAAAAACTATTATGAAGAAAAATATTAAGCCATTTCCTAAAAGGTAAAGCATTATTACTGTGATGTGGAGAAGAGATAGGAATTTAGTTTAAAATAGTTCATGATCCTAAATGTGAGACCACAGAGAGCAGACTTATACAGACTTTATATACAGAAGCAAGATCCACAAAAGACACAGACATTAAGAGATAAGTTAGAGGGTATGAAAGTGAGAATTCTTTATAACTTGGGAAAATTAGGAGAGGTTAACTTTTAATCAAGACCTATAGAAGGTTTAAAAAATATAACATGAAAGAATCTTGCAAGATTGGAGGCCAGAAAAAAATACCTACTAAAGTAAAAAGAAATAAGGCTGGGCATGGTTTCCTCTAGAACATTACATTTTTAATTATAAAATTTAAAGGCAACATTTGGATCCCAAAGAATTTTATTTCTCCATTGTTTGTTTGATATGAAGGGAAGAAAAAGACACAACCAGATTTATATGCACCCAAACATATTTTACATGTTCTTTGCCAAAGGTTTTCTCAAAATTTTCTATCAAAATGGGAAATTAATCAATATGTAAATTCCAAGAATTATGTATGAACTGGCTCTGAATGTTATGACAACCATATTAATATAAACATAAGCACAGTATTTCACATAACAACACAACTCAAGTGAGTGAACTTTACCAAATATAATATTTAATTACCACATTTACTTATTTTCTTTATTTCTTATTTTTTATCTATTCATATGTGTGAATATATGTACTTGCATGCTTCTCCACCATGGCATGCATGTGGAGGTACTAATCTATTTTTAGGAAATTAAGAAAATAGCCACAGAAATCTAAAGTGTATGGACAGTGATTGTGGATGGTATTGTTGTTGCTGTTATTATTATTTGTAGAGAGCTGCGTGGCCGCACCTTAAAGATGGCGCTGGCTTCCGCCTTCCACCTTCCCTATGGTGAGCGCTCTCTGAGACAAACAACTCCTTATTTGGCTAAGGCTAAGCTCTTGGTTTGCTCCCGTGTACCTGGACCAATTGGCATGGCCCACGTGGGGCCCCGTGATTGGCAGTCCAGAAGGTATTTAGCTGGGAGCAGGTTCCCCAAGAAAGAAGAAGAAGCCATGTTCAAGGTTCCTGAATAAACTGCTGAGAGAAGAGCCTGGTGTTGCGTCATCCTTGTGGGCGAGGATGGGCGCGACAATTATTATTAGGAAACAAACCAAATGTACACAGAGTTGCTTTAATCAGTGTTCATAAGTTTGCCATATACTTCGGGGATGCTTAAATGTGTGCTTGACTGTCACAGACCTGGATTTGATTTCTTCTCCACTTGTTAGCTGAGTGAATGCGAATAAGTCATTTGATCCTGAATTCTACTTTCCTACATAAAAAGAGAGTGTCACCTGTCAGTGGTGGTGCATGCCTTTAATCCCAGCATACAGGAGAAGGCAGATGGATGTGGACCTCTGTGAGTTCAGTCTGGTCTAGAGAGAGATTTTCAGAACAGCTAGAGCTACAGTGAAACCATATCTTAAAACACACACACACACACACAGAGAGAGAGAGAGAGAGAGAGAGAGAGAGAGAGAGAGAGAGAGAGAGAGAGAGAGAGAGAGAGAGAGGAAAGACACAGAGAATTAATAGCATATATTTAGCCTATAGGATAACTTAACTAATGCCAGTTAATTGGGATAGCATATATAACATCTCTGATACAGAACAAATGGTGGTTATTTCCCATAGCTAAGGTATTAGAAAATGACCATGTTAGTTATAGTAGATAAGAGAATAGTTTCTTATGGATGGACTTGTTAGCAGGAGTCACTTGAGAATTGTTTTTTTCTTTCTTCTTTTTCTTCTCCCTCCTTCCAATGTTTGGCTTGGTAGCAGGTTCTACCGATGTTTTTTAATGCATCTGGACAGACAGTTCTGAACTCTGACCTGGCCACCCTTCCTGCCTGCACAAGGTTTCTCACTAGCCCCACGCCATTACCCATGCTCTAAGGGGCCCGATTGGTTCACAGATCTGCATGAACTTTCATATTGGCTAATCAGACCCAGGATTCTCTCTAAGACACTTCCCATCACCCCCAGAAGAGAACCCTTAACCGCCAAAGCTCTATTTGACCCACCTCACCTACAACTTTCCAACTTTGTCTCTCTCACACCTCCAGGTTAGCACATTTCAGCAACACTGGTCTTCTCCTCCTCAAATACCCCAAGCTCACCCCACCTCAGTGCATCTGCTCAGACCTTTCCTTCTGTCCAGAATGTTCTGTTACTGAGAACTAAGTCTAAACTCAAGTGACATTTCCATAAAGAGACTCTGAGACAGTCTCACAGTCGATGATTCCAAAGACACTCCCCCCCCCCGACTATTTCTTCACAACATTTACCTTTTAGCTTTCTTAATGACTATTTCTTGAGCAGACTGGCTCTTGTTCTCAAGTTCAACAGCATGGGCTATGTACTTCTAACAATTCCTGATGCACAGAGCACACCTCTGTTACATAGAGTAAGTATTTGTCAGCTGGTTCTTTTCCTTAGCCTGTCTCTCTGATTATTGTAGGTTTTACAATATAAAATAAAATAACAATGATGAATATTTGTAGATGGGAAATTGTACTTTATATATTTTTATTACTAATTCCGCATTTTGTTTATTTTCTTCTATAAATGTGTTCATTTTAGAATCTATGTTTTAAGATATCATAAAACCTGATAAGACATAAATTTGATGATACATCTCCATATATTTAGATGACAATTAGTCATAAAATATATATCAGTTTTTACTCAACTAGCCATGCTTAAGCAATGGATAATAATTAATATTTCTTGTCTGGATGATGATAATAAACGTGGTAATTAGAAAGCCCGAGTGCTTGTGCCTGCTCACACTGGGAATTGTGAGAGGCCTCTTCATTTTCTTTGTTACCTTTCTTTTATTGATGATCTTTGTCTGTTTTTCTGTAAAACAAGTGCAACATTTTCTGTGCACACGCGACACAGAAACTTTCACTATGGAGTTCTAGTATGGCCTCTGAATGGACCTGGAAATAGATATAATGCACTGGGGTGCAAACAAGTCTGTAATCCGGGGATGAAAGAGGAGATCCAGTTCAGAAAAATATTCCGAAAGCCTGAAACTAAAAAGGAGACGATTTTTTTCCTTCACAAAAAATAACACATGCCCTAGTTATTTTCCTACCAAGACCCACATGCTGTATTTAGTAGTTTTTTAAAAACTTACTTTTAGATTTACTACCTGTCTATTATTTAATTCATAGACGTTTCTGTTTTTATGCTCTGCCAAGCATTGCATTTAGCTCTAGGAAAGGACCGAGGGTAAACGATGGTTAACATCTGAGGGCAAAGAGTCCAGCCTATTCCAGAACCAGTGAAGAAAAATTCAAACCAGGCTGTCTCCTCATCAGGGTGGCCCCAGAAAACAAAAGCTAAAGCTACATTTGTGCTTCACCTCTGGTAGAGCTTCTGTTTCTGAAGAGTCTAAGCATGGAAAGGCATCTATTGTGGGAAGCCATCTATTTCTTTTTGTTGACTTTTTAGTGTTTTAATTCATCATTTCCCATTCACGGAGAATCAGGTTTTTGTGGGTGTTGGGGAAAAAAAAAGATCATTTTCTTTCTGGGAGAAGGTGCCCTGGGCTGGAAGGGTGCAGCAATTCATTACACTACAGCCTCCGTCTTTCCTCCACTTTTCAAAATTAGCTTTGCTGTGACTTTTTTTGACCTGCCTCCACTCTGTTTCAGATTTGTATACTCGTGTTTCATGTATCAGTGATGATTCCAATTACACGCTAGGTAACAAGAGTTTAATAAAATGTGGCAATAAATTGTGGAAAGACATCATGCATGGGAAAAAATGTATTAAGAAATGTGTTCCAGGTAGGGCTCCCAGTATTAAATGACTAATCACTTACACACACACACACACACACACACACACACACACACACACACACACACACACACACAAATTGGAGGTTTTACTTTGTGAAACTTGGCCTTTCAAAGCTACAATGCTAAGCAGTGCCTTCCAGCTGGGCCTGTCAGAAACATGTGGCAGTGGTTTCTTTTTACAGAGAACCTTTCATGTCCTTAGTGGCCCTTCAGTAGAGAGGAAGGAAGGAGAACTCCTTGTTAAAAGCTCATGTTTTGCTGATTTCACTGATAAATGTTAATAAAAAGTATGGGCAATATTTTGTTTTCAGTAAAGTCTAGTGGTCAAAGGGGCCCAGAATTGAATCCATTCAATATGTGAACTTAGGGAAGGTTCTTACTGTGAAGCATGCTATGGCCATGCCAAGGATAATAGGCTCATATTTGTGAAAAATAGTAATCCTCACCCTGTCCAGGGTGAGGCTCAGAGCCATAGCAAAGCCTTCCTCTGGTCCATGTGGAGATGTTGATAGGGTGTGCAGGAAATGGCCACCATAGCTTTCTCCTTCCCAGATGTTTGTAGCCTGAAGGTATTTGTCCCCTATAGAGACTGCACCTACCAAGATTAACTAAACCAGCCTCCTAAGGTCATAAACCCCTCTTTGTTGATCTCTATGAAGTAAGCTTTTCTCTTTGTTCAGGTGTGTGAAGTATCCTTGCCTCTCTATTCAACTCTGTATAACAAATAGGTGGTGCTGTGATTTTTTTTTTTTAAGCTGAGCATCCACTCCACAAACCTCAGCTTTTTTTATTGTGAAGATGTCCGTCATTTCTTCATTCTCTTGCTGCCCTTAGTCAGATACGTTCCTTGAGTTGCAGAAGGACTTAGCATTTTACATGTCTCTTGCTATTTATTTTGCATCAGGGTGTTTCTGTGTAGCTCAGGCTCATCTTCAACTGAGAATCCTGCTTTCTCCTCTTGAGTAGTGGAATCAAATGTGGATATCAAGTCTGTATAGCTATACCCCAGTTTCTCACCGTCAAGCAGGAATGGGGATATATTCTTTACTGAGAAGTTTCAGAATCTCAATAATTAAAAAAAAAAAAATCGAAATGCAAAGCACTTAACCCAATGGGAAAAGCAGGGTAAACACTCAATAAGAACATTATTATATATAAAAAGTCAAAGTTAAGATGTGAATAGGAATACACGTTCTTTTTAATTGTTTGCTGGTTGGTGATAGAGTTTTGTCCTAGAGACTCATATATACTGAGCATGTTTTCTGCTCCTGGTCTATATTGTTAGCCTGCTGAATACCTACATGTTGAGGACTATTTGTACATTGTGTGAAGATGTGTTGCTGTGATTGGTGTAATAAAATGATGAGCTGCCAATAGCTAGGCTGAAGAGGATAGGAGGTGGGGTTTCCAGGGAGAGAGAGGAGGGGGGGAGGAGGTGAAGGAGGAGAAGGAGGAGGAGGAGGAGGAGGAGGAGGAGGAGGAGGTGAAGGAGGAGAAGGAGGAGGAAGAGAAGGAGGATGATCTAGGTGCATGAGAGAAGTCGACAGCCATTATGGAGGAAAGCAGGATGCATGGTACAGAGATGAAGTAACAAGCCGTGTGAAGTAACAATCCACGCAGCAGAACACAGATTAAAAAATATGGGTTAATTTAAATTATAAGATCTAGTTAAAAACAAGCCTGGCTTTTATAATTAATAAGTCTCTGTGTTGTTATTTGGGGGCTGATGGTTCCAGCCAGAAAGTACTTGCTATACCATTTTTCACCCAATGTGGGTGGTAGATGACACATTTATCTAATGATTTTTTTAATCAATAAATCTTGGGAGTTAGATATTGGGGTAACAATCTGATTAGAAAAGTGGCAGAGAAGTGACCAGTGACCTTCTATTTCTCTGTTTCTTAATCCAAATCCAGAAACCCCTCCCTACTATTTCATGGGTCTCTTCTATGTCCTCTGTTGTCCAAAACCTCTATGGCTAATTTTGGTAAGTGATAGATAGCTCTACACTCTGATTCAAAGTAAATTTTATTGACAGTTTTCGGAGTGTCAGAGTGCAGTCAATATCCTACAACACCTATACATAATAACTCCAGAACAAAACCATAAAACATGCAATTTGGTAAAAGAGATGATGCATACTTGGCTTTTTTATTTCTGTATCACTCAAGATGGTTCATAAGATTTATTTCCCTACCAGTGTTAGCATCTGTTGGGCAGCCCTCCTCACCTTAACATCATCATTAGCTGTTGAGAAGTCCTCAGGTTTAGTATGCTGCCTCGGATGAAAGTCAAAACTATGACTTCTTATTTTATTTTGGAAGTCAACATCCAGAGACTACAGGAGATAAGGAACTCCCTGACAGATAATTGGTGTGGCCTCCTCTTTGTTCATGCTTCAAGCACGTTCTGAGAACCCATAGATGTCCTAGACTTCTTTTCTGTTCTTTGCTATTGGTAGCACGATTAGCAGGGAGGCCTCTGGACCTTGGACTCCAAGAACCCATCATCTACGTATGATTTTAACAACTCCTTTCCTCACTGGATAAAATACCTAGATAATGTATTTCATGGGAGGAAAGATTTATTTTGGCTCCTTGTATGAAAGGACAGAGTCCGTAATGGTGGGAAAGTATGGAAAGAGACGTGGGCCATGGATGTAGTAAGACCTTTCTTGAATCTTCAATATCTCCCCATCCCTTTAGGAACCCAGCACCTCCAGTTAGGTGCCCATTACTAAAGGTTCCACATATCCCCAGAACTCTATCATCTGTTCAAACACATCAAGCCTATGGAGGCCACTTTATATTTTAGTCATAATCCTTTGTGCTTTGAGAGAGCTATTAAGTTTTTCTGTACCTCTTGGTTCCTTTGTGTGTGGTGGCAATAAAGACACATTGGAGTGTAGCCCAGAGGATTAGAGAGTACATTTTGCAAAATGCCTAGGACAGTGCTTGCATAAGGCATTTAATGGAGACTAGTTAGTGGTACAATACTGATAATTTGTCAGGTTGGGTTGTAAGTCTGGGACATGTTTGTAAAATAGCTATTCTTTGTCATCAGAAAATTAAGACATAAAAGATTACCCAGTGACCACAGTCTTGAATGCTGAAGCATCAGAATTACTGTGTAAGAAATAAAGAAGTGGCGACGAAAGTTATTATCAGCTGTTGTGTGTTATTTTAATGATTAGATCATAGTTTAAAAGTAATTACACCCCTGAAACAAAATTATTTTTTTTCAGGAAGAGCTTGGAGCTTCTACTCCTTACTAATAGTTATAAGGAACCAACACTATTGAGGACTTGCTATGAGATCTGTGCATTCACAGTGGTTTTATGAATGGAACTTAGCACTTTGATTCTCACGGCCATCCAACGAGGTTGTTGATGTTCTTACTAGTTAACGTGAGAGATGATCATTTCCCATTCTCACGGCCATCCAATGAGGTTGTTGATGTTCTTACTAGTTAACGTGAGATGATCATTTCCCATTCCCATTCTCACGGCCATCCAATGAGGTTGTTGATGTTCTTACTAGTTAACATGAGAGATGATCATTTCCCATTCTCACGGCCATCCAATGAGGTTGTTGATGTTCTTACTAGTTAACGTGAGAGATGATCATTTCCCATTCTCACGGCCATCCAACGAGGTTGTTGATGTTCTTACTAGTTAACATGAGATGATCATTTCCCATTCTCATGGCCATCCAACGAGGTTGTTGATGTTCTTACTAGTTAACGTGAGAGATGATCATTTCCCATTCTCACGGCCATCCAATGAGGTTGTTGATGTTCTTACTAGTTAACGTGAGATGATCATTTCCCATTCCCATTCTCACGGCCATCCAATGAGGTTGTTGATGTTCTTACTAGTTAACATGAGAGATGATCATTTCCCATTCTCACGGCCATCCAATGAGGTTGTTGATGTTCTTACTAGTTAACGTGAGAGATGATCATTTCCCATTCTCACGGCCATCCAACGAGGTTGTTGATGTTCTTACTAGTTAACATGAGATGATCATTTCCCATTCTCATGGCCATCCAATGAGGTTGTTGATGTTCTTACTAGTTAACATGAGAGATGATCATTTCCCATTTTCCCCAGGGCATTTGGAGATTATTATTATTATTATTATTATTGCCCCATTGGTTCAGAGATTTAGAAAGACATTTCTTGTTTTATATAAGGAGAATAAGAAAAGGATCAAGATGAACTATGCCAAGATCCCTGAGAGAGAAAAGTTGTAACTGATAATCTCCCCCCCCCCCCTTTTTCCTCTTTCTGACTTTTTATTATTTACGAGACAGGTTCTCACTCTAATGCAGGTGAACTCTGAGGTTGTGGTCTTCCTGCCTGATTCCAGGAAAATGCTACATCTTATGGGTCTAGTACTCTTTATAATCACTCTAATGATGATGAGGTAATGATAACAACATTACCGCTATTACGGATAAGATTTGTTTAATCCTGTTTCAGGAGTTTCTTCCTTACAGTGATGCTATTGGAAAAGAAGTTTGCATAAGTGTACATTTTAAAATCAATATAGTATCTTAGTTATTTTCCTATTGCTGCGATAAGGCACCAGGCAGGCAACTTATAACAGAAAACATGATTTCAGGGGGTTAGAATCCATGATAATCATGGTGAGAAGCACGGCAGCAGGTCACATGGCACTGGAGCAAAAGCTGAGAGCCAACATCTGTTCTGCCAGTGTGGGTATAGAGAGTTAACTGGGAATTTCAGATATTCAAACCTCAAAACCCACCCCTGGTGACACACCTACAATAAGGCCACACCTCCTAATCCTTCTCAAGCAGTTCCACCAATGGAGGACCAAGTATTCAAACTTTGGGTTTCATGCAGCCCGTTATCATTCAGTCCTCCACACACAGGTTTGATAGTGGACTGAAGTGTTCTGGAAAGAAGGTGCGCATACATTCATTCATAAACAATTTAGATACATATTGTTTGTTTCATAGTGTATGTTAAATTATAACACATGTGCAAAGTACCTTTGTGTGTGGGGGGGGAGACAAAAACAATGGAAGATAACTTTTCTTCCAAAAATTCTTTTTTTTTAGCCTTTGTTTACTTGGTGGTGGTGTGTGTTTGTGTGCATGTGTGTGTGCGTGTGTGTGTGTGCGTATGTGTGTGTGTTTTCTTGTGCCATGTCTGTGGTGTGGAGGCAGAGGACAATTCTTAGAAATAGTTTCTCTCTTTCCACCATTTGTGGACCTTGGAATTGAACCTGAGGTCAGATCAAGTATTTAAACACATGAGCCTACTGGGGCCATCTCGTTTAAACCATTGCATGTAGGTGTGATAGTGTAGGAGTTTGTTGTCCTATCCTGTGGATCCTACAGATCGAATTCAAGTAACTAAGCATGTCTGCAAGCACTTTACCAACTGAGCTGTTTTCTGGAGCCACCCACCTCTCTGGAGCACTAATACTCTCTTGTTGGAGTTTAGAGTGTTATTTAGTAGCATCAATACTGTGAATTTTAGTTTATTCTTTTTGGTAAATTAAGTCAGCTGAACTGGGGGTAATAATAACAATGAGATTTAGACTTAATCGATAATCATGTGTTTTGTAAATAGACATTTTATATAAAATATAAAGAAGTTATACACTAAACAGTAATTCATAATAATTGTACCTCATTTTATTTCATTGTAATATCTCTCATTAGGAAAGAATGAAAGTTGGCTTTATTTTTCTATAATGGAGTTGAGTATTTTAAAAATATTTAAACCATAGATCATGAACATTTGCTTTGCCAAAAAGATTCTTCACATACAGAAAGATTTAGGATAGGAGTTTTTGACCAGCAAATTCCTTAGAATATTTGAACTATGTGCAAATTTAACAAACTCTGACTTATAATGAAAGACTGTATTTTATGCTGAGAGTTATACAAGCAGATACCTAGGGTTTTCACCTGACTTTTCCTGACTTCTTTGTATGATTTGTGTGTTTAGCTGGTTCTTATTTCTTAGCTTTGTTTTTGCTCAGTGATTCTAAGATTCTGATAAATGTTTTTAAAAAACCTCTTATCAGACAAGAGGCTTATAATTCCATGAGTGTGTAGGTGTTCCCTAATCCCCTTCTTGTCCTATAAGTTTTTATTTGAGAGACAGACTCTCAAGCATAATCAGGATGCCTGAGCTTCATTACTGAGTGTGTAGTGATCGTGTGGCTTTGGGCCAGTAACTAACTTCAGAGTTTCTCTCACTGTGGTGGGTCATGTGACTCTGCAGGGAGGTTTATGAACATTTCTAAACGGAGAAAAGAATAGCAGAACAAATAACCACTATATGAAAACAACATTCATGTATCTGATTGTCTACATAATTAGAGATTCTGAGGTCATTTTCCCCAGACATGAAAATGATTGAAACTTCTGTGCTTAAAAAATTCCTCAGTTGAAGAATTTAAGGGTTGATGAATTAAAAAACAAAAAAAAAAGGAATGTGGAATCAGTTTATGGAAATTCATGTGAAAAATTCTGGCTGTGCTGTCCTTGTGAAGTCTTGTTTGCTTGTTCAAGCCAACGCACACCTTCCCTCCTCCTTAGGCAGCCTGAGTTACTTCTGCCCAAGACTAGGACTCTTCCCGTCCCCACCTCCACCAAAATCCTCTCCTGGACAGTGACAAACCAAGAAGGAACTGATCTTTTTTACACTTGTGGGGAAATATAAGATGTTTGTTTGAGTTAGAGTAGAAGGAATTGTCTTTTTCTTTTTCCACATGAAGCAACCAAAATCATGTAAATACTTCAAGATCATCAAATTGGGAAATGGAAGATACAGTTTCCATCATTGCAGGCTACGGCCAAGACTGATGTTTCCTCTGTGCAAAGAAGAAATTATAAGGGCTTCTGTGATCCAAGAATATGAGCTATGAGGGATCAAGGAGCTTCTTGATACATCCTACATGCCAGGGACTATTTAGAAATCCAAGGAAAATTGCTCTGATGGTAGAAATGTTATGTGACAGTGGTCTTGTTTTTCATATGTGTGGTTTTATGAGTGAGAATCTAAGCTTTATACATGCTAGGCAAGAGCTCCCTGAGCTATAATCCCAACCCCAAATTGTTATTTTTAAGGTTTGAAAAATATCGAAACACATAGGCAAGAAGACGGGGCAGTGATGTGCAGATTAGAGGTGACCACAGTTTACATTTGGGTGTCTTTTTTCCATACTTTTTTATTATTAACAGATTGATATCAGCGGTGACTGGAGAGGATACAGACCAGGCAAACTGTTCGGAATTCTGCTTTTACTATTTGATATCACCTGCCTATATGATTTCAGCTAGAATTTAAGTAGACTGAAATTTTAGAAATTATGATTTGACTTTTTTTAATTCACTGAGAGATGACACATATTTAATTAAAGGTAGTTGAATAAGATAGGTGATACTTTTTTTTTTAATAGAGGAAAATGGAAATGGAGCAAGAAGTTTTAGGAATTAAAAAAATTAATTCTCAGATACACAGGTCTATTTGTGGAATTTTTTTTCTCTCTCTTATGCGCATGCACACACACACACACAGACACACACACACACACACACACACACACACACACACACGTTTTAGTTGACTTTTGTTTGCTTGTTTTTGAGACTGCATTTTAATTACATTTCCCCCTTCCCTTTCTCCCCTTCAAACCTCCTATATACCCCTCTCTGCTTTCCTTCAAATTAATGGGCTCTTTTTCTGTCAATTGTTATATATGCACATATGTATTTATACATAAATAAACTCCCCAATATAATCTATTGACTAGATATAATGTTACTCGTGTTTTAGTACATCAGAAGCTATAAGGCCTCACCAACATGACTGCTCAAACATGTGCTGAACAAGGAAGTAGTTCTCTTGAGGGAGAGTTCCTAAAGACAAGGGTCTAATGTGGAAGAAAGAGCCAAACTGGGTAGATCTCTTCATACTGTTTTAACCTCTTCTATAGAACAAATTCTCAATGGACCCTGGTACACTATAAAGCAGAAGTTCATCTTGAATCTGGATTTGATCTGCAATGCATTTCTTTGTCTTTGACTGTCATTTAGTCAACAGTGTTTACTAAGATGTCTATAACAGGCACTTTGCTAGGCACAGTAAGTGACACTTCGTAAGTAATGGCAGCTGGACAAAGCTCTGCCAAGGAAGAGAGTTTTTAACCTGTGGTCTGAGAGATAGATACCTGAAGTCTGTCCAGGAGAAGTTCAAATGAGAAGAAAAGTGAGGTATAATGGGAAAAAAATGTGTTGACTCCTCTGAGCACAAATAGCTTGAAGTTAAGGGAAACTGAGGTGGCTGGAGCTTACTGGTCATATGATGTGGGTAAACCTTCCAAGCACTGTCCCTCTCCTGTGCTGTGTTTTTAATACCAGAACAGAATCTAAAAATTGCCACCAAGGGTTTAAATATCTAAGTACTATTGGAGATTGGAATTTAAATGAGCCTAGAAAAGGGAAAAAAAAGTTAGGGAAGTAAATACAAATAAATGAAGTGTCTGTCCACACAAATGTAGGAGGAAGATGGAAATGACTGTGGATTTAAGGTCAGCCCAGAGGGCAACTTCTCTTTATTTTAATTTCCAGCATTTATTTGGAGGATAATATGAACATACTCATAAGTATAGTGCTGCCTCCTTGAAAAGACCATTTTTACATATGATTGTTTTTATTCCAAGAACGGAAGCAGCTAATGGTCCTGATTTCACTCAGAATGAATGGCCAGCATTTTATTCACCAGTCACACAAAAGAGCTGGAACTTCACCAAGGCTTCTGAATCAAATTAGCTTTCAGAACCATTTAAAGTTCTCTCGTTCTATTAATTCAGCAGACAATCAAGTTGTTCGCTTGCTGACTTTTATCCACACACACTCCATCAAGTCAACTATCAAAGAGAGATACCTATTAGTTGTTAATTTCATGCGTTAGATAGGAATCCCAGAACTCCTGTTTATATCTGTGCGATAACCTTCTAATCTTTGCCACGGACTCAGTAACAGCGGCGTTAACTGGTGTACCATCTATCTTGATTAACAACACTGAGACTCAGAAAGATGCACCGCGGCTGATAAGCCGTGCAGCCCGAACTTCTAAGGATGCCTGTAGTCCTACAGAAAATGCACTTCAGCTACCATTCTCATAAGCACCTAAGGTTTTGTCAAATGAGCCTTAAAATCATTATTTAAAATGCACAAGACAAACATACTTAACTGAGCAGTTTTTAATGAATAATTGGTGACACAATTCTTTACAATGTTTCTTTATCCTGTGTTTCATATCCTGGCTTTGGAGATTTCAAAACAGAAGTTCTTTTGCTTTACACTGGATTGCAAGGTTAGCATGGCTCATAGCCACTCAGTAAATACGTATTAATTTCTAAATGTGTGACTAGTACATAGTAGATGTGTAAAGGATACAGACGGTTGTTTTACCAACCATAAAATCTCATGTGTTTGAAATTATAGTACTTCCTCTTATCTTGGCTTTAAAAAGTATCTCTCTCTCTCTCTCTCTCTCTCTCTCTCTCTCTCTCTCTCTCTCTCTCTCTGTGTGTGTGTGTGTGTGTGTGTGTGTGTAGAGACAGACAGACAGAAAGAAGAAAGGGGAAACAAAAAACTCAAATTGTCCCATCAGGTAACTTTTAGGCAGCTTAATAGACACTCTCTTGGAATCCATTTATATCATTAACAATATTCATGCTTGAGGATTTTATCTGCATCTATGTACCATGTATGTGTAGTGCACATGTAGGTCATGAATCACGTGCATGGAGTTACAGATGGTTGTGAACATCCACATAGGGTTTGAAGAACAGATCCTGATTCCCTGTAAGAGAGACAATTGCTCTTAGCTACTAGACCGTATCTCCAGCCCCATTTGTACCATTTATAATTTGGCTTCCTCAGAGTAATATGGAGACAAATAGTGTAGTCTGTTTTCTAAAATCAATACAGGTATTGTATAAAGAATCCTTCAGATATCAGTAATGATGTTCACAGAATGGTACACATAGGCAACTCTGGTTGTCTGATCTCTGATGTGACACATCCCTAGACAGACACAATAAAGTACATAAAAGTAAAAGAAGAAGACTAAGTCCATATGTTAACTTAAGAAGACTTTGTGCTAGCACATTTTAGATACTCTGATAAAATATAATGCAGGGTAAAATGTGAACCCAGTGATTCTTCATACAGACTTCCACATTTGGTTCTCTGTTATAATAAGGTTTCTGGCCCCACTCTACCAGAGGTCCAGACTCACAGACCTGCAGTCAGTCCCAGACCACTTGATGCCCACTGCTGCTTAGGCCCCCCAAAATGATTCAGACACTTATATTAACTTCCTGCTGTTTGGCCTATGGCTTAGGTACATTGCTAGCTAGTTCCTTCATTTTAACTCAACCCATTTCCATTAATCTATCCTGCCATGTGGCCCATGGCTCACCCGTGTTCCTTACATGTTGCTCTTTTGGGTGTCTGGGTCCATTTGTCTGACTCTGCCTTTCTCCTACCTATGCTCTGATTTTCCCTGCTACTTTTTCTATGGTGCCTGTCATGGGCCAAAACAGCTTCTTTACTGAAAGATTGATTTTCACAGCATACAGAAAGACATTCCCACATCATTTCTCAATTCCTTTGGCTATACAAATGAATTCTATTCTATTTCTGAAGTCAGAGTCACTCTGGATATCATCAAATACATCTCCTAGTGAACCTTCAAGCTGAGCACCCTTCAATTCATGTTCATCCCCAAAGTTCTTACGTCTGCACCATGTCTGAATTTCACTGGTCATTAGTGCAACTGCCATCTTAAAGTTATCCAAGATTACTATTACTAACTCATTGTCAATTCTTGGCAATTCTCTCTTTAGAAATTTCTTTTAGGACCATTTCTTTTTTATACTCCCAAATCAATGTTTCCGATTCAATTCCTCATTGCATATTACTCTATACTGCATTTCTATCTGCTTTCTCTAGACTTTTCCCTAGCATTATGAATCACATCTATAGACGGAGCTATTCTTTTTGTCCTTTTATAGAGGTGGAATCCTGATACACTGCCCAGATTGGCTTTGAAATCCCGGACTCAAGAGATCTTCAGCCTTTAGAGTAGCTAGGGCTAAGGTATGTATGTCATGGCACCAAGATTTTAAAAAATATTATCATAACACTGCTTTATAGTGGCCACACAATCACCACCACTCAACAGTATTCATAGTTAATTTTATAAGTGACTTTAAGGCCCTTTAGTTGGATATTCCGGTTCTTGACAATCTGACCAAATTTTCTCTTCTTATCTTGTCTATTTTCTTCCATCTGTTTTTCTCAGTTCATTCCCTTGAGTTCTGCATTTTATGGCTTTGTTCATAAAGGTTCTTTTTTCTCCCAGTTCCCTCCTTTTATACTTTGTGGGTTAAAAAAAAATGATATCCTAAATTCAACTTACATCCTTCTTTCTCTCCCTCCTTCCTTATCCTTCTTCCTCTTCTTCCTCCCTTCCTTTCTAAAACAAAAGTATTCATAAGTACATAGTGATTCATGGTCTAGGGGAAGTTATCAATAAAACAATAGGATCAAACAAATGTCGGAGCAGAGACAAAGGATCTATAATCTGGCCTTACATGAGAACTAAGCATGAACCATATTTTGGAAGATACTGCTACTATGCTAAATCTTCAAATATAAAGAACAATTAGATCATAGATTCTAGTATTTATCAGATCATGGTCCATTTCTACCAAAGATTTTCTTTTATATGATCCAAAGTATTTTTGTATATACAATAGGTATATAAATCAAATATCTAATATTTGCTAATATATTATAAATGAACTTTCTATAAGACAGTTATTTGGTTTGCATAGCTGCTCAGCATTGACCTAGGGCAGTGCTGGTAGAAGCATCTCAGACTAATTATTTGTTTGAGCTTTGAATTAATTTTTTTGCTTTTGCTTATTCAGAATGATTTTACTATCATTTTTTTTAATGTTCCCCACATGCCACTTTGCAGTTCCTTCTGTGGGTTACAGCATATAGTTTTAAGAAACTGGGGTCTAGATGAAGGTATCTGCTAAAGATTGACTCTCTAGGTTCCAGAGCTAGAATGATTACGGATTGGTTAAAAAGGGAGGGGTTTGGTAAAACCACAAGGAGTTCTGATGTGGGAATGCCTTTCTGTATGCTGTGAATAGCAATCTTTAAATAATGGAGCTGTTTTGGCCCATGACAGACACCATAGAAAAAGTAGGTGGGGAATCAGAATAAGTAGGAAAGAAGGGCCTGAGCCAGATGCCCAAGAGGAAACATGTAAGGATCGCAGGTGAGCCACAGGCCACATGGCAGGACAGATTAATGAAAATGGGTTGAATTAAGATGAAATAGCTAGCTAGCAATGTGCCTGAGCCATGGGCCAAACAGCATGAAGTTAATATAAAGGTTTGAGTCATTTCTGGGGGCCTAAGCAGCTGTGGGCAGCTAAGGGGTCTGGGACTGCAGGTCTGTGGGTCTGGACCTCTGGCCGCCTGGGGCCAAGAAACCTCATTGTAACAGAGTTCCATGCCCTATGAGTGCAGGAAGCGGCAGAGGTTGCAGTGGGAGGTTTCTGGCCTGGACTTCCCAGCCTAGCCGCAAGGTTTAGACTTACAGGCCTGCAGAGACACACAGACGCTTACATTAATTTTAGGCTGATCGGCCTAAGGCCCAGGCATATAACTTGCTAACTCTTTACCTGTAAACTAACCCATGACTCTTATCCTGTTCAGCCATGGGGCTCGGTACCTTTTCTCAGAGCAGCATAGTTGTCCTCTGCATCTTCTGGCTTCTCTGGCAACTCTGGAGTCTCTGTGGTATTTCTGCTCTGTTCTTCCTGTTCCCAGAGTTTTCTTAGTCTGGTAGCCCCGCCCACACTTCCTGTCTTCCTTTAGTCAATTAGCACTTTTTATTAAACTTCTAGGCGGGACAATTATTTACAATGTAACATCATAAATCCACTACAAGAGGGAGGGAGTGCTTTTCCATTTTAAAACTTCAAAATTTGTCTTTTGGATGCTGGAAATCACAGATGAATTTTAGCCAAGAAGTGATATGACCGGTCTTATGTTTTAGGTACATCAAATAGAACTATTATAGTAAGCAAACACCATATCCAGGGCGAATAGATTGGAGATATTAACTATCCTGGGGATGACAGTTAAAAGGAAGTAGACAAGTGGCTATTTAGTGGCTACAACAGTAGCACCCCACCTTTTATTTAACTGATGTCAATGGTTATGAGGAGGGATGAATATGAACACATGAATAGTGCCTATAAAAGATTGGGTAATGATGAAACAGATTTTTAAAAAGTAAGGAGCTGTTGGGCAGCAAGCTTGCTTGATCAGGATAATACATGGTTATGGAAGTAGCTAATGCTGAGTAAGTTCTACTTACCTAAACTGTCAACGTATTCATATCTATTGTTTGAACTTTGTGACATATATATGTGTATGTGTGTGTGTACACATTCTTATTTTTATATTATATATACTATGAAAATAAAAAAGGTGCAGCATTCCGTGTTTGCGTGTTGAATTATGTGGGAAATATTTATGATGAAGTAAATGAGAAGTGACCATTGATGTTTTGTGGAGCACCCTAGCATCTGTGTTAATTGTTTAATCCTTAAGGAATACTCAAAACTTCCATGTTGCAAAAAGAGTGAGTTTGGTGGGAAGGAGAAGATGGGATTAAATGTGAGCTTTGATTGTGGCATCAAGTTCCTGATGATGAATGAAGTTAGATAACGCAAAAAATGATGTAAGTCCTGGTGCTCAGTTAGGTGCTTCATGGAAGAGGGTGAGGAAGAGGAGCCATAGGCAGGGAAGAAAGGATGAGGAGACATTCCTCTTGAGTTCCTCCAACATCCTAGACTTTCTTAAGAGAGAAAGATACAAAGTTTCTTTTTATCTTACGTATTTTTCACAACCCACTAGAAACACAGAATTTTTGTCCATGGGTACTAGCTGATACATTTACTCTTAGGAAGTCTAGCTGATACACTTACTTTTAGAAAATGATGTACTATTTTGCTAAGATTTTTTTTTTCTTCTTGTCCTGATTTTTGCACAAACTTCTGGTGATTCTTGGAGAGTTAAAATTGGAACATTTTGGGGTTTGAGTATAAGACATATTTGTAAAACCCACTTTTTTGGGAGAGCACAGCACTGGAATACAGGAGCTCAGCCCAGATAATGCCAACGTGACTGTATCCATTTGGTCTTGTCTGTTTTATGCATTGACCACTTAGCACTTTACAGGGAGAAGATATTATTGGGTATGAGCAGAACTTGGGCATCTTTAGCCTTCCCCATTCATCACAACATTATTTACAGGAATATTATTTCATATCTTATTTTTTGTGTGTTATAAGTTTTAGTCTCTTCCTATTTACCATCACTTCCGTTACATGCTGTGGACTGTGCTAATATTTAATTGTGAAATGGCTATAATTATGGTTTGAGGATAAAAACCAAGGCTTCTGATAAGTATAATATCTATCCTCTGCATTTGGGCTCTCTTATCATACTCTGAGGCAATTCTTTCCCTAGCGATATAATTGTGTAGTTCTATAGTCATTTCACTAGGTACCATGGATAATATTTCACCATGCATCTTATTATATTTGGGATTTATATTTCAATATACATAGATAAAATGCCTTTTTTCCCCTATTGACTTGGTGGGTAATGGAGAGAAAGTTCAAAACCCCATGGAGAATATGCAATGCATTTCTTACTTTTGCCATCTGCCTTGATGGTCTGCAATGAGGGAAGGCCTCTTGTTCTTTCAGATGTCATTTATTTTTGCCTAGTTTACTTTGAACTGAATTACGTTGGTTTGTTGGTACACAAATCATTTCTTAGCACCTCTATTAGTTTAATAACAATAATGTTCTTCCCATTGACAAGCAACTTCTCTACATAAGAGTCATTTAGATGTTCTCTCTCTCTCTCTCTCTCTCTCTCTCTCTCTCTCTCTCTCTCTCTCTCTGTTATGTGTGTGTGTGTGTATGATGTAAACTTAAATGTTGAACATGTACTTTGAGCAAAGTACAAATAATTTGCCAATAAAATAAATTTGAATCAGCATTATGAGGCTAAAATGGACGAGTGTAAAACCTTTAACCTGTGGACACAGCTGGGAGCCAATACCCTGAGATCAAACCAATCTTGTTACTTTCTGTGTTTTTTATACATAGGGACTCTTCTAACAACTAAATAATTTACCTGTATTTTCCAATTGTAATTTTGTCCTTTTCATAAGAGAAACATGTAATATTGTGATATTGACCTTTCTGAGATTCTCAAAGATAACATGTCACCTAGCAGCTTGTTAATACCCCATTACTTTAGAATATGAGACAGGATTACTATCTTCAAGTTTACAATCCGATTGAAGATAATGTGTAAGTTAAAGTGCTGAGATTATAAATATTAAAAATATACACGAGGTGTCAAAAGTCAGTTTCCAAACTTTAGAATGAAGTTTGCATTTATCTTAATAAAATATTAGCTCAACTTCTTATGATTCAACAAATGTCTGTGATCTCCTGTGAAATGACAGGGAAATGGAGCAATTGTGAGTTCTTGGCCCATTCTGTAGAGAGTAGATGATAACTTTTAAAAATGTGAAAGAGAAGTAGAGCTTTATCAACAGAGTTGGGTGAAATGCATTATATTATATCACGGCCATCAGAGTCCTATTTCCCCAGAGTCACTCAAGTGTGGCCACAGAGCCAAGGCCTGAGTATCACTGCCTTGTTTTCTGCTCAGACGCTAACAATCACAGAAGCCAAAAATATTATTACTACTTATTGTATTTTTGATGTTACTCATTGTAGTTTCCGAAAACTGAATCTGAAGTTTCTACCTTTGATGACAGCCTTGTAATAAATCCCTAAAATCCAGATTTTTTGATAAAGACATTTTTTTAAAGTTGAATCTCAACATATTAGTCTCTTCATGCCTGCTGCTATGGAATGTAATTTGCTTCTCCCCCTTTACTCTGCACAAATTCTAATAAGTCCATCATCCTTCAGCTCTAGGGAGGGCAGTTATGTTACTTTTCTAACATTTCCTTCCTAGAAAATAACATTGAGCAGGTTTTTCCCCCCCTTTGGCTTTGGTTATTTAGTTTGGCAAGTACATTGTTTAATTTTGTTCTCTTCTGTTGAGAAGACAGGAAAACTGCATACATTTGCAAAAATCTGTCTTATGCCTTTAATAATTTCCCCTTATGTTCATGTATGTCTGCTGGCAGTGGATATTCAATTTGATCTTTTAAGCATAAATATTTGGTTTCCACTGGGAAAAGGTAATCTATAAGATATTTACCTATAAATATATCAATACTGTCCATAATGTATTATTCCTTCTGGGAAATGTGCCTCAAAGAGAAGCCTTCTGCTTCTCTTTCTGCCTCAACTGTCTTTACTTTGCTGTTGCTGATGTATTTTGTGATGCTCAAAAATGCTAAATAAAACTTTTCTTGCTTGGTAAAGTCATGGAACTATTACTATAAGAAGCTTCCTTTTTAAAAAATTCATTCCATCCAGCAATAACGAGCACATCCCAGTTGCAACAATTTTATAAACGGGTAACATTGCATAGCACAGAGGGAACATCTCAAATCTGCCTCTTCTGACTTGACAGCCATAGAGGGATCCTCTTGAGAACAGCTGTTTCTAAGAAAGAAAAAAATTTATTTGCAATGAGGAGTTATGGAAGGAAGAAAATTAACATATGCACCAGGGATTTTAAAAAGTTATGCTTATAATAACATTAAGTACTAATCTAGTAGACCAACAATATATAAGGAAAAGGTGAACTCTCTAGGGCACTGACCAAAATTTCCTGGTCCCTGGCTTCTCTTTAGTGTATTACTCCAGCATCTAATACCATGCTAACATCAAAATACACTGCATCAGAAAGAAGAAACCTGAGTCTGAACCAATTTTATAGCTGTAGATACATGGGAGACTTTAACTTCTGGGTTACTATGTGCAAGACTCTCAGATAAGCATAAAATATTTTTTCTGGAGGCCTCCTACTATTTTCTGAAGAGAAATCAAGGGGAAGTGTATCTGGGGAATGGAGAAATGGGGGGTGAGAGGAGTGTGTGTGTGGGGACTACCCTTGTATTTAGGATAAATTATATGAGAAATAAATCTATTTTATTTTAAAAAATAATTTATTTTTCAAAAGGTCTTTTTTTCCACGTATTCCCCTGCCCTCCCTCCCTTCCCTTCTCCCAATCCCTCCCAGTCTGCCTTCAGCCTCCCCTCCCAATCCCCCCATCCCTTTCCCACAAAAGGCAAGAAGTCCCAAGGTTGGTCAGCCCAGTGCGCACATCCACCCCAGGCAGGTCCGATTTCCAGTATCAATGCTGGGTTAGGTGTTCCTCTGCAAAGAATGGACTCCAAGGTTCCAGTCCCCACACAGGAACACAGTCTGATCCCACTCCTTGAGGCTCCACATACTGCTCATGCCAGTCAACAGTTGCCTACCCTTGGAGGGCCTAGCTCCTTTTCCCTAGGTTCCCCAGTTGCTGTTCTTTATTCAGTGAGCTTCCCAGAGCTTCAGATAGCCACCTCTGTGGGAATCCTCAGAATCTCTATCCCCTTGTTCATACAGACTCTCCTCCCCCTCTCTCCAGCTGGACCAGGAGCTCTGCCCAGGGCTCAGCCATGGATCTCTGCCTCAACCTCCATTCTTTGTTGGATGTAGGTTCTGTGATGACACTTAGGGTGGTTATTCATTTGATTATAGGAGAAGTTCTGTTTAGGCACCCCCTCCACTATTGGTTGGAGCCATAGCCAGGGATATCCTGTGAGTTCTTGGAGGCTTCCCTAGCATGCAGTCTCTTTCCAATCCCACCTTGGCTTCCTCTATTAAGACATCCATCTCTTTTTTTTTCTCCCCTTTTGTTTCTCCTCTCACCTAGCCATCTCCTTCTTTTAAGATTTGTTCCCAAGTCTTCTTGATTGTAGCCCATTATGATTCCAAATAGCTAAGGTGATCTTCTCTAGCTTCTCTTTCTAGGGGAATCTCTGGATGTCTCTCTTAAGTTCCTTCTGATCCCAAGCTGTTCAGGGGTTGTGGTTTGCAGCTTTGGTATTCTTTGCGTTTTGTCCAAAATCTATGTATGAGTGGTACATCCCATGCCTCTCTTTCTGGGCTTGTGATACCTCCCTCAGGAGGATATTCTCCAAATCCATCCATTTGCCTGCAAATTTAGGAGATCTTTTTTTTTTTTTCTGTTGAGTAATAATCCATTGTGTACATGTACCACAGTTTGTTAATCCATTCTTCAGTTGAGGGGCAGATAGATTGTTTCCAGGTTCTTGCTATTTTGAATAATGCTGCTATGAACATAGTTGAGTTAATTCCTTCGAATTTTATGCAGGGTGAAAGGTTTGGATCTATTTGCATTCTTCTACATACTACTATCCAGTTATGCCAATACCATTTGTTGAAGATACTATCTTTTTTTCCCATTGAATACTTTTTGCTTCTTTGTCAAAAATTAAGTGTTCTTATGTATGTGGTTTAAGGTCGGGATCTTTGATTCAATTCCATTGACCCACAAGTTTATTTTTATGCCAGTATCAGGCTGTTTTTATTATTGTAGCTCTATAGTATAGTTTGAATTCAGAGATGGTGTTGCCTGCACAAGTTCTATTATTGAGCAGGATTGTTTTGGCGGTTCTGGGTTTTGAAGTTGAGTATTATTCTTTCAAGTTCTGTAAAAATTGTGTTGGGATTTTGGTGGGGTCATTGAATCTGTAGACTTCTTTAGGTAAAATTGCCATTTTTGCTATATTGATCCTACCTATCCAGAAACATGGGAGATCTTTCCATTTTCTGATATCCTCTTCAATTTCTTTCTTCAGTGACTTAAAATTTTTGTCTAACAGGTCTGCTACTTCTTTGCTTAGAGTTACACCAAGATATTTAGTGCCATTTTCAGCCATTATAAAGGATGGTATTTCTCTTATTTCTTTTTCATCCCTTTTATCCTTAGTGAATAGGAGGGCTATTGATTTTTTTGAATTAATCTTGTACCCTGCTACATCACTGAAGGTGTTTATCAGCTGTAGGAGTTCTCTGGTGGAATTTTGGGGTCACTTATGTGTAAATGATAATATCATCTGCAAATAGAGATAGTTTGATTTCTTCCTTTCCAATTTATATCCCCTTAATCTCCTTTTGTTCTGTTACTGTTTTAGCTAAAACTTCAAGAACTATATTGAATAGATAAGGAGGGAAGGGACAGCCTTGTCTTCTTCTGGATTTTAGTGGAATTGAATTGACTTTTTCTCCATTTATTTTGAGGTTGGTTGTTGACTTGCTGTATATTGCGTTTATTATATTTAGGTGTTTCCCCTGTATTCCTGATCTCTCCAGGACTTTTATCATGAAGGAGTTTTGAATTTTGTCAAAGGCCTTTTCAGCATCTAAGGAGATGATCATGTGGTTTTTTTTTTTTCTTTCAGTTTGTTTATATGATGGATGATATTCACAGTTTTCTGTATGTTGAACCATCCCTGCATCTCTGGGATGAAGCCTACTTGATCATGATGAATGTTTTTTTTTTGTTTTGTTTTGTTTTTTGTTTTTTGTTTTTTCTGTGATATGTTGTTGTATTTGGTTTGCCAGAATTTTATTGAATATTTTTTGCATCAATGTTCATGAGGGAGAATGTTCTGTAATTCTCTTTCTTTGTTGCATCTTTGAGTGGCTTGGATATCAGTGTGAATATGGCCTCATGAAAAAAGAGTTCAGCAATATTACTTCAGTTTCTACTGTATGGAACAGTTTGAGGAGTATTGGTATTAGTTATTTTTCCATGTCGGGTATAATTCTGCACTGAAACCATCTGGTCCTGGGCTTTTTTTTACTTGGGAGACTTTTAATAGCAGCTTCAATTTCCTTTGGGTTTATAGGTCTGTTAAGGTCATTTATCTGATCTTGATTTAATTTTGGTAAGTGGTATCTGTCCATAAAGGTATCCATTTTTTTTTTTTAGGTACTCCATTTTAGTGAAGTATAGATTTTTCAAAGTATGATCTGATAATTCTCTGAATATCCTGGGTATCTATTATTATGTTCCATTTTCATTTCTGATTCTGTTGAATTGGATACTCCCTCTCTGACTTGTGATTACTTTGGAAAAGGTTTTATCTATGTTATTGACTTTCTCAAAGAACCAACTCTTGGATTCACTGATTTCTCTTTTTGTCTATTGTATTGATTTTAGTCCTAAGTTTGATTATTTCTGCCATCCACTCCTTCTAGGTGAGTTTGTTTCTAACTGTTCTAAAGCTGTGTTGTTAGGTCTCTTGTGTGAGATTTCTCTAGGTTTTTCATATAGGCATCCACTTCCATGAGTTTTCCTTAACACTGCTTTCATTGTGTCCAGTAAGTTTGGGTATGTTGTGGAATCATTTTCATTAAATTCTAGGAAGTCTTTGATTTCTTTAACTTCTTCCTTGATCCAGAGGTGGTTCAATTGAGAGATGTTCAGTTTCCATGAGTTTGTAGGCTTTCTGTGATTTTTGTTGCTGTTGAACTCTAGCTTTAGATCATGGTGATCTGACATGATACAGGGAGTTATTCCCATTTTTTGTATCTATTGATATTTGCTTTATGATCGAGTATGTGGTCAATTTTAGAGACAGTTCCATGGGTGCTGAGAAATATGTATATTCCTTTGTTTTGGGGTGGAAGGTTCTGTATATATCTATTAAGTCCATTTGGGTTATAACATCTGTTAGATCCTTTATTTCTCTGTTGAATTTCTGTCTAGCTGGCCTATCTAAGAGTGAAAGTGGGGTACTGAAGTCTCCCACTATTAGTGTGTGGCATTTGATGTGAGGTTTTAGTAGTATTTCTTTTACATATGTAGGAGCCCTTATGTTGGGGGCATAAATATTCAAGATTGAGGTTTCATCTTGGTACATTTTTCCTGAGATGAATAAGTAATGTCTGTCCTGGTCTTTTTTGATTGATTTTAGTTTCAAGTCTATTTTATTAGATATTAGGATGGCTACACCAGCTTGTTTCTTAGGACCATTTGATTGGAAAGTCTTTTACTCTGAGCCTGTGTCTGTATTTGAAGTGATATGTTTCTTATATGCAGCAGAAGGATGGCTTCTGTATCTGTATCCATTGTGTTAGGGTGTGTCTTCTTATAGGTGAATTGAGTCCATTGATATTAAGGGATATCAATGACCAATGGTTGTTTTTTCATATTTTTGGTGGTAGTATGCATGTATTTACCTTCTTTGTGTTTTTCTTCTGTGGGATTATCAATTGCTTTATGGTTGCACCTGGTTTCCTTATGTTGGAGTTTTCCCTCTAGTCCTTTCTATATGCTGGATTTGTGAATAGGTATTGTTTAAATCTGGTTTTGTTGTGAAATATCTTGTTTACTCCACCTATGATGGTAGTTTTGCTGGGTATAATAGTCTGGGTTGGCAGCCATGGTCTTTTAGTGTCTGTATAACATCTGACTAGGACCTTCTGCTTTCATTGTTTCCATTGAATAGTCTGGTGGTATTCTGATGGATCTGCCTTTATAGGTATTTTGGCTTTTTCCTTTACAGGTCTTAGTATTCTTTTCTTTGTTCTTTGTTCTGTTTAGTGACTTGATTATTCTGTGGCAAGCAGATTTTCGAGGGGGGGCATCTAGTCTATTTGGTGTTCTGTAAGCTTCTTGTATCTTTATAGGCATTTCTTTTTTTAGGTTGGGAAAGTTTTCTTCTATGATTTCATTGAATATATTTTCTGTGCCTTTGAGCTGGTATTCTTCTCTTTCTTTGATTCTAATTATTCTCAGGTTTGGTCTTTTCATGGTATCCCAGATTTCCTGGATGTTTTGTGTTATGACATTTTTTTTTTTTTTTTTGGTTTTAGTGCTTTCTTTAACTGACATAATCTATTTCCACTAGTGAATCTTCCACTCCAGAGATTCTCTCTTCCATCTCTTGGTGGTGCTTGCATCTGTGGTTGTGGTTCATTTCTTCAGGTTTTCTATTTCCTGCATTGCTTGATTTGTGCCTTCTTTATTGTTTCTATTTCAATTTTTTGATTCTTGGATTGTTTCGTACACCTGTTTGTTTTCTTTTTTCATGGTTTTCTTTATTTTCTTTCAGGGTTTTTTTCATCTCTTCCAATTTTTTTGTTTGTATTTTCCTCTGTTTCCTTAAGGGAATTTAAAAATATCCTCTTTTATGGCTTCTGTTATCTTCATAAAGTTGTTTTCTTCTGTTTCTTCTTCATTGCTATGCTCAGATCTTGATGCTGTAGAACCGCCAGCTTCTTTTAGTGTTGTTTTGTTGTTCTTTATATTGTTATACATATTCTTGCACTGGAATATGCCCATTGCTTCTTTAGTTCACTCTTAGTCAGTTCTTGGTTGGCTTTTAGTCAGTTGTAAGCCTGGGGGCTGTGTGTCCCCAGTTGTCACAGGGGCTGCTCTTGTTCATCTCTTAGTTGGCTGGAGGCCAAAGAGCTGTAGGTTTCCAGGCTTTTGCTGTGATCTTTCTTAGTCAGCTGTGGACCGAGGGCTGCAGAGGAGTCTCCAGTTTTTGGTGTGTGATGATATTGTTTGCAGTTGGGGTAATGTTTGACCATGGGATGTTATTCCATCAATGTTTTGCTGGGGATTTTGCTTAGGGGGTTCTCTCAGCTGGCTTTGGTTTGAGGTGGAGCTGGATATTGGTGGGGTACCAGGGTTTGGTTTCAGAGACCTATGGTCTCAGCTTGGCCTGGAGATGGGGTGGCACACACTTCTTAGTCTGCTGTGGATGAGAGGCATAAATTTATTTTCAATAAAAAAATAAATAAAAAGAAAATTAGTGAAGTGAATAATTACAGAGAAATTAAGAAATATTCCAAGCTGATTGTGAAAATTAAGTAAGGTGGGATACATATATTATAGATTTAATATATATAATTTATATATATATAATTATTTGTAGTAACACAATTACCAGGTATTTGTTTGTATGCTAGACATTATAACATATACTTTTTATATTTATTAATTTTATCATCATAAAATATGGATTATTTTTATCCCTATTTTATATAAGAACATAATGTCATATAGGCTAAGTAACTTGCCCAAGATGAAACATTAGCTAAGTTGAGAAATGGAGTTGGAACCATGCACTCACATTTAAGAACACATGCTCCTAAAGACCAGTGTACATTGTGCTATAAAATGTTGGATAGGTCATTTTAGTGGGACTGGAGGAGCCTCAGTGACTTAGAGCACTCAGGGCTCTTGTAGAGAAATCAGACTTGATTTCTAGCACCACATGGACGCTCACAACTATCCAGTCTCAGGAGATCTGACACCCTCTTTGACTCAGAGGGCACTGAGGATGCATGTGGTGAACACACACAACATGAAGGCAAAACACTCATAAATATTTAATAAAGTAGAATAAAATATGAATTAAAATATGATAATTTAGAATAAATGTCAAATACTTGCCTTAGATGGGAATAAATACAAAAACAATGCAATAAATTAGGTGACAATATTGTCTCACAGCTTCAGAAAAGTGAAATTGGAGGTACTCAGCATCCTGGTAGGTACAGTGTGCCATGGTGACACTTGTAAAAATCATTTGGCAGAAAATAATTTACTTAGAGATACAAACTCTAAAGGTCTGTGAGATAGGTCAATGGATAAAAGTGCTTGGCACCAAGGACCACAATCCAAGTTGGATTCCTGGGACTCACATGGTAGAAGGAAAGAAAAATCTATGAAACTTGCCCTCTGATCTACACACACACACATACACACACACACACACACACACATGCACACACACACACACACACACACACATATACAGACACATATACACATACACATGCACACACATACACACACACACCCCACATACTAACATAACAGAGTTTTGTAAACCTAAATTATTTGCCCATATTGCCAACATGAAAGAAGGAGCTCTTGTTTATTTATGCTACCAAGACCCAGGGTTGGGGGTGTGTGTGTTTGTGTGTGTGACTTGTATGCTTCTACTTGTAGCCCTGACCTCAAAGCTAAGATGGCATTAGTATTCTATATACACTCCTTTCTTTTGGCCTGAATGTAGCCTTAGGGCAGATCTCATCACTATTATGGGACAGCAATACTAATTTTTCTCTGGTAATTATGATATACTTATTTTGACTTGCTTCAAATCTAGTCTAGCACAAAGAGATCCCAAAGTGAAACAGATGGCTCAAATTACACAGAGATGTAGTTTTCCCTTGCAAAACAATTGGGGGGAAATGAAGGGATCTTTACTTATTGAGTTCTTCCAGAAATCTAGATTAGTAGATGTGCTCTGTTAGGATTAACTCTTTACCTCCAGGATTGCAACTCTGTAAGGGTTTGGCCATCCTGAGCTCAAGTGACTGCATGTGGGGATGACAGCTATCATTCCATTTGCATTGGAATAATCACTGGAACCTAATTAAATGATCACATCTAGACTGTAAAATTCTGTAGATTTCTGTCACAAAGACATCCTTCTCTCAGGTACAACTTTATTACCATAGAAAAAGGGAGATTTTTGTAGACAGTTGACAGTTTCTTGGTAAGGATTTAGATTTGGTTCAAAGAGCAGAGAGAAACTATTGTGGGGATTTAAGCAAAATGATGTCATCAGGGCTGGGAGGGGGATGATTCAAAAGGTAAGGGCACTGCTGCTCAAATATGAGGATCCAAGTTCAAATCCTACGACCTACATAAATAGTGAGAACCCCAACCCCCCTCCCCCAAAACAAAAACAAAAACAAAAATACACATGATAATGCGAACCTGTTAGCCCAGCACTGAGAAGGGGTAACAGGAGGATCCTGGGCACATTTAGGGACACAGCCTATCTCAAAGGATTAGGGCAGAGTAGTGGAGTAGGAAATTCATATCTTTCTTTGGTCTCCTCATATGTGAGGTATTTCACAGCTGCTCTTACACATGCACACACACACCATCCATATTCACTCATACATATATGCATGCACACACCATCCACAGTCTCACATACATATGCATGCACACACCATCCATAGTCACACATACATATTTACATGCTCACACCATCCATAGTCACACATACATATGCATGCACATACCATCCACAGTCACACATACATATATGCAAATAAGATAATTGGATTAAGATTCTAAAATGGCACTATGAAAATATTGACTATCATGACAAAAATGGAGCTGGACTGCACGAGACCATGTCGACTTGCCAGAGAAACTGTGCCCACTGGATCAGTAATGTCTTGACTGCTATGGGAAAAACCATCTTATTCTGATTGGTTGAGGCCCTCTTCACAGGCGGGAATTCATGCATGATACATTAAACATAGCCTAATGCCCATGGCCAGGAAAGTCATGGACTTTACTAATGCTTTGGCAGGTGGACATATTGTCAAATTACCTTCTAAATATTTATGTGAAACAAAATAAAAAGAATGATGATAAAGCTTTTGAGTAAAAGAATGTTTCTGTAGTCCAGACAAGGCATAATAGTTTGAAGTATTGGTAACAATGGAGAGATGCAGATACTTGAGGTGTAATTTGGAAGTATAGTTGTCTGTACTTGCGATTCTGTAAATTACATATAGTAGTTATAGGAAAGGAAAGATGGAGAACTAGTACTATGATTCTGCTGGAATTGGAGCATTCAGTTGTGCCATGGACTAAAATGAACAGGCTTGGAAAGAAGATATCTTTTTATGAGAGAAAGATCAACCTCATTTTGTCTATTGTGCTGCCTGAGATGTTTGCCTTCCTATGGCCACAATAGATAAGTAGTTGCGATGGGCAGTTTCATGTCCACTTCAGCCAAGCTCCAGTCATCTGAGAGGAGGGAACCTCAGTTAAGAAAATGACTCCATAAGATTGGGATGTAGGCAAGCCTGGCAGGTATTTTCTTAATTAGTGACCAATGGGGAAGGGTCCATCGTTGGGGGTGATGACACCCCTGGGCTGGTAGTTCTGGGTGCTTTAAGAAAGCAGACTGAGGAAGCTATAAGGAGCAAGGCAGTAAGCAGTGCCCGCCCATGCCCTCTGCATCAGCTCCTGCCTCTGGGTTCCTGCCCTGTTTGATTTCCTGTCCTGTCTTCCTTTGATAGTGGACTGTAATGTGGGAGTATAAGCGGAATAAACCGTCTCCTCCCCAGACCGTTGGTCATGGTATTTCATCACAGTAATAGTGACCTCATAGTCACACCTAAGCCAATTGGGATACTGAATATTTTACATCGCTGCAAGAAATAAGCTTTAATTTATGAAAGAGAGGAGGAGCCATATGCTGGAGCAAGAGAGCACAGCACTTAGAACACGTGTTCTTAAAGGAATCACAAAGAAAGACAGTGTATTCGAGAGTAGGAACGTTTTGTATTTCATTAAGGCTGAAGAAAAGGATTCCTGTGTATCCTGAATATGTAGTGTTCTATTCACTAGCCAATGTGTGTGTGTGTGCCATACATGTGTGTATGTGTGTGTGTCATACATGTGTGTGTGCTGTACATGTGTGTGTGTGCCGTACATGTGTGGATGTGTTCACATGCATATAGGCACATGCATGTAGAATATGTATGCACATGTATACATGACCGTGAATAATTGCTACAGCTTAGGGCTTAAGTGGCTTCAAAGATGAATATGTTAAAGCGATGGTCCTCAGCTTGAAACAATCAGGAGGTGGAGATAACTTAAAAGATGAGGCCTATTGGGAAGTTCTAGGACACTGGGGGACTCTGGTCTTCTTGTCTTTGTGTCTTTAGCCTCCTAGTAATGAGGTCAGCAGTTCTACCCCACCATGTTCTCCCCCATAATGCACTGCTCAGTGCAAGAGGGATAAGGGACCTTGGATTGAAATCCCTAAATTTTCTTTCTCTAAGGGAATAGATATTTCTAATTATATAGTTGATTTTTGGGAAAATAGGGTTCTGGCTTGCAAATTTTACCATATAGTAAGGAGAGTTGCTGCATCCCCTCCCCCGAGATGCCTTCTGTGTATGCAAATGCTTACATGTATAATGAATGTAGGTGCCCTCTTTTTGAATAGATCCAGCAGTAAGTCTCACCTGAATGTTTTCAATGCAAATACAAGCATTCATAAAACTGTACATGGAGAATGTAGCGTGCACATGTAGAAGATGTCATATGAATACAACACCTGAGCATCTATCCTGCAAGTTTCTCTCAGCTTTTGTTTGATTCATTTCCACGTAATGTTTATTGTTTGCTATAATCTAAGCTCTGAAGCATCTCACATGCTTTGTCCCATTTAATTCACATAACAGCTGTTGAAGGTATTTTACTAGTTAATTCTGTGAGCTTCTTACCCACATTTTTAGCCTCTAATAATGATTTGGGAGTGGTTCCTGGATTTATTTGCTAACATGCTAAGCAAGAGTAAGCCTAGATATAAATGTTTCCCACTTTTTGCTTCTTCAGTAAACAAGTTAACATTTGTGTACTTACTATGTCAGACTGGTACATCTTCAGTAAGGTTAAATGTTATTTATTGAAAATTTTGCCATCAATTCTTTATTCTCAAGAATATTCCCTTAAAAAAAATCTTGCTTTTTTTGGTGGTTAGTGGAGATGTAAAGTGTTGGGATTCTAGAATGTGAGAAGATATAATTGGCCAACATTCTAAATCTGAACAAGTCATTTACCATGAAATACTATAAGAACTACTATTTAAATCAACTCTCAATTTGGAAGGCACACTGCAGTGATGCAAGTAGATGTAGGAGCCTAGACTTGGTGTTGTGGGGACAGAGTTGTCTCCAGTGCCCCCATCTCCAATTTGAGGCATTAAATAGTGAGAAACAAGAGGTAATAGTCTTTTAAAAGGCTTTATTTTATTATTTATGAGTATGTATGTGTGTACTTGTGTGTGTATGTGTGTGTAGGTGTCTCTCTGTGTGTGTGTGTGTGTGTGTGTGTGTGTGTGTATAGGTGTCTCTCTGTGTGTGTATGTGTGTCTCTGGGTGTGTGTGTGTGTAGGTGTCTGTGTGTGTGTGTGTGTGTGTGTCGAGGTGTCTGTATATGTGTGTATGTGTCTCTGTGTATGTGTGTATAGGTGTCTGTGTGTGTGTGTGTGTGTGTGTGTGTGTGTGTGTGTGTGTGTGTGGGAGGGTGGGTGGGTGCCTGTGCAGAGGAAAAGGGAAAGGGTTTTGGAAGTTCTGGAGCTGTAGTTCTATGCTATTGTCAGCTGTCTACCGTGGGTGCTGGGAACCAAATCACACTCTCTGGTAGAGCAGCAAGTGTCCTTAACCATTGAATCATCTTTCCACCCCAGAAAAATACTAACACTCTTGCGTACTTTTCTTCTGAATCTACCTATTTTATCAAGAAGCATTTCACCTTTGTCAAAGCATCTCTCTTTAAACCTTTGCAGTTGCCTCATAAATGTATTATGGTAGTCTTTAACAGAATTGTAGCTCTCACACTTAGTGTCTAAGGAATAATTATTTTAGAAGAACTAAAAAAAAAACTTAAGTCTATAGTCAATGGTCTCTCCCTTTTAACTGTACTTAATTGTCAAATTATGTAACATATGATGGCAGGCTCAAATTTGGACACAAGTGTTTTGTGAGGCTAAGGTGGGTGCACACCAGGGCTGATTGTTTTTCTTGCTCAGTGTAGCCGACAGCTTCTTCATCACCAATTTAAAGATGACAGTGGAGTTACAATAATAGATGCCTACTGTATTTTACTCAGTTTACATTTACTTTTAAAATGCTTTCATTCTGTAAAATGTATTTCAAACCTCTCTAGGAAGACAAAATAGACAGTCTCTAAGCAGTTTACAAGATGCAGATCATTATCTCTTACAAAGAAGGGGGAAGAAGAAAGCTGTAAATAATAAGTTCTGAATAGGAATGACAGACTGCCTAATCAATGTCTTCCAGAACTGGCAAGTGACACCTCTTTGGTTTTTTGCAAATAAAAACCTTCTTACCATCACAATATAAACCATTATCTCTGCAGGCAAGGTATATTTAGAAATGTACAAAATGTACATTTCCTGCCAGCCTCTAGATCAGTAGGTGGAGATCTAAAGTCATGCAAATATTACAGTAAATGTGGGCAACCGATTTCTAATTATTCCATATCAGCAGATTTGTGGGGAATATAATTTATTAAAAAGAGCAGTTTATGATCAGCAGACCTTGGTTATGACTGTTTAGGAATTCAGTGCATTTTGATCTAATCACAAAATCAAAATATTCATGAAACACAATGATATCTCCCCAAAGCAGCCGGGCAGCCATTAATTTTGAAATTCGGGTAATTTATTAGCACTTATCTGACACCGTAAAAGCTTACCTCTGTGTTTGTAATACGGGGAAAAGTGAAAGCAGTTTTAAAACTGATTCCTAATGATTTATAATGGTTCGCTGTAATTTGAGCCAGAAATTCAATTAAAATGTATGTCTAGTTTTGTTTCAAGATCTTTAGTTAAAAATTCTATTAAAATTCTATTTCCTTCTTGCATTAAATGTATCTGTTATCTGCATATACAAGAAATATAAGAAAATTCTATCATTTATTTCCCAGTCTCCATAAATGCTTTTAAAAGCATTCATTTTCTTTCATAATCCTCCCATAGTAGTCTCTGCAGTTTATGTACAGTGGAGGAAGAAGTACCACATGTGCCATTTTCTTGCTCAGGAAAGACATCCACATGGAATACCTTAGGGACAAGCCAACCTAGATATGGCACTTCATCAAACTGCTGGAAGACAAAGACAATGGAAAGACGTGTGTGACTCCAAATTATTAACTTAATGGGATGTCTCTGGGGTCATTAACAACAAATGACATTCCAGAAAAAGGGGCGTAGGTTGGACAAGGTGTGGGAAGCCAAATTGTCCAATACCCCATGAAACAATACAAATAGATTAAAACTTTAAAGAAATTGTCCTAGGTATAAAATTGCTTTGTTTTTTTTTTGAAACATAATGAGATGGATGAGTTAGTTGCACAATAATCCAGTTGTGATGAGTTACTTGCAGAAGAATCCAGTTGATTCTTGCTTTGTGTTTTCTTAAACTATGGTATGTCTTCCAGTAATCATGAAATGCAACCATTAAAATACCTGTTTCTATTTCTTATTTGAGCAAAAGTGTTTATGATATGAAATGGTAGCAGTTAGTAATGTATCCAACATATTGATATCTGTGTGAATTTTTGAATATTTCAGTCTTCTCAATAGTGTGTGGATCAGCCACGGATATGATTGTTGTTCATGCTTTGCTGGAATAGTGGTCAGGTGAGCATAAAGTTTTATGAAGTCAGTAAGTGGGAAAATCAAGAAATTTAAGAGTGCTGTTTGTGGTCGATCTACTTCTCAGTTTGAGTGCTTAGTAGGATGAGGGGTGTTTAGGGGTGACAGTTACCTCATACAGCCCAGTATATCAAAGATGGTTAGTATTGGGGAGAAACAGAGGGATGTTTTCCTTGGCGCATCTCTGTGCTTGAAAATTACAGGGCCCTGATTGCCTTCTCTCTGGTAGTGAACCTGTGGCCAGAGCAAGATGCAGGAGGACGAAGAGCTGAATGTCCTGAAAAACATCAGAACACAAAAAGAAACAGGAGAAAACCCAGACGCCTAATGAAGGGAGCACATAGAGAAAGAGAAACAAAGGCAAAGGGCAGAGAGAGCTAGCGAGCTAGGCTAGAGATGAGGGAAGTGCAGAGCGGGGACCAGAAAGGCCAAGGGGCACACAGGTCGGGAAGGAGCCCCTACCTGCAGTTTCCAAGGGCATCGTGTAGCTCTCTTGTGTGGATAAACTGCAGTCATATGAAGGGACAGACCCCAGTAAATCACGTGCTTTTATTTTCCCATCTTATCCAGAACCCACTGAGATTTCCCATTAGCAGCGTCCACTGAGATTCTGTCTTGTTCTCCCAGTGTTTGATAATATCTCACCTGCACGCCACTCCATGAACTGAGTTGGGACGATCCCTGCCTGGAAAGTTCTATTGGATGAGTGTTGATGATAAAAAATGGAATTCAGTATTGGAGCCAGGGCTTTGAAACAGGTAAGTGTCAACAGAAACATATTCTGGAAAGAGTTAGTGGGCAATTATGTTTCACTTGGGTAATATGTCTGTGGAGGAGTTTTTAATCCTTCAAAAACCCATTTGTTAGGTGGAAATAAATCATCTGAAGCAGGGCTGTGAATGGAGGTATATGGTCAGGGGAAGGTAGCAGTAAGAAGAATATATGCTGAAAATCCAGAAATCCCAATATGTCTCAGCTGTTAGAATGTTCTTCCAATAAATGGGAGAAGAGACAAGAGATAGAGAATCATGTGGTAGTGTTGGGAGCACATTCAGAGAGGAGTGCTGCCTTGGATGGCCTAGGCACTTTCTTGACCCTTAACCCACTTTCGGTCATGGGTGGATGCACTTACAACCTCTGCATATGTCATTGAGAACTTTGTGTGGAGGGCTAGAGTGACATCTCAGCAGTGAAGAGGACTGGCCACTTTGCAGAAGACTAAGTTGCCTCTGTGGAAGCTCACAGTGACTGTTCCCCATTTTCCAGATACTCAATGCCCTGTTCTGGCCTCTTCAGAGACTGCACACATGTGGTAATGTACATATATGCATACAAAACACTCATAAACTTAATATTAAAATAACAAAATATTTTATAAGCTATTCATGGGCTTAACTAGTTACCCCAAATGGCATTTTGATATAATCACTGTGTCTGTAGACATGGAGTCAGTGAGGATTGCCCAGAAGACTAGCAAGTAACCAAGGTTTAGGAGGCAGGTGAGCAGCAGTAAAGGCCACCATGCTGCCTGTTCTCCCAGTCTTTTCTCTATGGCCTCAGAATAAAATGAAAATTCATATACAAGAAGCACAGAGCTTTCTGAGCATCTAGCCTTTTTGCTTGTATGAAATTGCCTCTGTTAATTAAATTTTTTCTATATCATCGAAACAAAGATACTTTTTATGCAAGGCAGATGGCATATAAAAATAACTCTAAGGGCTGTTTGTGGAAGGGCGTGGCTAACAAAAGGTTTGCACGGCCAGGATTACATTCCCAAGGGTTACCTGGGCGAGACAAAACCAAAAGACCTTGAAATGAAGGTACTGATGATTAATGAATGTTGAAAAATGTCACACTGGATAACTGGGACAGAGGATGAGATAATTTGATTCTCCTTACACATGTCTAATGGACACTAAGGTCCTGTGATTGTGAGGAATGACTCGCGCGCACACACACACACACACACACACACACACCACACCACACCACACCACACCACACCACACTGGGAAATGGTTAAGGGGCTTGGAATCCAAGACATTTAAAAGAATTTGCTAAAGTTAAGAGCAATTTATTCAGGTTAAGTGTCATAACAACAGAGAGATGCTTGCATATATCCAGGCCACTTTTAGTTTATGTGATTGCTTTTTAAATTCAACAGTTTTTCTTCAGAATATTGCTCTATTCTTTTCCTACAAAATTTCTTGAAAAGGAAGTTTTTGTGCTGGGTATTTCTATTCTCTCTACATCACATCTCCATCGCAATCTGTTTCTGCTCTAGTGAAAGCCTGCATTAACTGCCCTCACCTCTTTGTCACTAATCCTCAGGTGCTGTCTTCCTGGCTTCTTTAACTCACATCTCTCTGCTAATCACCACTACTTTCCATCTCTGCTTAGTTTTTAACCAAATTCTCCTGTTTGTCCTTGAGCCTCCTTTTTTATGCTTCCTTCTCAGTGTGTTTGTGGCGTTTTCGGATCCTGATTTTGATCCACATCCAGGATGGTAACCCAGGCCTCCTGCACCTTGAATTGGGCTTTTCCAGAAGGTCATTGTGTCCCAGGAGAGAGTTCAGGCCAGAAGGTTTCTGTAGTGCACCATAGTTCTATTTTCTTTCCTAGTGTAGAACAGTCTGAGTGCTTTTTCTAGCCAAATACATATACTCTAGAACTACCATCCAAAGGACTAGAAAGTCTAAGGGAATTCAACACAAATTCACTTTATTACTCCAACCTACTCTTTTGTTCACAAAAGCACTTGTACCAAAGTATACACTCTGTTATCCCACATACACACACACAACACATGCACACACACAGAGGCACACACACACACACACACACACACACACACACAATCTGTGTTCAAATACTTTAGTTTCCTGACTGGTGCTTTCTCGGGAGTGATTTCTGTTTTGTCTTGGAGACCCAGTCTTATGAAACACAGGTTTGGGCTTTGAACTTGTGGTCTACTACCTCAGCTGGGACTCAGGTTTGTGTCACTGTGCCCAATCTTCAAGAGTTTTTCGGTTAAGAAATTAAAATTTTGGCATGAGAAATCTAAATTTTAAAAAGAGCATTCTTTTGTAATGCAAAGAAATTTCCTAATCACACCTTGTGTGGTTGTGCCGTGTTACTGAATCACAGTGGCTATGTATGTGCTAGTATCTTTGACATAAAACTTCTCATTTGCCTAGGACTACTTTATTTTCATGTTAATAATTTTTCCCTTCAAGTTCCCTTTCTATGTGTTGTCATCTTTTCTTCACTGATGTATTACTTTTTAATAGAATCTACGTGAGCTGGTTAACTTTCACCTACTGGACACAAGCTGAGCCACTGAGAAGGGGAAACCTTGAGAGGAACTGCTGCATCCGGCTGGCCTTTCTGCACATCTGCAGGCATTTTCTTAGTTAATGGTTGCTGTAGGAAGGCCCAGTTCACTGTGGGCGATTCCACCTATGGGCTGTTGGTCCTGGATTGTATAGGAAGGAAAGATCAGCGTGGAAAGAAGCCAGGGAACAGCGCTCCTCCATGGTCTGTAACAGAGGTTTCTGGCTCCCCTGCCAGAGGTCCAGGCCCACAGACCTGCTGTCCCAGAGCACCTAGACTGTGCCACTGTTTAGACTCCCCCCACCTCCAAATGACTCAGACACTTATATTAACTTCATGCTGTTTGACCTACAGCTTAGGCGCATTGCTAGTTAGCTCCTTCATCTTAATTCAACCCATTTCCATTAATCTGTCTGCCACTTGACCCATGGCTCACCTGTTTTCCTCACAAGTTGCTCCTTTGGGCTGAATCTCTCTCGACCCCGCCCTCCTCCTATCTATGCTCAATCCCCCATTTACTTCTACAGTGCTCACTAAAGGACAAAACAGCTCCTTTATTTAAAGAATGATATTCACAGCATACAGAAAGACATTCCCACGTCAATGGTCTCAGCTTCAGTCTGCCTCCAGGTTCCTGCCCTGATTTTCCTCTAGAAATGTGTGAGGTGAAATAATTCCTTTCCTTCCCAAGTTGCTTTTGCTGAGTGTTTTAACACAGCAACAGAAAGGACACTCATACAGCAGGCATTAGCCTACTACCTTTGTGGTGAACTTTTGTTATTTTAATTTTGGTAAAACTTTGAACCTCCCAAATTTAATATTTTATAACTATTTCTGTTATATTCTTTTTTGAGATTGCCTATCATTTTAAAGCTTATGAAAACCTTTTACCTTTAGGAATTTAATACATATTTATCCATAATTTCTTGCCAGAGTTTGTTCTTTTATTTAATTTCTTAATACACCTAAAAGTTTAGACTATAGTGCCATGATAAATATTTTTTTCTAAACACTGCTAAATAGTTTTCTCTTTCAAAAAGAATTTAAAAGTTTACTCTGATCTGAGACATACTTTTATATATGAATATATATATAAACACTGAATTTTGAACTATGTTTCTAATTGTGTACCTGAAGTGAATATCTCTCTCTGTCTCACTCTTTGTCTGTTTGTCTCTCTCTCTGTCTGTCTCTCTAATTTTTCTTTGTGAATGTGGGCAGGTGTATGAACACTTTCATGTGGAATTCAGAGATGGACCTTAGCTATCCTCTGTGACTACTCTTCACATTCCCTTATGAGACAGTCTTTTACTGACTTTGATGCTCACTAGTTTTCCTAGGGTCAGCCATGAGTTTTAGGGATGCACCTGAGTTTTGGGGATCCAGTGTTGGGGCTGCAGACATGCTCACCTCTGCCAGATGAAATGTGGGTGCTGGGGGGTCTTAACTCAGCTCTTCATGCTTTTGCCCCACATAATTTACTGACTGCAGCCTCCTCCTACACCAGAGCCAAGCACTCTTTCTAATACTTCTCTAGTTTTATAATATCCTGAATCATTGCGATTTTGTAATGCTTTGCACTGGGTGGGTATTTTAGTTTTAAAATTCCTTTTGCCACCAATATTGAAGTGTGACCGAAACTGTGACATTAGAAAGAGAAGGATCTTGGAGATAATTCTCCAAGAATCTGCCATTAAGGCCATTACAATCTCAAGAGGCTAATTAGCCTGGGAGCAAGACTCCTGTAAAAGGGACAAGTTCATCCTGATTTTTGTCTGGCTGATTTTCCTTTGCCTTCTACCATGTTTATGAAGCACAAAAGACTTCAGAAAGTGCTTTGCTCTTGGACTTCCACAACTGCACAAACTATTGTTTATATGGCTTCTGCCATTTAGTGTTGTACTCAATGACTGGAGAACACTTCAGACTTTATCTCTTTTTAAGGCTGAGTAGGGTATATGTGACACGTTTCTTATTCTTTGTGGACCCCTAAATATTTAGAGGTTACTTTAGCTTCTGTGAATAATGGTTTTATGAACACAGGTGTATATACGCCTTCTTAAGAACTTGGAATTCTTTTGGGTAAATAGACAAATTGAAACTGCACGTTTGCTGGATCTTATGGTAATCCTCTTTTTAATTGAGAAATCACTGGACTGTTTTCTATAGAGGCTATACCATTCAGGTTCATGATCCCGCTACATTCTACTCGACAATTATTATTGTATTGATTTATTTTTATAGCAACCATTACTAACATTTCAAAATGATAATTCATTATAGTTTGGATTGGCTTTTTCAAAATTATTAATAATCTTAAAAATATTTTATGGTTCTATTGGTCATTTGTATCTTTTTTAGGAACATGGCTCTTCAACTTCTTTGTTTATAGAAAGCGTTGTTTAAAAAAGCTACAACAGTTTCCTTTTTATATTTTTTCACAAACTCAGCTTCAATTTATAATTGATTTTTTTACCTCCTCTATGAAGCTCTTCCTGACTTTCTTAGGTAGAGTTAGTGACTTTCTTTTTTTTTTGTGTGTTTCATCTATATCTTAACCTCTTAGAAGATTTATGGCAGTAATACTAATTATCCAATTAAACAAATGTATTTCTTTCCTCCAGCACGTGGGATCAATGACTATGCCTTATTAATTTTTACAGACATCATAACACTAATCATCATATTTGGCACACAGTAGGTACCTAGTGAATGTCTGTTGATTAATGATTAAGTCAATATATTGTCTGCTTGTACAATAAAATGCTGAATCTTACAGATAATTATATATTTAGAGCATTGCTTATTAAAAAGGTATTACATCATTTCCACTAAAAGTACCCGATTATTCTTTTTTCCTACCAAAACTAAGTGCCAATTTTTAAATAGGGAGGAGCATTAAAAATCATCTCATTTTGTGGTTTATGCTGAGATGCCAGGTGAGGTCCTGGAACTGTGCTTTCTAATAGCTCTCCAGGTAATTCTAATACGTGGCCAAGGTTGAAGACCACGAAGAATCACTAATAACTGTGTGATTACCAAGTCTGTTGCTGCCTTCTACGTTTGTGGAGCCGAGTCACCAGTGTCAAACAATAGTGTCCCCCAAGTGTCAAAGATAACACATGAATAAAAATTATTGTTGTACCAGTCTTTCTTAGCATTCTTAAAGTAAATATTTTAGCTTCTTTTAAAATAATACCTTGAATTTCTCATAAGTTATTATATTATAATGTAGTTAGCAGGCTAACAATGCAAAAGTATATCTTTTGCCGCCAATTTTTAAAAGCAGAGGTAAGAGAGTTTTATTAAGGCACAGTGAGGAGTAACTCCCAAGAGTTTAAGGGTCTCAAGAGCAGAAATATTCTGTCCTCTTAAAAAATAACTCGAAGGGCCTAGAGAGAGAGCTTGATATTTCAGTGCACGGGCTGCTCTTCCAGGAGAGCCCAGTTTGATTCCAAGCATCCACATGTGCTCACAATCCTCTAAAACACAAGGTAGGGTCTGATATCCTTTTCTGGTCTCCATGGCACTGCACACATTCAGTGTGCAGGCGTATGCACAGACAAAACACACACATAAAAAATAATAGAATAAAAGTACAAACATTAAAAATTTGAATTTGAGAGCAGTTCAGATACTACCCACCTAGTCATCTTTGAATTCATGGAGTCAAGTCAAGGATTTTGTGATTCCTTATGGCTCTGCTTCTGTTATTGTTGCTGTTGGTATTTCTTATTCTGTCTTTGGCTTTCTTTTAATGTGAATTTTTTGAACCAATTAGAGAAGTGAGTGTTGAGATGGAGAACCTACATGTCTGGCCACAGCTCTTCAGAGCAATTCAGTGTGTCAAGCTGAGGTCCATTGGGTGGAAATGTCATTACTAAATGGTAACATTTTTTTCAGGGCTTTAGAGAAATTCAGATCTGGGCTGGAGAGATGGTTCAGAAGTTAAGCGCATTGGCTGCTCTTCTAGAGGTCTTGACTTCAACTCCCAGCAAGCACATAGTGACTTGCAATCATCTGTAATAAGATTTGGTGCCCTCTTCTGGTGTACAGGCAAATATGTAGGCAGAATATCATATACTACGCAATTAATAAATATTTTTTTAAAAAGAAATTAAAGTCCATTTAAAATCTGCATATATACTTTATTTTTATTTTTTTCTTTCTGCGGTGATAGGTTGCATTCCAAGTTCATGTCAGAGATTTTTACTTTAAAACGATCTCAAATTTAGCTTTTGTAGAAATCAGCTTCTGGAGCAGTATTTTAAACTAACACTCATCGAATGCATAGATTTTTTTTTTTTTTTGAGACACAGATTTCTTTCTCGTTTGTAAGATTGATGTGATGCAATTGATGTCCACCCTAATTGTCACCATAGAACCTTCATCCAGCAACTGATGGAAGCAGATGCAGAGATCCACAGCTAAGCACTGGGTGGAGCTCCCAGTCCAGTTGAAGAGAGGGAGGAGGGATTATGTGAACAAAGGGGTCAAGATCGTGATGGGGAAACTCACAGACAGCTAATCCGAGCTACTTGGAACTCGCTGACTCTGGACTGACAGCTGGGGAGTCTGCGTGGGTCTGAACTAGGCCCTCTGAATGTGGATGGCAGTTGTGTGGTGTGGGCAGTTTGTGGGCCTCTGGCAGTGGGATCAGAATTTATCCCTAGTACATGAACTGACTTTTGGAGCCTATCCCTATAGAGGGACACCTTGCTAAGCCTTGATGGGGGTGGGGGTGTTGGGGGGTGGGGGGGTTGGTCCTGCCTCAACTGGATATGCCAAATATTGTTGACTCCCCATGGGAGGCCTTATTCTCTTTGATGAGTGAACAACAGTGGTATGGGGATGGGAAGTAGGGTGGGGGGAAGGGTGACTGGGAAGAAGTGAAGAAGGAGGAACAGTGGTAAAAATACTTATGTAAAAAACACTTTTGAGTAAAAATATACAACAATGTGATGCACACTTACAGATGTCTCTGATACGTTACAAAAACATTAAATGTGAAAACACATTCCAGTTCCAAGAACTGTGATATAGGTATCATTTCAACCTATTATGACTCATAATTTAAAACATTATCATATTCAGATATTTGGAATGTATCTACCTCTGTTTTGAAGGTAATAAAGATTCACTTCAGTGTGAATCAAAACGACACATTGATAAGTAGGAGAACTCTGAAGTGGGTATCCCCATTTCCCAAGCTACTGTTGTGGAATATTAGTTTAAGATGGATTACATTAGTTTATGCTGTGGAATATTTGTTTAATGATGCAAAGATGTGTTGCAATCCTTTTTATTGCATTTGTTTAACTCTGTGAGGCTGTGTTTTTCCTGCCTAAAATACCTGATCAGTCTCATTAAGAGAGAGAAATAGGTAGGGCTGGTGGGCAGAGAGAGTAAATGGGAGGAGGGAGCGTGAGGGGGAGCAACGGAGAGAGAGGGAGTCCAGGGGCCACTCTGCCACACAGCCAGCCACCGACAAAGAAAAGAAAGATATATAAAGAAAGGTAAAAATCCCAGAGGCAAAACATAGTTAAGGAGAAACAGGATAATTTAAGTTAGAAAATCTGATTAGAAATAAGCCAAGCGAAGGTCTGGCATTTGTAAGTAAAAATAAGTATTTATTTGGCACTGGGTGGCAAGGTTTCAAAGAGTAAAAAACATTAAACTGTAGACTACCTCCTTGGGCTATCTTCATCCTGGAAAGGTGTAGACTCCCCTGGGCTATCTCCATCCTGGAAAGGTATAGACTCCCCTGGGCTATCTCCATCCTGGAAAGATGTAGACTCCCCTGGGCTATCTCCATCCTGCAAAGTTGTAGACTCCCCTAGGCTATCTCCATCCTGAAAAGGTTTAGACTTCCCTGGGCTATCTCCATCCTGGAAAGGTGTAGACTCCCCTGGGCTATCTCCATCCTGGAAAGGAACTGGTTTACAGTTTTTAGCTTGTTGGCCTAGTAACAGCCTTCATCCCCCTGTAGTGTCTTTGCTCTCTAATCCATGTCTCCTTGACTCTCAAACTGGAAAACAAATGCTGGTCTTAGAGTCCACTTGCAGGGAACTCCAACTGTGATAAAATGACATAAAAAAATAATTTTAAAAAAAGGAAGTTTATGGGAATTTACATGAAACCCACTGGCAAAGCAATACCACAAAGGAACTCTGTGTTAGCTTTGAATCATATACATCATGACCCTGAGTCTCAATTTCTTTATTTATAAAATTAATGATGGAGCAAATGACTTCTTCTAAAACTGTATTATTTTAGGAGTAAATTTTGGATTCTTTTACCCTTGCCTTCACTGTTTTAGCAAATTATTTATTTACTTAATTATTTTGCTGAGCATTGCCATTCATTTTCAAGATCCTATTTTGTCATATGAGGAGAGTTTCTAAAAATGTCTTCTGGGTGACTTGTAGACCCTCTGTTCACTATTCCTAGCTCAGGATCTAGGTACGATTTTCCCTATTGCCTCCCTTCCTCAATGGTTGGAAGTTACAGCCTTAGGTACAAGGCAGCCAACTCAGCAGAACCCTCACATTCTTCTTCCTTCTCTGTTCTATGTTGATGCAATCAAATTTATTTCTTCTCAATGGGGCTCCCACAGTTGCCCCTAGGTGAGGTGTAGGCACTTGTGTCTCTACTTGACTTTAGTTATACAGTTTAATAAAAATAGATTTTATACTACACTGAATAGATACTCATTGTACAGAGGGAATTTTTGACTTCTTAGGTGGTTGAAATAGTTATGAGACCTGTCAGCACAACTTTCCTTCAGGGAGAAGAATGTAAAAATAAAAAGGAAATCTGAAATCAGTAGAGTTGGAAAATCCTGCACTTTAAATATGATTGCTATTTTCATGGCCTTCCTGATGGGGTATTCCTTGGTTTCCTGAGTCCCTGCAGATCTGCAGTCTGTCCTCTTGGCAGAGAGGAAGATATTTAGGTTCTGGTGCTTTCTTTTGTTTGTGGCTATTATTAGATCTGTAATAGACATTATGAGGAGCATCTACTGGGGTCACCACAGTGTCACTGTTTCCCAGAAAGCACTTGCTAGAGAAGGGCTGTCACTCATTGTGTTTTTAAGATGGTTCATCTCACTTTATTGAGGCTTTGACATCCAAAGTCTGAAGATTATGATAATTATATTAGGTACCTCACAATCCAAGTGAATGGCAGTAAATGTATAAAAGCTCTTGACCCAAAGCATATAGGACCTAAAAACAGAACTTCGCATAAAAGTCATATTTTCCTAAATCAAGCAAACAACACTATATTGGTTGGTTTTGTGTGTCAACTTGATATAAGATAAGGTCAGCAGAGAAAATATCCTCAGTTAAAAAAATGCCTACATAAGATTCAGCTGTAAGACATTTTCTCATTTAGTGATCAAAAGGGGAGGGCCCAATCCATGGTGGGTGGTGCCATTCTTAGGCTGTTGGTCCTGGGTTCTACTAGAAAGTGGGCTGAGAAAGGCAGGGGGAGTAAGCCAGTAAGCAGCACCCTCCATGACCTCTGTATCAGCTCCTGCCTCCAGGTTCCTGCCCTTTTCATGCACTTTGTTTAGTGGTGAACATATATACCAAATAATCACTTTCCTTCCACATTGTTTTGGTCATGGTGTTTTACTGCAGCAATGGAAACCCTAAAACAACCACCTCGTGAGAAAACTGGAATTGACACTGATATCTAAGACCAACAGTATTTTCGCTAGCTGCTGGGGTGAGCTTATGATTTTTCTGGGCACTTCAATAACAATAATTATAAATTAAGCTGAATTTGGTTGCATCATTTTCTTGAACTCCAGAGGTTTCCCCAAATTAGTAGGTTAATTATTTGATTAATTAATGAACAGTTATGGGGCTTCAACCCAGGGTTTTGCACATGAGAGACAAGAGTGTTATCACAGAGCTATATTCCCAGTTCTTTGTGTTTTGAGACTGTATAACCCAAGTCTTAAGTTCCGTTACCCTCCCCTTCCACTTTACCAGCACTGAGATTGTACATATACACCACCAAACTTAAACTAGTAGATTTGTAGACTCCCAAATCTTCCAAGTTCAAACTGACTAAGGACTCTCTAGGCTGGCTAATGGAGCAATGGCTACTACACACCCCAAATGACCTGTACTCTTTCTTTTATAGCTTTGGTCAAAGTTCAAGGAGTCAGAGCCAATCTACCTGTTGACAGCTCTCTGGGGATAGCTGTGGCTTCTTTGACATGAAGTAACTCCAGGTGGAAGTGACTTCAACAAAGCATCTGCCATGTTTCTTGTACTATTATACATTTTTCTTCATTTTAAAAGAGTTTTAAAGCCCTTGCTAAAAATTTCTCTACTTCTCTGTTTCTTAAATTCTCATACCAGCTTAGTGTGTCAGAGCAGTGGTTCTCATCAAATGTGTTTTAGATGTTCTCTGGTCCACATGAAGCCAGGTAGACCAATGCGTGCCATGCCTGTTCGTACTGAGATAGGCTGTGATAATCCCAGGAATCATCCTGAGATTTCTCTCCAGTGTGTTTTGGAGTGCTACAACACAAGATGATGCCTCTGTCAGTCACTGTTTATGAGTAACTGTAATACGTGGCCCGATTTCAACTCACATTGGATGTATAGCATCAAAAGGAAGGATGCTTTTACTGTTAAGTTATTGAGGTTTTAGTTATTCATTGCATAGTAAAATTAGTTGGTTAAGGGGCAGCAAGGCAAGGGAACTTTACAGCCAAATCAGACAACTTAGACTTGATCTCTGAAATCCATCCAGAAGAAGACATCTCATACAAATAGTCTTCCAACTTCCACATGTGCTGTGGCACACACACTCCTCTCTCTCTCTCTTTCTCTACACACACACACACACACACACACACACACACACACACAAATGTAATAAAAAATCAAATAGATTTGTCATGACTGATTTGGAAGTTGGTCCCTTTAAAAAAAGTGTTGCACAATAAAAGGAACAAATAGCAGTTTCTTTGGCCCAGTGATCAGGTTACAGGTAATGGTTGAGTCAGCTGACTGATGAGACCGGAGAGGTGGCCATTGTTAAATGCTGTCTCTTCAAAATGTCACCAAAACAAAACCTTCAGAAGCCAATGTTTCATTCAATGTTTAAGGGAGAGTGTCTCTTGGTTGGAGCCTTTGGGAAGAGATGTGACACAACAGTGTAGAAGTGGTGGGTTCCACAAAATATAAGCAAGGGATAAGATATATACCTTTGCTACAGCAAATATGGGAGCAGGCAACCTTTGCTACTGGGACTTGAATAAAGAGCTGTTTTATAAATATGTTCTCATTAAGTAATATTTTAAAAATATAGATTTTAGAATCCAGTAGCTTCAGAACACTTAAATATCTATTGATATTCAACATGGTCTTTTTCGTGCAGCTTTTCAGTGAGAATATTTAGTAGGTGAAAAATGATGTTTTGATTCTATCAGTTGGCAAGCCACATGCTCCTATTGTATGCTCTTCTTTAATAGCTCTGTAACAGACAGACTTCAGGGCAGGTCTTTGTTCAGATTTTTTATTCTTCCTGGATTCTCATCTCTCCCACAGAAGTTCTTCTGGGCATAGATTTAATGATACCTCCTCCTTGAGCCCTCTTACATTCCCCAAGCAGAGCTAATCCAGCCCCACTCTGTGCACTCCAAGCCTTCTATTATCTTTCTATCACGGTGTTAAGCATGGGCTTTTTATCAACAATAATCTATGTGTATGTCTCTTTGCCTACTTTAGTCTTCATGAATGAACTAAAATGTCCCAAGTTAGTAAAACTTAAATTGGAAAAATCAAGTGTTAAGTTAATTGTCTTGATGAATTTACAAGAACAATATCTCTGTGTTCTTGCTGAGTGCAAGTCCTGTCACTAATTGCCCTAGTCAGGATAGCAAAACGTAGAGTGAGGTACCAACTGCTTTATCCAAATTTTTAGTGCTGGCACCTATGTTTATACTTCATTTATAACCTATACATAAAATGGGTTACTATGGATTTCTGTACGGAGTGTGACTCAAGGACACAGGATGAGATAGTTCTTGGTATCTAGAATATTGCTGGTAGCCATAACAGGAAGGAACAGTTTGAATCATGTATGAGCTCTGAACTGCTTCAGCACAAATAGCTCATGTAGAGATAGTTGTTGTTTTTTAGCTGCTAGACTCCAAAATCTATTTTTTTTTTTTAAAAAAAATGCTATTCAGTGAGTAAGAATTTTAAATAGTACATTCATATTCAAATTCCACCATGGCCAAACCAAAGGTTATTTACATGTATTCTTAATGTAGCAAGGACACCAGCCACCATTACTTTTGCTTCTACAGGAAGTCAAAAATTTGAAATGTAGGTGGATTTCATAGGGATAAAAGGGTGTGTGGTATTAGTACAAATTGTGTGGGGAACCTTTGGTATATTTGTTGGTTTGGTTACAGTAGAACAGAGCAAAGATTTGGGAAAATTTCCAGATGGATAGAAGCAACCTTTGGTTTATGTATAATGGGATTAAAATTATTACTGTTTACTGTTCAAACATTTCATTTTGTGTACGTGTTTTGTCTGTATGTGAGAGAGCATTTGATCCTCTGGGACTGCAGTTACAGACAGTAGTGAGCCACCAGGTACGTACTGAGAACTGAACCCAGGCCCTCCAAAACAGCATTGGTGATCTTTAGCTGTGAGTCCAACCTTGACAGAATGTTTGAATTATGAGCCTAAGATGGCGGCGTATCATTTTGCAATGTGATTATGCAGTACTGAATTGTTGCATTCCTAGATAGTGGGACAAGTTGCGACAATGTTGGACCAGTGAACCAAACTCTCTTGATCTTATTGTCTTCAAACAATGGAATGGTGAATCAGATGATATCTCAGTGTTCTTCTGATTCTTTTTTCTTTTTTCCGTCTAGGACTTCATGATGACACTTGTCACAGACAATTTGATTACATCTTATTTGTCAATGGCTCATGAAGATGAGTTTTGATTTTTTCCCACTGGAGAATAATTAAAGGCAAAATCATGTTATAACACGAGCCCTTCAAATGAATGCACTTATTGAATTGTGAAATTCTTTATAATAAACAACTATCCTGTATTCTTCAAAGATGACAGCTTTGGAGGAGGGATTATCTTTGCTAGAATCTGTGTTAGTGTGCCCAGAGACTGGTGGGGTGTGCTTTACTCTTCATATATTTCTGGAGTAAAGGCTTTTCTTAGATTATAGACATATTCTTGCCTCTCAGACCCTGAGGCCATTCATGACCCTGCCACTTAGATGTGCAGTCAGCTGGAAATCTTTATTCAAAGGAGCTGTTTCAGGCATAGCTGCTGCGAGGCTGATGCCGCTTGCCCAGCTGCCCAATCTATGCCCCAAAGTTAGAGTCTATGCCCTAGTGCAACCTGGACCCTTTCCTGCATATGGTTACTCCACTTCAGTTCACTCAACCTTTGCAGCACAGTCACCTCTGGGCACAGAGTACTGTCATTATTTTAGAAAATTTACAGTGGACCTATTTTATGTAAATTATGAAAAATGGATGCTTAATAATATTATGAGGGTGTATTATTTATCAACACCAGTGTTTTGATAGTGTCTGTGTATAAAGTGGAGATCTCTTCACACTGCCTTTGAAATTGGGTATCTGAACTCGGCATAGGACAAGAATGCCTAATATTGACGGAGTTCTGTCTTGGTGCTGGGCCAACTTCTTTCCATGCATGAAGAGTCACTTAATTATCAAAATCACTTGGATTGAGACACTGGTACTAATTATATCCCCATTTTAAAGATGAGAAAAATGAGGCATAAGATTAAAATCACTTGCCTGGGGTCATGTATAGAATAATTACATGTTCCAGTAATGCCATTGAGTTGATGAATGGGCAGGCTTTCATTTTTAATTTTATGTGATAGCTGTGCTTTTTCATCTTGAGAAAAAATTAATTTTGAGCACCTTCTTCTCATTTTACTTGTAATAGATCATTAAAAGGATGCTACAATACAACGGCGACTTAGCTCCTGTGAATCATGTACTCAGGATGACTATTGGTTAAAAGGATGATATTTAAATATCTGACATGGTAAGTTTCAGCTTGACTTGCTCAAGGAAGGGAAAGGAAATATGCTGTTATTTTGTATTTGGTGATGGCCATGGTAGCTGCAGACTTGCAGCCATAAACTGATAATATCCTGATTTTTTCTTTCTCTGACCTTGCAGAGGTTATTGGGCATCTTGGTTTGTTTGTTGCTTGATTGCTTGAGACATGGCATTGCCTTATAGCCATGGTTGGTGTGGAACTTTCTGGGTACAATAGACTGACCTCAAACGTTGTGGTAAATTTCCTTTCTCTTCCTCCTGAGTATTATCTCTTCTTCCTATCTCTTCTTTCCAAATGACAGAAACATAGTGGTAGGTTTATAGGTGTGTGCCACTGTGTCTAGGTCTGCTGATTTTCCTTGAAAGGTTATTTGCAATGAATAAAGAGGGAGCTTATTGCTTCAATAAATTCTGCAAAGAGCAATGGGAGAGGCATCATATCACCTTTCTTAATCTATTTGTCCATCTGTATGATGGGGACCATGAGTAACTACATAGAGAATGCTGGCTGAAAATTTGGGAATGCACCATGCAGATGGTAAATCTGACTTCCTTTCACATATGGTCCTTCCCTAGAGAGTTAGGCTGAGCAACAATTTTTTTCCCTGAATATTCACAGGCATGGGCTTCAACGAACATTCATGAATTGTTCATAATTGTGCAGTATATAACTTTGTAGAAGCATGAATTTGGTTTGAATCTCAATGAAGGTTTTTTTATTTATTGTTTTTCTGGCATATTCAGAACAGCAGCAATGCAATCTGTTATTTGTTTAAGGAGTATAACAGAAGGTGTGTGTGTGTGTGTGTGTGTGTGTGTGTGTGTGTGTGTGTGTGTGTATTGGCATGAGTGTGCAATGTGGGGTACTCATATTAAGTAGGCTCACATTCCAGTACAAATGAGATTTCTTGAACTCAGAGTTACCTGAATTAGTGTTATCATAATTTGGGAAGAAACCAAGGTTTAGAATGAATTAGTTAAAGCTCTGATTTTACTGTAACATAGAGCAGAGAAAATGTCCTTTCCCAATGTGGATTCTCTCTCTCTCTCTCTCTCTCTCTCTCTCTCTCTCTCTCTCTCTCTCTCTCTCCTCTCTGAAGGGGGTCTTTTCTCAGAATTTTTTTTAGACTTTGCTTCAGCAGCTCTAACTTTTTTTCCATACTCTCACCCCTCTGGTTTTGGAAACCAAGCTTTGTTGGAGAGAGAGGAAGCCTCTGAGCTGGAGGAAGAATTGCCATAGCAACATGGCAATGCATTCTGCCTGCAAAGGTCTCCACCATGCTTGGCTTTTGGTCTTGGCCCAATCAAAGTAATGTGTGAGTTGTCCTCACTTCCCACTGCCCAGTCGGCTGTGACTGTGAGCTTCCATTCTTCCCAGGTGGACCATCTCTCCAGCCTTAGCATCCCTCTGTAAACTTGATCTTTCTTGTCTTTACATGGCCAGAGATACTCAGTGCCAATTTATTTACATGTTTCAGATTATGGGCCAGTCTTGTATAAGACTCAGTTGGCAGTCACCCCTGATTGCCATTCTGTGCTCAGGGGAAGAGCTTTTTCTGAACCAAACAATGCAAGAGGAGAAAGGGATGCATTCATGGAGGGAAAAAGAGATAGTAACAGGCAGCTGGACTTTTATATAGAAGACTGGAGTTCAAGCCATTTCCTAGAAACACCACAGAGATTGTTTTTGTGGGGTTTTCTCCCCAATAATTGATTGACAGGTACATTTGACAATATAAACGATCTCAGTAATGTGCTACTGAGTTAAAAAGAGCACCTACCCTTATTACCAAGTTCAAAACTAAGCAATGCTATCTAACAAAATCTATAAACATCTATTTTATATTGTGATTTCAAGAGAGAGAGAAAGAGAGAGGAGAGAATGCCTACACTCATACATGTATAAAAGAATAACCAATGTGTGGTTACCTGAAAACAAGGGTTGGCTTGTGTGTGGTGGTAGAATTATGAATATTCATTGTTACATTTAAATTACCTAGTTCCTTAAAGTAAGGTGAATATTTCTGAGTTGGTAATGTTAGTAGTTTCTTAGGAACAATTATGGTTAAATCATTTTTATATATTTGAGGGCCTAAAAAACCAAACCACAAATGTGAACTGTATTTGCCAGGCACCTAAGCTCCCCAGAGCTACAAGGTAAAAAATCTGTGATAAATTGTGTGGTATATTGTAGAAGCTACAAGCCAGGCTGAGGACTCTGAAAGATAGCTTTTATCCTGAGAGGTTGGCTGGGTGAGAATTGACTGTGGTCTGTTTTCTCTCTCTGATATTCCAGCTTTTCTCAATATCTGACTTTGAGTTTTCATTTAATAACAACTAGAATTTGTGTTTCAGCTTTCAGATTTGATTATGTGTTGTATCCTCAATCCTGGTGACAGAGCATTGTGGTACCAGAATTACCCGTGATTTTTCTTGTCATCATCACTGCTATTTTGATGTTACTTGATAGTGTCTTAGGCACTACAAAACATCATCATATACAGTGTTAATTTATTCAAAGTTATAAGATTCCTTATCAGTGCATTAGAAAGTATGTTAGTTTTATAATATGAAGGCTGTGTGTTTGGTTTTCACATGGGGCACAGTCCTTTCCAAAGGCAACCTAGCAGAACCTCAACATTAGGAATGAGAAACCCTCTCATGAGATGTTAGTCAGGGTTGTCCAAAAGACTCCCCAATATTACAGGCTATTTCTGCTGCCTTTGGTGTCTCCCAGCTGTGGAAGTTGAGTTTACAATACACCTCATACTTCAGATACAGGGCTCAGAGGTCTCTGAGCTGGAACTGATCTAAAAGCTTCTTCCCAGAGGACTGATATTCATGGTACTAGAAGACACCATGAGTGCTTCCAAAGAATACAAACAACACAGTTATGACATCTGTGAACAAAAAAGACCAGCATGTCGCTATAACATAATGAAGCCAACAATTCTCTAATTGGACTTAAGATTTACTCAACACGAGGAAAACTATGCCTGGTACTGGAAACCTCACCATTACCTACCTGGGGCTAGGGAAATCCGGGATCATGAAGAACATACAACTAACTCTCTATTAAATCAGCACAATCACTAACTACATTCTAAATACTTGTTCTTATACCTACAGATAAATTTATTTCTGACTTAAAAAATAAAATAAATTATTCACATATAATTGTCACTACTATTCTTTAGATTTTATTATTGAGTATATTAGTATAGAGGTGTTATATTACCATAGCATATAATGGCTAATTTCATAATTGTCCAGATTTTAGCATACTTGAGTCATGCTGTAACTCCAAGTTCTGGATGCAATTTTCACAGGTTTTTATGAGAAAGATGAGATCATGGCTCTGAAAGGGCACTTTACCTGAGAACTCCATGTTCTCTAAAGTCAGACATGCACACGGGGGAAACAATTGCTGTGTGGAAGAGATTGCTTGAGTCTCCTTAAAATGTCTAAACACTGCTCTCCTTTCTATTCCCCATCTTCCGTAACTTTATGCTTGCCTTTTCTTGTGACAGATGATCTGCATTCATTTATTTAAAGTTAAATGGCAAGGTGCTTATAAAGTTGACATTTTAAGTACATGAAGGAAAATTGTGCACCTCTCCTTACCCTCTGGCTCATACATTCTTTCTGAGTCTTCTTCTGCAAAGTTCTCTGAGTCTTATGGGGAAGAGAGGACAGATATAGATGCCCCAACTGCAGATAAGCACTCAAAGTTATTTACGCTAGGTGATTTCAGCACTTATGAATCTGTGCATTAACCACCACCCATGGCAACAAGAAACTTCTATTACGAAAATTGAGAGCAGAAAAAAATAAATGAATATAAACAAACACATTTAAAAAGTAGCTTGACAACATGACCATTTAGCAAAACAACATAAGTAGCCTCCCTGCTAGGGCTAATGACTTCACTAGCCACTTGTTTTGACTTTTCTTTTGCAGTAGGAGGCATAGATTCCTTTTGGTGTAGAAAGCCCCAACTCCATGAAAAAGAACAGTTGGTTCTCCCTAAGATAGTTTTGCTATTTTTGTAGAGTGGGGGCATCTTGCTTGTGGGTCAGCATTGCAGAATGCAAGGTCCAACATTAGGAATGACCATTCTGTCTTTTCTCCCCCATAACTCATAACCAGGCAACTTATGCCTGGCTCTGAGACTTTCATTTAATAATTCTTATCTTCTTGGAACATTATTGTTCACCTATACAGGGTACTTTTGTTGAAACTCTTTCTAAAAAGAAATATATGTTTTATAATAGCTTACAAATTAGCATTGTTTCAGAAAATATCAAAAGCCCTTTCACTCCCCACTACTGTCTGATTTTTTATCTCACATGTGTCCTACTGTCTCCTTTTATTTTATTTCATACTTGGCTCGATGTTTTAGTTTGTTTTTGTTACTGACAGACATAAGTATTGCTTATTTTGGCCACTTAATTGTGGTGACTGCTGGGCCATGCTAGATTGTCATGGTGCGCAGCTGAGGCAGGAAGATTGAACTTGAGAGGCTGAGGCAGGAAGATTGAACACTTGAACCATGCCTGAGTTATACAAGGAGACCGTGTCTGAACAACGGTAAATAAGTAAACACAGCTGAGGAAGGGAGGAAGAGGAAAGCGAGATGACTCTTGGACTTACCACCCCAAACCCCTCCCCAGGACTTTCTTCAGGGCTGCCTATTAATACCCGAATTTTAATGATTAAATTATATCTGCATCCAGGGATCTTGTCCCAAATGAATCATTATGTAAATTATGACTAGGAATGGCATCTTTTGATTTGAAGCCCAATTCATGCAGAAAGCACACATCACAGTGGACTTCTAAGAACTTATTTGAAGTTTTAAGACCTGGAGGCATTTTTTATTAAATTTCCTCAACTATGGGAAAAGTGCGTATGACTTCTGTCCCTCTGAAATTCACCCACCAAGTGTAGCTAGATGATCTCTCTTTTATAGTCATTAGATGAGAATGACAAGGAATAAATTATTGAGATCATCTCATGCCCCAGTAGAAAAATCATAGTTATGTTCCAGTTAATGGAGTTTCTCTGTTTGGCAAGAAGGTTAGATGCAATAATAACTCTTTATTGAGCACTCCCTTTATTTTAGGCATGATGTTGAGTGCTTTTCATGCATTATCTCATTTAGTCTGAGCAAAAATTTATGAGCTTGTTACCATTCTGCTATGTTCTGTAAGTGACAGCTGTAGAAAACAGTAGGGGACATGTCTTTCTCAATAGCAGTCTTGTTAAGTTTACAGGAGTTTACATCCCTAGACCACTTTGCACATTAAAACATTACCATTCTATATAACAGACATTATTTTATGCTGATAGTTCATAACAGATCCACCGAAACAAAGTGATTGAGTTTGTAAGATTGTAAGCCAGCCTGAGCCAAATTTACAGTCTCCTATCCAAATACCCAGTGAGGTTCACATCCATGCTTTGGCATTGTGTTATTTTGCACATTCTATATATTCAAAGCAAAAGAAATGATCTCAGTCAGCATGCAAACAGGACCCTCCAAATCTGTTTAGTGTCATTCATGAACCGAAGTTGCCTTTTGAGACGCTGCTGCTGGGCTTTCTCTGAATACTGTAGTATCAGTCCTCCTGAATTTGAATAACCATCTCAACATTTGAAATTTTGCTTTCAGTAAAGAAAATAAATTAAAATTTCAAAATACACTGTTATTTTATACTTGAAAGTAATTTCGTTGAATGTGCCATGCTTCGTTGGCTGACAGCTATATATTAAAGAGCTATAAAGAAAAGGAGATGGCTGTGGATCTGAATAACAGTGATGGAGAATCAATCATTGTAAGTGTATGCCATTAAATGTTTATTCTAAAGTTGAAATAATGGTTTTACAGTTCTCCTGCACTTTTATATGAGTAACAGGAATCTCCTATGACATGTCTATATGATGCTTAAAAAAGACACAGTTATAGGTCTTAGAATCAAGGTTTTCTTCATAAAGCATTTCTTAAAAAATGTATGCTATTCCTGCCCCCCCCCCCATAACTAAAAATAGAGTCCTCCTGGTCTGGCAAGATTGCTGAGTACCTCAAGGTATTTGCCACCAAGCTGAAGACCTGACTTCAATTCCTCGAACTCACTTGATGGAAGGAAGAAGTGTGGCACAATGTGCCCCCACACAATAGTGTTTAAAAGAATAGAAAAATTTCTCAAAAGGAAACTTCACCAATGATAAGATTTGAAGTTATTGGTGAGGTAGACTAGAATAAGCAACATCTTACCTTAAGCCTCTGGGATTTCATGGTCTATAGCCACAGTAGAGAATACTGATTTGGGAAAGATTTAAATTAGAACCTTTCTTTTTCCAAAAGATGTTTTCTTGAGGGTACCATTTCTTCTGAATGTTGGCTGCCCTTTCCTTTAAATGTGATCTTGTCTTGGGTGGATCCTTACAAACCCTCTTTATTGTGCTTAGACTCAACAAAAAAAAATATCTAGCTTCTTGTTTTCTGGTTTTACCATCTACCAACAATCCTAGATTTCTCTTCCTTAAACCTATCCTAGGTTGAAACAGGCCACACTGTCAGTGAGCCTCACCAGCTCATGCATGATTAAGTTCAAGATTTCAGAAAGAAATTAGATAGAAATTGGATAAAGTCCAATAAATTGAAAGGCTTTCCACAGAATTGGCTTAGAATATTGGAGTTTCACATTTACAATAGCTGTATCACTGGATGCTTGAGAGCTAATCTTAAACAAACAGTATCGAGTACAAACACATATCTTAAGTGCTCCTTCCAAGTAAGGCAGCTTCTGTCAGCCCACGAGCTCCTCAGACAGATGGGCAGGATTCAATGCTTGCCCTATCTCTTCTCCTCTACATGGACTCTCTTCTTGTCACCTTCAAATCCCTTCAGTGGTGTTCTTAATCCCTGCACTTAAGCCTTTGATGACTGATCCAGAAGCAGTTTTAGGTACACCTGCCTTTTTTCAGCAGAGTGTGGGATTTTGCTGGTCCTAGATTTTGCCAGTGTGCTGCCCTTGGGACTGCCAGTCAGCAAGAACTTGTTTGTACTCTGCTTCCTAGGGGTTCCAGCTAGGATGGTAACATTTTCATGCAAAGACATGGATTTCAAGAGGTTTGAAATACACACTTTAAGGATCATTCTGGTGACCATCCAGGGAATCTGTGGGTATATATCCTGGGGCAGACAAAGAATTGAACGTTTGGGACAGACAAAAGACCTAGTAAAGTCATGGGAAAAATGAAAGGAAGTGTTTTATCCTTTGGGGGTGAGTGGTTCTAAGACTGAGTCTACAAAATGGACGCTGTGTTGACTATTTCACAGGGCTTCTGGGCCCTCCCCTTCTCTATTCTCTTTAGATAACCACACTAGGCTTTCCTCCTGTTTCTCCATTCAATAAATGTCTCCTGAGAATAAAAAGTCATCCGCTCAGGGAGACTGACTTCCTATCCTACCCATGTCCCTCTAACTGTTCCTTCGCATGCCTCCTTCAGTGAAGCAATATGATGCTCCATAACGGGAGTAATCAGTCGATTAGAGAGGGAGCTGGAAAAGTTCACCTCATGTCTTTGCCGTCCCAGTTGTCTCTGGATCTAGCGTGCATGTTGCACAATAGTGATTTCCTCTCTTAGCCTTCCCTCCCACTTACATCTAACTGTTCTCCTTTCTCAGTCTCTTGTCCTAACCCTTAGTACCTCTCCCCTTACAGCTTGCAGCCTGCATGTCTGCTCTCCATTTGGACCACATAGCCAGCGTAAAACGCTAGTTGTAGACCTCTAATGATGCTCTTCTGTATAATACTCCCTTATATTTTTTTTTTTTGAAGATTAAAAATTCTTTGCTATGGCAGATTATGAACTGTAAATAGTCAGATCCTACTCCATGTTTCCTAGCAGCACCCCACTCCTCAGACTGGAGATAAGGATTCCCAACTGCCCTTTTGTCATCATAGTCCTAGATGAGAAAGTGTTAATAAGGGGAACGGATGAAATATTTGAAATGAAAGAATGAAGGGAAATATACTATTCACCAGAGGCTGTGGGATTCTAACATGGGGCTTTGTCACACACAGTATCTTCATAGATATTTTGAAACCCTTTCTTTGTGGCTAATTTGCAACCCCATTGAACCATTCACACTCCAGGGCTCAAAACCCAAGTCATTAGGAAATCTTTCCTCCCATGTCCCTCTTACATCCCTCTAGACTTCTCCTTCCCAGCCTGTCTTCCTTCCCTGTAAGTTCTACTTTCTATGTGAGACTGTACCTGCATATTTTACCTGTTAACTCTCTAACTCATTGTGTTGAAATATACTGTTCTTTATAGAAATAGGTATACACATTGAACTTTCTGGAGTACTTCCCATATTTCCTTATAGACATCCTATAAAAAAGGCCATCGGGGGTGACAGTGCGTCTCACTGTTTCAGAGTGTTTGTCCTTAACTTTGGATCTCTGTTCCTACATTTACTTGGAGTATGCTTGTCTTCGGGGATATGTTTTTTGTAGGACTGTAGATCCATGAAAAAGGGACTGAATCTGCTTTGTCTTCAGCCTACTTCAGTCCTTGGCATACACAAGACTCTCAATAAATGTTTGTTGAGTGAATGACTGAATGAATGGTCAGCTGAGTTCCAGTGACTCTACTCTGCCTAACTAGGCACAAGGGCAGACAGATTGGTGAGCTGTAGACTGTGTCTTCTGATTTAACATTTTGATTCAGACACTCCCTTTCTCAAAGATACGGTTTTCCTTTAGCTCATGACAATCTATCAGATTTGTGTGGTAATTTCAGAATCCCTTCCTCCTCCAAAACATTCTTAGGTAATAAAAACTTTGAATGTATGAGGCTACAAAGTTGAGTTTAAAAAATTATGCCAAATGCTTAAAAAGCCCAAAGGTGTAAGTTCAGAAAACATACTCATAAGGAAAAATTCTGAAATAATAAAGCGTCAGACATCACATGACATGGGTAGAGGGCTCATTTTATCCTGTGTGGCTGCAAGCTTGTCCTCTGCCCCTGGGCTCCAGCTTTCTAAGTAGTGACTGCTGTGTGCACTTTGTCCATTCTACAGACTGGATATGCATTTGACGATTTCATAACACTCTTTATGACATCTGGTCCGTTCATAGTTGGTATTCCTTTCTCTGCTGCCTCTAACTGCCACTTTAATGACTAATGTTACCTGAAAGACTGTTCACAGGACACCTGTGGCCAGGCCCTTTCAGGGCATCACCTGTCTTACTATGGTAATCACCCTCGTCTCCTTGGCCCCGGCAGTTAGGCTTTTGATGAGCACTGAGTTGGGACATGGACAGGCAAATAGCTCCTAGAGCATGACACTGATTAATAGAAGAGTTGACCTGTGGTAAAGCAGGGATGGACCAAGCTCTTCCTAGTAAGGTCCAAAGGTCAATGCCATACAATAGGACCAAGGCTGCCTTGAGTCGTCTGTGTAGTTCCCCATCTTTCCCATAGATTTCTTGTTTTTCCACTATTTCTAGGCATCTTAAACCTAAGAAAGGTTGAACACTGATGAAATATAGACCTCTTTATCTCTATATTAATAGTTAATTGAAACACATAAAATATCATTTTAAACCCAGAGGGTTCAAATAGAACCCCATTTCTTTCCTGTTTCTCTTTTAATTTCCTGATGATTGATAATGTCTTTAAGGCCTGCCCACTCCGGTTGACCATTTGATATTTTGTTTATTGTGAATCTTTATGTCATGTTTATTTTTAAAGTGCTGTCTTACGGCATCTATATCTGACAACTGAGCTGTCATTTCACGTCCAAGGGGACCACCTCATTGCAGCTCTGCTCTTCAAGTGCAACAGCCAAGCGTGTTCTTCTCTGTGGATCACCATGAAGCACATTAGTGATCATGCCGTCACAGTCACATGTTGTGATTTTCTTGCCAATTTAGAAGCCCAGTTGCTGTATAAGAAACCACATTATTGGAAGTTGGTGTGCCGCTGCTCTGTCTTGCCCAGCTGGATGTATAATTATTAAAGTAGCATTCTTTAGGAACAGGGAAGTCTTCACATTTTTCAAGTGAGTTCCAGGCTTTTGAGAAAAGAAAAAAAAAAAAAAAAGCATGGCATGGCAAAGGACACTGAGTTCATTTTTATGTTCGTTTGTAATCAGACCAGCTGTGAATCTCAACACATATACTTGGCAGTTAATGGAAAGCAGAGATGTATGGGCAGCTTAGACTGTATCATGTAAAGCCCTTTATTTTCTGAGGGTCAAGTCTGTGGTTTTCAGAAGGTGGCTTCCTTGTGGCTCTGGGGCCACTCTGTTCAGCTTGTGGTAGTACCACAATGAAGTCAATAGTTTTAGATTTTAGAGATCATTTGCAGGGAACATTCATAACCATTAAAGACACAAGGGATTTAAACACAATCTGCAATTTGATATTTAGAAAATGGTAGCACATTCCTAAAGGCTGGAGCCTTTTAGTAGAGTGAAAAATAGTCAGATAGATCTTTTGAAATCACTGTTAAAATAATTGTATATGTTTAGGAAGCATTCAGATTAGTTGATCCGGAAGCACTAAGATTGAGGGGATGATTGACTGCCTCACTGTTGCTGAATTTCACATGTAAACGACAACCCAAATAAAGGGCAGATTTTGAGACAGCTTTACTTACAAAAGAAAACAGTAGCTAAAGAAAAAGAAAAATTCCAGCAGACATAAAAAACCCAGAAACCAGAGGACACCATGCAGAACTCTATCTTCCGAGCCACACAAATTGAAACAACCAAAATAAATGTCAAGAGTGTAAGAAAGTAAGTGTAACTTATCAGAGGTTAATGCTTTTTATGCTTTGTTCATATGGCATCTTGTTCTTGGTTAGAGAGAAAAAACTGGGAGAAGGCAGGCCACAAGGCTTTTCTAATTCAGTGTGTCGCTCACTCAGCGTGACCTTAAACAATTCTCCCCAAGTGGGTTGGCTGCCCTCAGCCAAATGTACATAGAATATTTATTGGCACTTGAATGATAAAGGGGAGGGGATATGAGGCCTGTGAAATGCAGTATCATTTGGGGAGACCCATTATCACCTCCAGAAATGACAGGGAAATAGTATTTGAAGAGAGATTCAGATCTACAAGGGGCAGACTCTCTCTTTCAGTTTTTGTTGGTTCTTTTGTTACAGAACAGATTGTTTACTGGGTGCATATTCCTGGCAAAGGTTGTGGAGGATTAACTAGCCTGCTGATTGGAGAGCAAACAGTTTAATCCTACTGGAGCACCTGCCATAAAGTGATCTGTGTTCAGCACAGTAGTAAACCCCAAACTCCTGCTCTCTCCATTTCTAGCGCAATCCACTCCAGACTCTGTTGGCTTCCTTCATGGGTAATTTAAGAAGTAGAAACGAAAAAAAAAAAAAAATCCTTTTCAAATATTACCTAATCACCACGGGCCTGGCTACTTTGCTCACTCACGTATAAAACCTCAACAATGTATGCACTGTATGGTCACAAAGGCACTGAGCCTTCAGTCAATTATCCCTAGCTTTGGCAACATTTCCATCCTACGCTAGTCTGTCTGAGTCTCCCCAACAAACTCCAGAGCTAGGGCTAGATCCAGTTGGCTCCTCCTCATCTGCTCACAGTGCACCATATGAATATTTAAACCACAGTTTTTTCTTCCCCCCACAAGACATTTCTTCATCCTACTTTATCAAAGTACACTCTCTGCTTCTTTTTTGTGCTGTAAAACTGAGCACAACTAATTTATATCTAATTATCTCCTCGTCATTGTGGTAAATGAAATGGCGGGGGGGCCTTCTTCTTGCTCTCAACCTCTCCCATTCTAGCTGTGGTGACAGCAGAAGTTTCTCTGTGTTTTCACTGGGGAAAGTGTGGACCCTCTTGCCTCCTTGAGTTTGGCTTTGGACATGCACTTGCCAGTCTGTGTGGCATGGATGTATGAAAAAGTACGGTGGGAGATTTTGTTGTTACATTGTGAATAATTATCCCACCCACTGGTTTAATAAAAAGCGCTGATTGGCCAAAGGCAGACAGGAAGTGTGGGTGAGGCTACCAGACTAAGAAAACTCTGAGAACAGGAAGCACAGAGCAGAATGCCAGAGAGAAGCCAGAAGAAGCTGCTCTAAGAAATGGTACCAAGCCACATGGCTGAACAGGATGAATCATGGGGGTTAGATGAAGGGTAGAGAGCTAACAAGTACATGCCTGGGCCTTAGGCCCATGAAGAGAATCTTAAATCCCCACAGGCTCATCAGCTGAAAACTATTGTAAGCATCTGTGTGTCTCTGTGGGTCTGTGAGTCTGAGAGCCTAAACCTTGAGGTTAGGCCCAAAAGTCAGGGCCAGAAACCTCTTACTACAAAGTACCTCCCACCCTCTTACTACAAAGTACCTCCCACATTTCTATTTTCTGCTTTGCTATGATCTTCTGTATGAAGACTGCCCCTTTAGTCAAGAACCTAGGAGGAGATCAGAACTACAGTCTGGAACAGAACTATCTCTGCTGCTCGCTTTTGTCTGAGGAGCAGGTGATGTGCCACTTTCTATCATCTATCTCAGGTGAGCTACCTCAGGATTCAGCTAAGCGGCCTTCTCTAAGGGATAGCATAGTGTGATCTTTCTTCCCCATGGCTCCTGTTACTTGCAGTGAGGCTAAGAACCCCCGGCTCAGTGCTCCCAGCCTTCTTAGACCAGTGTTTCCTTAACCTTTTCTCCACACACACTCAAGTCCCATCCCAACTGTATTTAAATTCCCTTTCATCTCTCCCAGGCCAAACACTGGCCTTGACAGTCTCTTTCCCCACAGGCCTTTTCTGCTCCAGCCTATGTCCTTCTCTTCAGGGCCCCTCACACATTTTTAAAACCAGGTACCATGTTTCTGTCACCATTTCTCACTACCATCTTCACATACCTCTTACTCTAAACTCAGGTCAGATACACCACACTATTCATTCACCCCACAGTGGTTTATGACTTGGATCCTGACACTGGAGGGGAACATCATCATTTCTTGTATGTACACTTTGAAACGTCTTACTCCCATACCCACGTATACAATTGTAATTATTAAATTTAACTGTTATCTAATTTTTTCCCTTTTATTGAGAATAGATTTTTTTTCTCACATAATATATCCTGGTTATGATTTTCCCAACTTATTTCTCCTTCAACCTTTTCTATCTCTCAGAAAACAAATAGGCTTCTGAAGTATAATAATAAAACATGATATAATAAGATAAAAGCTAATACACTGGACTAACCGAGGGAAGAGTCCAAGAGACGGCACAAGAAACAGAGATCCATGCATTCTAACAGTCAGGGATCCTAGTAAAACACTAAACTGGAAGCCATAATACACACATTGGGGACCTATAGAGTAAAAAGAGAGAAGATAAAAGTAAAACAAAATAAAAATAAATAAGATAAAATTAACAATAACAGAAAAGGAAAAGCCTTGTCCCAACTTTGTGAGACAAGGAACCTCCAATGATGCTACCGAGCTCATTTTTCCTTGGCCATCTACATCTGGGCCAGATTGCTCCTGGGTTAGGAGTGAGGCCGCTATCTACTCTCAGCTCTAGGGCCCATATGGTGCAGACCTGTGAAGACCCTGTGCACGCTGCTTCAGTCTTTGTGCATCGATCATGCTGATTTAGAAGGCCTTGTTTCTTAGGATCCTCCACCCCATAAGGTTCTTACACTCTTTCTGTAGCCTCTTCCAAAGTGTTCCTTGAGCTCTGAGGGAAGATTTGATGGAGATATCCCATTTATGGCTGAGTGTTCCAAGGTCTCTGTCTCCATCTCTCTTCCCTCCCTCCCTCCCTCCCTCCCTCCCTCCCTCCCTCCCCATCTCTCTATCTGTCTCTCTCTGTCTCTCCTCTCTCTCACTCTTTGTCTGCATGATGTCTGGCTGTGAGTTTCTATATTTGTTCCCATCTGCTGCTGAAGGAAGTTTCTCTGATGATGGCCGAGCAGACAGAGATCTGTGAATACAGCAGAATGTCATTAGGGATCATTTTCTTGCTACTCTCTCCCCTTTTAGAACAGTAGTATTTAGTTTTCCCCTAACACGCCGGGCTATCTAGTCAGGCCCTTGGTCACTCTAGCAATGTTGAGCATAGCTTCTATCTTGTGGTGTGGGTCTTAAGTCAGATCAGTTATTGGTTGGTTACTCCACAAGTTTGTACCACCACTGGACTAGCATATCTTGCAGGCAGGATACCATTGTTAAACCAAGGGTTTATTGCTGGGTTTGTGTTTATGTTTCTCTTTCTATAGCATGCAGAGTTTATTCCTGTACCAAAGACACTAGAATGTATAGATGAAGGCTCTATATAGACCCCAACTCAACTTCTCTATGTTGCATGAGTTATATAGGTGTTGTCTTTAGCAATAGGGCCTTGCTATGAGTTTTCTGGAGAACAACCAATAGCCTTGGCAACAGCCTGCATTATTTGGAAACCCTTTGGCCTAAATCTCAATAGATGTAACCTAGTGCCATGCTAGAAGCCTTGTTTTATGATAAGACATGCCCAGTTGAGGCTCCACCTCCCCATTATTTGACTGTTTTATTTAGAACATGTTCATATGTGTATATATCTTAGGAAGCTTATATTGTATTTGGTTTTCATACTACCTCTTAAGTGCCCCTTAATTTTAGCTGTGTCTCTCTGTAACTCTGCCCCCCCCCTTTGAACTTCTCACTTACTTATCCATTCATAACTGTCTATCATATTTCTGTCTCCTAGGGAGATCTATCTGTCATCCAAACCCAGTCCTTACCTAACTTTTGTGATTATGTGGACTGTAGTTCGGTTATCATTGATTTAACAGATAATATCCACAGAAGCAAATGCATGCCATATATGTCTTCCTGGATGTTATTTACCTCACTCTGGATTTTTTTTTCTGGTTCTATTGATGGCCTATGAATTTCATGATTTAAGTTTGTATGACTAAGAAATACTATATTGATTAATTGTACCACATTTTATTTATCCATTCTTTTGTTATGGACATCTATGTTGTTTCCAATTTCTGGCTATTATAAATTCAATAATAATGAATATGGTTGAGCAAATCTCTCTGTGATAGAATGAAGTGACCTTTGGATATATTCCCAAGAGTCATATGGCTGGATCTTGAGATCTTGAGGTTCATTGATTCCCACCTTCCCGAGTAACCACCCCACTGCTTTCCTTAGTGGCTGTACATGTTTGCATTCTCACCAGCAATAGATGAGTGTTCCCCTTACTCTACATCCTTGCCAATATAAGATGTCACTTGTTTTGTTTAACCATTCTGACAGGTGTAAGATGAAATCTCAAAGTAGTTTTAATTTGCATTTCCCTGATGATTAAGGATGTTGAACATTTCTTAAAGTTTGTCTCAATCATTTAAGTTTCCTCATTTGAGAATTCTCGAAGAACCAACTTTTTTGTTTCATTGATACTTGTATTGATTTTATTTGTTTCTATATTTTTGTTTTAGCTCAAGTTTGGTTATTTCTTGCCACTCTTCCCTTTGGGGTATCATTTCTTCTTGTTGTAGAGCTTTTGGGTATGCTGTTAAGTTACTAATATGAGATGCCTCCATTTTCTTGTTAAATGTAGGCAATTAGTGCTCTGAACTTGCCTTTTAGAACTGCCTTCATTGTGTCACAGATGTTTGGGTATGTTGTGTATTCATCTTTTCTGATTTCTTTCTTGACCCATTTTCACTCAGTATTGAGTTGTTCAGTGTTCATGATTTTGAAAATCTCTCTATTGTTGTTTGAAGTTCTCAGTTGTGGATGACCAGATTTAAACACTTGAGTTTGAAGTTCTCTGTTGTAGATATCCAGATTTAATTATGCTTCTCAGACAGGATGCAGGGTGATGTTTCAATTTTTTTTATATTTGTTGAAACTTGCTTTGTCTTTGAGTAAGTGGTTAGTTTTGGAGAAAGTTCCATAAAGTGCTGAGAAGAAATATAATCATTTGTGTTTGGGTAAAATGTTCTGAAAATATTGGTTTGGTTTATAATGTCAGTTAGCTCCAGCATTTCTCTGTTTAGATTTAGACGGAATGACTTGTCTATTGGAGAGAGTGGGGTATTGAACTCTCTCATTCTCAGTGTGAGGGTCAATGTGTGATTTAAGATGTTGTATTGTTTCTTTCATGAATTTGGGTGCACTTATTTTTGGTGCATAGCTGTTAAAATTTCAAAGTTCTCCTGGTGACAGTTTTTCTGATGCCTTCAATGAGTATGTAACATCCTTCCCTATCCTGACTAATTTTGGTTTGAAGTCTATTGTGTAAGATTATAAAAATGGCTACCCAAACTTTCCTGTTAGGTCTATTTTCTTGGAATATTTTTTCCATCCTTTTATTTTGAGGTGTTGCTATCCTTGAGGTGTGTTTGTTGGGTGAAGTAGAAATATAGCTCTTATTTTTGCATCCATATAGGTAGTCTGTATCTTTTTTATCATGGAATTGAGACCACTTATGCTGGTAGATATTAATAAGTAGTGGTGATTCCAGTTATTTTTACCAAGACTCTTATAGATTTGTATTTTCTTTGTCAAAAGTATTTATTTCTTTTATCATATTTCCAATGTCCAAGAGTCTCTCTTCCGTATCCTGTATTCTTTTGATGAAGTTTACTTCTGTGCCTCCCGTTAAAGTTCCTTCTCTTTTATTTCTAGAGCCCTGAAGTTTGAATTTTCTGTCCTGAGTCTATTTCTGCTTTCAAGCCTTGAAGAGTTTTATTCATTTTTGTTCCACTGATTGTTGAGTTTTCATAGATTTATTTAATGGACTTAGTCATTTCCCTCTTAAAAACTCCAATCATATTCATAAAAGTTGTTTTAAGGTCTTCTACTTGTGCTTCACATATGTTGGACTTTCCAGGGCCTGCTGCGATAGGGTTTCTGGGCTCTAGTGGAGACCTAGTGTTCTGGCTGTTTCTTGATGGTGTTTTTGTGCTGGTATTTAGGCTGGTCTTTGCTGGGTGGCATTCTGATGTTTGGCTCCTGTTGCCCACTTTGATTGTTAGGAGGGTGTGTGGTTGTGTTTTGTCTAATAGGAAATTCTTCTGGGTTATTTCTTGTTCTGGTAAATATGGCCACTAGGAGTTCCAGGTAAAATATGTTGCTTGGTATTGGGAACTGACACTTACAAAATGGGATGAGCCAGGAGTGGAGATCTGAGAGGGCCTACAAGAGAGAAGAAACTGGGTGTTTCACTAAGATCTGCTTAGTCCCCTGGGAATAAGTGCAGAGACAAAGGAGAGGCTGAAGCAGGTGGTCTACCACAGGGCTGGGGAGGAGACTAGGTGATTGTGTTGTGGATTGTTGCTCTTATACAGTGTAAAGATTTGTTGCTTGTATTGGTTTAATAAAATGCTGATGGATCAGTAGGAAGTATAGATAGAGATACCCGACTAGGTGAATTCTGGGAAGAAGAAAGGCAGAAGATGAGAACGCTGCACTGAGAAAAATGTACCAAGCATGTGGCTAAACATGCATAAGAATTATAGGTTAGTTTATGTAAGAGTTAGCAAGTAAGCAATAACCTTGGGTCATAGGCCAAACGGTTTATAATTAATATGAGCCTTTGTGTGATTATTTGGGACTAAGTAGAGGGACAGAGAAATTTCTGACTACAGGATTGGACTTGGAACAATGGAGGGAAAGGTGAAGCTCTACAGTTAGCCCACATGCTAGCTGTAGTGGCCTGTGGCTTTGCTGGAGCTGGAGGCTGCAAGACAACAATGAGCAGGGGAGGGGTTTGGAGGGGAAGTGCTGTGTCATTCACTGGAGATTTTAGCTGATCTGTCAGACCTGAGGATGGTACTTGGAGGTAGAACCTGGAGGAACTGAGAAAGAAGTCAAGATCTGTATTTAGCCTGCCTGTTTCCCTGACTGTTAATTTTTTTCAACTTGTTCTTAATGTTGGTGTTTGGTGTTGATTAGTTGTTGGTGTTTCTTTCTAGGACTCTTTTCCTTATTAGGAATCTATGTATGAGCGTCATGGATGTTTAACTTATTCCTAAAGTTTGCATTACACATTTATCTAAGTACTTTAAAGTGTAAATGCTTGTAGTTTTAAATAATTTCTCATTTGTAGATACAGATATGAATAAATAATAGCCATCTCCAAATATGGATAAATTCTGTGTTCTGAGTGCTATTGTTTATTTTCAGCCAATGGGAGCCAGAGAGGTGAACCACCCTGAGGATTCTTAGCTAATGGATGTTAGCACCCTATGCTTCATCAGCTTCCGGCCAATTCCTCCGGTGCAGCATCTGGAGTGCTCTGCAATATGGCTGTTTATTCTGATTTTGCTTTCTTTTCCACCATTTACTTCATGTCTGGGAAACAGCTGTGACTTCTAACAGAAAACAGGAGGCATGCAAGGAGCATGAATGTTTTCTCTCCTTAGAAGAATGCCTTTGGCATATTGAGTATCACAGACATCAGTGTACCCTGGGAGCCCTAGATGCTAACTTCATCAGCAGCAATTGAGGTCAATATGGCTTGACCTATGGCCCTGCTTGAAGAAGTGAATTAGAGAGAGATGCAGAGTAGCTGTCAATATAAATGTGTTTTCTTAGGCACTTAGCTTAAGGGGCCCCATGTAAAAATGACCCACTAAAGAATGTTCTTTTATAGGCCTGCACTTGCTATTTTAAATAGGAGTCTATACTGAGCAACACTCTCTTGGGTTTATATCATTTTCTCCCTTAAGTTCAAAAGCTCATTGTGCTTTTTCTATTTACTTTCATACTTCTAGAAACTCTCAAGTTCCATAGAAATCAATACTTATGGAAGGACAACTGAATAAAGAGGAAAACAAATAAATTTTTATTATTTTTAGTGACCTTGATAATTTTTACCTGTCATGTGCCAAAGCTCTAGGATTATGTCAGTGCCACTGACCACAAAAGTAAATGGTTGTAACTGTAGGAGTCTTCAAATCATGGCATGAAGGTGAGCAATAATAATGGGTACATCCCACAGAACCCTGCAGTGGTTCTGAAATGGTCTTATATTGTGGTCCTCAATGGTACTCAAACCGGGATCACAATTCTTCACCATCATTGTGTTATCCAAAGCCCTAGACTCCACCTCTGTTATTCACCTTCTTTGTGAAGTTCTTTGGAGGATTCATTTCTTTTTGCCCTTTTGGTTTTTCTCCTGAAGCGATGTTGAAATTATTTAGTTCAGTGGTCATGATCCATCAAATCACTGGTTCCAGTGTTTCAGTATTTTCTAATAATGGCGTGAACTTCCCTGTCCTTTAGCTCTGAATTTAGACATTTTGCTTACGTTAACCTATGGGTGTTAATGAATGTGATTTGAGCAAAGCAGTGTGTGAGTGTGTGTGTGTGTGTGTGTGTGTGTGTGTGTGTGTGTGTGTGTGAAAAAGGGAGAGAGAGAAAGAGAGAAAGAGAGAGAGAGAGAGAGAGAGAGAGAGAGAGAGAGAGAGAGAGAGAGAGAGAGAGAGAGAAAGAGTTCACATTTACTCTTTTATAAAAAGGAGTAAATGTGAACACACAAGACTTACTCATATCAGATTAAGGTCTTAATAGACTCAATATGAATTTATAAGCCATATTAGTGGTGCTAGTTCCAGGAAAGTTACACTCTGATAGCTAATAATCAGAACTCCATCATGAATATTTGGGGGAACACAACATGTCTGTAATATTGGCACTTTTAAGGGAGCTCTCAAGAAGCTTTTAGGCAGATTGCTCACACCAGCATGTGCAAAGCTTCATCCTGCACTTCCAAAGAGGGGTCTCCTACAGCTACCCTTCTCTTCTCCTGGTTTTTTCCTTCAGAACTTCTCTGCACCCTCTTTTCCTTTATCTGCCTTTTCATTTCTCTCCCCTTTCTCCCCCCATCATTTCTTCAGCAGAATCACCCTCTAGTTGCCTTGTGCTTCATGATAGAATTCTTTGTGTTGTTTGCATGTCTCTGTTCTGCCATATACAAGCAGGTTTCTTCCAGAAAAGAAAGTTGAGGTTCATGCTGTTGGCTGACTTTTCTAATGCTATCCTTCCTTTAATGGGTGCCAGAGCTTTAACAGTTCCTGTTCCAAAAGCAAAATTCTATTTCACCAAATATTTCATTTTTAAAAATGCCCTCCCATAAAGGCTCCAGGATTCTGAAACCTTGACCTAGGGTTACAAAAGTCCCAAATGGTGTTCTCTTTGTTCTACTCTCTGTATCCTTGGTGGTGAAGTTCAATAAAGTGGTCATAAGAGATTGTACTGGGATTTGATCATGGCTTTCAAAGGTGTAAACAAAGGGTTAAAATATGGACAGAGTTTCTCGAGCAAGGGAAAATACCTTTTCCCAGTAAATCTGATGATATGCCTGTAATTAAGTCAAATAGGTTAAAGGCTTGTTATGCCAGCATTAACACCTAACTCGTCCATTGAATTACAATGAGATTCGTGTAAGGATTACACGTAAAATTCCATGTAATGAGATGTATTCATCATCAAAAGCTTTTTGCCCTTTAAGGAAATGTTACAATAATTATCCCATGAACGTGAAAAGTCAATAGAGGTGAGAATACATGTCTTTTTATACCATCATTGTGATTGTATTTATATTGGCAAGGCCTAACCCTGCTGACATTTAACTTTCCAGGAAAGAACGTGGGATGCTCGCTCTCTCAGCTCATCTCGCCCTTTCCTCTTGGGCCATCAAGAGATGTCCTTTGCCCTCATGCTCATCTCTTCCGCCAGAGACACAGAAAGCAGAATCTTGTTTCCCAACTTACAAAACAGATAAGTTAACATGTGATTACGCACTTGGCAAAAGGATTCACTGAGGACTTCCGTTAAAACTCTTCCCTTAAAAAACAAATCTAGTTTATCTTAAAGCAAAGACTCAGCAGTATTTAAAATCAAGTCTTTAAAGATTATTATGCATTTAATGTAAATTAATCAAAAACTACTACAAACATGGATATTTTAGGTTTATCAGTAAAACACATTGTATCCCTTTGAGGATCTGCATATAGAATTCAGTGATCTAAAGTAGAAGTGAGCTTGGAGAAAGATACATGACAGGTAATTATTTAAAGAGCCAGGCTGAAGAAAGACAAACATCTCTCTCATGTGTGTTTCTGTGCTAAATATTCAGATGTAAGTATATAAGCCTGTAATAACCACAAAAGCACATTTTGTAACATTCAGGTAACACGAAAAGGAAAATGGGAAAAATGGGGAGGGGATATCTAATTGTGGAAGGGGAAAGGAGTTCAGTACAGAAGGAGGCAGTGGAAGAATGAACAAATATTACCAAGGGTGTTTGAGTAAGTCTTAAGGAATCATATTATTTTACGTTTTCTAAAATTATACACAAAATATCAGTGTATATTATGTGTGCATCTCCCCCCCCCTCTCTCTCTATATATATATATGTATGTATGTATGTATGTATGTATGTATGTATGTATGTATGTATTTAGTGAAGTTATGCTACTTGAAATAACAATGTTCCCCACAATATTCACCACCACCACCACCAAAACAAGTACTAGGCATAAGAAACTGCTGTTTGAGTACTTGGACCCAAGTGATTCCCAAAATAGTTTAGACTATTGTTGTTGCCCTTGCTTGGCTCTCAGAGGCTGAAGGTGAGTTTCTGATGTAGAAAACACCACATACTTGGACACGAGACTTGGAAGATCTCATTGCAGTGGTCTAACTTTTGCAGTGTCAGAAAGTACTATTAAGCTGTCAAGGGCAGGATGCAATCAGTAGTTCTATCCAGCTGTGATACCTATGAACAAAACCTTGACCAGAGCGGCAAGATTTCCCTAAAATTTCAATAATGGCAACAATATCATGGCACACTTACAATTGTCTTATTGAACTTAAGACCCACTCAATAGAGAAATCATGCCTGGTAGTAAAAACCCAGCCAACTGTCCAGGGTTAGTAGATGATGGATTTTAGAATAAACATACTACCATCACTTTACTAGACCAGGATAATTCCTAAATTCATTCTGAAACATTTGCTTATACCCACAAATAAGTGTAGATTTTACCCCTTATCAAAGAAGCTTATTTTTACAGCAAATGGAGACAATCACAGAAAATCACAACAGGTGATTCCTTATGCAGATATCAACAGATGGTATGGTGTAGGGGGATTATGTTTTTCCATTGTAAATAATTGTTCTTGTCTATGAGTTTTAAAAAAAGCGCTGATTGGCCAAAGGCAAATAGGAAGTGTGGGTGGGGCTACCAGACTAAGAAGACTCTAGGAACAGGCGGAACAGAGCAGAATGCCAGAGAGAAGCCAGAAGAAACAGAGGACCACTATGCTGCTCTGAGAAAAGGTACCGAGCCGCTTGACTGAACAGGATAAGAGTCATAGGTTAGATTAAGAATAAAGAATTAACAAGTTATATTCCTGGGCCTTAGGCCGATCAGCCTAAAACTATTGTAAGCATCTGCGTGTCTCTGTGGGTCCGTGGGTCTATGGGCCTAAACCTTGAGGCTAGGCCTGAAAGTCCGGACCAGAAACCTCTTGCTACAGAATGGAGCTATTCATCCCTGACAGCCATGTCTACAACAACTGAACCCGAGGCTCAGGAAGCACTGTGGGAGAGGGGGCAGAAAGGTTGCAAATGCCAGAGGATCAGGACGTCTGTTGTGAGATTGTATCTCTAAGAAATGGGTAAGAAAACTATAACCATGATACCTCAAAAATATGATTGTCATTTCTCAAAACCCAAACAATGACAATATCAATAGACATGTTAATATGGAAGGGGGCTATGCCATGGAGTTACATTGCTAGCCTGAGAACTGCAAGGAACTAATAACAGTTGAGAGAGGGAGAAGTAATTAATAGTCAGCCCTGAGGTCACACACACCTAAGTCACACTGAAAGGATGTAGAGGAATATATTTGTGTTTTATGCATATCTATAAATGTACCAACAATAAAGAAAAAGAGGATATCATTTGAGAGGGAATAAGGGAGGACATGGGAGGAGTTGGTAACCGAGGCCATCTTAGAGGAGTTTTAGGGAGGAAACTGAAGAAGGGAAGCAATATATTTTAATTAAAATTTTTAAATAATAAAAATTAAAAATCTAGAATACATGGGCAAAGGATTATAATCCAGGTACAGAAATAGGTTCTTATTGTGCATGCAAAGTTATGGAAAAGAGGATACTGAAGTAACGCAACACAATATTTTTTTGAATAAGAACTTTGCTCTTTTTAGAATATGTAACAATATCCACTATGTTGAGTATGTTTTAAATTCTATTTTTGTGTTTTGTGTAAGGGAAAATAAAAGAGGCAAGCACAGATATCTTAACTGAATATTTTAAAAGTAAAACTTGAATTTTAGATAGATGACTGTACTAGATCCTTTTCATTTTCTAAAATGTATATTTTAACAATAACTTAGTTATGTATTTATTTTTATTCTTTGAACATTTTATCTAATATATCTCATCATATTCTTTCTGTCCTAACTTTTTAATATTAGCCACCATATGAAGAGGGTCAGTTTTGCCAGACTCATCAATATGTTCTGAAAATAAAGTGGCAGATGCAGCTTAAATAACTTAAAATCTCTTTGAATGACTTTAGGCAAGCTCTGTCTATTTAAGTGAAAAAATTCCTGGTAATTTTCTGTAAGGATGTAGAATATCTCACAGAAGGCAAATAGCAATAAGAAATATTTATTGTTAAATGGAAAACTAATTCAAACTTGCTTTGTTTGGGTTCAGAACATTTTCTGTGACATTTAAATTTTAAAAATTTTATGTGCATAGGCTTTTAAAACTTTTTTTCTGTGTACCACTAGTGAACCTGGTACCCAAAGAGACTAGAAGAGGGAGTTGGATCCCCTGGAACTGGGGATACCCTGTCTGGGAGATGCCCTGTAGATGATGGGCTGAAAATCTGGGATCCTCTGGAAGGGCACTCAGTGCTCTTAGCCATCTCTCTAGCCCCAAGAAAATTATCAGTTGAAGGATCAGAATATAGGTTTATGTGTATCATTGATGTTGTGTGTTATACAATGTCATCATTTATGTGGGTTCAGTGAGTTTCTTTTAACTGAGATTACAATTATCAGAACTAAATTTCTGAGTTGTCCCTGTAGAGTACAATTTTTTTTTTTTAATGTAAAGGAGGCGTTTTTACAATATTTTAATGTTGGGCATGTGAAAGTTGATGGATGAACCTATAACTAATCTATTATGAACAGTATGACAACGAGCATAGGAAATATCTTATTTTAAAAAATAAAATTTTAGTTAAAACTTTATCACTTCTTTTGTGACAATTTAGTCAATCTTTTTCACCCAGATATTGATATTTCATTGATTTATTCATCCAAAAATAGTTACTTTTATAGCTATGGGTCAGATACTTTTCTTGGTTAGTAAGAGTTGGGAATATAAAGAATAAATGTGAGTGGCATAACCTCTGTCTCATTTTTCATACAATGTTATAAGAGAGAAGAATTTAATGTTGGAATATCTTAAAATGCAATACAATTTGTGAAAAAGGTTCATATAAATGGTGTGACATTTTGGAGGAAATGAAAATTTACACCTTCTTTCCTGGGAATCAAGTAAATCTTTATGAAGAATATGGAATGTGTACTTAAAAAGCTTGGTTTCTTAGGGCATTTATTGTAAGGCTGTGTCTTTTAGAAAATCTGAAGTTATGCCGATGGAGTCTCATTTAAATTTGATTTAAACAAAAACACCACCAGTAGACTCTGCTGTAGAATGGGGAAGCTCATGAAGTCTCAGTCCTAGACAAAGAACCACAGGAAGATAAGGGATGCTGAGAGCTGGGATCAGGGAAGAGCATACCAATTGGTTATCAGTTATCAAAACAGGCTGTATTTATGTCTTTAGAAATATACACGCATACACACACACACACACAAACAATTAAATTTTTTAAAAAGCCTTTGAATGAGCTAGGTGAGTGTGGTGATTTATCGTATATTTAATAAAATCAGCCTGGAGTACCAGAGAGCAGAATCACCCACAGTCAAGCCATAAAGATCAGAGAGTAGTGACCCATACCTTTAATCCCATCACTCAAGTTGGCCAAGTGATGACCCATGCCTTTAATCTCATCACTCAGGATTCAGAGATCTTTTTGAATTTCAGTGAGTTCAAGGCCTAACAGCCAAACAATAGCAGCTCACACCTTTAACCCTAATTCTAGGATTGAAGTGAAACAGCTGGGTGTGGAACATACATAAGGCAGGCACAGGCAGACATTCAGGCATTCTGTAAGGGCAACGAGCCAGGCAGAGGACTCTTGAAGATAGCATTTATCCTGTTTGGCTTGAGAAGTTGACTGTGGGAGAATTGACTATATCTGTTTCCTCTCTCTGATAATTCAGCTTTTCCCCAATATCTGGCTCTGGGTTTTTATTATATGCTAACTAGAGATCGTGCAATTGGTGGGTACATGGGAGAGTTTGAAGGGAGGACAGGAATGAAGGAAATAGTATATTTATAATATCAACTGTTTAAAGACTCGGATTCTGTGAATAGACAGGAAAAGCATACCTCATTGATACTTTTCTTTTGAGAAATGATGATGAGTTTAGCTTCCTTCCCTGTTAGATATTCTAAAGATGTCGGGCATCAGGACCTTGAAGGGGTTGTTCACAATATGTTTATAGGGCCCAAAGAGGAATGAATGTGTACATGCTTGTTCTTAGCTCACATTCTCATTTAATACAGTCTGGGATTTCCCACCCAGAACATAATCTCACCTATGGTTGAGATGCTTCTTCATATACCAACTAATGTAATCAAGTCAATCCCATCCAGGTAGGAGCAAAGACTCATCTGTTATGTGATTCTGGCTTATGTCCAGTTGACAATTATAACTAACCATCACAGCAAACCTCTCAATGGCTGAAAAATGAGATAGAAAGTAAGAAGGACTACAGATGACTTCAGTATCACTACCAACTAGAACTATTTTTCTCAACTGTACATGGACAATTCAACAAGATAAACTACATCATGTGCCATGAAACTGTATTATTATTGTTAAAACAGGAAACCCATAAACATATGTTCTTAGATCTACTTTAATTAAAATGGACACTAAGTGTTGCAATTAGGTTTCTGGGTCCTGGGCAGCCAGAGGTCCAGGACCCTCAGGCCTGCCACGCCAGACCCCTTAGCCACCCACCACTGCTCAGGCCCCCAGAAATGACTCAGACACTTATATTAACTTCATGCTGTTTGGTCTATGGCTCAGGCACATTGTTAGCTAGCTCTTATATCTTAACTCAACTCATTTCTATTAATCTGTCTGCCACCTGGCCTGTGGCTCACCTGTGTTCCTTACATGTTGCTCCTCTGGGCTTCTGGCTCTGTCTCTCTGACTCCGCCCTGCTTTTCTTACCTATGCTCTGATTTCTCCTCCTACTTTTTCTATGGTGCCTGTCATGGGCCAAAACAGCTCCTTTATTTAAAGACTGATATTCACAGCATACAGAAAGACATTCCCACATCAACTAGGTTCATAAAGTTGTTTAAAAAACATCCAAAGCTTTAGAAATCAAAGTGAGCTAAATGAGATGGCTGAGCAGGTAAAGGCACTGGTTGCCAAGTTTGAATGCCTGAGTTTGATTCTTCAGGACCCACATCATGAAAGAAAGGAACCTATTGTATGAAGTTTCTGGCCTGTACGAGCCCCAAGATCTGGACCGGCAGTCCCAAAGTCCCAAAGAAACATAGAGAAGTTTACAATAATTTCATGATGATCCACATATGGTCCAGGCATATAACTTGCTAACTCTTAACTCTTAAATTAACCCATGATTAGCCAAGTGCCTTAGAACCTTTCCTCAGAGAAGTATCCTGGTCTTCTTTCCTCTGCTCTGCTTTTCCTGTTCCCAGAGTTTTCTTAGTCTGGTAGCCTCACCCACACTTCCTGTCTGCCTTCTGGCCAATTGGCATTTTATTGTAGGAGGGACAAATATTTGCAGTGTACCAGAACATAATCCCACAGGAACCAACTCTGGCAAGTTGTTCTCTGATGTCCACATATGAACCATGGAATTTCTGTATGGACACACGCATGTATATGCACACATACACCTAAGAATAAATAAACATTTTCAAAGCATGCAATTCTATATTGTATTAAATAATGATCAAAGATCATGAATCCAAAACTCTCTAGTTAAAATATATTTAATTGAAATGCAGAAGATGAATCATTTAGAAAATAGCTCTTGAATATGCCTTTAAAATTCCTGTGTGTGTTTGTGTGTGTGTGTGTGTATGTGTGTGTATGTGTGTGTGTATGTGTGTGTGTGTGTGTGTGTGTGTGTGTGTGTGTGTACACCCTCATGCCACAGGCTGTATGTGGAGGCTAGAGGACAATTGTGGAGGTAGGTTGTCTTGTACTATATAGGTGTCAGGGACTGAAGGCAGGCCATCAGGCTGTCTGGATGGTCCTTCCACATCCACCCTCCCTGCCATTCATTTTCTTCTCTCTGGTACAATTTAAGTTCTTCCTCCAGACCTAGTTTACATGTTGTTTCCTTGGCTGTGTTGGGCCAACATGCTTGCTTATTGAAGACATTCTCAGCTTTGCTGCTGTTCTATGTTCCTTATACTTCTAGTAGATTCCTTTTGTGCTTTTAATCACCCCGCTGAAGTTATCCATTTGATTTTGCACGTTGTTCACCTTTAACATTACATTTTAACAGTAATCACAGTCATTGTGAATTGCCTTTCAGATTATGTTAATATCTTTTTCATGTGTAGTCTGGTTCAGATGACTGTAAATTTCATCCCGTGTTTAACTTTTTCCTTTTCTGTTAGAAACCAGTTGTTCTATGTAGTAGTAAAGACGGAGATAAATCCTTTTTATGTATTTAGATATTCTTCATGGTCTGCTGTCTCATTATATGTAGTGGTTTCTGTTAATATAATTAGGAACTGGGTTCTTTCTAAGTCTCTAATGTTTCTAGATTGGAACTGATATCATCCTCTACTCCTGTCTCTGCCTGTTTCTCTGCAACAGTTTTAAACTGAAACTCATGAACTTTTGAAATATTTAAAAATCCTTTGAGACATAGTATGAAAATGCATGCAATTTGGGGGGAAATGAAATATTATGTAACATTCAAAGATTCCTTCAAGAGGTCCACGTATAGAAAATAGTCAACACCAGCCTGTAATTTGGGAATCTAATGATGCTCACTATACTGTCTTCTTCATCATCACTTTTTTCGATCAAGTGCCATAACCTTGAATTAATACAAGTTCTTTGCCAAATTCTAGTAAAAGTGAGGAAGTTGAATTAACAAATGATTAGGTTCATGGAGTTTCTAGCACAAATTTCAGAAAGAGGACTAGTATATTATGTATTAATTACATAAATAAATATTATCAATAGCCCTATTTCCAGGAGGATGGGGGTCGCAGCTACTTATCACTTGCTTATCTGAAGAACTGGTAGTTGGACCAGATCCCAAAGCCATAGTTTAAGTGATGACTCATCCTGGAATATTTCAGAAGATAAAAGTTAAGGAAGTTGGCTCCAAGACTCAAGGGATGGTCTCTACTTTGAATGACGTCAATAGAAAAATATGATGACCTTCATACAAGCTTGTTCACTCTATAAGTAACTTGGACATTGTAGTATTTAAATTTAGCAGAATTAGTTTCATTGTTAAAATACCTTGTCTTTTTCATATTTTCAGCTGTTCACCATTATTTGATTTAATTCTTATGTGAGGTAAGGGCTTCTCTGTGAGCATTTTCATTTCTTCATTTTTTACCACAACTTATTGACTGTTGTGTTTAAGAAGTCCCTCTAAAGTGGAATGGATTACTCAGTGCCTAATCAGTGGAATCTTTTTCTTGCTGGAAGGCCATGGGGTGTGCCTCTGCTGTGCCTGAGGTGTGAGCCTATCATTTACATGTTACATCCCTACTACTCTAGAATGTGACTGTTTTGGAGATAGGACCGTTAGGGAGGTATTTAAGGATTGGGGGAGCTTGTATTCTTGATCCGTAGGATTGGTGTTTATAAGAAAAGTAGAACATAGAAGCAGAGACAGAAGAACTCTATGTGAAGATAGAAAGTAAAGATGATCATTGGCCTGCCAATGAGTGTGCTGACCTCAGGATATTTCTGTCCCCTGGAATATTGAAAAAATACATTTCTACTTCTTAAGCCACGTAGACAATAACACTTGGTCACAACAATCTTAAACAATAAAACACAGCCTCAGACATTGTACTGCTGCTGTGTATCAACCATTGGTCCATTTAAGAAAGTATAATTTTAAAAGATATTTACAATAGTGTTGATATTAAAATAGAGATATACATGTTCCATTAACATGTAAGAACATGTTATATTTCATAGACATCTGTTGAAGTTATAATTTCTTGAATCTGGTACATTGTTCAAGAAGTTACCATGCTCATGGCAGTCTTGTAAAGCATATGGGAAATACTGTAGCGACTAGGCATGGAGCATAAAGTTACCAGCACATAAGTATTGGAGATTCATAGAATTTTCTCTGGTAGACATACTCTTTATTAGTAAAAGTGCATCTCTACGCATGCACCATGATAAAATAGGCTGTAGAGGCTAAGTATAAGACAACATGAATGAAGCTTTGGTCCTGATGAGGTTACTTGTGGGACTTCTCACCAAGATCATCATTTCTAAGTCTCAGTTTCCCAGTATCTAAAACAAAAATTACTGTAGAGCATTTTGACACTGTAAAATATCATATGTATTTCACCTAAGTTCTTCTTTAGTTCTAATTCTAGGTTTTAATAAATATTGACTAGCATTAGTCATCCGGCAAATTAATGAAAATTGAGAAAGATAATCGCTGATGGAGAAAAGGGAAGTGTTGGATTGGGTTTGTATCACCACTGCATTTCATGTCCTGCCTTTACTTTCTATGTCTGAGTCCAGAACTAAGCCAAACCTTAAGGGTGTGTCACTAGACAGATTCTTGAAATGGAGCTTCATGAGAATTTCTTCAAGGAGAAAGAGCATCTCTAAAGATCTGTATTATAATGAAAATGATTAAAATGAATTCATTTTAAATATAAATAAAGTGTAAGATATGATTAATTTGCTCTATCAGTGGCAACTAATGTAGGTAGTTAGGACAATATTTATCACATCTAAATTTAAGTCTTTATGTATCTAAATAAAAAGGCCATGTCTTAGCTAATGTTTTGCTGTAGTTGATCCAAGATGCATGATAGAATACTGTGTTCTCTGTTGAACAAAGTATTGTTGATGACAGAAAAAATACTCACAAAAGGAAAGTTCAACTTAGTGCCTTCTCTCCATTGGATGGAATATGACACAGACATGAGCTTTGGGTGTTTTAATTGAACTCTTCCGTTCTAATTTATTTTGAAATTCCTGGATGGCAGAATCTAAGTAACACTTTAACAGAAATGGTGTTTTCAGTCTCTGCCTCTCCTCAGGATTTATGAGCTGTTGGAGTCTGGACCCCTTGAAACCGAGCCCTTCTCAAGATTATTTTCCTCACTATAGGGAGGCAATCCAAGAGCAGGTGGCCAACTTTACATTTCTGAACTAGAAATCCTGGCTGGGCCAGTATATTAAGCAGCCCAGTTTGCTTTGCCTGTATGCTGCCATCGCACAAGGACAGGCATCGTGACTTGGATCAGGGCTTCCAGATGACTCCTCAGAGCTGAACACCCAGAGGCCAGGGAGGCCTGGGAAAAACAGTTTAATTGAAAATTGGCAGTGAAAATATTGTCAGCCTGGAGAAGGAATTAGATCAATTAAACATGAGAGGGCATTCATCACTTGGAGACACAGAAGCAGCCGAATCAACAGCATATAGTCCATTTTGTGTAATGCAAGAATTTTACTTTTTCAAATAATATCGTGAAAATGGCTTTGTTTACTATCAACCCCTTAAGTCCTAAAACACATTCAGATTTAAAAATAAATAACAACCACAGGTATATGTGACAGAAATATTCTACAGAGATTCACTGGAGTATAGGTGGGACCCCAGATTTGCTGTTACATATTGAATGTGGAATTCTGCTTTTGTTAGTAGAGCTTTTTGCATAGCCAGCCGACTAACTTTGTGTACAGGAGGGAGTGAGGTTCTCTTAACAGTTTTAAAGCACAATTTTGTAAACTACCAAGAGAGAGAAGAGTAGGTAGCAGCATGTAGGTAGTCTGTAAGCACATGGCCAGAGAGAAGGTGGAGCCTGAGTGTTGATAGGACCGAGTGAACATGTCCAGTTAACCCTACAGATTAAATACAGCCTGACCAACACCCTCATCTCAGCCTTGTGAGACCCTGAACAGAGGAACTCACACTCCTGACCCAAAGGAACTGTGGAATAAAAAAAAAAAACAAAAAACAAAAAAACCTGCATGTTTTGCTTTAAGCCATTAAGTTCATAGTACTTTGATATGAACTAATAGTAGTGAATAATGCAGATCATTTAGTACTAACCTAATTCAAAGGCATTGGTATGTGATTGCTGCTTTATTTTTGCCAATCATTTCTTTTTACAAAAATATTTTAGCATTACCATGGTATAATTACATATAATAAAATGTATTTTTTTTCAAATTTATAAGCTGAAAGATTTTGGAAAATTTATTTATGTGTTCAATCTTTACTCCAGTCAATATCCAAAATATTCCCCACATCCCAGCCAGTTCCCTTGGACTCCTTTGTCATGTCTGTTATGCTATCCTGCTCTCACCGAGGGCGGCCACTGCTGTGATTTCTGTTCTGTGAGTTAGAGTGATCTAAACCTTCACGTAAGTAGAACTCTTCAGGACATTCTTCTCAGATCCATCTGTTTTTGTGTTCACCATTATTGTCTTTTTTTTTTCCAGTTTGAAAAATCACTCCTTAAATAGTCAAAAGTTATGATTTTATCATTTCTTCTCATCACAAGCCCACATTTCCACTCATTCATGATATCAGGTCACAGGGTTTTTATAGGTGTGATCCAACACTATGTCTAAAAGTAACTTGGAGAAGAAAGGATCTATTTTACCTTATACTTCCATATCACAGTCTGTCACTGAAGTCAGGACAGGAGCTTGGGCAGGGTAGAAATTTAGAGGCAGGACTGACTGAAGCAGAGGCCATGAAAAACAGCATGCTTATTGGTGTGCTCCTCCCCCACAACTTGCTCATATTAATTTCTTATACAGCTCAGGATGACTTGCCCAGGGATGATACCACTCACAGTTAGATGAGCCCTCCCACACTGACCATCCATTAAGGAATATCTCACAGGAAAATCTCAAATCTGGTATGGACATTCCCTCAAATGAGGCTGCCTCTTCCCAAATGACTCTAGCTTATGCCAAATTAAACAAACAAGCAAATACATAGCCAGCATAATATATGTTAGAAAAATGAGTAGTTTTTCTTTTTAAGGACTTTTATGATATAAAATTATATACATAAAAACTATGAAACCAGATATATAGATGATTTCAATACTTAAATACATATTTGATAAAGTGTATAGATTGAGAACTTCGAAACAACCAGCTACTAGTTGGAGTATTAGATGACTGATTGCTTAATGAAGGAGAAAGTCACCATGGATGGGTGAGTCACTTTGGGTGGCTGTTGATAGTGTGGTGCGTAGTGATAGCTAGAGCAAGCTGTGCTGGGGTACCTTGGAAGGGACAGAGGATTCAACAGGTACAATCTGACTTTGGGAGGATACTCAGGAGGCCACAGAGATCCAGTAAATAGGTGCTCTGTCTCACCTCAGGCATAGACATCTTGTGTTGAGAATAGTATTCCATCGGAATATCCTTGAGCTTAGTTGAAACTTCAGAAGTCAACCCAATGGTACTAGAAAGTATATGAGGTATAGACCACAAGGGACTATATCCGGATGCCCTATGTCACTGTACAGCAGGGTAAGAAGCACAGCTAACTCAGCTTAGGGCTTGCTTTCTTCCCCTGATGAAGCTAAGGAATAAGCAATCTCAGACTGATGACCATCAGTGAGGAAGCCTTAACATAAACCCTCGTTAACCATACCTCATGCTTTGAATGCCAAAGGACATTGGCAAGACCCTCCCAACATCAAGCTACCTGGTGTTTTCTGGCGCCTTCCTCTGTCACTGCCAATCACAGCAGTGAGTTTGATACCTTATTCCCTGTCATTGGAAGTTCAGCTTCCCATTTTCAGTAGCTCCCCAGAGAGATTCATGGAGCACTGGAGTTTGCTGATAGTGTCATATTTTGCCCTGCGGCTGCTGCTAATAAACATGTTTAGATTGATTTGTATCCTCACAGTATGGAGAAAATCATGGGAGCTTTACTCTTGGCCTTAAATTACATGGTTTAACATAGATGAGCCTTCCAGACAGCAGTGATATTTTGGGGTTATCTTCTGTCTCATGAATTCCAGTCAGAACCAAGACAAGGATCCCATTTGTTTTCTTTCACTGACTAAAGTTCCCTGAAAGTTTTGGTGAAAGGCAGAGACGGTGGCACTCGCCTATGACTACAGTGCTCCGAAGGCTTAGGTAGGTGGGCCAAGAACTAAAGGCCCACTTTAGTTATACGCAGGGAGGGAAAGAAGAGGTATGAAGGTATGGGAGGAGGAGAGAGAAGAGCAAGAAGGTAGAAATAGGAGAGAAGGAAAAGAGATGGAAGGGTGGGGGATGGAAGGGATGAATGGAGACGTGAAAGAGAGGCCCTGGGCTTCCATTCATGTGTCGATGAAGACCTTCTACTCTGAGTTCACTTTACCAACATCACTGAATAACAGTAGCTTCCAAATTTGTTTCTTGGCTGTCAATGGCGAATGAAGGTAAATAGAAGCTTCTGTTTAAAAGTTATACACTCCCATGTTAATACACCCTTTCACAGAATTGCAGGCATTTTCTGGATGTTAAAAAGTAGCTTGTGTTAAAAAGTAGTTTGCTTGTTTTTGTTTTTCCTTTAATTGTCAATACTTCCTCATTCACTTTTTTTGATTGCTAAGCTATGTTTTTCTTGTCTACCTGGGCAACCCTATGAGTTTAGCCAAGTGTATTAAATGGGGCACAAGTCTCTAACTTGTTTCTATTAAGCCACATATTTGGAATCTCTCTCCAAAACTATTCGATCAGTTATAAAATATTAACTCCTGCATTGAAGATTTGTGGCATGTGTTTCAACACATGAACAAGTATTTTAGGGGAACAATGAGACTCCTTGTCTGGGAAACACAGATAACTTATGACACTGTAATCTTGGAATACTCAGTTTGCACTCCATCATATTTACTGATATATATTTCCATATATTTTGACATAAAACATTACCAAATCTAGAAATGCTATTTTTGCCTTTCTATTTTCATATTCTTGTATTTATGACTCCTCAAATTAAGTACAATTCCCCCAGGTGATTACTAAGGTCACTATAGCTTACTGCTCTCACAAACAAACCTTAAGGATTTATATGTGCTATCCTATGCATTTGCTATGGTATTGTTTCAGCTGCCTTCTGTAACAGTGAGGTTTCTGCCCCCCTGCCAGAGGTCCAGACCCACAGACTTGCAATCCAACACTCCTAGCTGCCCACCACTGTTTAGGCCCTCCCAAATGCCTCTGACACTGATATTAATTTCATGCTGTTCAGCCTATGGCTTAGGCACATTGCTAGCTAGCTCCTTCATTTTAACCCCTTTCCACTAATCTGTTCTGCCACGTGGTCCATGGCTCACCTGTATTCCTTACATGTTGCTTCTTTGGGCAACTGGCACGTTGTCCCTGATTCCACCTTCCTCTCCAACTGTGTCTGATTCCCTATATACTTCTTCTACAGTGCTCACCAAGGGTCAAAACAGTTCCTTTATTTAAAGATTGATATTTACAGCATTCAGAAAGACACTCCCACATCGACCTTCTATAGGTATGATGTATTTTATTATTCCCTGACTGCTAGTTCTTACCGGTGTTGTTCTCTTTACCTGGAAGTTCTCATCCATTTCTTTCTGCTGTCAAATTCTTATGCTTTCATTAGTTAATTTACTTATGATTAAGCTTCTCTGTTAAATTCTAGATACTGTCTTGTCAGAGTGCAGCCGACTATCTTTTAATACATGAAACTTGTTCAAATTTTGTTTCTCTTTTAAAACTTGCAAGCTCTTCATTTTAGTAGTAGTAGCACCTCATTAGATTTCTATTTTTGTATATCAAATGCAATCATATCTCAGGATTATTCACGGGATTGCTTATCTTCCCATGTCTTCTCCCCTAGAAGCTGAATTACTGAGGGCAGAGGCATGGCTTTATTTAGGACACAAGTACTTAATACACACATAGAGACATACAGACACACACCTATCAATATATGTATGTATGTATATGTCTTTCTGTCATCTATCTATGATCTGTCATCTGTGATTTATCTATCATCTATTTATCTTTTACTTATATCTGTCATCTATCTATCTATCTATCTATCTATCTATCTATCTATCTATCTATCATCTGTCATCTATCTATCCTTTCTAGTTCCTTAATCAACACATTGAGGTAGTTCAGTATGAATTAGTCCAGTCATCAGGTCAATATCGAGAGCATCATTTTAGAAATTTGCTTTTTAAATGTTTCTCAATGTTGTATAGCACTCCCAAAAGTCTTAATCATTTACTTTATGTTCTACATTCATTGCTAATTTTCTAAAAGTGAATTTTATTCATGTAAAGATACCCTTGAAGAGAGAAATATTACCCATGGAAATGTTCTCTGCTTTTTTGAGAAAGAAGTCAGGACTTTTGTTAGATTGTGTCATGTAAATGACTCACCCAGCTACTAAAGTCAAATTCCCTTAAAAACTGAGAAATTCTTTTGTAATGTTGTTAGATTTAAATTTATTTCAAGAAAGCCACTTTAAAAGAAATATAACGTCGACATATCCCATGATTTGGTGTCTAGTTGGCGCTTCTCCTTTGATGCAGATGACAGAGTAGACCAAAGCCACACATTTAATGAGGTAGCTGCATGAGTAGGTGTCTTTAACCATTGTGCCCCATGGTCTGACTGCCTGGAACTTCAAGAAAATTTTTTTCTTTGTTTAAAAAATATTTTTTATTTATTTTGCATATGAACCACAGATGCCTCTCTCATCCCTCCTCTCTCCCACTCCCCACTAGCTCCCTCCCCATCTCTCTTCTAAAAGGGTATGTTTCCCATGGGGCGTCAGCAAAGCCCGGTACATTCAAGGCAAGTCCAAGACCCTCCCTCCTGCATCAAGTTTGTGCAATGTGTCCCTCTATAGGTAACAGGCTCCAAAAAAGCCAGCTCATACACTGGGGATAGAGCTTAATCCCACTGCAAGGGGTCCCTTAAACAAACAAAGCTACACAACTGTCTCCCTTATGCAGAAGGCCTAGTCTTCTCCCATGCAGGCTCCACAACTGTAGGTCTAAAGTTCATGGGTTCACACTAGTTAGGTTCAACTGTCTCTGTAGATTTCCCCATCGTGATCTTGACCCCCATGCTCATATAATCCCTCTTCCCTCTCTTTGATTGGACTTCTAGAGCTTGGCCTGGTGCTTGGCTGTGGATCTCTGCATCTGCCTCCATCAGTTACTGGATGAAGGCTCCAAGATAACAATTCGGGTATTCACCAATATGATTACCAGAGCAGGCCAGCTCAGGCATCCTCTCTGCTACTGGTAGTTGATTAAACTGGGGTCATCCTTGAGTATTCCTGGGAATGTCCCTAGCACCAGGTTTCTTCATAACTCCAAGAATTTGAATGAAACCTCTTGACTTTGAGCTGTGAAAAAAAAAAAAAAAGAGTTGAAATGTTGATGAATGACAGTCATCAACTTAGAAGAAAAAGCCTGGGGGGGGGGGGGTTTAGAATAATTTGTGGATAATCCCTAAACACAGAATAATTATTAAAGTAAGCGGCTGGAATGTCTGGAATCCAAGTTTTATCCTTCCCCAGCTGTTGTAAAACATTTGTTTCCCAGCTGGTGGCACTGTTTTGGAGGCTGTGGAACCTTTGGGATATGGGTCACTAGGGCTGAGCCTCTGAGGACCCATGCCTACCTCTGTTTCTGCCTGACCAGCTTTCTTGCTTTAAACTCTGTTCCTGCAGGCGATGAGCTGTCTGTGTCCCAATGGTTTTGTCAGCAAGCTTCTCCGGATGCTATGTCTTTGCCTCCAAGGGTGGACTTTCTATTCTAAACTTTGAACACAAATACACTCCTCTTCCCTTAACTTGCTTTGTTTGGGAATCTGGTAACCATGACGTGGAAAGCTTCGTAATACAATGAATGTTCAAAATTTTTCCATTTCTCAGAAACACAATCTGAATAGTATAAGATTTATATTTAATGGCATAGTTAGTGAGGTTCAACAAGTCATAAATGGAAGCATTTGAAAATTGGTAATCTATTCAAACCATTAATAGATTGTTATTTGAATTTTGTCACTGAAGGATTTTGAGGAATTCTAGTCAAATATTATCTTGACACACCTCCCTAACAGAAAGTACCCTAAAGCTCCCTTGATTTAGGGGATGGTCTGGTTTCTTTAGCTCCAACCAATAGTGGAGGGGGTGCCTAAACAGGACTTCCCCTATAATCAAATTAATAACCACCCTAAGTGTTATCACAGAACCTACATCCAACAAAGAATAGAGGTGGAGGCAGAGATCCATGGCTGAGCACAGGGCGGAGCTTCTGGTCCATGTAGGAGCAGGGGAAGAAATTCTGTATGAGCAAGGAGATAGGGATTATGAGGCAAATTCCCATTGAGATGGCTGGAGCTCTGAGGAGCTCACTGAATCAAGAACAGCCACTGGGGAACAATAGAGAAAAGGAGCTGGGCCCTCCAAGAGTACACATCTGTCAACTGGCATGAGCAGTATGTGGAGCCTCAAGGGTTGAATCACATTGTGTTCCTGTGTGTGGACTGGCACCTTGGACTCCATTCACTGTAGAGGAACACCTAACCCAGTTTTGATTTTGGAATAAGGAAATCGGACTTCCCTGGAGTACATGTACCACACTGAGCTGACCCACTTTTGACTTCTTGCCCTTTATGGGGAGGAGATGGGGGAGTTAGGAGGGGGGAGGCTGAAGGCTAACTGGGAAGGATTGGGAGGAGGGAAGGGAGGGGGAGCAGGGGATACATGGACAAAAAGGACATTTTTAAAATAAAAAAATAATAAAATGAACAGAGAGAGGGGGAGGGGGAGAGAGAGAGGAGAGAGAGAGAGAGAATAGGCAAGCCTTCTCTATCACCTGTGATAGACAAGGTCTCTCCAAGCAATAAGCCAGTGTATCCATTGTCTTTGATTCTCACATCTCTCTCTGTTACAGACACTGGATTGTGCTACTTAATCCTGTCTGAGTGGCTTCCCTGGAAATAGAAAACAATTACGTTTTTCCAACAGCCCTGAAAAGACAATGTCTCCTTATTGATGGAAGAAAGTGTGGGGAAAAAAAAAACAAAAAACAAAAAAACTTTTCCAAAGTGTGAACTGTCCTTTGGAGACTGTAAGCAAAATCTGTCCTGGATGGAAAACATTTTCTCTCCTGGAAAGATGCAATTTCAAGAAGTTACTCAGAAAGTGAGCAGGAGGGATCTCTTCGATGACTCTCCAGATATTTGGGACTATTTTCTGTGCAAGCAGTTGAGGCTAAAGATGGGTAATGTTTCCTGGGGGAAATTAGCATGAACTGCAAATGGTCCAGACAGTTAAAGCAGACAAGGAACCTGGATTATGACCTGGGGTTTCCCTACCCAGTTAAATCACTGCAGGTCTAGAAAGTTCGAAGTCTTTTTTAATTCTTCCAATCACTTTAGGACACAATTTTGGATTGCTAAAAATAGAATGTACCTGGAAATTCCAATTTGGAATGAAATTAAACAAATACTGGATATATAAATGTCTCATTACCTAGAATATGGATGGATTTATTCTATAAATCTATTAAGTGAGGTAGTAAATGCAAGGTTAAAAACATGTTTTTGAGTTAATTCTAGATTTGAGGCCAATATAATTTAAGAAGAAAACATTTTGCATCTACTTATGCATTATAAGAATCATTTAAAACAGTGCTTAGAATGACCTTGGCACATAGTAGGCAGTAACTATGTGCCCAGTGAGCATTATTAATATTTTATTATTTTTTCTCCCTCATTCTCTGATAATGACTTTGACTTTATTTGTCTTTTAGATACAGGTTTATTATTATTCCCAAGAGACAGCTATTAGAATTGAAACTTGAAAAAGGAAAAATGATGTTTGTTCTTAGTTCAAAAATGTGATGGCTATTTTTACTTGTTTATCTGAGCTGTAGTGCATGGTAATTTGGTCGAACATTCTGGATCTTTCTGTTAAGTTTTTGTTTCTACTGAGATTTTCTCTAGATGAGTAGATCTAGGTAAAGTTGGTTGCAGCCTGTAATGGAAATGAGTTGGCTTATCACTGAGGCCTTCCAAGGGCATGAGGAGATTCTTCAGCAGCCTGCTTTTAGACTCTCAAAACATCAACTCCTTCTTCTTTTGCAACAGACTTTCCAGACTCAATAACTGACATTTCCTTAAATCCTCACATCATTCCTCCTCTCCAAGAGACTTTGTACTTATCTGAAACCCATGACTATATGAGCCAGGCCCTTAAATTTCTATATAAGCACAACTCTGTATCTCTGAGGGAAATTAGACAAATATATGCAAGCTATAGAATTAAGGGTAAGACAAAGTGTCTAAGAAAGCATAAGAATTGTTATAATCAGATATGTTGTCTATCCTCTTTATTTTTGAACACCAAAAGATCCTGGGTTTAGGAAGAGTAGAGCAAGAAAAGAAAGTATGATGTCAACAGAATTAGTGGAAGGCTGTCCGCTCTTTGCACCATGATGAATGTCCTTCCCTTTGTGACAGGTAGAAATCATGACAGACACTCCAGCTCTGTGGATGGGGATTTGGTAGGACGGAAATCTCTGTTTTACATGCCTTATGAGTTCCAAAGAAAGCCATACAGCAGAACTAGTATAATTATGCACTTGGAAAGAAGACAAGAAATATATTTGGCCTTTTCCAAAGACAAAACATTTTAAATGTCTAGGGCATTTGACTAGTTCCTTGGAATTCGATGCAAAAGAAAATGATGGTGACTAGTAAGAATTCTATTACAATTTTGCTCTCTATAGAAAAGTGCAATGGAAATAGCCTCCAGGTGAGGGCAGTTGAGGCTTTGGCTGTGCCTTAACATGAACAGAGCCTTGGGCATGGGACAGTCAGACCGGGAGCTTAAGTCTGCATGGATCTTGGCAGGACTATTTTCACCAGTACCAATGGATGTGCTTCTTCTCACATCAGAATATTGAAGACAGCACAGCCTCAGTCTCCTGGCAGCATCATTAACTGCCTTTCATAGATGCATCCTGCTTGTCCACGGGACTAGGCTTACTTCTATGTGACCAGCTCTTGGAAGATAGTGCTTTGAACAGGTTGTGGAGGAGCGTCTCTGCATCCCAGGACAAATTAACCTCATGATTGAAATGTAGAGCTTCATAGGCTGGGCAGTTAGAGTAAGTAGCTACCCTTTTTCCTTAGGCTGCTTCTTTTTACTAACATAGCATAGGTATTGTCTCAACCACATAATTTGATTTCTAGTTTTCAGCAAAGAATTAGACTTTGGAAACAACTCATTTATATCTAGGATGAATCACTTGCTTCATAATCAAACAATTCCCATGGATTCCTTATACTTTTTATACACATCTTTTATCTCCTCCTATTTTATTTTATTTTTGAAATTTGAAAGTTGTAAGCTATTTCCTGAACTTGATTCTATTCTGCTCTAGAGTAGTTTTGAAAGAAATATAAAATATAAAATGCCTATTAAAATGCTTTTCACTATGTTTACAATATATGAAAATATGATTCTACTCTCTAAGACATTATAAAAGTCATTTGTTTGAAAAGACCAAAGTGCTGCAAATGTGAAATTAAAATTGCAGAGATATACCAGTGAATAAATGATGTGGTGATGTATGGCTTGAAACTAACAGAGCTTTCTTTCCTAGCTGCCTTTATAGTGGCCTTGTACAAAAGAGGGTTGTAGTACGAGGTTTCTGGCCCAGACTTTCGGGCCTAACCTCAAGGTCTAGACCCACAGACCCGCAGTCCCACAGTCTTGCAGTCCCACAGAGACACACAGAAGCTTCCAATAGTTTTTGGCTGATCAGCCTCAGGCCCAGGCATATCACATGCTAGCTCTCTACCCGTATTCTAACCCATGTCTCTTGTTCAGCCATAGGGATCGGTACCTTTTCTTAAGGCATCATAGTTGTCCTTGGCTTCTTCCGGGCCTCTCTCTGGATTTCCCTCTGGTGTTCTGATCTGGCATTCTCTTCTCAGAGTTTTTAGTCTGGTAGCCCCGCCTACACTTCCTGCCTGCCTTTGGCCAATCAGCTCTTTTTATTAAACCAGTGGTTGGGATAATTATTTAAAATGAAACAACACAACCTCCCACAGAGGGTTATATGGATGTCTTGGGCCAATCCACTGATTTATTTAGAGCACTGAGTTCCAAAATTATATGGCAGAAAATCCATTCTTACAGAACAAAATGAAACAAAAAACACGGCCTGCAAGGACCTATAGCATATGGGCATAGAGAGGAGGAGCTGTCTCCCACTTCAGCATCCTGTAATCTGCCAGGAGCTCTGAGTTCTCCCTTGGTTCACAGCTACCATGGCTTTAAGGACAGACTGGCTGCTATTATAATTCAGTAGAAACCATGTGGGGAGAAATCAGATCTGGTTGGAGGCAAGCTTCTGAATTGCATAACCAGAACCCAAGTATAGCAACCCAGGCTTCTAGAGAACAAAACCTTAAATAAACAGAAGAATGGGCGATGGTTTTTGCAGCTTCCCCTATTTAAAACTCTCTCCAAAGCATCACACACCACTGTGTACTCTCAGAGGGGAAAGTGAATTGCATAGGACTACAGACCTTACCTTTAGATTTACACTCTGGAAACCAAATTTGAAGGTTGCATTGTGGCCCTTGGGTTTTCCCTGCATGTCAAAGTTCTCTTTAGAGTATCAGTGTAATATTTGCTTATATCAGGCTGGGACCTTTTCAGTGTTTACATTGGTACTGTTTAACCGCATTGGAAAATTCCATCAACTACTTAATGTGCTTTGTTTTAAGTACTGAAGCACTGTGATTGCAGTCAAATTGTTTTACAATCAGTAACACACCATTTGGGAACCAGCAACCTACTGTTAATAAATACTGTACAGCCACCCTGATCTAGAGCAGCAGTAACCCTTTGGAGTTAATGTATACTATGGCTGTTCTTGTTTTAAGTAATCTGTGCATTAAGAAGATAGGCTAAGTTTGTATTTAGTGATGAATTATGTGTTTTGATTACTAATCTGAAATTTATATGAGTCTCCAATTTTCTTTCATGAAAACTGTGGATAAAACATATTCCATAGATAAAAGTCAAAGAACTTGAAAGAAAAGCAAAAACCATCACCTTCTTAGGAAAGAGTGAGTCAATGAAGTGAATGTATTGCCTGACTGCTTAGTAGACATATGATTGGCTTTTGGATTGCTAATAATTTACAGAATGATATAGATGGAGCATATATTGGTGATAATATTATACAAGTAAGAGTCAGTTATATTTTTATATTGGATTTGTAGACACATTAAACGCTATTAATTCAGTAATCTCCAAATATGTCTTAAATAACTCAGAGAGCCCTTGGATTCTTTCTAAGCCAAGCAGGAAACAAAATTATGAAAATAGATTACCAACCTTGATTATTTATTCATTAAGTGTAGATTTGCTCCCATACACATACCTCAGCCTTCTTTTCACTGGTTGAGTAAGGCAGTTCTGTTCTGAAAAATTAATGGTGCTATTGCATGTGTCAAAACAGAAACAAAACCCAAAGACCCACTCTCCATGAAATAGGAAGGAAGGAAAAGAAAGCTGGAGAAAATATTGGTGTCTGAGGAAAAGCAAGTAGATGAGAAAAATCTCAGCCTTTGGTAGCATCCAGAGAAAGAAAGCCTTGGACCAAACCACAGAGAGAAAGACACCAGCAGGCCTGCTGTTGAAATGGATGTTTTCTTCTGAATGTTGCTTTGATCTTATGTCTCCTGCATCTGGGGGATTCTTCAGGTTTATAGGGAAGTGTTTTCACATTGTGAAGCCCGCTGACTTGGGAATAATCACATGCTATAGTTAGACTAGCCTTAGGAGATGAAAGTCAGACAGGAATTCCATTAACTAATAGATTCCAAAAGTGACAAAAGTCTGGAGTGCCAACATTCACAGTAATAGGTGCTGAACAGCACTACACAGTTCATAGAGCTCCTTTATGTACCTGGTCTCACTAGGTCTCTTGCCTAGGTCTGATGTTGGTGATGTTGCGGTACCAATAGACAAAGGACAGGTCCAGGACTGAGATTCAGACACCTTTACAAGGGCAATTGTGTTTTCCATGTGCAGCATGTAGAGAGAAGAATGCATTGAAGTTCAGTAGTAGGCATCTAGAACTACAGTCAAGCATCTCCCCATTGGTCTTTTAGTTGCCCTAGAAGAGGTAAAGAGGTAGACAGTGATAGACACAGGCATGCTAAGGTCTCAAAATCTACAGGAATGAGCTGAGATGGAAATGAAAATTGGAATGATAAGGTAGCTCACTCGCTTTGTCTCCTTTCCTCTGCCCTGCCCCTGCTCTCTTCCCCCTGCATTTTCTTCTTCTCTCTCCTGTCTTCTATTTTCTCTCCCCCCCCATTTAGTCTGTGCTAGAAAGCAGTGGTGTCTTACAACACTGAGCATATGTTACAGTTCAAAGTTTATTCTCAGTTCTACATTGGTATGAGAAAGACCTCAACTATCTCTAACTAGGTAGTATTATGACTCCTGAAGAGATCAAATGACCAAAAATTAGGAACATAATGCTTTAATCACACAGTGAGAGTAACAACCAAGAGAATAAGGCATGGCAGAGGGATTCAGTCTATAGAGGTGAGAAACCTGTTGGCTTGATGTATGGTGGCTTGTTGGTAGAAACAGGAAACCTAGAAGAGAGGCCATGCTTGGATATGAAGGTAACGTAAGTACTCCACTGAACTCACTGAGTCCTGGAGACTTGTGGAGCATCAGAAAGTGATGGATGACAGGCAGCCTAACACGCAAATCTGGAACTCATGGAAGATGCTGAGAGGAGATGACTGGCCTGGCATCCATCAGCAAAGAAGTTGAAATATCACATACAATTTGAGGATTTTTTTTTTCACCTACTGTTGCATAAATTCAATCTTAAATTGTAATGTAAATTTTATGAAAATTCAATTGAAGTCTGAATTTATAGACCTGTCACTGCATTTGCTCCTTCCACAGTCCATGTTTGTCATGACAAATTTATTTCCTTTGTCAATGCTGCTGAAAATGAGCTTTATAAAAACTTCTCTAAGAATATGCTTCTTACAGAAGAACTCCAAAGATGAAAATGTAGACGGAAAATGTAGCTACTTTAGAGCACTAGGGTCTTTAGATCATATGCTATACCACTATACCATGAATGGGTTCTTCCTTGTCACTGTTTCTAATAAAATTTCTACATCAAGCTGTCTTAGGGCTTCTATTGCTTCAGCGAAACACCATGAACAAAAAGCAACTTGGGAAGGAAAGGGTTCATTTTGCTTACACTTTCACATCACAGTTCACAATCAAAGGAAGTCAGGGCAGGAACTCAGACAGGGCAGGACCTGGAGGCAGGAGCTGATGCAGAGGCCATGGAGGAGTGCTGCTTCCTGGCTTGCTCCTCATGGCTTGTTCAGCCTGCTTGCTTATAGCACCAGCCCAGGGATAGTGCCACCAGGAAGGAACTGGGTGGACCCTCAGCAGTAACTAAGAAAATGCCTCACAGGCTTGCCCACAGCCTGATCTTAGGAGACATCTTCCCAACAGCAACCTGCAGTTCAGAATCTGTTCTGAGTAACCCTGTTCAAAGCTAGGAATTCTGCTTTCTCCACCCAGTACTGGGAGATTGTTCTGGAGGGTACAGGGTGGTCTTATTTATCTCCATATGTCATAGACAGTGGCCTTTCAGCAAACACTTCTTTATTCTAGGGTATTTTAAAGTCAATCTGAAAAAAGTTTTCTCTTAAACTGGAAAACTTATAATGTGTGTGTGTGTTGCATATATATGTATGTGCATGTGTTTATATATATGTGAATATGGGTGTGAGAGTGTGCATGTGGATGTGAGCATGTGTTTATATGTCTGTGTCTGTGGGTTAGGAAAATGGAATTAAAATATTAATATTTTCTTGAAACAAGGTGCCACCCTTATGTTGATGGTATGTTTTCAATTGTTTCACTTTGGCAGCATGTTTTATTGACTGGAAATAAGAGTTTGAGGTCAAGCACATCAGTCCTGTGTTCCAAAGGACACAGGGGTGTGGCCTGTCTTCCATTGTTTGTAACTTTCAACAGGTAGAATTCAGCATATTCCTTAAATATGCAAGGAATGTTAAAGAAGAAAATGTGGGCAAAACAACCAGGCAAACAGTAAACACTCCAAACATGTTAGCTATTGTTTGTGATTTTAATTTGTAAATATTTCAAGTTTGCTTTAATATTTGTTCTGTGCAAATTTATTTCCAGAATTAAAATACTTCATAATTCTTCATTTAATTTCTTCTCTGACCCATGGGTTATTTAAAAAATCTGTTGTTTAATTTCCAAATATTTATGCATTGCCAAATTTCCCTCTGTTGTCGATTGCTGTTTAACACTACTGTGATCAGAGAACATACTTGGTATGATTTCAGTCCTTGTAAATGTATTAAGCCTATAGTATACCTCATTATTTGAAAATTTACTATGAGATGAAAGATTAATTTAATGCTCTGCATTTTTCCTTGAAAAATAAATTTGTAGGATTTCTAATATTATTGCACTTCCTATAGCACAGTTTTGATCTTCATGATATTAATTTTAGTATATAATGGATGACTTTTCTTCTCTGCTTTTGATCAGGACCTTCTTTGTCAGCTTGGCAAGACTGCTGCTGAGTTCTTCCCCCTCTTCATCAGAGGCAACGAATCCATTGCCAAGAACACATTGTTCTCAGACTGTAAGATGTGGGCTGAGAACAAATTCCAAACATTACCATCATCCACATGTCCAACTGGTACTTTTCCTCTTTCCAAAACCTTGTACATGACCTTGTAAAAGGTCACAACCTTAAGATGAACCCAACCCCATGAGATAGCAAGCTACTCAGCTTTTCTATCTGCAGATATAACTCAAAGGAAGAGGGAGAGAGAAAATGGAAGGGGGGGGGGAGGCAGGGAGAGAGAGAGAGAGAGAGAGAGAGAGAGAGAGAGAGAGAGAGAGAGAGAGAGAGAGAGGTAGTACTTTAAATATTGATATTTTGTGAGATCTTGGTTCTTTTCTGGTAAACAGGTAGACAATTTGGTTTACTTCATGCCCATCATCATGTGTGGCTTTGTGAAACATTACAGGAACAACTGAGCATGAACCGAAGCATTCAAAACTATGAGACAAAATCTTTCCCAAGTTGATTTTACAAGCATTAATTATACTAACGTGAAGCAGCCTAACACAATGGACAAGTAAATTATAAAATGCAGGTCACATGTCCTTCATGAAACAAAGACTGATGAGCAGGTTTCAACTTTTAACACGGTGGTCAGGGTCAGTTTCCTGGTGATATTTAAGCAATGAAATAAAAGAGGTGTGGGCGGGCATATAGCATCTGGGCAAAACTTCTCCAGGTGGAGGGAATGGCAGGGTTTTCAGGTAAGAAGTAGCCTTCATGTGTTAGAGCAAGAAGATACTTCTCTTAGTGAAAAATGAAGGAGTGAAGCATAGGAGAATAGCCCACAGCAAGTGTATCACACTCAAATCCAAAATTTTATGTCTGACATTTAAAGATTCTTAAATATCTACAAAGTTAATACTAAACCAGTATGTTCCCACTTAATAAAATTGTACAAACAACTTTAAACATTATATATTTGTTATGGCTTATGCAGACAGGGCATTTATACTTTGAGATGGGTTGATATTATATCTCTGGGAACAGATATATATATGAATATAGTCCTATGATGGATTTTGTTGCTTGGTTTTCTAATGTTCAAACAGATTTACATATTTTGAACAAATCTGACTTTCTTATAGAGTCCATTTTTTTTTCACTTCATAGGCTCTTCATTTAGGCTGGAAGCATCTTTTTATATGTGACGGCGTGAGACTTGTTAATTTCTTGAGGATTTTTATATATGTGCTCGTGAGAGAAAGGGGCTTGTAGTTATTTTTCTTTATGTGGTGTTTTCACAAGGCAGATGACCCCAGAATCAGTTTTGAAGTCTTTCTACTTTTATTTTTCTAGAAAATACTGTGAAGTTCCTTAGAGTCTTGGTGGAATACATTGGTAAATTTTTTGGGCACCTTATTTTGAGAAAGTTATTACATATTACACAAAGAAATATTAAACACCTATAAATATATATTGCAGATAAACTTTTAAATATGATTCAACTTCTTTAATTCAGGTAGAAATATTCATGTTGTTCCTTTATTGTGTGTGCTTTATCATTGTGGTGGCTAAAGATATTGGTCCAAATTACCTAATGTGTTAAAATTATGGATGTAGAATTATTTTACAGTTGTTTGTGGTATTCCTTAATTGTTCATGCTTCAGTATCAGTGATGCCTGTTTTTATTTTGAATGTTTTGAATTTCTGTTTTGTATGTTTTTCTTGAGTAGCTTAGAGGGATGCTTATCAGTGTTATGATTTTTCCCCAAAGAATTAGTCTTTGGTTTTATTTTAATTATATATTTTTAGCTATAATTTATTTTTTCTCCTGTTTGTTTTATGCTTAATTTTCTCTTTTATCTCTAAACAAGAGTGTAGATAATTAATTTTTGAGTTTTAAATTTGTTGTGTGTTTATTGGTATGCATTTACTTCTAAGTATACTTTTCCCATAACTTACAAATTCTAGTAAGGTGCGTTTTATTTTCATTTAATTTAAGCATGCTTTTATTTATCTCGAGTGATTCTTTTGACTTATGGACTATTTATAAGTACTTTATTTCAGTTTTAGATACCAGAAAATTTACTGCTATCTTTCTGTAGCTGGCTTCTAGTTTAACCCCATAATTATTTGATAATATTATGTCACATTATTTTTAATTTATATAGGCATGTTTTGGACTCAGGTTGATCTGTTTTGGTTAATGTTCAGTGTGATCTTAAGAACGTGTATTTTGCCATTGTTGGATGGAATCATTAAGTTTCAATGTGAGGACACTGATTGGTAGGGCTACTCGTGTAATCTAGGTACTTCTTTAAGGCTCTCCTGCTGAGGGCTGGACCCTGAAGTGAGCATGCTGGGCTGGTGTCCCTGCCCTTCTCATACCAACTCCCTCTCAGAGATGCCACTTCTTCTAATGGTTGTTGCAACATCATTTTCTTAATGTCTGGACCCGTCTTGGGTTATTGAATTCTCTTTGTGTAAGACAGATAAGGAGATAAGCTACTCTTCATGCACATGGGATGAGGTTCTGGTGGAGCTGGCTTTCGTTATGGAAAGATACTTTATAACTTCACAGGGATGATTTTCTCCTTCCATGTTCCATAACTATGAGGGATCTCTCCTTTTGTTCTCTTTGAGAATATTGTCAAATTGCGACAGGTAATGCCCACAGAAAGATTTCAGCTACTAATATTCCCATTAGCCCAGCACTCCACAAACAGCCTTCCTCTGTCCCCTGGCCTCACTGAGCACAGCACATCTAAAGACAGTGGAAAATGTCCCTTTTCTCGTAATGAAAATCCACATGATTAGATTACTTTTTCCATCAGCAAAAGGCAATAAAGGTGTGGTCATATTCCAGAAGAAATGAGTCAACGGTGGACAAAACGACTCGAGGACAACCCCGAAAGATGTAAGCTACCCTCCCCAAGAGCAGTCCATAGAAAGTGCTTCCTTTTGTTCTAATTGATATCTAGCCTCTTGAAGCTGCTTCTTCAAGAAAACAGTTCTTGGTTGTCACTCTCTAAATGCACCTGCCCTCACTCTATGGAAATGGAGAAGTTTGCCCCAAGACCTCAATTACTAATGATAATTGACACTGCTTTTTTTTTTTTTTTTCTGCATTGCTGTGAGAGCTTCCTAGCTAGTATCCACTGTCTGCTTTTGCTCTCTTCACTCACTGTGTACACAGCAGCTACCACAGCTCATTCCCAATGTGGATATTACTGTGTCACTCACCTGCTTAACACCCTGCACTAATTCTGAACCCATTTCTTTTTAGGGTAGTTGAGGTAGATAGGTTCTCAAGTAGATTTTTTATATATTATCCTCAATGTTTGAACTATACTTCCTTCCTGAAACTTCCTTATGGCACAGTTTTTCTTGAAGCCTTAGAACTGAATCAAGCTGTCACTTTGTATGCCTTTTCCTTTGAAACAGCTTCTTTGAATGTACCCCACACCAGACTCAAACATATGTCACATCTCCTAAATTCTGATATCAGTAAATTTGTTAGATGTGTTTGGTTGTTTTAGGCATTCACTTCCATAAGTTTTGTCAGAATTTAAAATATAAATTTTGCCACATGGCTTTTTCATTATACTGTAAAGTCTCAAAACAATAAAAAAAATGGTTGTTATTGTTATTTTGTTTTGCAGTTCTGGGGGTGGAACATAGGATCTTGATTAGGTTAGGGAGGTATTCTGTCATTGACCATTATCCCCATTCAACAACCATGATTTGTGATTCACTTCCAGATTGTCAGAGTCTAAAAACTATCTCAGTCATGGAGTTATCAATATTGCTTTAGTTGAACATTCAAGCATGAATACACACACACACACACACACACACACACACACACACACACACACACACTCACATACGTATGCGCACACAGAGAGACACACACACATGCACGCATGCACGCACACACACACGCATGCACACACATGCACCCCAGAATATACACATATAAATAAAATAGAAAAGAAATATGGAAACTATAATAGGAAATATCCTGACTTATATATGACTCTGGAGAGTATGTTACCAAACTGAGCAGATAACATTTGAACAGTATGTTAGGAGGGGAGGGAACTTGCTCTAGAGATAGAACTCATAACATGTGCTTTATTGATTATGACCTCTTTACAGGTACAAAAAAACCAATGGCAGCTGAGTATCATGGAACACAATGTAAAAGGTCAAAGAACAAGCTAGAACAAGCCTTAGGCCAATCCAAAATGAATGTTGGTGGTGACATAAGTTTAATAAAATTGATATGAATGATCAGAGAATGGAGCCATCTCTTCCAGCCAGTTTTGTTTGTTTGTTTTAGTTTTTTTCCAGACAGGGTTTCTGTGTCACAGTCCTGGCTGCCCTGGAATTGCTTTATAGACCAAGTTGGCCTCCAAGTCATAGAGATCCTCCTGCCTCTGCCTCCAAAGTGCTGGGACTAATGGCATGAGACACCATGGCCTGGACTGTCTCTGTAGTTGACTCTGATATTACAGATTAAATTTTACTAAGTATATATTACGATATATCCCATTTTGTGTCAAAAATAAAAAGATTCTAATGCAGTTCTATTGGGACATGGAACTTCAAACTTGAATAAGTATTTAAATTTCAATGTGCAAATATTTTCAATTAAGTAAATAGAAATATACTGTTCCCACTCTGGAAACCTATTTTTTTTGTTTTGTTTTGTTTTTGTAAATAAAATAAGTGCAATGCTGGCTGGAGGCTGCTGGAGCTGGCATTTTCCTGGGTGGTTGTCCTTGAGAAGGGTAATGATTTGGTGGTCCAGGAAGTTGCCCTAGTGAGAAGCTATTGAACTTGTCTCTTCTAATGAACATCTTACTTTCAATCACAAAGAACTTGTGTTCATGTTGACTTAGACATATAAATATGCTTTTATTGACTTAAATGCTACCTCAGTTCTTTTCTTCATTAGTGCCTACGTGAGTAGTAGGCCAGCATAGGCAACTCTTCCCTGTGTATCATGCAGTCTGAGATTCTCAGATTCAGTGTAATGCTAATAGGCTGAAATCTGAAGCAGAGACACTTTCATGATTTGAATTAGGAAAGCGTACAATAGTTTAGTTAAGTAGCCTTATAAAGCACATATGATTCAAAAACTATTTTTAGTCATCCACAGACTGCCAGTTTGTATCTTATTAGAAAATTTCTCTTGTTTTACTTTAGTGACTATAAGAAAATAGAACGTAAAATATGACAAAATTTTTACTTGATCAGAACCTAATTTCTTTTTTACTATTATATTTATATTATATTATAGCATCTAGCACATTGCTGTGTTTGTTGTTTGTGTGCTAATTACTTTTAGGTTTAAGAGAGATGAAATTTTCACTTGATTACAACTGTTTCCTTTACCTTTTTTTCTCCATTTGCCTCCTGCATTTCTGAAATTCCAAAAGGTTCCACAATCACACCTTGCTTCTCTTTACTTCCTGACGTTTCTGAGAGTAAGACTACAACAATGCAGAACAGTCAATTTCAAAGCATTCTTGGAAATTGTGGCCTGTGCCAAGCCTGTCTTCAGAGCATGTTCATTGTTCAGTGATAGAATGCGCAGACCTTTATGCCAGCTTATTACCATTTTTAAGTTAAAATTATTTTTATTTACTTAGCTCTTGTGTGTGTGTGTGTGTGCATGTTCATGTGCATACATGTGAGTGTGAGTGTGCATGTATGTGTACCTTAGTATCTATGTGGAAGTCAGGACAAGTTGCTAGGTTCAGTTCTCTCTTTCCATCACGTGGGTCTCAAAGGAATGAACTCAGGTCCTCAGACTGGAGGTAAATGTTTTTACCGGCTGAGCCGTGTTGCTAGACCCTCACTTTGTGATCCAAAATTCAGGTCCTCAGGCTGGTGGTAAATGTTTTTACCAGTTGAGCCGTGTTGCTAGACCCTCACTTTGTGATCCAGAATTTGAGTATGGAAGTTACTGATACGTGTGAGGGTGTGGATTTCCTTTTATTTTTCTTTACATCACTTTGTATTTTACCAAATTACCTTCCAAAGTTTGATCTTGCTTGCTTTGATATTAATATAATATACCACAGTTTTCTCTGCTTCTGTGGAATTTGTTAAACAGGTAAATTAAATAAGCTATTTATAAATGAGTTTTACAGTAATAGTTCAAAATAAATTGTCTTCTTAACAGTGAAACTTAAGCAAAAAATTCAAAAGTTCTGGGGCCCAAGGTGAGTGTTTACAGTCGTCCTGTAACCAAACCCTGTTCCAGATTGGCTAGTTTATATTCACCAAGACCAAATCTGCTGTGAAAATGTACTGACAGAGAGCTTCTCTCTAAACTGGGCAGACATTCTGAAGTCATGAACTGTAATCCCAGTGTGGGTAGCATAAACTTAGTAATGAATAACACTCTTTGAATGTCTGGACAAAAAAGATGTCTCACTCCAGGAGGCATGCTTTCCTTTCTGTACCCAAACTGTGCTTAGCTGATATTTGAAGCCTGACTTCACACTCTTCAGAGTTCTTCTTTGATCTCAAACAGTTTAGTTAAATTGACTCTGATATGTTTGCAGATTGGAGTGGGGGTTAGAGAAATGTGGGGGTGGGGCGTGAACCCATGTGTTTCTCTTCATCTGGACATTTGCCAGTCTCTGTCCTATATGGAAATAAGATTTTCTTGTGATTTGATTGATGGTAAGAAGCGATTCCAATACAGCTATTGCCTTTAAATGCTTTGAGGAGGAGCCTCAGGGAAAAGCCACAAAGTTGGATACAATTTGACAAGTGAAATGTAAGAAGGAAGATGTAAGAAGTGTGGGCCAGAAGCAGGAAACAGGGACAACTGAGTAATGGCCTCCAAGTGTGGGAACCGTGGACTACTACTTCTACAGACATACAGAAGAGAAAAATGTCAAACTATAGATTCCTGTGTGAATATTGAACCAGCAAAGAAAATGCATATCCTTTGAGTTTATCTGACCAAAAACCTCAATAGAAATTATAAAGTATTTTCTGGGGATTTGATACTGAGATAATTTTGTGCTGTTTTTTAATTCAGTGTTTCAGATGCTTTTACATAAGAGAAATGATGCTTGGCTATATCTTATATACTTCAGTAGTAAACATTTGCTGCTCATGGTAGATTGCATTATTGCTCAAGAAACATTTGCTTCTCCACCCACTCGCATAATTTTGTATTGGCTTGGCTCTTAACTTGCTTTAGACAGTTAACTGGGTCAAATGAAAGGAACTTATATCTAACTGTGGTCCTTAAAGGACATGACATATCTCTGCTTACCTCCTCAGCAGTTGGGGTGTGGCAGTCTTTTAATGCATCTGAGTCTCACTGTTTTCTCCTATGAAATAAAGACAACAATAACCCTTGAATGTTGTCAAGCGCATGCGTGTCACATACTTCATGTAGTGCCTGGAATTTAGGAAGGCCCTCACTGTTGTCTACTCCAGCTTTATTTCTGCTAGAGTAGTTAGCTTTCTCCCAGCAGAGGAAGGTCAACATTTAAAAGAAAGAAACATTTTTTTTTTCAAATTTATTTATGAGGCATTTGTGAGTGTGAATAAATGAATATAAAAATCTGTAACCTTAAAGTATGCATTCACACTTGAGATTATTTCTTATTTTAAATGACCACGGACAAAACTTGACTCACTGAGATCCTTTTGACTTTAGAAAGTACGTCTAGAAAACATTCTTAGGACAAAAGAGCCACAGAGAACTAGGCTCCCACCTCTGAGACCCAATTGATGAAACATAAAATATACGAACCATCTCAGACAAATTCTATACCTTCAGTCCATCCTTCATTGCTTTGTTTTAAATTAAATCTGAGAAAACTATTGGATGAACAATCCATCCCTCTCTCATTTCATTTTTTGCTGTATGTCAAAATAGAGTATGGCAGAATTGTTCTTCTTAAAGTTGCTCATTTAGTCAAGAGCACTAGAAAAGTTTGGGAATGACTTTCAGAGGAACATTTTTAATTGTTTCTAATTTATCTAAAAACAAGCTAAAAAGTTTAATTAACAGGCTCCAAGTAATAGTTGCACCATTTTTCCTGTGCTATCAGCTTTCACTTTTATTTACGATGTGTCCCCTTGTGTCCCCTTTATACCCAGGCCCAATATCACTAATATTTCTGTGATATGTGACTAAACCTAAATGTAAAGTTAGCACCTGCAATCAATGCAAATTAATGATTTCTTTAAAAAAATTTCAATCAGGAAAAGCAGCTTTGTAGTTGAAAATCCCATGCTGGCCCTAGAGTGGGAGTTTTTCCAGCCTCTGCTTAAATCCAAAAAAATACTGCAATCTTCTGGCACAGGCTCACTGTAATGCTTTAAAAACAATTTAGCAACTGTCATTGCTGTAATTACAGTAACTAATTACCATCCTTAGCAAACAAATAGCTTAACATAATACGCAAGCCGAATCAATTTTGAAGAAATGCAAATTCCAAAAGCGAAAAAGGGCATTTTGGCAAACCTGAAAGAGAAGCAGGAAAATAATACACTTTGTTTTATCTGCACATAATTCCCAGGGAATATCATATCATAAATATTTGCATTCAGTTCTTATCAGGACATTTGCATTTGCTTCTTATCAGTACGCAGACTGGACTCTGCCAGATAGAGAGGGGAGCGTCACACCATGCACATATTTCTAATGAATCACGTCTTGGGCCCAGAGAATATTTTGGTGGAACTTTATCACCCAGATGAAGAGGTCATTTACTCTCCCGGTTGGTTTGTCTTGGAATTGTCTTGAGATTTTGATGTGATTCACCCGACACGGCAGCGTTTGTTTATTTCTGTATTTCAGACAAACACTGGAGGCAGTTATTTCGCCTTCTTTTAAACCAGAGAATTCCTTCCAAAGGCTGCTGTTCAAAGGACATGTCTCCCCTTGCCTGCTACCTTCTCCCCACTTACTCCCCAACTTCTACACAAATAAAACAAAATGTAAGCAATCCAAATTCAATCATTCCCAATTTTATAGCAGGCACAGCCATTTTTATTTTAGGGGAATCAATAAGAAAGGTAAAACCAAGGACTAGAATAAATCAAGACCTACTGGACCATCATTATGTTGAAATTTAGTGCTAAGTCCTGTTGTAGTTGTAAGGGAACACGTTTGATTAGAGGAGGTATCTTAGTCAGGGGGAACGGTAGAGGCCACCTTTCTAATGAGACAAGGCTTTATCCAGGTAAACCCATTTCTTGTGTTATTACAAGTGATAATGTATGTCAGTCATGAGCACACGTTAGATCAGTAAGAGAATTAAGTAGCAGTTTCTCTCTGATGTGAATGATAGTCAAGTTCTTTTAAGCCCTTGAGTTATAATCTCACAAGCCATCTGTTACTCCCTGGCTTTCTGGTGCTGAACCTAAGTTACTCAGAGTCATGTGATTTTGGAAAGAGAAACAGGAATAATTTTGTGTTGGTTGGAGTCTTCCTGTTGGGTCTTGTCATTTAATTAAGCAAGATTTGTATTTTAACACTCTGATTGCATGAGGTTCAAATATATAGTATTATTTTCTTACGTAAAGCAAGGACAGATTGAGATACAAGAATCATGGCCATGCCAGTCAAGATCTCCATAGCAGTGTTATTATTCCACAATTTCCTCTGTAATTTTATCATCTACTTGATATTATTGAACAAATTCTAAGGTCAAACTTCAAAGGAAGGATCCGGATGGGATCAATCTCAGTACCAGGATTTCAATTTCCAATTATAAATTAAAATATAGGTATAATGGAAAAATTGTCATTATAATGGTAGCAAAAATTCATTTAATTGTGTTTCCTAGTAATTTTATTCATGAATATGGTCACTTAAACTTCATTTCACCTTTGCCCAAGAATTTTGCTTCGGTTTATTTATTTAACACAAAAGAGAATGTCTGGCTTATTGTGATTCAAATGATTGACACATCTCTGTTTGGATCCAGAAAGCATTATTTAAAAATCACATAAGGGTACAAATATTTTATGAAACTTTATTTTTATAACAGTAAAATAAGCTTCTGTTAAACTATCTGTCTTAATTGTAATCTTTAAGACTTTGCAGCTCTTTGTCACATTTTCTTTGAAAAGAGCTGTTAATACAGGTATTTTAAACCTTTTATTATTTTGACATAAATTATTTTCTTAAAAAACTGTCTGCACATGTTGCTTTTATTGCCTTTCAAAAACTAAGGTCAAAATTTAAATAAATACTTCCCAGTATCTTACAGAAATTTTCAAGACTTTTAAAAATACTAAATACAAAAAAAGAATTATACATGGAAAGATGGTTAGAATTTTATGACACATTAAAAGAAATGTTCGTGGAAAGGCTGTTTCTACTTCAGTTCAACTCTTATATGCTCATAGTTAAGTTATGGGAGCACAGGGTAAAAAAAAAATTCTTTTAAAAAGATCAAGAGCATAGAAAAAGGACCTAGCACTAAAAACTATTTGTGGGACTCAATAATTCATCAGGAAAGGGCTTCATGTCTGTCTTTCATGTTTATCATTGTTTTTAGCTTTCTTGGAGGTGGGAAGAACTCATACTTCAGGGCCCATTATCAGGGTGAAGGATGCAGGAAGTCCAAAATATTTATGTTTGTTCATGGCACACGGATAGAAGACAGTTCTCAGGAAAAGGGCTTGTGATTAAGTGATTGAAGACACTCTGGTGTATTTTAATGGCTTCTTCTATCCAAGAGATAGCATCGTCTTTGTCTTTATCGCTGCTCTGAAACTTACTTTAAACACTCTCCCATGCTCCTCCAATTAGACGCTCCCCTCTCTCAGCTTCCTGTGTCCTTGCTGCATCTCATCTCATTTATTGGCTTCCTCGTTTTTTGTCAGCAGGTTGGGTGTAAAGAGGCATTTAACAGATAATTGGAGGGACATGCTTTGCAGAGTCAAATTCATCTGCATGGCATTCAGCCACAGTCACTCAGCGATAAAACATAGATGTGGAAAACATCAGCTTGCACTTTGAGAAAGCTTAAGAACCCGTGATTGATTGAATGGTATTATAGGGGATGATCAAGAGGAATCTTTTGGTTTTTAAATGAAAGTCAATAGGGCCCAAATAGAAGATACATACTCAGATCAAACACTTGACCATAGTCTCCTTGTAGGAAATGTTTGTGTTTCCAGGTTCTTTATAACTACCTAATCTTGTTTATGTCTCCAACCCTCCTTCCATCCATCGTTTTGAGTTTTGAATTGCTGGTAACTTAGCATCATTCTGGCTCAAGTAAGAGTTAAGAGTTGAATACTTTGGAGAAGCTTTTTTTAAATTTATTTATTGTTTATTTGTTTATATTTTTTAAACCATCTGGGCTAAAGTTGCTGCCTTCTGGGTGCACAGTTAGTTCCTTGGTCCCAGTGTCTGAACTGTTGTTTTTAGGCTTGTAACATGTTTTATGTATGCATGTCATTACAGTTTACATCTGATGCCCTTCCATAAAAAGGAACAATTTTATTATATTTTCTCACTGTTGCTAATGAAAATGTCTAGAGTTTTTTTTAAATTTAGAGTAAACAATTATTAATTTCTTTTTATAAAGTGAATTAATCATTTAAGTACAGGTATTATAACTTTTAAAAAATAATTTTCACAAATACTATGAAATAAAAACTAGTGGTAATCCCATTTTACAGGTGTGAACATCTGGCCTAGAGGAGTTACAAAACCCTTAGATAGTAAACCTTGGAGCTGAGACAATGCCATGTTAGCTTGGCTGTCAGAGCCCTTTTATTAGTTGTTCTTAATAACCCTCTGTTTTGCTGCATAATTCTTCAAATAATTCTGTTTTCATTAGATAAGCATGTGTTTTCATTCAACCACGAGCAGAAGGGGTATCACTGGGTTTGGGGAAATTTCTAGAGAAAATGATGTGACCCTTCTGGTTCTTTGTCAGAAAATGTATTTTTTTTTTTTTTAAATTGGCCTTTGAGCTTTTTTCCTTTGGAGCATGCAGACTCTCAGTGCACATGAATCTCTGGAAATCCAGGTGGCAGCTGCAGCTTGGAGAGGTTCCCCTTCTGCACAAAGAATGAACTCTGCAAATTCTCCTTCCAGGGAGGGTATGATAAAGAGAATTAGAAGGGATATTTTTTGGGGTACTCTGCAGACCAGCATACCAGATAGAGGATGTGGATAAAGGTTTCTGAAGGCAGATTACAAAACTGGCCTTGAAGAAAGGAGAAAATGCGTCCATTGGAGCGTCTGTGACTGGTTTATTGTAAAAAGAGAAGGGAAGGAAGAAACATGCGCGCACACACACACACACACACTCAAAGGGCTTCTGATAAATTTTAGACTTGTTGACAACTCAGAAAGATGAAGAGGCTAGGAAAGAAAACAATATAGAGAAAGATGTCCTGGAGCAAATTGTGAAAGAGCTGTTTTGTGAAAGGCATGCTGCAGGAAGCTTTGTGTTAGCCAGTCAAATTATTTGGGAAGAGAGGGAGAGAAGGAAGCAGAGAGGGAGAAAGATAAATGGAGAACGAGAGTGAGGGGGGAGGGAGGAAACCTTAGGAGACATGCAGCATGCTATCTCAGGATTTAGGAAATAGATTGCCTAGAGTTTATAGCAAGGGCAAGTCACATTCCAAGGTCAGCAAAGGCAAAAGTTCATGTGACTCAACAGAAAAATTTTGAAAAGTAGAAACCCTAACAATTTGAACACAAATGAGCATACAGAGAAGTAAAAATAGATCATTTACTCTGAACAATTCAGCCACAGAGATTTCTCTAGTGGCAGCCTCTGGATGTAGGGCATCTAGAGAAATGGACAAAGTTGGAAGCAAGGGCTCAGCCAGAGTCAGGAGAGTGACGTAGAAGAATGTTAGAGTGGCTGAGTACAATGTACATTTCAAAACAGTGATACAAACCCAAGATCTCAGAGCTCTCTGGAAAGCAAGAAGATAAAACATACAACTTAATCCACAAATGCATCCATAGAGATGAACCCACACCAGTAACAAAATTCTTTAAATAAAATTTTCACGGCGTATTCACCAGCAAGGATGATTATCTCCAAAATGGAAGTGGTTGAACAAAGATAATTTAAAGACCCAAGTTAAGTGAGCTAACAATCTATAAAGAAAAACCATTAGTTTTACTGGAGTAAAGGTTCAAATGCATTCAACAGAATGGCCTGGGAGACCAGATTGTCACAGTGCTAGGATTTGTTTGGAAATTGCGATGATGAGAGGCTTGCAAAATTCAGGCAAGTAATGGACCCGATTTTAAGAAGGGGAGATGATAAGATTCCTATGCTTTCACTGTTTAGTAAAATACTATCAAATACTCCTTGGTACTTAGTGACAATGGCCGTGGGAGTTTATGAGTACGTATGTAAAGATGTACTGCCCCTGGAACCAACTTTGACTCATTATTGCTCGTTCCTCATTACCTTCCCAAGTGAGGCTACTGAAGTGATGTCAAGAAAATGAAGTTGAAGCATATCTTTGGTTTCAGAAGAGATTTATTGGACAGAATAATTTAAGTAATCTTGTGTAAGATAGAGAATTCAAGTTGCATTAATTTGTCCAAGACATGCTTTATCCCGCACTAATGGTTTAATTTTTTTTTTTTCATTTAATTCGCAGTAGACTTGTACCGCATTTAAATTTAAGAAACAGGAAATCCCTGAAATTACAGAGAGCACCATAGTATCTTGATCTGCACTGGGTAGAGATGAACTCTTAGCTGTTCAAATCTTGGACCGCTGGCCTCTTGTGCCCATGTTGTCTTTCTTTGTGCCTTTGTCCCTTCATTCTCATAAACACACTATTCTGGAGGGAGCAGATCAGGCACTCCTGTTAAAGTTGTAGATGTTCCAGATCTCAGAATCGTGTGCTGTCTCAGCAGGATGTACCACAGGAAGTGAACTACTAGCATTTAGTACTGTCCATGTTGCTTACTAGGATAGCAGACAGCAGAGCATTAATTGTTTCTGCTCCTCTTTGCTGGGAAGTCTTTATTACCTTCTCCCCTCCTGCAGTTGGTTCTTATAGCCAGGGGTGTAGGTGGTCCCCCAACCAACGGCATAGTTTGAATCCTTCTCAGACTTGCTGGCAGTGTTGATTCTACAACTTAACAATGGATGCTGCTTCTCTAGAACTGAAGGAAACTGAACTCAGCTGAAGGAAACCCTCTGAAACAGATGTCTGAGAGCATAAGCCTTAAACTTTCGAAAGCAGCCTATAACCAAATGACTGTCCTCTATAAGATAAAAAAAAAAAAAAAATTATCCTTGGCCTCAAAGTGGGGTCAATAATGTACAGTGATTCATTTCTATAAAGGTCTCTATGGGCTGAGGCTGGAGCTAGACTCCAGCAGACACCACTGTTCTGTCTGGATCCTTGTCCTTCCTTCTTGTCTATTCCATCTCCCCTCATATGACTTCTTCAGAGTTCACTTCCACAGATATTTCCCCCTGATCCTGTCTCTAGGGAATTTGTCATAAACTACTTAGTTTTCCCCTTTATATACTGCCCTTTTACTCATTCTTTTATTTAAAAATTTATTTTTACATACCAACCACAGTTTTCCTTTTCTCCTCTCCCCCACCCCCAACTTCTACCCACCGCCCCGCCCCCATCCACTCAAAGAGGATAAGGCCTCCCATGGGGAGTCAACAAAGTCTGGGATATCAGGTTGAGGCAGGATCAAGCCCCCCCCCCCCATGAAGATTGAGCAAGGTATTTCTCTATAGGGAATGGGTTCCAAAAAGTTCATGTACTGGCCCCACTGCCAGAGGCCCCACCAACTGCTCAAGCCACACAACTGTCTCCCACATTCAGAGGGCCTAGTTTGGTCCCATGCAGGTTCCCTAGCTGTAAGTCCATAGTCAGGGAGCCCAGTATCTTGGTTCAGCTGTCTCTGTGGATTTCCTCATCATGCTCTTGACCCCTTTGTTTATATAATCCCTTCTCCTCCTCGTTCACTGGACTGGGAGCTCAGCCCAGTGTTTAACTGTGTATCTCTGTATTTTCTTCCATCAGTTGCTGGATGAAGATTATATGATGACAATAACAGTAGTAATAAATTTGATTAGAGGGGAAGGCCGTTCAGGTACCCTCTTTGCTATTGCTTGGAGTCTTAGCTGAGATCATCTATGGGTTCCTGGGAATTTCCCTTGCACAAACAAGTTTCTCCCTAACCTCCGAATGGTTTCCTCCATCAAGCTATCTGTTTCATTGTTCTCCCCCTTCAGTCATCCATTTTACAACTTTCATCGTATGACAAATAATATTTATATAATACAATGCTAGAACAATAAAGTACATAATAAAGTACAATGCTGGAATAATCCTATCTATAGCTTAAAAGGAAATTTCAAGCACTGACATTAAAGTTAGCTTCTGGCTCAATTATTGCATTCTGGTTGGGTTTCAAGAATTACCAGAGAGACTTGTTGTAATTCAGATTTATGAGATCACTTCATATTTCAGAGCCTAGGTAGTGGGCCTGTGAAGTCTGTATCTTGCCAGTTTTTATGTTTCCCTATGCATAGAATTTGAAACATTTGAGATGGAGTATGGTCACACTGATGGCAAAGTTGTGGGTTTGATTTACGTAAAGGCTACTGAACTGAGCATAAAAATATAAACCATTACAAAAATGTACACAAAACTTTTCCAAGTCCAAGAACTGTGTTCTAACTATACCAAGCTTCTTAAACCATACCAACATTTCCTCATACTGGTCTACTGAACACTGTTCAGGTTCAAGGTCAAGTCAACTTTGAGAAGGAAAGCACATCACAAGTCCACTCTGAGTAGCTTTTTCCAATTTATTGCAAGCATTTTTCATCTTGTAACTCTGGAAGTTGGTTACTTATTTGTTTTCCTGACTCTGTGACTTTTGTGACAAAAGGCACAAGATACTAACATGGGACACAGAAAAGCTGTGGTAGACAGTCTGTCACTAGCAAGACAACAAATAAACAGAATTCCTTCCTTATGGCAGTAAACATCTTCAGTGTTGTAACCTGGAAGGTTTCCAACATTGACCTAAGTAATTGTGAAGCTATAGCATTGGGATTTGCTACAATTTCTGTCTTCTGAAAACAAAGGTCAGTTCTACGTGTGCTCAGCAAGACTTTCTAGTCAGAGTCACCCTGACTGTCTTTCTCTTGTGGTTCTTAGGAGGAGAGAAGTATCACAAGTGGTAAACTTTTTAGGAAGGTGTTGACTGTCTTCAGCTACAGTTGGAATGAATCTGATAATTCCCTTGCTGCTCCCTTGCAGGCCACTTGCACATGGGCTTTGCTTGTGCCAGCTGTTGTTGACTTATGTGTGCCAGTTAGAGATGGCTCTGAGGTAAGTATTTGAAAGTCAGCAGCACACTAAGGTAAGAAAATAAGACCGAGATAGGCATCAGTTATTACTAGCAAACAATGTACATCTCTGTGATTATAATGTCCTCCTTTGAAATAGTACCTCAGGAGCTCAAAACAAGTTGCTCTTTCTGGAAGAAATATATCCATGCATCTGGGCTCTCCAGCCTCCAAACTTCACAGCTCAGAAGGGTGTGGACTTGTCAGTGTTAGAAGGTGAATAGAGCCAGGAATCATTTCCAGAGCTCTGCTTCCAGTTCCCCGATACTTCTCCACCTGGGTAAGCCATCTGAGCTCAGCACAGTGACCCTGCCATCTGTCGCATCCCTCTGGGTAGCAGCCGGCCTTTTGCATACGTTTTCCGATAGAGGAGATTGTTGGCAGCTCTGGGGACCTTCTGAACCCACCTGAGGAGGCTTTGCGGATACTGTGGAGGAACATGTTTTAAGAACAGGATGGAAGAAAAGGGAATTGAAATTTTAAAAAGTGATTTTTGATTTTCCCTTGAACAAGACTCTTTCTATTACTGACTTTCTTCTAGGAGGAAGTTAAGGGCAGTTAGATTCACAATGGCATTAGAACATAGGTAGTGGGTAAGTGCTGTAGTTAAAGAAACCACCACTTCCCATCTCCTAAAGACATGTGTAAGTCAGTATCAAAGGAGACTCAATTTGAGAAATGAATGCATATCCATATAAAATTATCTCTAAAGAAGACCATGCAATAATTAATATGCCTCAATGTAAAGTGTAAAGTCTATGTGTAAAATACATTTATGTGCATATGTATCCAACTTCACATACATGCACACTAGTATTTCATTTGTGTGCAGGGAACTTCTATGTGTGTATGGTATGTATGGCATACCTATATGCCTACATGCCAATTCTTTGTGGCTGTGCATGTGAATGTGTACACACATGTATGTGTGTATATTTGTATGCATATATATTAAGATGGATGGGCAGATGTTCCATGTGCACTTGAACATGGACTTTTTTATTTATAATAGTCATGAACCACTCGTTACCCAAGACCCAAAATTTCCTAACCATTTCCCAAACAGTAAGTATAACATCCTATTGGTTTTTAAATGAGATCTATAACATCACATATCTGCTTAGTCTCCAGAGCTCTGTTTACTTGAGAGTTAAAACTTTGTGCCTGTCATTCACAGTTCCGAATTACCTTTCCAGTTGATCTCCTTCCCTCCCACATCCAAACTCCAAAGAACAGGGATTATCCACTCTCCTTGCACATGCCATGCTTCTGTGAGTTTCCTTATTTCCTACTCTCTACCTAGGATACTTTTAATATTAGTGTAGTGCTAGTGACTTTAACAAATACATTTCAAAATGCCAACAGAAGAAAAGTTTCTGTTGTTGGCAGCAATCGTTTAGGTGTCCTGGTCAGCAGGGTGAATAGGAAGTTTGGAAGGACATCTCTGAAACTTTATGCAAAGACTCTCCCGCCCCCAATCATTTCCATTCCATTCGCGGTAAGAACCAGACAGACAGCACAGGTGCTGGAGAATGTTGTGTCTCTTAGGTTAGCAAGTGAGATGACTGAGTAGGTAAGAAGTGCTATTGCCAAACCTGGAGTTTGGTTCTTGGAACCCAATTGATGCAAGTTGTTCTCTGGCCTCCACATCATGTGTGTTGTAACATAAGCATGTGTGTGCATCTGAGCGCACATGCACACACACACACACACACACACACACACACACACACACACACATACACACACACACACACACACACACACACACTACCCTTTGTTGACTACCATACTTTCTTTAATGATATAAGGGATACATATATATGAGATACAAAAGTAGCCCTGTTCCTTCCAACCTAGGACCAAAGGCACACAGTGGCTGCTGCTCAGTCTATCCCACTGTAAGCTCTGAGTGGGTACATTGCTCTCCTTTCTGCCAAATACCCAGCATAGAGCTTGGCACGGGGTACATTGTGTGTATTTTCTCTATTTGTTGAATAAATAAACAGATAAATGAACAAACTATCCAAACTGGTTGGAGGAGGAAGTGGTCACTTATCTCTGGGTAGAATGAAACTTACTTATCTCTCTTTTTCCTGTCTTTGTCTTTATGCTGGACAGACAAAATGATCTCTTTTGTTCAGCTATTTGTGACACTGACTTCTGAAAGTTTTCTGAGCATTCCAATACTCTGTCTCCTAGAGACTTGGGGACAGTTTCCTGCGCTCTCCTCCCTCCCGTCTTCTTTATGACTCACACAATCTTTATTCGTCATCCATAAGGAATCTAACAGTCACTTATGATTGTGGGGATGGCAACCGTTCATGAAACACCCCAGAGAATGACAGGTTTACTAAACTATTGCCTCAACTGTACATTCAGACTGATATGGCCTGAGAAAATTCTTTCCTGGTAGCCCTCACAGAAAGCAGCTTCTAGCATACGGAGTGGTTATGCGTTCATGATCTCATTTGGCTTTCTCACTAATCTATTTGATGATGGAAATTTAGGAATTTATCAGCTTGTTGAGGATCAGAAAATCATGAGCATCATTCTAAGTCAGACACTCCAAGTTAGCCTATCACATCTGTCCTTACTATAAACTGTGATGATGATTCTGCTCGGAGCTGAGTGATTTTTTCCTCCATCACCCATTTTCTGCATGTGCTGAAACTCATTCAGAGGTGTTCAGTTACAAGGAATCATTCATTGGTTCACGTCTTTATTAAACATGTATGAATCACATTTTATATCCCAGGCACTGCTCTAAGTAGTACGACATAACCCAAAGTTTAAGGCCATGATCCTGTCCCCTTTGGGATCACTATGCCATGAAAAGTAGGGGGTGGGATTCAGAAAATAATTCAGATTTTGTATTTGTATGACATTACAGCAGCAGCCATTGCACTAATACCTATCACAAAGGGAAAGACACCCATAGAAAGTCACCACCTGGGCCTTTTGACTGTGAACCAACATCCAGAAACTATGGTACTATCATTTTAAGTGTTAAGAAATTTAAGTTTTTGTACACTGGGAGTGATACCATGGTGGTGGTGGTATGGATGTGTTTACCCACAAAGACAACGTATTTTGAAAAGTGCATGCACAACTCAGATTTAGATACAAGGTCATGTTCATATAGGAAATGAACAGCAGCTCTGGTATCATATAATAACAGCATATAGTTATATAATTCATATAATTAATGCATGCCTGTTTTATTTCAAGCACTTTAAGGATAGTAACACATTTGATCTTCTCAACGATCCGCTGTGATAACTACTATTGTTGTATCAACTTCACTGTTTAAAGCACAGAAAGACAACATAGTTTCCCTAGAGACCTCTGGCTCTGGTTGTATCTCAACATTTGTGTTATCTGATAGATGAGTCAAGTGTTCCTGAGACATTGGGAAACCTCTTGACAAAGTGATATATTAAGTATTTCTCAGCATTTTCATTTATAGAGTGAAGAAAACTGAGATTTTTTTCATTATAGGATTGCTTTAAATACTACATGAGACCATGCATCATACATAGCATGGCACACATAATGAGAAGATCACCTATGAGGTTGAGTGACACATGATTGTATATGTAAAGACATAGTACACATGGTTCCTATAGGTACCCAATAAACCAAGCTATTGTATCTTGATCATGACTCCTAATATGTTGGGACAAAGTAACAAGTAATTTGTTAATCAAACAAAATGAATGGAGGCAGTAAAGAGGGTTTTGAAAAATAGGACACTGTTAAAGGCATGACGGTAAAGGGGAAGAAACATGATGACATTTACTTTGTGTTATTATTTTATCTTGATTTAAGATCTCACTCTGTTAGATCAGACTGAGCTAGAATTCAAAATGAAGAACAGGGTCGTCTTAAAGCAGGGCTGATCCTCCTGCCTTATCCTTCCCTTCATCTGAGTGCTGGGATTATAGAAAGAAGAAATCAATCACACGTAGTATATTACTGCATTTAGATATCTTGATTATAGATTGTGACATTTTGTAGTTTATTATTTCTTTTCTTGGTCAACTTAATATTATTATCTCTGATACCAAGTGATGTGATGCCTGAGGAAAAAGTCAGGGCAAGTGCTCCATTTAGAATTTCCAGGGAGTAGATATAAGTTTAGTTTACCCTTTGAGGGTGGTATGGTGATGATATTTAACAAACAGTGTAGTTGATGTAGTATCCATAGAATGTGGTCTTATTGACATCTTCTGCACTCACAGAAGCAGTTATTATCAATTGCAGTAGAAATATTGTCAGTGACTGGTGGGGTTGAATACAATAATCCGGGCATGACTGAATTCTCATATATATATGAGTGGTCTCATATATATATATAGTGTGGTCTCATAGGATCATGATGAGAGCTGAAACTCTTAACCCTGTGGTTATGACATCATTAGACTTATTGACAAACAACCCCAAATTTCCCATTTAAATGGGCAAATTGACCACCTGTGTTTATTTCTATTTATATGAACTTCAATAAATAGCAAGACAGATATAAATACAAAACACAAGAGATTTTTGAGAGAAGATGACAGAAGATAAGGCCGGTAAGGCATGTCCAGGAAGAGTTGCAGAGCAGCTAAGTAAATGGTAAGAGGCTAGACTAGATCGAGTAGAAAAGGTTGGAAGTTAAGTGTTTGTAGAAGCTGTATAAAGGCCAGCAAGGGACAATGTATAACTCACTTTGTGTCCTTCTGGGAGACAGGCACTGAAGGCAGTCTATATTTTTTTTAAGGTAAGAATAGAGGCAGGAGTTCAGGGTTGGCTTGCTTACAGCTTTAAATCAAATGATAACATTTTTTCTATTTTCTCCTTCATCCAAGCCTAAGACTAGAGATTTAGTTTCTGGGAATGGTGCCTCAGAGGATGTAGAATCTGTGCCATTAGGCAGAGCAGAGGGAGGGTAGGTGTCACATAAACACAAGGGGATTAAGTGAGGGCTTCATGCTGAAAAAGAAACCTATGACTCCTTTCTCCATGTTCACCTCCCACAGCACTAGCAGAAGCTCTTTTTCAGACAAGAGAGAAAGGAGTTTTTCTCTAAGCAAAGGAGTGACTCAAGAGAAAAATGATCTATGGACGTGTGAGATTTCCACAACTGTGGCAGTCAGCAAAAATCACTATTGCACAAGTTCTACTTGAGATGATTTCAACCAGTTTTAAAATTCAAGCTAAAAAGGAGAAGGATCAAGAGATAAAGTGTAATGCAAAAGACAACAAAGGAACAAAAGAAGACAGGAAGGAAGGAAGCCAGCCTGTAAGGAGATTGGTTAGAGTTGAAGGCGGTTCAGAGATACTGTATTTTTGCATTCTAAGGAGACACAGAGAAGAACCTGCATAAAGAGCAGCCGGGATGCTGTGAGTCTTATTCAGAGCATGAGCTCTTAGAGGACATTCTGTAAAGTGGAAGCAGATATTAAAAGTTCAACATAAAGTTGAATGTTATGCTCGAGAAGTTCTTCCAGAAGGATGTAAAAAAAAAAAAAAAAATCAAAGCTGAAAACCACAAGAGAAAAGAATAGGTAAGCCATAACATTATTTTAGGGGTTCTCTTTTATTTATTCATTTTTAAAATTTAAAGGAAAGAGAGAAAATAGAAAAAGTAAGAGGAAGAAAGGGAAAAATAAGAAGGGAGGAAAAAATGAGAAAAAGTTACTACAAGCTATATGTGAAAAATGATATGAAAAAAAAATCATGAGACAATGAAAGAGCATTCTTAAGAATCAAAGGATAATGATGTACATTTAAAAAAATTTATTTTTATTTTCTAGATGTGTTTGCTTACATGTATGTCTGTGCACCACATGCATGCTTAGTACCTGTGGAAGCCAAAGGAGGGAATCAGATCCCATGGGACTAGAGTTACATATGGTTGTGAACTGCTATGTGGGTGATTGGAATTGAAGTTGGATCCATTGGAAAAACAACCAATGCTCTTAACCACTGACATGTCATTCTAGCTCTGGATAATAAGATCTAGATCTGCCAGCCTTACCAAATTGTCACCAGCCTATATGGTGGGTAATACAAATATGAAGTGCCCAGAAAGTCTTCGAAATTCAGAGAACCAAAGTTAAATGGAAAAATCCTAAGAAGATTCTGGAGAGAAATGTACAAATGAGTGGATCATATGGTCACAAAGAGAAGAAGAAGGCATAGAAAATGGCTTTAGTCTGTTGAGCATCAATATTGAAAGCTCCATAATAATTCCAAAGCTCAAAGAAAAAGGATTCTCACTCTAGAAAGTCATCATTACCAAAGCTGTCAATCCTCAACATGGAATATAAGGAAGCCCAGTCAATTGAAGTTTTAGAAACTCTGTTCTTAGCACTGTTCTTTAGAAGCACCTCGGAAAGATAAAGGAAGTCATGTGGTTAGTACTGCAGAGTGTCCTGGAGGATCTTAGAGTTGATCAAGCTGGAGGAAGCTCACGGTCAGTCAAGCAGAGCATATAAAACATTGCAAGGAAGCCAGTTTGTAGCTATCATTGCCGAAGAGCAAATGGGATTCAATGTTGAAAAAAGAAGGGTCTTCCACAGAGGTTTTGAATAGGACAAGCTGAGCGAGGGGTTAATTTGCAATTTCTTAAAAGTAAAAATCATAATATGCTCAGTGGCTCTTTCCCCTGGTTTGATTTGCTTTGAGCTTAGAGAGGGCTTTAATCCTAACCTTGAATGAGTTAAGAAGTGTGTTAGGGATTTCACTTTACTGACAGTTTTTGAGGACCCAGAGACAGAACTTTGCTTTTGGGCATAGATAATTTAACTTGCTGGCCTAGACATAAACCTCAATGAAACCCAGTACAACACACAGCTTAGACTGTACATAATGGAATATTCAAGGAAACAGTTAACTCAAAAACTAAGTTTTAAAAAGTTTTCATCTTTTGCATGCCTATGAAACTCTTTCAGAACCTGACTCTGAATGTACCATAACACATCTCACGACACTCCCTAGCCAGCAACTCTAGAGCCTTCCACACACCAATTTAAATTTCTCTCCAGGGCCTAGGAGTCTTCTCTTGAACCACTTTGGTCTTTGGGAACTCCTTGTGCTGAGGGCTAATCTGGTTTTCTTGGCTGACTCCTCCAGGTAGGCTTTTGCTAATGAAGCAAAGTGTGGAAGCTGACTCATTCAGAGAGTGAGCATATCTTCTGTTTTTATCTCCTTTAGGATTCATATCTTTGTGACACAAGCCTCTTAACCAGATGACAAGAACTATTCTTTAGAAGACAAGAACAGCAGTGGCTACTCCTAAGAGGCTAAAACTCCTTTGAGTAAAGAAGAAGTGCACGTGGAATCTGAACTAAGAAGTCCTGCTGTTGACAGGTGAGGACATCCCCTCCAGGAGCTCTAGGAATGCTCTAGTTTTTAGACCAGTTCATCATTTAGATACTTTGCATCTAAGGGATGAGCTCTACCAGTCTGCAAAGCTACTGTGAGCCATTATCTTCTTTTCTACAGCTCAAAACAATGAAAGGAAGCTTTTTATACCCGGGAAATTTGCTGATTAAAATATCATCTCTGGGAAAGGCTGTTCTAAAGACACTAATTGATATTGTTTGAAGAAGTGTAAGTGTCTGTCATGAAAACCATTTTAACAGTAGGCTTGTTTTCTTCTTTAGTTTGTTTAACTTGGCAGAGTGTTTCTTCCCTCCTTAGAAAACCTCCCATTTTGATTTATGAATGTTTTCAAATTTTTAAGATTCTCCAAACCGTTGTATCACCTGTAAGTAGAGAGATAGCTTGTTTGGCTAAATGCCTTGTATGACTCGGTGCCAGGCAATGAATAATGCCATGTTCAATACTCTAAATTTGTGTTCCAAATTCTGAATTTCCAATGAGCTGCATGGAACACTACTGATAAGTGGCTGATTTTCCCTGCAAGGATTGTCTTATTTTAAACTTCACATTTAGTTGCCTTACTGTATGCAAGGTAATTTCGAATGGATTTTAGAGTAAGGCTAAAGACTTCATACTTTTCTAAACCCAAGAGATGGAAGAAATGAGCTAACAAAAGAGGTCATCTTATCTTATAGGACTTAAATCTTCACAGCAACATCCAGAGCCTCTTTCTTTCTGAAAGGTTCTAGCCAAACTTTAATAGAAACCTCGAGTACACTGTGTTACTGCAGTCACTGGTATTCTCCTCAAAGAATTTTCTACGTTGAAAAATGAGAACACAGAACTTGAGCTGCGGTTATGATAAAGAAGAACAGGGAGACCAGATATCCCTTCTTTATTAAACAAAGCTAAGTGGAAATTTTAAATTTTCATTGAACTTGGAAGTGCTGTCTACCTGTCCTTTCTTTCTCTGAATTCCTTCTACCCCCAGGCCATACTATAAGTCCCAGAACAGCATCAAAAAGCTCCTCTAAAGCCTCTCCAGAAAAAGGAAAGGGTGGAAGGGCAATAGCTGCCTCTCAGATGATGCCTCTAAGTACCCTGCCTCCTTTGTCAATCTAAGTAATCAACAGTAACTTTTCTCTTGTTTTTTTGTTGCCTGAACCTGAGCTTGCACAGACCATTCAGCTCATTTCTAGAGAGTAGGTAGCTTGGGCACACGGTTAGAAAATTCTCACTGCTTTTGGTTGCCAGATCACTGCCTACTCTTCCTTGTCTCTACAGAATAGTCAAAACTTTAAAAGTCAACAACAGACTGTTTGATTATTGTTTTAAAGAACTGTGTTTATTGTTTAAAATACATTCAGTGTCATTAGCCACTGGCATCATATACAACATGGCTTGACTTAAATGTATACAAGAGAGATTTTTTTTTTTAATGGCTTTAGTGATCGTTATTTTGGGACAAAGATTATGTTAAAGAATTGATAATTTTTGATAGAATATTATGATAGGACATGCAAAACTTTTTTTTGTCTAAGCTTGAACATTGTGGACTATTTTCATATCATCAGAGGGTTAGAATGAAACTTATGATAGCTTCTAATAGCTCCTAGACTTGGAAAAAAAAATGATAAAATCAGTCTAACAAGCTCCCAGTCAAAGCACTGCTTACTGGTTAGATTGGAGAAGCCCATTAGTGCTGTCCTACATGCTGAGCTGAGAAAGCCCAATTCACAGGCTTTTTCTCCCAAGCTAATTGGCTGTATGTACTTAATATTGCACCCTCTGCTAAGAAGTAGAAAGAATAGATAAAGAAAAGTAAATGGGACCAAAGACTACATCTCATTTTGTGCTGACCCAGAAAATAGAGGAGATGTAAGAGGCAGATGGACACATACGCAAATCCTGCCATGAACTTCTGAGTAAGGGCCAGAATGGCCCAGTTTCCTTTTGCCCTAATTTTGAGGGACAGATTATATAACACAAACAAATTAAATCAAAGTATAAACTACTAATTTTGGAAAGAGTGTTAGCATCTTCATTCACATTCATCCTAGGAACAGACTTGTCAAGGGAATTACAGTTTTCCATGGATCTTAGGAATTAATATTTCCTTAGCTGGGGCAGTATGTCAAAGGTCAGTGGCATGAAAATCCTTAGATTGAGTGTGAGATATGGAATCAGCAGCTCGGGCAGGTGTCTATAGGGGTACGGTGGGAATAGTGGTAGCCAAGCGTAGTCATCTTGTTACATACATGGTTGTTTACTATGGACCAGAACATACAGGGGTTGTAGGATGGGTAAAAGCATCTGCTTCCTAAAAATATGTCTGCCTGATGTTGAGCATGTTTCATTGTACAAACTAGAGGGGTGAGAGGAGCTGCAAGAATTAAGACTCAAAGTCCCACCAGCCAAGAGGTTGAGAGCTTGGATAAAAAAATAATTTAATTCAAAGCAGTTGAAAAAAATGGGACCATGAGAACCTCACCATTCCAGTTTTAACTATATGTATTTAGGAGATACCTGCAAAGCACTCTGATGTGGGAATGTCTTTCTGTATGCTGTGAATACCATTTTTTAAATAAAGAGCTGTTTTGGCCCTTGGCAAATACCATAGCCAGAGACAGAAGCATAGTGAGGAGAAGGTGATGTGGGAATGCCTTTCTGTATGCTGTGAATATCAATCTTTAAATAAAGGAGCTATTTTGGCCCATGCCAAGCACCATAGAAGAAGTACATGGGAAATCAGAGCATAGGCAGGAGAAGGGCAGAGTCAGAACAGATTAAGCCAGGTGCCCAAAGGAGCAACATGTAAGGAACACAGGAGAGCCACGGGCCACATGGCAGACAGGTGAATGAAAATGGGTTGAGTTAAGATGAAATAGCTAACTAGCAATGTGCCTGAGCCATAGGTCAAACAACTTAATATAAGCTTCTGAGTCATCTTGGGGGTCTAAGCAGCGGCAGGCAGCTAAGAGGTCTGGGATGGTGGGTCTGTGGGTCTGACCTCTGGCTAGCTGGACAAGAAACCTTATTGTAACAGATGGCATCCCAACATGGCCAGAACACCCATATAAAGCCAGAGAAATCTTAGGAAGGGCTCTAGAACAGAAACAGAGCCAATGCAGCTTTCAAGTTGTGTATCTGAAGTGGGTCATTGTACAGAAATAGTGTGGCATTCAGGTCAAAATGGTGATGAACTGTAAGCTGCAACCAGGCCGGTCTCCAAAGTCTCACAGAAGATTCAGTAGCATGTGATTGATTTAAGGTTTCTGTTTACTTTGAGCAAAAAGAAAACAGAGTCAAAGATACTTTCTTAGTAGCAGCATTTCTTGGGTCTACTCTGTTTGCTGGTGCCGAACAGAGACATGGCTCCTTTAAGAGAACTTCCTGACTCAGCCTTTTAGATTCATAATCACCTATGAAAACCAAAGTTATAGTTGTGTTAGTTAGGATATTTTAGGTATACAAAGATATATTTCAATTATATAGGTAATCTTCAAACAAGTCTAAGACCTACAGAGTATGGCATTTAAAATTATTTTAATAACTTAGACTTTTCTGGACAGTGAGATGGGGTCTGTTCCTGGTAGCACCAATCTACTTCAAGAGAAAAATGGGCATTGAAGAAATTCCATATGGATGGAGTTTACTTTCTTTGTGGCAAGAGCCTGTTCTTGTACTAACTACTTGACAATATGCTGTTTAAACTTGACATGCAGTTTCCATAGGAAGGTGACCTCTGAACTTTGGCAGAACAAGCCAAGATGTTCATTCAAGTTCCTGCTTTGAAGAGAAAACTGTCAGACATTCTTCAGGACTCGAGAAGCAACTGATGAACTGTGCCAGAATGGGCAGAGCAGATTTCCTACTTGACTAAAATGAAAAGAGACTCTGGGCCTGTAGGCTGAAGATGGATGCCCCAACTTTATAAAAGAACTTTAGGTGACTGTCCAGGCAGATAGGTGTCATCTCTGTCCTGTAGGCTGAAGATGGATGCCCCAGCTTTATAAAGGAACTTAGGGTGACTGTCCAGGCAGATAGGTGTCATCTCTGTCATTTCTAGATTTGGAAGTTGCTTGTACTTCCTGTTTACTCAGGTAATATTATTTACTTCTGTTGTCTTTGATATAGGTGATCATAGGTAGTTATAGGTATAGTTTTTCTTGGTTGTTTTAATGTAAGTGCCTTAGTCATTTTGGGGGGCCTAAGCAGAGGTGGGCGGCTAAGTGGTCTGGGAAGGCAGGTCTGAGGGTCAGACTTCTGGCCAGACAGGGCCAGGGAAACCTTATTATAACAGTGCTCAGTCTAGGACATGGCTTGTGATAAGAACTTGTGTGTATGTGTGTATGTGTGTGTGTGTGTGTGTGTGTGTGTGTGTGTGTGTGTGTGTGTGTGCTGATGTATAAATGCCACAGTTCTTCTGGAGCTCAGGGGATAGCATTTATAGTTGATCCCCACCTTCCTCTTTGAAGGAGTCTCATGATGTTCCTGTAGCTGTGCTGTAGCCACTGGAATCGCTGGTCTGTATTAAGAGGTTGCTGGCCCGAACTTTTGGGCCTATCCTCAAGGTTTAGGCCCGCAGACCCGCAGACCCGCAGACCCGCAGACCCTCAGAGACACACAGACACTTTCATTAGTTTTCAGCTGATCAGTCTAAGGCCCAGGCATATCACTTGCTAGCTCTCTCTCCTTCATCTAACCCATGACTCTTATCCTGTTCAGCCATGGGGCTCGGTATCTTTTCTCACAGCACCATGGTTGTCCTCTGCTTCTTCTGCCTTCTCTCTGGCGTTCTGCTCTATGCTTCCTGTTCTCAGAATTTTTCTTAGTCTGGTAGCCCCGCCCACACTGGTCCATGTGTCAAGACTCTCCCTGTCTCCATCTCCCATCTTACTACAGGAATGCTGAAATTGCAGATGTATGCTAACACAGAGTTCTTTTTATATGGATTCTGAGAGTATGAACTGAGGTTGTTGGGCTTGCTGGACACGTGCTTCTAAACACCAAGCCAAGCCATTTCCTTGGCTTCCTGTCTTTGTTTGTTTGTTTTTTCTTTTCTTGTTCTCTCTCTCTCCCTCTCTCCCCCTCCCCCTCCCCCTCTCCCTCTCTCCCCCTCCCCCTCCCTCTCTCCCCCTCCCCCTCTCCCTCTCCCTCTCTCCCCCTCCCCCTCCCCCTCCCCCTCCCCCTCTCCCTCTCTCTCTCTCTCTTTCTCATCCCAACTTGCCTAGGTTGGCCTTAAAGACTGTAGAAGACTTCTCCTAATTCACTTAGTCTGACATGTCCCTTAAGTGTCGGTCTTCATTCTTCTCTAAATGTCCCACCATAAATCAGAGTCTTGGGGGAAATGATAAAAGCAAGGTCACCTTTTAACTTTGAATTGCCCCCAAGAAAGTGAAAAGTGGGAGAAGGCTGTACAAGGCGGTATGCTAAACACCAAATGGAATTGTGAACCCAAGAAAGCCTTCCTTTTAGAGCAAGAAGCAATGTTTGCATGGGGAGTTTGAAGGAAGATACACACATGCAGTCTGCCACCACGGTAGCTGGGCTACATTATGGAGTTTCTACCATGTACTCAGAAGCAGTGGTGAAAGGGGCCTGGTCTTCTACACAGAACAGTCTGTGTTATTCTTGATTGGCAAAGAGAACAAACTATTTTTTTTTCTATCTGTGGAAATATTCCTTGTTCTAGAAGTTATAGAAAATTCCTGGAATAGAGATTAAGAACTTGTGCTGATGAAAAGTGTGCCAACAGACTACACAGTACAAGTCTCCAGGAAGAGTAATTTTAAGAGATTCAAGAAATGTTACGGTTGAACTCAGAAGAATAATGAAAAATGGTAGGTTTTTTTTTTTTTTTAAAGTTTCTAATAGGTAGGAAACTAGGTTCTACATCTTAAAGAGAAATATTTGCATTGAGAATGTTTGATCTAAAGCCTTTGGAAAACTAGATTGGGTTATTTAATGTTTGGTTTATGAACATTTAAGAGCAAAATTGGTGATGACTTAGAAATTTCTCTATGACATCTTCAGGCTCTTTTTGCTGCTATTAATTTTCAATACTTTTATTAAATCACAAGAAATTATGAAGGAAGATTTCTAGACATGGATTTTACAGATCTCATATGTAATTCTGGTGGATAAGACAGGGGTTGCGGTGAGTATGGTTAAATGGAGAGAGCCAGCTTTGATTGAGAAGCTGTCCCCACAATAAAGTAGCCAGAAGATGAATGCCAGAGCAAAGAAAGCACACACTGTGCATCTGGGTTTTCCTCCTTGTCTTGTCTGAATAGATGAAATCAATATTATACTCCAAAAAATTTAAGTGACAAGACACTCGAATGAAAGCTTAATATGAAGAGTGACAGAATCAGGATAGAGAAGAATGTGATCAAATGAAATAATAGAGCATCTTGTTAGGACTGGAGACAACAAGTTTGGATTTAATTGGAGGTTGGAGGTAACTGGTGTTGTCATAGTGAGTAGAATTTGAAACTAATGTTTTAGGTTGGTTCATCAAGAACTCTTACAATAGTATAGACACTGATCAGATTGCCATCTGTAACCCAAGCAGGCTTGGAACTCATGATCCTCCTGCCTCAACATCCCAGTTGCTGAGATTATAGGCATTGCATATCATGTCTGGATTAGGATTTTACTGCTGATTTTGATCACCTGACCATTATCTACTACAGTTGAGGTTGTAAATCATTGGCTGTCAGAGATAGTGTCTTAGGAGAGGTAAGTATGTGCAGAGAGAGATCTGAAGTTCACTGCAGTTAGTTTCAGGACCTCTTTCACTGAGTGAGCATGCAAATATTCAGAATCCTAGAGAGAGTTTTAGGTTATAATTTTAAGAAATATATTCAATGGGAAGATGGTGGAGGAAAATACATGCAAAGAAAATGCAGTGAATGCTTGCCAGCACACAAAAGGCTATAATGGGTCTGGAGTCAGTGGAATCACAATGACATACAAGAATTTCTTCTAGTGAATAAAGGCAGAAGAAGAAAGTAGGTGTAGGAGATGGGATGTAGCTCAGTTGGTAGAGTGCTTGTCTAGCATTCGTAAAGCCCTGAGTTTAATCACCACCACCTCATAAAAGTGGGTGTGGTAGTACACACCTGTAATCTGAGGAACCAGAAGGAGTCAGAATTCAGGTCCTCCTTATTGGCATACCAAATCTGATGCCAGTCTGGACTATATGAAACACAGTTTCAATAAAAGGCCTTAGTGATGGGCCAACAATACAACACAGCTTTGTTGTGCTTTGGTTAGAGCCTGAGTTTGTACAACAGCATCCACAAATCTTTCTATTGGCAAACCAATTATATTCCAGCAGGAAATGTCTTCTTTGCTGTGTATCCTTGGTGGGCTACACATCAGGACCACTTATCTTTCACCAATGAGTGGGCACAAGTGGTCCGAACTGCCAAGAGGACTTGATGTGAACTGTGAGTGACAACAGTGTAGAATGTAAGAATGGCAGAGAACAGAGGCAAAGCTACTTTACTTCATTTCTCAGCTCAAAAAGAGGGCTGTTGTGGAGCTCACTTTTCTTAACCTGCTTCTACTGTTTTGATTATTCAACCTTCTAAGGAAGTGACTTTCTGCCAGAAGAAAGGACATTTAGTCACATATTAAGCTCAGACCTCAAGTTCCTTTCTGAAAAGAAATCTGACCTCTTATCTTGGAACCCTCTTTGGGGATACCATTCTCACTAAATCATCTGGACACACTTGTACATCATCATCAATGGTGCTGTGGGATATAAATGATTAGTTTCTATATAGTACTCTTGCTTTCTTATGAATTAAATCAGATCCAAGGGGCCTTTTACAATAAAATTATTCACACTCCAAATTTCTTGTGAATTGCTTTTCTCGAGTGGGAGAAGAATGTCTGGAGAAACTGGTCATTACTGATTTTGTTCACAGTTTGGTGCAGGCTTGTAGAGATGTGCTATGGTGCCGTCTCTCAGTACACTGAACACCCATCTGACTACTTTATTTTGCTGTTCATCCTTTCTTCTTCCTTCTTCCCTTTCTCCACTACTTTCATCTTTCCTCATTTCTATCTCCATTTGTTTAGATACAACACAAGCCAAGGATGGTTGGCCTGGAACTTTGCACCCCTGCCTTCCTCTACTCCTAGATGTACACTGCTATGCCTTGCCTACTCTGGCTGCTTTTAATATCATAAAAAATATATCAGTTTTTATTAAAAAGCCTAAAAAGCCACATGAACAAGACTACTTATAGTCATTTAAATTCTATCTTGAGATACATCTTTGCAATCCAACCTTGATGCCATATAATTTGACCATAGTATTTGGGCTTTGTATCTATTGGTGTATATTCTATTGTATGTCAAATATATTATGTTGCCCTCAATGCTTTTTTTTCTTTTAAAAGATACATTAAAAGAAGTAGCAAATGGGTAATACATGTAACATAAATATATCTGAAGATACTGCTTGCTATGTTTTCAACAAAAATATTTTTAATAAAGGACATGTTTCTGATGCAGGTGCTGCAATTTTCCCTGAGTGTATGTGAGGATGAGAACAGACCTAGCCTCTGCATTGATGAAGAAATGGGCTATTATTATATATCAATAGTCACTATGAAGAAAAGAGATGCCCAGTGGCATGTACACATTGGCTGAGGGCTCTTGTCAGCCTAGGAGGAATTTCATGGAATTAGAAGTATTCTGTGGATAAAGAAGTAGTCCTATGGGCTAGGGACAGTACAGAGTCAGGTGGACATTGCTGGCTGTGTGTATGTCACTATCCCGTCTTTGTCCTTCTTTGCTCTTGTATCCTTTTTGGGATCTGGAAAGGTTGCATTTTTTTTTTTAACATTGTGAAATTCATGGTGAGACAGAAAGAATCTCCTTTGCCAGCTTTCTGAAACATAGAATAGTCCCCCCCCCCTCCCGGAACATTCTTTTTTGTGCTTGAATTTAAATCTTTCCCTAATTGATCTGTTTTGTAAATTTTGGTTACTATGACAATAAATTGATTCACTTCAAAAGCTATTAACAACAGGTTGTCTCCTCTGTTTTCTTTGTTAGGAATATTATAATAGGTAAAATGTCAGCAATAACCAGGAAAATTCTAGAGACTGAAAAAATGGTACAGGAGTTTGGCATGTCATGATACACTCTAGAATTTAATCTCTGGTAAATAGATGAGACATATTAACTTATTTCACATGAAAAACCAGAAGAGTTGGCTTAAGGTTGGTAACCTTTATTTGATTATCACCTAATTTTATTCATCTTTTCAAATCAATATTTATTGAGCTTCTACTGTGAGTCAAGAACTATGCTAAGCCCTAGAAATAAAAAAGATGAATTATGCAAAATGTCTGCCTAATAAAAATGCTTTAAACTTGAACTTCATAGGTTCAGTGAGGGGAAAGTAAAGTCAGAAAAACGTGATGATGCTAAGGGCAGAGAGCTTTCCCATCATCCCTTACTGAGAATACCATGGCAAAGGCAAGACAACACATGAGCATGACACCTTCCTTTTGCCTAAAACCAATGTACTAGAGTTAAGTATAGCACTCAACCCATTACCTGAAGGTAACAATGTCATTCCTACCAGCATGAAGTGGTTGGTCCTATGAATTACTTGCCCTGAAAAGAGGATGTCAATAAATTGCTAAGACAACACTTTTATGCCTAAAAGGCCAAGCTTGACTTTGAGTTCAGATGTTCCCATATCAATTCCAGCACTGCCATTAGTGTAATGTTAGACAAACCCATTCTCCTTTGAGTCTGTTTTCTCACCTGCAAAAGAAGCCAACCACAGTACCCTTTATAAGGATTAAATGGATTAATATTTATAAAGGTCTTAAAATAGAGTCAATCACATAGTAAATGGATATGCATGTGCTCATATATGTGCAAGCACTAAGTGAAATAAGCGTTGTTCACAAAGACAATGAATGATAGGCTATTTGAAGGAGGAAGTGAGAGTGAATCCAGACTTCTGTTATTTGAAATTCATCATTTTGAGTAAGAATACATATTTGTTGCAATCTTTATACCTTCAGCATCTTGGGCTTCTGAAAACTTACTCATAAGCCATGGCATAAATAAAAAATTAATACCGTAAGACAGAAAGATCAATTAGAAGCATTAACAATTCAGCAATTACAAAAATGGATCTTGAGCAACTGAAAGATGACAGAGAAGGATGGGCTGCAAGGCCAATTCGTTTTTATGTTAAGAAGACAAGATGTGTTGCAAAGACAGAGAGCTGGTGGGTGGAAAGAATGTAGACATTGTTGCTGACTTCCGCTTTTCATTAGCAGAACCCAAATGAGTAAAGTTCGACTCTACCAACTTCCGGTCTTGCTTTTGATCATCTGCTCCCAGTTCACCAGTTGTTATTTCTGTGAGTATTCACACCTCTGCTACAATGGAAAATTACTGAACAGATGACCTTCCAAATGACAGAATACTGACATATGAAGGGATATGCCTGTAGCAGCAGTGGCACGCATTGATCTTAACTTTATTGAAAGCATCATTGTGTTCCTCAGCACAAGGAAAAGCAATACTTTAAATCTTCCCCATGCAATAATAAGAGGCTGTAGTGCTTTAGGAAATTGGAATCTGGAAGTCACAGGATGGGTCAAGAGAGCAGTTCCTCTTCTGAGGAGCCTGGGTGGAAAGAAAAATATCAGTATTGTGCTGGAGGTCTAATGAGATGCCTCCAGTGGGGCTCCCTGCTGAACTCCTGTACTACCCGCTGAATGCTGCAGGGACCCTTGCAGGTGTAGGTGGCTGGACAGCAGTGAATTGACAAATTGGGAGAAGCCTGAATAGTCCTGAAATTAAGGCTGGAATAAGGATATTTTATTAAGTCTCCTAAAGTCATTTTGATTTTCCTCAGAGACGAGATCATTATAAAACACCCGTTTTTCCCCCCTTTGAAAATGTGTCTCATATAACATCCATAAGGCCATTGAATTCTTATCTATTTATAAACAGAGGAATGTGTGATGTGTGTATATGTGCATGCTGAGGGGGCTAAGTCGCTTGTAAGCGCAGGAGTTGAATGTTTTAGCTTATTTTAGGTCTTTGCAGAATGATTTAAAAATGATTAAACACAACAGATATGAATTTCTTGGCTTACATTCCTCAAATGACTGAATTTTCTTTCTTCAGAATAAAAAAGCTGCATAAAAAAGTTAACAGTGGGTTGCTCTCCCCCAAGTTTGATATTTTTTTTTCTTTTTTGTTTGTATATTCTGAGGTTGAGGGTTATCTGTGACTCAATGGCAAGCTCCAGTTCAATCAATTTAGAAAGAACTTTTAGGGCTGAGTTATTTTTAAATGCCTGAAAATGAGGGAGCCGTAAATGGAAATCTAATCACAGCTTAACCTGTAGTCATGCAAACAGTCAACTATGAAATCAAATGAGTTTCCAACCCTCTTAACCCATTAATGCTTGCTGACTGGCAAGGTTGCTCAGACATCAGTTTTCAAAGAACAGGAAAAGGAAAGCCTCATATCTGGATGAGGGTAGGAAGGGGGTGGTGCTGTGTAAGCTAAGGAGGAAATCTCAGGGATATAACAATTTCCTCCTGGGCACAATGTGAGCTTACATGTGCGTGTATCTCCCTCCCTGCACCCTGATCATGCAGCTATGGTTTTCTGCAGCCATGTATCTAGTAAATATCAAGCAAAGGACAGTGTTATTCTAGTTAAAATACAATGAATTTTGAATACTTTTGGAATTTTGGCTTCAGTTTCTGCCTCCTTGTTGATAGACACAGTCTGGGTATTTCCTTGGAGTTTTGAAAAATATGTGTAACCTTCTTTGGCTCTCTTCTCAGCATGCCCCTCCCTTCCGGTTTGGCAGACTTGTCTTGTCTCCCTGCCTTCCTTAGTTTTCTTGTCTTTTGATAGCATGTCTTTTGTCTGACACCTTTCAGAATCCCTCTTCCTATTCCTTAGTCTGCCCTCACCTGGATTCTATTAGTGTTCAGAAGGCTGGGAGAAATATTTGTCTGAAAGCTCAAAGGCTCATATTAGTGAATATATTTGTGGGAAAAATAAAGGAAATCTCTCTCTCTCTCTCTCTCTCTCTCTCTCTCTCTCACACACACACACACACACACATACACATGCACACACACATGCACACGCACACACACATGCACACACATGTGCACATGTGCACACATACACACATGCACACACACGTGCACACATACACACATGCACACACACACATCACACACTAATATGAGTTGCTTTTCTTTCTTTTATTTTTGTGCTTAGGTCCCTTCAGAGAAGACAGACATTTCCTGTTCTTGATAATAAACAAACGGTTGCAAAAGCTACAGCTAAATGAATATGCCCTACATTTTTAAAACACCAAAGGTCCTTTAATACCTCCTGAACTGTGACCTTGAATGAAAAACAACATGAAAAGTGCATAGATAAGGACAGTCTACTTTGGCATTCAGTGAGAGCCATGTTTGACTATTACATATCTTAGTAGAACAAGGCAAGTGTGTCAGATTCTATTTTGGTGCCAAGCAATAGCCATTCCCAAATGGCTTCCTGGAGTTGGTCTTAGCCTCTTTTAGAAAAATTTACCTCTAGTGTCTGAGAGAAAAAAAATAGTCGAGAGAGAGAGAGAGAGAGAGAGAGAGAGAGAGAGAGAGAGAGAGAGAGAGAGAGAGAGAGAGAGAAGGAGGAGGAGGAGGAGGAGAAGGGAGAGGAAATGTCTTTATTCTTTTTTTTTTTCCTTGGTTTTGGAACCTTGTGTATTAATCCTTCTTCAGGTTCTCTAAAAAAGACAAACTGACCGTAGTCCCCTTGTAAAGAACTCACACCCTCTGTCCATGCTCAGAGCAGGAAGTAGTCTCTTCTCACCACGACCCCGTCCCTAAGACTCAACACTAAGTACAAGAAAGGTTAGAATTGATTTTTAAAGGATGAAAATTAAGTGGGAAAATTTAGACCCCACTCTCTTTCCACAGAAGTCATTGTTCTAAATCACATCAGACACTATTTACTTATAAACTTGCCCATTATTAGTATGATGTAACATCCACATGGAAGGCTCAACCTTGGATGAGGGCAAGCTTTACCAGCTCCGGTTTTCACAGCTCTCATTTTAGAAGCTGATATAAGGCACGACTAAGGTCTTATTTGGTTTTACCTTACAGATGTGTTATCTCAAACCATTTAATAATAATAACAGCAATGAGCCGGCAGCTGTTCCTGTTCTAAATTGCATTTTGAAGGAAGTCAAAAGTCCTTTCTAAATATCATGATCATGCAACCAACTTTTTGTCCCATTCTTAATTATGTGATAGCAACACATTTTTGCCATTAATATTCATCAAATGGAAGATGTTTGTCTGAAAATGAAGAAAAAATTTGTTAAATTTAGTTTCAGTTCTACTCATGAACCTGAAATACATATAGGAGCATGAAAAAGACTAATGTCTCCATGTTAGAGAAAATGATTTTCAAGGTGCCAAATCGAAAAGTGTAATTGAAATGGACTCATTAAATGATTATATTATTTGTATACCGAAATCTAATATATTTCATAAAACTATAGAGCTGTTTCAGTAACCATCCACCAAACTGTATTATTATTCCTAATTAGCTTTTCCAAATGTACTTATAGAAATGTGAGGTTGTAGAAATTATCCAAGTAATAGGTGTCCTCATTTGAGAGACCTGTTCCAGAGAAATGTGACAACATGCAATTAGTCCATGACTAGCAAAAATGAAAAAAAAAAAAAAACAAAGAAAAAAATCTCATTTAGGGAAGATTGCAAGCTAACTTTCTGAGATATGCTTGGGAACACACCTATTTTTTGTTGTTGTTGTTGTTATATTCTGCTGGTAAGTGAGCATCACAGATGCATTTAAACCTCCTTCTAAAGCCTCTGCCAAGGTATCGGAAAACAGCAGGCACATGTTTGTTTGTTTTTTTCCCTCCAAATATGCAATTTCTTTCCATTGTTGGTAACTGCTTTATACAATAGTCCTCATCGTTCTTATTCGGTTGGACAGGCTGCTTGATTACACTACAAAATATTTAATTTTATGGTTCCTTTTAATCCCTCTATACTGGTAGATTGTGACTTTCTAGAGGAAAGGAATAGTGCCCTGGTCATCTTTAAACTGAAGCAACACAAAAAAAATGTGTTGCTTAGCAGATGCCTTAGAGGTGCTTCCTTCATTTGATTGTGTTTTTTATTGAAAACAAACTATCAAAACATTCAGAAATATATATTTTACAGATGCCTAATAAAATTGCATATATTTAAATATATGATGTTTTGTGATGTATAAAAGTATGTATATAATCTCTATTTAGTGGAACAATTAAATTAAGGAATTAATATACACTACTTCACATTTTCTTATTTTTGTGAAAGCTTTGAAGATCTATTTGGATAGTAATTTTCAAATATTCATCATTCTTACTATACTGTTCGAAAATTTTTTGCATGTTTATTATTTGCTTTGATCAAATCCACTCCCATCCCCTCACATTCAGTTCCTCTCCAGAGTGTCCCAACTTCATGTGCTCTGTTTATAAAGCCATCAAGTGCTGCTTATACAGGCAGGGATATAATATCATCAACTGGAGCATGGGTAGCTTCTCAGTGTTCTCATCTCTGAAGAAAATTGGCTCTGCCGTCAATTGAGTATCCATAAATTGCCAATAGCCTTTCAGCTAAGGTTGTGACTTCTTGAGATCTTAGTCTATTATTATTAGACTTGTTATTTCCATTTCCTCCTTTATACCATCTGCATTCTCTCCTGCATCCCTCCAAATCCCCCCTATAACCTCTTATGAAATCCTCAACTTATATGGAAACTCTGATTTGAACACACACATCCAAATATCCCAAGCTAGTGTTCACAAATGAGAGGGGCCTATGAGACTTTCTTCCTGGCTCTTCTTGACTTCACTCAGTTCTGTTCATTACCTGTGAAATTTAATCTTCTTCACAGATAAATGGACTTTTGGCTCATTTGACCAGACTCTGTTTCTCTCTGTGTGCAATAATTTGTCCTGAGTATCAACATCAAAGGATTAGTTGGGGAGATGACTTAATGGGCAAACTTCTTTGCTGACAAGCATAGGACCTGATTTTTGATGTCCATTATTTATGTAAAGGTTGAGTGTGACAGAACAGGTCTGTAACACTAGTAGGTACTTATAACTCTAGTACGTGAGTAATAAAATCAGGATGACTCTAAGGCCTCCTTGGCCACTCAATCCAGTTGAAAGCATAACCCTAGTTCAGGGAGACCTTGTCTTAGAAGAGGTGTTAGTGACAGAAGATATCAGTATAAACCTCTATGTACACGCCATCCTTCCCCTTATAGATAAACAAGAAAGAAGCAGGTAGATCAGTTTCTGGACTAGTCTGTTAGGGCCATTTTTTTTTTAGAGATAATTAACCAAAGAAGGAAGTCATGCCCTCCTGCCCACGTAAGAAGAACTCAAGGTCAGATGAGTATGTAGGAGCCTGCTCCCACTACTCTCTGAGTGAGGGATAGCATCCATCCCTGTTTTGTTCATTATCCTCCAGCAGTTTCCACCACAGGTATCCAGTATGGTGACTCTCCAGGGAGCTTTAAGCTGTCCTCTCCAGGTCATGCCCACTTAGGAATCTGAACTGAGCAGCTCCTGGCTTTTAGTCTCTCCAATATGCAGGCACCCATTGCTGGAGTATGAGTCTCCACTCAGTAAGAAAATCTAATAAAGTGCTTTACAGGGTTGATTACAGTTTCAATTGTTATGTGTGCATGAGGGGAGAGGACTGCAAACGTGATGTTTCCAACAATGCACATGTGAAAGAGGGCAGAATACAACTTACAGGTATTTGTCCCTCCATCTTGTGTGTCCAGGGGCTGAACTCAGGTTTTCAGGCTCGGCAGCAGTGCCCTTTTCTGCTGAGTCACTTCATTAGCCACATAAATACTATTTATCATCCATTCATTCTAATCTTTTCTTCCAGAGAAGCTTACTTAATCCACACCCCGTTTGCCTCTCCCTCAACTCCAAGTAACTGCCTTTGTACTCTCTCCTCTGTACTTAGACTTTGAAAAATTATTATTCATCTAATTTATTTTATATTCCAGCTGCAGCCTCCTCCCTTTTCCTCCCTTCCCAATCCCTCTACCCCACTCTCCATTCCTACTCTCTAATCCCCTCCTGTTCTGCCTCCATCCAGGAGAGGGCACATATCCTTTGAGTCTCAGGAAAACACAGCATATCAAGTTGCTGAAGACTAAGCACCTCCCCATGGTCAAGGCAATCCAGTATTAGAAGTATGTAGAAGGCCCAGGTCAGTCCCACACAGGCTCCCTGGTTGTCACTTGAGCCTCTGTAGCCCCTAGGAGCCCAGGTTAGCTGACTGAGGGAGCCTTCACGCGGTGCCATGTCCTTGGTCCCTCTACCCCTTCACTTCTTTCTCTTCCTTCTCCACACGATTCCTGAACTCAGGCTAATCTGATTTGGATTTTTAAAATTCCACATGTGAGTCAGAATAGAAACTATTTTTTTTTTTTAACTCTAAGATATTGTAGTATTTTGTCTAATTGACCACATGGAAGTGAGCTTTTTCTTTGTTTACTGTCATAGTACAAAGAAAACAAATATTAAAAGATATTCTTTAGGGAAAATATGTTATTATAGAAGGACAATATGGGTTAATTTTATTTGTAAATTGTACTGAAGAGGAGGCACACAAAGCATTATTTTATACACATGTAGAGATAAATTAGGCAAAGTTATCGAGCAGCTGCGGCTGTTCAGTAGGCTAGTTCTCAGCCCTGTGCTTCGCCCTTGGTGCTACAAACACTTGCTCTTTATCCTGAACCAACTTTCTTAAGCCTAACAACATAATCTTTGATATTCACCAGGACAAGCCCAAGGATGGTGCTAGAAAGCTACACAGGTAAGGACCTCAGAGGAGGGAGATCAGAAGGAAGAAGTGGAGGGAGGCAGGAAAGGAAGAGAGAGAGAGAGAGAGAGAGAGAGAGAGAGGGGGGGGGGGGACAGCAGCTTCTCGGACCTTCCAGTGCTGCCCTTGTCTTTAGTCATCTATACCATCAGATGCACTATAACAAATAACGTTAATGAAACAGGACTGGACGGCTGAGCCGGCTACTGCTTACTCATATCCTAGAGACCACTATTCCAAAACAAAAAACAAAAAAGAACAATTTCATAGCTGGCAGTAGAGAAGCTCTTTATCCCACCAGGTCCCCAAATGGCAGCACAGCTTTGTGCTCTTGTAGCCCATGCCCTCCTTAGCACAGTTCTGCTCCTGTTGCTAACTTGGGGTGAAATCCACGTTCACTGCTTAAATCTGAGCCATGCTCATGTCTCAGCAGAAGAATGGTGGAGGGGCCCCAGTGGGCCCGTGTTTAATGTGGGCCCCTAAAAGTCTTCAGTGCTTCTTCTAACTCCAGCTCAGTGCCATGGAAGAAATAAAAAGCCTCAAGGAAGCCTTCTAGATGATGAAAGTCCTTGGGCCATTAACTTTCAACACTCTAACCAGCACCTAGGCAACATGAAAAATGTGACTGCCCATCTCCAATCATCCTCTGTCAGCTAACTGAGGATTCATGAAACCCAAATGACCTTGGCTAAATCAGGTCCAGGTCAGCAGACCCACAAGAACAGCCATGAGCATTTAAAAAAAAAAAAGAAAGAAAAAGTTTTCCTTTGGGGCAGTCTTAGTATTCAGTATAAGCTCAGCAATAGAAAGTAGCTATAGGAACCTCCAAGATGAATTCCATTAGAGTCTTTAGAACATCCTTAACACCTGCAGTTGAGCAGCTTCCAACCAACTGACCACCCTGAAATTTCACCAGCACTTACCTGGTCCTGGGTTCATCTGGGCTTCCAAAGGTGCTTAAGTGCCCTTCTTTGTAAACATCTTAGCCAAACAGTTGCCACAGACCTAGTAACTGAATTTGACATTTTCCGCAGCAAGACTAGAATCTGTCCTGGTCATTGGAGTCACTGAGTCGCAAACCGGAGCCAAGTTAATCTCGATGTACCATCTGCCCTCTCAGATTTCAGTGTACCCTTTCCCTATGAATTTTTCACTGTAAAATTCTCCCATATAACCCAAGCATTTGACCTAAGCAGAACCCCCATTTGCTTATTGCTTTTGTCCTTGTGTAGACAACTATGCTATGCAGACACCTTGACAAGGGAAGTCAGCTCCTATTCAGACACCACACTCAAGTTCCTACACATATGTCTCAAGAGGGCCACGTTAGGTTTTATCCTCGGCTTTTAGGGAAGTATTTAATTTACTTTAGGAAAGCCAGTTCAGGATAATGAACCTGTCTTTGGAAAATCAGAGAGGGCCTACCAGGTTTTCAAATAGACTAGTTCACAATTTTTCAATAGCTCTGTGAAATCTATGACTCATGCATATATGTCTGTAGAACGCTGTTTTTACATGCCTTCTCCAGCACATGTACTTTGAGAACAGCTACCTTCATTTGGGAAAGAGCCCCAAACAAGTCTAGTCTAAGTGGTTTATGTGAATAGGACTCATCAAAAGTATGTCAGTTGGATCTGTTTCTTTCTTTATAGGGAGACCAAGTCACACTAGATGATTACAAATGTCTTTAGCACTCCGAATTTAATCTGTATTGGATGACGGAGAACACTGATAACTTTTTGAGTAACAAATTACCATGAAGGTGTATGGGCAAGATTGGGTACCTCTCCCAGCAAAATTCTGAGCAGATAAAACTATCACTGGCTTCCATAGTTTTGCACCATAGACACTGTTTTTCCACGGTTCCCACCATTACAGAGAGTTAAGATCCATAAAATAACAAGGGTAGATTGAAAAAATTATAGTCATTTGTAAAGAATCTTGACTCAGCATATCATGTATTCTATCTCTACAAACATACAGTGCATGCCTGAAGGTTATGTGACTGGATGACAAAGCAGAGTCATAGAAACTGAAATTTAAAGACATCAAGATAAGAGTCTAGTTGCATCCATTTTAGGATATGGGCTGTGACTGGTAAAGGACCAGTGATGCTGCCAGATCCTTCTATTTTTCATTCCTCATATTCATCTCCATGAAAGAGATGGCTTTCTGTCCCATCTGGAGAGGATAGATTGATGTCCAAAATCTTCGCTTCTCTTGGACAGGGCTTGAACGGCACTGCCAATGTTTGCCACTACGAATCTCCTTTTGTATCCCTCTCTTCTAGACTGACTCTTTATTATCGGATATTTTCTTTTTCAGATATGTTTGTTTATTTAAACATGGCAGTCCAGCCTTGTTGACTTGGGAGTCATATTTTCTCTGTTGGGTGAATTTGTACATTTCTGTTCCGCTTTATTGATGTTGGTTATCACTTGATTTCTCAGTGGGGGCATCTTATTTTCTTTGCCAAAAACCTGGAAAGTGAAAATCTCCTAGAATTCCCAATATAAGAAATATAATGAGACTTTCATTTTTATATTTGACCTGACCTGTACACAAAGTTACATGAAGAAATTTGGGCATATTTCAAAAGTTTTGCTGTTATTTGTATATTTCATAAAGTCTAATAGGAATTTATTAGAATAATGTTCTTTGAAGTTATTTTTTCTTAGTTATGACACCAACTTTTTAAAACTAATAATCATATTTCCCTCCTTAATTATTTAAGTTTCTATCCTGGTTGTTTTCTCCAGAAGAATATGCAATATATTTTTTAAGCTCCAGACCAGTGAGGATTTATAATCACCATATTATATTGTGCAGAATAAATGTGATCTATCTTTAATCTTATTATTCCTGCCTATCTTTCCTCCCTCTTCCATTCTAATTCTTGGTTAAAAAAAAAAAGTCCTGTAGCTATCCCTTAAAGTATGCACATAGTCACATAGCTTTGTTTTAAAATATGAATTTATTTTAACATACGACATTTTGCAGTTGTATATTTAACAAGAAATGTTTAGATGTTTTTGAAGAAAGAATCACAGCTTGCCTAAACAATTGTTTTAAATATTTAGAATCTAGCATCTTCTTAAATCTAAATTACCCTTTACTGAGATTTCTGTTCCATTTAGTACTGACTCCCCATCAGCACTGTAAAATACTGTGTTGGCCGTGGTCAGCAGCCTTCCTTCCTTCATACAAATGATGGCTTGCTATTTTTGTAAGAGTACATTGCCATTTTGGCCAGAAGTCTTCCATCTTGCAGGAACTGGCTTGCAGTGCTGATTTCTTGGGCTTCAAATAGGGCAACAGCTGTCCTTGCATACCAAGCTGTAGGTATGAGTTTGCCAAAGAGGCATTCATTACTCTAGAAACAGAGAAATTATGATAATCAGCTGAGACATCCAGGTAAAATAATATTCAAAAATCTCTTGACATAATCCCTGTCTTCCTCCCCCTCCCAAAAAAAATAAAAAAATATTAATTTTATGAAGGTTTTACTGTCTCGGGAGTTCTCGTGTTTGAATTCTGGTTAGTGTCCTGGACAGTAGCTATGCTACATAGAAAAACTGATTCTAAATTTAAAAGGGACACCAGTGATTTGGCCTTTCCTCTGTATATTTATATATTCTAATTTCCCCTTTTTGTCAGATTTTTTTTTTTTTTATTATGGATAAGGTGAGGCCATTCTACAAGGTAATGTTTAGGTTCTTTGGGCACTAAAATTACTTGTGATCTCAATTAGAATAACCAAGATCAATAAAAACAAGTGACAGCTCATACTGGTGAGTATGTGTAATAAGAGAAACACTAATCAATTACTGATGGGAGAAAAAATTATTTAGCCATTATGACAATTAAAGTGGCACTTTACCAGGAAGATGGGGATCCATTTTTCTCAGGATCCAGCTATTCCGCTCTTGGGCATATACCAAGAGTATACTTCATCATACCACAGAAACACTTGGTCAAGCAGGATCGTTACTACATTCTTCACAATAGCCAGAAATTTGAAATAACCGACAGATGAATGTGTAGAGAAAATATGTTACATTTACACAATGAAATATTATATAGCTATTAAAATAATGAAATTTATAGGTAAGTGGATGGAATTAGAAAAAAAAATAAGGGAACCAGGACCCGAAAGACAAATATGGTATGTATTTGTTGTTATGTGGATATTAGCTGTCAAGCCAATGGTAACCAAGCTACACTCTGTGGACCCACAGAGGTTAGTAATAGAGGGAGTCCCTAATAATAAGGGAACAGGGCATACAGATATATCTCCCAAGGAAAGATATATAAAAAGAGATAGTTATGCATGGTGGAGGATGAAACTGGAGAACCAACTGGGAAAGGAAGAGAGAGGGAAATGAAGAAAGGAAGTCAGGAAAAGAGTTAAAATTGAGGAGCATTGAAGGTTAGTGTGGGAGCTTAAAACAGTAGATACACCTGAAAATGAAATTGTTGAATAATGGAGATAGAGTCTCAAGGGGACATGTCTTGTCACCAAATGAATCATGCAGTATCAATGTTGAGTTACAACTAAGTGAGTTTTAGCCAAAGGGGTTCTGTGGGAGCCCCAAAACAACATAGGCTGCTGCCAAGGTTGTTGGGGCTCTCTACAAACTGATGGCAGGACTCTCTTGCTGAAAGCGGCACAATACAACTCATTGAACATGAAGAAGTCAAGCTGGGGACTACGTACATTCACTCCTACATTCTATTGTCCTGATACAGGAAGATACTCTACAGGGTACCAAAGGAGAAAGGTAAATAACGACCCAGCAATAAACTCTTTCATCTACAAGAATGACCTGTTTGGTAGATTTTCTGGTACAATGGTGGCACAAAGCTTGTGGAAGTAGTCAACCAATATCTGATTTTAGTTAAGGCCTATGCCATCACATGGAATACATTGTAAGTGAGTGTTACAACTATAGGGAGGGCGTGAGAGGTATCCTGAACATTTGGGAAGGAAGGCTGTACCTGGAGCTGCTAAGAAGCTCTAACAACTAGAGATACAACGAGACAGCTCAGATCTGGGTGAGGGTATCTTGACTGCTGGGGAAGTCAGTCTATATACGGAGCTGCGAAGACAGTTCTGATGGCTGGAGCTGCAATGGGACAGCTCAGCTCTGGAGGGAAAGGTGTCCAGACTGCTCAGAAGTCAGACTATACCTAGAGAATTGTTAGAAAATATCTGACAGCTGGACCTATAGTGGAGCAGCTCAATTCTGGAAAAAAGGTCCAGAAATTCAGGCTATACCTGAACCTGAGGCTCTAGGGGCGATACTCTCCCTGAAAGATCAAAATCCTGCTCTTCCACTGGAGAGCTGCTAAGCTGAGCTTTGTGTTGCCTTAAGAGGGCTTCCCAGAAGAGCTCTGCTTCTTCTCTCCAAGTCCAAGTCTAAGATGCTACGTTTTCTTCCTTACTTACTTTTTAATTGTTTTTATTTTATTTTTTGCTTTATTCTACTAGAGGGGAATCTCCTGCAGAAATGTAGTAATGTCTTGGTAAAAAAAGTAGTTACTTTTTCTGCTCTACCTTGCTAAGTCCTCTAAAGGACGTTCCAGAAAGGTTCTTCTTCTCTGCTATACCTGCTTAGTCTCCCTAAGGGGATGCTTGGGCAAGGGTTTTTGGTTCAGTCTTCTAAAGGACATCTCAGCTGCTTCTACCAGGGTGGGAAAAAACAGCCAACAGCTGAACAGGCAGAGGGGTTTGTATAGGGGCTTTTAGGAGCAGAGTTTCTCCAGGGATACTCAAGGATTGGTCAGTTATTCATGTTCAGGTATGTTTAGTTTCATTGGTCAGGGGCAGAGATGGCTCTGATTTCAGGGCCAAACTGTGTTTCTCTCACTGGCCTTTTTTAGCTTTTGGACTCTAATTCTAAGGCGTGTGTGTGTGTGTGTGTGTGTGTGTGTGTGTGTGTGTGTGTGTGTGTGTGTGTTTTACTGGCTCTGATTTTAGGGGCAAGGTGGTACTAGTTTCAGAGACAGGGCATGATTCTTTTCTTTGGTTCTGGGTTAAGGGCTAAGGTGTTTCTTTTACTGGCTCAGGTTTCAGATCCAGGTTGTGTTTCTTGCACTACCTCTGATTTCAGGGCCATTTCTCTGTATAGCCGCCTTTCCCCACACCCATGCCCAATGTTGTTTTAATAGTCAAGAACACAAAACTAGAGGGCAAGGACCTAGTGGAAAAACAAATACTATTTTTCTGCTAAAAGAACATATCAATGAAATGACTTCTAGCAACATTCAGTTAGACTCATAACGTCTTGCTCAGCCATCATCAGAGAAGCTTCCTCCTGCAACAGATGGGAACAAATACAGAGACCCACAGCCAGACAACAGGCAGGGAAGGAGAGACTCAGTCCTAAAAGGGATGACTTCATCAAATATCTCCCCTTAGGGTTCACAGAACTTTTCAAGGAAGGGGAATGAGTATAAGGACCCAAGGAGATAGAGGACACCAAGGAATAGTCTTTCTAGATACAGCAGGGCTAGTGCACATATGGACCCTCAGAAACTGGCAGCATGCACAGGTCTGTACTAGACGGGACCCTAGAACTGAGAGACATGAGCACATGCCCCCATCCCTAATCCTGAAGCAATCTCTAATTCATAGTCACTTACAAATGAAAAATTAGTGTTCTTCAAAGGAGTCCTACTGTGGAAATTACCCATTCTTAAGAGCAGTTAACCTACAAAAAGTGAACTCAGTGGCATCTTTGGAAGTCCTTTGTCTCCTAATATTAAGTTGGGGTTTTTGTTCTACCTCCCAGGTCCTTTGCGTATCTATATCATGGCTCACAGTCATGTGCACAGCCTCTGCATCTGTATACTTTTCTTATGCCTTTTCTTTGGATCTTTTTTTTTTCTTGTGTAGTTGTTTTGTTATATTCGGATTTGTTTGCTTTATCATTTACCACATTTTATTTTATTATTATTTTTTAGATGCTTGCATATTTTCTAATGAGACTGTGGGTCTTGATGAGAGAGGAGTTAGAAAGGAACTGTGAGAAGTAAGGAGGGAAACCTACTCAGAATATACTGTATGAAAAATATCTATTTTCAATAAAATAACAGAAAATTGACCTGTGATCATGTAATTTTTAAGAACAGGGAAATCTTTTTGAAATGGTCTTTATTTTCTTTTGTCATTTTTGTTAATACGATAAATCTACAGATTTTTACAAAATCCACAGTTTTAATTGACTAGAGTAAAGATAAGAATTATTTTTGGTTATATTTTAACCTAGCATTTATCAAAATTTACATTTGGATAGCAATTTTAAACTCAGGTTGGAACTTTGAACTTAAGGAATCCATCTTCTCTCTCTGTCTCTGTCTCTCTTTGTCCAGCTCACCATTCTAATTTATGTTCTGCAACTTACTTATATTTGAGGATAAATTTTCAAGGACCCAGTATATTCAACTCTTACTGCATTATGTAATTTATTTAAATCATCATTGGAAAATTATGCAACAGTTCACAATGCATTTGGGAGTTTCATATGGAACTCAAATTGAATGTCTCTTACAAATTAAGTCTTTCACAAAGGAATGGATCACTCATATTCCCTCGGAGTCAGCAAATACTAAAAATAAGCTTCTTTGTCTTATTCCACAAGGTACTACCTAAAATGCTGCTTTTGCAAGCCCTGTTTATACCCTCATGTTCAAACAGCAAGGTCATATTCTCTCTGTAATACTTACAATTGTTCTTTCTAGTTGTGTGGATTTCGGTTTAGTGTGCAAAGGCATAAATCACTTATTTGCTATGTGTAAGAGAGGAAAGGGGAGGAAGTGTAGAGTTAAAATGCATTCCTTTATAGAAGCCGATGAGACATAGTTTTTCATTAGATTGTGTAAGATTCTTGCTTACCCAAGCTAAAGGGCCGTGGAGAATCATAACTGCCTCATAGTAAAGCCACGTGAGGGCTTTTGGAAGAGCTAAAGGGTGGTATAATTTATATTAAAAAAGGTAATATTTTCTGTGTTTTCTAGCCTCAATTCGTCTTGTTCTAGCACATTACACGTTATAATGTAATCTATGAGATAGAAACAATACCACGAGTCCTAATTAAATTAAAAGTAATTACCCGTTGTACAGATAGGGCTTTCAATTGAGCAATGGGAAGTTGATATTTTGTCTTCCTAGTTTATCTCCGGGCAGCGAGCACTATTCTTTGTACCTATTATTAATGACATTTTCTCAACGGTCATGAAGAGTGTGGGAAACAAGGAACAAGAAAGAACAAAAGGAAGAGAGGGATCACAGGAGGCTCAGAGCAAGACAGAGACGGAGAGAGAACCTTTTGCTGCTCTTCTTCTCTTAGGAGACGGGAGATTTTTCACACATCGAGGGACCTATTTCTGTCCTTCCCTCACCTGTGAGAGAAATGTTTACCAAGCCCGCAGTCATAGCATATCCCAATTCTTCCTAGCCACAAACAGAATTTTCAAAAGCGAATCTTGCATATACGGTTTTCAGCTTGGTTTATATGTGACAGATTTTCTATTTTCACGAAGGAAAAAGAATAGCTCCAGCTCCCAAGAGGAATTCATTTGAGAAAGAGAGGCAAATGGCAGTATATAAAGATGTCCTACTGTCAAATTTCTTATTCTGCTTTTCAATTGCGCATCTTTTAACAATTGGAAGCAATTCCATTTTCCCATCAGGAGACAGAGTACAGGCTTTTTAAGAACATTTACGGGGTGATGTCCGTTTGATTGACCGTTATCTTGCTAGCTTGCTGCTGCTACAAATATGAGCAATTATTGAGAAAGCAGTCAAATTAAATTTTCATAACTATAAAACTGCATTTTACCTCAGGGGCACAGCTTCCTGCCTGTTTCTACAATCTATTTTCTATGCTTTATATTAAATCTAAACAAATGAATGTTTACCAATATTAATATTTTAGCATCGTATGCCAGTCTGTGCCCTTTCTCCCGGACAACTTTTTGTCTAAGAAAGTTCTAGTATTGAGTTAAACTTTTCTGATGTGAGATGAGCCATTTTGGACAGGCTTCCTTTCCAGTTTCTTTCCTCACCACTGATGTGTGCCTCTGAGTGTTGCTTTTCAGAATCATAGAAAAGTCAACAATTAGCTGCTAGGAAATAAAGTTTAAATATTTTAGGTCACTCTTACTAAGGTTTTAAAGCTTAACATCAAAGTTGAACCCAACTAGAAGATAGCATCTGTTCAAATGGCAGTGACATGTTACGTTTCTCAACATCGCTAAGCTAAGCTTTTGCTGAGAACAGATATTGGCTCTTGGCAGCCATTTGAATTGAGTTGAGTTGACACACAAGGTATGCCTTTCTTGATTGTCTTCAACACAAATATTTGATCTTTGGCAGCTACTGCCTGGTCCGTCTGGGATCTTGCGGTCTCTCTCCTTCTAAAGCTGCATGGGGAAGCCCAGCTCCCCAAGTGGTAGTCTCACTTGAATTACCAAACCATGCTATTCCAATTGTACTTCAGATACAGCCCAAATTCTCCCCACTTCATGTAGCACAGTTTCTTGAGATTGCCCTGGACCACACTGACCTTTCTTCTCTGAGGCTATGGCCTTGTCACCAGTGACCATTTGTTGTGGTTATTTTTGAGCAGATTGTCTGTGGTCTTGGTCTCCCATCTGGCTGCTGTCACCTGTCTCTGTCCAAAGGGTCCAAAGATGAACAGTATATTACATATTTCCTTATCCATAGCTTGCAGCTTACATTTGGCTTCTTAATAATATTTTATCTTATATGAATCAAACTGTCTTAGGGGTTAATATGACCTAGTGTCTGAACTGCTAGAGCTACTTTCTTCTCCTCCTGAAAACAGTGTGGGTAGCTAGAAAATACCTCATAGGTATCTCATATCAAAATTATCAGTGGTATTGCCAGAAGGCCTCTGTAAATGTTTTTGAAATGCTCTAATTGTATAGTGTTTTCTAGGGCTCTGCTTAGATGCATGGTTTATTTTTGGTTCTGATTTGTAGCCTGCTCAATCCATGCTGGGTGTTGGTAGCAACTGATCTCATCAAATATCAAGCATTCTTTATGAATTCTTGGATGATTGTCATCAGGAGGCATCTACAGAACCTCTCACACTAGCTACAGTATCCTTACCTTCCCAGGACTCACAAGACACCTGCATTATGTGTGCATGGAGACTGTTTTTATAAAAGTCATAATTTAACCTGTGTTAACACTCACACGACATTAAATGCCCGGGTTTTGTAGGAATGCATAATATTAGCGCATAAAAATGAAAATCTCAGGCGATGTAATTTAGACTAACTTCTCATTTGCAGAGGTTAAGAGTCTTCTTGCTCTGGTTTTGAGGTCTCTTCTGGTCTAAAATTGGGGAGATTGTAATTAAGATATTTCTCAGTCTGTTCAGTGTTTGTTTTCTGAATGGAGGAAAAGAAAACCTACCCAGGTAAGCACCACAGACAGGAATAAATGCAATTCTCAGAGTCTAGCTCAATGCTGCTGCATGGGAAGAGCTACAACTCAGCTCAGAGACTTCATTCCCCACCCATAGCACTCACAATAAATACGGGACATAAGGATGTGCTTATACCCACTGCACTAAGGCTGGTGGGCAGGAACATTATGACCATGCTCCGATCACACGCTCACTTCTGTGTCAAGAGAATAAAGAAAAGTGTAGGGAGAGAAAGACGCTCAACTCTTTGTTGATGCTTTGAGTAAATGAAAACAGTTACTTTTTTTTTTTTTTAATAGAGCATGAAGAAGATTTAGAGAAAGGGCATTGTTTAATCTCAGGGATAATTGCCAATGTGTACCTGGACTAGTTTTAAAAGTTGAAGTATAAGAGGATATGAAACATTTACTTTTAGAGCTAATTCTGTCTTATAGATTCCTGTGCAATAGGATGAGTGATGTTTTATTTTCTTAATAACTATTCAATCTTTCCCTTCCCATCTGTTCAATCCTGACGTCATTATGTGTTTGTCTTTTTTCGTTAATGTTTTGTGCTTTAAAATGGTCACGTCAAAGCTATGTCCAAAATGAATGCTACCCTGTTCACTAAGGGAAGGAGCTTTGAAATAGACACTAATCTTCTGCATCATAAACATTTATTCAAACTGAAATGGCTTTGGAAAATGAGAACAAAGAAAATGAAGGAAACGTAAGAAGAGACTCATGCCTCGTTCATGGTACAATTTGGGCAGTTGTGGAAAGTATTTGTTTTTCTTCAGGGAGCAAATCCTACAGTTTCAAGCAGTGAAAGAGAGTTTTGAATCCTGGCCAATGGCTGCCCACCTTTCTTGGACACATAGAACAGGGCTAGGCAAATAATCAACAGCATTTTTATCTCTCTGTGTGCTGAGCACTACACTAGGTGCTTTGGGGAAGCGTGCCAGAAGGTTGGTGCACGGTGCATTGATACAGCTGCACATTCCATTCTTGTTGCCGACTTATTCTCAGAGGTCTTCTTTCTCAGGAGAGCAGCTGGACAAGCTGCCTCTTCCTTCAGCAAACCAAGTGTTGGTTTCTGAAACCGGCCCCTGATGCATGCCTGTGTTTCCTGAGAGACCTCAGCTTCTACTACCTAGGAAGTCTCAAAATAGAACTGCTTTGTTGAACCACCAATAGTTGCTTGGAACTTTCTAGTGCAGCAAATAAAGTTTTGGAAAAAAAATGTCTGAATATTCGCTTAGTGTTATTTTCTTAGGTAGAACTTTCTGATTTAGATAGATCATAAAATTAAAACGGAGACAACGTTTTACTTCAAAATTACTCTGTGATTCACCTTAACATCTTACTCTGTTTAGTTTTTTATTTATTCATTGTATTTATTCTAGTACTTGGTGCTTTTCATTTGGCAGATTTTGTGCTTGTTTCTAGGAATAGAGATAATGAAAATGACGGGAGGTTCTATTACAGAACTAAACATCGGATAGAAGCTCTGCATTGATGACCTTTTTACTGTGATGTTCAATTACACTAACACAAGGTTATTTCTATCATGAATTTATGAAAGCAGGCTTAGTGGCATGCCTGGAGTTCTAGCAATTGGGAAGCCAAAGGATGATGATTGTGAGTTTGGGGCCAGTCTGGAGTGTGGGGATATGTTTCTCACAAAAACAATAAACAAGAAAACAAAGACTGGAAGAGATGGCTCTGGCCTCTGATATTCCAGACGGTTTTTTATTAAATTTGAAAGATATCCCCACACTAGAGTATAGAGGCCTTGTCTCGGAAAACAGACAAAAGGAGCCAAGCTAGCAAGCACGTAAGAATTTACGCACTGACTGCAGTAGAAATGTGTGTGATAGTGCTTCCCTTTCAGGACACCGCAATGTAGTCTGTTTTTCTAAACATAATTTAAATGATTATTAACATGAAGTAGATATTATAATAATAAATGGAGTGTGATGAGAATTTGAAGCAGAAAAGAGGGTTTTCATGGAAGGATTTGGAAAAGCTTGAAAGAGAAAGCTAGTATTGAAGCTAAAGCAGCATATATTAGAAAGAGTACAGAGGAGGGAGGATGGAAGGACAGCCATCCTGAACTGAACAAACAAACCATCTAACAGTCAAGTGCATAAGGGCATTTCTCAAAGGAAAAAAAATCATATAGATTAAGACCTAAATCTTAACGTGCAGTTAAAGGCCATGTTGCTTTAAATAATGCATTCACCATGGAGTATGTTTAGAAGACCAATTGGCAAATTTCCAGCAAGGGTCTGACAGTTTTCAACCCTTTGGAAAACTGTTGATAATAATACTTGTCTGCACTAGTAAGGACAGAGACTGGGTCAGGCAGGCACAGCAGTCGCTAGGTTATGAAGCAGTAGAGACTCTAACCCGTGTCCGCGAGGGTGGAAGAAGAGCATAGATTGGAAAGCAACTTAAAGTGTGGCCGATGCAGCATCCAGTCTAATTAGATGTTGGTGGTAGCGGTCCTGCTAAGAGTGAACTGAGAGGCTCCTCAAAGGGCCGCTTCCTTTTGTCCATGTCCTGAGCCACAGATTGGATACTGCAAGCATTAAACTTTTAATGCTTTGCAAAACATAACAAACGAAACGAAACAACAACACCCCCCCCCCCCCAGTAAAACCAGATTGGTCGCTGGCCAAAGTAACGTCATAATGGAAATGGACTGAACACAATCGAGAAACAGGAAGTGAGCTACTACTGAGATTCAATGCCAATTACAGAACGAAGAACTGACCCCAAGTGCGAAGAAACATTCTTCTTCATTATTCTGTCAGACCCACGGGGTTGCTTATTTACTGCAAAAAGATAGTAAAGGTATATTTTTACCTTAGTAGTAAAAAGAATGACCAACATTAATGTGCAAGTAACATGTGCCAGAGCCTGCCTGCACAGGTTGAGGTACACAGGAAGAAATGATGCGTGCCGGGGACCTACCCTGCACACAGGGAGAAGGGGTCCGGCAGGGAGCCTGCGCTCTACAGGTTGGGGTGCACAGGAATGCTGATCCTGTAGCTCCTTCCAGAGAATGTGATGATCAACGCCAGCACTATCTTCCTCTATATAACACTCAATAAATAAAAAGACTGAAGTTTAGTATCAGACCTGTGTGAGGTTGTTTGCCCTGTTTCGGTTTGAATGTTCGCTGTACAGCAATCCTCACGCTAAAACAGACTACGAGAAGGAATATATAGTGGTCGCTACTCCGCTCCTCTGAGGCCTTAGCTTCAAGGATTTTTTTTTTTTTTTTTTTTTTTCTATACCACAGCTCGGAGTTGCTCAATCCAGAAAGTAAAACATTTTGAGAAGCAAATCATTTCTGGGTGAATCAAAGCCCTTGGAACATTGTCCTGAGATTTTAATAGTGAAAAAGGTTTCATTTTTTAGAGGAAATCCCAATTATGCAAGGCTATCCCATTCACTTTCTCTAAGTTTGCAGGCCTGAGATGTGATCACCTGTAATGAGCCAGGATACCACGGGCGAAGGTGAAGGTCACCTGTTAGCGTTACCTCTCTTTACAGTGGTGGGAATCTGAGGCTGGTTGGCCTTCTATCACCCCACCTGAGCTCCTAGAATTAGGCACTCCCTTTATTTCATCCCCACTAGCTGCTTCTCTGGCTGCCTATTTAGAACAAGCAGCTCAAGCTGGGTTTGATGTGTTTCAGCAGGAGACTCTCCTCCACAGATCCTCCTGCCTCCACTAGGTCTGTGCTGGTCCTTGCTTCTTGCGCTCTGCAGCCCTGGAGATGGATCCAGACAATGGACAGGGCGAAATGCCAGGCTTTGTCTTCACAGTAGGAGCTCTGTCACGAAGTCAAGCTCCAAGATGAAGCTATAAATCCCGCAACCCCGAGACCAGTTGCATAATGCTTATATACCTCATTTTTCTTATCTACAGTGAGACCTACAGGACAAAGCATTCTGGGAAATTAAGTGAAGTAAAAACGTAGAGCACATGGAAGATGACTAATAAATGGGACCATGTGCTGCTGTTAGCAGGACTGTTGAGAATAACGAAGAAAGCGAAATGAAGACAAAGGTGAAGCGGAGTTGGGTGGGGGTGGGGCCGATCCAGGAGATGCTCTTCCAGCCTTTGTAATGGGATGTGGAAGTTGACCTTCATTCCACAGTGATTTTACCTCTTACAAGCTAAAGGGCAAAGTTAAGCTATGCTAACCCGAAATACACTTTCAATCCTCTTCCCTTCCGAGTTAGCTTATTTTTCAGAAGCCTAAGTTATCATTTTCTATGGTGTCACCACCCCTGGTCCTTCCCAACCATGGCCTCCTTTTGTATTATATTAAAGCAGTATTTTGCAAACTGTGTGGTAATAGTCTTTGCTCCCTGGGAATGAAGCTTCCCAGTGAAATCAAGATTTCCTTGAGTCTGAGGAACTGGAGCTACCTTCTTATCTTACCATTGTAAGGCCTTGTATGGCTGAGCACAGAGAACAGCTAAACTAATTACCATACTTCTTTTTCTTACACCAAACAAAACCCATTAAAGATGGGGATAAATTTCTTTTCTTAATAGATAATAAATTTTATTTCAGCTACTGGGGGATATTTATTTATTTATTGCCTGTTAATTTTCTACATTGTGACCTTGCTTCCTCACTCACACAAAGGCACAGTTTTAACCGAGAAGGAATGTTTTACAATCACTTTATTTAACTTCACGTTTAAATTACGGACTTTGGACTTTGCTAAGCCTCAGTGCTAGGTGATGGTAATCATACCTGGCACCCTCACCTTGAATGAATCTAGATCACCGGGCTTCCACTGAAGTAGGGTGACTTTCTTGTTTGCTGTCTATATGTACATTCTCTCTGCCTTAATACCTTCTCTTATTTTCCCTCGCTCAAATTTCTCAAGGAATTTATATCCCTGAGATGAAAGGTGTGCCCAAAACAAGGATTTTAATTGACTTAAAGTAATGTCACCTGGAGTTTTGCTTAGGAATTTACAATAAGTAGTCCTGTTGCTTTGGGAAATCTACCTTAGATTTCTAAAGTTGAAAAGGACATATTCACATACAGGCAAACGGACAGTTGTTAGATTTCCTCTTCTACTTAATAATGAATGGCTATATCATCATTCTCGACAGTTGTTTATCCCAGTGTATCCAAACAGAAAATTGTCGCTGCAATGCTACGGAAGAGGTCAAAATATGTATTGGTGGAGCTCGAAGTCAAACACCAAAGAAGGAGAAAACAATTCTTTCCTCTGTGCGCCTCTCAGCATTTCCTAGTCATTTCTTTGCCTCTCTTTCCTGCTTTGGATTAGCGATCTGTTGTAATGTGATAAATTGTTCCAAAAATTAATGATTTGAAATGTCAGTCATTTTTACTCCACACAATTCCTGAGAGTCTGAGCCTGGTCTGAAACAGAATATAGCAGTCTGGAGGGCTCGAGGTTGGTCTGAGTCTCGAACTTCTCACAGCCTTTCGACTTTTTTGATAGTGTTGCTTATCACCTGGTTCTCCTCGAATCAAATGATGAGAAGGAAGGAGTGGGTGTGTGGAGGTGGATGAGTCTCTCTTTTTTTTTTTTTTTTTTTTTTTAAATAAAACCACATTGTCTGTTCTAATCCACATTCCAAAATGACAGCTCCTTACTTCTGGCCTGTTCTGTTGATCACCGAATATAAGAGAAAGACCCCCCTCCCCCATGTCTCTGAGAGCTTGACTACCTCAATTCCTTCTCTTGAAAAGTGATCACTTTAAGCCCCCCACTTTTCAGCAGACTGTTGGATACCGATTGCTAGACATTTTACTTCACGTTTATTGTTATAAACAGACACTTACACCCAACACCGAAGTTTATTGTGTTGCATTAATGTTTTCATATGAAGCTAAAATGATTTGTAGCTTCAAAAACTAAACCGTAGAGGGCGCTGTTGGGGTGAATGGCCTTGCCCTTAACTTTGAGAGTAAAGATATGGAGAGGGGGTTCTTATCTTGAAAGAGAGCCAGGTGATTTATATTTTCATCAAGCTGGTTTCTAAAAATTTAAAGTAGCAAACAGCAAACTTTCCATAAATAAAAACTAAATTAAGGTTAATTTAAAGGACCTGAGGGTTTGATTTGATTTTTCGATCAGTACAAGCTTTTTTTTTTTTTTTTTTTTTTTTAGAAATCATGACTAAAGAAGCAGAAGCAGATGATGTGAAAATGATTCTGACACGGACGGTGTGCAGACACCCATAGGCGAGAATGACTGTTTTTACTAGCTTTGGATTGTCTTTAGAGACTCAACTGTTCAGTTCCCTTTTTGCTTGTTGGTAAATTATAGAAACATTGACTTCCACCAGCTGTTTCCTAACTGATCCTGAATTGGGAAAACTTGAGGCACCTCCGCCAATAGGATGGGTGAGTTTTGGGGGTGGAGTTTTTGTAGGGGCAAATGAGCGGGCAGAAAATAGCCGCGGAAATTCAGGGCCTTTGTTCTACAGCCCTGTACTTTGGGGAACATGATTATTGATATAAAGTATTATTATTGGTAAGATACAGCCTGATGAGACTTTGTGGTTGCTATGGTAATTGTGCGTTCCCGACCCCACATCTCTCCCCTTTCTGGAGTCTACCATAGGTTCACTCAGAACACCCCGGTTGTCTACCAACACTGTGGATGAAAAAACATTTTGAAGTCATAAATCTCTTAAAGGTCTTACATAAAAACATTGTCGAGCAATAACATTAGCTGTTATGTGTGTGCGTGTACATTCCTGCGTCTAGATCTTCACTGTGTTTCACCTATTGAGCACACGTATTCTATTACTGTGTGGACTGTGTGGTGTGAAGAGGCCTTGGTTTTTGTTTCTTGTTGTAGCTTTTTTCCTTCCTTTATTTCTTTCTTTCTTAATTTAAAGTCTCTAGTGTTAAATATAATGTTATTAGTCAGAGGTTTGTGGGGGGGGGCATGGGGGATCTTGAGGCTGGGTTTCTTGGGAGAAATGAAAAGTGATAATAATGATGAGCAAATAGACACTGGGCTAGCAGTTCCTGTTACATCCCTTCTTCCAATGTGACATAAAACATTAAAAGCTTTGTATTAAAAAACGGGAAATAAAACACAATACATGTAAGTAATGTATTTAGGATTATACAGCTGAAAACTGGTAGTTTTGATGTTCACCTCTGTGTTATGCAGTAGTCCATAATAACGAACAATTCTGACATCGCTAGTGTAAGAGCTGAATAAGAAAATGGACACAGGAGAATCCTGTGCTAGAAACATTTTAAATAATGTTGGTTTCTCTTTCTTCTCTTACTTTGAGAATGTAGCCATCAGATGAAAGGAACACCATGGCCACATAGGCTTAAAATGAAGAACTCTCCTAAAAGAGGGTTCCTGTCTGAATTTTACAAGAAGATACCATGTTTGTTTGTTTGTTTGTTTTTTGGAAACAAATTGCAGGTGTTCATAGCATCGACAAAGGAGCAAATTGGACACCCCTGGGTTTATTCTGAAGCTTGAAAACCTTTGTGGAACAAAATGCGCATTAAAGGGAGTTTTCCTCTCTCTTGAGTAGTGCCTATTCCAATCATAACTGTGGAAGGAAATTTAAATACGAAAAGGTGAAAATTAAAAGAACTATAAATAACAACAAATGGCTACCTTGTAAATACAAAGCCACATCCACTCCTGGACTGTTATGTCTACAAACCATCTGAACAACAGTTCATAAGCGCATTCCTACTGAAATAAAATGCTAACTGATGTTTCATCTGACTGCACCCTTTGTTGAGCATGTTCAGAAACGGAGAGCTGGCAAAGAGGGATTTCCATGCTCGTTGCATTCAGATGAGGACATGTGCCCACCAAAGAAAAGGAAGTTTTCAAGTTCCCCAAATATTCCTTTGCTAATATTCATCTCTGTCAAAAAATAATAGCAAGCTTTGCTTGGATTAGCTGAACATCCATCTACTTTCCTTGATGGTTCCCTCTCTCCCGACTTTCCGACTGAGATAACCGACATGATGGGCCACAGGCCACTGCAACTTTGCCTTTTCTGTTGTTTATCAGGCTTGTGTTTAGGAGATCATGGGCTAAAAGCTGGGGAGCCACTTTGACTCTTCTGTAGCAAGGGAAGGCCAGGGAGTTATCGACCTGATTTCTACCCTACCTTCTACATTCCTAACTGTGAAGAGGCAAGACAACAGGACTAAGCCTTGAGGGTGGACACAGTGGTTGGGTCGTAGATATTGCAGGTACTAATATATTCTAAGTTAGACAAGCTGTCGCTTCTTCTCTTTTGTTTCCCCTCCATTTTATTATTTTTCTGGACAAATATCACTAGCCAGATTATATTGTTTTATATAAAAATAAACACGGGTTTTCAGTGGTCAGTCACATGGACTTGCCATAAAGTGATTAAAGCTAGCACATAGATAGAATGAAATTTATAATATTTGGGGTTTGATCACTTGATTTCAAATTCATGCTAAAACAGTTCCCGTACTTGATTACATCATATAGTTTCCCTAAATCTAACTTATTTTATATATAAATGAGAGGAAAATAAAACATTTAATGAATTGTTGGAGAACTTCAGGCAAATTAAAAGTTTGACAGAGAGCCTAGCTAAAGAATCTTACGGCATACGCCCCTGATCATTTGAGTTTCTAGGGAGAGGAAAAAAACAGCCATATTTGGGTGTAGAGTGCATTGAAACTTTACAAAGAAGATACGCAAAATAACCTGTTTTCTCTAATCTAGAAATACAGGTAGCCAGAAGAAAAGCCATGTCTCATAACAGCCACAGTTTACTAATTACTCAATGTATTTATAAGGATCAAAGTAAAAACACCACCCCCAAAACTGTACATTATCCAGATGAATCCCTCTGGTTGCCCGTTTTTCTTTATAAATGAGGACACCAAGGATCATAGACAGTGTTTCGCAAAGAATATGGCAGAATTCCTTCTGTAGGCTTCTTTTTACATTCATGCTAATTACACCATGTACAAAGGAGTTCCACGTATGTTTACAAAACAAACCCTTACTGTATTTTTGTAATTACGAAGTCTGCCACTAAATTACTGTTTCATGTGTTTGTGTTTCAATTATTAACTGTGGCAGCGTATAACTAAAGCTGAAAACATGTCATTTCTATGATAATAAGTGAACGCAATTAGCAGCATATCTATTCCTCACACAAAATATATTCATTTGCATTCTGTCTTGTATTATTTAACTGCATGTAGACCGAGTCATGTCATTTCTATGTTGCCTTTTTTTTCAATCTAGAGAACTCTGTCTTATTTTATAAGTGTTTGTATGTTGTCTAAATAAACAAAGTAGGAGGGGCAATGAACCCAGCTCAATACTTCACTCACTCGGTTATTTTCTGATTCTCCTCTTAAAGCTTGGACTTAATGAGATGTGTGGCAATTGTTCTCAAACTCGTGTGTGTATAATATATCTTTGCAAATAAATTATATGATTTTTAATCACCTCATCTAGTTTTCTTAGCAGTAAGCCAAGTCTCTTTATTACTTGTAAGCCGTGGGCAAATGTAGCTCCGAAACTGTCTGTGCTGCATACACAGTATATTAACCAGAATTCTTTGGGTGATATGCAATGGAAATGCAGCTTAAAATAGTATAAGCAAACATGAATTAATGTAGGGAACTTAGGAAATGAGAAAACCTCAAACACAAGAATGCAGCTGAATCGAGGAATGAATTGAGCTCGAAAACGTCCCACTCGGCCAATTTGGCATATCTCTGTTTTCCGAGTGTCTGTTTTATTCTTCGCTTCCTCTTCCCTCTGATTTATTCTGCTTTAATTTGCCATTCATCCATAGACACGGTGGCGCCACCTTATTCTTTATAGCTTCTTCCTCTTCTTTTTTTTTTAATCTTAAAAACTGACCACATATTCGTTATTCTGAGAATATACTGCTAGAAATAAGAGGTCTCATCAGGCAATCCAAGCTACCACTCATATACATGCACAAATTAATATAACCAAATCAACAGTGTATGCGAGAGCAAAAGGAAGTTTCTAGAAACTACCTGCTTAATATTGGTTTGCTCTTTACATTATGTAGAAAACGAACACACTATGTTACTATAGGTAGGGACAATGATTCCAATAACTCATAAAATGACAATAGCCACTGTGGAGGTGTCAGCTTCAGGCACTGTGGAAGAAGCCTTAAAGCATAACCAAAATTAAACTGCACAATGGAGATGTTATTACCCCATATAACAGTAATATCACACCAGCATTATTACATGATGAAAAGAAGGCTTAGGAAGGGCAGAAGCCATCTCAAACATGCTTGGCCATGAAGAGCTAGATACATCCCGGAGATTCTAAGGCTGTAAAAAGTGCGTACTTCTAACTTGTAAAGCTTACATATGCAGGCTAGTACTATGGCTTAGCAGGTGGATGTGCTTGCCTTGATGACCTAAATTGAATACTCAGAACTGTGTAAAGGTAGGAGAGAACCAACTCCAAAAGTTGTCCTCTTCCTAACAAGCAACTACACATGTATGTGCTTGCATGTATGAGTGCGCGCACGCACACACACAGAGACAGAGAGAGAGAGAACAATAAATACAAATACAAATAGATAGAGTTTATAATTTTATAATTGTATTTGATTGCCATAGTTTTTCCTGTGTCTAGAACTTCAGGTCAATTCCTGAAAACTAAGCATTCAGAAACATCCATGTTATGATGTTGTGATGGATTAAGATTAATTGACACATGAAACAACAATTATGCAAATTACAAGGGAGTTATAAATGCGACAGTCATTGTTCCAGGGAGGTCTTAGGCACGGGTTGCTTAGTGAGGGTCTCCTTTGGATTTTATCTTCCTTGCCACGTTTCTGTCTGATGTGAACTTCTCTGCTTTGTGTATGATTGGTATCAATTTAGAAGCTAGATAACACTTACGTTTGCTTTACTGTTTCAGATACAATCTCCCTGTGCGGCTGAGCTCTATCTCCATTGCAATTATGAGTGAGTGTCATCATATACAATTGTTTGTTCTTTCTAAAATATCACTGTTAGGGTTTTTGGAATCTCTTAACAAATGTGACTTATTTTAGCATTTACATAATATTTAACAGAAGAGTGTTATAGGAATTATTATTTAATCATGAATAGACAGATGAAAGGACAGGTCCTCTTATGATAACCTTTTAATATAATTTCTGTGTGTGAGTGCACACTTTTTGCAGTAGGCATATAGATAGATTATATAAAGGTATATGTATACATGTGTGGAAAAGTGTTTTTATCCTTATTAGAGAAACCAAAATATTCTCCAAACAGGGAATATTGTACTGTTCTCTCTCATCAGCTTATGGGTCCCTCTTTGCATATAACCTTATTAACATGAACACCTGCTACAATTAATGAAGTTTGTCAATGTAATGTGTTGGAACAATAGCTTGCTTTTTAATATTAGTTTTCTTGATAACTAACATGGTAAGCATTTGGATTGTTCATCAAATATGCCTGTCTGCACACCTTCTGGTTTGATGGGTAATATTAGTTTGGCCACAGTGTAATTTACTGAAGAGTAAAAGCTCTTTTCCTTTGCGGTAATGATTGGTAATATGTGTGGGGTAGTCCCTTTAAGTACCTGGGACATCATCTAATTTGCAAAAGTATATTGAAGATGAGTGAATAAGAGTACTGTTTGACTTACAAATATTGTTTGTGTGATCAATTGCTATAGGTTGCTAATTGTATTTCCTCGTCCACAGTTTTGTATCTATTATTTTTCTAGTTATTTTCTTGAGTCATTTTTTGTCTGTTTATTTGGAAGTGTTTTGAAATTTTAAAAGGACTAATTCTTTCATTTCTTAAGATGTCCTTTGTGCAGTATTTTGCTTATATCATTTGTTATACAAATGTTTGATATTTTATGTAACTAAATTTATCAAGGTAATCTTTTAATATGTTATATGTTGTTTAAGAAATACTTTTTTTGGAATGGATCTTCAAAAATGGTGCTGGCATAACTAGATGATGGCATGTAGAAGAATGCAAATAGATCCATATCTGTCACCTTGACAAAACTAAAGTCCAAGTGGATCAAAAGCTTCAACATTAATTCATTTACACTGAACCTGATAGAAGAGAAAGTGGGAAATCCCCTCAAATGCAGTGGTGCGGGTGACAACTTCCTACATATAACTGGTAGCGCAGACACTGAGAAAAACAGTTAGTAAATGGGACCTCCTGAAGCTTCTGTAAGTCAAACGACACAGTCAATAAGACAAAATGATAGCCTACAGAATGGGAAAAGATCTTCAGCAGTCTGACATCTGACAGAAGGCTGATCTCTAAAATAAATACAGAACTCAAGAAATTAAACACCAAAGTACCAAAAATCCAATTAAAAACTAGGCTACAGAGATAAACAGAGAATTCCCAACGGAAGAATCTCAAATGACCAAAAGACACTTAATGGATTACTCAACATCCTTAGCCATTAGGGAAATGCAAGTCAAAACAACTCTGAGATATTATCTTACACCTGTCAGAATGGTTAAGATCAAAAAACACTGATGATAGTGTATGTTGGAGGGGATGTGGAGTAAGGGCACATTCCTCCATTGCTGGTAGAAGTGTAACCTTGTACAGTCACTTTGGAAAGCATTATTTGTAACAGCCAGAACTTGGAAACAACCTAGATGTTCCTTAACCAAAGAATGGATTAAAAATTACATTATTATATTGTAAATATGTCACAGAAGGTGTGCAGCCAGGCATGTTTGATAATTACACAATGGAGTATTACTCAGAAGTTAAAAAAAATGACATCTTGAAATTTGCAGGCAAATGAATGGAGGTAGAAAAGAAAAACATTCTGAATGAGCCAACCCAGACCCAGAAACACAGTATGTACTCATTCATAAGTGAATGAACATTAGACATAAAGTAATGGATAACCAAGCTACAATTCCAGAATCTCGAAGAGGCTACGTAACAAGGAGGACCCTTAGAGAGACATCCATGGATCTCCTTTGGAAGGTGAAATATAATATACCCCAAGTAAGTTGGGGATATGGGGCAGTTAGAAGGGGTTAGGCGGAAGTAGAAAGAGAACATGACGATAAAGGATGGTTTTGTTGGGGGAAGGACAGAGAAGATGGAACAAAGAAGCAGATATATTGATAGAGAGAGCCATTTTGGGATTAGGGAGAAACCTGGAGCTAGGAAAACTCCCAGGAGTCCAAAAGGATGACTCCATCCAAGACTCCAAGCAATAGTTGAGAGAGTGCCTGAACTGGCCTTCACCTGTAATCAGATTGATGAACACCCTAATTGTCATCATAGAACCTTTGTCCAGGAACTGGTGGAAGCAGATGCAGGGATCCACAGCTAATCACTGGGCTGAACTCCCAGTCCAGTGGAAGAGAGGGAGGAGGGAGGAGGGAGGAGGGAGGAGGGAGGAGGGAGGAGGGAGGAGGGAGGAGGGAGGAGGGAGGAGGGAGGAGGGATTCTATAAGCAAAGTGGTCAAGATCATGATGGGGAAACACACAGAAACAACTGACCTGAGCTATTGGGAGCTCACTAACTCTGAATTTACAGCTGAGGAACTTGCATGGGACCAAACTGAAAGAGGTCTTCTCAGTGTGGGTGACAGTTGTGTCTTAGGTAGTTTGTGAGGTCTCTGGCAGTGGAACCAGGATTTGTCCCTAGTGCATGAACTGGCTTTTTGGAGCCTATTCCTGTAGAGGAACACCTTCATCAGCCTTGATATGGGGGGGCAGAGGCTTAGTCCTGCCTCAACCTGATATGCCAGACTTTATTGACTCCCCATGGGAAGCTCTATTTTCTCTGAAGTGTAGATGGGGGGAGGGTTGAGGAGGGAGGAAGCTGAGGGGAGAATGGGAAACTGGTTGTTATATAAAATGAAAAAAAAAACCTAAAATAAAAGAAACCTTTTTTTGTCATGATTCTTTAAGGGTATTACCTAATATTTTCTTTTAATTGTTTTAAAATTATATATTTCACTTTTAGAGCTTTGTATATCTGAACTTTGGGGCTTTAAGAAATATTATGTATACTGCAGTTATTGCCAATACTTGGACCTATACCTTGTTCTACCTACGCTCTGCACACCAACAGAGGACTCCTGCATTCTGGTCTCAGTCGTTGTGCTTATCTTTTCTATTTGGGACACATGAAGTACTAGACCCTGATCAGGTTTGGGGACGCCATGTAGCTGTTTATTCCATGTTGGAGGTAAACTTTTTAAGGGGTATGATGTAAAAAAAAAAAGCAAAACAATGAGATATTCTAGGCCAGGATGTTTACAAAGATGTAGAAACAATAGAATGTTCTAGGGCAGTGGTTCTCAATTTGTGATGCTGCAATCCCCCATGTTGTGATGCCATAAAGTTATTTTATTGTTACTTCATACTATGATTTTGATACTGTTGTGAACTGTAATATATATAATTGATATGCGACTTCCCTCCCAAAGGGGTCTAGACCCACATGTTGAGAACCTCTCTTCTAGAGCAAGGCGAAACATTATATCCTGTAGGGAAGCTCCAAAAGATAGAAAGTAAACAAAGAGCTCCAAGAAGTCCCTGAAACTGGGCAGATCCAATAGGTTCCTCCTTCCCAAGAGCCTACAAGGAATAAAGATGCTCAGAGTTAGATCATCCAGGAGGCCTAGAAGAAGCAGACAACAGTCAAATTGCCAGGAAGAACCAAAACTTGCTGAGTTGTCTAGCAGAGGCTCAGGCTGACCAGCTTACCTGGGAAGTACACTCTGCAACCAGCTGAGCTGCCTGCAAACTTTATACTCAGCTCCAGATTTCCAGCTTTCGTGGGCCTTCGCCCATGGGATTTGAGTAATATCTGCTCCTGTAAGTAACCCCTCTTCACTGTTCCTGTAAGTAACCTCAATAAAGTTAATGGTTCACCAAGTCAGTATTTGTAGTACCTGTTCTTTGGTCTCTGTCAGTTCCTATCTGAGGTGAGTAGGGGTGTGTGTGTGTGTGTGTGTGTGTGTGTGTGTGTGTTTCCCTAGGAAAGTTTGTCACATAACATAGTAATCAAAACCTTGGTGTCATCAATGGCTAAGTGTGCGTTTTTCCATATTCAGGGAGCAATCTTAGTAGGACATCCCTTATTTTTTTTCAAATGTCCTGTGAGTATTAAGTCTCATTAAAAGCTATCTGCTCATCCAGTTTTTTTCACCCTCATACTTTTGATTAACTTTTTTCTCTACACTGCTCATTCTTTTCTCTTATGCTTTCTCACTTGACCCTCCAGTGATTCAAACAAATACACTTCTTGTACCAGTTTGAAAAAAAAATAATCTTGGTGTTATACAAAGGAGCATATGGAACAAAATAAAAATAGCCTGGCAATGGAATTTCATGTTTCTCAGGTTATATCTAACCTATATATTTTATTTACTTTTTATTAAATTTTCTTTTTATTTAGATTTTATGTCTTTCACACCATGCACCTCTATTCCATTCATTTCTGTTTCCTTTGTATCTGCCCTCTGCCCTTGAATAACCCCCAATATGAAATAAAACAAAATTGAAGAGGAAAAAAAAGGAAAAATCTCCGCACGGAAGCTATAGTGTGATACAGTGAGTCATACAATAAACCCGTTGATCTGTATATTTTTACTTGCAAGTGTTCATTGCAAATTGTAAAGAGTCATGGGTCTGGTCTGAGGCCTCTGGTTTCTTCAACACTATCGAACCTGGGCCCATTGGGACTTCTGGAGGACATCCTGCTGTTGTTCTGTGATGTAAAGATCCTGAAACTTTGACTCTGCAGGACTGGCCCCTTCAAATGCTCCAACAGATTACAGATGGGGTGGATGCTGGGGGAGGACCAACTCCTAACCCTGGTTTTGGGCCTGGGTAGTTGCAAGGCTGGTCAGCCTGTCTTCACTACCAGGGTATACTGCCCTGACTAATTGACTCCTTGTAGAGATGAGCAAGAGGTGGGGCCAGTTTTTCTGTCTTCAGGCAGCTCAGGGCCAGCTCTACTAGGCTGCCTAGGAGAGGTGTAGGGGACACTCTCCTGGGTGCTTTATCTGGTGAGGGGCAAAGGGGAAAGGAGATCAGGACCAGCTCTCCCATCTACCATAGGCTTTGGGGGCTGGGGCCATCTGAACTCCACCCACGCTACCATAGGGCAGATGAGGAGCAGAGCCAGATCTCCTATGCTCACACTCTGGGGTGATTCAGCTGCACCCCTGTCAACAGGGTCAGCTTTACTGTGCTGCCCAGGCTAGGAGTGGGGCCCCTTTTCATGGGGTGCACAGCTGGTAAGAGAGAGGTTCAGCTCCCTTGTCTGTTATAGGCAGTGAGGGGCAAGGGGGGGGGCATATCTCCCCTGCTGATAACCCCACATGACAGACAAGTAGTAGGGACAGCTCTCCCATGGTCACAGCTTTAGGGCTGGCTCATCCACATATTCTCCAACAGGATTGGCTGCTTTGTGTTGCTTTCTGTGGAGAGTAAGGTGAAGACCTTGTTCTCCTGAGTGTCATAGCTGCTGGTTAAGGACAGCTCTCCCACCTGCTTCATACGGAGAGGGGTGGGGAGTGGGAGGGCATCTCTCTCCCACCTATGCTGCCATATGGCAGATGAGGGGCAGGGCCAGATCTCCCATAGTTGTTAGTTTACATTCTTAGGGCTGACTCACCTCTGCCCACTGCCAATAGGGTCAGCTCTGCTGTGTTGCCCAGATGAGGTACAAGGCCCACTTTCCCAGGTGTTGCAACTGGTAAAGCTGAGGGTCAGCTCCCTTGCCAGTTGTATGTGGTGGGGCAATGGGCGGGTATCTTTCTCTCTGTCACCACACTACAAATGAGGGAGGTGGTACCGGTTATGCCCTTCTCAAGCCCTCAGTGCTGGGTTCATCCATGCCCTTGTCTACAAGGTCAATTCTATTGTCTACCGAGGGGAGGCACTATCTTCCAAGTGTTACAGCTGATGAGGGGTTGGGTGGTATTGAGGGACACAGGGAGAAGGTCACTTTTTCCTCACTCATGCTACCACACAGCAGAAAAGAGGGGTATGACCCACTCTCCCATTCCATGCCCTCAGGACCAGCTCGCCCATGCCTCTGGGAACAGGGTAAGCTCTACTGTGCTGGTCACCCTCTTTGCTGAGTGCTTCAGCCCTCTTTGCTGAGTGCTTCAGCCAATGAGGTACAGAACCAGTTCTCCGGAGTATTGCAGCCAGTGAGGGGCGGGGCCAATCTATGTAGCTCTATCCTCTTGGCTTTAGGTTGTATCAGGAACCTTGGACATCAACACAGACCATGACTGCATCACAGCCATGAACCCAGACAAAGACCCTGGCATTTGCTCACCATAATAGTGCCCATCTGCTCGGTGCCTCAAGGTGATGCGCAGCCCATGTTTTCTCCTTGAAGCACATGGAGGACTGAGCAAAAGTGCATGTGGGTTTCTTTGTTCTGCTCAGACTGTCACGGTACTGGACAGGATCCTGCTTCCTCCTCAGAACCTGGGGTCATCTGCCTTGGGTCTGTTTGTGGGTGGGTCTTTGCTCTCCTCAGCTTCTATCAAATATATTCTAATGCTGTGGTTTTTCAATCCAAATGAACCTTAGCATTGTTTTGCCGAGAAAAATTCCCACAGGACTTATACTAGAATTCTATGGTAGATCGCTATATATTTATACGTACATATGTGTTTAAGTGACTCTTCTTGTGTTTGGCAAATTTAAATGAAATGTTTATTTGTCGATTGCAAAATTCAGATAACTTTTAAATGTTTAAAAATTCTCAATCAAATCTTTAAATGTCCCTTACTACATACATTGTGGGTTTAACGTGTTTATTTTATAAAATTAGTGTAATCACAATGCACAGTGTTAACTGTATTTCATTTGGAAAATGTTAGCAGCTTGAGTGACTGGGATTGTGGTTGTAGGAGCCAACAGCTGGATGAGGTAAAGGTTTCAAAAAGCTGCTAAGAGAAGTGAAAGAATGTGTAGGGACAAGGAAAAGGTGAATTAATGAAAGGTCTCCGGTGTGTGGATGCTTTGACAACACATTATCCTGTAGAGAAGTGAGACCCATAAAAAGTTACAAGAACTCACAGGAAATTACAAGTGTCACCTCAGTGTTATTTAACCAACAAACCTAGTTGCTGAGGAAAAGATTTTATTATTATTATTTATTTTTAAAGTTTTTACCCATACCCACCACTACCCCCTCCCTCCCCTCCTCACAGTCCTCCCCATCCCATCTCTCCATCCATTCCCCAGGGAGGGCAAGGAATTACAGAGTGAGTTGGTCTGGCATATCCAGCTGAGGTAGGACCCAGTCCCTCCTCCTCCAGTATCAAGGCTGAGTAAGGTATTCCTCTCACGGAAGTGGGCTCTGAAAAGCCAGTTCATGCAGCAGGAATAAACTCTGAGCTGAGTACAAGAGGCTTCACAAACTGCCCACACCGTTCCACTGTCATCTCTATTCAGAGGGTTTAGTTCCTTTCCATGAAATGACTGTCATTTCAGAGTCAGTGAGGTCCTGACAGCTCAGGTCAGCCATCTCTGTGAGTCTCCTCCTGACAATCCTGATCCCTTTGCTCACATACCCCCTCCTCCCTCTCTTCAGCTGGACCAGGAGCTCTACCTTGTGCTTAGCTATGGATCTCTGTTTCTGCCTCCATCAGCTGCTGGATGAAGGCTCTATAATGGCAATTAGGGAGGTCATTCATTTGATTATCAGAGAAGTCCTATGTAGGCACCCTCCCCACTATTGCTTGGAGTCCTAGCCAGGGTCATCTTGTGGACTCTTTTGTGTTTCCTTAGCACCAGGTTTCTCTCTAACCCCACAATGGCTCCTTCTGTGAAGAAATCCGTCTCTTTGTTCTCCCTCTGCTGCTCCCCTCACTCAGCCATCTCATTCTCTCATCATCTCTTCCCACTTCCTCTTGCTAACTCCCTTATACGATCCCAATATATGCAAGAGATCTTGTCTATTTCTCCTTCACAGGGGGGTCCCTGGATGCTCTCTTAAATTCCTCCTTTTACCTAGCTGTTCAGGGATTGTGGAGTGTAGCCTGGTTATCCTTTGCTTTATGTCTAAAATTCACGAGGGCTGATCTCTAAAATATATAAAGAACACAAGAAACTGGAAGCCGCCCCCAACAAATAATCCAATTTAAAAATGATGTTCAGATATAAACAAAAGATTCTTGTGTGGATGTAACTTTCATGAGGTATCACCCATGATGATGTGGACTTTGACACCATGCTACTACCGTAAGTAGACCCCCAAACCATGTCTTGTACATAACCCAAATAAACTCATTGGGCTCACCAAACTAAACTGACTACCAGGAACAATTTCTTAGTTTGGTAGCTGGCCCTCTATCAGGGTAGGTTGATTTGAATAAGCATGGCCCCATAGGCTCACTGATTTGAATGCTTGGTCATCAGGGAGTAGCAAGGATTAGGAGGCATGGCCTTACTGAAGTTGGTGTGGCTTTATTGGAGGAAGTGCATCACTGGGGGTGGATTTGGGGTTTTAAATGCTCAGACTACCCAGTAGTTCTTTCTCTTCCTGCTACCTGTGCATCTGAAGTATCCTGATTTAAAACTCTAGGCTCCCATCTGCCTATGTGCTACCCTGCCTCCCACCATGACTGTAGTGGATTAACCCTTCGAAACTGTAAACCAGCCTCATTTAAATGTTTTCCTTATAAGAGTTGTCATGGTCATGGTGTGTCATCACAGCACTAGAACACCGAATAAGACAGTGTGAGTAGAAATTTCTTCTCATCTCCACACAAAAGGTGACATAAAAATCTCTCTGAGCAGAAGCCTGGCTATGGTGATGAGGAAAGTTCTCCAGATATCTTAAGAGAAGTTCCAGCCTGGCAGAAAAAATAAAAAGCATTTAAACCCCGAGACAGATAAATGTTCTGGGTCCTGACACTTAATCCATAAATTTTGATTATCTACTTTATTTACCAAATTAATTAGTTTCTGAAGAATTTCCACACAGATAAAATTGTCATCTAAAAATGGTCAAAGGTTATTTTTACATCAATCTTTTCAATCTTAACTTTTATTGGATTTACTAAAAATTTGAAGACAATCTTAAGAAAAACAAAACAGACAGCATAGTTTCTTGACCTTGATGACAATAATAGTATATCAAATATTAAAATATCTTAATTAAAAATGCCACATGAGATTAAGGGCATTGTTTTCTCCTTCCCCTGCCCCAATGATATCACTATTGAATGAGATTCTTTGTCACTATGGCTGGCAATAAGTAGTGACTTTTTTCCTTCAGGACTATTAATAAAAAATATGCCAACCCTCTCAACATTGACTCTTATCAAAGTGTATCAGTTTTACTGTTGTACTCTTCATTTTAGAATTTCTCTTGTAATCCTGAATAATAGCTGTTTCTTTTAGTTTTATGCATTATTCTATACATCTTGGTAGAAAGGTTAATATCTGGCTTTTTTATAAGCTACTTAATTCATATATTTACATGCTTTCTTATAATAGTGGTATCAAATTTTAATCAATACCATACTAAGTGTGTCTGTTATAATGCACTGGTAGATATGTGCAGACAGATTTCACGGTGAAATCATATTACATGGTATGTGTGCCTTTCTTTTTTCATGGTCACACTGGTTTTGCCCTTGTGTTCTCTGGGCATATACTCTAGTGATTTTTTTTAATGAACAATATAAAAATAGTATGTATTTTATGAAAAATACACTTTTTACCATTCTCACATTTGATTGTGAATATGGCTGGGGAAAGAGTTCTGAAATAGAAATATTTTTTCCTCACAACTATAAAAGCTTTTTATTCACTTTCTGTTAATATTTATTTAATGTGTATGAGTATTTTTTCCTATTTATGTATATATACTACCTGTATGCCTTGTCCTCACAGAGGTCATAAAAGGATATCAGATCACCTGGAATTAGAGTTACAGATGGTTGTAGGCCACCATGTGGGTGAGAACAAGTGCTCTTAACCACTACAATAGAAAAGCATTTTTCAGTGTCTTCCTGTTACCAGTGTTGCTAAATATAGGATTATATTATAATTCTTTCAATATTTTGTTTTTACTTATGTGCATATAAGTGTCTGTGCAGACATATGCTGTATACTTGTGGGTGCCACTGGAGGTCAAAAGAAGGTGCTGGATCTTTTGGAGTTGGAATTCTAGGAAGCTGTGAACTGCCCAACATGAGTGGTTAAGTACTGGGAAGTGAGCTTTTAACCACTGAAAACCTAACCATAGAGCCATCTCTACAACCTGCCAATCTAGTTCTTAACAATTTTTGTGTCATTTTTTTCTCTCATTAGAAAATTAATTTTGGGTTTTTCTTACTATAAGCTCTTTCAATTATTTCTATGCTTAGTGCTCTGGAATTTCATGAGGTGGCCCAGTCTTTCTTTTGTACTTTTCTCTTGGTTCATGCTCCCTGGGAGACATGTTTGCTGCAGCTTTTCACCTTGACAGCTCTTAGCCAAACCCTAGAACCATCTTCTTGATTTTTGTTAATTTTATTCTTGTTTTGTTATTTTTTATTCTATTAATGCTCAATGTTTTAAAAAAATTGTGAAAGTTTATACTTAAGTATTTAAAATATTTCTTTAAGCTTTTGCTTGATTTTCTTAGATAGAGATTTATCCTACTTTATATTTTAAATTTCCTATTAGGTTTGTGTTTTTGAGATTTTGTTTATTCTCAAAACCTCCTTCTGAATTCCTGAGTGTTCTCACTGTAAGCCTTGCTTTTTTTACTTTTTTAGGAAAGCACTTTACCTTTTCTTTGAGACTATTGGATAATTTCTTTTGACATTTCATTTTACTTCTGTTTTCTACAGTCCTTTTTGAAATATCTTTCTCTCTCTCCCCCCCCCCTTCTCTCTGTGCAGAAGCATGCATACTCACTGTGCCAGCAGAAGCCAAGGAGTGTATCAGACTCCCTGAAACATCAGGTAACTGTGAACTGCCAGATGTGAGTGCTGGGCACCAAACTTGGGTTCTCTGGAAGAGCAACAAGCATTCTTAACTTCTGAGAAATCTTTTCAGCTTTCTATTTTCTACACTTTCTATTTCTCCTTATGTATTGATTTTTGTCATTTGTCAAATGTCTAATTGATATGAAGTATAAAATTGGGACCTGGAAGTGGATATTGGTGCCACCAGACTGCGTCTCATTGTAAAGTGCTGGCTCATAGATATTTTCATTTGGGCAAAACAATTTACCCAAAGAGCTCTCCTGCAGTGGTTCACTTGAGGACAATGATGAGCATGGCTGTGGATTCAGGACAAGAGGAAAGGACTGTGTTCTTACAAGTTAGCATATAAGTGCTTGTTTAGCTATTTTGTTTTCCTGATAACTCCCTCAGCTTGATATTCCCACATAAACTCCTTCAACCACAGAATGTCCAATCTCCACACATCTGTTTCCTCAGATGGGGTGTTTAGTGACCCCAGTCTTTTGAACAGAAAAAGTATCTAGAATCTATTTGCTTTAAATGCAAATATTCAACTAATATACTTTCTTGGAACATATTGTATCTCCAACTCCTGTGTTTTCTAAACCTCAGTAGGATTATTTCATTATTTCCCATCACTACCTTATTTCCTCACAAATGCAGACTTAGCTTCTAAGAGAAATGAGTTTACCTGCTTTGCAGCTTCAACACTTTGTACATATATCTCACCATTTCCCCCTTCTTTTTCTTCTTGTTCATTTTTTCCTTTCAGGTCACTATAAAGTGTGGGGATCATGAAGGAGTTGATGCATAATAGCAATAATAGATTTTAAAAGTATTGTCAGGCCTAAAAAGTTGTGTGTGTGCATGTGTGTGTGTTAATAGTTAAATTTCAACAGATCATCCTGTATTATGTGTAGATATAAGTATTATTATGGCTAATCAAAACAAGTTGTATCTGTGAGAAATCATGGATCTGAAGTTATTCATGCAAGAGAGGGTAAGTGATTGAAAGTCAGAGGTATAATTCAAACAGAGATAAGTATGATAGCATGCTTTGATTTTATTAATTTTGATCACCTTAACAGGTTTATAAATGGGTATGTTTCATGACTACACAATCATTACTATTTGGACAAACAGACAGACAGAAATAAGCACAAGACTAAGAGTAAAGTCAATGAATCACAGAATGAAGGAGTAGTAGGCTGTTTTAAAAGACTTGTGAATTCAGATTAGAATCCTAATACTAGAAGCACTGTCATGATAGAGGCTGGAATTCTGATATGTTGTGGGATGGAACAAGAAGTGGCTATGGGTCCTTTCTTGTAAGGATATCCCAATGTCAGCTGGATCATAGACCGTGGATTCAAGATCTTTCTTCTGTTGAGACAATGCAGACCTTAACATAATTAATCATTAATACTGTTATAACACAAGCATCCAGATAATAATGGAACATCGACATTTTACTATCTTCAGAAAATGAAAGCAAAGAGTTTACTCATGTGTAGGATACTTATATCATGTCTAAAAAAGATGAAATTTACATAATAAATAATCCAATAGAAAAAAAAAGCCAGAAAGGAGAAACTGGGAAATGTTCACTTATGTTATCCTGTTCCTGTTTTGGTTTTTGCACTGATTTTTTGTTTTGATGTGAAATTGTCTTCCTGGGGGATTCTCCATTGTGCTATTTCTGCAGCTGGTGCTCTTTTGTTGAAGTAAATGAATGGTAAATAATCCAGAGAAACCACAGAATGGTGATAAGGGAAAAGTTGTCTTTCCCATTTCAGAGTTCGCTGTGGGACACTGTGATCTGAAGTCATAAAGTGGGCATCCTCTAAATGGCTGTGATTCCACACCTTTCTTTGGATAGATATCAGCCAGTGATAAAGGTCAGTTTACTGATATGAATTTGTATTATGGTCCAAGTACTAGCTAATGTTTGTTTTCTCTATAATATTCCTACCAAATTTTGAGATATAAACATCAGCCTCAATATTAGTAACTTGTGTTGCCAATTTTTGTTGCCTTATAGTATATGCCTATTATTTCCAGTTTTATCCTTTGGATCCTCAAAACAAATGAATTATTTTACCATTCTCTCTACAACATGTTTTTTCCAGTTAATAAGACTTAGTCATGCTTATAATTTATAGATAAAATGTTTTCTCCTCTATAATTGATCCTATGTTACTATTAATAACCTCAACAATTTTTTTCTCTGAAAAAAATTCTCTTCATTGTATGCTATGGATTTACAAGATCAGCTATGGCTAAGGATATAAGAACATTCCTTTACTAAATTTTATGTGGGTTATATGAAACATTATGGTCATCTTGTACTTCCTACATAATACCTTGAATAAGGAGTGTGAGAAAACTACTCTGAAATTAATTCATTTGAAAAAGATTACCCTTTCAGTGACCATTTTAATAATGACAGGTTTCTCAGAGAAGAGCAGACATGAAATCCATGACAAAGCAAGCAAGACCCCACAGTTTTCCTATCATAGCTCCACAAACTGATAAATTTTCACACATCATTGTTCATCAGGTATTAAGAGAAAACATGAATTACTACTGGTTTTAACTTATTTGGTCTCTTGAGAAACTTCAAAACAGCACCTCAGCCCAATTAAAGTTATATCCCAAGGAGTCGGGGATCTGCCTTTGCTCTGTACAAACTGTGTGTGTTATGAACATTGAAAGATGTTTGGAAGAAGTATTTATCTTCCTCTGGTGAATAAGGCTGCCTTTTCCCAAAGCAACATTGTGGGGAAGCCTTATTGCTAGAGGTATAATGCCTGAAAACAGAACTTAGGATACTGAACTGCAGGAATATAGAAGGAACCAGGCAAGGTACCTTCCTCTTCCAGTTCTCATCTGACAAACCAAAGCTAATATTAATTTCCAAATGAGACTTTAAGTATAGCATATTTAAAGCACAATTTATGTCTAAAAGTTGTCAGATCTCTAGCAGCATTAATTTATTATCAACATTATCAGTATTATCATCATAATCATCACTTTTTTTAGCAAAAAGTCCTTGTTTATTAAGGTAAGTCAAATAGCAGGCACAGTAATGAGTCAGTGTTAGTAAGTGTCCAGTGGAACTAAATACCATATTTGAGATCCCTAGGGATGAAAGCAAACTTCCTCTGGCCATTTTCTCTCCTGTTTATCAGTGACTAATATTGGACACAGTGAGAAAATAACAAAGCTTTAAAAAATAACTTTATAAATTCCTCCTTTCCCAAGTGTCCATCTGTGTATGCTGTTTCCTTTAGATTGCAAGGACCTTTAGGCCAGAGATTGTATTTAACCTAGTGTTTAATATGGGAATTTATTTATTCAGTCTTAAAACTTCACTCTTGAATAAGCTGCCTTGGAGCTAAGGAGATCAGGCATCCTATTTTTTGGAAGGATTATTTTTTCTTTAGTGCATTTGATGGGTGGCCTGTGAAATCCTAAGAGTATGGCAATTTCTCCCCCCAACACATTTTTTCATATTGCAAATATGCTCACTCTAGTGTCGTAGGACTGCCATTCTTGGCTTCAGGCAGTGGCTCTGCCATCGGGATTTATTTAGTATTGGATAGCTAGCTCTGCCCAGTCTTTTTACCTTTTCAGGGTGTGGAATTAATGAATGAATGAGTATTTAACATTTCCTTTGGACAAACTCAGAGCTAGACCTTAGCTGATTTATGAATCAATTAATTGTCAAACAATCCTGAGAATGTATGTTATATACCCATTTTACAGAGGAGGAAAAAAGGCATAGAGAAGATTAGTGAGTTGCATAAGGATACTCTGGATAGATGGGGCAACTAATAAATCAGTTAATTTAGAATAGTTGGACCATCAGGTACTGGAAAGAGATCAAAGTATAGGAGATACAGCAAAGTATATCATATGAGATAGACTGGGCAGCAATAGAACACATATAAGTTGTATTCTTTGAGTGTGTCCTACATGAATACAATTCCTTTTAATCATATAGTCATCCAACTCCACCCAGATATCCCATGTATTCTTCCCAACTTCATGCCCTCTTTTTATAACCCACTGAATCCAATCAAAGTTGTTTGGGTATGCAACGATGTATGGTCATTAAGTGTGTCATGAGCAACCTATTAAGAACCATTCCTCCCACCCCCAAATTGACTCTTCCCTACCTTCACAGATTTTACTGCTAAAGCTCTCCAAAGATACTTGATTTTTATCTTTGGACATCAGTGTTTCTCAGTGTTAAGATTTATTGATATCACCTATGAATATGAGGCTTCCAACATCACTTCCTGTTTTGTGGGTTCTAGAATCTCCAGTACATGAAGGCTACAGCTACAGGTAACAGGATTCTTCTGCAAGATATTTGGAACAGGGCATCCTTGTTCTTGGTAAAGAGGAGCACAGATCATGAGGATGTTAAATCAGAGGCAAGAAACCACGTAGAACATTAGAACTCGTGTGAAACTTGTCTGCATGCAGGAGTCACCTGAAGATTAAAAGAAATACCAGATACCAGGATTGCTCATTTAGCATGCAAACAATCTGAGATAAGATGCAAACATTTCAATAAGTTCCTAGCATAAATTTTAAAAACATCACCATTTGAAATTTACCGATTTTGGAGACTATTGTAACAAGAACATTTGAAGTCCTAAGTTATTGCTGGATAAGTTATGACCAGCAGTCCATTGATGGCCCACTACCATATCTGGGGCAATTAGAAAGTAGATTCTTTTTTTCTCTGCAAACCTTACAGTTGCCTTATACCACAGGCCTGGAATTCATTTTACCATCTACTTTCCCTCACTATCAAGCAGCCATCAAGTGATCCAGATGATATGGAGGTGGTGGATATGGAATTAAAGCTGCAACAGATAGAGCATTTTGGGGATGTCTCAGCCTTATCAACTCTCCACTTTGGTTCCTTCAGGCCTGTTAGGTAGACAAGTAGTTGAGTTATAGTGGTCATCCGGGAGACTAGACATAAAGTTGTTTTGAAATAAGACTCATTAAACGTCCTGCCAATGTCCCCAAAAAGGGTGATAGGAACTCTCAGGTCAAGCATTCATTATCCTGAGTGAAATATTCTCAGCCTAGGTATTGTTCATCTGCAGTTGCTCCTACCCTTAACTCTAACTCAAGGAAATCATTCTTAACTTGATGCCTCACATTGCTTAAAAGCTTCTTTATTGCATACAGTATTGTGATTTGTTTTTTCCCTCATTCCCTCCCCCAAGTGAATACCTTCTCCTCCCCAGTAAGTCTTCCATTACCCTCCTACATTCATATCTTTGTGTGTCTGAGACATTGCATGCAATAAGACTTGTTTTCATGCCAGGGGTTAATAAGCAAAGACAGGACAACAGTATCAACACCTTGGAAGAATATGGCCACTCGTATCCCATTAACAGTTTGGAGACTCTCAGAGAGGGGTGGCATCTTATCATTCACTTCCCTCATCCCTGACGAAACAGTGAGAGGCCCAGTCTTGAACATGTCTTTCTATAAGTTCTTGTGTGTAGTAGCCATCGCCTGTCTAGGAGACTTGGTTTCGCTGCATTCTTCCACATCCTCAAGGTCTAACATCCTTTCACCCTGTCTTACACAGTGTTCCTTGGGAGTTGAAGGGACTAACGGGCACATCCCATTTAGGGATGAACACTCATCTTAAGATGAACTCTCTTAAGAGTTTCTGTAGTTAAAAGTCACAGTGAGCTTGGAGAAAGAATTTCACAATATATAATCATGTTAAGCACTTACATAGCAATTCAGTAATAGCATACAAAATCCGGTATACTGAGTTACATTATCCCTCTTCGAGTTACTTGGCATTCTGAAATGCATCATTCATGCATGAAAATAAATTACTACCTGAAACACAACCATAGCATTTATCCGGTCTGTAGCTTTTTCTAGTAAGAATTTTGTCACATGTGTTCTTTTTATGTATATGTATTTTTATCTTAAATTTTATAAATGTGCACATCAAACCAAAAAGATAGCCATTTTAGTTTTGTTATTTAAACCAACGTTTTCTTCATATTTTATACTTATTCCTAAATGATTATTGAAACCCATTTTAAACCTGAGTTAATAAATGGATTTTCGTGACACCTTTCTATCATGCTTCTGTCAGACACATCATTCCATGTTTCCTGTACATTTTTCTAGTTTGTGTGCAAGTAAAATCAAACATTTGTTCAGAAATATACACACTATATATACACAGTCATGTGCAGAGGAGGGGGGGAGGAGGGAGAGAAGAAGAGAGAGAAGGAGGGAGGGAGGGAGTTAGTTCTGCTGTTGGTAATGCCCACTGTAAAAAGAAGCTTCCCTGACCACTACTGAGCACTGCACTAATCTGCAGGCCAAACCACAAATATTTAAAGATCAGTTTGATAGCTTGCCTATTTAAAAAACTTCTTTTAATGTTCCCTATGAGTGACTATGACTTCTCCAACCATGAACTTTCTATGATTCATGCCATGTTAGGTATGATTTCCAAAGGCACATGGCAGAAATCTAACCAGAACACAGTTGGAAATAGTTACCCCATAACAGTCATGCCTATTTCACTAGAGGCTACATCTTGTGGAGAAGGTTGGAATTGTAACATAAAGGCTCCACAGCTGGGTAAGACCATTTATAACTCTTCTCCAGCAACTTATGGAGTACTCTCCAGCACTATAGATGTCATCAATAGGGGAGAAGTGTCTAAGCTCAGTGTCAACTTAATTATTTCATATCCTCAAATTCAAGTGTGTGGTGTCTTTAGCAGCAGAAACTTGTCATCTAATTATAGTGGGAAGTCAAAAGTAATGACAATGGCCTGTGTTGTTTTGGGGGGACTCTATGGCCTCCCTGACTAACAACACATAAGGAAATACCCCATACCTAGCCATGCTAACGATATAGGTGCAAAATAATTCCTTTAATGAAATCCTGTACTTTTCCTTTGTGGACTGCATGCCCAGACACAATGAGTGCTCACTGTCGGGCCATGAAAATGTTTTTAAAAGATTCTGAAGGCACAGAAATGGAGCTACATTGGGCTTCCTAGTCTCACAGTCCCATGCCAGCAGCAACACAGAGACGTGTCTCCCAGAAGATGCCTGGGAAATAGATGTGTCTGGTACCAGACACCACCAGCCCCCATCCACCATGAGCTAAGCTGCATAGTCAACTTCGGCAGTCTCTTTCACGGGCCAAGGTACTAAGAGGCTTCTTCTTCCAGTCACTGTTTGTGGATTTGGGAACACAGTCATGGACTTAAAAATATAACTCTAAGATACTTAATACAGCTTCCCAGAATTGGGAAAATAAGCATGACTCAATTGATACCTCAGCTGTGTTGAAAAGCTGAGTGGGGAAGAGCCTGAAGCAGATAGTCCTAGCCACAATTAAAAAAAAGTTTAAAAATACACAATAAAACAGATTCAGATGGAGAAAACCTCTGAATAGGTTACAATGTATATAAAATGTACATAGACATGGAATAGAGATTAAAAGGAGTGTGGGTAGAAATAGTTTTAAAGAATAAAGTCTTAAAGAGACAGTAAAATTAATATAAAAAACTGTAAAAGTGAAATATACACAGGGTCTAGATTATGTACGTTATTGTGTATTCTTTTAATTTTTTAACTGTTAATGAGCTAATTGCAGAAAGACAATTGATTGCAAAGGCTGTTAAGTTAAACAAACATATATATTTTAAAGGTATCTTGGCTTTGGAATTTGGGTCTAAGGATATGTTGCTTTGGAAAAAAAAAAAAAAGATTATGTTTTTGTTACCACAAAAGATGAGAACCTACAGATTGCTTTCAGGCTAATATGGTTGGATCAATCACGTCTTCTCACAGGCAACTGGCTGAGTTTATGCAGCTGCACAGATTATTACAGCTAAGATTTAACCATAATTCTAAATTTTCTCAGGACCCTATAAGATTGCCAGCACTCACAATGAGCAGGAAGTGTTGTGAAAAGCTACACCCAAATTCCCAAAATATTATTTATAAATGTTTGTTTTCATCATAAATAATTATCATAGTCAATCTCTTTCTATGGAAAAAGGGGATACAATATAGAATTGATAAAAAAATGATAGACTATTGGACCTATTATTATGTAATGAATAATTAAGAAATGCAAATTAATAGTTATCTATGATAATTTATAGTCATTCAGTTAATTTGTTTAGGTATACAAAATATATTTCAGTTAGGTAATCTTAGAATACTTCAAAGACCTACAGGACATGACATTTAACATCTTTTAAGAGTTTAAACTTTTCTGGACAGTGAGACATGTCTATTCTTGGCAGCACCAATCTACTTCAAGAAGAAACTCCATATGGAATTTACTTTCTTTGAGGCAAAAGTTAGTCACTGGGAAAGAAATTGTTCTTACTTTGACTGCCTAACAATATACTGTATAAACTAGACATTAAGGTGCCATGAGAAAATGACCACTAGACTTTGCAAGAATAAGCCAAGATGGTTTCAAGTTCCTGCTTTGCAGAAAAAAAAACCTTCCAGACATTCTACAGAATACAGAGAGAAGCAACTAATGAACTCTGCTGGAATGAGCAGAGCAGTCCTTCACATTTCCTGCTTCACGAAAAAGTCTGCCAGAGATTCTAGGTCTGTAGGCTAAAGATGGATTTCCCAACATTACAGAGGAATTTTAGGTGACTGTCCAGGCAACCAGATGTCTCTGTCTTTTCTAGAATTTGGAAGTTACTTGTAAAACCTTTGCTGTTTATTCAGGTATTAGTATATTCTTCTATGATCTTTGATAGAGTTGAAGACTAGAAGGTTATAATTTTCCTTAGTTATAATAAAAGGTAAATTAGTTATAAAACTTTTGCCTCACAAAGATAAAATATGTGAAAGAATATTTTCTTTAATTTTTAAAAATACAAATAGACTAGATATTATAACTGTAATTCTTGCTTGATAACTGACATTTTATGTGTAATTTTACTATGCTAAAATTAAAGCCTTTCTTTTTGATTAGACAGAAAATGAAAAGTAATGTGGGATGTCTTTCTGTACACTGTGAATATACTTTGTTACTACCATCTGTTATTACAGAAGCTGTTTGGTCTATGACAAGGCAGCTTAGATGCTGGTGGGAAATCTAAGCAGAGATAAAGATGAAAGGAAAGCAGAGTCAGAGGAGGCTGCAGGTGGCTGCCCAAGGAAGCAGGATATAATGGGACACAGGTAAAGCCATGAAGCCATGTGGCAATGCACAGGTGAATGAAAATGGGTTGAGTTAAGTTGTAAGAGCTAGTTGGTAATGAGCCTGAGTCACATACCAAAATGTTTGTAATTAATATAAACCTCTGAATAATTATTTTATAAAGAGCTGAAGGACTATGTGTAGGGGAGATTCTTCTGGACTGCAGTCCTGAACAGGTCAAAAAACTTCCATCTGTATAGAAGCCCATCCTATTGTAACTGAGACAGTGATAAGTGCTTTCATTTTTTTTTCTAAGAAGAAACATTATCCTCTGACATGACTGATATTCAAATGACCATTGCTTATTATTTCCTTCATGGGTGTAACATTGCAGGTATTTGATGGTTTATTATGATTACCAAGTTGATGATATTTTGAGTCATCTAGGTGAAAAAACCCCAAGCATATTTGTGAGGTTATTTATAGAGTTGTTAGAGTAGCAATAGAGGCCTATTAAGGGAAACATCCTGGTCAAGAGAATAAAATACCTGGCCTAGCTGGAGACAACATTCCACTTGGGTAAGTTAGTCGGTTTTTTCATGGAACTAGCCTCCAAGAAGAAAAGACTACCCCTATGAAGGCAGCTTCACCTTAAGCCATGCCAAAGATATAGGTAGAATAATTAATTCCTTAATAAAAGCCTGTATTTTTACTTTGAGAATTTCCATCACATCACACATTCCTTACAAGCTACTCTGTGGTGCACTGGGTCAGGACTCAGAATGGTACCAAATTTCTCTTTCTTTCTTCTGTCACATTCTTTCAGATGCTGTCCAGAATCCAAGAATGCTTTTCTAATATTCAAGATTTCTTCTGCTGAAGAACTTTGTCTCCAAACCTTTCCTCTATGTCATGTGTCCATTTGCCCACCAAGTGACTGGACTCCAAACCTGTTTAATTCAACCAGTAAACCTATTTCCCTTCTCTCCTCCATTCTCTTCCAAGTGATTGCTGAGTTTTATAGCTTACCAATCCTAAAGATTTTTTTTTAAAAAATTCTTTAAAAAATTATGTTCAAAGTTTTATTTCAGTCTTTTCTTCAATTGTTTTACTAGTGAAACTAATACCCCCAAAGAGAAACCCAATTTCTCCAGTTGGCAACCACCAATGGGTTCCAACATTTCTGGTAATATGGGAAAGACCCATCATGAATGTGGTCAGCACCATGCCATAGACTTCAGTTTAATACTAAACAAGAAAGATTAAAAAGACCCGAGTAGAAGTATTCATTTCTTTGCTTCCTGATTATGGTCACAATGTGACTTTAATCACTGTCACTGTCTTCCTGTTCATGATGGATGGTAACCTTAAACTGTGAGCCATAATAAACCCTTCCAACCCTAGACTGCTTTTGTATTCTATCACATCACCTATAAATATTACTACTAGGAAATGAGTACCAGGAGTGGGGTGTTGATGTGACTAACTTGCCTATGTGGTTGATAGGCTTTTGGAGCTAGGTATTAGGAAGAGGGTTGGGGAGCTTAGAGCCACAGATCACGAAGTCCTTAGAACATGGTTAGCTGAGTATAATTCTAGTGGGGGGTTTAGAAGATCAGAAGACTTAGAGAAATGCAAATACTGGAGGTCTTGTTCATGGGGCTTCAGAAGGGAACAAAGGCTATTGGGAACTGCACTAGAAGACTTTTGTGTTCTATTCTGGTAAAGAATTTGCAAATATTCAGATAATTTAAATGAAGCTAAATTTAAAAGTAATGGGTTAACTTGCTCAATAGAATAAGTTTAAATTATAGAGTAGAATATATTGAACTACTCTTCTCCATGCCTACAATGAGAGAAAGCAGCAAGTGGGTAGAAAATGTAAAACTTCAAGTTTGATGAGGAAAAGAGCACATATGACTTTAAGGTGGCTGCCTAGGAGGATGTAGGCAAAGCAATGACAATTTTAAAGAAATTAAAATTATTTAACATATTGTGCTCTCCTTTGAGATAATAGGAAAGGTGTCCTGATTATAAGAACCATGTCCAGAAGGCTGTAGCTTGTAAAAATGCAAACTACTTTGAAAAGAGACAGAGTAAATGGAAAAGTGACAACAGAGCAGTGATGTGGGAATGTTTTTCTGTATGCTGTGCATGTTAATCTTTAAATAAAGGACTGTTTTGGCCATGGAAGGCACCATAGAGGAAGTAGGTGGGGAATCAGAATAGGTAGGAAAAGAAGTGTGGAGCCAGAGACAGATCAAGCCAGCCACCCAAAGGAGGAACACAGGTGATCCACGGGCCACATAGCTGACAGATTAATGAAAATGGGTTGAGTTAAGATGAAAGAACTAGGTAGCAACGTGCCTGAGACATAGGCCAAACAGCATGAACTTAATATTAGTGTCTAAATCATTTTAGGAGGACTAAGCAGCAGTGGGCAGCTAAAGGGTCTGGGGCGGCAGGTCTGTGAGTCTGGACCTATGGCGCCTGGGACCAAGAAACCTTACTGTAACAGAGCAGTCATGCCCCAAAATGGCCACTGAAAGAAATAGTTTTCCATTGTTGACCTCAAAGATCATAGGGGATGATTACATGTGGCCCAATCATAGAGCATGGGTGGGCAGTTAGTATTTCAAGTTGGCAGCCAAACTTGGAAGCATCATCTAAGTGTTACTGGTTAGGAAGCACAAAACGTTTGAGAGTAAGCTGGAGACTTGAATTGAAGTTCTAGAGAGCCACTGAGACCAGGCAATAAATTCTCTGTAAGCAGGCCTTGAGAGGCCATTGCATATGCTGAGAAGGGCATCCCAAATTGCAATGAAGACCCCTACTATGTTGGAGATGTCAAAATTCTGAGGCATTTGTTGGGGAAAGCTGCAGTTATAGCATAGAGGTGAACACACAAGAGAAGCTGTATTTATTGCAGACAGCAATGATGAGGTGAAGGGAACTGGCCAAGATTCTACCATACACAATACATGGTAGTTTCCTTTCCTTTGTTTTGTCCAGTTTTCCTTACTATGCCACGATTGCTCCATTTTGGAATAGAAGTGTTTACCCAATGCTATTGTATATTGAAGTTATATAACTTGAATTATTATTTAAAATATTTTATTTCCATGAATTTTTTTGCATGTTCATTTATCTAGGGAAGCATCAGATCCTAGCATGCCTGGTTCATTGGAACTGGAGTTATTGGCATTTGTGAACCATCATGGTATGCTGGGAATTGAAACCATCTACTCTGTAAGAGCAGAAGGCGCTCTGAATTGCCATGCCACCTTTCAGCCCCATAACTGAATTGACTTTATAGTACTCAGAGTTAGGAGATGGCTTGAACATCAGAAAATGCAGCACTCACAGTCTTGACCAGTTTTAGAAATGTTAGATTTTGTTGAATTTAAAAATGGAAATAAATCTATTTTATTTACATCATGAAACAACCATGAGCTTTTGAGGACCAGGGTTATAATGTCATGACTTAAATGATATGTTTGCTTGTCAAGCTGACAAGGGGTTACTTGTAATAGGTAATGTTGATTGTCAACTCCAACATGGTATGGGACAATGTCGGTGGCACACTTGTGGGTATGTCTGTGAGGACATTTTCAGAGAGGATAAACTGAGGTGAGAAAAAAACCCTGAACAGTTATGGCCTGTCCTTGGCATAGCAACCAGGGCTAAATAATAATGATGATAAAGGAGTTGCATATCAGCAATTGCTATTCTCCTCTTTCTGATTATCAATATGATTCTCAGCCTCATGTTTCTGCTTCTGTGTTCTCCAGCTATGATGAATCATATCATCACACAAGGAGGCAAATTGTACAATTCCTTCTTGAAGTTATATTTGTTACAGTTTCTGGAATCTGAGCCTAGGATGGCTAAGCTTAGCTTCTGACTTGTGTTGTTTCAAAGGTATAATGTGAGTTAAATGTATACTAGCTATTATTAAAGTCTAAAACATTAGTGAAAAAATTAGGAAAATAGTACCAGTAACAAACTGCATTTCAATGTTTCAGTTTTGCATAAAGCAAAATCAAGCTTCAAACATATAAAAGGAGTGGAATTGTTTCAGGATTGATAAGTTTGGAGTTTTTTTGTGATTAATATTTTAATTTATTTATTTATAAAAGCAACATGAAGGCCATATATCTCAATAGTAAAATTCTTGAAAGGCATGCATAATACATTCGATTTGATCCTGATCATAGTAAATGAAAGCTACATGAAGTAGGTAGTATCATGACTATAATATGAATGCCCCCCCAGTTCAATATCAAAATTTACCCATATTGTGATGGTATTAAGAAATGAGGCAATTTTTCACAGACCTCGAAAGAACAATGCTCAACTTCATATGGAGAAGTCAAAAACCCAAGATTACTAAAACAATCCTGTTGTGGGATTCAGGTGTCAGCTGATAAGGTCAAAAGACACTTATCCAGGGTACCAGGCCCCTGAAGGGGGCAGGGAAAGCCCATTGAAAAGGGGCTTCTGGAACACAAGACGCTCTCTTCCTGGTTCCTGGATGTTGGAGAGAGGATTGGATTCCATCGTCCGTCCATCACTCGTCCACCGTTCCAGACTCCAGTCCCTGTTCAGGTGCTACTATAATCTGTTGCCTGTACCGTGAGTGTTGGTTTATATTTTAATAAATATCTATCTGGTATTGGTGCCTTCTAAATAAACTCCGCCTACACAATCCTGTAAGGTCAAGGAACTTCTGGAGACATCATCATCCCCAACTTTAAGCTCTACTATAGAACTATAGTAATAAAAACAGCTTGTTACTGTCATAAAAACAGACATGTGGATCAACAAAATTGAATTGAAGACCTTGACATTAAGCCACAACACCTATGAACACCTGATATTTGACAAAGAAGTTAAAACTGTATAGTAGGAAAAAGAAGAAAGCATATTCAACAGATGGTGCTGGCATAGCTGGATGGTGGAATGTAGAAGAATGAAAGCAGATTCATATCCATCACCCGGTACAAAACTCAAGTTCAAGTGGATCAAAGACCTCAACATAAACACTGAACCCGATAGAAGGGAAAGAGAGAAATAGCCTTGAATGTATTGACACAGGAGGACACTTCCTAAATTTAACACCAATAGCACAGATACTGAGAGCAGCAATTAACAAATGGGACCTCCTGAAACTGAGAAGCTTCTGGAAGGCAAAGGACATGGTCAATAAGGCAAAACTAAAGCCTACAGAATGGGAAAAGATCTTCATCAACCCTATATGTGACAGGGCTGATCTCTAGAATATAAAGACTCAAGAAACAAGACATCAAAATACCAAATAATCCAATTAAAAATGGAGTACAGATATAAGCAGAGAATTTCGAACAATACAATAGAATCTCAAATGGTCAAAAGACACTTAAAGAAGTGCTCAGAATCTTTAGTCATCAGGAAAATTCAAGTCAAAACAACTCGGAGATATCATTCTATACATGTTAGAATGTCTAAGAACATGAGCATCAATGACAGCCTATGCTAGAGGGGATAGGGAGTAGGGGGAACACTCCTCCATTGCTGGTGGGAGTGCAAAATTGCACCGCCACTTTGGAAATTTTATCGTGGTTTCTTAGAAAACTGGGAATCAATCTATCTCATGATCCAGCAATACCACTCTTGGGCATATATCAAAAGGATGCACATTCATACCCCAAAGACATTTGCTGAACTATGTTTTTAGCAGCATTATTTGTAATAACCAGAACCTGGAAACAGCCTAGATGCCCTTCAATTGAAGAATGGATTAAAAAATGTGGTACATTTACACAATGGAGTATTACGCATTAGTAAAAAAGAATGACATCTTAAAATTTGCAGGCAAATGGATGGAATTAGAAAAAAATCATCCTGAATGCAGTAGCCCAGACCCAGAAAGACAAACACAGTATGTTGTCACACATCAAAGAATATTAGACATGAAGCAAAGATAGCCAGGCTACAATCTATAAGTCCAGAGAAGCTAGGTAACAAGAAGGACCCTAAGAGAGACGTCAGTGGATTCCTCCTGGGAAGGGGAAATAGATAAGACCTCCTAGTAAATTGTGAGCAGGGGAGGAGTTAGAGGAGGTGTAAAGAGAACGTGTGGGAACAGGATGGTAGAGTTGGGGGAGGGATGAAGAGGGAGAACAAAATAGGTATCTTGACAGAGGAAAGCATATTAGGGCTTGGGAAAAACCTGGTGCTAGAGAAACTCCCAGGAGTCCACAAGGATGATCCCAACTAAGACTCCAGGCAGTAGTGGAGAGGGTGTCTGAACCGGCCTTCCCCTGTAATCAGATTGATGACCACCCTAACTGTCATCACAGAACCTTTATCCAGCGACTGGTGCAGAGATCCACAGCTAAGCTCTGGGTATAGGTCCTGGATTCCAGTAGAATATAAGAAGGAGGAATTGTATGAATAAAAGGGTCAAGCTTATGATGGGGAAATCCACAGACACAGCCGACTTGAGCCACTGGGTGCTCACTGACTCTGGACTAACAGCTGGAGAACATGCATGGGACAGAACTAGGCTTCTGAATATGGGTGACAGTTGTGTGGCTTGAGCAGTTGGTGGAGCCTCTGGAAGTGGGTTCATGGAAGGGTTTATACCATGACCTGGTGTTTTGGAGCCCATTTCCTATAGAGGGACACCTTGCTCAGTCTTAATATAAGGAGGAGGGCCTTGGTCCTGCCTCAACCTGATATTCCAGACTTTGTTGACTCCCCATGGGAGGCCTTATCCTCTTTGAGGAGTGGATGGTAGGGTGGGGTGGGCAAAGCTGGTAAGGGTGAGCTGAAGGAAGGTGAGGAAAGAGAAATTGTGGTTGATATTGTGGTTGATATGAAAAAAAAAAAGCCTTTCAAAAAAAAAAAAGTCCAGAAATAAAGAAAACAACGAAGGAATGAAGGAAAAAGGAGGGAGGGAATAAAGAAGGGAGGAAGGGTAGGAAGGAATGATGTATTTAAGAAAGTAAGTCATGAGACCTCCTTCTCTTAAATGAGTTAATACCTTGAAAAAGTGCAGGGGTGGGCAAGTCAATTCCATTGCACATTTCCATTCCGTGTGCCACACGAAGACACAATAGTGGAGCACTAACATTTCAGGAGAGACTGAGCTATCACCAGCAACCAAAACTACAAAGCCCTTGATCATCGCTTTAGAACCCCCAGAACTGAGGGAAAATCGATTGCTATTCTCTGTTTTCCTCACTCTGTGATATTTTCTTACAACAGCACAAATGGACCATGACATCACTCCTGTTTGATAAATGAAGAAACTAAATGCTCAATAGATGAAGTAGTTTATTCAAAATCAAACAGCTGGAAGTGATGAATGAGTTGACTTACCATGATGTGTATACTGTAGTGTCTCTCAAAACTTGTGATCATTAGAAGTAGGAGAACCACAGATTTCTGATATCTGTCCAGGGTTTTTGATTTGTCACCATTATAACTTATTTTTCTGTTTCTTTAATGCATCACAACAGACTTAACTAATATCCATGTAGATCTTATTTGACTTCAAATTTAAATAACAATTTTCTTGATGGTTTTTATGCATTACTACAAATTTCAAGTGGGAACTTATGAAGTTTTTGGGTTGTACTAAATGGACTAGTATGACAAATAATATAGAAAGCATTGTATGACTATATTGTTACAATATTATTATATATGTTTATTTCTTATATGCTCAGTGCTACACTAAAGTACTTTATGAATAACAAGACATTTAATTCTCTATACCACCTGTATAAGTGTTGTTATCATTCACATTTTACAGAACAAGTAACTGGAACAAAGAGATGTTGAAGAACCCGCCTGAAGCCCCATAGCCAGAGCACAACTCAGATTCCCAACTGCTTTCATGTGCTGACTCTTTATACTGATACCTTCATCTTTCCTCCGTTCCAGGTTGTTTCCTCATCCTAACAAATGCTGCTTGGCAGAATGACCTTCAGATTATAGCTACTTCTTGCTCACTCTGTTTCCTGACTGTTCTTATCTTACATAAAATCCCTCCCAGGGATTTGTAAAATAATTCTTTTCTTTCCCTTTAAAAGAACAGAACTGTAGTGCAGATCTTGGGGTCACGCTGGCTGGAGTCTCCCACTTTCCATTTATGCTGGGCTTGCATGCTACCCTGCATCTGCTTTCCACTTATCTGCTTTAACTTCTTGTGCCTTCAGTTTGGTTTCTGTACAAGCATAGAATCTATAATCTCCAAAGAATAATTTTCTTCACATTATTTTACATTTCTGCAAATGCTTTAAATAGTAGATGTTTTAATGTTCTATTTTAAAGAAATGACAGACACTCTAGTTAATCCTCTTGCAGTTAGATTTGCTTGCTATCTGAACCCCCAAAATCAAGCTTTTTCAAATATCAGCAGTGGGAAGTGTGTTAATGTTTCTGGTAGTATAGATACTATAGAAATTCGAGAGGTTGTAAAGATTATTTTCTGAAATTGAAATTGATTATTCCCTGTGAAGGTTGATTATAGCTGTTGAGATCTTTAAAATAAAGTGTCAACTCTTTTATTACTTTAGAGAATAGAATTACTTTCATTTTGGTGGTGAAATGGCAGTTCCATGCAATACTCTTTAAATGTATTTAAGATTTTTTTTCTTTTCCTTTCCCCCCTTAAATGTCCATTTTCAAAGGGATGAACAATGGCCTGTCAACTTACAGTACAGCTGATGTAAGAAGTTTGTGATGGCAACCCTAAATGTTTTATCACCTGTCAGAAATTTCAATGATAATAAAAAGTAACATCCTTTAAATTAATTAGACATGATTAGGACTTCAAGCCCAGAGGCCACATCATTATGCAAAAATTATAACAGTTAGCTATTTAAATTACCATTAAATTGATTCTTATGTTAATTGATATTTCACTTATAATCTGAGATTTAATTTATAGGAGATCTCCAAAAATAATAAGGTATAATAAATTGTTATTTTGAAAATTTCTTTTGAGAAAAACTAACTGAAAATTTGATTTCTTTTATTTGGCTTCAGGTATAATTTCCTGATTAAATTTCCCAGATTAAATAGAGATGTATTTTATGTCTTATGAACTGCATGGCTTGCATTCATCTCTTAAGTTTCTGTCGCATTCACATATCAATAGGATGTGTTTTTCCTCTGTGAGCAATGTTTGTCTTCTCCTGTGACATGGTAAACAGAGTGTAATTCAAACATGTGGGATGCAGTCTAAGCTGTGACTTATTTTGGAGAAGCAGGCTGATGTAACACTGTACATGGTGACTTCTGAATACTGAGAATATTTGATGCTTCAGAGAAGAGCTGACCCCACATACAAGAATTCACTCAAGTATCACTTCACAGGGTTTTAATAAACAGATGCTGTTTAAAAGTGATTATGTGGCATTAAACTCCGATTTCCAGAAATGAGGAGTCAATTGTTGCCCTTTTTCATTGCTTGAAAATTTCATACATTCATATCATGTATTTTGACCTAAGCAGTCCTCCTTTTAGCTACCCCCCCCCATTCCTCTATCATTTTCATGGGTCCACTTAGTATTCTCTCTATGTGCATGGGTGTGGAGACATCACTTGGAGCATTAATAATCCCTCTCGGGGACCATTTCCCTGAAGGCTTTCTCCCAAAAGCCAATGGTTATTCAGAAAGAGGTGGGACTCCATGAGCCTCTCCTATCCTTGATGGGGATTTTGGCTGGTCTGTAGTATGAGGTTTCTGGCCTGGACTTTTGGGCCTAGCCTCAAGGTTTAGGCCCACAGACTCACAGACTCACAGACCCGCAGAAACACACAGATGCTTACAACAGATGCTTACAATAGGTTTAGGCTGATTGACCTAAAGCCCAGGCATAACTTGCTGACTCTTTACCCTAAATATAACCCATGACTCTTATCCTGTTCAGCCATGTGGCTTGGTACCTTTTCTCAGAGCAGCATAGTTGTCCTCTGTTTCTTCTGGCTTCTCTCTGGCATTCTGCTCTGTTTGCCTGTTCCTAGAGTTTTCTTAGTCTGGTAGCCCCGCCCACACTTCCTGTCTGCCTTTGGCCAATCAGCACTTTTTATTAAACCAGTGGGTGGGACAATTATTTACAATGGAATAGTATAATTCCCCTACAGCTGGTCTGATTTGGTGCAGGCCTAATTTATGTAGCCACAGACATGTAGTTCATATGTGAATTTCATATCATGTTCAGCCAATACTGTTTCACTACAGTTGTCCACTACCTCTGTCTCTTAGAATCTTCTGGTCCCCTCTTCTGTGATGATCCCAAGCCTTTGTGGAAAGGCTATAATACAGATGTCTCAATTGTAATTATTAATTTCACATTATCTAGTTCTCAGCATGTTGACCAGTCATGGGTATGTATATTGAATATCATTTACTGCAAAAGAACTTTCTCTGATAAGAATGAGGGAGGGATGAACTATCTACAGATATGAAAATAAAAACAGGGGAGAATTTAATTCACCCAGCTATGGGTTTGGGGCCCTGTTAAAAAGTATGAGTTCCATTTTTAGAGTGGGCTTTATGTGCAATCAGAAAGTGTTGGCTATGTATCATTTGTGTCTTTCCGGTAGCAGTGAGCATGCCTCTCCAGGTCAGCTGGGTAAGACTGCTGGTTCCTCTCCCTGGAAGCATGGAGCAATGAGCTCAGCGATGCCTTCCTCACTAATACCTTCTTCTGAGCAGTATACTGGCTTTCACAGCATATTAATATCAGGGACAGTTTGCTGTTGACATTTCTCAGTTGACTGCAGTGTTGCTTGGATCAAACTCCTTGTCCTTATCTTAATTTTTTTCCCACACAAGGTGTTAGTAAGTTGATTTTTCTCTACTTTCTTCTTTCTACTTCCATAATTCTTAATTTTTCCAGATGCCTCCACATTTCCAAATTATTCGAGGACTAAAGCTGTCCCCCAAAGCTGTGCATCTTTGTATTTCTATCTTTGATGCACCTTAGGCTTGTGCAGGTATTTTTCATAGAGGAAGATTTTTTTTAACTTTGTACTTGATTATTTCTGAATTTCATGCTACGCACCTCAATCCCACTCATATCCCCACACCTCTATATCTGCTCCTGCAACCCTCACAAAAACTCCCAAAACCAAACAGCCAAACAAACACGCATCTTGTAATGGAAGCTTCTATGTATCATGTTACATCACCTAGTATATCCTTTCTACTCTTTTGCCCAAACAGTTTTACTTGCGAGTGTTCATTGCAGTGAGTGTTGAACTGGTTTGAGACCTCTGGCTTCTGCTAGACTATCAATACTGCATCCTCACCAGGATTTCTCTTGGATATCCTGTTGTTGCTCTGTGTCATGGAGTTCTTCCAGCTTTGATTCTGCAGGTTCAGGGTAGATGAGATAGATGTTGGGGTAGGCCAACTTAAAGCCTGAATCTGGATCTGGGTGGTAGCTGAGTTGATAACTGAGTTTTTCCAGTGTCTTAAGTCATTTTAAGTATATTTACCCAGCTCATTGTATTTAAGTAAATATGATTGCTGCCATCTCACCTTGGGCAGAAGCAAAAGTTTACAAATTAATACTATTTAAAAAATAAATTTGGGTGTGATAGTATACACCTGTAGCCACCTTACTTAATAGGTAGAGACAGGGAATGCAAGAGTCTAGACAAACCTGGGATACATGGTATGTTCTAGGTAGTGAAGTGGGGAGAAATATTATTACAGGTTGTAATTATTTAATGGAAAAATGAAAACAGAAAATGTTAGAGCTAATATAGGAATGCATTATTGGAATAATTACATAAAACATGAACTCAAATGTATATATTATAATAGATAAAGTACAATTTACAGTGCATACAAAATGTAGAATGTATAACAAGTAAGCTGAAGAAATGCAAATATAACTACAGATTTTATTTCATGCTCAAAACAACAAAATTAAATGATAATGTTGAGTGAAAACAATTTGTCACAGGATAACATTTTGTGCTCATTATATAAAATATGTTTGGAAAAGAAAATGAATGTTTTATCTGATATAATCATATATTGCAAAACAAACACACATTAAATAATGACAAAATATTAACAATATGGTCATAAATATGTGAAACAAAAGTAGATACCTTCAACACTTTTATCATTATTCTCCTATCTGTAATTAATACTACTTGTCAAAATTAGCAAAGAGACAATGCATTTAAATGAAAGCTATAAGCATTAGAAAAGCAAATGTAAGAATCATAATTTACAAATGACAGATGGCAAACTGTTTAACAATAAAAAAACTCAACTAAATTTCTGAAAAGGATATCAGCTATAGTATGAAATATGTAAAAAACGAGTTAAGCTCAGAAACATTGCTGTTCGTCTTGGTTTAATATGAAGCCAAAAGACCTATTACTTAGAGACAAACACATAGAAATATAAATAAAGAAAAGGAGATATTAGAAAAATGAAGTTACTAATCAATTCTAGAAGGACAAGCAGGTCATGATAAGCGAGCATATAAATAGACCTTTGGTACTGAAAATGTTACATCATGGGCTGGGTGTGGTACACACCATTAATCCCAGCACCAGGGAGGTAGAGTCAGGTGAATCTCTGAATATGAGGTCAGGATAGGCAGCCAGTGCAACACAGTGAGACTCTTGTTTCTAGAAGGAGACTCGGAGATGGGGAAGGGGAGTAGGGAGAAGGAGAGGAGAGGAGGAGGAGGAGGAGGAGGGACAAAGAGGGAGGAGGGGAAAGGGTTCCACGTTGATTTCAGTGTTGGCTGTCTGAATGCATACTGTATAGACACTATGGCTTTGTACTTTGCAAGCACTTTCATTGCATTTGAAATGCATCTATCATTTTAATTACAGTCTTAGATGTAAAGTGTGGATGTACTTTATCCATATCATCACATATAAAAGTCAATAAGAATAAGCACAAAGAATAAGAATATGGTTATAGATGATGTGGGAATGCCTTTCTGTATGCTGTGAATCTCAATCTTCAAATAAAGGAGCCTTTTGGCCCATGACAGGCACCGTGACAAGATAGGCAGAGGAATCAAAATAGGTAGGAAAAAAAGGGCAGAGTCAGGGAGATCGAGCAAGCCACCCAAGGAGCAACATGTAAGGAACACAGGTGAGCCATGGGCCACGTGGCAGACAGATTAATAGAAATGGGTTGATTTAAGATGTAAGAGCAAGCTAGCAATGTGCCTGAGCCATAGGCCAAACAGCATAAAGTTAATATAAGTGTCTGAGTCATTTCTGGGGGCCTAGACAGCAACAGCGGGCAGCTAATGGGTCTGGCGCGCAGGTCTGTGGGTCTTGGACACCAAGAAACCGCACTACTACATATAGAGTCTATAAGGATTTCGTGAGAATCACAAACCCACTCTTGAGTAGATAGAGAACTATCTATGAGAAGCCTCACAAACCCACTCTTGAGTAGATAGAGAACTATCTATGAGAAGCCTCAGCATTGTTACACTGAAGATTCTCACTGTATCAATGTCTCATTCAGTGTCTCTTAAAATATTTAAAAATAAATTATTACAAAAAGCATCTCAAAGTTTGTAACAGGGACACGTTATTTCTAGAGAAAATAATGTCAGAAATGAACAAAGGAGACAAAGTCATGGCATTAGGAAACTCAGGAAAAAATTTAAAATGAGTCAGTAACTATTTTCTAGATGGTTTTATTATTTATTTTTATTTTGTATTTTATTTGTTGATTTTCATTATTTATAAATCTATAAAAACTTTATACATTTTTCATAAATATCCAATAATAAAGGTCAGCAAAACTACCATAACCAAAATTAAGTTAGTCTATAATCACGAGATACATGTGTGTTTACTTACATACTTATATGTCCAATAATTAAAAATATCTTCAAAAGAAAGATGAACTGCTAGATAAATGGGTTAAGAGAAGTAAAAAATGATTTACAGTGGAAGAAATGAGAGTACATGCAAATAAATGTCAGAAAATAGTTATTTCACTGAATCTAAAAATTCAGTATTCAAAATATCTTTCACCTATTATTTGATAACTAAGATATTCTCTTCAATGCTGATACAATGTGTACGAAAGGACATTTATATGCACTGTGGATAAAGGCTGGTTGGCATTCATAAGAGACAATATCAGTATATCCATGCACTGTTATTTAAAAATATTTTTCTTTATAGTGGGTGCATGCACGTGTGCATGAGTGCATGCATGTGTGTGTGTATGTATGTGTATGCGTGTGTGTGCGTGTGCATGTGTGCACACTAGCAAGTCCCTGAGGAGGTCAGAAGAAGGCAAATGCCCTGGAGCTGGAGTCATAGGCAGTTATGAGTGGTTCCATGTGGGTGGGGCTTCTGCAAGTACACAATAGGCTTTTAACTGTTGAGTTGTCTCTATATAAACTCCTTTACCAAAAAATTCCTAATTTTAGAGTTGCATATCAGGGACTGGACAAATGATAGATAGCCTATGTAAAGATGCCCACCACAGATATTATTAATACTAAATGCCTAAGAGACAACAGGAGTGTTCAACCCCATGAAGACTGGGAAAGGACCATAGAAGAGTATTATTTATTTCATTAGAAAAACAATATATATGTATGCAATGACATGTGCACTGAAGCTAAGCATTGAGATATTAACAAAATTATCTCTATATGACAGAAAATTGAATGACACTCTCCTTCCTTGTAAATGTTTATCATAAAAATATTAATAAAATACAAATGTCAGTAAAAGAGACTTTTCTATGGAACGGGCACTTAAAATAATCAGAGTTTGTAGGAAAACAGGTACAGGTAACTTCACATTGCTTATGGAATTTCAAATAATCTTTAGAGAATTAAATTTTTATACATATTGAAACTTTCAGTAGTGAAACTTACTAGTTACAATTATTGGATGTTGGTTAAATGTTTAAGACTCATTTCACAGAGTTGTTTTCATCACTGAAAGTGATGATGCATGGTAATGGAAGCCTGTAATCCTAGCCCTCAAAAGGTAAGAGCAGAAGGATCAGGAACTCAGGACCAGCCTTTACAGCATGGTAAGTTTGAAGACCGCCTCATCTACATGAACCTCTCTCATAAAAAGCAAAGCACAAAATGATGCATATTTGTCCTTAGCAACATGGAAAGAAGCACATGAGATAAGAGACAATAACTTTACAGAGTAAAATTATAGCTAGCTATCTGCACATGTGTTGGCCAGAGTCATGTTCAGGTGGTAGGCATAGATTAATGTAACTTAATTTTTGATACTTATATAGTAAGATGAATATTTGTGACAAAATTTATAACTTCACATGAAAATAGAATCTAGCATCTGCAATCCAACTGAATACTACCCTTTAAGGGTGGTGGTGGGTTGGAGATTTGATTGTCATCCATCTCACAGGCTGATTGGACGAAGAATGTAGTCGTGCTTAGCTTTAAGAAATAATAAATAAGATGTCACGGGCAGCTGCAAAACAATAGGAAATAGGCCTGGTATGTTCTAGGCAGCTCTGATGTCTCAGACACTCAGCTTGCCGTAGCTTGTGTTCATAATTGGATTAAAGGTTTGTCAGATTTTATTGCTCCTCATCCACCTTGTCATGGGTTCAGAGCCAGTATTTTGAACATAAAGCCATCTTATCAGTCAGCCGCTCATGAGGGAATAATACCTGGACAATGACCTGCAGGTGTTTTATTTGATACCTAACCTGAGGTAGACTCTCATTCATGTAGGGTTCTGGATAGTTAAATATCCCAAAATCTATTGAGTCAGTATTTCATGGATTCAAATCTTTATATGTTCCTGGAGAAAACGTTGTGACTCAGCTGTTTGTCGTTTCTTCTGCCAAGTCACTGAAGTCATGTGAAAATCAAGCCATTTTTCCACATGCACTCCATTTTGAAGCACTGTGCTTTGGTTAGATTCTGTAGCTACCTTAGATTCTGTCTCCAGGATATTTCATATTGTTTGTTCTCACATCCAGCCCCCTCTGTGAACCCATCCCATAAAAGAGGATATATCTAGTTCCTACAGTTCTCTGCTCCTACTTTATATTAGGAATGTTTCCATAGCTGCATAATCTCACAACCTGGCATATAGCTTCATCAGTGTTTATTTTGCAAAAGGGGGATAACAACAAAAAATAATTATACAGTATGAGAAATAATGTGGACACAGAAGAGGATTTTTATACTGATGGGTTGTTGTGTTATTGCACACACAAACACACACACAGAAAAAGAGAGAGAGGGAGAGAGAAAGAGAGAGGGGGGAGGGGAGAGATCCTTGTATTCTAAATGCTTCTATTTTCTTCCAAAACGATGTGGCTGTAAAAGATAATGCTTTTCAAGACTTAACAGTTACTCCAAAGCATAGAATAAAAATATAGAGAACAGGACAGACCAAGCCATAGAAAGTTTGTGCTTTTGGCCTTCTGCATTCATTGTTTGCCCAAGGTTTCTACTTTGATAAGAATGAGAATAATTAGATTAGGTCTAGAAAGGCAATAAATACATTTAGCTGAGGTTTGGAGAATCATTTAATGAGGAAATAGGGAGGAGGAGACAGAAATACGTCGTTATTGTTTGTCTTTGTGACTTTGACAAACATTCTGGCAGTAATACCAGTAACATCATTTCTGTAAAAGAACTTCGTGATTATGGCTCACATCAGTTTTCCTAGGAACCTTAGAGGGTAAGTAGGTCCTGCCAGCAAGTGCTCATGCATTCATAACCATAGCAACAGCTGAGGGAAGCCTCCAAGCTATGTGTTACTCAGTAATACTGCCTCTGGCTATGGTAGAAGCAACTCTCATTCCCAGGGGAAATCGCTGATGTTACTCTTTTAATTTGCAAAGTACATTTCTCTGGATGATGGTGATGAGATTTAAAATAACCAGTTCCTAGCTGAAAAACAGGCCAACAGGAAAAGCAAAGGAACAAATGTAACATTTCTTTCTAGTCATCTCTGAAGAACCAGCTCTCCCAGAAAGCATCTACTAAGGATGATACCAGTCTTAAGCACCGATTTAAAATACTATCCAATTAGAACTTTATTTAATGCATTCAGGATTTAATTTAGTGCCTATCATGGCTAAAAGGTAAAAACAATGGTGTTAATAAGTATAATAAATGTATTTTTTCCAGTCAATAAAGAACAGTTTTTATTAGGAGTGAGAAAACACACACAGTAAGCAAGCAGAGAGAAAACCCCTTTACAAAGCAGAGAGAAAACTTGGGAGACACATTCCTCCCTAGAATTTTAAAGTTTGTTGCCAGTGCAATAGACGTTTTAAATGACTTGTTTTAATTTTGTGTATATAAAGTGGAATATGCAAGAGCGTTGAAATATTTTACCATGTTATAATCGTCATGCATCAATCTATCTATACTATAGATTTTTATTTTAACCACAGAATGTGTATTATATCAAGCTAATTAAAACACAATATGACACCTTCACATTAATAAAATAAGAGAATACATCAAAGAACAATAAAGTCCATTACACAAATCTTCACATTGAAAATTCATTGATGTAATTTTTTAAGTGGTTGATTCAACTAACAGGCAAAATGTTATGGAAATTAATTATACATACAAAATTTCCTCAATAAAAGTTGAGTTGTATGCTAGATATCTTTCCATTACTATAATGAAATTCCTGGGAAAATTAGTTTATGAAAGAAAAAGGGTTATTTTGTTCACTATGTTTGTCTAGTCCATGATGTATTGGATCATGGCTCTGATCTGAGTGAGGTGGTACACTATGGAGAAAATGCTTTACAGAACGACAATGCCAACCTCATCCACCAGAAAGCAAAGGCGAGTGACAAAGAGGCTGAAATCCAGCAATTCTTTCCATACATCCTCCCAGGGACCTAGGAGGGCCCATTAGGCCGATTGCACTACAGGTTAAACAATCTCTGAAAATTCTCTTCCTAGAGACCAAGCCTTTGGCCTTTAGAAGGGTTTCAAGGCCAAGAATCCAGCAAGCTGCTGCTTAGTAGGACTATGCAGCCATAGCTTACTCATTATTATAAATAGATAAAAACACATGGGATGGAGCCTCTAATGTTATCATCAAAAGGCACTCAATAATCATTCATAGTGGATTTAAGGGGCTAATTTCAGAGATTAACTGATTACTCAATACTTTCTTATACATGTTCATGCACATCCTCAGACAAGACTATTGCTGGTTAACTTTTTCTGTTTATATCTTGAGAACTTATGGGAGAATCTGGCAATAGTCCTGTCTCTCCTGGAAATGATATTTGACCAGAACTGACACAGAAAGCAGATTGTTTCCCACAAGGAGGAAGCTTTTGATATAGACACTTGTACAATATTGAGATGATTTGTCTTCTCAAAAGTAAATGCCCATTCTGCTATCATTCCCTGGTTGGCTGTGCTCTTTGAAGAAGTATCCTTTAATAAGGGACTGCCTCTGCTTGTCCCCAGATTCTTTTCTTAGTCTAGACACATGTTCCAGTGTGAAGGATGACTAGCTGCTGTCAGTTTCCTCACACACACACAGGTTGCAGAAGTCCTGTGGTTTTTCTAGCCATTTAAACTAATCAGTTTTCTACCTAGTGAGCTGGGACATTATGAAGATCCCAAGGTTCTCCAGGGGTAAGAACTGCCTCAAACTTATGGACTAACATTTTTGTTATGGGTATGTAAAGAAGAGAATACCTAAGAAAGAGAGAAGGAATATGGTTGCTGGAGCCACATATCAATGGTTTATGTGTACCTGTGAGAGGAAAACAGCTCTGAAAATTATAAATTATGAGAATTGTTTTTTTCTAAAAATTCTTACCACTTTCTTGCCTTTTCTGGAAACTATCCTTTTCCTTGGCTTTCTTGGGTTCTTCTGTGTAGTTCCTGAATCAGGGATCACATTTCTGAAATAAGACATCTAAACATTAAAGACATCTCCACACTTATTTTTTAACTTCACTAATTGAATTAGAGTTATAGAAACAGCTGTATTATGAAAAGCCACAAACTCACAGAGATCCAGATGAATCTCTGTCTCCCAAGTGATGGGATTAAACGATTGGGTCACTACTCCCTGACTTTCATGGCTTGGCTGTGGGTGATTCTTTTCTCTGATACTCCAGACAAATTTTATTAAATATCAGTATATCACCACAATGAGCTACTCTTCCACAGGCATGTAGATGTGATTCCCATTAGTTCACAATTGCCTCTAACACCAGATCCAGAGGACTCCACTGTCTCTGTTCTCCATAGGGACCTGAACATACACATACATACCTATAGAGAGACACATGCCTTCTCGCATACACATAACTAAATACAGGTCTTTAAAAATTATTCTTCTTTGTGTTGACTTCACCCCTTGTTGGTCAGTGTGGGAAAGCAGAAGTAGTTTTTACATACTTCATATCATAGCTAAAACCCTTTTCAGAAGTTTAGTTGATTTGTTTTTCATTGGTAAACAGAGGTTGCCATCTGTCATTTGTAAATTATGATACTTATATTTTATTTTCTAATTCTTATAGCTTTTATCTAAATCTATTCCATCTTTGCTAATTTGGACAAATAGTATTGATTACAGATAAAAATAATGATAAAAGTGTTGAAGAAATCTAGTTTTTCTTCACACATTTATGGCCATATTATTATTTCATCATTAATATGTGCGATGGTTTTTCAATATATGAATGTATTAGATATGACACATTTTTCTTTTCCAAACTTGTTTTATATAAATGAGCATAAGCTGTTATTTTTTGACAATTTGTTGCTATTGATTATCATTTACTTTTGTTGTTTTGAGCATGAAGTAAAATTTGTAGTTATATTTGCATTTCTTCAGCTTACCTGTTATATACTCCACATTTTTGTATGCACTGTAAATTGTACATTTTAAATTATTAATGATACATTCAAGTTTTATTTTTCATATAATTAGTTTAAGAAGCATTCCTATATTAAATCTAACATTTTCACATTTTTCTGTGTTCATTTTTCCATTAAATAATCACAGAACCTGTAAATAATATTTCTTCCCACTTCACCACATAGAACATACTACATAGCCCAGGCTTGCCTTAAACTTTTGGTTCCTCTGTTTCTACGTACTAAGTAATGGGGCTACAGATGTGAATAACCACACCCAAGTTTATTTTTGATATTTTCTTAATTTGGATACTTTTGTTTCTCCCCAAGATGAGGTAGCAGTGATTATATTTATTCACTTAAATATAATGAGTTACACAAGTACATTTAAAATGACTTCAGACACATTGGTGAATGTAGTAGTGGGTTCTCTGGGTCCCGGGCGGCCAGAGATCCAGAGACCCACAGACCTGCCGCCCGAGACCGCTTAGGAACCCACCACCGCCCGGGTCCCCAGAAACGACTCAGTCGCTTCTATTAACTTCATGCTGTTTGGCCTATGGCTCAGGCACATTGCTAGCTAGCTCTCATATCTTAAATCAACCCATTTCTATTAATCTGTTGGCCACGTGGCCCGTGGCTCACCCGTGCCTCCTTACATGTTGCTCCTTGGGCGGCTGGCTCGATCTCTCTCTAACTCCGCCCTGCTTCTCCTACCTAAGCTCTGATTTCTCCTCCTACTTTTTCTATGGTGCCTGCCATGGCTCAAAACAGCTCCTTTATTTAAAGATTGAGATTCACAGCATACATAAACGCATTCCCACATCAGGTGAATGTTAACACAGAACTGTGACACCCTAAGAGAAGGGACATTAATGGAATAATTCACATAAAGTATATCATTTTGTTGTCTCAAGACAGTTCCCAAGCTGAATTGCAGAAAGAAAATAGTCAGCTAGAGCCTGCTTACTTAAGAAGAAAGATATACAGATCCGTGAGGACAACAAGCTGAATTTTGCAGAACATTGTAAGGCAGGAACCCAAATACATACAAAGACAAACTCTAAATTCTTGAAGTGAGATTCTTTTGAATTTGTATAAGTACTACTTTTCATACTGAAATTCTACATGACAGAAAATGACCCAAGCCAAGGAAATAAAATTAAAAAGTAGAAGATAGGTTAAGTCAGTACTAAGACTTTTGTCTGTGGAGTCAATGATCTTTTCTCACGAGATGTAAGTTTAACTTTGATATTGAGGTAGCTCTAGGTAAAAAAATGGGTCATGAGAAGTTGCTTTTTCTCAGTGTTTGCAGGATTTAAGTTAGTATATTATGAGAATGCATTTGTAAGGCATTTAAAATTGTTTATTTTGCATTTTTTAAAATTGGCAGGCTTTAGATCAGCTTTACACAGACTTGTCAGTAAGCAGGTCACAAAATTGCCTCTGGCTAAGACTTACTCTGGTGTATTGTAATCACTCTAAATGGTTTACAGTGTGTAAAAATATATACATAGGCTTGGGAAAGAAAAATAAAAGGATGGAGAAGGTCCTTTAAAAAAAAATGGAATTTTTAGAAAGCTATGTAAAGAAGGAAAACACACAGAGAGTCTGGATACTGTATGTTATTGTGTTATCTTTGAGTTTTTGCCTGCAGAGAAAGGAGCAAGATCTTCTAAGAAACATTTGAGTATAATGTTGCTAGATTAAACCAATCTATTTATTTTGAAAAATATCTTGACTTCAAAATTTAAATCAAAAGATATGTTACTTTGGAGGAGAGATTTTGTTTATATTTCTACAGAAAGTGAGGGGCGGTATACTCATTGTAGGTTGACTGAGGAAGACCCCCTGAAAAATATGTGATGGCAATGAATAGTTCCAGTGATCCAAGATTGTAAAGCACCTCTGTTGCAGTTTCTTCTGAGTTCTGCATCCAGTATAGCTTGAGGCTGCTGGCTAAGATGATCCAGCCTCACAGACTACTCCAGTCAGGACTTGACCATATCCTACTATTTACTTAGGTCACCATAAGATTACTAGTACCTTTATTCAGTGATAAAAAGTCTAGAAATGTACACTCACATTTCCCCCAAGTCGTTATGTATATTTGTCTTTGTTTAGAATGTTAGTTACAAGTTGTTATGAATAATGATCAAGAAAATAGCTAACCAAAAAATATTAGATTCAGGACTCTTATTTTGAAAAGAAAAAAAAAAGAGGGGAGGGGAGTGCTGTAGGATAATGCTCTTGTATATTGTAAAGATTTGTCACTTGCATGGGTTTAATAAAATGCTGATTGGTCAGTAGGCAGGCAGGAAGAATAGGCAGGGCAACCAGACGAGGAGAGTTCTGGGAAGAGAAGAAGGAGAGACACACAGTCACCAGCCAGATGCAGAGGAAGAACGATGAGAACAATGGACCAAGAAAAGGCACCAAGCCATGTGGCTAAACATAAATAGAATTATGAGTTAATTTAAGTGTAAAAGCTGTTTAGTAATAAGCTTAACTTACTGAATAACCACTTATAAGTAATATCAAGTCAATTATTTGTTAAGTCAATTATATGAGAAACAGTAGAAAGGTCTTTGTAAATTTCTGGCAAACAGAAACTTCTGACTGCACAAACAGGATCAAATTAATAGCTCCCAAGACATAAGAGAAAATTATCTGGAAATGGTCTTTAAGACCATTATTCTATGTTTATGAATTCAAGTAAATAGATGCAGCAACATGCTGAGGAAAGAGGGGTGTGTGTCAGTCATACATGAGAACATACAAAATACCTTATAGAACAAATGCAAAATTTGGTAGCAGAATAGACACTTCCAGAAATATTAAAAGTGGATGGGGATAGGACATTCATAGAATCTTCCAAAATAAAGCACAGACCAAAAAGTTTAGAAAAATGACAAATCATCAAGACACATCAAAACGAGTGACACAGAACATATTCCAGCAATAAGATGTTACCAGGTAGAAATTTGGATTCACATCTGAGAATGACAGTGCTCAAATTTATGTGTATACACGTAATATTTATATCACTTTAATCCCCTCAGGGGATAATTTATAATATGATGTAAATGTAAAAATCAATGTATATAGATGGATTTTTCTTTGGGCTGCCAGCTCACAAAAATTGACATGAGGATTTATTATTAAGTATGAAAGCTCATATTATAGCTTAGGTTTTATCACTTAAATAACTCATTTATATTAATCTATGTTTGTCTTGTGGATTTTTACCTCTTCCATCATCCTGTTTTATCTCTGTGTCCTCTGGTATCTCGTTTGCACCTAGATTCATCTCCCCTTCTACTCTCTCTGCTCAGAAGTCACACCTAGTCTTTTTCTGCCTATTGGTCATTCTGCTCTTTGTTTAACTAGAAGGTACCTTGGCAAAGACACATCTTCATAATGTATAAAAAAAAGTCATAGCATCTCCCCCTTTTTGTTTAAATGAATAAAAGTTTTTAACTCTAATTATTCTTATACAAAGTGATTAATTATGAGGTAAGAATTACATTTACAATGTCTAGTTTACTTGTATTTGGCAAATTCAGAAAAATATACTTCATTATCTATCCTATTTCGGTGAGTTCAAAGTTTTGTACCTAAGTCATTTTATATTCTAACTTGTATTAAAAACCTAAAACTTTTTTTAGAACTCAAAATACTTTCTTATATAAACAATGTAAGTTTTTATGTCTCTCAACTTTGTGTACTTTACACATCTTTTGTGAGTTTATTTTTTGTATTTTCTTAATTACAAAAAAAACTGTAACTATAACTATTTAGTCTTCAAGAGTTCCAAGAAGAATATAATATTTCCTGAGTAAACAAGAAGTTCCAAGCAAATATACTTCCAAAACTATAAGAAATGACAGAAACATCTGCTTCCTGTATAGTCACTCAAGGTTCTTCTGCAACATTGGGTCACCCATCTTTGGACTATGGGTCTAAAATATCTGATGGACTTCTCTGTGAAGCAGGAATTTTAAAGGACAGACTACCATGAAAAGCCTTGAGTTATTAAAATATTTTAAATGCCATATTTCATAGTGCATTTGAAGTGTTTTAAGATCACTTATTTAAAATATATTTCTGTGTGACTTTGAAAACATACTCAATATGACTACAAATCTGATTGTTATAGAAGACTGCTAAGCTGTATTTATTTATTATCCTGAATTCAAGGACTGTAATTTTACATTACATTATTAAATGAAGTCTTATGTACAACATCTTAAATAAGAGTAGAAACATATATACAGTACAGCAAAAGCCTTAAATTTGTATCTATCTGCAAAGATCTATACCGATGTAAAGTATTTGAGATTTGTGGTTATATCCAGCCCACTCATTTGTCCCATCATGTCTATCAGTATCCTTCCTTCCATTCCAAAGAGACCCCTGAATCAAATCTCCTCTGTTCATCTTTCTCCCTGATCATGATCAGTAAACAACCCTCTCAATGATGACAAACATCCATAACTCAGAACAATCAAAAACTATCTACACTACCCCTGGGGAATATGATCATTGTGTTTTCCAGACTGCTTCCTGTTGTCTGGGGGTGATAACATCTTTAGGAAACCTGAGAAAATTGAGACAATGTTTGAGTCCCAGAAAAAGTGACCATAACATTTGTTATCTAGTCTCTGTGCAATAGGAAAACACAAGGCTTAGCTGTAGTTCTGGCTAGAATAGTCTGTTAGGCTGGACCAGCTCAACCAGAGCCTTGTAGCTCCTCTAGATATAGGACTCTGAGGAAAGGGCAATAGAGGCACTCTAAGAAACCTGATCACATGGACCACCTGTTTTGATTGGTGTCTGATTCCCTTTGTTCTGAAAGCACACAGATTATCAAAGTTAACATACATATCTGCATTAACACAGGATTGACTGTATATTTTATGTAAGTCAATGAAAAATGATTGTTTTGTTATATGTTTGAGCAGGTAAAATACATGTTACCTGTCTTGTAGATTTTCTATGTTTATTTATTTATGTCTGTAGTCAAGATTGTCAAGAGTTCTCCCATATTCAAACCTGATCCCCTTTAAAGCTGAAGGAATTCACAGCCTTTCATTTCCTATGGAAAGAAAAACTTTTCTCCCTTCACAATACATTTTTGACTTTCATTTTAAAGTTGAGGCATTTCTAAAATATCTATGCAGATTTAATTCAGGGCTCCCTCTTGCAACCCCATGTCTCTCATCAGCTTTCTTTGCTCATAAGAAATCCAAAAATTTCAATCAGCAAGACACTATATAGGATCCAGACTTGCTGTGTATTTTACATATTTGTGTGGCTTGTCCTTTTTATATTATTTTAATCTTGCTTTAAAGACTTTATTTTATTATTTATAAACTTTTCTATGACTATCCATACACATTTATTTTTTAGTTTAAGTCTATGTACACTTTAAACACATTGTAACCTGTCTAGAGGGTTTTTCCATCTAGATCTATCTTTACTGAGTATCTGCAGCATTCTCTGACCACATGCGACAAATCATAAACTGCCGTGTCAGCCACCACATGGCTCACCTTAGCACATTGTGCATCAACGCATGATGGTGCTTATTACTGGTTCCAGCCTGCAGGCAGCAGCTGGAAGCCATGACTCTTAATGCTGTTAAGCAGCAGCCAGTCTGAGCCTGCAGGACTAGAAAACTCCTTGTCCAAAACTTTTCTGAGGTTTCTTAGGCCATATGTTTGGATATTTGTGCTCCCAAAATGTAAATGGATTTTCTTTGTGGGGGTGGGTTCCAGGTCACAAAAATTGGCATGAAGACTTATTATTAATTATAAAAGTTTGGTCTATAGCTCAGGCTTATCCCACCGGCTTTTATAGCTTAAATTAACCAATTTACATTAATCTATATTTTGCCTATGACTTTTCACCTCTCTTTCATCTTGTACCTCTTGTTTTCTCTCTGTGTCCTCTGGCATTTCTCCTGTGTGCCTAGATTCACCTCCAGCCCTTCTTTCTCTACCTGGAAGTTCTGCCTAATATTTTCCTGCCTAGCTATTGGACATTCAGCTCTTCATTAAACCAATCAGAAGGCTCCTTGACAAAGACACATCTTCACAGTGTACAAAAAGATTATTCCACAACAAATGTATTACAGCATATACTGAATACAAAGTTACAGTTATGACAACAATAATCAGAGAAAATAAGAGATGGAAGTATTTGAAAGAAACAGATGGATTTAAGATGATATTGTAATCCCGATAGCAACCATGCAAACAAGACAATGATCTGAGAAGAATGCACTTGGAGACACAGCACTGGAGTTAGAATGAAATCATGGGACGTCTGGACAAACTCAGAGGACAAGCAAGGAGAGAAAAACACAGGATCCAGCAGGACGTACAAGGGAAGGGTGAACACTGTTCATCACAATTGGATCAACTTTCTATCTGCCAAGTGCTCATATGCAAAGGCAGGAGTTTGAAGGTGGTCTTTTAAAAACATGATTGGGAATGGTTGTGTATGCTGAATTCTCCTGAACACCTCAGTATATTTCCAAGAAATTGAGGTTTGTCTTAAAAACCTTCCCACTGAGCAGAATTCAGGCCTGAGTTATTTATATTGGTGACTCTCTCATTCTCTCACACACTCAAGGAAGAATCAATAGAGAAAACATCAAAATTCTTCCAAAAAAAAAAAAAAAAAAAAACCACACACACACACACACACACACACACACACGTACACAAAAAAACCCTTCATGAAGTAAGTTCGGTTTCTTACTAAAACCAAGGCCCTTGCAAAGAAAGACCAACTCATGCTAAGAACAATAGAATTCAGCAAGCTATCAAGTAGCTGAACATAATAAAATACAAAAGAGAATCCATCAGTCATGGGCACGGTGGTGCAGTGATAAAATGGAACACGTTCTCAAGCCTCCTGGACTATACCCTTTAAAACGGTGAATTTCGTATAAACATTGTCCACAGTTTAGAAAGATAAACTTGTCATTTTTATTTTTCACTTTTGTTTTCTAGTGTAACAGCATGGACGAGCATCTAGTTCTAGAATTACATAAGCAACAGTAGAATTAGAGAGAACTTGACTTTTTCCTAGTTTTACTCCATGTCTATGCATCCATTCTTTCATGTTAGATAAAGGCGGGACTATTAGTTTGAAATGAAATGTATCCACAGTATTTAATATTTAAAAAATGTGTATGTGCATATGCCATACTGTATTTAACCCTCCCCCCCACACACACACACTTTGGTGTATTTTCCAAAAATATCTGTTGACAACTACCTATGTAATTGTGGAGATACGTTTATTTTGTTCTTTGGATATATCAAATTATTCTGATATATTTGTAATGTTAAACTACTCATGCAAAACTAACACAGATTGAGCTTCTTTATGTATTGCTTGTCGCTTTGCTTTGACTTTTAGAAGTGAGGCTATTCTCTTGTTTTGTCTTGGCTGTAGCTTTATGGAATTCTCTTCTTAATATTACAGTTAGCTTAGGGCTGGAGAGATGACTCAGTATTAAAGGCTAGGCTCACAACCAAAACCATAGGATTGTAGTTATCTTAAGTGAATTCTAAAATTTTCTTCCTACAATATACATGGAAGCCTTGATATACCTGGCTTGGGAAGCAACCAGAGTCATGCACCTTCTTGTGGCTATCTGACAACTTTCTCTAGTTCTCATACATTATTGATTAATTTTGCTAATTTGTATTACCTATAAGGAATACTTTGGTTTTCATAAGATGTTCTGATTTATAAAAGTTGTAACCTGTTATGGTGGCCCATGGCAGTAGGATTTTTTGAAGGAGGAAGAGGCAAGAGGATCAGGAGTTCAAGGCCAGCCTGGGCTACAAAAAAAGAAAAAAGAAAACATGAGTTTAGCATATTTGAACATTATAGCTAAATTTTAAATATGCCTGAATGATTCATTATATTGCTCCTGTTTTCTCATTTATATCAAAGTAACCATTTGTGATTTCCTCTGTTTTATTGGGTTTTCCATCTCAGAAGTATCTATTAAGCTTGTCAATTGCATTTATCCCTATACTTTAGATTATTTCACTGCTTTTTTTTTTTTTTTTTTAATAGATTCTGGTTCTTAACCTAGGCCCATTTCAATTTATTAATTTTTATTTCTGGGGAAGACATTAAATCATTATGACAATCTTTTATACAGCTTTAACTGTTTTCCATATGTTTTAATATACAAAGATTGTCAATGTGTTTAGTACAGTCTTTGTTCCTTCAAGAACTAATTTTGTAGGATGTGAGGAGCTGGCAAAGGTTTTGACCAAGGTCGTGATACAATCAAATCTGTAGAGAAATACCTGACAGCATTGTGGAGAATGGATTTCAATAAAGTGACACTTCGGATGAGGTTTAAGTCTGTCACAAGTGTGTATGTAAGTGGTGATGGCTTTGATAGGAGCACAAGTCACACATCTGATGGTCCAGGAGCTACAGAAAAGGAAGAGGAGGGAGCAGTAGTGTGTGATCATAAACACAAGCAGACACAGGGCCGCTCTATCTGAGATGGTAACTTCAGACAACGGTAATCCAGAAAACAAGGGCAGTGAGAATTTTCGAACGGAGCACAGTAAACAGCTTTGCAAATTCTCTGGCATTAGGAGCTCATAGCCACAGTACAGAAGACACATCAGATTTGCCTGGGGAAAAGTTTTGTTAGTGCAAACCCAGCCAAAATGGTGTTCCTAAATTCCACAATAGAAGAGAGGCTCTATAGAGAAAGGGAGAGGTGGAACCTACCTGGCATGCTAGCAGTGGGAAACAGTGGAAGAGATAGTCTTCTTAGAATCAGAGGAAGACATCGTATCATCAATTCCTTAAGTCTGAAAAGGTAGCCTCTTCCTATTTGGAATTTCCCAGGCACACCTTGTGTTTTCTTTGTTGAATTCCCCCCTTATTACCCTCCCCAAGCTTTCAGCCCTGCCCTCTGCAGCTCCTATCCTATGGATAACTCTCCTACATCTTACATCCTTGTCTCCTCTACAACATTCTTTTTCAGCATATTTTCAATTAAAGACTACCTACTTTCCAAGCCCTTGGCTGTGAATTAATCATGCCATACAGACCAGTTTAAAAAAAAAAAAAAAAAAAAAAGGAACTGGCTAACATTATTTAACTATTGGCTTGAAAATGAGATAAATGAAGGCTGTCAGTACTTGAGGGTCTTGCATCCCAGAGGGAAAGTAACAAAGCCAACTGAGATAAGGCGTTATCCCATCAAAAGCATTTGCTGACTTCCAGCTGGGAGAAGCCAAAGAGATATTGGTCACTGAGGGACAGGTGTACTGACAGCATATTCAGAATCTCCACAGGGTTTTAGAAGAGGAAAATTAGAATTCAGCATGTACCTTGAGATGCAAACCTTCCAAGGAAGAGCATCTTGAGGTTGTTTTTCTCTCAAAAGATTTGTCCATTTGCAAGTTATGTGGAGCCATTCAAGGGTTAAAAAGCATGAGCATAAAAGGAATGGTTAAAGATCCAGAAGCCATTCAGACACTTCAGTGCCTCCTGATACTCTTGAGCAAAGGATTAGGCCACAGAGTACAGGAACGAGACAAAACATTGGTGTTTCTCACATATAATAAGGTACAATAAGAGTGCTCAAGGTCAGAATAGTGCTGACCTCAGAGGCTCTAAAACCCATTTTCCAGTCTGATCAGTGCAAGATTGGATTCATATCTTTCTTCACTTTAAGAAACAAACTGTCATTTCTGGAACAAAGTAAAACAAACTGTCATTTCTGGAACAAAGTAATATACCCATCACCTTAAGTAGTTTTTATATCTTTCCACATGCATTTTCTAGTATTTAATAAAAAAAATATGGACCATACTTGGAAAAGTATTAGAAAAATGAAACGGTAAAAACTATACAGTAGGATTAAATCCACTTGCAATCTAGCTGCCAGTTAAACAAAGCTCTAAATATTATGCTTGATACATTCTAGACATTTTAGAAAAATGACATCAAAGAAGGATTTGCTTGGGAAACAATTTGATAAAATCATAAAAAATAAGAATCACATAAAAATTCTAAAATAGAAGAAACAGAAAGGAGAGAGAGAAGAGAGAGAGAGAGAGAGAGAGAGAGAGAGAGAGAGAGAGAGAGAGAGACAGAGAGAGAGAGAGAGAGAGAGAGAGAGAGAGAGAGAGAGAGAGATGAAGGAAGGAAGGAAACCATCAAAAAAAAAGTAAGAGTTTAATAGCAGATTTTGGAACACTAATGTGACTTGAAAAAACATTCTATCAGATAATAAAATAGCCTAAAACAGAAAGGTGGTGATATCTGGGAAAATACAGGAAACAAAACATAAAGATACTTAGAACCCTTTGAGGCTCCACATGCTGTCCATGTCAATCAAAAGTTGTCTACCCTTGGAGGGCTGTTCTTGATTCAGTGAGCTCCCCAGAACTTCAGCTGCCATCTCTGTGGGAATTTTCCTCATAATCCCTGTCCCCTTGCTCATACAGACTCTCCTTCCCTGCTTTCAGCTGGACCAGAAGCTCTGCCCAGTGCTCAGCCTCCACCTCTATTCATTGTTGGATGTAGGTTCTGTGATGACACTTAGGGTAATTATTCATTTGATTGTAGGGGGAGGTCCTGTTTAGGCACCTCCTCCACTATTGTTTTGAGACTTGGTCAGGGACATCCTGTGAGTTGTTGGAGGTTTTCTTTACACCCAGTCTCTTTCTAACCCCACATTGGCTTGTGTTTTTACGTTTTAACAGTAATTGCGATCAAGAGCAAGTATAACATAAAAGTTAACATAGAAATGATAGTTGTTTCTAATATGATTCAATAGTTTGAGAAGTTTTGAGCTGCCATCAGATACAAAATACTTCTTAAGGTGTTTGAATCAGACTGCTAAATAAATAGAATTGATCTGCAAATAATTTAGTGCTGTCTGAATGAAATTAATGAGACAAAAATTCCCACCAACAAAAATATCTGTAAACCTCTATATTAGTATAGACCCAGTGCTTGTCTAGTGATGAGCTTTTCAATGCATGGAGTCTTATGTGTATAAAGGGCTGTGTGAATGGCTGAGATTAAAAATAAAGGGATAAAGATCCTTAAGAAATGAGATGATGCCTTTATCATAGTTTACTTTTGAAACCTAAGCATAATTTTAAAAAGTATTGGTATGATAGTAGATCTAAGAATCCCTTAATTTAAAAGACACACACCTCAAAATGCATCCTAGGTGATTTTAGATGTCCTCTGATATTTATTTTATAATTTTTTTTGCATTACTTTGTTTACCTTTGGGCATGATAGAAAATATGACTTTTGGGGCTAGAGTGATAGCTTAGTGGTTAAAAACATATTATTCTAGAGGACCCAAATTCTATTCTCAGGACCCATGTTAGATGGCTTACAACTGCTTGCAACTGCAGCTTTAGGTAATCTGACACTTTTGGCTTCCCTAGGAACTTCCACACACATGACATACACTCACATAAACATGCACATATACATGGTTGCAAATAAAATATATCTTAAATATAGAATGATAAAAAGGAAAATCTGACTTGCTCTACAATATGGACAAATTATTTTCTTTGCCTCATCCTTACCACAGCATTAATTTTCATTTATTATTTGTGTATTTATTAAATACTATTAAATTCCTAATAATACTATATTTCTAGAAAGTATATACTCCTAATTTAAAATAAAGACGCAAATCCAGGACACACAAAATGAGAAAGTGTTCTTTCAATTATGTTCCCTTCAGCACTACCTATTTCATTCATGAAGCCAGTCAGTATTAATGTCTTGCTTCACGCTTGTGTTCTTCTAGCCTGTTGGCAACACATGTTAAAATATAAAAAAAGCTACATTACTGTATGCACACAAGTTTGTGACGACTACTGTTCATTTAACAACACACAATATTTGGACATTTTCATATTGCAGCACTTAGACAATATCCCTTCAACCCACCACACAATTTTCTAAAGTATGGATGTTTTGTAATTTTTAATATGCTTTTTTTTTTTTGCTATTTTCTTTACACTTTGCTATTTAAAAAACAAACCAGCTTCTATCCTTTGAAAACTTTGTAACTATTCCCTTAGGGAAGAATTCTACAGGAGAAGTGTTGGATCAAAGGCTAGACACAGCTCACAATTTCAAAAGACATTGCCAAATTTTTATATCAATTAATATCCAGCCACAGCTTAGAAGGACGCTAATTTTCTCACATTAATTCTGGTTTTGTCAACATTTTTTAATATTTAACCTATTCACTTCTCTGTCAGAAGCTTCTGTACTGAAATGTCAAGAAGACAAAAAAATTCTATATGATGTTCTTGCCATTAACAGTGCACAGAAGAGCTTTAACTTCTCCAGAAAGCTTCAAATGTCTTCAAAATCCTGTTTGAATTACACTTTGAAACTCTGAATTTTATATAGAATAAAACTCCAAGCATGAGACAACAAATGGCTTGTTCAATATCACACAGATGCTCAGTGCTCAAGGTGGTATTCCAACTCTGGCCATGTACGGAGATTCGATGAAGTCAGATACTTATGTTGAGCCATACGGTGTTCACATAGCTGCTATTGCTTTGAAGACATTTTTCAATTAAAACATAGCCCCATTGTTATAATACTGTAAAACTTTATTTACATAATACCTTCAAAACTTAATTTCCCCTTAAATACTTTCTTAGAATATTTAACAACAAAATGTGGAGAAAAGTAGCTCTGAGAGCTCTGATACATTTTATATGAAAGCCAGTGGATAAGATAGAAATTCTTCAGACTTCTCATTAGAGAGGCTGTTGTATCAAATATTAAGTTTTGAGTCTAAGAGGTACAGGTTCGAGATCTGTTTCTGTTCTTCCTTATCCAGAAGACTTGAAGTGAAAACCTTCCATACCTTAACTGATGCATCCAAAATATCTTCAAGGTTTTCTTGTGTGAATATGAAGTCTTGGCAAAGAGTTGCCCATCAGCACAGATGCCCCCATTGTATTATTAAGCAACTAATTTTATAGGTAATTTTCAGGAATATAGTCCATGGTATTTGAATTCTACATATTCATGAACTCTGTCACTTGTGAATCACAGTAATCATCATTTGTATTTCCTCCTTGAAATGTGACTAAGTTTGGTTATAATCATGACATATTAAATCAAAAAAAAAAAAAAGCCAGGTTAAAGTTTAGTTACGTAGATAAAGAAAAATTCAGACCTGTGAACTTTACCAAAGTCACGTAGGTCCTTGGTACCAAAACAAGACTGTTTTTCTTGTGCTGTTATTTCTATGGAAGTTCCATGACTTTAAAGGTTATTATATATATTCAGATCATTATTAAGTTATCTTACAAATTATGAACAAAGCACAGGACCACTTTCTTGGGTAAATAAATGTTTCTCCTCATTTTAAGACATTAGAACACTACTACTTCAGAAAGTATAAACTTTTCTCTTTTCTGTGCACATGTTTTGTAAGGAAAAAAAAAAAACTGCCTTATGCCCATTCCTTTAGTAAGGTTAAAAAAACAACTTAATTTGCATTCACCATACATATTTTCTCTGTGATATTAGATACTTCTAAAGTCACCTACCAGATATTAACAGCTCTTGTGTGTTCCCAGTGCTCAGGAGAAGGCTGAGGTAGGATGCTAATCACAAGGTGAAAGCCAGCCTTGGCTACAGAATTCCACCAGCCTGAGTGATATAGCACAAAAGTCCTTTCTTAAACAATCAAGTAAACACCTATGAAAGCTAAAAGTAATACAAACCTAATTGAGTGACACTAGACTAAGTCTAAAACATTCCCATCCCATCTGTAAAATGTGTTGCAATGTTTTAATTGCTCATATTATGGTCTTGTCATAATGTGATCCAAGAAGTTTTTTGAAAGGATGGAGAAATGCCCTGATGGAGATAAATAAAACTGGTATCTGTTCTCCCCTCAATGTTGATAATTGGTTTCATATTTAGCACTCTGTCAACTGCATAGCCACCCAGTTGGTTTGCTTGGGAGTTTCCTCACAAATAAGCTGCCCTGACACTTCAATTTGACTGAGACAACGTTAAACCCAAACTAGTTAGATAGTTCCCTACCAGTAATTTGGAAAGAATAATTTCAAAATTGGCTTGAAATTCAGTTACTTGTTACATTGATTTTTTTTCATAGAATTAATGTGAGTGACATAGACAGAGGAATATTATCCTTACATTAGTCCGTGTGAGGAATATAGTTTCGATGGAAAACAATTCCTTCTCAAAGAGTTATTCTTTATGAGTAGAATGCAAAGTGCTTCAAACATTAGTTCTTCTTGTATAGCCATCTATCTCATCACCCACTGTTGGATAATGGATTACCAACAGATAAGATGCAGCTCTTCCATTTCAATGGGTATTCTAGCATCTATTTTTTCATTACAAAATGAGTTTCAAAAGTGTACATTTCCTAAATGTACTATTATTGAAATTTTATTTCCATTCTGATTACAAAAATCTGAACGCTGGCTTTATTTTTTGCTTGAGTATAATACAGTGAGCTATAATGGAAGTTGAAAGTAGACTAACATTTATTTTGGATAGAATGTTTACATATATCTTTGTCAGATATTCTTGGCTAGCAAAAATAAATTCCTTTACCTGAATGAAAGTATAAATACAGCAAATATCTCATCTTGTGTTATAAATTAACTTGGTAATTTGGAAAGTCATACTTTATCATATTGCATATAGAAAAATAAATTAAAAGGTAGCGGAAAGTTAAACATGAAAAAGCTTATTTTTAAATAGCTTTCCCTGACATAAAAGGAAAATAGATTATCAGGAAGGATATGATTGGCCAGATAGCTATCTAAAACATCTATGACCTCTTGATATAAAAACAAAAGTCTAAGCATAAAACTTAGTCTTCATTAAAAACAAAACCAAGGGGCTTGAACTGTGGCTCAGCAGGTAACAGTACCTGCTGCACAAGCCATGTGACCTAAGGTCAATCCTCAGACCTGTGCTGAAAGGAAGGATCTCACTACAGAGGACTATCTTCTGTAGGGTGTGGAGCACACACATTCTCTCCCTTTCCCTCTGCCTCTGTCTTCCCCCTCCCCCTCTCCCTCCCACCTCTCTCTCTGTCTCTCTGTCCTCTTTGTTATCCTCACTTTCTCTCTACAAACAAAATTAAAGATAACTGTAAAAAATTAAAATCAGAACTTACATTGATACAATTTACTCCACTACGAAGGTTTCCCTGGGCTACTCCCACCTCTTTGCTGCCTATGTGTAACTTCTTTGAAATACACACAGCTTGAGTCAAGTTAGAACTAATGTTAAGTAATGTACGAGGGAATTCTTCATTTTGCAAGAGTGCTCCATGTCCATGATGTAGTATTAAGAGATAACGAACTCTCCCAAGCAATGTTTATATCTCCAAACCTAAGCCCCTAGTTGATACCCCTTCTTAGTGCTTTTTCCATGCCAAAGCCCAAAGCATTAAGTATAAAACCACTGTAATCCTTGAGAAGACACTGAGCTTTTGCTTAGGGTCATACATACAGAAGTTGATTTAAATAATCATAAGAATTATATTGCATCTGTCTGAGTTCTACCTTTCAGGAAGTTATAAGCTGACTTTATTCAGCTTAATGATGAAGATTTGACTTTATTGGATTTCTCTCCTTAGTAAATGAATGGTGCATCTTTCTTTAATTGTGATTCTCATCAACCATTTGGCTCAGTAATGGCATGCAAATGAAACCTTTTAAAAATTAATGCTAACATTTATAAAATAATGCATCATACAAAAAGTTAATTTGAAATTCCAAGCTGGGCTTCTTGTGTGCTCCTAAGAAGCAGATTTGTGCATGTGTATGTGTATGTGTATGTGTGTGTATGTGTGTGTGAATTTGTGTGTATGTGTGTGTCATTTTCACAAAGGATCTTTATAGCCTTTTATGGTGAATGTTTTTCAGAGTTTTCAAGATGATCACCACAGAGACAGCTCCTAGAGACAGACAATAGTGTTCAGTATGATTTGTTTGTTCCCCAGTCTGTAAATTTGTCTCATGGCTCTGATTTTTCAAAGGAACACTCATGGATATTTTCTTACCAAAATTCAAGTTCATTAATATCAATATATATTTTATTTTTATAATTGTATGTTCACTTTTGAATTTTAAAAAGAATACACACCACCATTGTTGGTATTTAAACCAATTGTTGATATTTTGTAGCATCCCAGTGAACACAGATTTTTCAGCTTTGTGTGACAATGATTTAAAAAAAGTTGATCAGGGGAATTTAAGAAAATTTGTGACTGTGATGATATGATGAATGTGACCTGAGAACATTGAGTCATTTTAGAAGTCACATTGACGTAGTGCTTCGGTCTTGCCACAGTGGGGGATTCTACGAGGGCTATATACATACTAGGCAAGTGCTCCATCACTGAACTATATTCTCATCCCTGGGGAATTCTAAAAATGTGGCCAGTGAGATATGAATGTCATCTCCATTTATTGGCTTTGTGTTACCACATTCCTCTCGTTTCTTTATCTTTGAAAGATGAAGCAATAGTCCTACTTAAGAGTTGTTATGCTTCTAATAAATAATAAAGTACAAATAGAGTTGTATCTATTCATTGTGAGTACACAATAACTATTCAGGCATTATGATATTAACCATTTCCCTTTTACCAAGAAGACTAGCTATACCACTTAAATGAGTCTCTGATATTTTGACAGTGACTTAGATTTGATATGTTAGTGTAACATTGAGCCAATTTTATTTTTTTCTTTGTATTCTCTATAGAATATAATCTGGAGAGAAACATAAAATTTCTAATTATAACTATTGAAGTTAAGTTACTATTTTAATATTTTATCACAGAATATTTTATATATGTTAAGAAAAAATATTTAAGGAAATCTTTACTGATTTGATTTGTTCATTCACATTGAAAACATAATTTGGCTAAGGTGTGGTTGGTGCATGTCAGTAATCTCAGCACTTGGTATGCTGAGGTAGAAAGGTTCTGAGTTGAGACCAGCATGCACTGCATAGACAGTGTAAGGACACCATCGGCTAGAAGGTAAGACCCTGACACACTTTAAATCAGGCAATCACAACATAATGCGTAAATTATTTTCTTTATATGACAATAAAATACTTAAAACACAGATTTGAAGAAATATTGTAGTGGCTCAGTGCATTTTCACATTAACACTTATATATCACAAGTGTTCAACAATGAAAACAGTTTTAATTTGCAGGACAGTTATTCCCATCTGCACACTGGGTAACTGCAAGTGATTTTTACTATAAGTTGGTGAACCAACTTTGTAAGTTTATAGAAAAATCAAGGCAGTTTTTTATATGCACCTTTAGAAGCTTCAACTTCATCAAGCATTCACTTTTACCATTCTATTTATTTATAATTTGCAATGAAATTCTTTGAAGTGTCAAGAAATCAAAATGGGAAAAAGTCTTATAAATAGTTTATAGTAGAGTCTTTTCAGGTTAACCATGCTTTATTTAGTGGCAAATTTATACTTTATGGAAGTAACTCATATTACTGTCTCTAAAATTACATACCCTCTCACTGTTATTTATTTATTAGAGTTATTATATTCCATTGAGAGATAATTTCTAGTAAGTGAGAGAATCACTAAACTTCTTCTGAAAATATACCTTATCTATATGATATACTGATAACATTGTCATATTTTTTTCTAACACATACTGGGTCAACCTTAGTGTTTCAATAGATGGAGGAAAGTAGATTAGGATGCAGAAGCTAAAACAATAGACATAATCTTTCTTCCATGAAGCTGATATTCTAAAAAATACCCACCAAAATAATAAAAGAAATAAACTAAGTAAAATTTACCAATGACAAGTGAAACTATAGAAATAGAACTGTGTTTTAAATATGGTTACCTAGACACAGAGCATAAAAACTGAAGAACAAGTGAAATAGTGAATGATCTGCACTTCAGGAAAGTAAAAATTTGTCAGATGATTCTAAAGTGGTGCCACTGTCTTGTTGGTATTAAATTAATGGCAACATGAATGTGTAGAGAGCAAAGAAATCTATTATGACCTGGATAACATGGGAATGAGAAAAAACAGTACTAGGTAAGCTAGACATGAAAAACATGGATGAGGTTTTTATTTTATAGGACCTTATTAATCAATCTTAATTACCAACATTTATTATTAGTGGGATGGCCCATCATTGGGAGTTCATAAGCAAGGATATGGTATCAGTTTATTCATAGCATATAAAAAAGTCTCTGGATTCTCTATGTAGCATAGTGTATAAGAAGTCTAGAGTGAGGGCAGAAAAGCTCTGGAAGGCTTGTGCAGTTACCCCGTAGAGAAAAAATGATGAACTGGATGGTTAATGCAGAGAGAGTGTGACCACATAAATCTAAAGTATCTTTGAGGGCAGAATCAACACGATGTGCCCTATTGAGAGTAAAATGTAAGGGACAGCAAAAAAATCAAGAATTACATCTTGGTCAATAGTAGATGATGTAGCTGTTGATTGAGAGGGGAGAGATAATTGGCGAAAAATAAATGAAGAGAGACTTTTGGAAGAGGATGCAATTGTGATTCAGGACTGTACATAAAAAATACCAAAAGCTGAGTAGATTAAGAAATATATGTGTTTTTCTCTTAATTTAGAGGTATGAGAAGTCCAAGGTTAAAGTTACGGCAGTTTCTGTTTCTGGTTTCCATGGAGTCCTTCTCAATAGGTCATTTCATATGTCCTCTTTGATATCTCTTCTCAAAAAGATGAAAATACTATTAGACAAGGATGCTATTCTATGCCTTTACTTCGTATTAATCAATTAGTTTCTAATTCTAAATATAAAGGAATAGGGTTATGAGGTTAGAACTTTAGCTTCTGAATTATTTTGGAGAGGTGGAGAAAAATGATCAGGAAATGTCAGCTAAGAATATAGTCTTCTATACCTTGATTATGGTGGATGAATTTTTTTTTTGATACGTTGTTGAATTTGGTTTGCTAGTATTATATTGAATATTTTTGCATCAATTTTCATGAGGAAGACTGGTCTGTAATTTTCCTTCTTTGTTGCATCTTTGAGTGGCTTGGAGAAGACCCACAGAGACAGCTAACTGGAGCTATTTGGAGTTCACTGGATCAGAAACAACCACTGAGGAACCTGCGGGGAAAGGAATTAAACTTTTCAAAGGTATATGACTGTCAAATGGCATGGACAGTTTGTGTAGCCTCTTGGAGTAGAATCAGACTATGTTCCTGTGCATGAACATCTTGTAGCCCATTCCCTACAGAGGCACACCTAACCCAGCATTAATACTGTGATGAGGGACTTGGACCTACCTCAACTGGATAGGCCAGACTAAACTGACTCACCTTGGGACTTCTTGTTCTCCTTGGGGAATGGGTGGGGGGATGGGGTGGGGAGGCTGAGGGAGGACTGGGAGGAGGGAAAAAGAGGGGGTAGGCATATATGGAAAAAAACCTTTTTAAATAAATAAATATGAGGAGAAAAAGAATATAGAAGAATGGCTATTAGAATGCAAAAAAACAAACAAACAAACAAACAAACAAAAAAACTAGAAATGACAGAAGCCATGGAAGAAAAGCTTAGAAGATGGACTGATTGTACCAAATGACAGAAGCCATGGGAGGAAAGCTTATAAAGATTAACTGTATAAAATACTATTTGAAGGCAATTAAGGACAGGGAGATTATTATTTGCCTTTGAAACTACAAGTCATTAGAACAAAAACCAATTTCCATAAAGTGGTGAAGTGGTGATTATTTGTGGGAAAATAGAGATAGTATCTTCTAGGATAATTCATTTGAAAAGCTTTCCCGTGAGGAAGAAGAAAGAAACTGAATTGCAGTTAAAGAAAAACTAAAAATGTCTATGAGTTCTACCTGAATGAAAACATAGGAATCTATGTTCTGTGAGTCAGACTTAAGCTCAGGTGTTGTCATGGTAGAAGAGCTTATGCATGTTGATTACTTCATATTGAATTATGCATATTGAATTAAATTATTGCTAATCAACAGTCTGCAGTACAAAGTGGGTGGCAATGACTGAAAATTCCATTCTTACAATCTAGTTACATGGAGAACTCGGGGTTGATTGTGCTCTGACTTGTTCATTAAACCATATAACCACACTGAAGACTCAACCCCAACCCACAGTGAAGCACAACTTCGTTCAGACCATCTCAGGTTTGTTTAATGGTAATTTTCAAGCTGACACTCAGATCCTCTAAACTACGTTACATGAATATAGTTACTTCCCACTCTGGGACAATGAAAATTTCCTAAATAAATCAACAATCCATAGAACACTGAGTTATCCTATATTAAAACATGTTTCAAGATAACAAGAATAATTTATCCATGGAAAATTCTATTTTCAAGTTTCATCCTTATTGCAAAATTCCTCCAAAATCTTAGAAACAATCGAAATTACTACACTTATTTATATATTTGTAGGTGGTCCATGCATGGGGTCATATAAAGGTTACAGAGCGATGTGTAGGGGTTGGCTTTCTCTTTCCATCATGTAGGTCCTTGGAATTGAATTCAGGTTCTTATGCTACTGAGTCATCTTGCTGGCTGTTTCTTACTCCTCTAGTGAAAAGCACAATTATAGTTCTGTGGTTCAAAACTGTGGTTTTGGCATCAGATTCCATCCTGTCTCTTTTTCTTCCCCTTTGGGTGGGCCACAAGTGGATGTCATTGTTGGGTAACAAAACACTTTTCTGGGGAAGTGCAACACACACATCTATGCATCACAGATAAGGGATTCCATGTCAAACCAAAGTAGAGATACCACCAAAGTCAACTTTGTGAACCAGTGAGTTTTATTTGGGTTTCTTAAGAGAGTAAAGGTGAGGTAATCCTTTTAGGAACAGAAATGACTCAAAGACATCTAATGTCCAAACCTTACTCCTTCGTGAATGATACATCACAACAGTAGGGAAACTTTAAACATACTGCACAGCCTGCCTGAAGCTCAATAGTTTGGAGAGTATTCTTTCTAAGAGGCTCAGTTGGTCTAAACCTCTTCCAGATGGCTCAGTTGTTTTCTGCTTCTCCCAGGCAGATGGTCTGGTCTCAGAGTTTTCTTTGTAGTTTGGCTTGTCTGAGAGTCTTCTTCGTAGCTTGGTTTTCCTGAGAATTCTTTGCAGCTTAGGCTCTATTTACTCTGTCAGGGAGAGCTGGTGGAACTAGTCAGTTTTAGGGACTTCCTGAAGCTATTTTGAGTTGTTTGCTTCCTGGTTAAGGAGCTTTCTTATAGGCTGGAATGTTCCAAACTTAGAGGAAATTTTCAGCCGACAGTAGGAAGATGGTAAGTCTTAGAACCACTCAGTTTCCTCTGGTTCTTTGGGAAGTCTAATTAAAACTCAACTTGTCTTTCCCATTGGACTTTTTAGTATACTTCTATCATATGTAATAATGATATAGTTGCCCTAATTAGTAAGTCAATCACATTCAAACCAGTCTCGTGTAGTCTCATGACTTCAACGAGTAGTTAGCACAAGAAGTGTGTACTCCACAATGCTAAAGCTTTTTGTGGCTCATAATTAATGTCATCAGATTAAGTTAGCCACACTACAAATTCAGAGTTTTGTTTTGCTAAAAAAAAAAGATACCCCTTCCTACTATTTTCATAAGTGATTTTATTTAAATATATTTTCAAAAGGAAATGTTATAGCACATGTCAAGCCAAGAAACAAAGACCATCATACTTATAAGTGTTGTAAGACAATTAAAATCAAAGTTATTCAATCATGTTGTAGCAGATAACAAGATTGTATGTTTTCTTTTAAAGGTGATAGACATTCAGTATTTAAAAAATAACTAAAGTGACAACATCTAAATAGTGAAATCTTACTGAGTCTATAAAGATTCTGAAATAAGATTCTCAAAAACAAAACAATTAAGGCGTTTCAGCAGCAAAGGGTTTTCTGACTAATGTTGACGTCCTCACACAGTTGCTCTTATTCTCATCATTTTTCCTTCATGTCCAATATCCCAGATTCAACACAGTGATCTGAAGAAATAAAGACAAGGAGGGGAGTAGAGGGGAGAAGGGAGGGTGCTCCATTTTATCTCTAAGAAATTTTGATTTACATCCATTGTACACATACACACACACACACACACACACACACCACACACTCACACCACACACACTCACACACACATACACATACACAAACACACACATACAAACACCACACACACACACACACACACACACACACACACACACACACACACACACACACACACACACACACACACACACTGATCTTCCATAGCATCAGTGAGGAGGTCAGAAGACAACTTGTGATATTTGGATATTTTTTTTTCCGTTGTGAGAGTCCTGGGAATTGAACTCAGGGAAGAGGCTTGGAGGCAGACACCCTTATCTCACTCCCATATAGGAGACATCTTAAGCTGTCTTTCCTCCTTCATGTCTATTTCAGAAGAGAATTTGCAGCAACAAAAATGCAGACTTGTTGCCAACATGCTGGCTCAGTTAGGGCTGAGTTTGACCCCTTTGTAATGGCAGGAGAGAACTGTCTCCACAGATGTTTCCTTCCACCTCTTCACATGCACATTCATGGCCATATTCACACACCATACATGACAGTAAGCAAATAAATAAAGAAGAAAACTAAAATGCATATAGACTGGACAACTACTAAATGAATTAGAAAAAGAGACCAGCCTAAAGTTTATAACTTACACAGAAGACAATTGATTTGTACTCAATGTAGCTACTCAAAGTGTGTTGCCTGGGGCCCAAAGACAAAAGAACTACTCTTTCATGTGTGCAGCCCAATGCCATCCAGTAAAGACAACTTTTTTTTAACTACATACATATCTGTTCCAGTTTTCTTTTCTCTCCAGTCATGAAGAAATGCAGCATGAACTCCTCGACAACATCTCCATATTATACATAAGGAAGAGCTTTACATTCTATTTCCCTTAGGACAACCCACATTGGAAGCAGGTGGTTAAGGGGCACGGCACTGTGAGTCAGTTGAATCTGTTGCTTTGCTTACTTTATCAAACTGGATAGACTCTAGGGTCAGCATTTTACAAAAAGTAGAATTTAGATTAATTAGAGAACCTAATATTCTATGCATGCTTTTCTGACTCTTGGAAGTCCCTACCCTCAAGGGCTTGGGCAAACCAGGAAAAATAGACATTTTACAAGTGTTTTTCTTCTACATACATTATTTTTCTATGTTCATGTATTAATTTTGTTTTGTTTTACAAAAGTGGGTAGACAGTAGCGTTTTTGTTCTCACACATCATACGATTAAAATACAATTTTATAACATGAATTTAGAGAACACAGAGAAATAAATCAAAAGGGAAAAATCACTGAAATTTTCAAATCTTTTTGTCTTGGGTTTTGGAAACAACATTGAGTAAGCCGTAACGATTTCATCTCTCTCTCTCTTTCTCTCTCATCACCTCAGTCCCCATCGTCTGTGAAGTGGAAATGCTTATCTAAAACTATAACACATATGCAACTGTTACGTGTAGAAGGCAGATATGGGAGGGAGGATTTCATGCACACATTAGCAAGTATGAACATGTGCATATATTTGTTTCCTCTCTTGCTATAACAAGGTAGGTTTTACTCTCAGCTAGTGTGCACATCAACCATCTGCATTTCCCCTTTGTAGCTATATGGTGTGAACTGTGCTGCCGTATCATGGTTTATTCATCTGCTCGTGCATATTTCAACGATTTCTCTGACTTGCATATAATCAGTACTCAAGGAGATGCTATTGCGCACATATTTTGATAACATGGATGAGATCAAATTTATAGGATCAATTCCTAAAATTGGGGTTACTCATTGATGGCCCTGTACATTCATAATATTGACAAAGATTATCAAACTTCAAAATCTTTGAAATACTTTTACTCCCCTAGGAACAGTTAATTTCTTCCAACCATATAGTTGAGTAGGGAAATTATCAACTAAAAAATTCATGTGTGTGTGTGTGTGTGTGTGTGTGTGTGTGTGTGTGTGTGCAGGTGCACACATGTAGAGATGTGGAAGTTAGAGGACAAATCTCGAGTGTTTGTTTTTCTCCTGCCATCTTGTGGAATCCAGGGGTACAACTCAGATCATCAGTACTCTGGGCAAGTATCTATACCCACTGGGCCATCTTATCAACCCTACACATTACTTTTTTATGTACATTAAGTGTCTTTTGAAATTTTGTTTCTGTTAACTCTGTCAGTCATGCTGAATTCCTGACCATGTTCTCTGATTTTCTGATACTAGATATGCCCCCTTTGTAGTTGACAGTGCAGTGGAGGAATGCTAGCGTTGCCTTTGGAGTATTAAAAGACTCAGCTAATGCCCTGGTAGTGCAGTAGGGAAAGGAGCTGTTTGTGGGCACACAGAGCTCATTTCCTGTTCCAGATCAGCAATTGGCTGTCTTGCCTGCTCTGTGTCTCAGCCCTTGTTCATGATCAAGAAGATATAACAGTCATCACCTGCTTTCCCATGATATTAAATCAGAACACACAGAAAGAATTTAGGTACTTTCTCTACTCTCAAACGGTAGTGATTGACATTTTTCTTTTACTGCAAACATAATTATTTTAACATCCTGATTCCCAGTTACCTTGCTAGTAATCTGTTGTGCCTTTGCGTCTAACTACTAGAATAATTCAGTTTTTCAGTTTCCTACATCTGATAAAATAATCTGGTAGTTAACACTCATGCCATTGAAATATAATAATGCATTTTAGGCTACCAGGAAAGCGTGTGTCTTGATTGAGGGACTGTGATCACATAGGACTTAGGATAGAGTGCCCATTTATACATATAGCTAAATTGGGAATGTACAGGTACCATAAACATGTCCAGGGCTAATGATAAGAGTTAGTTAGCAAAGTGATGATTTTGTAAACATAAGGACTTCAGTTCAGTTTCCAGAATCCATGTAAAAAGACAAAGTGATTATATGTTTTTGTAATCTCAGCACAGAGGAGGTAGAGACATTGGATTTCATTGTCAAACCAGCCTAACATACTTGGGGAATTCTAGGTGTGTGGGAGACATTGTCTCAAAAACCAAAGTGGGTAGTGTAGTGGGTAGCAGTTTATCTGTTGTATATGAGGTTGACCTCTGGGCCTCTACACTTCAGGATACAAACATGCATACCCACCTAAGCACATACATACACCTATTTACCTGTGCAAATATACATGGACATAAAATTAGATTTGCTTTCTTTCTGAATAGTTAACTTCTTCAATATCTTAATTGAATATATTTCCCATACTTTTTAAAAGCATCTTTTGTAAAATATCAAACTATTGTGTTCAGTAAGGTCTATTTTGAGGTTATATGTTGGGTTCCATTGATCTGCTAATTCTTATACCAGGTACATGTTTTAATTAATTCTTATTGTTATATTGTTTTTGAAGGCAATCCTCTGTTTCTATCAATTTTCAAAATTTCTTTAGTTATTATTTTGGACTTGAATTCAATATGAAGTATAGAAGAATTTTCTAATGGCTGCTTTCAGTTACAATCATTCTGAATCATCAAATGTGCAAATTACTTATGAAACTTTACATTCTTCTCAACGCTGTTAATTTTTTATAATATTTCCCATGAATATTTTTAATTAAATAGTTCCTCACTTTGAATTTATTAAGATTAATTTGCGGTTTTGAAATGATTAAATTTTGTAAATGTTTCATAGATATAAATAAATAATTATTTTTTAAGGAACGAAATTTGGGAATATTTACATTGTTATGACCATGTCAATTATATCATTCAAATTCTTTATAATACTATTATTAAATCTTGTAGTATCAAAAAATGTAAACATTTAAGAATCATATGGCATAAAATGACTTCAGCTTTTCCAGGTCTTAGCTGAACATTACAGTCCCAAAATCTGCTTTGTTTCATGTATGTCTTTATTATGTCTGATATTCCCGAACTACTTTAAGAAAATTCTAGCTAGCTGATTTATCATATACTATGCATAATGATATTATCATATACTTCTAAATAGAAACAGCCTTTGAAAATACATCTACATTTTATTAATGTTGTGCTCAAATAAAACTAATAGTAACTAATATCAAATAGCTACTTGTCAGCATTCAATATGCTGGTTGTCTTAGGTTTTTCTTATTTGTTCTTAACAGTGTGTTAACAGGAGTATCCACATGAAGTCCAAACATGGCAATGGGATTTTGTAATCTCAGTATTTCTCTGACTTGTAGAATCTTCTCCTCTCCCCTTGTGTCTCAACCAGTTTGTAGAAGAAATCAGATAGCTGGTTTGCTAGTGCCCCGGGCTGTATGGTACTAGTTGAATCACTATGGTCTGGTTTACAATGCTCTTCTGTTCTGTGTATTTGCCACAAATTGATAGTTACATATAAATGCACGATCCAATTCAGATTCGATTTCTCTTACGCAAACTGCTTGGGAGGTGATAGGGTGTCATTCCTTCAGAAGGTACATCATGCCACATCTGTGGTCACTCTTGTGGTGTTAGCACTTAGGAATCTTTGTCCAGCTCCATCATTGTGCTATGAGTTGCAAAGCAGTGGTTTTTAAAATTATTTATCTGTAATAAGTAGAAGAACTTTCACTCTATTTCAAATCTCAAAGGTTGCCCCTGAAGTAGGCAAAGGTATCATATATAATTAGCCTTGATATTTTTCTTACACAGTAGTTCTGAATCTGATGGCTAAAGTCTTGTGGTAATTTCTTTAAAATGAGGAGAAGCAAAAACGTGGCATTCATCTCAGTATTTCCCTGTTTTCCTCTATAGCAGATATCTTACTAATCAATCACAGCAGTCTTTTCTATAGAATTTATACACAACTATCAGTTCATTCTTTTCTAGTTCTTTTTCAACTGATGAGCAACAATAGCCGACAAGAAATTAATTTACAGTCCTTATCATATCATCAGGCTTATTAGAGTATAAATTTGGTGAGCCATGGAGTTGATCCTTTTGTCTTGTCCTAGAACATAGTAGACACTCAATGAGTATTTGTTAATAAATAGAAAAATAATAAATTTAGACAGATTTTTTTTCAAAACAGATATAAATGGTCTTCACATTCACAATATCATTTTAATAAATTTTTTGTGGGCACTTTTATTGATCATTTTCTTATTTGAAATTATTAAGGAAATTTGCTTTTTATGCTGTTTAGATAACAAAGATTTGTGGGAGATTGTGTTGTTTCATTGTAAATAATTATCCCAACCACTGGTTTAATAAAAAGCACTGATTGGCCAAAGGCAGGCAGGAAGTGTGGGTGGGGCTACCAGACTAGGAGAACTCTGGGAACAGGAAGAAACAGAGCAGAATACCAGAAAGAAGCCGGAAGATGCAGAGGACAACTACGCTGCTCTAAGAAAAGGTACCGAGCCGCATGACTGAAAAGGTTAGATGAAGGGTAGAGAGCTAGCAAGTGATATGCCTGGGCCTTAAGCCAATCAGCCTAAAACTATTGAAAGCATCTGTGTGTCTCTGCGGGTCTGCGGGTCTGTGTCTCTGCGGGTCTGCAGGTCTGTGGGTCTGTGGGTCTATGGGCCTAAACCTTGAGCCTAGGCCTGAAAGTCAGGACCAGAAACCTCCTACTACAAAGATTCTTTGGACAAAATTTTAGTTGAATTCTTGAGAACAGTAACACAGCATCCATGGAACAATACACAGAAAATATTTATGTTTTCAAACAATTTCACCATCATCAGTGTAGTTAGCATCATTTAGTTCCATAGGTCTTGAATTTACAATTGACTTAGGATCAAATTTGAAAGTAGGTATAAATTTATGTGAATAAATTCAACTGGATGTTAAAGCTTATACCTTATTTTCTAAAATCAACAATTTTCCTGACTCATATGTGAATGCTCCTTGGAGAAATATGCTTTCATGCTGTTTTTAGCAATGAGCAGAAGGTATAATTTTATTTTATTCCGTTTAAATATTTTATTTATTACTCCACTCACCTTTCTTTTTACTGAAGCTTTTGTATCAATATAGATCAGAGCAAACCAGCAATTACAACAACTTGATCTGAATTAATTGAAAATTATAGCTTGATTTACAATTTGTTAAAATGGACATAAGAAACAGAAGAAAAAAGAACAATTACCTTTAGAAATCAGCTAAGAGTTGAGTTTATGAGAAGGAGCCGATTTTCTTTGCAAGAAGGCTTGTTACACTTGGCCACTTCCTCCATATCCTCAGGTTTTAATTTTACAGATTTCTTGATTTCCTTCCACAGTAGTATTTGAAAACTAATGATACCTTAAATTCCATTTAAGAATTCTCTTTTACAGTCATGTAGTTTCTTGTTTACAACATCAAAAACGTGTGTGTGTGTGTGTGTGTGTGTGTGTGTGTGCACTCATCTTAATCTATGACTTCAGTGTTTCTCTTTCATTATTTAGAACACACACACATACATACACGCACACACACATGCACACATACATACATACACACACACACACACACACACACACACACACACACACACACACACACACATATGCACGCACAGATGCGCGCGCACACAAAAGGGTGAGGGGTTGGGTATGAAAAGCTGAAATAAAAAGCAAAACTCAGAGAGGCAGTGATCTTTACCATGTGACTAATAAAACAAGGGTGTACCTGCACAGTTTCAAATCAAATGCATTTTCTAACATATCACATTAACCTGAAATCATATAATTTGTTTATTATAAGAGTAAAAACTATGGGTCCACTCAGAATAAAATAGTCTTTTGTGGGTAATGACAAATGAATACCTAAAAATTGAGGTACCTCACTAAGTGTCTCTCCTACATAGGGTCTTGTTTTTAACTATGAGTAATTGTGTAGTTTTGCTGGTTCCTTGTTATTGCAGACTTTGCAGCTCAGTCCAAAGAATTCTTCATGTACAGATGCACCGACTTTTCAGTTGAGATAATTTCATCTCCTAAAGTGAAAACAGCTCCCTAATAACTTAGTAACTATTTGACAAGGCATGCATAGTAATCATTAGATTATTTATGCCTCCTATAACTGAATTTAATCCAAAAATCTCTACAATGCTGTCTTCTTAGTAATTAATCTATAAAACCATGCAACTGTGAGTGCTTAGAATATCTAAGAAGGTGTGTCTTTATTTTGCATTACTTGGCCATAGCAAGATTATTTTAGTATGAATGAATTTCTGTAGCACACACAGTTTGTCTAATATCCAGAAATGTGGAATTCTAAAGACGATCCCTGAATTTCTCCAGAATCTCTCTTGGCTATGAAGTGTCTGAAGGCTTTGAAGACTGGTTTTCATTACAAGATGGAAAACACCTTTATAAATATATTTAAGAACTGTTACAACCTTCAATTTGAAATGGATCCTCAAGAGGCGAAGCCTAGGGAGCCAGAGAATGCCTTCTTTTGACATGAATAGCCTGCCTGTCCGTGGCAAGGTATGGTGTCTGTGGTTTTTCAAAATCAAACCGATTCACGTTCTTCCTGAGAAAAGGGTAAAGACCCCTAGGACACAGCCCTCAGGCCTAGAGAGCTTTCAAAACTGTGAATGAAGACATAGTTATCACCTTTTTCTGTGAATGTTCAAATGATTGAGAATGATAGCAGCTTTGGGTGTGTGTATGCCAGAGACTGTATCAAAACCGAGATTAGCTAATCCTAACGGAAACTTAAGGGACCTGGGCATTTTGCTTAACTGAAAATCAATCCTTTGTGTGATTCAGTTAAAATCATCAATAAAAATCTTATTTCAAAAGTCCTAAGCAGAATGCCTTCCCACAGAGCCCATCCCATAGACAGGAGCCTGCTAACTGCCCTCTGAACCATTCACTGCCTGTTTTAATAAGTATTCAGAAATTATACTCAGACTTCAAAAGCAATTGTAAGGAACTGTTAGCAGGTTTATTAATGTTTTATGTTTTATTAAAAGTTTGGGTGTACATTTCACAATGAGCAACATCAAAAATCAGACTTTCTGCCTGTAATTTTGCTTCCTCCTGTCTTCTGCCTTTGGGATTCGCTCTTTTCCTTTCATCAGCTGCCATTTTCAGCAGCATGCAGTAATTTCATGGCTCATTGCTAGCGCTGAAAACCTTTGAAACCACAAATGCTAACCTACCTGGCCTGCAGCCATTTAGGGAGAGATTAATTTAGCAAACAGAAGCAAAACACTTTCTACTTCTAGCCTGTGCATAATTTCACTTCTATCTATATTTATTTTACAGTGAGCAGCGTAATGACAATTTCAGTAATTGCAACTCTATAAAAATTTGCCTACCTAGCTTATCTCGCTATCGCAAGACTGTGAGTCAGTCAGATTAGAGAAAGTACAGCCTGTGAAACAGCACTGCTTGCATTCCAAAATTATGGGTCTTCTAGAAAAACCCAGGCGATGGTTTGCACTTGTTTGTGTTCGTATCTACTGGGCGATGGTTTCTTCCTGATGTTTGCACTGGGAAGGCTATGGACCTCTTTAATTCATGGTGATTTATGGGGCCTCTCCTTACAAACAGACCAATGCATTTGGAAGAGTGAGAGCCCAGCCCACTTCTGCAGACTCTGTTACAAATGGCTGTTATGTTGCTGTCCAGCAATTTGAACAGAAGAGAAAGTCCATCTGGGGCAAATTTAAACTATTGTGCCTGGAAGGAAATCAAGGACTAAATTAGCTCACAAACTGTTAGCTAAAATAAAAGTTTTATTGTTTCTTGTTCAACTTAAAAGTCCCACCATTGAAATTAGCACTAATTATAGCTACTGTATATTATATGTATAGTTTTTCTCTAGAGATCTTTTATTCATTCTTGTAGTTGTCTCTCTCTCTCTCACACACACACACACACACTAGTACACATTAGTAGATTGTGAATCCAGATATAAATAATGCCTCAAGCAAAATAATATTTAAGAATTAAGACAAAAATAATGAAAGTTTAAGTCAACCAATATATCAGAAAGAGTTTTGTGATTTATCCAGTAAATGGAAGCATGCAGGATTAAATACAAGTGCTGGCTAGAGAAGACTTCACTGTAAGGCTTCTGACAATGGATGCCAAGGCTAGTACAAGAATGTTACATTGCTAGCATTCCTTTCTTAGATCAGCAATGAGAGGGGGAGGCTCTTTTGATAAGTGATTATAGTATTTGCTGTACAAAAAGACAATTCAGAGATGATAATCTAGAGTCGAGGAGTGAATCCTTTTGGCTCGGTTTTCCCTCAAAGAGTCAGGGATGGAATGGTCACTGAAAGACCTTCTGATCCTGCATGGTTTCTTCAGCACTATAAAAGAACCTTCCTCACCATTTTAGTTTGCAAAGACACTGTTTCTGGCAATGCATTATAAAAAGGTAAAATGTAGACCAGCCAATCACTATGCAGTGTTTGGGTGCTCAGGCTTTCTATTTACACATTCCTCTTTCCCATGTAATAGCAGTTGGATGTAAGCCTCTGCTTCTTCACTCAGATATGCATAATCTGTATGCTATAAAAGAAATTCTATGATATTAAACTTGTTTATGCTCTTTTATATTAGCTAATTCATTTAAGCATACAGATATACAGACGGCAGAAGGATGACTGGCCAACCCCCACAGATGTACACTTCCAATCTGGCATCACATGGCACTCATAAAATATGTCAACACAGCCTGGAAAATTTCCATGGTTCACATTATACAATTGGTTTTCACAGAATACTGGCAAAATATTTCATATTGAAATTCATCACAGTAAAAGAGTAAAATAGGAATTCTCCCTCTGTTTTGAGGGCATTTGCAAAAGTACTTGATCAATATCCTAGCCATGTAATAAGAGCTTAATCAACACAAATTGAACAAGAAAAGCTAAATCATGTGCCTGCATATCATATAACAAATAGCAATTCATTTCTTTGAACAATTGATGGTAATTATGCTGTCTTAATGACCGTTTTGAAAACACAGCACATCTTTGCAGTAATACCCAAAGGATCATAGTACCACATGACACAATCAAAGTAGCAGCAGAAATACATTCATAGCCACCCATCGTTGTTCTGTAGGAATGTCTTTCCTTACCAGATCATAAAGTATTTTACCTAAACTATTAAATGAAAGGTATTTACTAGCATTATGTGACTAGTGATGATATAAACGGCCACAAAGGCAGGAATAACCACTTATTTGGGGAGAGAGATTAGCGAGTTTATGATTTTTCCTTTCTAGTGGGCAGTTTGTTTCTTTATTTCTAGCAACTGCTTTCTTCTGAGTCCTGACCTAAGACTCCATAGGCTTCACCTTCAGAAAAACCACATGCTTGATCCTTTTGGGCCTCCAGGTCCTAGGATGTCCCAACTTAAAGCATTTTTCTCCTTTTATCCCCAACCCTTTGAACTATAGAAGTCCAAGGATCAGCTTTATTTATCGTGGGGTCTTATGACAGAAAAAGAAAACAAAAGAGGAAGCATGAAGGAGCCAGAAGATTCTGGTCCTTGGAGTGAGATAGAGCTCCCACCTTCATGCTGGCTCTGCTTTCAACTGGACAATTATAAGCAAATATCTTTCTTTCCTTCTAGGATCTGAATATTTATACGCCGTTAAAATTTGTATTCTGAAATCCTAACCTTCAATATGAAGGCCTTAAGCAGCAGAGCTTGGAAAAGTGAGTCCTGTGAGTAAAGCCTTTATGGTGAAATTAGTAATTCCATCAAAGAAGAACAAGGGGTTCTTCCCACATGCGAAGTTACAGCAAACAAAGGCTGTCTGTGGGGCAGAAGGTTCTCCATAGGCACCGAATCTGCCTGCACCTTCATCTCCCAATTTTCTACACTTTAGAAGACACTAAAAATCATTTTTGTTACTCATAAGCCTTCCAGTTTGTGCTATTTTACTATAGTTACCTGAAAGTTCCCTAAACAATTCTCTGCTCTGTGCAAGACAAAAAAATAGTACAAATGATAAATGCCTTTGACAGTTATTGGTAAATACCCTGTTTTAAAAACTGAGACACAGGGATGGCAAGATGTAAAGTGAATTCTTCTGCCCTGGTGCTGTGTATTCTGATGAAACACTCTGCTCCACCCTGCATCACTAGTGAGACATTGCTCTTTGGTGGCTTTAAAGAGCTGTCACTTTATGATCATTCTCTGCCTCGGCATTTGGTACTTTGTTTACTTAATCTTGTTGCTTCTGAAAAATTAAAGCCCCACATGGGATGTGGCTGAGTGTTTCCATCATGCTAATATATCTCACACAAAGTCTGAGTACCATAAAGGCAGGCAAAGAAATGATTCTCCATGATACTGGTCACCCAGGAGTTGTCTAGTTACACAGGAAAAGGTACCTTTGTGAACTATAAAATATATGAGTTAAGGTAGAAAAATATATAATTATTGAGTACTACAGCTTTAACTCACTCTCATATTTTAATGTTCCACATTTTTATGTAAAAGACAGTCAGGATGTCCTCTTTGTCCTTTCCTAGCTTGACAAATTCAAGAGATAGACTACAGAGAAGTCTCAGTGACCAACAGCAGTAGCTGCTTTTCCAGAGGATCTAGGATTAATTCCAGCATCCATCTGGCAGTTCAGACCATCTGAAACCACATTTCCTATCCACACAGTCACCAGGCAAACACACACACACACACACACACACACACACACACACACACACACACACACACACGGTGAACAGACATATATTCAGGCAAAAATCTATATATAGTTAAAAAAATTAAATTGCTGCTAAAATATGAAAAACAAAATCCCAAAATATAACCTGTAGATCGTCAAAAAAGCTCAGAGTCAGAGTCAGACAAGGGACACCTCCCTTCAAAATATCTGTGGGGGGAATCCCAAGAGAGCAGGCTGTCACCATTGCTCTTGGCTTTTCAACAGAACTTGATAAACCCCTTTGCTGAAGACACCAGACACTGGGTCACAAGGAGAAATCAAGTTGATATGACCTGCAAGTTTCCCCTACTGGTTTACCTTCATAGTACTGGAGGTTCGACATTCTCATAATGTGTTAATACAGACTATTTGCTCAATGTAATTTTTTAATTGCAATCTTTAGTTATTTTTTTTATGTTACTGAACAGAAGACTTTGTCAGAGGCAAAGTACACAGACAGTTAATTGGTGTCTAAACAAAATTCCAGTCTTTATATTAAGGCACAAGAGAAACACAACAAGGAAACTGCTGGCCTTCTTTCCTGCTACACCAAGACATTGACTAGTGTGCTTAATAATGCTTTTTTGGATTTGACTGGCTCATGTTTCACTGACACTTGTTTCTATTTTCAAATGAGATACTACCTTAATCAAGTAAATATTTAGTACAGACCCAGAAGATTTCCTCTAAAACATTGTTAATATATGTTTCTTTGCTATTTTATAATAAGTCATTTGGATGGCCCTGCAATTAATCAGCACTTAATGAACTGAATGGTCTCCACTATTTTAAAATACAAATTGACTGTGTATGCAAACCACATATGTGCATGCATGCATGTGTGTGTATATTTAGATGTTGTAAAAATTCATATGCAAAGTATAGACAGAAAAACAGAGTTGATATGCTGTTTAACTCCTATCTGATTATTTACTAATAGTGTGGCAATCAGGGAAAACCAGCCATTCTCTAAAAATAAACAAATAAAAATAAAAAAGCTAGTTTCTGCCTGGAGAATATTGTCAAGACCAAGTTATAAACTTCTGAAAAACAAGAATTATAATGGAATCACTGCTACCACCTTAAGTGTGATGGTGTGAATGGTACTGCTATTATTTACTATGGTAACATAATAAAAGACAGCACTGTTTGGACCATTATCCTTGGTGCTCTTTTTTCCCGTATAAATCATTATATTTATTATCTGTCTTCTTGTATGGGGGGTTATGAGAAAGGCCATATGAAAGCTGGAGCAACCTACTTTTCTAAAAAAATTGGACCCATTTCTAATTCTCTTCCTCTATCAAATACAAGAGAACAGAGACTTTTTTTGTGAAAAATTGTTTCATGTAAGATTAAAGTGCAGATTATTGGTGAGAAAATGATATTCACTTCTAGACACCTTGTAGATGTTTGGGAGATATTGCCAGCTTCTCTCTGATATTTTTACCTTTCTTTCTCAGTGGATTTGCTTGCTTGCAGGTTTTGAGCAAGGGGAGCTGGTGCTTTTGTTCTGTGCTAGACACTTGGGTTGTTATTTATTGATTGATAAGTAAAGCTACATTATTTGTTAGTAGTTTTTTTGAGTGAATTTTATTTAAACATAAAAAATAAGTGTTTATTTATTTCTTTTTCAGAAATCCTACAGAATGTTCATCTTTTATTTTGTGTGGATGGTTATGCAGACTATTAGCATTTTACAAATGTCGAATCCCATTCTGTTGATACAATTGCAGGTTCAGAGATTATTCAGGTTCACTAACAATATGATTGGGAATTACTTTTTGAGTTTATCATTATCTCCATTAAGACATAGACCATAGACATGAATGAAAGTATGGCTTTCTACAGAATGACAGCATCTTTATTTCCAACTCTCTGAAGAGCAGTACAGAGCCTGAAGTATCTGGATATAAGGTTTAGAATGCTAAGGTATGTGAGTGATTGAAGGCTAGTAATAAAGAATGGAAGTATCACAGGTGACAGCTCAAGTATTCCCTTCTCATTTCTAGGAAAGACAAAAGTGAATATAAAGTATAGTTTCTTTTCTTTTTTTTCCCTAGATGGAAAATGAACCTTTCTGCAAACTGTTTCAAATCAAATGAGGCTCATAGATAGGAATGGGGAGATAACTTATATGAAAAGGGCCATTACTATTCACAAAAACAAATATCCATAACAAAAACAGTGTAGTAGGGACCCCAGAGAAATAAATTTGGAGGAACGTTTTCTTATTAACCAAAGTGGGGCATCTCTCACAGAAATTTTGCATTCTCTCAATTGTGGTTAAGTGTAATATGAGGTTTCTAACTTGGCCTAGTTCCAAGGTCTGGACCTTCCTGCTGCTGTTTAGCGCCCCTCCCCCTCCCCCAGAACGCTCAGATGCTTGTATTAATTGCATGCTGGTTGGCCTAAGGCTCAGGCATATTGCTAGCTAGCTTTTGCATCTTAACTCAAACCATTTTCACTAATCTGTCTGCCAGGTGGTCTATGGCGTACTTATTATTTCTTTACTTCTTGCTTCTCAGGCTGCTGGATCACATCTCCCTTGACTCTACCCTCTTTCCTCCATCTATGCTCCAATTTCCCCGCCTACTTCTAATTGCCATAGGCGAAGACCTTTCCTTTATTAAAGAATGATATTCACAACATACAGAAAGACACTCCACATCAGTTAAGTCATGAATACTGGCTAAGAATAAATATTTCCTGAAGCTTTGTTTATGAAATATATTCTTAGGGATAGACACAATGAGTAAATGGATAATATTTAAATAAAAACAGAACCAATTTCAAATTCTGGATTTCTTTCTGTTAATTTTATTGCATGTATTAGGGTTCAGAGTAACTGTACTCCATATGATAATAATGAGGTATTGTTATCTAGCAAAGTTGTTTTGAAGTGTTGGCACTTTATTTCCAAAAGATGCATTTTGGCATATCAGTAAAAACATGTCCACTGGGTTCAACAACAATTGGTTTTAAAAGTATAGGCGTGACCCCTGAATGGGTTTCTTATTGTCCACTCTACTCTGAGGGTTCATGACTAGAACTCATACATAAGAGGTTATGAATGGGACCATGAACAGTTGATTATGATCTGACAACCATGATCCAAAAGAATTAGGTGATGTTACAAATCCATTTTTGAGTTATGAAAGTACTATCATAAGCACCATTTTTATTTTTTGCTTGAAGATTGACATGGATTCTGTTTTAATATAAGTACTGGCTCAATGTATAGCACTTACACCTACATGGTCTTCAAACAATGTCAGCACTTAAACTTTACAAAATTCATGAAAAATGAATCCCTAAAGTTACAATGCTAGACTGACTCTCTTCTTCCCATACTCACTCCAAAGCTATGTCTTTTGCCATCTCTCCCAGCTCTGATCTCAAAAGTTTACCTGCATAGAGTCTTCTCCTTTTCTGGTCTCATTTATTTTCATATTACTTCTTTAGTAAGCCTTTGACTCCATACACATCAACCCTCCAAACCCTGGATTATATGGTTCCTCTAAGTGTGTCTCCAGATCACAGTGCTTATTAGCATCAGTATTTAGCATTGAAATTAATTTTGCTTTTGTTCCTCTCAGTGGAACTGAAAGATTACAATGAATTTAATGTGTCGTTCACCATTATAATCTCAATCTCTGCTGAGTGTTCATGATATTAATCTGCCACTCTGACTTCTGGGATAAATCTTATGACACACTGAACCCATAATAAACATGCTAAACATTTGCAACATAGAATATTGAATTGAAACATAATAATAAAACCATGAGCAGTTCCTAGGTATCATGATCAGTGGAACAGTGATTCTTCAAAGGTATCATTTTATACTCATATTTCAATTATGGAAACTAAATTTCAGTACGTTAGGAAAATGTTCTAGATTACATATCTAGCAAACAAAATTAGTACCTATATTAAGATCTTCCATCCCTTGCCCCTACTACCTACAGCTGATGAGGAAGCTGACCTTTCCTTTTATCAGCTACAACTCTCGGGAAAACAGACCCTGCATCTCATCTGGGAAGGACAGTGGAGCTGACCCTATTACGGGGACACAGGTAAGCAGACCCAGAAACACGAGTGTGGAAGAGTCAGGTCTGCCCCTCATCTGCTTTATGGCCTTATGGCTGGCATGGGGGGGGGATATACCCTCCCCTCTATACTCCTCAATTTCTGAGGCAGCTTGGAAAGTAGACACTGAGGTCATAAAAGTAAGCAATACTCAGGAGAGTAGGCCTGCATAATACCTGGGGGAATACAATAGAGCCAACCCTGTTGGTGGAAGTATGGGTAAGCCACCCTCAAAGCTGTGAGCATGGTAGGCAGAGGTATAGGCGGGGAAGAGAGGCTTCCCTTAACCCCTACCCCTCATGACTACCACAGATGAGGGAGATTTTGTATGAGGTTTCTGGCCCAGAATATATATATTTTAACACACTTTAAACCATTTAGAGTTTTTTAAATTTGTCTTTACTCTATATGACTTATTTCTTATCTAATTCTGTTTCGGACCATACTTTTGCTTGGCTAGGGCAGCGTGGCTAGGGCAGCTCCCTCTATTTCTTTCTGTTTCTGACCATACCTTTAATCTGTCAAGGTGTGGCTAAGGATTCACTAGGGTGGCTGACTGGCTTCATAGAATTTAGCATTTTAGTCCGGGTAGAACCCACAAATACCATTCTGGGGAATTTTAGGGTCCACATCATCACCAAGTAGAGCACTGCCATCTGCTACTCATTAACTCCATTTACATATTTGGCAGCAGGGCCTCTTAAAAGAATTACAAGTATTTTGCCTTTAAGGCTGATTCAGGAAGCTTTTCTTAAAAAAGCTGCTTCTAGCTAGCCTCCAGCAAACAGGGCTGACCCAAGAAAACACTGCTGAAACTAAGAAGCCATCTTTGACTCTGTTTTCTTTTTTGTCCTTATTAACAGAAACCTTAAATCCACCATATACAGCTCTCTGCTTACATTGAGGCTTAGGAACTTGATGTGGGAATGCCTTTCTGTATGCTGTGAATACCAATCTTTAAATAAAGGAGCTGTTTTGGGCCACGACAGGCACCATAGAAGAAGTAGGAGGAGAAATCAGAATAGGTAGGAAAAGCAGGGAGGAGTCAGAGGAAGAATGAGCTAGCCGCCCAAACAAAAAACATGTAAGGAACACAGGTGAGCCACGGGCCACGTGGCAGACAGATTAATAGAAATGGGTTGATTTAAGATGTAAGAGCTAGCAAGCAATGTGCCTGAGCCATGGGCCAAACAGCATGAAGTTAAGATAAGCGTCTGAGTCATGTCTGGGGGTCTGAACAGCCGGCGGCTGCGCAGTTAAGGGGTCTGGGGCTGCAGGTCTGTGGGTCTCAGACCTCTGGCCGCCTGGGACCTAGAAACCGCACTACAACAGGAACTGACCTTGTTCAGCTTAAGTTGCATGTAGCAAACACACCATTTTGTGATTTAATCTAATATACCACTCAGTCTCTTTACCATGGTCCACTTAAGAGATATAACTCAGAAGCTGCTTTTAGCTCCTTATTTTATTTTATTTTATTTTATTTTATTTTATTTTATTTTATTTTATTTTATTTTATTTTATTTTATTTTTTTTGCTCTAGACTGTGTTTAAGCTTTCTCCAGCTTTATGTGGGTGTATATCACTTACGTTGGGCTGCCACTTATTGGATGAGGTTCTGGCCTGGAATTTCCGGTCTTGCTTGATGGCCTGGACATTCTGGACTAGCCTCATGGCTGGGACTTTCTGGCTTACAGTCCCATAGTCCCACTGAAACACACAGATACTGATATTAATTGTACACTGATTGATCTGGGGCCCAGGTATATAACTTGTTAGCTCTTGCTCTTAATCTAACCCATGATTCTTATCCTGTTCAGCCATGCGACTGGGTACCTTTTCTCAGAGCAGCATAGGTGTCCTCTGCATCTTCTGGCTTCTCTGGTGTCTCTGTAGCATTTCTGCTCTGTTCTTCCTGTTCCCAGAGTTTTCCCAGTCTGAGAACTCCGCCCGCACTTCCTATCTGCCTTCAGCCAATCAGCAGTTTTATTAAACTAGTAGGTGGGACAATTATTTACATTGTAACATCCCCTAAGGGGAGCTGACCCTCCCTCTTAACAGCTGCAGAACTCAGGAGAGTCCCCCTGTACCTCACCTGGGCCACACAGTAGAGATGACCCTGAAGGTAGACATGGAAAATATGAAAGCAGGAGAACTGACTCTTCTCATTGCTCATCACTGTAAGGGGTGAATATGAACCCCTTACTCTTGAATATGCAAGAGAAACGCTGAAGAGCTCTCTCTGTGAATAAAGACAGGGGAAACCTGGCAGTCTGCCAAACCCTCAAATTACTGAGGCCCCAAACTAGGGTGTGTTATGAGTTGGCCTACCCAAATCAGGATCTTCCCCATCTATGATCTGCTGGAGTACCTGAAGGGGCCAGTTCTGTAGACCTAAAGACTCAGGATCTCCTCAACATAGAACAACAAGCAGGTATTCAAGAGAAGTCCCAGGGAGGGTCCAGCATCAATAGTATGGGAGAAACCAGAGGCCTTGAACCAGATCAATCACTCTTTGCAACAAACACTTGCATATAAAGATATATGAATAAAAAAGTTTATTGAAAGACCCACTATATCATACTACAGCTTCTATGATGAATTTTTTTTCTTTTTGTTAAATTTTATTTTATTATTTTATTTTATTTTGGAGAGGGAGGTTGCAAGGGAAGAGGGTAGATACAAAGGGATGGGAAATAGATGGGATTGAGATGCATATTGTGAAAGACACAAAAAATAAATGAAAAGAGTTAAAAGCATGATCTTCCATAGGCCTTGGTGATGGCCCTGATGATAAATTGCTTGCCATGCAAGCATGAGGAACTAATTAATCTCTGAACCCAGCTTCCACCTAAAAATACACATGTTTTGGTATGCATCTTTAAATATTGAACTCAGAAGGCAGGGACAGGAAGATCCACGGAGCTTATTGGCCAGCCAGGCCAGTCAGTTGATGACTCTAGGTTCAATAGAAACTCTGCCTCAAAAAATAATGTATAGAGAAATGCACCTGACAGCATCTGACCTCACACACATGTGCACATGCATGCAGATTCACATGAATACTCATATTCTTTCCACCTCTACTTACAAAAATTTATCAGGTCTCCAAATGTGTAGTCTTAACACTGGACTGTCATCACTTTGAGAAACATTTTAAATGAGACTCTCTGAATTTAAATGCCTGGAAATATACAGAACAGGAATCCCAAGGTTTATGGCATCATGCTTGGCTAAAAGTAGGTAAGTTTCCAACAGTTCTACTGGACATTGATGTATAAAGAACTTGATTTTACTGTTAAAATTATTGATGTAATACTTTTCATTTCCCATGGGCAAATCCATTATATTCCAAACTAAACCACAATATTGCATTTCTCATTAAGGACTTTACTAAATGTCCTTATGTATATTAAAACCACTATGAGAATTGAAGGCTGTCACATACTATGGCAACTAAAGAGTAAGGTTTCTCTCCAAGTCATTCAGACATGAAGAACAAATCACAGGTCCAGCTGTCAGCTGCACTGTACAGCAGAGAAAACTGTTTATTTATACCTTCCTTTTTTCCTGAATATCCCCCAATTTTCTATCATAGTACAAAGTAGTTTACATACTAGTAAAATGGTTCTATTAATCAGCTCACCAATGTTTTCATATAATGAATAGGATGAAGGTTTTCTTGATTTTATATTACATTAACTTTATATTATTTTTTTTTTAGTAACAAAAAATAATGTATTAGAATACATTTTGCAGGTATGGGAAGTCAATACTAATGACATAAGGTTTTTATCACGCTGACAACTTTATTTAAGTCAGTAAATATTCTGACATAGTAAACATTGGCCACGAAGCTTGTGGTTAATACAAAGTAGGTAAATTGATTGACAAATGGAGGCTGAAGACCAGGGGCTCTATGAATTTATAGATCAGTTGTTTGCTGATAAACTTGTGGTGAGATAGGCTGGAAATACTGATTTGATCTTTAAAAATTAAGATAAATTTTTAAAAAGTGCTACTTGATAAAGCACTCTTTTTGAACGACTGTTAGGTATAATTGCTATTTTTTAGTAACTTTTCATTAAAGAAAGAGATAAATTGAATGGTGAATGCTTAAAATATTAAAAAAATTTTTACATTTTATTGTGAAGGAAGACCTTGAAGAAGAGGTTAGGAGATGTTCTTTTAGGCTCTCTAATACCTGGAATTGTGTCAATAGTGTGTGCTTCAAAAGAACTGATGGAAAATGTTTATCAACAGACAATAAAGCCAAATAGATTGCTTATGACAATTTAGGGAATGTATTTTTCTGGCAGGGTTTTGAAGTATAGGCACGAGGGTCATTTTTGTGGCTGCTTTTGATGATACTCATCACTGGTACATACCCAGATTTCAAAATACATCATGTTTTGACATGCAGAGGCTTGCTAGGTATAGTATTTTGTGTTTATGTTTTCGAGGCATATTTGTGGACAGATGAAGAATCTGTGTTATTATTTTAATGTGTAGTTATTTTCTGCAATTTACTGTATTTGAATGCCACAGCCAGATAGATTTATTTGGATATCTCAAGTCTACTCATTTATTTACAAATTTGTGGTTTAGCACATTAGCATTCATTCAGCAGTGCTTTTAAAGGATTGGAATTCCTTTTAGTTAGGTTAAGTAATATAGAAGTCTAATACATTTGAGTGATGGTCTTTAGTACGTCTTTTTTTGTCATCAAATTTTGAAAACAGTGTAAACAAGATTTGTCAGAAAGGAACCTGCACATGCAAATATGATAAAATACTACATTGGTAAGCAATATTATCACATTTATATAATAGTTGTACCTTCTTTAATGTCTAATTTCTGCATGGTTTTCCAATGTCAGAAACAGGATGAAGATTTTCTTGAGTTTATATTACATTAACTTTCTATCATCTATTCAAGGTCTAGCCAGAGACTGAAAGTGCGTCAACTGTGGAACACAATCTTGAATTTTTTCATCAAAGCATTTGAGGAGTGCTTTCTAAAAAGCATAGATGATCATCATTAATGCGACTTAAGAATCATTAAGAGACAGCTGAGGTATTAGTTCTTTAGAAACACACATATCTGCAGTGGCAGGAACTTATTTATTTGATGTCACAATCTGATATTAGCATTCAGACTGTAGAACAAGTCAGCTTTATGGCTTTGAGTCATGATACATCCAGATTCCAAGGCAATGTAACTATTTTATTTAAGGGGTTTTAGGATCATCCCAAGTGAACCCATAAATGTACTTTTTAAGTTTTTGTTTCACACATATAGTGATCTTTGTGTTCTTGTTTAAATTCTGAGAGGTAAAAATGGCCCAGTTGGTTAAACAGATCCCATAGGTTAATCTTGATGCACTGGTCCTGGAGCCATTAAAACACAGAACCAGAAAGAAGCAATACAATCCAGTATGTAGTTTGCAGTGTGTTCTATAGAGGAAAGAAAGGGCTATGGGTACATCTTACTTGTAGAGACCATGAAAGACTTTTCAGCATGTTTGTGATTCAGCTGAACATCATAGAACACTGATGAACAAAAGAAGAGGAAGATGGGAAAAATGTTGTGCTCTACTGAGGAGGAGGTGAGAGTTAGTTCAATCAAGGTTAAAGAGTGGGAAGAAAACTGACTGGAAGCATGGGTCTCCAGCTTCTGTCACAGCCTGACTGTTGAAGTGCCATTTATAATAATATGGCCATGATTAAAACCAAGGGCTTAAAGGGTATGGGTTGTTTGTGAGGCTATATCATTCCAAGATGCCTAGGAAATACAGAAAAAGATTAGTATTCTCCCAAAAGAGGCACAATCTAAGATCTCTAGCTAGAACATACATTCATGAACATGGAGTAATCAAGTAATATTGTTAATTCTTTTATGAGAGATTGTTTCAGTAGGAGGTTTGTCCAAGGAATTTTATGTAAAGTATGAATTAATACAAAATTCCAATGTCTTATTTCTATTCATGGACCATAATTAAATATAGGTAGTTATTTGTGTCTAAAATTTACTTATGAGTGAGTATATGCCATCTCTATCTTTCTGGGCCTGTGTTACCCCACTCAGGATGATACTCTCCAAATCCATCCATTTGTTGGCAAATTTTAGGATGTCATATTTTTTTTTTCTGCTGAGCAGTATTCCATTGTGTAAATGTATCACAATTTGTTAATCCATTCTTCAGTTGAGGGGCTTCTAGGTTGCGTTTAGGTCCTGGCTATGACAAATAATGTTTCTCTAAGCATAGTTGAGCTAATGCCCTTGGAGTAAGAATCTGCATGCATCCTTTGGGTGTATGTCCAATGGTGGTATTGCTGGATCATTGGTGAGATTGGTTCCCTGTTTTCTGAGGAATCACCATACTGCTTTCCAAAGTGGCTGTACAAGTTTACACTCCCACTAGCAATGGAGGAGTGTTCCCCTTGCTCCACATCCCCTCCAGCGTAGGCTGTCATCTGGGTTTTTGATCTTAGCCATTCTGACAGGTGTAAGATGGTATCTTAGAGTTATTTTGATCGGCATTTCTCTAATGGCTAAGGATGTTGAGCAATTCTTTAGGTGAATATCCATCCAGAAAAACACAAACCCTGAACAGCTTGGTAACAAAAGGAACTTAAAAGACACATCCAGGGATCCCCTGGGAAAGGGAAATAGAGGAGATCTCCTGAGTAAATTGGGGTCAAAATAGGGATTGAGCAAGGGGAGGTGGGAGCAAATCATGAGAGAAGGAGATGGTTGAGTGAGAGGAGTAACAGAGAGGAAGAAAAAAGAAATGGATTTCTTGATAGAGGGAGACGTTGTGGGCTTAGAGAGAAACCGGGTGCTAAGGAAACCTTCAAGAACCCACAAGATGTCCCTGACTAGGACTCCAAGCAATAGTAGAAAAGGTGTCTAAACAGGGCTTCCCTTATAATCAAATGAATGACCACCCTAGTTGTCATTATAGAACCTTCATCTATCAGTGGGTAGAGGCAGAAACAGATATCCATAGCTAAGCACCAGACTGAAGTCTCTGTCAAGCTAGAGAAAGAGAGAGAGAGAGAAGAGTATATGAACAAAGGGACCAGGATCATGAGGAGGAGGCCCACAGGGATGGCTGACTCAAGCTATTGGGAGCTCACTGAATCAAAAGCAATCCCTGGGAACCTTCATGGAAAGGAGCTAAGCCCTCCAAAGGTAGATAACAGTCAAATGTCATGGGCAGTAATGTGGAGCCTCTTACAGTAGGATCAGAGTATGTTCCTGGTACATGAAATGACATCTGGGAGCCCATTCTCCATAGAGCAACACCTAACACAGCCTTAATATACTGGGATGAGGGAATCAGACCTACATCAATTGGAGATGACAGATTGAAATGACTCACCTTGGGATTCTTTGCCCTTCTTGCGGAATGGATAAAGGATGGGGTGAGGGAAGGCTGAGGGAGGACTGGAAGGGACTGGGAGGAGGGAAAGGAGGGGGAGTGGGGGTAGATATGGGAAAAATGTTTTAAATAAAAAGAAAAAAAGATCTGCCACTACTGTGTGGGTACTTTAAAAATAAACAGTAAAATATTACTCAGCTTCTTTCAACACAGTAAAATGTAATTTTATCAAATCTACATATGGAGACAAATATATCAACAATTAAACTATGACATCCCAAATCACCTGAGCGAAAGGGTTAATATTACAAAAGCTACAGCTTCTGGATATACACCCAGGGAACTTAACTGTAAACTACTTTAAATAGTGTGTGTGCATGTGTGTGTGTACATGCGCGCACACACTCGTGAATGAGTGTGCATTTACAGACTAGAGTCTGAAGGTAAACTTCAAATGTTATTCCTCATGAGCCACTTCAAGCGAATAAAAACTCTTACCCAGGTTTCCTGGGTGAGACTAGGCTAGCTAGGCAATGAGCCCCAAAGATCTCATCCTCTACTTCCTTGGTGCTGAAATTACAAGAGCTCTAATTTGACAATAGTTCTAGGGTTAAAACTGGCATCCTCATGCCCTTCCCTGAGTGATCCCTTTAGCCTCCCACTGAGACTCATGCTGTCTGTGATTGTACTTCTCATATAGTTATATTAAAAGATTTTTCTTAGAATCTTGGATGGGAATATAAGTGTTGTGGAATATGTGTTTAGCTATGTAAAGATGTGTTGCATTTTTTTTAACTTTCTAAAGGTATATTTATTTATTTAACGTTCCAAAGATGTGCTGCGGTTGTTTAATTACATGCTGCTGCTTTACTTTGCCTGCCTAAGGCACCGGATTAGTCCAATAAAGAGGTAAATGGCCAAGAGCTATAGAGGAGTTTCAGGCAGGGCGAGTAGGTAGAAGGAAATATTTAGTTTTGAAAAGGGAAAGACGATAGGGAGACACCAGGGGCTGGGGCTGGCCATCCAGACATAGAAGAAGCAGGAAAGTAACACATAGAGAATGAAAGGCTAAAAAGCCACAAGGCAAAATGTAGATAAGTAGAAATAGGTTAAATTAAGTTAAAAGAGCTAATGGGACAAGCCTAAGTTAAGGCCAAGCATTTGTAATTAATAATAAATCCCCATGTCTTTATTTGGGAGCTGGCTGTGGCCCAAAGAAAATTCCAACTACATATAAGCTGATAATTTTTAAGACTTGAGAGATCCTTAAATGTGTTTACTGTAATTATTATAAACGAGAAAATTTTATTTTTTTTCTTTTATGAAATTTCTTTAAAGTTGAGAATTGTATACAATTCTATAGAAATGTTTATCAGTGATAATTAGCAAAACAGTACATGGTTGCTAAAATGGTGATTGATGTGTTATTAGCTAATAAACAAGCATACAGAAAGCTACTCATTCCTAAGATTCTGTATCATTTTTGCAGGTCATTTCAGAAGTCTCTTGTGTCCGATGAGCCATGACCTCACAGCACAGTCAAGCCACAAGGTTGTCAACAATTTTCTTAACTGCATACAATGTCTTTGTTCTTTCCACTTGCTGATGGTCTAGAAAAGCTGTGTTTCAGCATCAATAGAGGAAACAGAAGGACATCTCTTTCTGATAGAACCATTCGGAGCCTTAGAGGAATGCCTAGTCTGTAATAGGATGATCTTCATTCTCTGTTCCAAGCACTGTACTCTCTAATCAACCAGGCCAGTCTTTTCTCACTAGAGAACAGCTCGATGTCATCCCATCAACATTTATTGAACATATATCGTGAAGGAGAAATTGTGTTCCAAGGATAGAAAGATAAAATTTTAAGGAAATACTGTCTGTATAGTGTCAACACAATAATACTACAAAGTCGTTAAAAATGAAGAGAAAAATACTTAGTTCCCACATGCTTTCTAATAGTGTAGATTTCCCTAGACTGCATGTAGAAAATGTTGTAAACTACTGGTCTTGTTTTAATCACCTAAAGTTTAAATTTCTAAAAAGATTTTTGTTTTACCTCAAACACTTCAATGTTTTGAGAATGAAGTTTTGTTTTTAGCTTTAAAAAATGAATCTCAATTATCTGTTTGATAATTTCCAAAGGTAGCTTGGATAGATTTTCTTTTAGTCTTTGTTTTTCTTTCAAATTTTTAATTTTTTTGAAACAATGTGAATTACTATTAAAGTTAGATCTATGTTTGTGTGCATGAGTGTGCCCTTGTGTAACAAGTAATTCAATGGTTCAAGTACTAAATATGGTATAATCACTACCTGTCTTCCTTCTAAGCTAGAGGTGCCTTTCACTTTCGCATAGAAATAGATGGAAGTTCAGTCAGTGAAGTAAAAATTGCATTACAATTATTTCTACTTAGAGAAATATGACAGCTAGAATTTTTATGTTAATTAATCTTTGCCTTTTTATTATTGTGTGACTACCCTCCATAAATTTTCTTGCAATACAATTTTACTGCATTCTATAAATTATTTTAGTTTGTTCTAGCATTAACCCGACTTGCAAATGGTTAAAATTTGTGCTCTTTCATGATCTAAAAGCCAATGTGCTCTTTATTAATGCCAGAAATAAGAGCTTTAATAATCAGAAATAACCGAAATAATAGTAATAAAGCACATTCACGGGACTCAGTCAGGTTATAGTCTTGTTATGATGTTGGATTCTGTGTAAGTGAATTAGTACATATTAGACACGATGACAACAATCTACTAACCTGTTTTCTCAGACGCAGACTAAAGAGCAAGCTGGTGGCTGCTGTTCGTGTTGAGCATCTCTCAGCCAAATGAGGAAACTGCCACTTCCTCACCTGCATACTCAGTTAAGCACCATCTGTTTCCTGTTTTAACGTGATATCTCACATAGTTTTTCCAGACCTTTCACATCAGTAAGCACAATCCTAATAGACAGTTCAAGTTCCCACTAAAACTATGTTTTAGCTTCCTCTTCCATATTTTCTGAAACGCCACAGTGGCTGCTCCAAACCCACTTTTGAAGCATGAAATTTCCTACATTAATATAGGTTCTTTTCAGTGCACTACCACCCAGACTGTTTTTCTTTTATTAATTGTTGGGCAGCAGCACACATGCCCAACAAGAAAACTGGAATTTTGATTTTGCATTGAAAGAAGTTATTTCCCCATCATCTTGCCATGTTTTTACTAATACTTAAATTCATTACGTTCTGCCCCTCCTTTCCATCTCTTACCATGAAGAGTTACTGAAATCTTAAGTATCTAAGCAACCAAGTCAATCGAGATTTTATTTTTTGCACAGTCCTTATTGGTATTAACGTTTTCATTCATGAGCTGACTGGCAAAGCCAAATCAATCAGGCAATGTACGCTTTGCTTTCCCAGATGTTACAGGTGACAAATGTGTTTTCTCTTAGAAAAGTGCTTTGAGTCCTATGAGCTAAGTGAACAAAATGATTCATGAAAGAGTCAGCTGTGTTTCGATTCTGATCGTCTCTTACCTTCCAATATTATAAGGATGTAAAGCCATTGATGTTATCTTCTCCGTTTTCTTAGCTCTGAACCCACTAGTTAAATCATTATGGAGGCTTATAAATATGACTTAGTTATGAACATTAAACACATTCCTCCTAGGGAGGGAGTAGAGTGTAATGCTTTAGTTTTAAAGCTTTACCTAAAACAACCCTAGAGGCTTATTAATACACATAATACACAAAGACCTTATGATTCGTCTTTTTATGGAGTCTTAGTTTTCTTTTTCCCATCCCCACCCCCATTGCTGTGGTAAAATATTTTGGCAAAAGCAAGTTAAAAGACAAATGTTAATTTTAACTCATGGTTCACGACACGGTCCATGTTGGGGAAGCCAAGGCATCAGGATCTTGAAGTAGCTAGTCACATCTTATAGTGCACACAGAGAGGGATGAAACTATTTTTCTGATAAGTTCTTTTTTTTCCTTTAATTTTATGCAGTCCAGAACAGTTCTATTCACAATTAAGGTGGATGTTTGTAAATCAGGTAACACCATCAACATAATTCCTCACAGGCAAGTGTCCTATCACTCTGGAGGTGGTTCTACATTCCATCACTAACTATCAGAAGGTCAGTTTGTAACAGCTTGTGGAATATGCTGGTGTGGAGAGCTGGGACCGAGGAATAAGAAGCACTCATGCATTGTATAAAGCATTCAAGAAGGAGATGGATTTACTTGCACATTCACAAACAAAATATTACCCCATTCACCTTGACTTTTCTTCCCAATGACTGTATGAGCTTGAGAAACACATTCGCCTCTCCGAATTTCAGTTTTCTCAGCAAGGGGTGAGTTTACTTAGGGATAAGCATGGTACATGCTGAAGTCTTATCAAAGTGTCTGGCAAAAATACCTATGCATAAGTGTTGGTATCATGATTGTGATCTGTTTGGAGAAAGAATATGGACCATATCCATATTTATAAATTTTATTGTATTGGTATCCAAAAGAAAGAAAGGCAGCTAGATAAATAATGTTAAATGTATGTGAAGAAATGGGCTGTGTGTGATGGTGCATACCAATAATGCCAGCTTTCAGGTGACTACGGAGGAAGTATCATTAGTTCAAGGTCTGCCTGGGCTACATAGAGAGACTCTATCTCAAAGTTGTAACAAAAACACAGGCTGAAAATGCTTAAGGAGGCACTTAATTTTAACAAAAATATCCTGGTCATGCTGACACACATGTTTAATTCTAGCATTCTGAAGGCAGAAGCAGGCTTATTTCTGTGGATTCAAGGCCACTGAAGTTACGTGGTAAATTCCATGACAGCCGGGATTCCATAGTGAGAAGTGTGTGTGTGTGTGTGTGTGTGTGTGTGTGTGTGTGTGTGTGTGTGTGTGTGCGTGTATTTAAACAATTTGAGCAAAATATAATGAACTGTATTTTATACTATATCTTTTATGCTCTATGACTGAGAGGGTAGTTTCTATCTTAGCTACTAAAATCTCTTATAGAAGGATTACATTATGTTAGGTATGAGATTGGTTTACATTTCATGTCTAGTTTTATGAGTCTCCTAGTTTTATGAATTATCATGTTTATTAAATATAAGCTTATCTTTGGATTCGGGTATTAAAACTTAACAATGTTTGTCTTAGTTAGGGCTTCTATTGCTGTGATGAAACACTGAACAAGAAGCAAGTTGGGGAGAAAGGGTTTATATATGACTTAAACATCCACATTGCTGTTCATCAATGAAGGAAGTTAGTACAGAAATTCCAGCAGGGCAGGAATCTGAAGGCAGGGCTGATGCAAATGCCATGGAGGGATGCTGCTTACTGGTTTGTTTCCCCTCACTTACTCAATCTTCTTTCTTAAAAATCTCAGGACTTCAGCTGAGGGATGGCACCACCCACCATAGTTTGGGCCCTTTCCCAACAGTCTTTAATTGGGAAATTATTTTACATATGGATCTCATGGAGGCTTTTCTTCAACGGAGACTCTTTGTATCTCTCAAAATAATTTGAAAGTCATGTGGCTGGCTGGGCAACTAGGCTGAAGGACCTTGGCTTTACGCAGTGAGCATCATATATCAGTCTTCCATTTATTATGTTTGGATTTTTGTTCAAAATAATGCAACAAACATTATTTTAAAGTTATTATATTTATGGGTTATGTTAGCAGGAACAACAATTAATGTGCCATGTCTTCATTTCAGGCAATCATAGTTTTCTGAGGTATTTACTATTTTCTCAGTTTGAAGGGATGTGCCATACCAATTACCCTGACATTTGCCCATGTCCTCCTAGAGTCCCTTTGTCCCAAATTTCAACTTCTCAGCAAGGTTTTTATTGGTTCCTCAAGCAGCATTGGAAACAGGGTTGAAATTAGAATGATGAGTTTGTGTATGTTTGTGTGTGTATGTGTTAACCCTACACTCTTTGCAAATATTATCTGGTTCTTGTTAGGTCCTAGGTATCAATGAGCTCTTATTTGCATGGTTTCTCCAGTCACAGAAAAACTACCTTTCTCTAAATACTTACTGTCTCCCTGTTGTCACTTAGCATTTGATGATTTCCATATAGTTAGGCTTTTCAAAGTTTTGCTGTTTGTTCATATATCCTGGAGTTCTCAGAAATAAATGTTGATCAATCATGGGTTATCTTGACTCCAAGGAACCAAGCTTAAATTAAAGATTACTCTTCAAAAGACATATTATACAAGCACTTTCAAATGACAGGTCAGTAGCATTCCAAATATCTGCTTTTATGTAGCATTGTCATCTTTCTAATAATTCATTATGTCATTAAATAGGTTTAATAAGAACAAGACTGTGTGCTAAGACTTAGGATGCATTTGAGAACAAAGTAAAGATCTATACTCACAGAATTTATTTCCTGCATGTATATTATTTTACACTTCTATTGGTTTATTAAAAAATATCTTTGTGTTTGAGAAACTTTAAGAAAGTATGCACAGGTTTCAGTATATTTACACACCACAGCTTCAAAAATTATGCAATTGTTTACAGAGATTCTGAAAAACGTACGATGTAAGACAAAAGTTTAGTCTGTGCCTATTGGATCACATTGTAAGCTAGCAAATGTTTATAAGCAGGTTCATTTAAATACAGAGAAGAGTAATAGTACATACAATACTATCCCTTCCCACTTTACGTTTTCTTTTTCTGAGATTGGTATGTTTCCATCAGTTGCTCACTGAAGCCCATGAAGGAAGATTTTTTTTTTAAACTTCTAACTTGCTGTGATGGCTATTCACCTCCAAAAATAGAAGTGTAACTGCTTCTTCAAAATGTCATAAAACATTTTACTATTCTTATAAAATAATCATAACTATAATTTTAAAAGTAATAACTTTGAGAAAATTATGTAAAGTTATGACAGCTTAAAAATAGATTGTCTGCATCTAGGTTGATAGGCTAACCAAAAATTGTATAATAAAAAGAAGAGGGCTAAATAATTTATCAGCAATAAATTTTGTATTTGCTAGAAAACATTGTGAAAATAGTTTAAACATCCTATGATATGCATTTTACAAATAAATACATCAAAAAGGACTAATAAAATAATGTTTTTAAACGATAAAAAACCCTTAACCTCATTTTTTATAAGCATGGTTGATATGAGTAACTAAATATCAATTTCTTCTCGATGCATTTTTTCATGGAACAAATCACTTTTTTCCAGAAGAATTCTTCTGGTTGCAATCACATAATGAAAGTGCTTCTCAATAGATACCCATCACTGAGAGCTGGTCTTTTTATTTATTTATTTTTTTTTTTATTTCTCTGCTTGATTTTCAAAAATGCAATCTGATTTCAAGAGGACGTAGGCCAATGGACCAATAAATGAGTGTTGTAAGTATGTATCAAGAAACGGTCACAACTTGTGATGCAAAATCTGCCCTGTACTTCTTTCTTCCCATCTGAGAGATGTAATTCCAGCACCATTGCCATGTGTACGATTGAGTGCAAAGATCAGCCCCAGGCAGGTTTAAATAAAACATTGACATTTTGAAAAATGATCCAAGTGTTTCCTTTTTTCACCTTGTATGTTTTTTTTTTTCAAACTTGGCTATTTTAGGTAGTATCAAAGAGAAAATGCCTTTTGAGAGTGTGTATCTAACCATTGAGTAGATTTCATATTATCTAGAGTATAATAGTTCAATGACAATTGATAAACCGTGTAAGATAAGGTTGCAAAATGGATGAGTTATAAGTGTTTTATTTGTTTATTTGTAATTTTTCTTTTGACTACATCATAGTATCTTCCTCTTCCTGAAAACCTAACCTGGGAAATGAAGCTTGGTGCTAATGGGTTGAGGACACACATACATACACAGTCACAGAAACACACAGACGCACACACACACACACATACACACACACACAATCCATCAGCCATTATTGAAGACAATTTCAAGACACCAAATGAAGACAATGACTTTCTTTTATTCTAACTTTCTAATTTTATTAGGATTTTATTATGAATGTTTTGATAGTACGTACATATTTTACAGCACGCCTCATTGTTCTTAAGAGATAAGCAAATTTACTGTGACATTGCATTAGCTTGGACTGTGTCCTTGTCAAGGAACTAGAAGATGGGGTAGCATATTCCAGGGGATGACAGTCACAGCCTCTGACCTGAAAATAGATACATTGGATTTAGTTTGTTGGGCATACGTTAATTATCAAATTTCATCATATAAATTGTCTTCAAACTGGAAGAGGCAGCTGGCTGTCTCATTTATGCAGAGTTCTATGCTCAGCCTCATCGAAGCCTCTGCTCTCTCCTGCCCGGAGCCACAGCCTCTGATGGAGACTTTAATTCATGGAGATACTGCAATGCCCTTCATTTCAGAATCTCTATTGTTGTGTCCTGGACGGTTCATTCTTCTCAGTAATGGGAATGGCTCTGCACTGTAGGAGGTTAAACATACAGAACCCCAGTGGCTTGCATGATTTCTGACTTCAGTCTAGTCCCCTGCACACGCCTGTGAAAGGAGCTGTTGCTTTTGTTTTTCCTTCTTTCTTTACCAGCAAGCAACAGTGGCTGATATAGGATTTTCTGTAAATGCTTTCTGAGGGGAAGGCTAAACACATACATCTGCCTACTTGTAACTGGAATAAAAAAATCTCCACAAAAGGTCCCAGCCTTATTTCACACCAAACAAATGAAATCATCAGTTCAGCTAATCACCACATTGCTCAGCAGGTGTTTCTTCAGGGGTGTTTCCATGTAGAACTTTCATGCTTGTTTGTTTAAAGCCTTCTCATAAATTTGCAGGTGACGAGAGCAACCTTCACTCTGATAAAAGAACAGGCCAAGCTACTGATTGGAGAAAATTACATGAAGTTTCTTAATCAAAGTCTCTGTGGTCGACTGTCTGATTTTCTAGGCCAGATGTCAAATGTTTTTCACTGATGTCGATGTTGACATAATCACTAGACCAGATCCAAGAATGAGTAAGTGAGACAGTGATAATGGTTCACTTCAGTACTAAGCTGGGCCTTTTTCCCAGCCACGAACAGAGCAACAGGACCTCTTTTATTCGATATAATTGCATAAACTATGACTTTGAATTTTTTTATACTGTTTATTATTTCAGCACGTGTGTCTTTCTTAAAAACACTAGAATATGGTGTGGAATCGGGTAGACTTAGTTAAATTGCAAAACAAATCGTAATTACCAATTTGTTTATGTTTCCAAGAAACATGTTTAATCTAATATATAAATAAATATTTATTTGGTTTTTAATATAGTTTGGGCATTTCCTCTGTTTAAACAATAATAACCAATTATCTACAAAGCTTTAGTTCTCATGAGGAAAATACATCTGTAGTTTCTGACAGACTAGAGCTGAAGTTTGTTGATCTGATGGACATCGGGCTTTGCCTTTCTCATCCTTTTTCTTTCCAATCAGCAATATATGTGTGTGTGCGTGTGTGTGTGTATATGATGTAGAATAATTAGACTAGAATAAAATCACTACTTTTTATTCTGAATTTCTTGAAGTCGCATATCAATACAATATACATTATTATGTTTTACAGTAAACTATATCTTCTTTTTTTTTTCTGGAAAGACTACTATGATATTTACAAGATCTAATACTTTTCCGAGTTCTTAAGGTAGTTTAAAAACACACTACAACAACACATACTTCAACCTTAAGAAATTCCGCTGGTGTAGACCTTTCCCTTTGTGGGACCTGGTTTCATTCCCCAAATTCTCCACCTTCTTTAGTCCATCATATCATTAGCTTCAGAAGAATCCAAAGAGACATTCTAAAGCCCTTTCTAAACTGTGAGTTTCAGAGCGAAGGGAACAGGGGTATGCTCACAATGGCTAAAGCATCTGCGTGGTGTGCTCCGTGTCTCAAATTCCATCCTCAGCTCCAGGGAAAGAATGAAGAAAGAAAAGGAGGGAGGGATGGAGGAAGGAAATAAAAAAAATACAAAAAATAAAATCAAAGAAGAGAAAGTAAAATTTAGTTAACTTACATTTCTAGATGTGGCTGGCTAGGACCTTTGGTACACTTCTTCCAAAAAAAAAAGGGGGGGGGGAATCTGGATTACTCTAATAAATTTAATCAATCATATAGACCATCCTATCTCTAATAGCACGCTTAAAACATGACCCCTCTCAAAATAGACCCAAATGTCCCCCGCCATCTAACTAGCTGTCTTTTCCCACATTTCTCCTGAGATTGAGAAGTATTGACAGTTTTTTTTTTATCTTTTGCTGTATAACAGATCAATATCAATCTGTGAAACAGCCATCATTTTATTATCCTACACACTTTTGGGAGTTGTCTGTATACGGCTTTTAGCTAGAGCCCGGGACTTGAATCATTTCAGAGACTTTCTGAGTAACATGTCTAGTTATTGACGTTCATTCTCAACTAAGCCCTTCATGACCTCTCCATGTAACCTGAACTTCGTTATATCTGAGAAAAAGGAGGTTCTTCCAGTTTCTTAATCTTAATCATACCTATTCCTACTGTGGTCTATTGGTCAATTGTTAGAGCCTCAGTTCAAGAAGAGAGGATATAGATTCCACTCACTTCTTTATTAGTTCTTTACGGTGCATACAAAGTGTTTTCATATTTACTTTCCACCTCCTGCAACTCCTCCCCTGCCCACCCACCTTTGTCAGTTTTTAAATTACAATACAATGTGTAATTCCTCACTTCCCCTTCCTTTCTCTAACTTTTTCTATGTCTTCACATCTTCCATGCTTAGCTTCCCTCCAATTCAAAATACAGGTTACAAGTCTCCCTTTCAAATTTAGACTTTCCCAAGTACAAGCCTCCCTGATTGTTTATTCGATAGAAACTATTGGTCATGAAATCACACACACACACACACACACACACACACACACACACACACACACACAATTAGACCAGCGTGTTTACTGTATATATTTGTGTATCTACATAAACATAAAACATGCATAAATATGCATATGTTGTTGAATGTGTGGTCTACAACTGTAGCATGGTCTGTTTACCAAGAGTCACATTGTGTCTTCTCTCTCAGTGGAACGAGTGCTAATAGTTCCATACCTTCAGAGAGGAGTTGAGCACAGGTAGGAGTTATGCCCAACTCTTCCCTTCATGCTAGGTCTTAATCTTGCTTGGGTTTTCACAGATTTTGTACATGATGATGTAATCACTGTAAGTTATATGTGCAGCTTCCTTTTTGAGTCCAGAAGATAAGGTTTTCTTGGAGCCCTCTACCACCTTGGGCTCTTAAACTTGTTCTGCCCCTCTTCTGAAATGATCTCTAAGTCTTGAGCAAGAATGTGGAATATAAGTTTCCTGTAGAGATGAGCATCCTCCAGTCTATTACTCTTTAGAATCCCTACTTGTGGGTCACTGTGTTAATCACTGTCTGACATACATAGATTTTTTTCAGGTAAAGAAGAGAAATGCACTGACTTACGGTTGCAGCAACACATCATTAGGAGATATTTAATATATTTATTTATCAGCATAATAGTAGTAAGTTCCCTCTAAGGTCCTATTATTTGTCTAGCCATAGGCTCTTAGTCTAATAATGATGTCATCATTAGGAGATTCATCCTGGAATGAAGGCAGAATTAACACTAGTTGGAAAGTGCTTATGTACATCTGTGTCTTGGAGGAAGTATTAAGACACAGCGGCATATCCAAGAGTATGTGGGTAGCACATAGGAACTTAAGAGGTTTTTAGAAAAAGGAGGACACCAACTTGGGTGGGTAGGAAGTGGGCGAATCTGAGAAGAGTTGGTCATGGAAGGTTAATATTATCAAAATACTTTGTAACAAGTTCTCAAAGAACTAATACAAATGATTGGAAAACAACCAATTTAGAAAAGAATTTTAGCCATCTTATCTGTTAATTTTCAATATGTAACATGGAGAACATTGATAAACATAGTGTTGATTAAATTAAAATAAAACAAGGATCTAGACTAGTTAAAAATTAGTATTGATAGAAAAACAAGAGCATGATTTAGGTCTAAGATTTCTATAAAGGAGAACAGAATGAGTTTGATTCTGTAGTACCTGAAATGACTCACCTTAAAGATATGATCCTTAGGATGGCATTGTCTGCCATAGATTACATTATTTCAAAAAGTTCAGTGCTACTAGACTCACTCAGAAGCCTGGTTAGAAATGGTAATTCATATTTCTTAGCCTCAGTTACCTTCCAAGATTGTCAGAAAGATCGGAAATCATGACTCGTAACTGCTTAGCATGCAGCAAATGATCAAGTATAGACAGCTCGATGAGTCAAAGAGGAGAGTTAATGAATTTCTTGGTCTATGGTGATCATCTTGAATATGTTTTTATTAAAATATCAAGACTTGGTGTTTTAGTGTTTTTATGTTGTGTTATATTAGTTAATTAAATCAATCCTCAACCCGTGGTAAGAAATTTAATGCTCCCAATTTCATTGCTTATCTCAATGTGTATTCTCTGTGTTATATCAAACATTCTGTTTTAATATATACCTCTATATATCTGTTGTTTATTGCCAAAATTTTCTAAATAATCACTCTAACCATTTGTTAAATTTTTTTTTTACAAATAATCTCAATAATAAAAATTCTTTTCATGTTTTTCTTTTTTCTTTTGGGCATCAACCAATATATTAATATGAATAATTTTATTTCACAAAACATTTGTTGAGAATATTCAAGATCAATAATTATGAAACAATACCAAATATAAATTCTTAATATTAGTAATTTTTACTTTTAGTAATTTTGTCATCTATGATTTTAAAATTAAGAAATAATATTTTCATTTGTAAGAAAATTTGCATGATCTGGATCTTTCCTGCTTCATATCTCTTAGATATTCTGATTCAGAGAAAGACAGTTACTATTTGTGGAGCTTATTCAAGAATTTTTGCAACACAGAAAGAACTTATTTCTTATGCACAAACCCTACCCTTACTTTTAATACCCCAAATAGACAATTTGGGCGAATATTAAAATATGCAAATTAAATCTATTGTTAAGTCAAGGTTTTAAGACTCATAATAGTCATTTTGGCAAGAAATGTGCAATGCATTCCCTACCCTTTTTTTATAGAACTATTGACTGGCTCCAAATCTATATAGAAAGCATTATCCTTGCCATATTGCAGGTTACTTTTTCAACTTAAAAATAAAATCTATAGAGCATGTTGAATAATCTCTCTTGCAAGACCATCATTCTACCTCACTGAAGCCCTGAGATAAGATATTCAATGGGTATGAATGCTCTTTACTTATCACTGAGCTCTAAAAAAGGCTCATGTAACTAAATTCACATTTTATGCTGAACTGGGCTCCATTTTTAATTCCTATGGCCATTGATAGATGAGACACAAAAAGGAATAATTTTTTAGCTAGTAAGTCTGATGTTTATAATTACTGAAAGAGCAAATTCAGAACATTCTAAAAGTTAGAAGAAAATGTAGAGATCGCCTCAATTACATTTGAATCAAACTTTCTATGTTATTTAATTAGTTTAATAAATTGTTTTCCTAAACCTTATTTTCTAGAAAAAAAAACAAATTATAACTACAGGAGGTTCCACTTGATTTCTTTAGTGACAAGCATAATAATTATCATTACATGTTATTTATAAGCTCGTGGAAACATTCAGATGTAACATGAGAATTAGGAAAGAGCACTGGTTATACAATCAAAACACATAGGTTAAACTCCTTTCTTTGGTGGGGAATGGTATTTAAAGTGTCTTACCCACTTTTTGCTGCCTGTTTGTCTGATTTTTGCAAAATGATTTTACAAAATGAGTAAGACTGATGTGTATCAGATATTCTATGAGATGGTCATAATACAAGCTACATTGAATTGTTCTGTATTAGCACCAGATAATAACTTCTAGTTTAAATTGCTTATTCCTGATAATTCAGACTCTACTTTATACTTTATCCTGCATAAATGATAGTGAAATTTGTGTAGATATGTGAGTTTAAAAGGCTAAGCCACTGGAAATATTGAACCAAACCATGAGCATGTGTATTCTAGACAATTGCCTGAAATTCTAATTGGCTTTTGGTGACTGTTGTGTGACAAAACTGTCTTCTGGAAAGATGTATCACATACTTCTACTCTACTCACATCTGATCCCAAAATAGATACAAACAAAATTCAGTTTGGTGAACCAATGTGTTTTGTGGTTACTTATAGGACTATAGGTAAGTGGTACTTAGAGGTGTACAAAGACTCAAAGATAGCTGAATCACCAAAGTCCACCCCAGCATAGTGATAGCTCATAAAGCTAGGAACCTGGATCGCACTGCACACCTGCAGGCAGCTTTTCAGGTTCCTCAGTTTGCTTAAAACTCTTTCAAACCACTTGGCTGGATTTTGCTTCTTTGAGGCAGATAGTCTGGCCTCAGAGTCTTCTCATCAACTTTTCTTTTCTGAGTCTTCTCTTTGAAGTTCAGCTCAATCACTCAAGCAGTCCTTCAGCTTTTATTATTTACTCCAATGAGGGGTTAGGAGCAGGTGCTAGTGAATCTAGTCTGTTTTAGGGACTTCCTGAAACTATTTTAAGTTGCTTATCTTCCTGAAAATAAGCAGGAAGCTTCCCAACAGGATGTACTATTTCAGCATCAGGGGAAATTGTTACTATGCTACTCATAGTAACCAAACCAAACAACAATCAAAAACAAATTGTTACTGTAACTCACTGATGTTTGAGAATTGTTTGTTGCATCAATATACTCTAGTCAATCTTGGATTCCACGGATAAATTCAAATTTATGCTATTATTTCATTTGTATAAGTAACACACATAGTAATATATCCACTACTTAGAATAAAAATAGATTTATATCATATAAAAAATAAACACTGAGAAATTTAGTTCAGCAATCTATGAAAATTACTTCTGAATAAATATTTTCTCTTATAATTTTGTTTTAAAATGAATTTGAACAGTTTAAAATAGAATTGTTTTAAAATGTGTGTTTTGCATTTAAATTACTAATCCCATAATAGGACATGAAAAAAGTTTTAATATTTTTTTTTCATTTTATCCTAAAAAAAAGAGTAAGAAAAAACAAAATGCTATAATTTATTCTAGTATTTTTTCTAGAAATATTTCACTTCTTGTTTTATAGATCCTCGTTACAGTAGAAATAATTGAATTATTATTATGGATTATTTTAGTAAGAAGGTAACATTTTTCTTTAAATTTGAGATTAGGAGAAATGAAAAATTCTAAAATTAAATCTTAAAGATTTTATTTACATAATTGACTAACTGAAGACTATATAATCATAGAACTTAAGGTCTAGGGAAAAATGGACATCTAATCTGGCTCAAATTCTGTTTTATACTTTAAAAATATGAAATACTAAGTCACTGGTATTATCTTTCTGCTAAGAATTGCTCTTAATGGGTATGCAACTCTTCAAATTTATAATCAATGCCTTTCGGAATGTGGAATACTATTATTACGGTCAACATTCACACATCTGTTTAGAACCATCTCTGTTTCTTAACTGATGAGCCATATCTCTAGCACCAACACATTTTTTATATTTGTTGATTTATTATTGATTTCTTCATTCCCTTGTGACAAACTGGAATGAATATTTTTACATTGTGTCTAGTATATGGGATAACGGTTTCTACCTTATCACACTGACATTTACTCTGTATACAAGATCAGTTCAACTACTTTTTTCTTCTAATTGATGCCAAATTATAAAGATCACCCCATTTCTGTGTTCCAAAACAAATTTCATATATGCTCACACTTTTTGGTAATAATTATAAATCATGTTTTAGTACTAATTTTATGCATAATATTTGCATGTATGTGTGTATATGCATGTTCATGTTTCTGAGTGCTCATGCTCATGTATGTATGTATGTGTGAATGTGGATGCTCGAGAACAACTTTGAAAGTCATTCTCAGGAACATACACCATCTCCTCTGAGATGACATGGGGCTTATCAATCAGGCCAATCTGAGCATCCAGGAGCCCAAAGATCTTGTCCCTATCACCTAGAATGCAAGTACACACACACCACCATGCCTGACTTTTCACATGGTTTCGGTATCAAACTTGTGTTCTCAGGTATGCAAGGCAAACACTTTGCTGACTGAATTACCCCTTCAGTCCCTATTTTCACTTTTTAAACTCATCTTACAAGAAAATTCTTTCATCTATTGCTCAGTAACTCATATCCCATTTCTATGGGATCACTATATCTTCTTGCTTTGCTGACATCAGGATTGGCTGCATGACCAGCTTTGGTTAATGGAATTTGAGTGGGTGCTGCCTACCATATATATATATATATATATATATATATATATATATATATATATATATATATATATATATGAGAAATGTTGGGAAACACTTGTATTCTTTCATACAAAAATGACATGTCTAGCATAGAAACTTTTTTTTCAATCTCAATTCTTGAATGAAAGTATATGTAATGTAAAGCCATGATTGATGCTTAGCCATTGTATCTATATTTATTGTTCTAAGTAAAGCTCAATAGCAAGAATCATGGATATTTGTAATTCTAACCTACCTAATAAAAGCTTATACACAATTGACTACATATTTTACCTTGACATCATTAAATTATGAACCTTAAGGGCAATGAGGGTGTATCATTAAGTTTTATATTCTCAAAAGCTTGATAAATTTCTAATATATAGTAGAGTTTTGTCCTGTAAATAAATTGATAGAGTTTTGTTACATAAATGTGATATATGCTGTCTGAAGATTCCTGTCTTTCAGAGATTTTGATAAAGTTGTGATGATATGGAAAAGAGACTTACACAATAAAATAATAATGCTACCAGATGCATATAGGGACAAAAACCATTCACACTTTGTTCTAATCATTTGCAAATTGGAAAGAAATCAAATTTTTTGCTGGGATTGAATACCAAAAGGAGTGGAACTTAGATTTCAAGGTTAAGATAAATTGGGTCCAGGAGAAATCATTAATCTCCATCACATCAATCTGAGATGGATTTACGGAGGGTGTGGGTTTTAAGGAGTCCTCTACAGAACAAAGAGATATGGAGGGTGCTAATAGAAGACAAATGAACTTACATAGTTCTCATACTGAAAGGAATATATTTTTAGTTAGTTTTATAATGCGTCCAAATATAAAACAAATAAAAGAAAATAAGACTATGTCATTTATTTTTATTTTTTTCTAGACACATTCCCCTTCTCATTTGCTAGATTTGGCATTACAGTGGAAATGTGTGAAAAACATGAATTTAAAAATAATATGTAGCAATTCAAATATCAAACATATAGCAAGAATATACACATTTGTTTTCTTAGACATTCTCCGAAGTAGTTTATTTATTCCAAATAGTTTGTTTTATTTCAATTTCTATGGGTTTAAAATACAAAAGTAGTTGTTGGACCATTTAGTGTTCAAATTAATAAATCTACTCACAGCTGTCTCTAATTACTCATTCATTTCAATGAATGATTTGAAATTTAATTACTAAAATTAATATAATTTAAGCATAAAACAATAAGTACAATTATTAGTTCTAGTGTTTATTAAACAAGCATGAGATTCTGAAAAATCTTCAGTTCTGAAAATTCAGATGGGGAAATGGTAGTGTAATGATGGTTCCTAGGTGATGTGTGCTAAGAATTAGTCCAGGGCTTTGTTCTAACTTAAAACATACATAATCTCACACCCACAACCATTGTGTCATCATGCTGTGGATTATAATAAGCAAAGGCCAAGGTAGTCTTCGTGAATCATGTTATATTTTAATTTAGGGGTAATTCTGTGACTTATCTAATTAATAAGAAAAGTCCTTAGGAAGTTCTTAATAATCCATTCATAAAGAAAGTTACACAAATAGGAAGTCTCATCTTTACTAGTGGAATAATAATACTTTAACTGAATTTTTGTCAAATTTTATAAAATAGACAGTATTGTTAACTTTTGAATTGTATGCCATATGACAATTCATGCATTATATTTGTATTTATTCATAACATGCTCATTTGATGGCCTTCAGATAGACTCTAGGACAAAAAGCCTCATTAATATCCAAAATACTTAATTTCCAGTAGTGACTACAATAAACCTATATTTTATGTATGTAGCCAAAAATCCATCATGGGGCAATTCTGGAATCCTACATTTTCCCAAAACATTTAGTATCTTTACATTTCGCCAGATTTATTAAACATGAAAAGACTCAAATATAAAAATAAAATGGAGTAGCATATTGCTTCTAATAAGTTTGGAAACACACGAATAAATCATCGGGATCTAATGGGTTAGCTCAGCAGCTATATAAACTTGCTGCCGGGTCTGGTGATCTGAGTTCAATCGCCAAGAAAGAGAGGACCAGTTTCCATAAACTTATCTCTACAAATTTACAATGGGTGAGTGCACATGCCTCTCTCTCTCTCTCCCTATCTCTCCCTCTCATACACGCACCACACACACCACACCCCTACACCCACATATCCCCAACAACACACACACCACATACGTACCAGAGACCACACACACACAAACATACACACACACAACACAAACCACACATACTCTACAGACACACACTACACATATCACACATACCACACACATGCACTATACACATATACACCACACCCATACCACACATACATCAACACACAACACACACACCCCACACACATACCACACACACACACAAACACACATTACACACATTACACACACTTCACACACATATAACACATGCATACCACACACATACACTACACACACACGACACACACATCATATACCCCATACCACACTGCATACACACACAACACACACATATACCACACACGCATCCCCTTCAAACACCACAAACACACCACATCCCCACAAACATACCACACCACACCACACCACATACACACACAGTTACACACAAACCTGAGAAAATGTAATTTTTAAATATTGGTTTAATAATCAAGATATTTTAAACTTTGTGTGGCAGCTAAGAATGTGATGTCAGTACTCAGCAGGCAAGGTATATTGCTAGTTTGAAGCCAGTCTGGGTTGCATAATGAATGAATTTCAGGAAAGTGTGGCCTGTATAGCGAGACCCTGTTTCAAAATGGCAAAAACAACTAAACCAGACTGACCTTATATTAGTAGAGAATGATTCTCTCCGCCCTCATTATTGCACTGGACATTTCTCCTTATTGTCTTCTGGAATGAAAAGGTGATCTTTTCTTATTATTGAAATTTCTAAGTTTATTGCTATTACATAAACAGATAAGAAATATAATTTCACAATTGTTAATGACAGGTGAGTTAAAATGACAAAAAAATCAATTCAAATATTGAATATTATCATTACAAAACACTTTATGGTTATTAAGATTTTTATACATCAAATGTTTCATATAATAAGGAGAACTTGACAGTTATTACCTTTAATAAAAATTAATATTTAAAATTTCTTTTTATTGTTTCTTCTGTATGTTCACACGAGGACACATATGTATGCTTGAAATTGTCTAAAATTTTAAATATAACGTTTATTGATAGAATAGGGTCTTTTGGGTGCATGCCTATGAGTGCTTTAGCTGTTTCATTTAGTAAGTGGATTTATTTTATGTTTTTAAGAAGGCTTTCAAACTGATTTCCACAGTATCTATATGAGTTTACACTCCAATCATTAGTGTATAAAGAAAGGTTTCATTTCTTTGTATCCTTTTCAGCATTTCGTGTTCTTTGCTTTTTTGATGATGCTTATTTTTAAGCTGAGCTAGATCTCAAAGTAACTTATTTTCATTTATTTGTAATTAGGTAGGAATAAACGGAGGAAAAAGCCAGAAAGCTATAAGGGGATTATAAGATAGGGGGAGGAGGCTTTAAGAAGTGAAGGTTGACAAGACCACAGATATAAGAAGGGGAAGGGAGAATTCTTATGGGTAGGTGTATATAGCAGGATAATGGAGAAATAGCAAGAGGGAACTGCATCTGAAATGAACCTGTGTGGTTTATTTGTCATTGATTTTTCAGAGCTTGTGTGTCATAACATTGTATTTGATATTATAACATATTTATATATAATTTGCTTATACAGCATTTGCATTGTATTAAATACTGTCATATGTTTACATGTAAGATTTATAAATTAATTTATACAGAATTTACATTATATCAAATTTTAATATATTTATATACTTATACTGTAATTAAAATTATTTGCATTTTAGTAGTGTAATATACAAATATATTTGCATCGCATTTACATTGTATTATATAACATAATACATATAATATGTTTAAGCATATGTCACAAAATGTTGCAACAGCAAGAATTTTTAAATTATAGATCATTTTCTCATTAGATATTTAGCCTACAAGTTGAATTTTCATGTCAGCCACAGGAATTTCTACGGCACGCTGTACATTGCGAATGAGTAGTAATTCTCAAATGCCTCAGTTGGTGTTGAGTGATACCTACAAATGTTTCACAAATCTATTTGGTAACATGTCTCCAAACGAGAAATAAGACAATATACACAACAAGAAACAATATATTTGGTACTACATAAGTGATTTAGTTAATGATTTTTTCTTACGATTGCACAGCAAGTTGTCTTGTAAGGAGACTGACAAGATTACTATGGGTTATGAGTTTTCATGGGGCAGCAAGCACACTATGAGTGATAAAATGAAGCATGCCTGCCTGGATGTTGTATGCTCCTCAGATGGGAAAGTCTTTGGGCTTTGTCTCCAGGTTGGTATTACTACTGAGAGGGTCTTTAAGTTATTGGAAATGTGCCCTGGAGGATTGTAGGACTACAGCCTGCTCTTTCCCTTTTGTTTCCAGGGTATGGTTACACTTCACCACCTGCTCCCTGCATGATATGCCATCTCACCATATGCCAAAAGAGTGAAATCACTCAGCCCTGGACTTGAACCTCCAAAACTGAAAGCCAAAATATATATTCCTAGTTACTGGTCCCAGGTGTGTATGGACAGGTAGGCTGATGAGCACAGGCAGGATGACATTGTAAGACTGTGACAAATATTGCCTTTACTGTCTCAGATTCTCAGATGACTCAACCTTTTCTTAGAAAGATGAATTATAACACACTAAAATTCAGTCCTGTTCTACTTTGATATTGTGTACATGTGGTATAAAATATTTCTTAAGAACATGGTTTTGAAATCAGTGAGGCTCATGTTTGTTACAATGTGGTTTTCTTGGTCCTGGGCAGCCAGAGGCCCAGACCCACAGACCTACAGCTCCAGACCTCTTAGTTACCTGCTGCTGCTCAGGCCCCAGAAATGACTCAGACGCTTATATTAACTTCATGCTGTTTGGCCTATGGCTCAGGCACATTGCTAGCTAGCTCTTACATCTTAAATCAACCCATTTCTATTAATCTTTCCTGCCACGTGGCCCGTGGCTCACCTGTGTTCCTTACATTCTTCTTCTTGGGCGGCTGGCTCAGTCTGTCCTGACTCCACCCAGCTTCTCCTACCTATACTCTGATTTCTCCTCCCACTTTTTCTATGGTGCCTGTCATGGACCAAAACAGCTCCTTTATTTCAAGATTGATATTCATAGCATACAGAAAGGCATTCCCACATCACATGTTTGATTTGGCTCCTACTATTCATAATTGTATAAATTATAGTACTTAACATTGTGCCTTTATGTTGCCTTTTTATTGATGAATTGGCAGTAATGAAATAGACCACCCAGATAGGACTCATGAGCTTAAAACCGTGTGTTGTCTTCTTGTTCCATATCACCTGAGCCTGGTGCTTCAGCAGCTCCTACTCAATTTACATTAAAAGCAAGCTACTCAGAAAGCTGGTTATAATTCAGAACATATTCTTTGTCTGGAGGTCAATTTATTCCTTAATTCTTTCTGTTTTCAATTTGGGTGGTAGTGGTTTTACTGTGAAGTCTCCAAATTAAATGAATTTCTTACAGTTTTAAAGGAGAGGTACTTGAACTGTGTAGAAGCACATAATAGGTTGATACCCTCCCCAAATACTGCTACAAAAAGTAACATGTTCTTGGGTATTTTAAAATATGCGAACCTACTGAATAAAATGTGTGTTTTGTCTAAAAACATGAGCGGAGTTAGTAATTGATAATCTCAACATCACCAATCATTTAAATCCAGACTGATTCCGTGTAATTTCTCACATTTCTTGTTAATTTTGTTGTAAGTGATGTAAATGTAGTCTTATAATTTTGCCGCTGCAGTAATATGAAAAACTCATCTTGGTAGCCTTATATTATTCTTTTAAGACAAAGAACAGACAAGAAAAAAAGAAAAGGATTACGGACAACCTTCTGATAACTTTTTGTAAACCAAAATTGAGTTGGAAATGGCCGCAGTCCAAACTCATCACCCTGGAGATCACACAGATGGGGAGATAAAGGTCACCCCACGTGATCCCCTTGACAATGCTCAGCCTTTTACTCAGAATCTCAGGTAAGCCACCTGCATGCTGATGACATCACAAAAATAAAGGCCAGGGGCTGATTACTGGATGGGTGCTCTTTATTATCATATATCAGGTGTCACCTGCAATTTCATGTCTCTGGCAATAAGACAGAATCCATCTGTCATCTACTCATGGATCTTAGTCAATTTTCTCTGCTCTTTGGAAACAAGCTTGTATATAATGTGGGGGTAGTAAGAAGTCAGTCCAATTTCTGAGACTGACTGTGTAATAAATGGGATCTCAGTTAAAGAAAGTAAGCTAATGTTTTCTACACAGTTCCAGCAAAGAAAATGTCTTCTCTAATGTTTTACTGTATCAAACGTCAGCTGTCTCAGATCTGCAGGGAGACTGCTAACAGTTTCCAGAATGGGGTCTCATAGCCAGTGAAGTAGGATACTGGTGCACCATGGTGTGATACAAAAGCCATTGCAACAAGATCCTTGCCTTTGGTATACCTTCTAAGGTAATCTTCAAGCAAGACATACTTTATGAGGATTTGAGGTGTTTAGATTTCCGTGAATAAGTCCTTAAAGACGGAGAGTCTAAAAGTTAGAATTGATTATTTTGTGAGGTATAAACTCATTTCTAACTTTGATATCCTTAATCTAACAAAGTGCAGGATCCCTCTTTGTCTTTAAGTCTTGGCCCATGTTCACAAATCATCCTTAGAGAGCAGAGAGTTTAAGACATTTTAGAGATTCTGAAAATAGTCCATCAATGGCTAACTTGGAAGCCAAGATAAGGATTATTACATAGACATTTAAAAAAATCTGTTAACATAAGGAGAGTGTTTTGTAACTTCTGAGCAAAAAGATTAACAATAAATAAATCATTTAAATAATTGGGAATGATATTTCTATCATTTTAGATTTGGTATATTGTTAAAATGAGGGTTCGTTTTTAAAGTTTTCGTGCTTTTAAGAGTTTAACAAATATATAGGAACTTTGTTTACTCACATAATGCAATAATAAATTCTGTCTGGGCACAGAATATTCAGACAAATTACACATGAAAAGGATTGCCTTTTTGTATAACTGGAAGTTATGAGTTTTCCCAATAAGATAAAAACTCTGGTGTAATATACAATATTTTTCACAGTATTGAGAAAGCAAGCTGGAGAACTTAGTTTTATGTAAGTTTTTGTAGAGTAAGTTAAAACACATTTTGCAAAAAGCAAATTCAACGTGTGCAGTATAGTTCTTCTCAATTGTGAACTGAAGTGGACAATTATGGAGTTGGTATTACGATATATACCCATTACAATAGACTTGATTCTGTGAGAAGCTTGAAGTCTCTTTCAATGTCAATTACCAGGCAGGGTTTCTAGACCCTGCATTTGTCATAATTATATTTGAATTTGTTACTGCTTGATTAGAGGGTTGTCTGAATCTACTTAGATTGAGAAACTCAAGGCAGAATAAAAAGATGGGTAAGCATACAAGAGAGCAGGAGAGCATGGCCTCATCAAGATTTTAACTTCTAAAAGCCATAGAAAAAAATAAAAGTAAAACCTAAGAAGTGGAGTCAGGTAGCAAAAGGAAAAGCTAAATTATTATGCTTGGGTTGCACGTGTGCATACATGTTGGTGCAAACATATATCATGGAGCTATAATAAATGACTATTAATCAATCAGTTATCTGAGCCAGCATGATGGTTTTCACTAATGACAAGTTGTCTCTTAATGATGGATTTTACTTAGGGTGATACCCAATAACTTGTGCCTCCAATTGGCCCTTATTTCACTTCCATCATCAACAATGTTCTTTTTAAGGTAATACAGTTTCCACTGATACATTTTTCTAGACCTAGATTTTTAACCATTGAAAGAGATGTTTCATCTATGCTTCTACCTGGGCACTGCTACTGGGATAAAGTGAGGGCCAAAGTTATTGTGTTGCCTTAATGATAACAGGTATATAGAGGTTGGTAGAGTATCTTGTTAGAAGCACAAGGTCCTAGATTCAGTCATGTGTGACTTTTTCTGGAGATATTTCAACAAATGTCTCTTCAAATTGGGTACCTCAAATAGGGTACCAATGACAGATCAATGAACAAGTCCATCCAGGTCTCACTTGATGAGCCAGTGGGTTTACTGTGATTACTTATAGAAGCATGGGCATCATAGTTACTTTTCCTATTGCTGTGTTATAGTAATATTATACAAACGATTTAAAGAATAAAGGCTTTATATTGGCTCACAGGTCAAGGGAATAGACCATCATGATGGCAGAAGTCATGGAAGCAAAAGATTGAGGCAGCTAGTGAAAAAGCAAAATGATGAATGCTTATGATTTTGCTTTTGCTTCTAATTTGGGATCTTAGGCCAAGGGATGGTTCACCCATATGTAGGATGGGTCTCCTTGACTCAATTACCCTAGTGAAGGTAAACTCTTAAAAATATTAGTGGAGGCTGATGTAATCTAAGTAGATAATCTCCCACTGACTTGAGTAGGGGATTGTCTTCTTTGTGAATTTATATACTGTGAAGTTAGTAGTCAATTTCAACTCTCAACCTTCCACCTATTATCAAATGAATATCTAAGTATATCACTTTAAATTCACATACTGTACTTCTTGTGCTCATAAGGAAAAAGGTATTTAATCCAACCTCAAAAGTGTCCAATGGGCTTTAACATTCCCAACACTATGAGGCTTCATTACCACACATTTTCCATATATTTCTGCTCTACTTGCTTCTTTGTCTCTCTGTAAATCAGACTAAATGAAGCAAATCAACAACCACAAAAGCCAGAACGTTGTATTGTCATGACACTTCTTCCACAAAGCATATTATTCCACTGCTTATGAACACAGTCTAACTGTAATGTTTAGACCCTGTCAAGAATACTGACTGATTCCTGTGAAACAACATGAGTGGCTTGTAGCCCAATTGTAATGAAACCTCATGAGCTGGCCTTCGCTATCCATGTATCTACCTCAATTCTGATCTCTGTCACTTCCAGTAGAGTAGCCTGTTGAATATTCTAAGCCAGAAACTTGACATCATTTGATAATATCCCACAAACTAGTTCAGAAGGCCTAGGCATAACATGGTTCAGTTCTTATGGCAATGATCTCACTTCTCAGTATCAATTTTAGAATCAATTATCTTATTCCTGCTGTTACTGAATATCTGATGAGAAGTAATTTAAGGGAGGAAGTGTTGATTTTGGTTTATGGATGGAAGATACAATCTGTCATGGTTAGTGTGTGTGCGTGTGGAGGGGGCAACAGCTCGCAGCTATGGTCTCAGCAGGGTCAGCTTGCTTCCTACCGTCTTAGCAATAGGGAGCAGAGACTGATGAAGGATGGTCCTCCTCTGGATCTTTTCATGTTTTTATTGTTTCTTTCTAGGCTTTCAGCACAAGGGATGGTTCCACCTATATTCCATGGGTTTTTGCCCCTCTGTTAGTATAGTCTTGCAGACCTAGAGATGTAATTTATAGGATTCCAAACCCACTGAAGTTGGTAACTACACAACTAGTAACAGAAGAACCAACTCTGTCTCTATCATTCTAAGCAGTAGAACTGTTTACCTTTTCTCCATGAATCTAATACTGCCAGTCTCTTGGGACACTTTGTTCCTGACAAAGGATATAAATGTATCCGCTTCTTTCATATAGTCGTTAACACTATGCCCTGATATTAATGAGCACAGTCTCGAACCACAAATGTACATGTCCAGGTGAGAAGGCTGTGTCTTCTCCCTTAAAACTTGCTACTGCAAGGTCCTGTCCCCATAGCCAACATCCCTACACTGCCAAACAAACCCTCGCTGTTATTTCCACTCAGAAATTTAATGGAGAAAGTCCTTAAGCAAGGCTCACTGAATGACAGGATTCTTTTGCAGCACAGAGGGCTACTTTGCCTCATTTGGCAGAAGCTAACTCTGGGTGTTTCTACACTTTTTTTTTTTTTTTTTTTTTTTTTTGGCAAATGCAGTAGATATAGTAACCCAAGCTCTCTGGGAGTCCTCTTGTTTATTTAGCAATAAGACTTCTCTCAAATCATACAGTATCTTGGATTTGCCCAAACTTTGAGACACCGTGAGAGACAAAGACTTAAAGATGTAGGTGAAATCCCTTGTTTTTCTTGACTTAGAAAAAGCAGTAGCCTGCAAAGCTGAGTACTGTTTTCAGCTTCAAATAATTTAGATTCTCAAGAGAAGTTGTTTCTTTTTTCTCCTGTATGTTTTCTCCTGAGTTCTTTTCTGCATTTTTAAGATGAAGCTCAAAATATTTTATTTGCTGCTACCTGGTAAGGAGGGTCATGTCTGTTAATTAGCCATAGCTGTGTGATTAATGTTTTAAGTTTATACTTGAAAACTATTAGCATATTGGACAATGTTCCATGATGAAAAATTTGATAATTTAAATAGTAAAGTTAAATATAAACATAGTATTATGTATTTATAATAATACCCAACAGTCTTTATTACCTTTCGTGTCTCTTTTGAATCTTAACCTTAATCATAATAACATAGGATACCATGCTAAAGAAATGTCACACAGCCCAACAACTAATATCGGGAATGCTTAAAAATCATTTTGTGCCTTCATACAATGAAGTTTAAAGAATCTTACAGGAAATACAGTTCATACATTTACTATGTCATGATTCTACTCATGTCCGAACAATGAACAGTTATGTATTATATATGTCATTTATTTCTAAAATAATATATAAGGCACACTTTAACATTCTTGTATATAATATTAGACAAATAAGGAATAGCACATTTTATTTTCACTTTTACACTGTTTAAATATTATATTACTAAAATACTTTAGAAATATTAATAAATAAAAACATAATAATCTTAATATTCTCTGTAAATGTTGTATTATGCACTAGGACACAGTCTTTATATTTTATATCACTTTGGTAAAGAATATATTGTTTTGTGTGATCATGAAGGTTCTTGGATAGGTTAACTTATTTCTCTCACTGATGTTAAATGTGAACAGAGAGGTGTTATCTGATAGCAATTGCATCAGTGGTTTTGAATATTCACAATGTAAGATACTTCTCAAAATACCCTCTATTTTTTTTCTTTTTCTCTGGAAAACACTATCTCCTTATCCACTGTAATTTGCCCCACTTAAGCCTTAGTAAAAAACCTTATTTCTCTTAAAAAAAAAAATGTTTTCTGTGCATGGGTGTTTGCCTGCATGTTTTTCTTACTACTTTCATGCAGCATGACCATTGATGTTCCTGATCCCTTGACCTGAAGTAACAGATGGTTATATGCCACCACACTGGCGTTAGGAATTAAATTCAGGCCCTCAAAGAGTAACCAGTGCTGATACACTGAGTCATTTCTCAAGTCACATTAACCCTTTTAACACATAAAAGATATTGTAGAATAATTCTTTTGTACTCTGTGAAGACATGTTGTTCTCATTGTTGGTAGAAAGCTGATTGGCTAATAGCTAGACAGGATTTTGGAGGCAGGCAGAATGCTGAGAAGGAAGAGTAAAGTCAGGGAGTCACAAGAGTCATGAGCCAGACTGGAAAGAAGCAACATGGGAAGTTTATAGATGAGGTAAATAAGCTTTGCGATAGCACATAGATTAATATAAATGGGTTAATTCAAGTTGTAAGAGCTAGTCAAAAGCAAGTCTAAGCTATTAGCCAAGCATTTGTAATTAATAATAAATATCTGTGTGGTTATTTGAGAACCGGCTATGGAAAAGTCTGCTTATAAAAGATATTTTCTAGTAAATAAAAAAAAAATGCCACCTTCAAAAATAGAGTAGAAACACAAAGTAAAGTTTAGTTTAGTTTTTGTATTCTAAGCATTGTAAAATAAGGTTTCTGGCCCCATCCATTCAGAAGGCCAGACACTCAGAGCAGCAATCCCAGGTGTCTAGTTATTCCCCTGCCGCTGCTTAGGCTCCCCCAAAATGACTCAGATGTTTATATTAATTTCATGCTGTTTAGCCTATGGCATAGGCATATTACTAGCTAGCTCTTTCATCTTAATTCAACCCATTTCAATTAATCTGTCCTGCCACATGGCCCGTGGCTTACCTACTTCATTACATTACCTACTTCTTGAATCATGGGCATCTGGATCATGTCTCTCTAACTTGGCCCTCCTCATACCTACATTCTTATTTCCCCACCTACTTCTTCTATGGTGCCTGTCATGGGCCAAAACAGTCTCTTTATTTAAAGAATGATATTCACAGCATACAGAAAGACATTCCCACATCAAAACATCATTAAGATAACCTTAGGAGAGGAAGACATTAGTCTATGAGTCTTGAGAGTCTATCCCTCATACTGTATTACCTTATTGTTAATAAGGTCAACACTTGAGTTCTTCTTCGGCTATTATTTTCCTCATACTTCCTTGTATCCCAGAATCCTCCACGTATGCACACTGTTTTTCTCTGCCCAGCTTCTGTGAGTCACTTCCCCAGTACCTAGAACCTCTGTCAACTGCTTTTCTGAGTGTTGCCTTTCTGCTTCCTTCTCCTTTGGGTATCCAATAAACATCAATGACAATCTACTTTCTACTGAGATGGTTGATACATAGTCATAGGTCACCTGTTACTGACTAGCCAGTGACATATTTATTTAGTTACTTATTTATCCATTAAAAATAGTGTGTATGGAATATCCAGAATGTGACGGGCACTAAGACCATGCATCGAACTTGTTTGTTCTCTAGAAAACTGTCCTATAATTAGTGATTTTCAACAACTGTATGTTTTCCTTTCACCCTCTCCTCTCATCTAAAGATAATCTATTTTTTTAGAATAGATATTAAATAACTACCATGAAAGTCATGTTGATATCTGATTGTGAGTCCAGGCTGTTCATTCTCAATTCAGTCTCTTTCCTGTAGGATGCTTGGAATAAGTGAATTACTGTCTCTACTTCTTTAGTTTTCTTTCCAGATTCAGCTTTTGTTCATGAAACAACTCTCCTACGTCTTAACTTAATTCTGCCTCCATCCACATCAACTTTAAGACTACACTACACATGATCACCCTTTCCTGGTTCATTTCTAATATGTGGCATGTAGATATGACCAGAGAGTTCAGAAGGATTCAAGATAACCCCCAAAATGAAAACTTTTTCATGCCTCTAATTAGAGAGGGATTACAAGCAGAGATGTGCAGACAACTCATACTTTCAGAACTGATGCATTTTCTTGTCTCTAACAGGACTTTTAGCCAATGTTTGGCATATGCTTTCATTTAAAAACAATTTTTAAAGAACTTATTTTTCTTTCATATTTTGCTCAAGAATATTGAAGCTTCAGAAATATGTAAACAAATGTAATGATACAAAATCCTATTCTGAGGGGAAAGTGTGCATTTTCTTTCTCTTTCATATCACTCAAGAACATTATTTGAAATATAAAAGATGATGGTAAAAATTACATCATTATAATCCTTATCACTACTCGCTAGTATTTTCTTCCTTTGAACAACCTCTGGAACAGTCTTAAGAATATTATGTCCTCATCAGGTCTTACAGTAAGTAAATAAAAGCTGCAAGAGTGTCTTGCCACTGGCTGGAGTTAAGTAAATGAAAGAAAAGTATGTGTCTCTCCTTTCATCAGAGATGACTATTATTTGCAACACCCTCTTCTTAGATCTCCACATTCCTGGGCTGTGTGAACCATCGCACGATGATCTTTAGGAAATCTCGGAAGAATGTATACCACATTTTTAATGGTTGCATATTTCTCTCCCTTTTCCAATTTACACAACTTTGTCAAAGTTATGAATCTAAGTACAGGAAGAATTTTAAAAGAGTGTAAATAGAAATGTCTCTATTTGAATACAACAAAAGCTTTACAACAAAGGAATAGAAAGTACCAAAAATTTAGATGCCAATTAATATTCCTAGTAATTGTGTTGTAATTTCAGAAGCTTCCAGTAAATGGTGACCATAATCACAAAGATTAATGAGGGTTACCAAAGGTGGAAAATCCAGATGCTGGCAGAATTCCCACTCTCCAAGATGCAGTGAACACACAACAGAGAAGCATGGGGGTGAATATGATAATTAATAGGAGGGTCATCTTCAGTGTCCAATTTTGAATTTACTTTTGAAACATGGTAAACTTCTAAATACATCCTTAGAATTGTGAAAAGAATTAAACTGGTAGATTAAACTGGTAGATAGAATAGACAAGCTTATTAAACATTTCTGTATCTTGCAGTGAGCTAAGTGCCAGAGATGCCAAATAAGAAGAAAGTCCTGTTGCTTAACTTCTGGCTGCATATAATCTACTTGAAATGAAATAGAATACATAATGAAAGCTAGTGTTCCATATAACACAAAGCAACTGAAACAACAAACTGGGCGGAGTCTGCAAGCCTCGCAAGTCTGAGACTCACAGTTTGTGAGTTGTCCTTGATATGTGAGGCAAATTCATGTTCAGAAAAATCAGTTCTGAAAGTATTACAAGTGCTAATTGGAGAATGAGTGAATGCCGCAGAAGAAGCTTTAGAAAGGGAGATGTTGCAAACAGCATGCCCAGAGAAGTCTAAGCCAACACGTGATCCAAATCAACAAATAAAGACTCAGCGGTAGAGAGCCATGTGATTTGGAGGCAGTGGCTCTGTTTTAGCAAGCGTGGATCAGATGGCCTTAGCTCTTAGAATACAAAGAGACAAAGGAGTCCAACTTGGATGTTCAAGACAGTCTTCCGGGAAGCAAGGGTCAAAAGGCATGGAGAATCCAAATTAATGAAGCTTCAAAATCCAAGTCAAGAATTTAGGTGTCATGTAAGGTGATTTGTTTAACACTGTAAAAATTCCATATGATAAAAAATGATGACCGATTATGAAAATAGTTGTAAAACAATCTAATGATAGGGATACATTAGGGAACTACTTTGCTATCTTTAGAGTGTCAAGATCTTTCATCCAACTGTACTTAATTAAAAACAAAAGATAACCTGCATGATTCTTATCAGGAACACTCAGATTGGGGTGTTGAATGTGCAATGTACAGACTTCCAGTGCTAATTACTCATTCTAAAAAAGTGACCAAGATTTCAAGCAGCAACTCCCTTAGGTTGCCAGTCAGTTACTTTAGTAGGTGTGGAAAGAATAAAGCAAAGCCCTTGTATTCTCGCCAGAAATTATTACTTGAGGCAATCTCTTGTTTCAATTTGCATTTGCTTGCTAAGCAACCCCTCCCAAAAAATGAAAACAAAAACAAAAAATCCACAAAGATTTGTGAAGTCACTCTCTGTGATTACTCTGAAAATGCTTCAGTTTCTTCACATCTAACTTGTTATATTAGAAGAAACAAATAACTTCCAAGTTCTCAGGTCAGTTAGACATCAGATTATAGACCACGAAAATTATTTTGAAGAGATGTTTAGGCAGAGCACTGTTCTGAGCTAATGATGGAATAGATTCTTATTAACAAATAGGTGACCAGTATGCTACATCTAAATTGGCCACTCCCTGGCATTATCATAAGGAAATATTTTGAGATATCAAAACTTTAGGCTAATTTAGAAATAGCACCTTGGTCTCTGAATTTAAGATACTAGGCTTCATCATTTCTCCTCATTATGATGCTTAGTGCTTGTGCCTGGCACCAGTAGGTATTCTGGAGCATGTGGCTTTACCACAATATTGATAGTGTGAGAGAAAGACATGACAAATTAGGAAAACTTGCAGATGGGCTTGATACTCCAGATTATCAGCACACTGTGTTGTTTTTAAATAAAATACTTCCCAACTGTTCCCCCACCACTTCTGTGTCATTGCTAAAGAAAAGTGTACTTTGGATGGTCCACTTGAAATGCAGTTATAGAGAGACAGTGTTTTGTCCATTTTAAAGGTAGAATCACAGGTGGCCATTTCCCAACAGCATTAATTTATATAATAATTATTATGTTTTTCTAATTTTCTAATTTCTGACAGAGGTTACTTGAAATAGAGTATGATTTTCACCCTTAAAGCACTCTCTATGCCAAATATCATTTAGTAGAAGTTTTTTTTTTTAATTATTGAAAATAGATTCTTCTCTCGTACTGTACATCCTGACAAGAGTATGCCTCCCTTTATCCCTCCCATCTCTCCCAGACTCACTGCTCCTCACCAAGTTGGACAATGGCTTCCTTATAATAGTTCTGACAGAAGAAGCTGGTCTACCTGGGCTCCCATGAGCATCTCCTAGCAGTCATGCACTGTTTTCTTGGCAAGCCAGAGGAGGAACATCCTCTAACGGTAATGACTCTCGTGTCCCTTCTTATTTTAACTTCTAAAATGCGTAGAAATGTGAAATGTAGCACAAAATCCCTAATGCCCTCTCTGCTACTTTTGGAAAAGAAAAACAACAAAAAACCCAGCAACTACAAAAAAATTGACATTTCCTTATGACATTGCCTCCTGGAGACTAGTGGCTCTGAAATTTTAAAATAGTGGGATTTGCTTTTAACTCTGGGTATAATTTGATAACTTATAGAGTCTAAGTTACTATTGGGAAAACACTTCAGGAAGAAATCCTGTGACAGTAGGTTCTGAGTGGTGTGTGTCTGTATGTGCACATATACAGGTATATGTATATAAAACTTCAAATAAATTATTAACAAGATAATTTATGTGTATTTTACCTTTGAGTTATACATTGTTAGCCCCTTCTTGGCTTACTTTGGTATATAGTTTAATATTTATTTCTGGAAGTCTTTATAACACAGATTATTTAGCTGGAATTTGAATGCAAATGTTTTCAAACATATAATGCAGGTGTCCCTACATATATCAGAAACAAATGTAGCATTGTTATTGTATTCAGACACATAAATTGTGTTTGTCTATATTTCCAGTTTTTCCTGATGCTTCAATTACTATATTTTGAAAAAGAGAACTTAGAAGTGGAGAGCTGTGAAACATTTATGTTTTATCTCTTCCAAAAGTTCATTTTGCGGCAAGTATCATTTGGATAAGGATTAACTTAATCAGAGATTTTTAATATCTTTTACTTTAATTTCAATCTCTTAAAAAATAATCTCTGAGTCTCTGAAAGGGCTAAACCTGTAATGTCAAAGCACTATGTTCAAAAAGAAAAAAAAAAAAAAAGGAAGTAGAAATAAGGGGAAAAATGGGAAAAGGGGAAAGTTTTGAAAGCAGCTAGCAGCTGTAAGAGAGATAGAGAAGGCAGCAGATTTGTGACAGAGTGGAGCATGAAACCCATCAGCTGATGAGTGAAAATCCCTGGTTTCTAATTAATCGAGGTACACAGGCCAGAGGATGAAGAGGATCAGGGAAATGAAATCAGGAAGAAGATAGCATCAGTCATTTCTGCGGCCCATTGTCATACTTCAGAATCTGCTGTAATGAATCACTCAGGCATTCCACAGATACATTCAAATGGTGAAGAAAATTCATTGTCCGGTGAAGAGTGCCTGATAAAGATCTCTCTCCCCCCACTCTTTGTCAGAAGCCTATGATCAGAAAAGGAAATCCAGACAGCACAACAGGTGTGCTCTTTGCAAGCCTGCTGAAATCTGCAAATGAGCCAAGTATGGAAGAATTTTTTTATACTATTTTTCTCCTCCAGAAATGTTTATGGGGAGGGTGTAGGATGAGGTATCCATGGAAGGAAAGTCTTATCAACAAAAAGGATTGCCAGGGAAGAAAGTGGGCCATGCAGGACTGGCTCAACTAATTGAATTTAAGAAGAAACACACTTCATTTAAAGGACTACCCCTACAGTGAAGGAAGAATTAGGTATGGCATCCTGGCTCTGATGGAAGAAAGAACCCTCATCCTCAGAGTTTGACAGCTGCTCTTGGGCATCTGGGTGTTTCCTAGAGGAAGTCATTGAGAATCAAAGAATGAGGGAACATTTCAGCATGAAAATAGTCAAATATTTCCCAAAATTCATGCCCAGGTTCTTCCTAGGTTGTAGCGCACTTCTGTGGAAGTCATATATTTTAATAGAGAAACAGTTGTCAAGACTTTCTATCTGTACAGACCTACTCAACAGCAACTTGACACAGAATTACCTGGGTGAAGGTCCCAGTGAATGTGGTATTAGGAGACATGAAAATAATTGTTTTCTAATAAGTAGGTACCAGACTGAGACGTATAAGGATGGCAGATTAATTTTAAATTCAATTAGTATAATATAGGGTTTCATTGTCTATATTATCAATCACCAAGGCATTTTGGAGTTGGTGATATTAAAATTGCAACACTAACGAGAATCCTACTTCATGAGGAAAATACTTTTAATCATGGATAGATTGCAAATCCACTTGTAGTTACAGTTACTGAGAATTCTATTTCTCTTGTGAAAGATGTTTAGATATGTTTTCAGGAAACGTAAAAGATTATAAAGGTATGCTATGTCTATAGCATTTGGAGCTCAGGCTTTGAGAAAACCTTTAGAAAACTTATACATTGTTAAGATTTAGGTGACAGAATATGCAGCAAGAATATGTGGTTACAGGCAGACATAGGTCCTTTATCCCTCTAGCTCTGGGCCACTCTACCCTTTCAGGTTAAGAGTATTTTCAGGTGTCTTTTTTGTCTGTCAGATGCTGCAGACATCTAGTAGAGCATGGATATGGTTCCAGCTCCAAAGTCAGGATAACACTGATAACTTCCGACGACTTCCATAATCTTGAGGAGGTCTGGAACCTTGGGCAGATTTCAACTTCATTGATTAGGGGTTCAATGAATAAGTTTAGAAAAAAACAGTTCTCAGTTCTAGGTGTGTGTTAAAATTACCTAGTGCATTTAAGATTCACCTCTTCCACCTCATGTTCGTCTGTCTGTCTGTCTGTCTATCTATCCATCTATTGTTTATCATCTGCCTATGTATCTATCATCTGTCTATGTAGCTATCACCTATCTATCTACCTACCACCTGTCTATTTTTTATCTAAGTATCTGTGTATGTATGTATAGAAACATATAGTGTATATAATATTTTCTGGAGTTTTATCTAGGATAGAGCTCAGACATAAGTTATTTCGGGAGATCCACTAATATTTCTATTGTTCTGTTTGGGTTAAAAAGACCTATGTCACCCAGTATAAACATCACCCATAGAACTGGTAATCTAGGTAGTAACTGGAAAGATCCTCAGCTCTTCTGGTAAACTGAGGAAATTCATTCCTAGTGTCTGACTCACTTGCAGTACCTTTATACAGTTTCAATAAAAAACCCATTTCTCAAGATCCAAAACATTTTATAGTTTTGCAAGAAATATATAACTTCACATTATACCTTATGATCATTTTTTCTATATTTCACCTTTTCTACAATTACCAATATTACCAGTTATTTTATAATAATGGGAGCAAACAGAATCTACTTATTGCTGCTCATTAGTTATTGAGTATAGTATATTCTGCCAAGAATTTATTTAGCAAGCATAAACATACAGTTATTGATTATAAATTAAAAGTAAATTAAAGTCTAGAATGTGGAAATGTGAGAATGTGGAGCTGACACAAGTAATCATGAACTGTGATGTATTAATAATTATGAGGATAAGAAATTAATGCAAGAGAGCCAATCATACTAGGTATTTACTTTCATGCTTATTATTAGTGAAAAGTTTTAAAAGCAAACACATCTGCGGGTTTAAGAACATGCTGATTGAAAAAGATTACTAAAAATATTAGTAGGAAAACGATAACAGAAAGGTGGTAGGAATTCAGAGGAGATGAATTGTATCTCTACTGTATGTCTCTTGTTGGTGTGGTTGTATTACAGTTCCTGGTCCGTTAGATTCTGCTCTGTAAACTGAGATCTCTTTCTAAATTTTGGCAGGTTGTTTTGGGAAAGGGATGCAGGGTCATACACTGTCTGCTTACTCCTCATTTCTGGTTATGTGCATAATTAACTCTCACACACACATTGTGCATCACAGTTCAAGCCAAAATAAAAGCGGGTAGTTTCTGCCGCCACCGTATATAACCTGGTCTGTATTCTTTATTTTATTGCCTTCCCCTTATTGGGGTTTTCTATCTGTACTCTTCCTTTGCTTTTAAACTTCACCCTGTACATCTTTCTTTGTCTTTTCTTCTTCCTTCTTCCCACTATGGGATCTACCAGTTAGTAACCACAAATCCCTCCAAACATTAATTTGCCCCACGTACTCTCTCTATTTTCTATAGGACTCATATGTCTGTGCATATGTGTATTGTACCATATGCACAGACATGGAAGTAATTAGGTTTAAAAATCAGCCTATTACTGTCACTTAAAACATCCCACAGGCGTGGAAACTGCGCCCCACACTGGCTCCCTGCTTTGGCGGAACTCAGAATAAATTACATTTCTAGAGCCTGCCAGCTTTCCAATTCCAGTTTACTGCACTTTGGAGCAACAGCTTTTCTTCCGATGCTGCATATTTTTTTTGTCTAGATGGTGTATTTTTATCGCTCTGTTCTTGAAGTTTAACAATAACTTTGCAGGAAGGAATGGCCACCTTTGTGTTCAGAGCAACTTGTGCTTATTTGTCTTTAATGATTTGGGTTGTGATTGTAAAAGGGAACCTTACTTACTCTATAGTTTTCACTCCTAAGCATCATTATTTAACATGCCCAATATTACTCTAAACTGAAAACCACCTGGGTACAAATGCAAGCTTCAGTGAGATTTTCTTTAAAGGAATGAACTAGGTTTATTGTAATGTCTTGGCATCTAGAGACATAGAAAGCTTTGAGCTGTCATATTTCACAGTAACAATACAGCATTCTGATTTCTGACTTTGAATTAGACTTAAATCTTTACTGTGTATACTTGGGCGTGTAAAATTAGTTGGCAAAGGGGACAGAAAAGAAAGTCGTAAATAAGTGACACTATTTGGGAGGAGAAGCATGGTCATCACATGCTTCCACCATTTAAATTCTACCACTTGCAAACTGAAGGCTATTTGGACATGTTTCATAAGAAAAAAGAAGAAAGAAAGAAAGAAAGAAAAGAACCCGGAAACTGAGTAGATAGTCTGCAGTTGATCTGTTCCCAAGGTTTCTCCAGAGTCAGCTCTGCAAATATTTATATATATGAATGTGTGTTTGTTTGGATCGTGATAAGGTACTGATTTAAGATTTTTGGAAACTGAACTAGAGTGTCATCTGAGACACCGCCTGATTGGACTGAGCTCAGAAGCAAAGTGAGAGGCCAACCAAGAAAGGTGAGCAGGCAAGGCTGGACAGCCCGTGGTGCCAGCTCTAATATCCAGTGCAATTATTTTGTGGACATCCACTCCTTGCCTGCACAGGAGATAGGGCTATAAGTGTATGTTATTTTTTAATTACAAGGGGGGTAGAAAAAATCCTGATGATGGGCTGGAAGGTGCCATTGCATTGTTATTTTTTCCCTCTCTCTTCGTTTGCTGATTATGTGAGCCGGGCTCCTTTGCTAGCCGATGATAAGCAGAATTTCCATGTTCTCTGCATAATTAATCCATCTCTGCCTCTCTGCTTGCCAACTCGCCCGTTATCGCCGGCACATGCCTGAATTGCAAAAGAATCCGCTCTTCAATTGGAACTTATTGATATTCTAAGAAAAAAAAAAGAGGGGGGGGGGAGGAAACTGAAAATCCTTAAGTTTAAGCCGCAGATTTTTAAATGGATTAATTTCGTTGCAATCGCAACCATCTAAGGCGGGAAGGCAGGCAGAGCAAATTGAAAGCGTCTCCATGTTTGCAGAATCGGGTCCAGAACGCTGAAATGTACTGGCATGGCTCTCTTTTAAAGTCAGAAAATTACCATTCATTTACATCACATGAAATACTTTTTTATGCTAGAAATATTCAAGAGCCGTTCTTTAAATGCCTGCTAATGCTTGATAACATTTCTAACTTTCAGCATTTTGCTAGACTTTGATATGACATGATAGGAAAGCCTTCCAGTAGAGAATAATATTATATCTGTCTTTTATCACATATTAGATTACATCGTTCTTTTCTTAATAGTTCCCAAGTAGTCTTTAAACAATGGACGCTGTCATTGGCTATGTAGGATTTTTATGATGATGGACATCAAAGTTAATAATTTATTTTCAAAACTACCTGCAAAGGAAATATTTGTTTGTTTGAGTTTTCACATTCAAGTAGTGTTCATGTAATGATAATAGCAATATAATAATCATAAGTTATCAGTAGTTTTGTCTATTTTCTCAGGCTTACAATAAAGTTTGACTTTTTCAGAGACTAAGCTCCTTCTCATCTTAACAAATCGCTACACTTTGAAATTTCCTGTGACTTAGGAAAGAACCAGTAGCCGGAGTAATTTTAGAGTATGCAGTGAAGAATCACAAATACAAAAACTTCTGGTTCCAGGTGCTCTGCAAATTCCTCATAGAATTTATGTCTTTCTTAAATGTTAATATTTGCCTAATCCTGAAATACAGTGTATGCTAATGCCCTGGCACCAGGGGTGGAGACTTTCCTAGACTGAGTTTCCTTGGTACTCTGAGCAGTGCTTTCACTTGAGGACAGAGGCTTACCAGCCTGCAGCCAAAGCTGGGCTATACAGGGAGACAGACATGCTCTCAGCTCTTGAGGAGATATGCTAGTCGAGGAAAAACAAACCCAAAACAAAACATGGATTTGGTTATTCAAAATACAGTTACCATTAAATAATCTGTGTAAGTTTTGAATTTGGTAGAGCATCAAAGGGCAAACATACTCAACATAAAAAAGAATCAATTTAGCTGAGATGTGCATTTGCATGAAAAAAAAAAGGATAGAAAAGAAAGACACTGAGCAGTGCTACTTCTGTGGAGACATTTGTTTCCATTACAAAGCTATGGGCCTGCATAACAGACTACACTAACATCATGATATGAAAGTCTGTACTATCAGAAAGTGATTTAAAATATTAACTTGTATTTCTTTTTTAAGAAGTAACCAAAACTTATAAGGGGATAGAAAAATATACAAGATTTATATGCTTTTATACTCAGAAAATAATTCAGTGACAATTACTATAAATAATTAAACAATTGAGTTTAAATTAACATTTTTATCTATGAAATCAAACACAATTCCTGGATAGCATTCAGCTTGAAAGCACAGTTGATGGTTAGCTGCCCACTAGGTAATTTTGTACAGTCAGCCAAACACTTTAAAGCAATTTTTAAAATGAAATGAAAAATGACCCTTCTTAAAACAGATGTAGCAAAACCATTTCAATCATAAACAACAATTTCACAGACCTTGTATATGCAACCCTTTATTTGAAGGCATGAATTAAAAAGACTTAGGACTAAAGAAGAGGAAATGGCTGAGAATTCAGAGTTGAATGCATTAAGCTGATATTTTAGTTATTCTATATAAGACAGTTACATCAATTCGGAATTTATATGTGTTCATAAAATTAAATTCTGTATCACTACTCTGAAATCATTGTAGTATTCCCACATATGAATCGTTGACGTAACCAAGTCCATTCAGTTTAACACAATTTTTCTTATGATATATGGGTTATGCTGGTATTTCTCTTATATTCTAAAATTACTTGGTATTTTAAATGAACTTGAAGAATTGGGTTTCCAATTATTACCACAAATGAAGATCAGAGCCGGAGAGTGATGCTAATCGTGTGAGACGTTCTGTGTCTTATGACAGGCTAGCTCGAACAGCAGAGATTCACTGTGAAGGGGCGACTGCAAATACGATAGAAATTAGCTGTTTCACTGCAAACCTACGACACTGATGTGCATTCATAAATGATGAACTGACTTATAATAGAAACAATCGAGTAGGGGTATTTTTCTTTCTTTTAAATTTAAGGGTGAATTAAAATGTAAAAAGGGCTGTTACAAATGGTTTCATTGGTGTCAAAAATTACTAAACAGTTCTTTTTTGACATTAGAAAAATGAGTGACAGTTTCTTATGTGTATTGTCCATGTCAATTTTTTTCACCCCCTTTTCTTCCTCTTGTCTTTGCGACTGTATTATTTTGAAATATTTACAACCTCTAAGTTGGATTTCCCCCATCAACTACCGCTAACCTCTAAGACCCTCTTCTGTGCTTGTTCCAATGCCCACATGTGACCAGTGACTTCTTTCTAACAGATTTAGTTACTGTGTGTATCTTCAAACATGAAATGGTTTATGTTCCTTTCTTTATGCTTTTCTTTGACTATAACCACAACGATATCACTCACTCATTACTAAGAAAACACAGTTCGCTTCTGGGTCAAGGTGTTTCTTATGGTAAGGTTTAAATAGACTATCTTCTTTTAAGTTTTGAGTCTCTGCTCAAACTCTTCAATATAATTGCTCCCCAGTATAACTCCCTTAAAAGATATCACTGCAAGTCACCCAACATTGACATCCATCAATCAAAAGGAAGTCAACAAGAATCTTCTGTTTATCTTCACATTGTCTTGGGCACTGAAGGGAGATGGAAATTTTGTCTTCTGCTGCCCAAATATATGTGATGTGACTTGGTCATTCCTCAGCACCAGTTTTTTTTTTTTTTTGTCAGATCTTAACAGTTTGGTTAATTTTAAGAAAATACGTCTTTTGGCTCCTTGTTAATTTTTTTTTTAATTAATCTAGAGTTCATTTATATAAGTTGAACAGGTATTTTCCAAATTGGAGATTATCCACAACTAAGGCATATCATTAAGTTCTATTAGGTAGTTAGGACTATGTGCATGTCACAAGTTTAGGAATGTTGAATTGCAGGCCTTCAGAGAGTACCAAATGCTTTAAAGAGACAAACAGAAGGAAGGGCCCTCCCAGACATTCCTGACATGGGGAATAATATTTAACTAACATGATTCCTTATCAAAAATGTCTCCTTTGCCAACAATTATCAGCTTTCTAGACATTAACTGTAGTTTTTATTAATCCAAAGAAGTTTAGGTGTTTTCTTCAGAACTGTCAAGGAAACAGACTGAAGTAAAGACAGTTGTTGACCCTAAATGATAAATAATTCTCTTTATGGCATTAATAATAAAACCTTAGTTTCCTCATTTGTTATAATTCAAAAATAATACCCATTTCAAAGACTTGCCATAATTCTAAAGATGAAAACATTCACCGTAGTCAAGAGAAGTATAGGCACCATCATGAAGTTAACACCATTGCTTTATTTTATAATAAACAGATACCAGAAGAAGAAAGTTGGGTGAATAAGAGGAATTAAGGGGTATGTGTGCGTGTCCCCATATATTTCTTACATGTATTAGATATTTCTAACTCAAACATTATATAGAAATGAAAATAATGCTTATAACCTTTTAAGTACTCAAATAACCATTGTAATAGTCTAAAATAATATCTCCATATTTTATGTAAAGCTGTTTTACCCCCTTTTTTGTGGTTTGTTTTTGTTTTTTGAGATGTGCTTTCTCTGTGTATCCTCGGCTGTCCTGAAACTCACTCTGAAGACCAGAATGACTCCAAAATCTGATATCTACCAGCCTCTGTCTCTGGAGATTAGGATTAAAGGCATGCAGCATGCACCACTGTAAATCTTATAATTAAAAAATAATTTGAAGAGAATGAAATTTATTGATTGTTGTCTAGATTTCTGTATACGCATTTTCTTCTGATTTTCCATTTGTAAACTCCAAAGCATGGGTGTAATAAGGATGAAGGATTGTGGTTTAGGGTGTGGTCACCCCTCAGTGTTTGCCAGAAACTGTTTTCCTAATTCCCATGTATGCCAAAAGTTTGTGGAAACCCAAATTCTTGAAAAAAAAAAGACATAGTATTTTCACAGGACATTTGCACATCCTTTTTAATATTTTAAATCATCTCTAGATGCTGTAACATATATAATACAATGCAACTGCTATGTAAATGCTTCAAATATTGTGCTTTTAAATTATTTTTATTTAAAAGTTTTTTTTTTTTTTTTTTTTTAACATACCCCTTCTGTTTCCCCTCCTTCTCCTCTTCCCAGTCCTCCAGCTTCTTCCTACCACATCCCCCATCTATTCCTCAGAGCAGAAAAGGACTCCCAGGGTGAATTAATGCAGTCTGGTATACTCAGTTGAGGTAAGACCAAGCCCATCCCCCAGTATCAAGGCGGAGCAAGGTGTTCCTCTGCAGGAAACCAGCCCAAGAAGCCAGTTCATGCACTATGACTAAATGCTGCTTTCACTGCCAGAGGTCCAATAAACTGCCCCTGCCATTCAGGTGTTATCCACTTTTGGAAGGCCTGGTTTCAGTCCCATGAAGGTTCCCCGGCTGGCAGTCCGGAGTCAATGAGCTCCCATTAGCTCAGTCACCTGTCTCCGTTCCTCATCATGATTTTGATCCTTTGCTTATGCAATTCCTCTCTTCACTAGGACTGGGAGCTCTACCCGGTGCTTAGCTGTGGATCTCTGCATCTTTTCCCATCAATTGCTGGATGAAGATTCTATAATGACAGTTAGGGTGAACACCCATTTGATTATAGAGGAGGGTCAGTTTAAGCACCCTCTCCACTACTGCTTGGAGTCTTAGCTGGAGTCATCTCTGTGAGGTCTTGGGTGTTTCCTTAGCAACAGGTTTCGCCCAGACCCCACAATGTTTCCCTCTACTGTGGTATCTTCTTTGTTGTTCTCTCTCTCTGTTTTTCCCCAACTCAATTGTCTCATTCATTTAGGTTCCCTCCACACCTGCCCTTTCCCATTGCCCCCTCCACACCTGCCCTTTCCTGTTCCCCCCTCCACACCTGCCCTTTCCTGTTGCCCCCTCCACACCTGCCCTTTCCTGTTGCCCCCTCCACACCTGCCCTTTCTCCATTCCCCTCTCCACACCTGCCCTTTCCTGTTCCCCTCTCCACACCTGCCCTTTCCTGTTCCCCCCTCCACACCTGCCCTTTCCTGTTCCCCCCTCCACACCTGCCCTTTCCTGTTGCCCCCTCCACACCTGCCCTTTCCCGTTCCCCCCTCCACACCTCCCCTTTCCCTGTTCCCCCCTCCACACCTCCCCTTTCCCTGTTCCCCCCTCCACACCTCCCCTTTCCCCATTCCCCCTCCACACCTGCCCTTTCTCCATTCCCCCCTATGCTCCCAATTTACTAAGGAGATCTTATCTATTTCCCCTTCCCAGGAGAGCCTGTGGCTGTCTCTCTTAGGTTCCTCTTTGTAACCTAGCTGCTCAGGGGTTGTCGATTAAAGCCTGGTTATCCTCTACTTTATGTCTAAAATCTACTTATGAATGAGTATATACCATGTTTGTCTTTCTGTGTTACCTCACTCAGGATGAATTTTTTTTTCTAGGTTCATCCATTTGCCTGCAAATTTCAAGATATCATTTTTTTTTCCTGCTGAGTAGTAATTCATTGTGTAAATGTACCATGTTTTTTAAATCTATTTTTCAGTTGAGGTGTATCTAGGTTGTTTCCAGGTTCTGACTATTACAAATAATGCTGCTATGAACATAGTTGAGCTAATATCCTTGTAGTAAGAATGTGCACCCTTTTGGTATGTGCTGAAAAGTAGTATTGCTGATTCACTGGGTAGATTGATTCCTAGTTATCTGAGAAAGTGCCATACTGATTTCCAAAGTCACTGTGTAAGTTTATGTTCCCTTTCATAATGGAGGAGTGTTCCCCTTACTCCACATTCAGTCTAGATAGGCTGTCATTCCTGTTTCTTATCTTAGACCTCCTAACAGGTTTAAGATGGTATCTCAGAGTTATTTTGATTTGAGTTTCCCTGATGGTTAAGGATTTGAGCAGTTATTTAAATGTGGTTCAGCCACTTGCGATTCTTTTGTTGAGAATTCTCTATTTAGTTCTGTACCTTATTTTTAATTGTATTATTTGTGGGGTTTTTTTTTTGTTGTCTAGATTCTTAAGTTTTTTATGTATTTTAAAGTCCATCCCACTGTCAGATGTAGGGTTGGTGAAGGCCTTTTCCTAATCTGTAGACTATCATTTTGTCTTATTGACTGTGTCCTTTGTCTTATAAAAGCTTCTCAGTTTCAGTTAATTGGTTCCACTAATTAATTGTTGCTCTCTGTGTCTGTGCAATGTGTTCTATTTGGAAAGTGGTCTCCTATGTCAATATGTTCAGTGTTATTCCCCCCTTTCTTTTCTATCAGGTTTAGCATAAGTGGGTTTATGTTGAATTGTTCGATCCACTTAGATTTGAGTTTTGGAAAGTATGATAGACATAGATCTATTTGCATTTTTCTACATTCTACCATCCAGTTGTGCCAGCACTACTTGTTGAAAATGTTTTCTTTTCCCATTGTATATTTTTGAATTCTTTTTTAGTCAAAAATCATGTGTTTATAGGTATTTGGATTAATCTTAGGGTCTTCAATTTGATTCTATTAATTCACATGTCTGTCTTTATGCTAATACCACGCTGTTTTTATTACTGTAGCTTTATAGTAGAGCTTGAAGTCAGGGATGATAATGCCTCCAGAAGTTCTCTTATTAAACAGGATTATTTTGGTGATCCTGGGATTCTTGTTTTATCATATAAAGTTGAGTATTGTTCTTTTGAGGTCTGTGAAGAATTGTGTTGGGATTTTTATGGGGATTGCTTTGGATCTGTAGATTGCTTTTAGTAAGATTTCCATCTTTACTATGTTGATCCTACCTATCCAAAAGCATGAATATCTTTCCATTTTCTGATATCTTCTTAATTTCTTTCTTCAATGAATTTAAGTTCTTGTCATACGGGGCCTTCACTTCTTTGGTTAGAGTTAAACCGAGATATTTGATGTTATTTGCAGCCATGTTTCCCTGATTTCTTTTTAATCCTTTTATCATTTGTGTATAGGGAACCTACTGATTTTTTGACATGTATCTTCCACATTGCTGAAGGTGTTTTTCAGCTGTATGAGTTGCCCTATAGAATTTTTGAGTCTTTTACATAAATGATATTATATCATCTGCAAATAGGGAAAGTTTTACTTTCTAATTTGTATCCCCTTGATCTCCTTTTGTTGTCTTATTGCTGTTGCTAGAACTTTGAGTACCATATTGAATAGATGTGGGGAGAGTGGAGAGCCTTCTCTTATTTTGATTTTTTTTAAATTTAATTTTACTTTCTTTTCATTAAAAAATGTCATCTTCATCAACGTATCCTCCTGCTCCCCATCCCCTCCTCCCCACTTCCTCCCAGCCAGTCCTCAGCCTCACCCCTCCCCACCCAATCATCCCCTCCCCCGAAATGGCAAGAAGTCCCAAGGTGGGCCAGCCAAGCCTAGCACATGCACTCCAGGCACTTCTGATTCACTCATCCCAAAGTCAATACTAAGCTGTGTGTTCCTCTCCAGGGAATTATCTCCAAAGTGCCAGTTCATTAAGAGGAACACAATCTGATCCCACCTCTTGTGGCTCCACACACTGCTCATGCCAGTCAAAAGCTGCCCATCCACAGAGGGCCCAACTTCCTATCCAGATGGATCTCCAGTGGCAATTCCCTATTCGATTCAATAAGCCCTCCCCCCCCCCATGGATCTACAGTGGCCACTCCTGATTCAATGAGCTCCTCAGAGCTCCAGCCACTCATCACCATGGGAACCTTCCTCATAGTCCCTATCTCCATGCTCAGACTGTCCTCCCCTGTTCTCAGCTGGACCAGGAGCTCTGTTCAGTGCTCAACCATGGATCTCTGCCTCCACTTCTATTCCCTATTGGAAGTAGGTTCTGTGATGACACCTAGGGTGTTTACTCATTTGATTATAGGGGAAGACCCATTTGGGTACCCCCTCCACCATTGTTTGGAGACTTGGCCAGGGCCATCCTGTGAGTTCCTGGACTTTTCCCTAGCAACCAGTCTCTTTCCAACCCCACATTGGCTTCCTCTATTGAGATATCCATCTCTTTCTATTTCCCTCTTTGCTCCTCTCACTCAACCATCTCCTTCTTTCATGATTTGTTTGCAACTCTTTTTGATTACAACCTGTTATGACCCCCAATTTGCTAGGGTAATCTCTATTTTCTCTTCTTAGGGGAATCTCTGGATGTCTCTCTTAGGTTCCTTTTAATCCCAAGATTTTCAGGGGTTGTGGTTTGCAGCTTGGGTATTCTTTGCTTTTTGTCTAAAATCAACTTATGAGTGAATACATCCCATGCTAATCTCTCTGGGCTTGTGATACCTTGCTCAGGAGGGCATTATCCAAGTCTATCGATGTACCTGAAAATTTTTAGGATGCAATTTTTTTTTTAACTGTTGAGTAGTACTCCATTGTGTACATGTATCACAGTTTGTTAATCCACTCTTCAGTTGAAGGTCATCTAGGTTGTTTCCAGGTTCTTGCTATTATGAGTAATGCTGCTATGAACATAGTTGGGATAATGCCTTTGGAGTATGAATGTGCATCTTTTGGATATACACCTAATAATGGTATGCTGGATCTTTGGGGAGATTGATTCCCAGTTTTCTGAGTAATAGTAATACTGAATTCCAGAGTGGCTATACAAATTTACACTCTCACCAACAATGGAGGAGTGTTCCCCTTATTCCATATCCCACATCCTCTCCAGCATAGGTTGTCATCTATGCTTTTGATCTTAGCCATTCTGGCAGGTGTAAGGTGGTATTTCAAAGTTGTTTTGATTTTCATTTCTCTGATGGCTAAATATGTTGAGCAATTTTTTAAGTGCCTTTCAGCCATTTGTAATTCTGTTGAGAATTCCCTTTTTAGCTCTGAATCCCATTTTTAATTGGGTTACTTAGGTTTGGGGCTCTAGTTTCTTGAGTTCTCTATATATTTTTGAGATCAGTCCTCTGCATGATGTAGGATTGATGAAGATCTTTTCCCATTCTGTAGGCCATCGTCTTGTCTTATTGACTGTGTCCTTTGCCTTACAGAAGCTTCTCAGTTTCAGGAGGTCCCACTTATTGATTGTTGTTCTTAGTGTCTGTGCTACTGTGTTATATTTAGGAAGAGATAACCTGTGCCAATGCATTGGAGGGTATTTCCTACTTTCTTTTCTATCAAGTTTAGTGTGGCTGAGTTTATGATGAGGTCTTTGATCCACTTGGATTTGAGTTTTGTGCAGGGTGATAGGTTTGGATCTATTTGCATTCTTCTACATATTACCATCCAGTTATGCCAACACCATTTGTTGAAGATACTGTTTTTTTCCATTGAACATTGTTTCTGATTTTAGTGGGACTGTTTGAAGTTTCTTTCCATTTAACTTGATGTTGGCTATCAGTTTGCTGTATATGGCCTTTATTATGTTTAGGTATGTGCCTTGTATCTTTGATCTCTCCAAGACCTTTATTATGAAGGTATGTTGGATTTTCTCAGAGGCCTTTTCAGCATCTAATAAAATGATCATGTGGTTATTTTCTTTCAGGTTGTTTATACAATGGATGACATTGACAGATTTTCTTATGTTGAACCATCCCTACATCTCTAGGAAGAAGCCTACTTGATTGTGGTGGATGATTCTTTTGATATGTTCTTGGGTTTGGTTTGCCAGTGTTTTATTGAGTGTTTTTGCATCAATGTTCATGAAGGAGATCAATCTGTAATCATCTTTCTTTGTTGCATCTTTGTGTGGTTTTGGTATCAGAGTGACTATAGTCTCATAAAAAGAGTTTAGCAGTGTTCCTTCTGTCTCTCTTGTGTGGAACTATTTGCAGTGTATTGGTATTAGTTCTTCTTTGAAATTCTGGTAGAATTCTGTGCTGAAACCTCTGGTTTTGGGCTTTTGTGGTGGGGAGACTTTTAACAACTGTTTCTATTTCCATAAAGGTTATAGGTCTATTTAAGTCATTTACTGGGTCTTGATTTAAATTTGATAACTAATACTGATCCAGAAAGGTTTCTGTTTCTTTTAGGTTTTCTAATTTGTGGAGTATAGGTTTTTGAAGTATGACCTAATGAATCTCTGAATTTCCTTGATGTTTGTTGTTATGTCTCTGTTTTTACTTCTGATTTTGTTAATTTTAATATTCTCTCTGCCTTTTAATTAGTTCAAATAAGTGTTTGTCTCTCCAGTTGATTTTCTCAAGAAACCAACACTATTTCATTGATCTTTTGTATTGTTCTCTTTGTTTCAATATTATTGATTTTGACCCTGGGTTTGATTATTTCCTGCCTTCTGCTCCTTCTGGGTGAGTTGTATATTTGCATTGGTGTCTACCAATCTCTTACTCCAACTGGTGCAAGTGTTGTCTGTTTCAGGAAACTGTTTCTTATCCAATAGGTGATCTTGGTGCAACTAGAACTCTTTGAGAAAATTAAGCCAGTGGTGTCTGTGTCTCAGGGAGCAATTGAGGTCTGTATCTGGTACTCTTATGATGGAGCTCTCTAGAGTTTGTGTCTCAGGAAGCTTCTTAGGTTGGGTGAGTGGGTGGGTTTGGGGAATGTAGTGGAACTTATAGCCTAGATGGTAAGATAGTCAGGCTTGCAGGCAGTGGTCCTGCTTTCTTATCTGCAGCTGGATCTATGATGAGTTTTGGGGGGCATGCTTTGTGCCCTGTTGCCCAGAGTTGGAGGCTGGCCTGACTGGCCTAGCTGACTATCTGGGAGCGTGGTAGACTATTGTGTTTTGTAATGACAAGAAAAATTGTAAGAATTTGACCCCCAGATTCAGGTGTATGGAGCTGGGATAGAGCTGGCATGGTGGCCTTTGCCTGAAATCCAACCAAGTGCCAGGGAAATGGAAACAGGAAACCAGTGAAGACTTTCTAGTCAGTCAGCCTAGCATCATCTGCAAATCCTATCATCCAGCGAGAAACGCTATCTCATAAAACAAGGTTCTTGGCTCCCAAGTAATTATATCTGAAAATTACTCCTGGTCTCCTCACATGTGCATATCCACCTTCATATTTAAACACCCCCCATGTTTACATACTCATGGGACATAGAGACACAAAGACATAGACAGAAACACACACAGAGACAGGGAGAGAGACACACAAAGAGACAGACAAAGACAGAAGGGAATCTTCTGAGATTCTTCTCAGTTCTTAGATTATGGTCTTACTTTCATGACTGACTGTATCCCTTAAAACTATTAAGTTTTTATTGCTTTGGTTTATTATAAACTGATTTTTTTCATAAAAATTTCCTGGTGTTATGACCTCATCGAAGACTATTATTATCTTTAAAGCATAAATCTACTGGAAGATAGATTTTCAATTTAAAATGTTTATTAAAATAAAATAATTATAATACAAATAAATGTACTTAATGAGTGCCTACCATGTGTAAATCCTTGTGTAGATAATAGAAAATTTGTAGTTTAATTACAATGGAGGCAATGCAATAACTTTCCAATCTCTATAAAATTCACATTCTAATTTTATAATATTGGCTGATCTTAAACATAGACTTTGTATTCTTCTACTATTTCATTCTATCCACCTCTAATTCTGTTGAATCATACTGTAAAAAGCCAGTAACTATCTCCCATTTAGGTGTGTCTTTTGCACATTCAAGATCATCATGATGAACATGAATCATCATTGTGAACACTTAATTTGAAGGACACAGCTGAACAGAAATATCTTGTGTTGAGAGTACTAAAAACAGAGCCATGGCTATCAGAAACTGTGCAATGAATGTTTTACAGAAAGATCAATTTTAGTTTTTATAGAGAACAAAGAGCCACATCATGGCTGATAGAGTAAGTCAGAGTCTCAAGAGAGAAGGCAATTGCGAAATGTGAGTCTTCATTTGCTCAGCTAGAACCTCTAGCTTATGCTGGGATGCTGAGCAAGCCAAGAAGGGAACAATCATAAATAAATACTTAGAGGGGAGAAAGAGGTCAGGAAATCTGAAGGGATGATTTTCACATTTTCTTGTAGACAGGAGGAGAGACAGAAGCTGACTGTGAGGGCTATCAGAAAGTCTGCACCTACGCAGGAACAGAAAGGGATTCCGTACTGTATCCACAGGCACCACTTTGGGGCTGTCATCTACTGAATGATGTCACAGAATATTGGAAATATGCAAACATGGACACATGTTTTCCTTAAATGAAATATTAATTTATAAATATAATTTAAAACCAAATGAGTGTAAGTTAAATGGTACAACTTTCAAACATTAAGAAAGTAAATATCCACAATTTCATTTTAAGGCTACAGAAAAATACTGTGATTGCTATTTATGTATATACTGCAAAGTTGGATAAATTGGTCAATTTATAAAACATATGCTTAGGAGGAAGTCTTAAAGCATATTACTATTACTTAAAATTGTGTTTTATGGTAAGTATTTATTTTAAATTTGTATTTATTACCAATAAGAAATCTTTATGAAAAATAGTTTATATAAAAATTTGTTTTAGAATGCTCAATCTGAAAATTAAGTTTACAAACTTATGTTAGTTCTTTTCACCTTTACATTCAGTTTTCAATGTTAGTTTATTTCTATGTTTTTTCTTATGAGTCTTACACTGAAGCTTGGGCTTAGTGAGCTGAACTCTAGGATTGGCTTGCTGAGTCTACTTGAAATTGTAGGACATAGCTAATAAATGCTGTAGACAAATTGTTTTTCTTTCTGTGTGTTAGTTTTCTGGTCTGCACAGTAGGCACAGTAACTACTGTTGTTCTGCTCTGGAGTCCATAGCTGGCCTGATGCCAGGCAATTTCAAGAGAAATTTGCATCTCTGGCTCTATGTATCAGTTTCCTATGGTCATTTGCATATTGACTGATAGTTGGGTTTATGTTCACTATTGTTTTGCTTTGTTTTATTTTATTTGAGACAGCCTGGGCTGGTCTCAAAGTCATGATTCTCCTGCCCCTGCCTCTTGAGTGCTATATGGCCCATCACTCCTTGCTATGTTCATAGTTAATTAACTAATTTTTTATGTTGCTTGCCATGTTGGAACTATTCACCAACTATAACATGCCACTCATTCTGCTATTTCTTCTTCTCCACTTGTCAAAGGAATTCAAAATAAATAAACAGCTGCATATCAAATGCTTGGTAGACACACTTATAAAATCCACACATTTTTGATGAAGCAACTGGAACTGGTACTGCAATCACCACGAATTAATTGGTGAAAGGAATCTGAGTTGATTTAAGAAACACTCCCCAATGTGTATGGTTACTCAGTTTATTACTTCATCATCATGCCAGTTTTTTCATCTAACCACTGGATTACGTGTGCCCTGAACTTTTCATTTTGGAGTATTTGAATTCCTAATTTGTGACTTCAGTTACTCCGTGATGGAAAAGGAAACAACAACAAGGAAAGAACACGTGGACCACGGAGACTACTTTCCTAGTTTTTGTAACTAAACATAGTCGAAGTGCTGTATCCACCTACCAGCGCAATAATAGATGGAGCAATTTTGTTTATTGCCAATTTGTATTGAAGGTTTCATATTGTGTACAAAATACCCATATGTTGTTATATTTGTGCATACTCATCATAAAATTAGGAAGTGAAAGACTTGAAACACACTTATATCTTTTTTCTATAATATTTATGTGCAAACAGAAATTCTTTTGATGTTACAGAACTTTATTGTTAATGAACCTCTGCTGTCTTTGTATGATACCTGCTCTCTCTTTCTCTCTCTCTATCACACACACACACACACACACACACACACACACAAACACACACACACACAAACACACACACACTCTTTAGGACAGGCTCTCATTACATATCCATATATTCACATGGCTATCCTGGAACTCCCTATGAGGTCCAGGCTGGCTTTAAACGCAGGGAACTCCACTTGCCTCTGCCTTCTGGGTGCTGAAATTAAAACCCAAGTTTCTGGTGTATAACCTTATAGCTCAAATTTTTTTAACAGGATTTTACAGGGGTTTTGTTTATTGATTTGGTGGAGGGTGCTGGTGATTCACCCTGAGTCTTCATGCATGTTAAGTACACAATGTATTGCTGAGTTTCATTTCCAGCTCTTATAATGATCTAAAGCTTTATGACACCCCTTCTGCTGAAGATTCCACAGACATCACTAGTTCTGGGAATCATTTATTTTTTTGGACCAACATCTACATCTCAACCTCATCTCTCTCTCTAAATTTACCAGCCTTAGCCTCTGGTTTCTGAAGCCGTATCTATTTTAACCTCACCAGTTGGAAAGCTGATTTCCATAATGATAGAAATCCAAAGTGGAACAGAACTGCACTAACTTCCTATCACCTGATAAATTCATATTTTCTGTTTTGCCAAACAGATCAATTCTTTCCTGGCTCCTGACCTAATGTGTGTACAAAGGGAAGACTATCATTCCTAAAGTCATTAGCATTACCCTTAGCCTGTTTGAACGTCTCGAACCTTTTAGATTATAGTTCTCTGAGGCGATCTTCAGTCACTCATAAAACTTTTTGTGTTGAGTCCTCTTGTTCAAGCTTGAGTATAAAATATTATTTTAACTTAAGAATCTACTTATTAAAATATCTAGAAGGAAAAACATCTGTTATGGTGTGTCTATCACTGTCTAGAATCTAAAATCTTAATTTACTTTAAAATATAACTTTGCAGTGTATTTTTTGTATTTAATAAATTTAGAGAAATGAAACTATCTTGGTATAGCAAGACAGATGGCAACACACTTAGATCATGGAAGAGAGGCTGCTTTTTTCACTTAAAATATATGGCTTCACTTCTCCTGGGCTTTCTGTGTTTATGATTTATAAGCTGGCCTTTTATTAGTAGTAATACTTTGATGTGGTGTCGTTTATAGATGGTGACTTTGTGATAGTCACTGTCCAACTGTTCTATGTCCCCAGGTATTTTGACCTTTGGAATACTTGGCAAACATCTCTTCATATTTCTACTGTGTGTATTTTTCTAGATGATTCAGCTTCAGTGAACAGTTTTTCCATTAAGACCTATTTGAGATTTTTACTGAAAAGTAATCAAAGTCTTTGCAAAAGAATATTTTACTGAACAAAATGATGAGTTTGACAGCAGGTATGAATGTCCCTATCAAACCATACATCGTCATCTTTCTGGATTTAGCCTCTTTTTCATGCTCTTTTTTTCATTTCTACAACCAATTTCCATTCTCTACCAAAATTTTTCTAGATAACATGTGAAAAGCCTGTTGTCAGCTTTAGAGGTTAATGCAAAGAATCAATCAGTCAATCAATCAATCAATCAATCAACCAATAAATCAATCAGTTAGTCAGTCAGTCAGAGTACTCTTCTTTCTACATGTGAATAAACACCACAGTCAGATCTTACCCAGCTGTCTTCCAGCTTCCTCAGCCTGGCTTCTCTTGGCTTCCTCTTCCTCTGTCTTTCTATCCTGCCTTAAATATTCTTTTGGTAAATTAAGGTGTGGCCCCACAACTGCTTGCTTGGGAGCCTGGAATTCCTTCTGTAATTTAAAATGACCTAGAGTTCAGTTGGGATTAAGGGCATAGGTCACCACTCCCAGGATACTCCCTGTGCTGTGAATCACCACTCTCTGATCCTCCTAGACTGACTGTGGTTAGATCTCTGAAACTTCTGGAGCTTTTATTAAATCCCCATATAGACTGTGGGCAGATTCCCTCTGATATCTCTGAAACTTCTGGAGCTTTTATTAATTCCCCACATTTGTCCTAGTTAGTTATCACTATGCGATGACATCTTTTAAAGAGCAATGGCTACAAAAAAAAAAAAAAAAAAAAAAATCAATGGTGCTGATCTTGGTTACATCTCTGCATTTTGTGTGAGGGTACGTGATAGCCTTTCATTACCACAGTACCTGGCCTCACTGAAGGTCAGTGAGTAAGGCCTTCTGAAGGCTTACTCCTCATTCATACTTCATATTTGTTTACACTTTAGCCAGTGGTTTGCTTGGACTGGTGACATGTGGCCTCACCATAGAATATGGTTTTCCCAACCATATTGCAAACGGTCTCCATTACAGAACTACTTGACATGAAGTCAGGTAGAAGCTAAACTTATTTTGTTCATTGGAATACATATAAGAAAACCCTCCATGATGAAGGGAAAGAAAAGAGACCATGAAGAAAGGCGAATGCACACAAAGGCATCATGGACCTGCAGGGTCAATCACACCTGTGGCAAACCCAGAGTGTGTGACAGAGATTTGAGATTAGATACAGTTACTTAATTTCTAAAAAAATAATTTTCATTGAAAGTCTATTCATGTACTATGTGTGGCACTGTGGCATATGTGTGGAAGCCAAAGGACAACTTTCAGAAGTTAGTTTTCGTTTCTAGCCTATGGGTCCCATGAGTTGAACTCAGGTGGTCAGATTTGGCAACAAGTGCCTTATCTACTGAGCTGTCTCACTGGCCCTGACACTAGCCCTGTGTCTGTAGCCATTTTTAAACAATCCAATCCAATACAGTCATGTGCTTGTTAATCATACCCTACTTTGCTTTATCTTATGTGTGGTTTTATCTTTCTTCTAGAACTATTTATTCTAGAATGTAGTACTTGTATCTACATTATGGTTTTCACTTTAAGAAATATGAAGCTTATATTTGCTATTATCTGGTATAAGAAGTATGGATGTGAGGAAGACTAAATTGTTCACTTCAGAAAGTTTACAAAGATTTAGTCTCTAAAATTAAAGAATAAGTCATTAACAAGAAATCATTTCCAATGATTTCATCATAGAATATTTTCTAATATTTTGCCATATTAAATATAGTCATTTACATTTATTTATTAAAGGTACCTTTCACATTAAATATAAGACCCTGAATTCAAATAATACTTTTAATGTTTCTGTTATATTTTCCTAAAGAAATTTTTCCTTACTATTGACCCTGTCCTGCAGCATATATTGTCTATGGCAAAGGAGTTACACTCCAACTCTAATAACTCTTCAGGATGAATTCTTCCAAATAGGAAGTAATTGCTATTGTTTTTAAAACATAATCACAATAGGTTTGGTCTACGAAAAAGCTGTATTTGCCTGAGTAAGACAACACTTGCCTTCATTTTTCCTATCATTGTGTCTATATGCTCAGTAACACAAAGTGTGAACAATTAACAACTCAGGTTTCCCTGTCCACTCCACATTGAGAATGCAAAGACTAATTAATACACCAATTATTTTGACTCAGAATTACTGATTATTACTATAAAGCAATTTCCATAACCCATCTCAAGGGAACGGAGCATCCTGATAATTGCAGAAGCATGTTCAACAGATATTTTAGTACACACCTGAGTTTTAGTAGATATTGTGGAAAGGCCTTTATAAAGACATGTTTGTTTCAGGAGGTAGTGCAGGCTCATGTTTCTATGACCTGAGTATCTTCCTCCTGACTACCCTTCTCAGGCTTTTTCTTCTTTGATGGCACTGTATTGTTAGAAACCTGCCAACTTATTTATGGGGCTGACGAGATAGCTCAGCAATTACAAGGGCCAGTTCTAGCAGAGACTCAAGTTTGATCCCAGCACCCACGTGATAGCTCACACGTGTCTGTAATTCTAGTTCCATGAAATTCTATGTCATTTTCTGACCTCCATAGGTGGCAGGCACACATGCAGTGCACATTCACATAGGTGAAACACACAATAAATAAATGAATCCCTGTGGTGGGATTAAGGTGTCAGCCGTTAAGGTCAGAAGATACTTCCGGGACCCTGGAGGGGGTGTGGCCAACCTGGAGGGGGTGTGGCCAACCCCATTGTGGCTGATGGGACACGAAGAGCTCTCTTCCTGGTTCCTGGCTTCTGGCTGCTGGACAGACAGAATCGGAATCCATCGTCCTTCCATCACGCATCCATCGCTCGTCCATCGCTTGGATACGCCAGTCCTTGTTCAGGTGCCACCATAAGCTGTTACAAATATTGTGAGTGTTAATTTATATTCTAATGAATATTAATTTTGGACTGGCACCTTGAAAGTAAAACTCCGTCTACATCTGGCGCCCAACGTCCTCGGCCCTGTGCCCTAAACTGAAAACCAAGCGCTGCAGCAGGCTGAAAACCGAGCACTGCAGTGGGCTGAAAACCAAGAGCTGCAGCAAATCCCCAAATACTTATTTTTTTTAAGTTTTTACACAAGTATATGTTGTCCCGTTGTCCCGTAGACATGATTTTTCCATACCTTAATTACTTCTCTTCTCTCATCAAGCCCCTTCTGTTAATTTCTCCCATTCCCCCAGACAGCTTCATGTACATATATGTAAGTACATGTATAATTTTATATATAATACATAATATAATGATTTTTATATTTACATTTTTCTTTCTTCAAGGTTTATAACAGAAGCTTCAAGAAGCTTCTGAAAATGCCTTCAGCTTAGGAGAATTATCATGGTTACTGCCAGTCAGGTTGGTATATCATCATCATTATTTAATTGCTCAGAATCCAACATTGAACATGCTATTTGTGCTCTCTACCATTGGTATACATCTGGGGCCCTCCTTGCACTGATTTAAAGATCAGACTTGGAGGGCTGCTAGTCCCCATTACCATGTCAGCCCAGCCAGAGACACCTGCCATACTTTCTGGCTCTCCCTACACTAGTAGAGCCCAGTCAGTGCCCCTCAGCATCAAGCGAATGAAACGAAGCTGCAGCCTCTTTTCCTGGAGAGTGATTCTTCAGGAAATCATTTACATACTTCTTCCTAAACTTCAGCCCAACACAATGTATAAAAACATGACCTGAAAAAAATCTTTTTATAAAGCATTATGTTTTCTAGGGGAAAAAAAAAGCAGAACAACCTTAGAAAAAACACCTAGAGAGAAGATGTAGCCTGAGTGCAGTCTTCTAGGACTAGGGATTGCTGGATTCCAATTGGTCAGTGTGCTCTTCAGAGCAGAGAGAACACAAACCTACTCTTTGGGAAGAAAGGATTCCTTGCTGTTCAGAGAGTGTGCCAGAAATAAAGGAGTGCGTGAAATACAATTGGGTTAATCCACAGCATGAGGTAGTTCTCAGAAGCTCGGGAGAAAAGGGCATGTAGGCTGTTCTATGTCCTTTTGAACAAAGTATGGGCACCCTAATGTGTTAAATGAAATGCTAAGCACATTAGAAGACACACAGTCAGCCACTTATTAATTGTGTGTTTGAAAAGGTAGTGGCTAGGAGTTAATTTGCCAATAAATTAACTTTAGAAATTGTCTCTTGTTGGCTTACAAAGGACCCATTTCTCCAGGACTGAATACTTTTTGAAGTTTCTTTGCTTGACTTTAGAATTACCCGCATGTCAGATGTTAAAGTATTGAAGGTAAAAACAAAGAACAAAAAACATGAAGAATTTTAGTGCATTTTTAGCCACTGATCAATTAAATACTATCTAATCTGGTGTGAGCATATAAGACCTTGGACTCCATTCTTGAGTCATAATATCTACTGTTTGGATATCTATCACGTGTCACACATTATGTTTTCCATTTGTTGCTTTGTTCATTCAACACACGAACCTTGTAGGTTGTTACCTACAATTTCAAATAATCAAATATTTCTCACTTAAACTTTCTTTCATACAATATATTTAGCTCATGTTTCCCCTCCCAAGCCTTCCAGATCCTCCCAACTTTCTACCTCACCCAACTTTAAACTAATAAGCTCTCAAAAATGAAAATAAAAACAAACATCCAAAAGCCAATAAGACAAAAAAAATGTCAAAATAGAAACGAAAGTCCAAAAATAAACTGGAGTCATTTTGTTTTGGCCAAATACTTCTGGGCATGGAGCCTGTCCTGGAGTGTTATTGAAATACCTAGTAATCTGCCATTAAAGAAATAGGATTTTTCTCTTTGTCAGTGGCTATCAATGACAAACAGCTCTTAGGTTGGGATGGAACTCTGTCTACTTTCACTGCTCAGTTCTGGGACCCCTTCTTGCTTTAACTTGGGTTAATTTTGTGCACTGCAACAGTCTCTTTAGTTCATATAAACCTTATTGGACATGAATTTGCCCATATCACTCACTTAGTCATTGGAGATTAATCTCAATAGGAGTGAATTTGTTTTGGCACCAGACTCCACACATTTTGCCCCTAAATAGACTCCCTTACTACACTGACAATGTTTACAGGTCTCCACACATTGAAATGAATATTTTTAAGTTTTACTCAACTTAAATAATTCACAGTTCCAATTATCTACTGATAATGCATCTAGTTACTAAGGATTTTGAACTCAGTAGAATATAACATGGTCTGATTCTTTTAAATCACTGCTCTTACAAGTTCTCTGTGGAATTGCCTGGTTCTGTGTTTTTAATGAAATCTTAGTGTGAGTTCATCATTTTCTGTCTCTTCCTGATTATTAAAATTTAGTCAGGTCCATTTTATAAATTTCCTAATCAGGGTTCTCCTCCTTACCCCTAGACGGTCCAAATGTGTTCTAAGAACATGGATGGGATTACTTGGGAGGCCATCTTCCTGGGTTCTCTCTTTCCTCAAGTGTGTTCACCACAACTGTTCTGGTTCTAGTGAGCACATAACAGATAAGACACAAAATTACTTACACAGTCATTTTTCCCCACTTGTTCAGTATTTAAAAGTTTGTCCAGCCCATGCCACCACTTAAAACTTCCTCAATAAGAACAGCTCCTTTCTTCTGTAGGTCCATGTGAACAGCCTCAGGTGGCTGCCTTCTGCTGCAGGGATCTCTGTTCCCTCCACCTACTGCAAAGAAACTGACCCCTCTGTGCTGTGTTGTTAGTTCTCTGCAGCAGGAGTATATTAAGAGACATGTCACCATTAGAGCTCTGAAGACAGAGGACATTTCAGGCGTCTCTGTCCATGTTCACCTTGGAGTGAACAGTGGTGGAGGCTTCACAGCTATGGGGATTTAATAAAAGCTCCTAAAGTTTTGGAGTTATCAGAGGGAATCTACCCACAGTCTATGTGGGGATTTAATGAAAAAATCCAGAAGTTTTGGAGATCTAAAACCACAGCCAGTCTAGGAGGACCAGAGAGTGGTGATTCACACCTTTAATCTCAGCACAGGGAGAATCCTGGGAGTGGTGACCTTAATCCCAACTGAGTCAAGGTCATTTTAGATTACAAAAAGAATTCCAGGCTCCCAGGCAGGCAGTGGTGGGGCCATGCCTTAATTTACCAAAAGAGTATTTAAGGCAGGCATAGAAAGACAGAGAAGAGGAAGCCAAGAGAAGCCAGGCTAAGGAAGCTGGAAGACAGCTGGGTAAGATCTGACTGTGGTGTTTATTCTCTCTAATATCTCCGACTTTCTCAGAGATCTATCCCTGAGTCTCATTTATTCGTGCAACACACTCTCTAGAATTCTTTATTTCAGTTGTCCTCCAAGGATACAAGAGAAGATGGGAGGGCAAGAGGAGAGAAGAGAAGGCTCCATAGAGGTTGAAGATGAAGATAGGAAGTTTGGCTGTCCCAATGGGCTGGTTCTTCTGCCTCGGGCTGTAAGCTGAGTATAAGGCTCCAATTTTCAGTAACTTAGTAACAGTTTCCAGAGAATGTATGACTTGATTCTTTTTTTCTTCTATGTGGCTCTGAAGCAGTTCAGTTTTGAGGTAACCGCAATTTCACAGAACAGAAAAATTCACACTCGGCATTGTATGTGAAGGAAGAAAAACCAAGACTAATTGTACAATAAAGTGATACTTCTGTTTTCCTTAATAAATATTTCATGTATTAAAAACTAAACAAAAGATGGAGATATGGCTCAACGTTTAAAAGAACTTGAGGATGTTGCAGAGGACATAAATCTGATTGGGAACACGCCCATCAAGCACACAAATCAGGTGACTTTCAACCACCTGTAACTTTACCTCCAAGGGATTCTACATCCCTTTCACCTCTATAGGCATCTATACTGCTGTGTGTATACCCATACACAAACACACAGATGTGTATAAGACTTAGAAATAAAATAAATGTTTAAAAAATACACAAAACAACATTTTAGTGGTTCACAAAAGAACTTGCTATAGAATCCATATCCACACAGTGGGACTTTTGTGATTCCAACAAGCCACAAACTATTGGTTCTCTGTGCAGATTTGGCCAAGGATGAGGACACTGATTAGACACTCACGGTGACACTGGTCACAATGTTATTATACGGCGAGAATCCTTAACAGAAACAGATAATATAACTAAACATGAAACCGAGGTAGAGGTCTAAGAAAAATAAAATGTCAAAAGAAATGGCAATAATATATTATTCTGTTTCTGAATGGAAAAATAAATGAACTTAGATATAGTCATTATCTCAATGTAAATAATCTGATCGTTAAAATCTGCTATTTCTTGGAAGGGCTATTGAAACACAAGTCATTCTAATCATAACCTTGTGGAAGACAAATCCTGTTTTATCGTTTTCTTTTCTAATAGATCAAAAAAATGATCAAACAAGAGAGTACCATGATTTTTAATATAAAGTATTTAATGAGAAGGGAAATTGGGGTCAGTGGGGAAAAATCACATGAGAAGTATGAATAACAATTTATAATGCTAGATTTGAACAGAAATCGCATCTCTTACATTTGCTGACAGGGCATTCCCACTAAACAAGGAAAAGCTGTCAATCAATTATTGTTTTCACGATTTACATACCATATTCTATCATGTATCTTCTTCCTCCCTTCATCTTTCCTCTCTTTCTCCCTCCCTCCTTCCTTTCCACTTTTAATTTTTTGATCCTTACTTCATACTTAGCTTGTCCTCTGTTAACATATCCAAAATCAAGGCCTATGAGCCTATAATTGGAGTTTATAGGCTCCCTCCCTGCCATACTAGACTCTATCCTTTAGGAACCATAAGTCAAAATAAACTCTTCCATAAGTTGCTTTTAGTCATAGTATTTAATCACAGCAACAAAAAGCGCCTAAGATGTTGGTACCAGAGAGTCTGATTGTTGTTGTAAAGACTCTGATTTTACTGTTTAGGTGAATGTGAAGAGTTTGGAAGTTTGGATTAGGATGCTGGTTAAATGCAGAGCGTAATGGACCAGTCCAGAAGGAGCCTGGAAGACAGTAGTGTTGGGAGTAATACTGAGAACAGAAGTCTGGATTAAGATGTTTCAGATGCGAACAAAGATTATATAAACTATTAGGTTAGAGAACATTGGTGTAATATTTTGGCAAAGAATTTCCCTGCCTTATACCAGTGTCCTAGGAAAACCCTTAAACCTAAATTAAAATACAATGGTATATATTTTCTTTGGTAGAGAAAATTACATGATAGTATAAAACTGAGTCTGTTATAGTTGTTACTGATTCCTTTTATCCGGGTTTCCAATGAAAAAGAGCAATGGGGAAAGAAAGAAATACAGAATATAAAGTTTGGAAAGATGAAGCTTAACATAATAATTAAGGTACATGCTTAAAGAGAAGATGAAAATGTTAAAAGATTAATATTAGTAAGAAAAGACCTACTCTGCATCAGAAAAACGTGTGCCGTGAGGGCAGGATCCTACCCAGATATGCTTTCCCCTTGAGAAGGGAGAAAGCTTCAGGAGTCTATCGCTCCTAGAAAGCAGTTACGTCAACAAACAAAATCTAAGATGATTCAAACAGGTGCCAGCGAGGGTGTGTGTTATCTCAAGTTGGCGGTGTTGTGTCCCTGGTATTGGCTTCAAAGGCACAAGAGAGTAAGAGCCTTGTGGATTCTTCCTCCATGGTTTCAGAGAGTTACTGATGCTAGGCATCAGGGCAAAGGAGTCTCTCAACGTCCTTGGCCGGAAACTGTGAATGTGAGTCTGGGGTTGCAGTAGAGACCTCCAGATTATAGAGATTCCCCAGTTATGAGACATCTGAAGGAAGGGCTGCTTGGAAGGAGTAGGAACAGCTCAAAAGAGAGGTGCATATTGCAAGCAGTAAAGCTGGTGGGATGGGCCATCGAAGCCCCGTGACCCAAAGTGACAGTCACCAAATACAGATCTAGAGGATTTGGTATTTGCCTGCTTGATTTTGGTCGTGCCTTGACCCAGTATATCCCATCTCTGTTTCCATTTTCCTCATTTGGAATGAGAACATATAGTTTGTGCCAACGTGTCTTGGAAGCACGTAATTCACTGTTCGATTTTACAGAGGTTGATAGTTAAAGGATTGTCTTGAGTCTTAAAGGATATTTTGGTCTTTGGACTATTGAATGGTGCTGAGACTGTTAAAAGCTATGGAACTAACGTATTTTGTATTTTGTTAAGGCTATAAGCCTAGGGGTCAGAGAGAGGACTGTGGTGGCTTGAATGGGCAATGTCCCCAATAGACTCAGGAATTTGAAATCTTGTTCTTCACTTGGTGATGCTGTATTGGGATGGAGAGCCTTGGCAGAGAAGTGTACCGCTGCCGACAGGTTCTGAGACTGTACAGCATCAACTTGCTTCCAGTTTCAACTGTCTTCATTGTGTGTGTGTGTGCGTGTGTGTGTGCGTGTGTGTGTGTGGCTGAAGATAAAAGCTTCAACTTTTGTGTTTCAGCTGCCATGCCTCCCATACCATTGTGGACTCTGGAACTCTAAACCAAAACAAATCTTTTCTTTCCTACCTTGCTTATTGATATGACATTTTATCACGCGAACAGAAAAGTAATTTTACATAAAATATTTAAAAATGAATATTAAGTAAGAAGGATATACTTATTAAATTTAAATTTTTACTTTGGATCTAGATTGACCCTAGTTACAGGATTTATGTCTCTGATTTGATAGACTTTTCACATCACCAAATATGACTGGCAAGTGTAAATTTTTAAAGTAAAATTAATAGCATTGTAAAATTTAATAAAGGAATCAGTATTCAACAAATATATGCCTATGTAAAAATAAAAATATTAGGAAAGTATTTTAACCAATTATCTCTCAATAGGTTTGTTTTTAACATTCAAGATTTTCACAATCCATGAGGCATGTTTGTGAATTTTGAAAACATTTATTTCTGCACAAAGTGTTTGAGGGTTGATGTAAAATTCAAATGTTAACATCCTTACTAGAAATTTCACACATTTTTAGTTGTATTGTATTAGAGGATTTAAGGAACTAGTAGTGTTTGTCTTTTTTTCCCGAAACAAAGAAAGTCATGATTCCAACTTAGGAATAGTGAAAGGTACCTAAGTGCCAGAACAAGATTTGTTATTGTAAAGTTTACAATCCTGATTTTCATAGACCATTAGTAAGGTGCAGTCTGTACAGGAATTAGTTTGAAAATGAAGATAGATTCTTTTCTCAGTGATCATAAAATATATTTTAAGAAAAAAACAGAGAAAGCTTCAGGGTAGCTAAGCCAAGTGTTAATACAGATCTTTAATCACTTGTCTGTGGACATAGTGATCAAGCTATATTTTACTATTTATTGGCTTAGAGAACTCTACCATAAGCTGGGAATTCAAGAGCAGAAATGTAGATACCAGACTCTCTGATGCTAAATGAAAATGTGGTGTTTTAACTTCCTCAGTTCAGTTGGGTCCTCAGTTCTGTATCTTCCCAGGCATTGCAATTATTCTCTGATAACCTGTTAGCATGGAGAGCTGTGCTAGGCTCCCACATTAGACGGCAGGTCGGGAGTAGAAAGAAATGGACTTACTATCTTTCAAATTCCCCCTGAAAGACTTCATGGGAAGGCTTTCACTGAATCTTGGTCTTCAAGTGCATATGTTTCTATAGCAAGAACAAGAATAAATGGATAGAAAAAAATAGAGACAAATCATTCACAGATTGAGAGGGATCTCACAGAGACTGTGACAAGTGTTACAGAAGGTGAAGCCTAGGAACACATGTTGCCTTTTATTCACTCTTTGCTATTTGTTTGTAAGCTTTGTTTACTGATGAAACATTCTCAGTGAAGTAATTTACAATTTTGAGAGCCAAGCATATTTAAAAAGTATTTTTATGGACTTTAGAAATTAAGAATTAGTAAAATGCTTCAAAACTGAAACTAGCATGTTAAATTTTTATCTCTCTGAAAGGTGCAGGGGAAATTTCTAAGTATTGATTTTCTACTTCTGTGTCCTGTGTTGGAGGTGCTAGTCAAAGCCAGAAGCATTTCTAAGAACTGGGTTGAAGGGTCCTGTTGAGTGACTTATCCAGGGAACTGCATTTCTTCCTTATGCTGTTAGGTAAGTCAACTTATTGAGCATGTATGCTAAGTGTGTGTGTGTGTGTGTGTGTGTCGGGGGGGTGGCTCAGTTATAAAAAGTCAAATTTTAAACTCATTTTAAAGATTATGTGCACATACATAGCAGTACTGTTGAGATAGCCTGGCATTTTTGGAATAATAAAGAACATACCTATTGGCCACTCAGGAGAGACATTTCCCTTCACAAGGACTTTTTAAAAGAGGTATGTTATATTATTGTACAATACCTTTAATCATCTAGACACTTTCTGTATCTTGAAATTGATATCATTCTCATAAGCCAGATGGCCCTGCTACAGATTTGTTACACATCATGATCAACTGTGCAGTTAACATTTTTGTGAGTGTACCCCCTTCTGTCTTATTAACTTTAATAATCCATTGACCATTGAGAGTATTACATATTTTGAATATGACAAACATTATCACTAATAAATATATAAACTTTACATGGGTAGTATAATGTAGTATTTTATTTTATATAATGTAAATTTTGTCAACAGAAAATCCCACTGATGAAAAAAATAGCATAATATTAATTACTGGCACCATCTGTGGAAAACAATAGGAAAACCAATATTTTAATACAATGACTTCATGCATGTCAGTTATCTTAAACATTAAATGCTGAAGTTTTGTTGATGCCATTTACCTGTCTATTAATTTAAATAATGGTTGTACTTACAGAGGTTAAAACTATGAATAAATGAATTAAAATTAAATATAATGAAATATTTAAATAGGTGTAACATGAATCTGATTCATTCTCTGAGAACATATCCTGTATGCATGCATGGATATACAAATTACTGTGCCATCTGCTAGGTTTTTTACAGGTTGAGTAAGAATTTTCTTTACACATGAAAGACATATTGTGAATTCTTTGCAGCAAGAAGATTATGCAGTTGAAAAGGTTGAGACAAATGGTCTAACTAATGCCTGCCAATGGTCAGACTCAGAGTATCTTCAAAGACAGGGGCAAGGATCACCACGAGAAAGATAATTTTCTATTTAAATTTTGGGTTCCCCAGCTAACATTGTGCTAATTATGACAATGGAGGCTACTCCTAGCTCCAAAGGACCACACCTTTCACCCGTCCCTTCAAACTAGGGTAACCTGCCACCTGGTCTGTTCTTTTTATATCTACTACAAGCAATGGCTTCAATAAATATTTGTTGGAGAAAGTTTAAAAAAAAAAATCTTCTACGGAGAAAATGCCGGTGAAACAAAGGTTTCTTCATTGTCAATGTTACTCAACTATCGTTTGGGAAGTCTACTCAGTACCCTGCATTACCCATGTTCTTTACTGAATTCAGAGCATTAGGGAATTTTAGGTGTGGTTGATAATTCCTCACTAGATTAAGATATGGGTAGACACTGGGATTAGAATTTTTGGAGTTCCTTTGCAATAAACAGTTATTCTATTTTTCCCCCCCTTGGATAGCATCAATTGACTATTTTTAAGCTTTTAGAACCAGGTTCTGCTGCAGCTTGGAAGGCGTTCACAGGTGTACTAGCTCTACCAGTTCCTGCTAGGGCAAAGAAGCTTGAGATTTTATAGGGGAGGGTAGTGAATCAAGAGAATTTGGCCTTTATTCAAAATACCTATCTATTTTTAAGAGTCATGTCTTGCTTATTTATGTAGAAAGTTTGGAATCAGCTTTATGCGTAACTACAGAATAAATGGTAGTATTTGGCACTAGCTGAACACAATCTACTTGATTTGTGGATTCCAGAACTACGTGACCTTGGCCATGGTTTTCAAGTTTTTCAACTTCTCTTTCTGAGGTATAATCTACCCTTATAAGCTGTTAATAGTTATTGCTTACACCTTACCAATTGTAAGCCAGCATAGAATGTGAGTTCATCAACCTGAAGTATAGAATATGGCAATACCATTATCATTATTACATATTACATAGACATCCAGATAAAGAAAGTAGAGAAGTTTAGAGAAATATTGGTCCATAGGAAGAGCATAAGGAGGCAACAACAGATTAAACACAAATGGAAATAAAAATGGACTCCTAAATGTCATTAGTCATGAGGCAGAGTAAAATTAGCTAGCAGGTAGGTTTTTTTTTTTTTTTTTTTTCCTTCAAGCTATAAAATATGACATGGTCCAAAGTATGAGGTAAGATGCATGCCATCACAGTCAGAAGGAAAACACAAAGGAACATGTTATTTTGGAGAAATTCAAATTTTAAGTGCAATTGCTTTTTAAATGAGAAATTTTACTTTTGAAAACCTATCTTACGATGATATTTAGCCATATGGTAATCAGGCTATAGGTATTTCCAGTAAGATCTTCACCTCCTCCAAAACAGATGGGGAAAATATGCTAATAAAAACTAATAAATATACAGTAAAGTTTTTTTTTTTTTAAAAAAAAAAGCAAGGACATGCAATGAAGTTAACAAATTATGTTTCTATAAATAAAGGCAAAATTAAAACTCTAGTCTGGGAAATGAAAAATAATAAATGTGGGTTTTGACCTAGAACAAAATAGTTAACCTGTAGTTAAATGATGCAAAAAGATGAAATGAAGATTTTCCTATAAAACATTCACCCCAACCATAAAAGACTCCAAAGGGAAAAAAGTTAGGAAAGTCTTCCAGGGGCTTTCTGACAAATTATAGGCAGACAGAAAAGTTTTCTGTTAGGGTTTAGAGGTGAAAGTTCTTAGTCATTTGTATCTAATGACTGGAACAACCTCAGACAATGTAAAATATTTAAAATATTTCTTCACATTTAAATTCTACCTATGTGAACAAATATACTGTTTATTAAATTGATACCAACAGGGTATCTTATTTGTTATGAAAATAATAGCAAAACTGAGCGTTCAGTTCTGTTTTTTTAACCCTTAAAAGTTTACTTTATTTCAAAAACATATAACACAAAAATAAAAGATGCTGCCATGAAAATAGGAAAATGCCCCCAATGGTGCTTTTCCCGCCACCAGTGAGGCATCATTGACTTCAAGCAGAGCACTATGCTGTCATGCCCCTACAGCTTTTTGATGACTCAACACCACCAATCCTAATGTTTGACCTTGACCTTCATTCTATCTGGTCTATTTTAGAATATAAACATTCTTGGTATTCATTCTTTTCTCACTTTAGCAGCAATTCAAATTTCAATTTTAGGTTTGTCCATGATTTGTAAGTTCTGTCTTTGTCTAATAGAAAATGCTTTGGAGAAAAGGACTTGGAATTTGTAAACCAGTTTGTTAGTCTGAAGTTCTACGGAAGCCTGTGTCCAGATTAAGAGGAGCAACAGCTGTAACAACATTACGAGAAACACCAAAGAACAGAGAGAAGCTAACAGTTCAAGAGATTATTATTATTCAAATCTACTTTAAATCATTGAAAAGATTATTTAAAAGCATAGAAACCTTAATGAAACAATGGGATATAATAAACTTATTAAATAGGCTAAGCTGCAAACAATGAAGGCAAATACCTGGAAGTTAAACGGATACGTCTTATTCTGAACCAGAAATTTTGCTTTTTAAACCTACACTAAGGTAGGTAAGAACACAAACACTCACCCCCCCCTCACCCTCACCCCCCACACTTAACCCCCCAACCCCTCACACTCACACACACATACATACACATGCATACCCCAACACACACATATATACCAACCCCCACCCCACCCCCCAAACACACTCACACCCACCTACCCACACACACCTTATATAGACATGCACAGATATACACACACGTGTGCACAGCATGCGCACACATACACACCACAAACACACACTCACACCCCCCACAGACACACACACACAGACACACATTCAAACCCCCCACAGACACACACACACACAGACATACACAAACATACATACATACACACACACACACACACTCATAACTGAAATAGAAACCTCAATGGGATTGTTGAATAGTGTCTAAAAACAATTAAAGAGAGGTTATTCCACAATTTGGTTTCTGACTCTGTCTCTAATTGTTAAAGATTTACACATATTTTTATTTTTCTAGCCAACGAAGTATTAGGGAAAAAAGAACCAGAGTGAGAATAGCCTACTTCAGAGCACAAGGGAACTCCATACAGGCCCAGCATGGAGAAATTCAGACTGCATCATCAGGCTTTGACAGGAAGACTATAATACTGGTGACTAAGTCTCTCTCTCTCTTTTCTTCTTCTTCTCTCTCCCTCTCTCTCCCTCTCTCTCCCTCTCTCTATCTTTCTCCCTTTCTCTCTGTCTGTCTGGAGCACAATGAGTAAAAGTGCTTCCTACAGTTCCTATGCTTTTACCTTTATGAAGTCATTTAAGTGGAACATTGTAGAAAATGCCTTATGCAGGCAGACCATAAAGAAAAAGGAAAATAAAAAAAAAAAAAACAGAGTTTATAGCTCATAGGAAAACACACTCCTGCTACTTTATAAAATCGCTACATATGCAAACATTCATATTTGAGTTTAAAAGCATTCAATAACATTTATTTAAATAAAATTGTTAAAAATTTTGAAATGTTTTTATTTCTCCAATTAGCTAATGGCTCCTGTGGGTGATCTCTTTAAAAAAAAATCTATATCCTGTGCTTATCTCTTATATTTAGGCTGTTTTTATACCACCATATGTTGGAGAATATCCTTGATTCTTGAAAATATGCCCTTTTAAAATTCACTTGATTTTTTTTAAATGTATTTATTTATTCTCTCATACATTGTATCCTGACCACAGTTTCCTTTTCCTCCACTTCTCCCAGTTCCCTCCTCTCCTCTCCCGTCTCCTCCAGATCTACTTATTCTCTGCTCTCCTCGAGAATAGGGCTTGTTTTCCAAGAATATCAGTGGGATGGGGCATAACATGATACAATAAGACTGGGCACAAACCCTCATATCAAGGCTGAATGAGGCAACCCATTAAAAGTAGGACTACTAAAAGTAGTCCCAAGAACAGACAAAGGAGTCAGAGACACCCCCACTCCCACTGTTAAAAAGTCCTTCAGGAACACCAAGCTACACAACTGTAAAACATATTCAGAGCACCTAGCACAGACTCATACAATCTCCTTGATTGTCCCTTCAGGCTCTGTGAGCATGAGTCTTGTTTGGTTGATCTTGTGGGCCAGCTTCTCATGGTATTCCTGACCAGTCTGTATCCTGTGATCCTTCCTTCCCAGCTTGTACATGGATCCTTGAGATGGCTATGGTTTGGAAAGCTGGCTTGTCAATACTGAATAGGCTCACAACCAAAAATGAAATATCTCTTGATCATAAGTGGGTACGTTGACTCCTCACCTTCATGTTGCCCTCCACTGTGCTGCATATCTGGAAAAGAATGGGACGCTGATTAACACTTTCAGGCATTGTAATGTATTCTTTCAGGAATTATTTTCGGTGTTTAATACATTTACTTGACTTATAATAGCCTATACTTTATATTTGATTAAGATATTGACCATTAAAATGGGGAAAGGGCCAAAAAGAAAAATGAATTTGATTACTTGGATTCAAAGAACTTCTATTAAAAGAAATTTTGTGATTTTATCTATAAAAATCAAACACATCATTTTGAAGAGTATGTGACTGTACATCTGTAACAGGGAAAATGTAAGTAAAAAAGACAGGAAGATATATATTAGAAAATGACTGAAAGACAGTTGTTCTGCAGCGTTAATAGCCATCCTGCTGTGATTCATAGACGTCTGGTATCAATGGGAACAGGAAGAGGAAACTCCAGAGGAAATCAGGGATTAGGAGCTGCTGCAGCACACAGCAGAGGCAGCCCAGACAGTGTGACAGAGTTGACTCTGCTGTCATTGCCTCAGCTGCTGCAGTAGGAGTCCCGCCCTTAATGTTTTGATTTCTTGTCCCACGTTTAGTTCAGAGTCCCAGGAATATGTATCTGGCCCTGGCTGTGTCAGGTCAACCCAGAAAACCATATAGAACTCAGGGTGGTGGTGGTGGTGGTGGTGGTGGTGGTGGTGGTGGTGGTGGTGGTGGTAGATTTTGTGTTAGAATTGAGTACCAGGAATTCTATGGTAAACAAAAAGTAATAGCATGGGGAAAGATTCACAAAATAAATTGAGGAGGTTTTCTGATGAATAATGTGCATGACATTAAAATATGTATGAAAAAATACATGAATTTAGGGGCAATTTCCAACGCAGAAGTTCTATGGTAGATTAGATGAGGGCTAAGATATCCTGTACACTTATGTACAGTTTGCATATTTTATAGTGATACCACAGTCATATGTAGTTCATGTATTTTTAAAAATTAAATCTTGAAAATATATTTAAAAGAGAACATTTGCCTTTAAGAGAGAGAATCATATACCCACAGTACTTTTATGCTTTCATGGGAATAATTGATGAAAACCTTGCTTCAGCAAAATTCAAGCAAGAAAAAAAATCTTCCTGGGACTGTAGAGATTTCACCGTTGGCTAATCTACTTTTTTCCCCTTGAAATGAGTTGGCTTCATCTACCTTTAGAAGTTCCTTCTGTTGAAAACTCTGGATGATTTTTCCCCTCTGAAGCCTGACAGATACTTTGTAGTCAAATAAATTGTCTGAAAAATGTGCTGTATCTGGAGATTTTGCTGTAATAAAAATGTGGCCACTGCTTTCTCTGAGTTGCTCACCATTTGGGATTATATATAAATTCATGAAAAATAGAAGCTGCATTACATCATTTTTAATTAAGCATCTAGGAAAATTTAGTTGTACATGAAGAGAGGAGAGGGAGAAGGAGGTGGCAGAGAGACAGAGAGTCACATACTGAGAAGCCAAGAAAGAAAGAGAGACAGAGACCAAGGCACAGAAAAAACATAGCAGAGACAGGATCAATCTAAGTTTTGTAACGCTGCCAAAGTTATTTATATTCCAAGAAAAAGTATCCTGTAGCCTAAAATTGATGGAAATGCTAACCTCATTCATTGCTACTCCAACTGAAGTGGTCTACTACAAATCCCAAATGGGTCCCATTTAGAGGTTTAGTCTGTGGCACTTACATACCTATTCTCTAGCATTTGAGTAATTCATTCATTTTCATCCATTCCTTTAGCACACCTTTATTAAATAACTCTTCTTTGGCTATTTTCATGCTGGACAATCATGACTTAGAGTGAACCACCACAAAACAGAAAAGAAACATGCAGCTAGTCAGGAAGTTTGTATAATACAGTGTGATCTGTGCGAGAACACCCAGAATGCTTTGGGAGTCTGGAACAAATGGTGACCACTGGCTTGAAGAGTTAGTGGAATGGTATCTTGGGATATACAGAATAGCTTTCCATTGATCAAGCAAATTCTTGTGATAACTTAGAAAGATATAAACTTTGTTGTGGTTCACAGTTTTGGTGTTTCCGGACTGTGAATAGTTGGTTGGCCTTATTGCTGTTAGGTCTGTGATGAGGCAACGTGTCATAGCTGAGGAATGTGGTGGGGAAACCAGTGTGGCTCATGTCCAGGAAACAAATGGCTGGGGTCTTGGTGTCTTCTTTAAGGTCATGCCCCGAGCGAACTAAAGACTTCCCACTGGACTCCACCTCCTGTAGTTCCACCACATGCTTCAAACAGCACGCAGTGATCAAGCACTTATGACTTGAGTGTCTCTAGGAGACTCTACAGATTCAAGAACTAAAATATGAACGAAACCGAGTGGATGGAAGGAAGCATACTTTAAATTGATGAGGTGAGGGTTCTTAGGGATTTTGAGGTATCAAAAATAGAGTGATTTAGAAATGTCATTGTTTTTCAAAGATGAAAAATTGCTTCTTGCCTCATGTATGATTCTGAACTAATAAGAATGCATGGGCCATGTGTTGTCCACAGCTCTGATATCTCTAATACAGAGCACAGACCCTGAAACAGACACTTGTGTCTATTCTTGTAAGCCATACTCATACTTGGTCAAAATTTTGGCAAGTGAGCCAAACCAAACTTAAGCAAAGCTTTTTTTATAATTTCCATGAGAAAGATGCCCACACTTTTTGTAAGCCCTGAAACCTGAGAGTGTTCTGAGGTTGGAGCTCTGGGCAACCTCTTGCTACCATGTGATACAGAAAACTGTAGCCAATATGACAGAAGGCAGAGTAAAGAGATGGAGAGAAACCAAGTCCTAATTATATTTTCTGGGCCTTGAATCCAGTCTTGTCATTTTATGAGCGCCAATAAATTCCCTTTTTTGGCCAACTGCATTTCATTGTACTTTCTTTCAATTGTGACCAAAAGTCCAACTGATACAGTCTTCAAAGAGTCTGAGGTGAATATAAGAAGGTGGCATGATAATATTTAATCAGCGATTATTTTCCCCATCTTATCTTTGCTAAATATTATTATTCTTTGTTTTGTTTTAAATAAAGGTCAAAATAACTCAGGAAAAGAAGTGAAAAAGCATGTATTAGCTCAAGGGTCAGCCTAATTACAACCCCTACCCATTTCTATCCTGTTGTGCTATCAGTTTCAGGTTGACAGGAAGCCAGCATTTCCAAAATTCTTCCAGGGACACCAGTGTTCTGTGAAATGTTAAAAAGTTCTTTTTCTGTTTGATAAACTCTTAATGTGTATGAAAAACTAAACCCACAAGAATCTTGATGAGAGATAAAAACAGTATTAATTAAAGATTTTAGCATTAGCTTGTGGACAATATTTTTGAGTTATTCAATGTATTGATCTGTTTCTTTATATTTGAGGATTTAAGTTTGTAATGTTAATTTATTTGGGGGATATTGTATTACATTTTGCTGTTTGTAATTGCTCCTAACATGTCTTTGTGATCCACAAGGGAAGTTTGGAATAAAAATAGATTCTAGGAGTCTACCTTTTAATGAAAACCACAGTGATATGAATTATTGCCATTCATCACAACTGTGAGTTCTAAGGCAGAACTTTTGAGGAAAATGTTCAAGATTAAATATCTACTTTAGAAAACGTAAAATTTGCTTTATTTTTTAAATAAATTTACTTTTAAATGATGAAGCTCATGTAATTCACTGGGAGTCCAACAAAATATAGGAATATATTTGACTTGATGCTGTACTTAAAAATGAAGACCTGTCACACAAATGTCATTTTCTTCAATGGCTTCATGAGAAAAGATGTGGGAATAGTGTTCTAGGTCTCAGAGAGTCAATATTTATTGTATTATCAGTAGGTGTAACACATGATTATTTACTAGAGATATTTTATTGTGTGTATGTCTCTCTCTGTATGTGTGTGTATGTGAGAGAGACATAGACAGATATACAGACAGACACACACATACAGAAAGAGAGAGAGTTGAACATATATGCCATGGCACATATGGAGGATTTAGAGAACATGTCTTATGGGGTCTAGAAGTGAACTAAAGTCTCCTGGTGTCAGCACTTTCCTTTGAGACTAGCTGTCTTTTTTTCCCATTCTTAAATTATAAAAAAAAAGATTATATTTATTTAAAAATACTTTTGTTCAGTTATAAGATGTTGGTGGCATATGAAGATTTTTACATTTCTTACAGATATTATTTCAGGATTATTTCAATGTTTGTTAGTACTTCACAGTTCTGATTACAGTTTTACCATCTGTAGTCACCTTACCTTAGAGGTCATGTGTGTGGAAAGACTAGTTCACTGAAACAAGAAGCCAGAGACAACTCAGCTTATAAGTTGTAATGTAGGATGAAGAGTTATTTGACTTCATTTGGGTCATGTGACCAATTCTAACCTAGGAATTTTTGATTTTGGATTAAGATCATTACATCGTTTTATGTATAAGGGATTGAGAGATGGCTCAGTGGGGGAAGGGGAAGCAATTAGAAAAAGCATGAAGATCTGACTTCAAATTCAAAGCATCCACATAAGCCAGATGTGACAGACAGCATGACCTTAATTTCAACACTCCTAAGCCAAGAGATAGGGGAATCCCAAGCATGAGACATGAGAATCTGTGGGAGTTTTGAAGCAAGGAAGGAGATCCATTTACCATGGATCACTCAGTTTCTAATCATGGAACATGCACCCCTAGGCTCACACATGAGCACCCTTATCTCCACACACACAATATTTCATTCAATAGAAGATTTTTATGTTATGTAATAGATTCTGAGGGTTTTCGAATTTAATAGCATATATTGTGCTAATTATAGTATAAGAGATTTTAGAACTTTCTACACAACTTGGGAGTTTATGCACAAAAGTATGGAGAGTTTAGTTTCAGTTTGATTTGTTCATTTTACACCAGCAAAAATGAACTCATTTTATCTTCCTGTCTTGACTTAATAAGGAGTTCCATCTGTCAATCAAATTTCTAGCTTGGATGAACACATTCGTTAACAGGATAGATTATTAATTTGCTTCAGTCATGTAAGCATAAAAGCAAAACTTTGGTGCACAATAGACATCATAATGTGGTATATGTACAAAGGTGCACTTTTACTGGAGGCTAAACTCACTATATTGTCATTTTTATATAAAGTAATTGATTATTTTATTGAAGTTTTAAATGAAAACAATCCATTCAACAACTCCCGAATACAAATATGCTTAGTTCAACATTTCTTTATTTTTTTCTTAAAGGTTTATTTTATTGTGTGTTTGTCAAATATGATCATTTGGAAGGTCCCTGTGGAGGTCAGAAGAGAAGTCAGATCAGCTGGAACTAATAATAAGGGTGCTGGTAAGCCTCTCTCTCCTCCTCATATAAATAGGGTGCTGTGAACCGAGCCCTAACCCTCTGCAAGAGGAACATGTGCTCTTCCCCACCAAGACATTCCTCCAGCCCCTCAACTGTTTCTCACATACTCTAACACCAAAGCAGGATTGGTGCCCAACAGTCCACTTTCTTTCTGATCAATTTCTTCTTTTTATTGAGCATCAAATTTAGTATTCTTAAGTAACAGGCCACAACTACTTCTTCTTGAACTGATCAAAGAATAGTTTCCAACACATGAAAGTAGACTATAAAAAAAGAGAAATACCCAGCCAGAGTCCAGGGTTATACTAAATGGTAGGGTGTTTGCTCAGCATGTGTGAGGCCCTGGGTTCCTTTTCTAAGACTAAGAAATATCTATAAAAATGGTAGAGAACTAAAAATAAAGACGATATGGCATTGATTAATGGGCGAAGTTAGATAATATGGCTTGCGTATGATTGAATGTAATTGATGGTCAGTTTAATCTAAAGTGTTATCTGCTTACCCCAAAGAAAATAAAGCTAGAAGATATATGAGGAAAGCGAGAATGGTGTCAGGGCACAGCAGCAGCCAAACTCAATGACATGGGAAGCAGGGGAAAAAGGAAAAGAAAGTGAAAAATCCTGCACAAAAGAGACTGACAAAGTGAAGCGCTATATTCTCATTTATCAGTAGTTACTCTTATTTTCATTACAACTTCTTATGATTTTATACTCTTTTACTGTGTACATGTACTAGTTGGCAGAATTTTTAACTTTTAGCTAGTGGCAGCTTGAACATATTGTTCGAAGGTGATAAAATCAAGTGCATCTCCTAGACGCTGCACCTCATAGACAAAACAGGAGCAGGATGTTTGGATTTGGCCAAAGGTCACAAAGCTAACATAACAATACTGAGGAGGGCTTAGGCATAGCTCAGTGGTAGCATGTGTGCCTAACATGCATGAGGCCCTAGCTTAAAATATGAAAATGCACATGAAAAATTGAAAAGTTATACTTTTTAAAATCGAAGACTTTATGCTTATGACAAGAAATTAGTATGTCAGCACACATGGAGCACTGAGAGAATAATATCAAAAGTCTTAAAGCTTGACTCCAAACACAATGAAAACATGACAGAATCAAGGGGAGCAGAGAGCAAATAGGAATATGCTCCCCAGTGAAGTGAACTGTATGAAGACTGCTAACTGCTTTCCAATTTTAAATATTCTTTTATATTGCATGAATCCTGACAACCCTCCACCTCTGTAATGACTGACAGGAGAGAAAGGACACATGCTTAATCCTAGTTCAGGGTCACAATGTAATGTTGACTACTGGTCTGCTAATCTTGTCTTTGAGGCTTGCCTGGTTCCCAGAAGTGACCTGCAGCAAAATAAGCATGCCCTTGGTGGAAAGAAAAGGTTTAAAATAAAAAAAAAAATCAATAGCAGTCAGTGTATTTACATGTTAAATTAATGTCACATCCATATATTAAAAGAACTTTTGAAGGAAATAAGATATGACTTCATTATCAATTAACTCTTGTTTGCAATGTTAAAGTTAAGACTAGTTCTACAAAACGATATTCACTATAAAATTTTCAGCCACAGATTTTATCGTTAATATCTCTAAGAGGCTCTACAAGGCATACAATGGAGTTCACATGGTCTGGTATTCTTAATATAAAGTTCTGTGAGTTTGCGTGTGAGAGAGTTGGGAGTTTTTTTCTTGCTGTATGGTAGGAGATTTTTAAAAAATCTCTTCTCAGTCATGGCTTCTCTGAAGGGCTCCACAACTTTCTATGCTGCTTTATTTTTGGAACTGACAATCTCAAGAGCTGTCTTCTCTTTGTGAACTTGGTCTGTTCCCTTCTACTGACGGTGTCTTCCTGTCACTTTGCGGTTTCTGCTGCTGGTATCTTGTTTACGCCTTGAATACATCTCCTTGTGCTCTTTCTCATTTGATTCTCAGACACAGGCATGGGTGGCATTTCGTGGCAGGGGATCATTTTCCTTAGCATTGAAGATTTCATCTACTTTTATTGTGTTCCTTCATATTTTTCATTGATTTAATTGCTTCATTGTTACCACTTGATTAGAATCTAGTGTTTCTTATTTGCTATGCTGCACTATATAAAATAAAGGCTATTCCCAGGATAGCATTTGCTTTGAGGTAAATTGCACTAAAATCATGCAGCTTTCAACAGAATACACAGCACTTTGGTTTTACAAGGATAATTTCGGAAAAAACTAACTCATAGGATATTGAATCAGAAATACTGACTTATACCATGGCTTCAATATTCTATTATTATAAGTTATACTAACCAATTATTTGATGTGCACTAGTATAAAGCATATTCATTTAATAGACAAAAATATATATGAAATAATAAACATCAATATAAAACATATTTAAGAAATTTAGTCATAGATCTAATATATATTCAAGATTTGTTTAGATATATTTCAAGAATTTAATGATAGCTATAAAGACTATTACCTGTTGAAGTGACTGTTTTAATTTTTGTATTTGAATTTGAATCATAAACTAATATTTTACCTTTTTAGCCCATTTAAATAACATAGAAGCTAGGTGATCTCCTAATATTCCTTAAATTTGATACAGCCTTGCAACATACACAATTTCAAATTTATACTATATTTAATACCCAAATTCTTCTGCCTGAGATTTGGAAAAAAGCAATGAGTGGTAAGATCAACTATTCTCCATAAATTTGGTCTTAAAACTCTGGGAAGAGCTCTGCTAATTTTAAAAAACAAGAAACCCATTTACTTGTCTCTGACTCTTCCTCAGTGTGATTAAAAGAATGTTAAGCCTGTAAATCCCAACCACACAGAGAAGTTGAGGACTGGACATAAAAAGTGATCAATGACAGCTGACATGCAGACCTTGAAAACCCCAACATGAAGCTCCTTGCCAAGAAATGAGCTGATTGGCAGTGTAAGAATCGGGGGGAGAAAAAAGTAGAGGAAACTGAATGCGAGTGGTCTTGAAAAAAAAAAAAAAAGAAGCAGTTGTGTGGGTTGAGCCTCAAGTTAAAACTGCAGGTTGAAAACATGCAATGATGCCTCTCTATTACACCCTTCACCTCAATATTCTGAGAGTAGTCCTTTACTCTCTTAAGCAAAGGTCTCCCTGTGGGAACCTGAGACAGAGTAACTGGGTGTAGTAGTTACAATCACAGCTGAGAAGACCAGCACCATTCAAACAACAGGTGTATTAAATAGAAATCTATATAATAATTCAAATGTTGCAAGTTCCCTTCACCTGCTGAGCCTGAGTATTCTAGTATCCACATTTATACCTCTAGTCTTTTGAGTTCTCAAAGAAAGCACCCTATTTTAAAGAAGACCATAGATATTAACATTAAGAGCCCACCGGTTGATCTGCTAGAAGTTCATCTTATTCTTATTCTTTGGTAAGACCCATATCACATCGGAATTTTAATCATGAGTTTTAACACTGGTTGTGTTAAAATATGTAAACAATCTTAATATGTGAGAGTGCCAGGGAATCTGCTACAAGACTTCATCTTCTAGACATCTAAAAATATACGCCCATGAAATCTCAAAAATATGGCTGCTTAAATGGTACCTGAACAAAGACAACTAAAGTTGACATGGCATCATGGATGGGGAAATCTCAGCATGGTTCATTCATAGATGAAGAGCTAAAGATGGTTAATAAATGTTTAGAGAAGGATAGTTAGTTAGTCTTATCCAGATAAGATAATGCATAGCTGTTCATTACCAAGCAGTCAGTCCTAAAATCATATACTTAAAAACAAGAGTAAATGTACCCAGTAGATTGTATTTATATAATTTATTTGTGCACCCACACCCACCCACCCACCCACACCCACACCCACCCACCCACACACACACACACACACACACACACACACACACACACACCACACGGCAATAAAAAAATGTCATGAATTTGAGTAGTGGAGGAGGGTATGGAAGAAGCTGGAGGGAGGAAAAAGGAATGATATAACTATATTTGATTTAAATAAAAGTTAACAAATATTAAATTATATATTGGAAAATATTCAAACATCACCAGAGAGGATAGTGAGAAAATCATCTAGCATCTATTGCTATGTTCACGATACTACTAGAGAGCAAATGTCTATTATGTATTAGGAATGTCTAGACTCTGGAGACAGATAAAGGAGTAAGATACATAAAATTCTGAGATTCACAAAGCTTAAATTGTATGGAAAGGCAGTTGATAAATGTTAGGTAGCCAATAATATAGTATACCCACACAATAATTTTAATAGACAAATAGAAGCACTAACAAGACTAATAGAAACAGAAAAACAAAGAATTAAAACATGTACAGAAAGGCAGCAAGACATGCCATTCCTCCACGAGAATAGACACTGCAGGTAGAGAAGAGGCTGCCATCCAGCCATGAGATCAAAGGGCACTAAAACTAACAGTGGAATAGCACAAACATGAAATCAATAAAAGTGGAATTGTAATGTAATGATTCAGTGGGAAGACAAGAAAAAGAAATGTTACAAACCAAGAAAAGGAACATGGGATAACTAAATAATTTAGAGCATGTCTAGAATGTCAAGCATTGAAAGAATACAGATGAGTCCCAGAAAGAAAGAAAAAGGAAAACGGAAGGAGGGGTACTATACAAGAAACTTCCTCAGAATTGATAGACTTGTACAGACTTGTAAGGTGCAAACTTCTGTCTTATTTGTTACTTGTTACAGTTAATTAATTTATGACTGATTTATTAACTTGCTCATTGATTTCATCGAGTTTTTAAGGTTTTCTATTCACAAGCATATCTTTTAGAATAGATTTATGGCCATAGAAAAATTGCACAGTAACTTCAGAGTTTTCACATATTTCTCGACGCCTCTTTACAAGCACGACGTCCACCACAGTCTATAACTCCCACCAGAAACCACCTGTTTGCTTTGACAAATCACCATTACTCAAAGTCCATTGCTTGCATTAAATTTTATTTCAGAACTTAAGGGTTTGGGCATGTATATAGTGAAACTGTCCAATAGTATAGCATAAGGTATAATATTTTTACTGACCTAAACTTCCTCTTTGTTCCTCCTGCACATCCTTTCTCCATCTCTAAACCTTGATAATAATGGAATATTTTGTTCCATAGGTTTTTTTTTTGTGTGTGTGTGAATTGTTGAATTTTGGACTCGTTCAACTTGTATCCTTTTCAAGTTAGTTTTCAGAAGCATGAAAGTTTTTTTTTTTTAAATTGAAGATAAATTGGTATAAAAGTAAAATAATCAAAAGGTTTACACGCAGTTTAAAACAATCAAAATTAAAACATGTTGTTTGAGGTTTCAAATACTCGTAATTAAACCATTAAGAAGACAGAAGAAATTAAGACAAAAGTCAGACTGTGTCTGTGTCCGGGTGACGAGAGAACGAAGATCTTAGGAAAGGGAGCACAGAATTAGGAAGGTAATGACATTTTATATTCATAAGGCTGTGGAGTGTATTTATGTTCCTGTAATTATTATGTCAGATATAATAATGCTATCTTCTTATCACAAATGAGAGAATGGGATACAGTTCTATTTAATGCATCTGATTTATCACCACAAAACAATTTTTTAAAAATCAAAACATAGAAAAAAATTCTAAATTTTACTTTGGGTGCAATTTCATTGCTTACAAAAGACATTTGTGAACAGAGGTGCAGAGAGGTGTTGAGTATTATAAATTTTATTGTTAAAGAGCTATAGTCTAAGACTGGAAGATGTAATTAAGCTTGTGTGATAGAATACACAAGGAAGAAAGAAGTTCTTGGATTCATTTTTAATATGTGACAATAGAGGAAGGGAAGACTCATGAGAAATTTAAATCTTCTTGAAAAATTGATACAAAATATAATTCCAAATCTCCTTTTTTAAACCATTCACCAATACAAAGAAATTTAAGGACATTTGAATGTATAAACATATTTCAAATTAAAAAAAACTAGAAATGGAACATGATAGATAGTTTTTAACTTTATATATGTTATATTATGATAAAGAAACAATTTGTGGAAATGTTTCCACGATGATGATCATTATACATAATAGAAATCAAGCCATAAAATGTGTTATATATGATACAAAGTCATGATATCAGCACTCAGGATGTGAGGACTCAAGACTTTGAAGTTGGAAGTTACTGTGGAAGCTACCTATGGAGACTTTATATAAATAAAGCAGGTCAAAACAAAACAAAAAATGGTCTTGGAAGGTATCAAACAAAGATTTTTACCTTCTATGAAGACATTATAGAAATACTTAAGAACTACATTCTACAGGTTGGCTTCCAGTTAATTTTTAAGTATCAATATAGGCATTCCATAAAACAGCACTATACCCACAGTATAGTCTCTGAAATTTTGTAATAAGATGGAAAAGAGCATGTTACACAAGGTCACACATACATAGGAATTAGAACCGGGCATATGGAAAGGTATTTATTGCTATGAATTTGATTATTGCCTAAACAGCAGTAATGAATAATTTGCAGGGCAAAAGCATCAAGAAACTTGCTCTAAAGATTGCTAGTTGTTGCCTGAAGTTTCTGGTCTGAGATATGGACCTGTAGTCCTGCAGCCGCTTTTCCCCAAATAATCACACAAAGGTCTATACTCATTAAAAGCTGGTTGATCTATGACTTAAGCTCATTATCAGCTGGCTCTTACACCTTTAATCAGTCCATTTCTATTTTTCTATGTCTTGTCACATGGCTAGTGGCTTTACCTGTGTTCTATTGTATCTTGCTTTCTTACGGGGAAGCTCTAGATGTCTTTGTCTGACTCTGATCTCCTTTCCTTTATCTCTGCTTGGATTTCCCACCTGACTATAAGCTGCTTTGCCATAGGCCAAAACAGTTTCTATATTGTCTAGTGGTAATTCACAGAGTACAGAAAGACAACCCACATCACTTCCCCTTTTCTGTCTAATCAAAAGGGAAGGTTTCAGTTTTTACAGAGTATAATTACATATAGCAAAACAGTTATCAGGCAAGAATTGCAGTTATATAAAGTCTATTTGTATTCAGCAAATTAAAGAAAATATTCTATCATCTACCTTACCCTTGTGAGTCCAAAGTTTCATGTCTAATTTACCTTTTATTATAAATAAGGAAAATTATACTTATAACTATCTGATCTTCAACTCTATCAAAAACCTCAGGAAGATATAATTTTACCTTAGTAAACAGTATGTGCATTGAAAGCAACTTCCAAATTCTAGAAATGACAGAGCCATCTGGCTACATGGACAGTCACCAAAAGTTTCTCTGTAATGTTGGTGCTGTTACAATGAGGTTTCTGGTCCTGGGCAGCCAGAGATCTAGACCCACAGACCTGCAGCCCCAGACCCCTTAGCAGCCTGCAGCTGCTCAGACCCTCAGAAATGACTCAGACGCTTATATTAACTTCATGTTGTTTGGTCTATGGCTCAGGCACATTGCTAGCTAGCTCTTATATCTTAACTCAACCCATTTCCATTAATCTGTCTGCCACCTGGCCCGTGGCTCACCTGTGTTCCTTACATGCTTCTTTGGCAGCTGGGTCAATCCGTCTGACTCCGCCCTGCTTCTCCTACCTATTCTCTGATTTTTCTTCCTACTTTTTCTATGGTGCCTGTCATGGGTCAAAACAGCTCCTTTATTTTGATATTCACAACATACAGAAAGACATTCCCTCATCATGGTGCATCTGTTTTCAGCCTACAGGTCTACCGTCTTCGGAAAACTTTAATGAAGCAGGAAATTTGAAGGACTGCTCCACCCATTCTAGCATAACTTGTCAGTCACTTCTCCCAGGGTACTTCAGAATGTCTACAGTTTTCTCTGCAAAGCAGGAACATGAAGGACCATCTTGTCTTGGATATATAAGGCAAGAGAAGGCAGAGATTCATGCATTCTATAGAACTGACCAGTCAGGCTGAGAACCTGTGAAGACAGTGCTTATCCTGTTTGGCCTGAAAAGTTGGCTGGGTGAGAATTGTCTGTGGTCTATTTCCTCTTTCTGATATTCCAGCTTTCCCTCAATATCTAACTCCAGATTTTCATTATATGCTAACTAGAATTTGTGCAATATCATTCCTTCCTTCCTTCTTTTTTCTTTCCTTTCTTCTTTCCTTTCTTCTTTCCTTCCTTCCTTCCTTCCTTCCTTCCTTCCTTCCTTCCTTCCTTCCTTCCTTCCTTCCTTCCTTCCTTTCCTTCTTTTCAAGACAGGGTTTCTCTGTGTAGTCCTGGCTGTTCTGGGACTAAGAGAGATCCTCCTGTCTCTGCCTCCTGAGTCCTGAGATCAGCTACTGCCATGTTTTCTAAAGCTACTTAGTAATATTGTAACAAGTTTAAATAAGTATTTTTGAATTAGTGACCAAATAATATAGGAATATATCCAGAAGGTAGCGGTTCCACCAAACTTAGAGGTGAAAAATATCTTTAGAGACAAACATAATTGTAATTATCGTTTCCCTGTTTGTAATTATCTGATACTAGAATCAATAAAAGTATTCAGTAATTGGAATGGTGAAGTATATTCTGTTGATAATGATATTATTTTAAAAGGAAAATGGCAGCAAAACACTGCAAAAATATAAATATTTTGTGTGTTGTATAGTAAGTGACTAGTATTATATATGCAGTATATAAATTTGTATTCATATGATGTGTTATATACATATATCCTCACAAACAGATGACTTGCATCATGTAAACTACTGGCAGAAAGCATCCCAGCAAGTTAATGATGACTACTGCATTGTCATCTATTTTGGACATCTTTTCTGACTTTCAATAAATTTTTTCTGTGTTCCTGCTGATAGCGACAATTGATTATCTAAGTTTCTGTGTACCTCACTTGTGTGCATAGCATGCAGCACAGAATGTTTTCTTGTAAATGCAAGAAATAAATCTTACTGATGCATTTGCATTTTCTGAATAACCTTGAACTGACAAATGTAAAAATACTTAAAAATGTAGAATGCTCATGATAACCTATTTGAACATATCCCTAAATCTTAAGTGTCAAACATTTAATGATCATCGAAAGATGTTTTGCAAGAGCCTGTAAGAAACAAACCATGCAATAAATGTCTCAGAAAGACAACTCTGTAGCAGCTTTTATGAACTGCCACAGACTTGGAGAAAATGTTCGTGGAAAATGCACTTGGAATTGATGGGAATATTTTTAAGGTTGTTCTTGAGGCTGATCTGGATCCTTGTAACATTAAACTGTAAGTGATTTAAGTTTATGTCCTGTAAGATGTCAGAGAAAGGAGGAGGGACACACTGCAGTAACATAAAAGCTTCCAAATATCCCATGACAGATTATTGACATTACTGTGTTTTCCAGGCCAACCTCATGTCACTAATAACAGCCTCCACCTTCATCCATACCCCTGATCCACACATCAGAAGCAGATTTGTCCCAGAGCCTGGCACTTCTCTCCATGTCGTTTGAAGAAAGAAAGTTCTGAAATCTTTTAAAATAACTTCTTTGCAGGAATATTTATAAATGAGGTTATTTCAAAACTAAAAGGTCTTTGCTGGCTGCATTAGAGATTAGCTTTAACATTTTTTTCCTAATAAGTAGAATTGAATACACAGCAGACTCTCTTGTACTTCATCCAACAATTTCTCATTAAAAATAACTGGAAGGTATGTAAAACTAGAATACAGAGAATGTCTCTTTTTAAATTTGTCATGATATTTAATAAGGATTTCAGACATTATATATATATTTATTTAACATTCACATTCATAATTCCTGTTTCATATTCAGTCATAGTTACAATACATATGGATATTTATGTGACTGTAAAAACAATAGAGACACACACAACTAAATCATTCATGCTTGTGAATGAGCCTCTATTCTTAGGTTGTAATTTATGACGAACTCACTGTCTACATAGGGGATATATGAACATATAGAAATCCCTGCCAAAAACTGGAATAAAAGTTTAAAGTTTATTTAAAATGATATGAATGTGGTTTTGGCAACAGATGCTATAAAAGAACATAAACAGTGTCTGGAATAGAGAAAAACATGGTCAGAGAAGAGCTGTCTGGTTTGGTGATATTTGAGCAGCAATCTGAATGATGTAATATGGGAAGGACAGTCTAGGCAATATGAAGAGCCAAGTTCAGGATTTTTGAGCTGAGACGCAAACCAGGGTGTCAGTAACAGAACCAGTGGGACCAAATGCACCAGGACATAAACACAAAGGAAATAGATGGTTGCAGAGCCATGAGATACGATGCTTTCAATGTAATTCAAATTTTAAACATTGTGCCATCAGTTACTATGTGAAAAACACAAACAATAGAAAAAAGAAAAATATGCCTGTGTTGTCTCTTCAAAGGAAGAAACACACAAGTAATGAATATTTGGTTTCTGCCATGGTCAACTATTTCCAATATAATTTACAAAATGTGTGAGTTTTAAGTGCACACACATGTACCAGATCTTAAATTGTGTTCCTGGTTCAAAACAGAAACCAAGATGACCCACCATGCCACCTAATGTTCTTTTCAAAGTTCCTGAATCTTTTTCATAGAATTGGGGTTCACAGACACTTGTGTTAAAATAGTCAGTTGTATAATTTTAAAAGTGTTTTTATTTTTACTGGCATTTTAGCCAAAGAATTATTCAGTAGAGATTTGGATCCTGCTAAAGAAAGTTATCTGGGTCCTCTTGGAAAAGGCGACACACATGTTCCAATCTGTGAAGCATGGGCCCTGAAATGAACATGATGCTAGATTGCTGACTGCTAGAATATTGTTCTGTCTGAAGGACTCACAATCAGGGAAGAAGGAGTAGGTTTTTAATATGGCATTCTCCTAATACAGGAACCATTGATATGACACGGTGACGCTTTCTTCATTGATTTTCATCTATATCATATGTCAAATTGATCAAAAACAAGAAAAGCAAAATTTCATGACATAGACATATATATTTTAACATATGTATGTACACTTTTAAGACATCTATCTTATGAATCTTCTGTAAATAACAGGACACTCACATTTCTTGCATCTTAATTATAGTGTAGAAAGACCATGATGTTCCTAAAGTTGCTAGGAAGCTGAAAGACATTATCTGTTATTAAGTTATTTAAAATGCCTTGGATACAGCATAATAAGGGTATCATAAAATACATTAGGCAAACTGTTCACACTTCTCTATTACAAAAAAAGCAAGATGTAATTCATATACAGTACCACTGATTTAGCAAACTTGAAATTGAAAATCATCCTTGCCTTTGTATACTCTAAAATTAGTAACCCTGAGAGGCGGCACAACCTGCTGTGATAACATGGGACTTACTTAAAATTTTTGCCATAAGCTTCATAAGTGGTATAGACATTTACTTCTGAATCAAAACATCTATTAAAAATTGAAAGAACAAATCCAAATATTACAAATTATATTTCTACACAAACATCATTTTGTCTGCAATAAAACTGACATCAAAGACCATGCACTTTTTGATTTTGTGTTTGTTTGCTATATTTTTTTGCTGTCAGGGTATTAACTATTCAACAAATCTATTTACAACCCAAACGACTTCTCTCATTTTATATATGCATATGAAATATCTATGGACACAGAATAGACCCCAAGAGCCTCCAAATACAGTAAATTAGAAAGTGGTCTGGGAATGTGTGGACTTTGAATAGATGTGAATTATTATACTCAATATTGTTTCCCTAATAAGCTTAAATCATCCTAAAACCTCATCCATTTTGTCCTCACAGATTTTGTGAGAAGATCTTAGAAATGCATTATCATCTCCACTTGAGTAAGGAGGAAATTCAATGTGACACTTACTGGTATTTTATTTTAAATTAACTATTATTAGAAGAGGTTGAAACGAATTTGATGTATTTCAAAATGGAAAGCATTAAAACCCATGAATATTTCTCCTCTAGAGATAACAATAAAACAAGGAGCTCAAATGTAAAAACCTGGTGAAGGAAGCTACTTGAAAGAGGTCGGCTTATTAATTTTTTTCTTCCCATATGCTTGGTGTATCTTATTATGTCTTTTATTTAAATTCAGCCTTCTTTCTTGTCTTCAAGAAAAGACCTTTAGGCTTTCTTTAAAAACGTTTCAGACAAATTTTAAGGAAGGATTTTACAGAGGAGATGGTTTTAAATAATGGACATGGAATAGAAGACTGTTTTTAGAGTTAAGTACAATGTGGGAAAATTCAGTCTTAAAAGTTTGAGTAGGAAATTATATACTGCATGCTGCACGCTTAAATTCTTCCTCCAAGGATAATAGTTTTAAATTTTAATGTGATTTCCCCACTCCCTACTTTCTAGGTACATGACCTTCATTCTCTCGGCCAATGGCAGCCATCTCTGGGATTGTGGCTGAGGAATGACATGTCTGGGGAGGAAATGTTGGAAACGTCTTATGAGTCGTTCAAAGAGAGATGAAAACAAGATGAGCCCAGCTTTTGAAAGTAAGAATAGAATTAAGAAGTAAAGATGACTATTATCTGGAAAAGCAACTCCCTGGATCTATTTCTTTTGTTCTCGGTAGCAGTCAAGGCTGCACTGCTTAAGCGCATAAGAGTTCTCCAAGGAGGGGAGATCCTGCTGGCCACCATTACAGCTTAGTTTCTATTTGGGGAAAAAAAAAAGGATAAATACAGAAAAATCTATCCCTTGAAACTTTGAGCTTGGAGCTTAACGAAATTAAGAAGATAGAAGGAATTACAAATAAGCCTAATTAATAAGTATAATTGTTATTTACCTTTTCAGTATTGTATGTGAAGGTATGAGAAAGGCTTTAAGGTACGAGGAGCACACATCCCGAACTCTGCCTCCTTAGCTGAGTCTAAAGGAGGACCCTTTAAAGGCTGCGTTATATCAAGTTGTTTATGATTTGGCCGGGAACCTTGGTCAGGCCAAGAGAGATCCTGAAATGCTGACCTCCTCATTCACGCTTGTTTCCAGAATTAGCTATGAGTCATCTTGCCAGATAAGAGAATGAAATTGGGATTAGAGCCCCTGACTAACAAAGATGAAATGAACGGTTGGAACCAATGAGATTTCAGTTGCATTCTAGAGAGGTCTATATTGTTGTCACTCAGAACTGGGAAACTTAAATTATCCAAGGAGGCAAGAATTACTAAGTGGCCAGGTCACAGGTTCCATCAAAGACTCCAAGATACCATATTAGGGAGAAAAAGCAGTAAAAGGATGTTGTCTGAAAGGCTCTTATTCTATGATGAATTTCAAACCATCTATTTTGATTGTACTCATCCCTTTCTCCCCCACTTCTTCTAAATCTCCCACCAAGCTATAGCTGCACACTACATACCCAGCTTCCCTCCCTCCCTTCCTCTCTCCCTTCTTCCCTATCTCCCTCCTTCCCACTCTCCCTCCCCATCTTCCTCTCAATGAGTTAAGCTTGTGTATGTTGACAACTCTTGGCATGACAATCTGACCTGGAATGTGTCAAAAATACCTGGGATCACACCCTTAAGGAAAACTGACACTCTCACCAGTTATCAAATGCCAAGAACTTTGTACCTGCCTCCTCTTCTTCAGGAATTTATTTGTTTGTTGTAGCTCAAGTTTATGTAGGCCTTGTATCATAATCTCTGTTAGTTCATACATGAATCTACTCCCTTGTGTCTCGTTGACATTATCCTTCATCTTTGGCTCTTACAAACCTTTCTGCCTCCTCTACTGCATAAATCCCTTTGTGATAAAGACATCCATTTAGAATTAAGTATTCTTAAGTATCTTTCTTTCTGCAAATTGAGCAGTTGTGGGTCTCTGTATTAATGGCCATTTACTGCAAGAAGCTTCTCTGATGAAAGTTGAGCAATGCATTGATCTATGGATATAGCAATAAGTCATTAGAACTCATTTTATGGCTATGTCTATTTAGTAGAATAATAGTAGGTTTTCCCTTAGGGCCCATGACTTATCTAGCCATATGTTCTTAGCCTCATTTATGAGCCTGTACATTCTTATCCAATGAAACAGCATGTGTAATTTAAAGTGGTTATTTCAACTACTTGATGCAATTTGTGGCTGATTTTATTTCTGATTAATCTTTGGGGAGGTGGGCGTTCAGAGACCAGTTTAGTTATAGAGATATAAAGAAACTGTGTTTTCTGTGCACATTCAAGCTGAGGCAATGAATCCAGATATGACAACAGAACACACATTACTTTAATGTTTAAATAGCCATTTTTAATGAACTTACATCTTAACACTGAGAACCTTTTATTTTATTTTTAATTATTTTATATAAATGGTTTTACTTATATTTCATTATATTACATTTTAATAGAGGTTGGATATATTAAAGAGTATATGTTCTCATATTTCTTTGAGATAAAATATACTACTTTCATATGGTAGGTGTTCCATAGATGCCTATTTTTTCTCTTTAATGTCTTTATATCCTCATCAAATAATCAAAATATAGATTCCAGAGAACATGAAAGCAAATATTCTGATAGCATCATCTGGGCTATGAGATTCTGAGTTAAGTGTTGATAGAAACTCCATGTTAGGAAAAGATAGAGAGAATAAAGTGCTGTGAGGATTTGTGTCATGTAAAAAAAATAAGAAAAAATATTTGTTGACATGAGATAAAGCAGGGTGATATGTATTGGTCCTATTTGTTATCACACAAGAAGCAGAAGATACGGTATTGAGTTGAATGCCAAAGTGACAAAGCCCAGGTAGCAATGTCAATGACGTGCAGGAAATTTGTTGAGTCTCTTTACTGATTCAGGTATCAATTGAAAATTGTCAAAGAATGTGTATGTTAAAGAGGCTATTATTGAAATAATCAGGATACAGGATGGCTAGATGAATAGAAAAGGATGGTAGGATGACAGTTTTGGATCTGGAGAAGAGGAGAAATAACAGCCATGCTAGATGGTTAGCTGATACTTTAGCTCTTATAGAAGCAGTATTTAAAATAAATGTCCAAACTTAGATTTTTTTCCACAGTCATTCTCTTTTAACCTTTGACCCAAGAAAGAAATCTACTTGAATACACAGTTCATCATAGCTTGATAGTTGTTCTATTGTCTGATCCTGTTGGCTGGTCCTCTAGTAAGAACTTTCTTAATTGAGTTACTTAACAGTTCCTTAGGAAGAACAGATTGCATTAGTGTAATGCGTTATGCAAATGTGTCACTCACATTTCTTTCCTTACTAATCAGCATGAAGTCAAGGTAGCATTTTGAAGTAAAAGAATGATACATATTAAATGTATTTAGAATCATAATGTTTTCATTGTCAAGAATGACCATATCCGCTTCACTCCTTAAATCTTGGACTGTTTTCATACACATATATTATGTATATATACTTTTCATATATGTGGCAGGATTAAGGTGTCAGCCGATAAGGTCAGAAGACACTTCCGGGACCCTGGAGGGGGTTTGGCCAACCTGGAGGGGGTGTGGCTAACCCCATTGATAAGTGGCTGCTGGGACAGGAGGACTCTCTCTCTCTTCCTGGTTCCTGGCTGCTGGCTGCTGGACGAGCAGAATCCATCGTTCTTCCATCGCGCATCCATCGCTAGTCCATCGCTTGGATACGCCAGTCCTTATTCAGGTGCCACTATAATCTGTTACTAATATTGTGAGTGTTAATTTATATTCTAATAGTTATTAATTTTGGACTGGCGCCTTGAAAGTAAAACTCCGTCTACACATATACATATCAAATATGTATCCACCTATAAGAATCATACAGATTAAATATATATGAAATATATAAATCCTGCAGAGTCCATTTAGTGTGGCTTAAATGTATATGATTTATGATTTTAATGGTAATTACTTGGTATAACTACTTGAGAGTCTTATCTCTGTGAAGGCTAATATTCCCATTTTCAGGGTTTTTTACTTGTCCAGGTCTTTGTCGAGGAGCAATCCCTGTGATGTTTTCCCCTTCTTTGCTGACACGTCTATTGCTGTTATCTCTTCCAGGTCTTGGATAACTTCAATTCTGCTTTCTGTTGTGTCTGTGGTTATTTAAATTCCCATCAAAGTGGAATAAACTGGCATAATAAACAGTTCATATATATCTGGAGATAAGACCTGGGCCAACTTTATAAAGTGTTTATTAGTCATTATTACTTTTTGTTTTGAGAAGTTTCTACTCAATTCCAAAGCCCATTTTACATTGTTATCTGGAAGTTTTATGTTTGAGTTTTCTGTATACTAGGCATTTACTCTGTATGGTTTGAATTTTAATATTTTAATGTTACGCCTTTATTCAAAGCAAATTAAATATTTTTGTCAAAATAATCAGGTTGAAATTCATTAATTCAACAGACATTAGTGAGTATGTAGACAATCCCTATGTCATGTGCTAAGACTTAAACATAAAGAAAACTTAGAAAGAAAATCATGAGGTCTGAGGATAATGAAGTGCCTAACAAGTTTCCAAATAAGTTATTTTTCTCTAGCTTGAAGACTGAATACTCAGTGACAGAATTAAATCTGATATAGAGTATAACATTGATGAACTTTGAAAATATCATGTTAAATAAATCCAATGCATGTTGAGAAATGTATTTTTGATTCTTGAAGCAGAAAGTAGATTAAAAGGCATCAGGGTCTTGAAGGAAAGTGATAGGAAGTGACTGTGTTTTGGAGTGAAAATATTTACAAAATAGTAGTGACTATTTTGAATATAATAAATACCATTGAATGCATACTTAAAATCCTAAAGTTGCAAGTTTGTGAAGAGTGACTTTTTTTTCCCTTTTAAACTTTGAACTTTATTTGTTTTTGTGGGTGTGCTTTTATTTTCTTTTATATAATACAAATTTAACTTCTCTAAGGCTCTGAACATGTTTAATTTTCCTTGTGATTTTATCCCTTAGCATTTAACAAGATCTCTACTTTTTACCCATTTTTTTTTATTTATAAAGTTGTTTTTCCATATATAAAACTGCTCTCCCTCCGTTCTGTCCCCTCAGTCCCTCCCAGTTCTCCCCCAGCCTCCCTCCAGCCATCCTTCCATCCATTCCCCAAGGAGGGCAAGGAGTCCCACGATGGGTCATTTCAGTCTGGCATATCCAGTTGAGGCAGGTCCTAGTCCTTTATGCAGTATTAAGGAAGAGTCAGGTGTTCCTCTGTAAGGAATGGGTTCCCAGATGTCAGTTCATGCACCAGGAATATACTCTGATCCTACTGCAAGAGGCTCCACATACTGCCCACTTGGTGTGACCATCTACCTTCATAGGGCTCAGTTCCTTTCCATGAAGGTTCCTCGGTGATTATTTCAGACTCAGTGAGCTCCCAATAGCTCCAGTCAGCTATCTCTGTGGGTCTCCTCCTCATGATCCTTATCCCTTTGCTCATATACTTTCTCCTCTTTCTCTTCAGCTGGACCAGGAGCTTGACAGATATGGTGCTTAGCTATGGATCTCTGCTTCTGCCTCTATCCTTTGCTGGATAAAGGTTCTATAATGACAATTAAGGTGGTCATTCATTTGATTATAGGGGAAGTTCTGTTTAGGCACCCTCTCTACTATTTATTGCTTGGAGTCCTTCCTAGTCAGGGACATCCTATGGGTTCTTAGAAGTTTCCTTAGCACTACACTTCTTTCTAACCCCACAGTGGCTCCTCTATCAAGATATCCATTTCTTTGTTCTCCCTCTCAACTATCTTCTCTTATTATTTGTTCCCACCTACCCTTGATCACTCCCTGTTATGATCCCAATTGACTCAGGGCCTCTTCTATATTTTCCCTTCCCAGGGGATCCCTGGATGTTGAGAGAGACATTTTAACACAATTTAGAAGTAATCATCCATGAAGGTAGCATCAAGGAAACTATCCTAGGGAGAAAGAACCAGTTAGATGATTAAAACTATACGAGAAACTGCAGTGGTGTTACCAGAAGCTGTGAGAGACTTTATCTAATAGGAAACACCAGGAAACCCTTGTACTGTGGAGAAATGAGTAGGATAAAGCAAGTAGAGGTCAGAAAATATAGAGGGCATTCTAGGCAGAGAGTAAAAAGTGCAAAGAGGTACCAGGATTTAAGGCTACTAGCCTGAGTATGTACAGGACAAAGGGGTGCTGGGAGATCACTTAATTAAGAAGGAATTGGTTGTCTTGCAAGTCCCCAGCTATTTCCTTTCCTATCTGCTTGAGCCATGCATTTTGAAAAGCTAAAATGATTTTGTCAGAATTTATTACAACTAGGAAGGATATCACTTAGTAGTAGTGAGAATATTGGCAAGGCTCTTAGCAAGCAATTTGTTTTTATTGACAGAATACTCAGGTGTGGCTAGCTAATGTAATTGCTGTAATCCTAACATGAAATTGCAGCATATTGTAGGTGGAGAAGAATGACCAAACACTGTGAGTAGATAAAATTCTTCTTCTTTTTTTTAATGATGGCACCTCTACTGCATAGCCTAGGTTGTCCTCAAACTTGCAATTCTCCATCACCAGCTCCCCAAGCTATGGAATCTCCCATTTGCATCTGCAGTCTTTTGAAAGTGAGACTCCTCCCAGAAGCTCATGTGATTGAATATTTAGTCTCCAACTTGTGAAGATGTTTTTTAAAGACTGTAGATTCTTTATGAGGTATGATATTTATGAGGGAAAATAGGTTGCCTCATAAATGTAGTGGGATTATGTTATTACATTGTAAATAATTGTCCCGCCTACTAGTTTAATAAAAACGCTGATAGGCTGAAGGCAGACAGGAAGTGTGGGCGGGGCTACCAGACTAGAAAGACTCTAGGAACAGGCGGAACAGAGCAGAGATGCCACAGAGAAGCCACTGAGAAACCATGATGAGATGCCTGAAGACGCAGAGGAAAGAAATTGATGCTGCTCTGAGAAAAGGAGCCGAGCCTCATGAATGAACAGGATAAGAATCATGGGTTAGTTTAAGAGCAAGAGTTAGCAAGTTATATGCCTGGGCCCCAGGTCAATCAGTGTACAATTAATACAAGCGTCTGTGTGTTTCAGTGGGACTATGGGACTGTGGGTCTGAAAGTCTGGGCTACAAGTCTAGACAGGGAAGTCTGGGCCCGAAACCTCATACTACAGAGGTTTGATATCCAGTCCCCACTTACTATCCACTCTCTGCCTCTTGACAGTAATATGACCAATCACCTCACTCCTCTGCTGCCATGTGGACTGTATTTTCAAACTGTGAACTAAAGTAAATCCCAGGAAAGCAAAAGTAAACTTGCTTTTACCAAGTAATTCCCAGCCATGGTAAAAATAAAGCAGCTTTGGGTAGATTACGCATTATCTCCTTTTAAATTGCTGTGTGATCAAAATCAGTCTTTATCTTCTATCCTTGTGAGTTGACTTTTACTACTTGTGAGGTGTTCCCAACTCATACAAAAAGTGAGGATGGGTTCACAAAGATTTACGTATTATTTCCCAAGTGGCTTGGATTTTATGAATAAAAATATAATTGAAGGAATCAAAACAAAATAATAATATGCCTCTAGTCCATTTTTGAGAAATAACACTAAAACCATTGTGGTATATGAACATCCAGAGGGTGGAGCTAACAAAACTGAAGAATGTAACAAAGGAAATAGGGATGTCAGGGTGGCTCACATGAAAAGACTAATGTTGGAAGTGAATGGAAGTGGTCCAAAACTATCAAAAAATTTAGATAAAACAACAAGATCTGAAGAAAAGGCAGAAATCGTGTCATTTGTACTGGAAAGGAATGGAATTGAGGGATAGAGTGTGGAATATAAGAGAAGATAGGCACGGAGGCAGATGGATTTAATGTGGGGATTTGAGGAGTCATTTGATCTAAAAAGATACGTTTGAAAACTCTCAGAGGAAGAGAGAAAATAATACAACGGGGTAGATAAGATGAGAAAGTATCATCTAGAGCAAGAAAATTCTACCAATAACTTTTAAATTATCAATATTTAAGGGAAGGAAAAAAATGATACTTTTGATGAAAATTGAGAAAGAATGAAACAAATGGGTTTTAAAAAATAAAAAAAGGAAAAGGAGACAGAATAATAAATACCAAGGAATGAGAACTTAAATCAAAAGACTGTGGTCAAGGAGTCAAATTCCGCTGTTAAATGTTAAAAAAAAAATACTGAAAAATTGAATTAGGCAACTAAGAGATTATAGGTGATCTTAGTGATAACAGTTTCAGGGTAGTGTTGGAAGGCAAAAAGCAGATTTTCTTGATCTTAAGAGTTAATAAAAAGAAGAGAATCATGAGAATAAAAGTAGATCATAGTCTTAAACTTGCCTGTAAGCAGAAGGAGAGAGTAAGTAATTGGAGGATAGTACACAACTTAAGGGAAGGTCCCAGCAAACATGTAGGTTGTAGGTTAAAAGCTATTAGAGAAAAGAAATTAAAACTACCCAGAGATAGTGGATAATTGATAGAGTGAAGCTCCTAAGAAGACAGGAAGGGTTAGGGTCCAGTTGCTGGGGAGATTAACTCTGGAGGGGTGCATATTACTTTTGGGTGATATCTGGGAAATGGAGAAATGTCTAGCTTTTTGGAAATATCTTATTAGTATTAAAAATGTATTAGTGAGTTCATTAGATGGAGAAGAAACATACTTTTCTCCCATATTAAAATAATATTTGACTGGAAATATTCTATGAATATGAATCTTGGGCATTTCAGGTGATTCCTTCCCATCAGGCCCAAGTGAGTGGTGCTGTTTTATGACCTTGCTATTATAGATCATTTTAATTTTTATTTTAAGCATTCTTGCAAGTGTACACCAATATATTGTTATGTTTTAATTTGCATTTACTTAATATGGTTGTGAATGACTTTTTCTTTACTTATCTACCTCCGGGAAATGTCCACTTATGCTTTTTGACAATTCCTTGACAAAATTTGCTTTATGATTTGAGTATGAAATATACAGCACAGGATCATGTATTTTGGAAAATTTAGGGAGTGGTGTCTAACTGAAAAAACCTAGGCCAGGCTTCCATTTCTCTGAAGGGAATACCTGCTTCCCTGTCCTGTGGAGCAGACGTGCCGGGGGAACTGGAAGAAGTTACAAAGCAGCTGCAGAAGCTCTAAGACAGTAACCAAGCTTAGTAGGCAGTTTAGCTGGACATTCAGAAGACTAGCATATCTGTAGGATTGTGGACAGTGAAGGCTCAAGAGGTTTCGGAAGGCAATCGAGACTGTGTTGGAAACTGAACTAGAGGCCCTTCATGTTAAATCCTGGAAGAAATTTGTCTATTTTTGACCATGTGCTTAGGTTTTCATTGAGGGTGGATTTAAAATTAGCTACTAGTAAGGTATGATGTTACATGCGTATAAGCTGAGACCCAAGTGGCAGAAGCATTAGAAATGAAAGATCAAAATTAGGCTATATGCAAATTCTAGACAAGCCTGAGCTCCATAGTACAACTTTCCTCAGAGAGAAAGAGAGAGAGGAGGGGGGGGGAGAGAAGAGCGGGGAAAGAGAGGGAAAGTAAATTAATTTTGTAGAGGAAATGTCAAAGTTCAGCCTGTAGGCTTTGACATGGATATTACGGGTTGCTTTTAGTCTGGTTTACAACGAGAACTGAGAGAAAAAGCAGAGTAGAAATATATTTGAAAAGGTGCAGCTTGTCTAGAAAAGGGGTGTCTAAAGTAGCCTAAACTGAAGCATATTAAAATTAAATGTAATACTTAGAACAATTGAAAGCTTGGTCATCTTGGAGGTCATCTCAGGAACTGCATAGACCATGTGCATTGTAGATATAAAAGAAGAGAGAACCAAACCCTGGGGGCATATTAATAACAAAGGACAGCCCAGGGAACTTGTCTCCCTGTGAGTCATTTCACTGTATCCAGTCATTCAGGATTCAGAGGTCACTACAGCCATAATGCCAGGGTGTTTGGCTCTGTTAGTAAAAGACCTTGGCATCATCCTCAGAATGCTGACTTTGGGGGCAAGCAGGACATCTGTGATCCTACAGGATTCCACATAGGTTTCTAAGGAAGGCTTATTAAATCAGGCATTTCAAAAGAAGGTGTATAAAATCAGAGCTGTGCCAAGACGCTTCTTGTAGAATATTATTTTAAGGTGTGTTACTTTTCTTTACGTTGCATTTGTTAATTCTGTGAAGCTTTGTTAATGTGCCTGTCTAAAGCCTCTGATGCTCTAATAAAGAGCTGGATGGCCAATAAAGAGACAAGAAAGACAGGCAGAATTGCCAGGCAGAGAGGATAAACAGAAAGAGAAATCTAGGAGGAAGAAGTAGCCAGACAAGGAGAAGGACTAGAGGCCAGTCACCCAGCTACACATCAGGCTATGAAGTAAGAGTGAGATTTACAAAAGAGAATGGGGAAAGCCCAGAGACGGAATAATTTATGGAAAGCTGGCAAGAAGTGAGCCAAGCTGAGACAGGGCAGTCTTACGTGAGAATAAGCCTCAGTGTGTAATTCATGTGGGAGTTAGTGGCAATTCCTACCCCCCCCCAAAAGAAAAACAACCAACTACAGCTCCTATTGGGAGCTATATATGAAGTCATGAGAGTGATCTTGGGGGTATGAGGAATGCAGATGATCTGCTGAGGAACACAGAGGACAGTAAGTGGAGCCAGGAAGACTAGCTATGTGGGCTGCAGTGCAAAGGGCAGAGCTATTCAAACCCTATGGAATTCAGATCACACAGACACACTGTGCCCATGGTGCTTTGCTGGTTATAGAGCAAAAAGACTTAATGTTTCCACTGCTGGATTGCAAACCTGCTTTAGTACTGTTTTCTGTGTGTCCCTCCTACCTTCTTAATGGAATATTGAAACACTGTATATTGGAAATATCTTCCCCTCTCACATAATATAGCCTGACTACACTTCATTTCTCTTTACATCTTTCAGTTCCTCTGGACCTTCTCTCATCCTGGCCCATCGCCTTTTGTTTCTCATAGGAAAATAAACAGGTTTCTATGAGATAATAATAAAATATAACAAGATGAAACAAAAATTAGCATGTCGGAATTGTACAATACAAAAAGAAGGAAAAGAACCCAAGGGAAAGAGCCCCCACCCATTCACACACTCAGAAAGTCCAAAAGTGCACCAAACTGGAAGTCATAATACATAGACAGAGGGCCTAAAGGGTAAAAAGAGAATATATATCTCCAAAAAATGCTGTTGAGTTCATTTCCTGTTGGCTATCTAGTTCTGTGCATTCAGACTATCCTTAAGAGGAGTTTATTTGCCCAGTGAGATGCTCTTAGAAGAAAACGTATTTTCATTTGTATATGGTTATCAATTGGAGATTGCTTCTTAATTAGGGATGGGGCACATGTCCTCTTCTGGTGCAGACCTGTGCCTGCTGCTTCAGTCTCTGTGAGCTCATATGAGCATCACTCACATTGATTTGGAGGGGTTTGTGTTTTTGACACCCTCCGATCCCACTGGTTTTCCTTCTCCTTTTTCAGGGGGTTTCCTGAGCCCCGAGGGAAATAATTTGATGGAGACATCAATTTAGGGCTGTTCTAAGATCTCTCACCCTCTGCATAATGTCTGTCTATGGGTCCTAGATGTATTTGTTCCCATCTGCTACAGCAGAAAGCTTTTATAATGATAACTGAGCAAGGGATTGATCTTTGAGTAAAGCAGAAAGTTCTTAAGATCATTGTAGTGCAACTTTCTGTTTGTTGTGCTTTGTTTAAAACAGTGGTATTCAGTTTTCCTCCAGTTCCCTGGGCCATCTGGTCTCAGGTTCATGGTCAGCCAGTCATCCATGCAGTAGTGAGTCATAGGGTAGCCTTCACTCAAATCAGATATCAGTTAATTACCCTAACAAACTTTGTGCCACCATTATACTACTCTATCTTTCAGGTAAGACATCATTTTGTATCAAAGTGTTCCTGTTTGCATTTCTCCTTTGGTAGACCAAATACACTAGCACTTGGCTGTGAAGACTCTTGTGTATGCACAAGCTCAAGAAAGTCTTTGGTTTTTCTGTCACTCATAGCTAAGTTTGCTTTGATTCTTAAAGGAACGTTTGAATTTAAACTTTTGAATAGTGGTGGAGTTCTTTACATCTTGAATTTTGGATCTAGATTAAACTCCCTTTGAGATGGCTATGAACTCTTGGATGCCAGTTTGTTTGAATATGAAATGTCCTCCTCATTTGTTGAATGCTTATTCCCAGATTACAAATTATTTTTGGAGAGTACTGAGGGTGTGTGTGTGTGTGTGTGTGTGTATGTGTGTGTGTGTGTGTGTGTGTGTGCTTGTGCAGTTGTCTGTGCTTATGGGGCCAGAAGTTGCCATTGGGATCTTCTCTACCACGTTCTATTCAGTTTTGTGAAATAGAGTTTCTTACTGACCCAGAAACTCACTGAGACTCCCTAAGACTCACTCATCTTTCTGCTCCTGCAGTGTTCGAGTTACACATGTGCTACCATTGCAGGTTTTCTTTTGCAGGTGCTAATAATTCAAAACCTGATCCCCCGAGCTTGCACAGTAACCACCTAGTCATCATCATCTCCTAAACTCTATATTTGATGATTCTGGAAACATTGGGGGATTCACTAGCTGGAAGAAGGCCACTGAGCCATAGTTTTAAAGATTTTATCCATATGGCAATGCCTTTTTTTTTCTCTTGTTCGGCAACAGGTGAACTGCCTTTTCCTCTGTACACTTCCACTATCATGATGCTCACTGTTTCACACATAGGGTACAACCATCGCCTGAACTTTCTGAAAACAAAAGCCACAAACCTCTTTCCTTCTGTAAGTTTTGGTCATAGCTTCACAAAGTTACTAATATGTTGCTCTTATATTAACTATCGAGGTTTGAGAATTATTTAAGCATTTTCTCCATAAAGCGGCTGTCATACAAAATTATTTCCTACAAGTTTGCACCTGTGCTTTTATTCCTGCATAAAGTTAAAATTTTGAAGAGATCAAATTTATCAAATGTTCCTTTCAAATCCTGTACTTCTGAGAGTAAATCAAGTAATTCTTTCCCCCTCCTTTAATCTCAACTTGTCTATTACTTTCCTGAAAGTTTGATAGATTTCTACTCTGTACTATATATCATAATTCACTGTGAGCTAATTTTATCTGCTATAAAATTTAAATCAACCATCTTCTTTGGGGTGTTTAGATTTAATTGACTAAGCACAATTATTTGAAAAGACTTTTTGATCAAATAATTATAGTTTCACATCTTTGTAAAAATCTTTTAGGGAAAAATTCATATTTCCACAGTTCCCTGGTCTTCATTCTTTCTCATTTATGCTAGTCTTTAGGTCTAATACTTTACTAATATCACATTGTCTAGATTTTTTGCTGCTAAATGGTAAGCTGTAAAATAAAATAATATTTTCCTCTCATCCTCCATTTTTTTCTAGATTGTTTTATAGGCTAGTGTTCTGTCCACTTATTAGATATAGCCCATTTCTCAAATATTTCCTGGAATTTTGAGAAGTAGACATTACAGTTGTTAGAGAAAATTAGGGTCTTGACTCTATTAGCCTTTTGGTTTATGAAACACATTTAAAAAACTTCAAAACCATTAAATTATATTTTTGTCATTGTTACCATATAGATCTTAAACACAGCAGTCTAACGATTTTGCTTTGTTGACATGATTACATGTGATATCATGTGTTTCAAGGTTTGGGTACCACAGGCTTTTATTCAATGAACAAAAACTGTATATGAATTATTGGTCCTTTACCCTTCCTTCCACCTTGCTCTACTCTTACGCTTTTTTCCCTCTCTCTTTTAAAATTTGTTATTTTTATATGTCAAAAAATCACACCATCCACACAAAAGGATAATTTCATCCCTTTGCTATTTCCTTTTACATTGTCATGTTTCAGACTCTAGTTCTTTCAATATTATATTGAGTAAAACTCATGACAACTGGCAGGATGGTCTCTCACTCAATCATTGAAACAAAGCATCCAGCCTTTTACCACCAAGTCCGATGTTTTTGTGTTTTATGAATGATATTAATATCAAGTTATGGAGTTGTGGAAGGTAGATTCCACTTGGGTCTTGCTGGAGTGTTTTTACATTTTAAAATTATTGTTTATTAGTTTTAATTCTGTATGTGCTTGGCGATATGGAAGGTATGTGCATGGAAGTGCAGATGCCTGCAGAGGCCAGAAGTGTCATGGCTATGAACTGCCTGGTGTGGGTGTGAGAACTGAACTCAGGTCCTCTGAAAAAGTGGTACGAGCTTTTAATTGACATGACATCTCTTTAGCATCTGATTTTTTTAATCACTCTGAATGAATATTAAACTTTCGTGAAGTATTTTTCCTTCATTTGGTATGAACTTATGATTGATTGACTTGAAGACCTCTTTAGTCACCTACAATTTTTAAATTACTGTTTTCATAGACAACCATCTTCCCCTTGAATTTCAACTTGCTCATGTCATATTTTGAATAAATTTTATAGACAGTGTATTATTCTATCATGCTTTCTTGAACTACTGTGTAATTTTAAAAGTTTTTTTATATATTTAAGGCTTACTTAAGGTAATGATTGATTTTTTTTTTTTTTTTTTACTTAAACCTCTAAGAGATCTTAGATCCTATTTACTTCATGTGTTTACTATACCTTCCCTGAACCTTCTGTAGGTAAATTGGGTCCATTTTTACAAATCAGTCTTGCTTTCTATAATATTTTTGAGGATATATCCCCTTTTTAGTCATTGCAGCAGGCAGTGCAGCACACTTATGTACATTACAGTTCTTCTGTCATTTCAAACAGTATTCTTATCCTGTGACCAAAGATGAATAACCTAGGAGAGGGAAGATTTGCTTTGCCTCACAGTTTCAAAGGCTCAGTTCTTCAAGGTTGGGAGACTAGCAGAGCAGAGAGTCTTGCATCATGGCCGTCCAGAAGGCAGAGAAGGAGATGGAAATGATTCACTAAGTGTGGTCTATGGGGTGGCCTATGGAGCACACAGACTAGACATGTCCACACCAGTTGATTCTTTTGGGAACTAATCACAACAGCAACAACAACAGCAAACACATCCATAGACGCACCTCATCAACTCCTGGGTAATTCTAAAACCAGTAAAACTGACAGCAAAAGCCATCACATAGGATGGTGATGCTTTAAATTCCAGATGATTGCTAAGGACAGATTTATTCTTGGCTCATTTTTTTCTCTGCATGTTATAAGTTATTGATTTGTTTTTCATACATAGAGCACCACATCAGTCACTAAAGCTTCTGTTTTAATCTCTTCATTTAAGAAACTCATGGGATTAGGGTTGTCTTCACTTCTGCTTTCACAGAGAGTGGTACCCCCACTTACTTTTTGGAGTTTCAAACCTTCTTTTGTTATTTTTCTGTTTGAGGAATTTCTGTCAGCCAGTTCTTAAAGATCATCTTTCCAAAAAAAAAAAAATCATTATAGTTCTGTCTTTTACCTTAATTTCTGCCAAATACAGAACTCAAAATTAGTGTGATGCTCCTCTTTCTCTACTTAAAAATGCTATAACACTTCCATGATGGTTAAGGATGTTGAGCAGTTCTTTAAGTGTCTTTCAGCCATTTGAGATTCTCCTGTTGAGAATTCTCTATTTAGTTATGTACCCCATTTTTAAATGGAATTATTTGAAGGGATTATTTTTGATGGATATGAGGCACAAGAATATAATTGGTTTTAATATAACTAGTTTTATTGATGAGTGTTCGGAAAACTCTGAATCTCTGGATGTTGTGCTCAGAAAGTTATTTTTTTCTGGTCTTATTATTATTTTTTTTTGAAGCAGGTTTTCTCTGTGTAGCTCCTACTGACTTGGAACTTGATTTGTAGACCAGGCTGGCCTTCAGCTCACAGAGAGATCCACCTGCCTCTGCCTCCCTAGTGAGTGCTGGGATTAAAGACAAGCACCACCACTACTTGGCCAGGAAGTTACATATTAACAAACCGTCAAGATGATATTATTGAACTATTGGATTAGACACTGACTTATCTGCTTTAACATATACAACATGCCTTGCGGTAGTGGCATTTTAATCAAGGAGATCATTCAAACATGCTCATTATATTTATACAGTTGTACAAATCCTTATATCATCATTTTCTCAAAATGCTTTCAACAGGCTTGTATTTTAGATTTCACATTCTCTGTTAGCTTGCCACAAGCTCTCATTTTCAGATGCGCTTCAAAACTGCTTTCCTTTCAATATAGCAAAGAATACACTGAAATATTCTAAAAGGGATTGCTTTTATTCCTTCGAGTAGCCTTATTTCTGTTACTGTGCCCTTCACTTAATCAAACCCTATCCATCTCTATGTATAGGTTTATTTTTTCACATGGATGCCCATGGAGGAAGAACGAGGATGTCTGTGGTGGGATTCAGGTGTCAGCTGATAAGGTCCCTAAGACACTTATCCAGGGTCCTGGGATTCTGACGGGGGAGTGGCCGACCCCATTCATAAGGGGCTGTCCCGGGCTCCTAAAGAGAGAGTGGCCAACCCCATTCAGATATCAGACTAAAGGACTTTAAGAATTTCTTTGGGAGACATTCAGATGGCTCATCAGTTAAGAGTATGTTCTGCTCTTCCAAAGCACACACTGATTCCTAGAACCCATTTGGACAGTCCACAACCACCTGTCACTCCAGCCTCTGGCTTCCATGGGGACCAGCACTCATGTACACACACCTTCATACAGTCACAGATAACAAACAAATGATCTCAAGATACTTATAAAATAAATTAAAATTTTCCTTGAGTCAATGGTCAAGAAATTGTACCTTTATTTACACTTTCACTCCCAAATGAAAAAGCGACTACTTGCCAAACTAACACAATGGGCAGCTCTATCAAGTTCAACTTGGAAGACAACCTTATTATCATCCATCCTCCTTCATAGAATATAGACACTAGTCTCTCTTGGGAATTCCCACCAAACTATGTCTATATCTCTGGAGATAGTATCGGTGACCTTGGGGAAAAGCCAGGAGAGAAGTACATCTGCATCTCTGTTTCTACATCCTTATCAGTAATTAATGCTGAAATCTTAGCTCTTATGACCACCCAAGCTTTTTCCCATGTTATCTGTTCTGAGCACATATGTAATTTGATTGTTGTCAACCACACTTCTAACAAGCACTCCATATGCATAGTCTTTAAACTTATCAGGCCTTACCCATTTTAGAGACAGGAGATCCATTTTCTGGATAGACTACCATGTGTCAGCATAGACACACTCCAGCTGGCAGCAGATAGCACCCTGTGCTCCCTCTTCTTGTTTTGACAGAATACTGCCCTTAGGCAGTCAAAGGTGGAAGCTTTGTAGATAATGAGAAGCAAAAATCAGCCAAGAGGAGACAGGGATTATGTAATCCACTGAAACACCAAGGAGTTACAGGTTTCCCCTGTGACTTCTTGTATCTATCAGAAAACTAAATGGGATATGGGTAGGGGAAGCTGAATTCCTCTTTTCCTGTGAGCCTCTACTTAGCCTGAAATGCTCAACTCATTACTGGATGTCATTCACTATTTTTTTTTTTTTTTTTTAGCAAGCTAGTAATATTCTTATATAAAGAAACCATGCCTTATACACTAAAACTGTGCAGTCTGGCAAGCAAGCAGAAACTTCTCAGGCTTTGTCCTCGTTTCCCTAATGTATACTCTGGGTTGATACACAGAGTATTTAAAAATCAGTTTTTAGTTAACATGGTGCCAATTATTTGTTATTAGCATAGATACTTGATAATTTCTGCTTTTGTAATCTGATGTCAAAATAGCTCCTATCTTTATTCATTATTCGGGAATTATTGGCTCACTTTAACTTGTACCTCTCTATCTTACTCCCTTAGATATGTCTCTGTGTATGTGTGTGAACACAAAGTAACAGTTGCTTTCAATCTAATTTCTGAAAAAGTCTCTAGGTTTTGAGGTTTGGCTGTTATACCATTAATCTAAAATTATTTAATATATTTTTCTTTTATTTACTCTTTTCTTATACAATGCATGCTGACTGCATTCTCTCTCTTTTCCCTTCGCTCCGTCTGTGACATCCCCCTCCAGTGCCACTTCCTCTCTCCTCAACATTTACTGTTTCTTCAATTTCTTCAGAGAAAAACAGGACTGCCAGGAATATCAATTGACACATATAACAAGGCACAATAAGACTAGGCACAAACCTTCATAATAAGAAGAAAAAAGGTCCCAATAACTGGGAGATTGTGTTGTTACATTGTAAATAATTGTCCCACCCACTGGTTTAATAAAAAGCGCTGATTGGCCAAAGGCAGGCAGGAAGTGTGGGTGGGGCTACCAGACTAAGAAAACTATGAGAACAGGAAGCACAGAGAAGAATGCCAGAGAGAAGCCTGGAAGAAGCAGAGGACAACTATGCTGCTCTGAGAAAAGGTACCAAGCCGCATGGCTGAACAGGATAAGAGTCATGGGTTAGATTAAGGATAAAGAGTTAGCAAGTTGTATGCCTGGGCCTTAGGCCAATCAGCCTAAAACCACTGTAAGCGTCTGTGTGTGTCTCTGTGGGTCTGTGGGTCTGCAGGTCAAAACGTTGAGGTTAGGCCCAAAAGTCCGGGCCAGAAACCTCATACTATAAACAGGCAAGAATCAGAGACATGCCTACTCTCACTGTTGGGAGTCCCAACAACCAAACTGTACAACATATATTCATATATTTAGGAAAAATAACTCAGACCAATAGAGGTTCTGTGATTGTTGCTTCAGGATGTGAATCCTTTTAACCCTTGTTTAATCAATTCCATGGGCTATTTTCTCAATTCATCTGGCTCCTACATCTTCATCCCCTGTAGCAATGAGGTTTTTTGGCCTCGGGCAGCTAGAAGTTTAGACTCATAGACTTGTAGTTTTAGACATTTTAGCCGCCCGCAGCTGATCAGGCCCCTAGAAATGATTTGGAAATTTAAATTAACTTTATATTTTTTGGTCTATAGCTTAGGCACTTTGTTAGTTTGTTTTTATATTTTAATTTATTTTCATTAATTTATCTTGTCACGCAGCCCGTGGCTTACTTGTGTTTTTTATGTTTTTTTTTTGGGGGGGGGGGTAGGGCTGGAACAAAAAAAAAATAAAATAAAAGAGAAAACAGGCCCCAAGATCCCAGCAGCCTTTCATGAATAGGGTTGGCCACTCCCCCTTCAAGAGCCTGGGACCCTGCATAAGAGTCTTCAGACCTTACCAGCTGACACCTGAATCCCACCACAATCTCCCTCTTCTGCAGAATTCTTAGAGCTCTGCCTAATGTTTGGTTGTGGGTCTCTGCATCTGCTCCCATCAGCTGACAGAGGAAGTCTCCCTGATGACTATTGGGCCAGCCCTAGATCTATGAGGGTAGCAGAATATTGCCAGACATGTTTGGTTCTACCCTAGATCTGGGCCATCCAGGTTCCTGGCTATCTGGGCAATGATTGTCATGGGTTCTCTTGTGGCATGGGCCTCAAGTTAGACCACTCACTGATTAACTACTTCCGCAAGCACTGAGCCACCATTGCCTCAGTACATCTTACTGGTAGGGCAAATGGTTGTGTTGATGTCCCAGTCTCAACACTGAAACTCTTGCTTGGTTACACCTTGCCTGGTTACAGAAGATGGTCAGTTCAGGATCCCTATCCCCCATTACTAGGAGTCTTCCTTAGGGTCACCCCCATAGGTTCAAGGAAATTTCTACTGCGCTAGGTTTCTATATCATCCTCTAAATTTCCTCTCAATTCCAATCTTCTCCCTCCATGCTTCCCTCTCCAGCATAATCTCTCCTATTTCTACAACCATTTGTTCCCGGTCCATCAACAAAATATATTCTATTTCCCTTCCCAGGGAGAGCCATGTGTCCTTCCACCCCATCTAGCCCTCCTTGTTACTTATCTTCTCTGGATCTGTCTATTGTAGCATGGTTATCCTTTACCTAAAAGCTAATATTCACTTGTAAATGAGGATATACCACATTACTTGAGTTACCTCACTCAGAAACATCTTTTCTAGTTTCACCCATTTGCCTGCGAATTTCATGATGTCATTTTTTTAAGGGATGAGTAATACTCCAATGTGTAAATGTAACACATTTTCTTTATCCATTTTTCAGTTGAGGAACATCTAGGTTGTTTCCACTTCCTGGATATTATGAATAAAACTGCTATGAACATAGTTGAGCAAGTATTCTTAAAGTAGGATGGAACACTTTGGGGGTATATGACCAGGAGTGGTATTGATGGTCTCAAGGTAGATTGAGTCCCAGTTTCCCGAGGCACCTTTGTACTGATTTCAGTAGTGGCTGTACAAGTTTTCACTCCCATCAGCAATGAAGGAATATTCTCATTGCTCCACACTCTCGCCAGCATGAGCTGTCACTTGTGCCTTTATCTTAGCCATTCTGACAGGTGTAAGATGGAATCTCAAAATGGTTTTGATTTGCATTTCCCTGATGGCTCAGGATATTGAACATTTCCTTAAGTGTTTCTTAGCCATTTGAGATTTCTCTGTTGAGAATTCACTCTTCAGATCTGTACCCCCATTTTTAATTGGATTATATGGCTTATAGATCTCTAGTTTCTTGAATTTTTAAGCTACTTTGGATATTAGCCCTTTATCAGATGTGGAGTTGGTGAAAATCTTTCTCCATTTTATAGGTGACTGTTTTTTCCTATTTACAATGTCCTTTGCCTTATAACACTTTTTCAGTTTCATGAAGTCCATACACTGATGGTTGTTAGTGCCTGTGCTATTGATCTTCTATTCAGGAAGCTGCCTCCTGTACCAAAGAGTTCAAAACTATTCCCCATCTTCTCTTCTATTACAGTTAGAGTATCTTGTTTTATGTTGAGGTCTTTGATCCAAGTGGACTTGAGTTTTGTTCAGGGTTATAAATATGAATCTATTTGCATTTTTCTACATTCACATAGCCAGGTAGACCAGAACCATTTATTGAAGATGCTTGGTTTTTTCCATTGTATATTTCTAGCTCCTTTATAAAAAATCAGGTATTTATAGGTATGCAGATTTATGTCTGTATTTTCAATTCTATTACATTGATCAATCAATGTATCTGTTTTTATGCCAATACCATGTGGTTTTAATATAATAACTGTGTAGTACAGCTTGAAATCAGGGATGGTGATACCTCCTGATATTCCTTTATTAAACAGGATTGTTTTATCTATCCTTTTTGTTTGTTTTCCATATGAAAATTGAGTATTGTGGTTTTGAGGTCTGTAAAGAATTGTGTTGGAAATTTGATGAGAATTGCATTGAATCTATAGATTGCTTTTTATAGGATGGCTATTTTTAGTATGTTAATCCTACTAATCCATGAGCATGGGAAACCTTTCCATCTTCTGATATCTCATTCAACTTTTTTCTTCAAAGAATTGAATCTTTTTACAAGTCTTTTATATGCATAGAGTCACCTCAAGATAGTCTATATTATGTGTGGCTATTATTGTGAATGGTTTTATTTCCCTGGCTTCTTTCTCAGTCTATTTGTCATTTGTATATGGGAGAGCTATTGATGTTTTTTACTTAAACTTCCCTGAAGGTGTTTATTAGCTATAGGAATGTCTTGGTAGAATTTTGGGGGCCACCTATGAATGTTATCAAATAATCTGCAAATAATGATACTTGACTTCTTCATTTCTAATTTTTATCACTTTTATCTCCTATTATCTTATTGCTCTAGTCAGAACTTCGAGTACTGCATTGATCACATATGGAGAGAGTAGACAGCCTTGTCTTGTTCCTGATTTTAGTAGAATCGCTTTGAGTTTCTTTCATTTTAATTTGATATTGGATATTGGTTTGGTGTAAATTGCCTTTATGTTTAAACATGTCCATCCATTGTATCGCTTAATCTCTCCAAGACTTTTTATCATAAATGGGTGTTGGGATTTCTCAGGATTTTTGGCATCTAATGAGATGATCAGGCTTTTTTTTTTTTTCTTTCTACTTGTTTATATAATGGATTACATTGACTGATTTTTGTATGTTGAGCCATCTCTTCAGATAAAGCATGTTTGATGATGGTGGATTTTTTTTTTTTTTAATGTGATCTTGTGTTCAGTTTATAAGTATTTTGTTGAGCATTTTTGCCTCTATGTTATTGAGGTAAATTGGTCTGTATTTCTCCATTTTGTTAAATCTTGGTATCATTTGGCTATCAGGGTAATTGTAGCCTCATAAAATGTATTTGGCAGTGTTGTTTCTATTTTGTGAAATAACTTGAAGAGTATTTATGTTAAATATTTTTGAAAATCTGGTAGAATTTCCGTCTAAAACGGACAGAAACTGGGCCTAGTTTGTTTGTTTGTTTGGGAGACTTTTAATAACCACTTCTATTTCTTTAGGGGATATGGGTCTAGTTATTTATTTTGTCTTTATTTAACTTTGGTAAATGGTATTTATGGAGAAAATATCCATTTCTTTTAGGTTTTCCAATTTTGTGCAGTAGATTCTTTTTTTCCTAGGTATCTGTTATGTCCTCCTTTTTATTTCTGACTTTGTTAATTTAGATATTCTCTTTTTGTCTTCATTTGTTTAAAGGTTTGTCTATTTTATAGTTTTTCTCCAAGAATCAACTTTCTGTTCCACTGATTTTTTAATTCTACTTCTTAATTGATTTTATCCCTCAGTGTAATTATTTCCTACTATGTACTTTCTTTGGTCTGTTTACCTATTTGTGTTCTAGAGCTTCCAGGTCTTATTAAGTTGCTGGTATGAGATCTCTCTTATTTCTTTATGTAGTTTCATAAACTTTTCTCTTTGCACTGTATTAATTGTGTCCCATCAGTTTGTGTACATTCTGAATTTTATAAACCAAATCAATACAATAGCTATCTACAAAACATTTAATCCAAATACAAGAGATAAATAACCCCCCTTGTCTTAATTAGGGTTTCTATTACTATAAAAAGACTCCATTACCATGGGAACTCTTATAAAGAAAACATTGAATTGGGGGGCTTATTTGCAGTTTCAGAGGTTAAGGTCACTATTATCATGGCATGGAGAATGGTGGGGTGCAGGCAGACATGGTGTTACATCTTGATTATAAGGAAGCAGAGAATAATCTGTGTCACTGGAAGTAACTTTAACATAAGAGAACTCAAAACCCACTCCAACACTGACAAAGCCAGACCTCCTCCAACAAAGCCAGACCTACTTCAACAAAGCCAGACCTCCTCCAACAAAGCCAGACCTACTCCAACAAAGCCAGACCTCCTAATAGTGCTACTCCATTGGGGGGGGGGGGGGAGTCCTTTCAAACTGTGACACTCCCTGCATCCCATTAGACCATAATAGATTAAAAACGAATTTGAAAAACAACAGAAAACCCCCAAATTCATAGAAATTGAACAAATATTTTCTGAATGACTACTGAGTCAGGACAGAATTAAATAAGTTGACCTCCTAGATTTCAATAAAAATGGATTTAATCTATTCTTAAGAGGCTTTTGTCTAAAATATGCTTATGAGTGAGTACATCCCATGTCTATCTTTCTGGGGTTGTGATTGCCTTTGGGATGAGTGAATTGAACTTGCCTGGAGTGGATATGCTGAACTGGGCTGGCCCCACCTTGGGGCGTCTACCCCTTTTTGGGGTGGAGATGGGTGGATTGGGAGGGGCAAAGCTGAGGGCTGGCTGGGAGGGATTGAGAGGGAGAGAAAAGGGGAAGCAGGGAGATACAGTGATGGAGATGACTTTTTATTAATGAAAATAAAATAAAATTTATAAACAAGGCCTTTGAATCATAATAGTGTGGCCTCTCTAAATCTGTTGTTTTCTGTCATTGATCACTGTCTTAGCCATCTGGGTATTCTTGCATTCCATATCCATATCCTTGTAGCATAAAGTCATAATCAGCAATGTCACTGTCCTTACCTGTACAACCTCTCCTGCTGGAGGTCTTCAGGAGGCTATAACCCACAACGTCTTCTTCAGGATACCTCCTAAAGGATATGTCTAAAGCAGCTTTACAGGTAATTGTGTTTAATAAAAAGTATATTTTAGTAGAATTTTACAATCTCTTCCACAAGGTTCCATGAGCCTTTAAAGGAGGGACTTGATGGAGATATCTCATTTAGGACTGAGTGATCCAAGGCTTCTCTCTCTCTCTGCATGTTTTGCCTTTGTGGGTCTCTGTATTAGTTTATGTCTAGTGCAGGAAGAAGGATGTCTAATGAGGGTAGTGAGACAGTGATATATGGATATAGCAGAATGTTCTTAGGAGGCATTTTGTGGCCACACTTACAAATTTAAAAATATAGAAAGATGTTGAGAAGTCAAAACAAAACAAAAACATGTGAGAATGTTACTCAGTGGCAGGGCACTTGCTTAGGCTACATAAGGCCCGGCTTGATCTCCAGAATCACATGCTCTAGCAGAAAAGTATTTTGAAATAGTTCATATTGTATAACCAGAAGTCAACTCTTAAACAACAGGAATACTGTAAGAAATGCATATTTACCACAAAATAATTTAGTACCAATATTATATAACACATACTATAAATGTATACAGAATTTGTATCTTCTCTGCAATGCTTTATAACAGTACTGCCTTGAACATGTGAATAATATTTTATACTTCTGGGTTCTGATGCCCACCACATCACTAAGTAGTAGGCATAATAACCACACGGAACTAATGTCATATATGTGTTCTATCATTACGAACATTATTGACCTCTATTGTGTTCAAATCAAACTTATAGCAAACAGCCATGGAAAGTCACAATAATATGGCCCCAGGTTTTTACTTATTCCCCTAAAAAGTTGGTCTTGTATACCAGAAGAAAACTGAAAGACATATTTCCTAAGCTTAGAATTCTGAAACCTATACTTCATAAGAGAGGTCATCCCTCTCTGCTAGGATGTTTCTGTTGCTGCCTGATGAGGCAGGGCTGGCTTCTGTTTATTGGCCCTTAGGCTTTTTCCTTCTTAACCACAGGCTGAGAACCATTAGCTTCAAAACTGGCAAGCACAAATCTCTCTCTCTCTCTCTCTCTCTCTCTCTCTCTCTCTCTCTCTCTCTCTCTCTCTCTCTCTCTCTCTCTCTCTCTCTCTCTCTCTCTCTCTCTCTCTCTCTCTCTCGCTCTCGCTCTCTCTCTCTTACATGCAATTGCTACAAAAGTCTTATAAAACTTTTATAGCCCTGTAGAACTTGGCTGCTTTGTATGCTTCACAAAATCACCAAGCAGTATTTGCCAACCATGGAAAGACAGGTGCCTGGGTTATGGATAACTTAAGCTATTGCTTTCTTATACCTCTACTCCTAGATAGCATTAGAAATGATTGCTCATTGTTATGAAGGAGACATTTTATCTTCTAGTTTATTTTTCTATAAGTAAAACCTTTCCTTTAACATCATATATGAACACACAGCTTTATTTATTAATGTGGCTTCTGTATCAGTATTATTCCTGATCAGCAAACTTACCATGTCATAAAATGAAGTCAGTGTAGCTCTGTATGAAATTGTCTAGCAAAATGGGATTGATTAGCTAACCACCATTCAAACACCTAGACCCAACTGTTAGTTTAAAAAAAAAACTAAAAACCAAAAAACAAAAACAAAAACAAAACAGAAGACAGTTCTTGAAGAGTCAGCTATTGTGACAAGCACACACAACTCCTGAAATTATTTCTACAATAAATATAAATATTTTCCAAGCTATTGACAAAAATCAGTGGTCATGTTTTGCACAAAATGTGCAGGTCCCTAAATAAAAAAGATAACTAGAAATGTCTCTCCTCAGTATTATCCCTGATGTCTGTAACAAGAACTGTGGGAGCTCTGGGGAGTGGTGTCAAAATCATAACCTTCGAGGTGAGTGGAGATACTGGGAAGAAGTTCCATCCTCAGGAATGACACTACTGTCCTTAAAAAAGGCATCCTGAGCTCTTTCTGTTTTTCTTCCATGTGACAACTGAGAAGAGGCGACGTCACCAGAACCATAGATATTTAGCAGGTATCAGATCTCATAATTCCTGACATCCAGAAGCATGGGAGACACATTTTCTTTGCTTATAAGATAGCCAGCTTATGATATTATGTTACAGCAGTTAAGGAAGATGCATGTGTGTGTGTGTGTGTGTGTGTGTGTGTGTGTGTGTGTGTGTGTGTGTGTGTGTGTTGGTTACTTTTATGTCAACTTGACACAGCTAGATTTCTTTAGGAGGAGAGGACCTCAACTGAGAAAATGCCTTCATAAAATGGTCTCTTCTTAACTAGTGATTGATATGGGACAGCACAGCATTTGTCCATGGCCTCTCCATCACATCAACTCTGACCTCCAGGTTCCTGCCCAGTTTAAGTTCCTGTCCTGACTTCCTTCAGTGATAGATAATAACGTCAATGTCTAAGTCAAATAAATGCTTTCTTCCCCAGGTTGCTTGGTCATGGTGTTTCATTACAGCAATTTTAACCCAAACTAGGACAATGTATATATGTGACCATAGGCAACTTTTTAATTTTTTGGTTTGCATTCAAAATATGTTTATGACTACTTTTTGTATAGCATAAGCCTGAATGCATACCAAAAATTGAAAGTGAGCTTTCATATGAACATACACATGTGCTTAAAGTGTGTAGAGTCTCACATCAGAAAAACCAGAGACAGATTGAGGGAGGTTGTCTTGGCAACCATTTGTTGTTGAGAGATGTATGTATGACTTTCTTTGTACAATGGGTGGCCTCATCTTGGTATGTAAAAGTACAATTCTGTCTTTATGAGATCGAACCCCAGCACAGATTCTGATTTTCCAAATGATTGGATGTGCAGCATAATGCCTACCAATCTTTCTAAGTTGTCTCCCACATCATGGAAGCTTGATGTTTGGAAACTGTATGTCTGATAGCATGTTCCCAGCAAAGATTAGGTTTACATTCTTCTAAAAAGAGACTCTTTCATAAGATATGGAAGATTAAAGGAAAGCTAAGCCCTCGTTAGCCCTGACCCTGGCAGGCAGGCAGCCCCTGGAACTTCTTGCAGAAAGCAGACGTGAGATCTGCAGTGGCTGACCAGAGCTCTGGAGAGCATCCACTTCAGTACTCTGGCAGCTGACATCACTGGTGGTGCTATCTGAAAATTTCTTCAACAGCTTATCTTCCCAAGGATGTGGACAGATTTTTCTAATGGTTCAGACTGAACTGTAACAGTTCCTTGACTTAATATGTTGAGGCGGTAACACAGTTAGATGAAGCTGTATAGGGAGATGGGGACTTTAAAGAGTTGATTTAGGTGTTGTGTTAGCTGTTGTGGTGTAGATTGGTGTCATGAGAGGAAAGTAATAGAATAAGAGACTTATGGGCATGAAGAAAGGACCATGTATGCGAGGATGCAGGGAGATGCTAGCCATGTAAGGGCTGAGGATTCGATACAGGCTTCAGAAAAAAGTCTTGTTATCACTTATGCCTTAGAAGCCTAGTTTCCAAAACTATCAGACAATAGTTAATATTGTTGGAATGATGCAATCCATAACATATCATGATTGGAGACCCTATAAGATATATACAAATCTCCAGAATTTTCAAAGATTTTGCTAGTTCTCTCTCTCTCTCTCTCTCTCTCTCTCTCTCTCTCTCTCTCTCTCTCTCTCTCTCTCTCTCTCTCTCTCTCTCTCTCCTCTCTCTCTGACTCTCTCTCTCCTCCTTCATTTCTCTTTCTTTCATTACTTGCTTGAGAAATCCTATCTTAAGAACATTTGGGGTTATTTTTCTTTATTTGACCCTAACCACATGCATACAATACAAAATCCTAATTCAAAAGAACAAAACAAATAACAAAATAATAAAAATGATTAAGCAATATAAAAGCAAGGACATTTCACAGTGTTTTACATTAAAAGCATGTTAGCTGAGGTAAATAGACAAACTCCATGCCTGAAACAAGGTAATTTCTATATTCTCATTGTCTGTTGGGTTATGACAAAGTATATCCAGATATCTGAGGAATTTATTTAATAAACTTTGTCTTTTGTTTCCTTGGAATTTGTTTGAATAAAATGTAAATCCTTCTGTCTCACCAACTGAAGACTCATGCCATTGAAGAGCAGTTGTCAAGCTGGGGAACAGGCAGTTCCTGAGGAGGTGGACATGTGCTGGAAAGGGTCTCTGTCATTCCTTGGCACCTTCTCCAGCCTCTGACATTTTCCTTGTTTGTGACAGCTGGCAGTATAACCTACCCAGCTATTAAGATATGTTAGTATCCAGAACTGTTGCTCTGAGGATTAATATACATTTCTTAATTTTATTTAAAAGCTATACTGGTAGTAGCCAAAACACTTCTCTCTCACCTTTGTCAAAGAATTAAGAATGAAACATTGAACTGGTTGGGACATATTTGTACTACGTGAACCTGGAACCTACCACTCTCAGTATCTAGTGAGCTGCTAACTGGGCTGAGAGCATGTTTGACAAAAGGCTCTAGCCATAGGGTGGACATGGTTTTCTTTCATTAAATCTTTCAACATATTGTGTTTTGTTTTCTTTGATGATGTAGTGTAATTGCTTCCTTTAAATTTCAGATATAGTTTGCATTGCTACATACATAAATACAGTGTGCACTCCACAGATTTGTTGAGGTTAGTAGCAAAAATGGATTTTATGTCTGCATAACTTGAATTTTCTTTTTATTAATTTTAATTTTATGTGTGTGTGTGTGTGTGTGTGTGTGTGTGTGTGTGTGTGTGTGTGTGTACATGTGTGTTTGTGTGTGGAAGTCAGAGCTGGCTTCCCCAAATACTCTCTACCTTAATTTTTAAGACAGACTCTTACTGGACCTCCCTGATTCCAATGGACAACCAGCTTCAAAGATGCCCCTGTCTCCATTTCCCCAGTGCTGGGATAACAGGCAGGTAATGCCACATGGATACATCTTACCAGTTGAGTCATGTCCCCGACTCTGTCTTAAGATTTTCTATTAAAATTAATAAATAATATATTAAAAATATTAAAAAATATTTTCTAGATACAGATCAGGTTATTTGAAGAATAGGAGATTTCTTTCTCTCCAGCCTGAATGACACATTTTTTTTTGTAATGCTCTGACTAGAAAATCCACAGTAATGGTACATGGAATTAGCCACACAAGCCATTGTTGTCTTGGTTACCAGTGATGAAGAAAATTCTCGGTCTTTATCTATCTTTGCTCTTGTGTTTACAGATGTCCTTTATCATCTGAAAAAATCTCCATTTTCTTACAATCTCAATACTTTCATCAGGAAACGGTATTGGCTTTTGTTAATAATTTACATTTTATTTTTTAGATAATTGCATACATTTGACTTTCATTCTATGATATGTTATGCTACATTAATTCATTTGGGATGTTTAATTCAACTCACACCCCTGAGGAAAAATATCACTTTCACATGACATCAAATATTTTCTACATTCTCCTGGATTTTTAGGGCATTTTGTTTAGTATTATTTTCCATATAATCATGAGATATTGGTATACACTTTTCAGATTTTGTTGTTCCTTGATCATCTACTAATATGGGTTTCTTGGGATTAATTGTGCATATATTCTCTTCTACTTTTTAAAAAGTATTTACTTAACACTCAATATGTTTTGAATTTAACACTACCCTATTTGGTCTTTTCTTCATGGGAAAAATGACATAATTAGTCAACCTCTTTATATATATTCATGTGTTATAGATCTCTGATCACATAACTTCTTATGAATCTTTGTGTCTCCAGGAATGTGTCCATTTTGTTTTATTAGAATATGATGTTTCACAACATTCCTTCATAATTGTCATTTTATTGAAAATAGATTCTTCTCTCATACGATTCAACTCAAAGACCATTTCTCCCAAACACTCCTGCTTTCCCTCCAGATCCACCCCTGTCCATTTTCCCTCAGAAAAGAGAAACCTACAAGAGATAAGAACCAAACAGGACAAAACACTGCACAATGAGACAAGACAAAACTCTCATATTGAAGCTGAACAAGGCAAGGGAATTAAACAGAAGGAAAAGAGTCTCAGGAGCAGGCAAAAAGTCAGAGACACACCTCCAGTGTTAGGAGTCCCACAGGGACACCAAGCTAACAGGGGGATCGGGGCATACCTGCAGCCCATTGAATCTAAGCAGGGCTCACATGGCTCCACAGAGACTGAAGCTTCATAACTGTCTTTATTTCTCTGCTTGGCAGCCATGCTGTTCCTTTTTGTGTGATTTTATTAATGCAAGTGAGTACTCTCTTTTCAGTACAATGTGAATGCTTTCTAAGGCAGCAGTATGATTACCTTTTTCTACATTTTAAATTTAAAATGTTTACTTTAAGAAATGATTTCATACATGAATACTGTTTTATTTCATTTCTCCTTCCTCTTCAGCCAACTCCTTACATCCCTCAACTCCAAAAATTTGTGTCCTATTTAATTATTATGGTTCTATATATACACATATGCATATATACATAAATATGTTTGTATTTATATAGAGTCAGTCTACAACATACCAAGTCCCTGTGTACATGGGTTTGGAGCTGACCACTTAGGATTGGATAATGTATCCAGGGTCTCATTCTTGAAAAATACCAATTGTCTTCTCAACAAGTATTGACTACTGTGACTCTTCGTCTAGCGGCAGGGCCTTGTGAAATTTCTCCCATCCAGGGTGCCATGTCAGTTGTTGTCAATTCCAGATCTTGCTTAGGTAACCAAACTCATGACATTTTATGCTTGAAGTTTTCCCATCTTCTCTGGAAGACTCTATCCGTCAGTGGCATCCTTACAATCTTTCCATCCAACCCCTCTGGTGATTTTAGATACAAGGATCACATTATAGATGTGTCAGCTGGTCTTGGGAATCCCACATTTACATCTTCACTATTTTTAGGAGTTATTTTCCTAATGTTTGATCAGGGTTATGACTGCAATATTACCTCATCACGGGTCTGCTTCAGATATATACTGTCTTATTTAAAGTGGAATATAGACATGTATTTATGTATGATTATGTCTTCTACCTCATTTCAAGCGGGTATTATTATATGTATTGTGTTTACAGATACATGGTACTAATTATTATTTTACAACATTTTCTGTCTTTTTCCAAAGTTGAGATTATAGAGGAGTACAAGTTTTATGTCTAGTTTGTTATGTTCGTTGTCTAGATGCTACTTCTGATTCTCATGATTTGTTCCTAGATTTGAGTTATTAACTAATAATTTCTTCATTTTAATACATCTCTATTCTCATTTGGTTTGTTTGGGCTGTTGTCATCTACATTACATTTCAATATGTTACAGGAACAATGGTCCAATTACACCCACCTTATGTTATAAAATTAATTTATAATTTTGTTTGAAAAGTTATTACATAAATTATGTTTTGTTTTGTTTTGGGGACAGCTGTGAAACTTACCTGATGTTTATTTGTGTAAGGTGAGCAGTGTGTGTGTGTGTGTGTGTGGTGTGCATATGTGTGTGTGAATGTGTGTGTATGGTGGTGTGTATGTAATGTGCTTGTGTGCATGCATATGTGTGTGTGAATGTGTGTGCATGTGGTATACATGTGTGTGTGCACACGCATGCACATTCACGTGTGTGTGTATTCACATGTATGCACTAACACTTTTTCTTGTTTTCAACCTGAAGAATGTCTTCTCCTCTTCTTACTAAGTGCATCCATTCCCAAAATTCTATGTTTTTCTTTATTTGTGAGTTATTTTATTTTTGACTTTTGGAAGATTTTTCTGGATATGTAATTCATGATTTATGGTACATATTTACAAATCTTGAATATGTCATCACATTCTTTCTGAATTCTATAAGCTTTTGGTAAAAACTTGGCCATTAATCTTATATACACTTCCTTGTACTCTGTAAAATTTTGTACCTGTACAATGTGCTTATAGCAAATTCTCTCTGCTTTCCAGATTTTCTGTGTCTTTCTTATTTGTTAGTCCCTATACATCTGGAACATTCTTACATTTGTGACACTAGATGTTAGCTGAGATTCTTGAATAAATATATTTATGTTTTGCACCAAATTTTGAAAGTGTTTTGATGAGTGTTTGGTCAGTCTATGCCTTGCCTCTACCCTTTGGCTTTTCATTAAACTGTGATGGTGTTTAGTTGAGGTGTTTAGTAAAGTTTCATATTTACTGAAGCCTTATTAGTTTCCCTACATTTCAGTCATTGGAATGCATCATCCTTCTTGTGATCACTTCAAGTATTTTGATTTTTCTATAAATTCTCATTACTAGTGGACTTCTGAAGGAAATGAGTAATTATGTTTTCCACACCAGGACAGTGGCATGGCTGTTTCTAATAACTTCTACCTCAGTACTGATAATTTTCATTTGATGAGACAGAGTCAACCTCTCAAGCATTGTTTCTTATTATAGGTTATGAAATGTTTGAAAAATAGTCGCTTTGAAGACTTTTGATTATTGTATCTGAACCTTTATATAGGTAGTTCCTATTGTCTACTTATGCTCACATGTCTGGATCTCACATTCTCATCTCTCTGTTTACTTTACAGAAACTGGGTATCTCAGATAATTTCTCCTGCCCCAGGCTATTGCTACTTAGTTTGTTTAGTCATTTGTCTGTACCATATCAATGTCTTCTTCTTTTCCAGCCTCTGATGGGCTTCTGAGGATTTGGCCTTGGGCATGTGCGAGATTCTCTGTACTAACAATGGTCTTTATCTGTCTCTCTCTTTCTCAGTTCTTACTGCTAAGCTTCTAGCTACTACTGTGTATCTATTATTATCAAACCAAATCTGACTTCACTAATTACTGACTCACGTCTCTTTTGTTTTGACAATGCCCGGGGAAAGAAATTGCCTCATGGACTAATCCAATTAAACTCCAGGCCCTTGGTAAAGGTAGTATTTAACAATAATCTTTGTATCTTGTCCTGGCCCCAGAAATATGTCTAGTTGACTCTATTTCTCTATATTAAACCTTTACCTTCTGTTCAGTTGTTTGGGGTAGCACAGTTATACCAGTTTCTTAGTTCTTTACCGTAACATATGGATTGTTTTGAAAGTAATCTTTACACTTCAAACTTCCTACTTTTTGTTTCAAATAAAGTGTAGTTAGAGGTCTTTAGCCCAGACTTTCGGGCCTAGCTGCAAGGTATGAACCTGAAGACCCGCAGTCCCACAGAGGCACACAGATGCTTTCATTAATTTTAGGCTGATCGTCCTAAGGCCCAGGCATATAACTTGCTAACTCTTTACCCTTAAACTAACCCATGACTCTTATCCTGTTCAGCCATGCAGCTCGGTACCTTTTCTCAGAGCAGTATAGTTGTCCTCTGTATCTTCTGGCTTGTCTGACAAGTGTGGAGTTTCTGTGGCATTTCTGCTTTGTTCTTCCTGTTCCCAGAATTTTCTTAGTCTGGTAGACCTGCTAACACTTCTTGCTTGCCTTTGACCAATCAGTGCTTTTTATTAAACTCATAGGCAGGACAGTTATTTACAATGTAACATCATAAATACACTACAATAAAGTCAGTTCTTTTAGAAATCTCCTAAAACATTTGTGTTTTTATAATATGAATTTCATGTGGATAAAACTACTTATTCATTACTCCAGTTATATCCAGTCCTCTTAAGATATCACCTCTACTCTTCTAGACAAGAACAATATTCTCTGACCTTCTCTAATCCCCTTTTCTGACTCCAAACAAAGCTTGCAGAGAGATGATTGAAGTCTGGAGTTCTTGACCTACTTTAAGTAGATCTTCTACTATGTCACTAAGTAAAACGTCTATACATACCATGGACACAGTATCTTCCCCCTGGAGGAGAACACTTACATGTATAAGTGAAGTGATGGACACCAGCATCTTGCCCCTCACTTTTACAAGCTGGAAAATGGAAGGACATGGAGAACCTTGTGTATGGACAACAATTGCCAAGACTAGACATTTTCTTTCATTGAGCTGGAGGTTGGGACTGGGATACGTATATACCAAATTTTCTCAATTATATTAAAAGTTTTAGATTGAATACCTTTCTATTTCCTACATACTCTTAGGACTATTTTAGAGAATTTATGAGAAATCCATATATGAACATTATTTTTTATTAGTTCTGGTTGTTGTACTGGGGAAAATACTTACTAAGAGCCTTATCATTCTGATCTGCCATCTCAGCCCTATTGTGCTTTACAATAGCTCTACACTACAAACAATCAAGAACAATTATCCCTTTTATTCAAAGTCAATGGATTAAGCACACAGAAATATGGCTTGTTCTTCATTTGTATCAGATTAAAATCAGTCTCTATTTTATACCATAGATTTGCTTTTCTTGCCCTATAATAAAAGAATTCAGACAAGATCTTTAAAGTAACCACAATTAAGTAAATAAGTAAGATGAGAAATGCTTGTGCCTTTACATACAGTATAAAACCTGGAAGTCCAGCATGGGGTGATGTCCCTTTACTCTGCTCCTACCATCAGACTTCTTGGATATCCAATCTGAAACATCTCACATTTTCCATTCAGGTGGACCAGAGCCTTTACTGGAGGTTGAAGGCTTTTACAGCAACAGTATTTTACAGAGAGCAGAGAGGTAAAGAGACATGGATGAAATCTTAATGCTGATGTGACTTTTCATATGTCATTTCAAAAGGATGCTATTGAGGCAGTTGAAGTGAAGTTGTTCTTCCAAAGGAGCCCTACTTACAAAAAGAAGGGAAAAAATACAAACAGGAAAGACTTCAGGCAGCATGCACATGTCATGCTTCTCTTCCTGGGAGACCATAAAGACCTCCTCAAGTTGTTTAACAAGGTGATCGATTTATTTTTTTCATTAGAATTCTTGGGGCTAACTTGTGAGAAAGGTATAATAAAATGTTCTAAGGGAAAGATAGACATTGCCTCTCATGTGGCTTCACAGACAGGAGAAAGTTATGCAGTCATGTTTTTGAAATTCTTATGTGGGTGCAGGGGATTAGGATGATTCCCAGAAGTGAAACATAAGCTGGGACAGCTGGGTAACAACTGCAAGAGAAGACCACTTCAGATGGGGGTCAATCTAGGAGGAATCCTAAGACGTTTCCTGTAAAATTCACTGCAAAAAATAAATAAATAAAATAAAACACTGAGCATGTCTGAATTAGTCAATGATACTCATAGGTTGAAACTAGTAATTTAACTTATCAGAAATAAGTTATATAAGAAATCAGAGGCTAGTCACTATTTAGCTATGAATAGATGGAGAACCAAAATATAAACACTTGAGGATTTGTAAAAACAGCTGCCATCCCTAAGTCTGCTCATACAAGAAGGGTGTCTGGGATCACAAGAATTCAGAACATCAAAGGACCAGACCTCCAAGAGGGCAAGTATGACTCTGTGTTGGTGTTTAACCTAGAACCTTAGACCAGAGAAGCAAATTCTGTTCATCACAAAGCTGAAAATTGTAGCAAATGATTTTTTTAAATAAAGAGGCTGAAAGGAGAGTGTACAAGGGAATCAAGCAAATTCTTCCTTGACTTTATTTATTTTTTTTTAACTTCCTTCTGGTGGGCTTAACAGGGAGTTGGATGGCAGTGGAGAAATCTCAGTTTCAGAGTATCAGTCTGAGTACCACAAAACTAATTACAGTATATGCGTTGGAACAGAGGGACAATTGCTTAATTATGGCCCAACTTTTGTTAATAGGACTATAGCAATGATAATTATTTTGCTCATTTTTTATGGGATCAGTTGTATGTGATTCAGGGTGTGTTAACTGTTCAAGAGGCTTCAAGACAGTTATCCATTAAAAAATTTTAAGACTTGGCTATATGCTGCTTTATAATGTGAAGCCACTAAAAATACAGTATATTTAACACAATATTTTCAAATATCACTGTTTCCTTTGACTATTATCATATACTTTCTTACTGGAAGAACACGAAATAAAACCCAGTTTGTTGTGGCTTCTCAACTGAGTTGTCTCACAATGTTTACATTGCTCTTCAAAGGAAACAGATAGACAGATAGAGAGAGAGAGAGATAGATAGATAGATTAGATTAGATTAGATAATGTAGCCAGAAGTTTCTGGTCTTTCTGGCTGAGGTCCAGACCTACAGTTCTGTAGTTGCTTAGCCCCAAATAATCACACAAATGCTTATACTAATTACAAGCTGTTTGGCTTATGTCTCAGGCTCATAACTTGCTAGCTCTTTCAATTTAACTGAAGCCATTTTCATTAATCTGTGTATTGCCACGTGTGTTTCTTTACATCGTGCTTCCTTGGGTGACAACTTGCAGTATCTCTGACCTCCTTCCCCTTTATCTATGCTCAGATTTCTTGCCTGCTCCTAAGGTGCCTTGCCATAAGCCAGAACAGTCCCTTTATTAACCAATGGTATTCACAGGATACAGAAAGACTTCCCACATCAATATAGTGTATTTTGAATATAAGGGTTGCAGTGGATCCACTCTCCTAAATCCTACAATGTGAATATGAACACCTACAATAAATGCTACATTGACTCAGACATTTTTGTAATATTAGTTTCTGGCCTGGACTTTTTGGCCTAGCCTCTAGGATCAGACCCACTCACAGCCCCACTGCTGCTTATCCCCAATTAATCACACAGAAGCTTACTTTAATTTCATGCGGATTGACCTATGGCTTAGACATATTGCTAGCTCTTTCATCTTAACCATTATTCTTATTTTGTTTAGCCATTGGCTTATTACCTTTTCTCAGAGCAGCATGGATGTCTTCTTTCCCCTGGGTCTGCTGGTGTCCCTCTTGGTGTCTCTTTGATGTCTCTGCTTGGTTCTTCCTGTTCCCAGAGTTTTCTTAGTCTGGTAGCCCCACCCACACTTCCTGTCTGCCTTCTGACTAATCATCTTTTTATTAAACAATTAGGAGGGACAAATATTAACAATGTACCAGAACATAATCCCACTACACATTTATCTACAACAGTTTGCCAAAATAAGATACACTCATTGAGTTTGATTGAAGTCCCAGCATATAGGGGCTAGTCTCCAGAGAATCACCTTTGGAGCTCGCATGCTCCTCCCATTGTGCCCTCTGGTGTCTACTTTCTTTGGACAGTGGGTTTTGTTCATCATGGCTCCATTCTCTGCTCTTCCCATAGCTCCCCCCTTCCTTTATATATTCATCGTAGCAATCCCTTATTAAGACAGCTTTCTTCTTTGTGTCTCAGTTTGCATTGTCAACTGCTGCTTTGTACTCTCCACCCATCTCTTGTTTCTCAAACAACTTGTCAACCTAATTCTTAAGGTGTGCTCCTGTTGTTCCTCCAACCCCATCATATACCATGTGAGACTAAACATTGCCCAGAATTTCCTTCTAAGCTGTGGTCTAGCATGTTTGCTCAACAGTTTATAATCTCTTCTGTTTCAGTTTTGGATTTTTATTTTGTTCCTTCCTGAGATTGATCAGTCACTTTTAGAGGGTGAAGCAGGAGGATTTTATTGAGTTTGTAGATAACTCTGGTGACAGAGCATATTTACGTTCAGCAGTGCTAATCTCAAACAAAATGAAGTAATCAAATCACAACATATCAAAATTGAAGGAGAAATCTGTATACTAGAAAAAAACCAACAGAGGATGATAAACAGCTTAGGTTTAACTACCTCAAACTTTATTTCAGAGAATATAAGACTTACATCTACAGTATCAAAAAGTCTACTCTAGCATAGGTCTATTAATTCATGTTACCAAAACCCAGACATTTACCTGATGTGGGAATGCATTTATGTATGCTGTGAATCTGTCTTTAAATAAAGGAGCTGTTTTGGGCCATGACAGGCACCATAGAAGAAGTAGGAGGAGAAATCAGAGCATAGATAGGAGAAGCAGGGCGGAGTCAGAGGGAGATCAAGCTGAAGCCGCCCAAGGAGCAACATGTAAGAGCATGGGTGAGCCACGGGCCACATGGCAGACAGATTAATAGAAATGGGTTGATTTAAGATGTAAGAGCTAGCTAGCAATGTGCCTGAGCCATAGAGCAAACAGCATAAAGTTAATATAAGCGTCTGAGTCATTTCTGGAGTCCTGGGCGGCTGGGCGGCTAAGCGGGCTTGGGTAGCAGGTCTGTGAGTCTGGATCTCTGGCTGCCAGGGACCCGAGAACCCCACTACTACATTTACCAACAGCTATTTATAGTAAGCTAGGTTTGTTAATCATTTTTACTCCTTATCAGCATCTTACACAATGAGATTTGGATTCTCAGATTTGGGGCTTTTGCTGATCTTTTCTCTTACCTGGTGTCCCATCTGTCAAGTCTTGGTGATTTATTCTGTAACTCTGAATTTTCCTCAAACTTCACAGGCTTGGTTGGGCCCATCTTTTCTCACATTACTTACAAATAATATCTCAATATTTTTTAGGTTCAAATATGGCAGATGAGAAATCTGATGGTGATGGAATTCATTTGGTTTATAGATAAGTTGTCTTTAGTCTTTCTATTTTTCTTGGACTTCTGTCTAGGATATTCATTTTAAATAATATTCTAAAACAATATGCTCTTTTTTTATTTCTATGCTAATCTCCATGTTAATATCAATGTTATCAATTTGTCAGTCAACAGTGATTATACAGCCCTCCAATTTAAAGAGATACACTGGGAAATTATTATTTTATAGTTGTCCAAATATATGGGTTTTTATTATTTTCTGTCCCACTGATCATGGCTATCCTCCCTGTTCATTCTGCTCTGGTTGCTGGCCTTCTCAGCTAGGTTACCTTTACACATTGTCAGAAACGCTCTTTTCTGAGCTTTGGACAGTCCTGTATATCAGCCACCCTTTAAAATATAGAGATAATTATCTGTTGTCTATTATAATTTTCAAAAGAAAAAATAGAATAACTGGCTACTACTTCTCAACTCAAGTATCTAAATTAAAGTTTTCAGTTCTCTGGGTCAATGCTACCCATATTTTGCCTCCACTGGGTCTTAGGTCTTCTAGTCTCCTGGGTCTTTCGAGTACAAGGACACTAGATACAAATCAGGTTACAATTTTTCTCTATGACCACAAATTATTATATACTGTGTTCTTTCTGGAAAGATGTTGCATTACAACCTTCAGCCACTATGTTAGGTACCTGTTTGGAATTTATACTGTTAGCATAGACTGACAGGTTATGACACCACTCATTAAATTATCATATCTCCTGTTGAGCAAGACTCCAAGAACAACCTTAAGGTGTCCTTCATGAGATTATAATTAAGATAATCATAAAAGCTGGTTTTCAATCTGGCTTCAACTGCTAAAGGTTCTACTTCAAAGCTTACACATAGTATACTGTCTCATTAAAACCAATAAGTAATGGGAAATATCTACTTTTGAACTAGGCATTGCAATCTATATGATATGACAATATGTGCTTACAAGCAACAATTGCACTTAGACCAACTGAACCAAACAAAGACAGTGCAAAAGGACATGGATTATTTAAACAACAATCAAAGGAAAACCTGATGAACAGTGAAATTAAGGATTGCAAATATAGTCACAGTGAGCTATAATGAAGAAGGAATGGGTGAAATCATGGTTGACATGTATAAGAATCAGTGATGATTTTTAGTTCAGTCAATATTCAAATTAACAGAGAAGCGTTCTGTTAAATTAGTTTAAGACACATCTGAGGCCAGCAGAGACATTTGTTCTTATTATTTCTATCTTTATGATTGGTAATATGTTTATCTCAAACAATACTGTCAGAAAAGTAGGCACAAATGACACAGACAAGTGATGGACATGGAATATGTTTATAGGACTCACACTATTAGAAAGTATGCAATGCATATTTGTGCAAAGAATACTTGAAAAGGAAATTCTTGAAATTAATAGCAGGAGATCTTTGCATATTTTATAAGCACTCAAATATAAGACAGTCTTCACATTCTGTTCAAAATATTCATGTTTAACACAGACAGCAATGTACCTACAGAATTAATGTGAAGTTAAATTGTATGGTTTCACATATTAACTTCAGCATTTAATAACAATATGGTCTTGGAAAATTACTAGCATTTGTTGTGAGTTGGTGTCCTTAACTTCCAAAATTTTATAATAATAATAAAATTATTGCTGAGACTAAATGTGCTATAAAAATAAAGGATATATAATAAAGTATGCAATATAATAAGGGCTTTATGATTCTTGTATTCATACATTTCTCTATTTATCTTTATACATGTGTGCAACATTGTACCTCTTATTTAAGTTCAAGAATTCTATAGTTTGTGGTTGTGCACACATGAACCATGATCAACCTAATTTCAGAAGTAAATCTGGATTTCAAATGAAGACTTTCAGATATGCAACTCTGCTGACAGTTACTGCCTTAGACTTATTTGTCTACATGAATAATATGGTACCAAAGATTTATGTCAACAGGTGATTCAAGAGCTCAGTTGACTCCCATAATAATGCTGAGACACGAACATATTGTGGTCTCCAATCATAATGAAAGAAGAGTGACATATCTTAAAACATTCATTTATTTCTTTGTCACAATGCTTAGAATTGGTATTTTAGATTTGATTAACCTTGGGTAAACTACAAGAAAACTACTATTGCCACACCCCACCCCTAAAATAATTCTCTTAAATTCACACACTCTCAGGCAAAATTCTACAAAAGTAAATAGTATTTAATTGGAAAATGTTAGAAACTCTGTGATCTTAATAAATTTTATTAATTTGTTGAATGCAATTATCTGTGGAAAACTATGAGAAACTGACTTCAGAGGACCCTGTCCTGCAGTTGTCAATAAATAGTGACACTCATTTCCTTAGACAAAACAACATATCTGCATGTAAACAACTCATGAACTTTACATCATTTTTAGGTTAAGTATAAGGCATAATGCAACTTGTTATACTGTTTTATTTAGGCAATAAATAGAAGGAATGGGGTCTGATTAAGGTTAGTTGACACATACTTGTGTTTCCAGTTTAACCCAGTTTTGATCCATGATTGGTCTAAACCACAGAAAAGGAATTCCTGGTTCTAAGAGCCAACTATATTTAAAATCACTAGTAATTTTATGTGTCTTTTTATTTGCCCAATTCAAAAGAACTAGACATCATATTTAAATGTAGTCATAAAATGTTTTGCAAAGCAGTGGAAACAGGATGGTTTATTTTTAAAAGGGTCCTGACAATTTAGAAAAAAAATTCTTATTTAATACCATATTTGAAAATAAACGTTAGGCACTCCAGCCAGGGAAGCAGGTAGGCTAGCTGTAGATCTTCAGTCTTCCTCAGTTTCTCTAAAACTTGAACAATTCTGGAGCTTTGTAGCAGATCCCATCTCATCCACCTCTATAGCCAGTGGGTCACACAGATCTACAGTGCCAACTCCTCTACCACCCATGTCTTTATCCCAGCCTTCAACTCCAAAAGGTACTTCCCAAGGACCCACAGGCCACTCAGGCCAGTGAAGTAGGTGGGCTTACTGCCCATCTTCACCCTTCTCTCTATTCCTCCAATTCCATCCCCTTTGTCTTATCAGACCACTTAGAGCATCCTCTCCTCACTATTTACCCCAAATCTCAGTTAACTAAGCCGATCCTGGATGAACACTCTGATTTCTTCCCTCCTGTGAACCCCCATGTATTCTGCCCCCATACACAGCCCATCCACAGTTCTAAGTGTCAACTCTCAATACCTAGAAACACATTCTACCTGGAACCTGCAGTGGTCACACCTATAGGAATCCCAGAAGAATTTCCTAGGCAACATAGTCACCACGCTCTCCTAAGGAGCAGTGAGGGCAACAGAAAACAATGAACAAGATATCAACCTAACAAAGACAAAGCCAGATATCAGCACCTAGAATTTCAATCATCCAAAACCAGATGCCTAAATGCCAGTGTAAAAACACAATTAATAACAGCCAGAGCAATATGTCTTCACTAGCATGCAGCAACCCTATCACAGCAGGCTCTGGATATTCCAGCAGATTTGAAGCACAAATAAGACCTCAAAATAGCCTTTATGAATATGGTAGGGGACCTTATGAAAAAAATAAATAACTTTCTTAAAGAAATTTTTGAAGAACAGTGTAGTTGGTATGACAATAAATAAAAAATTATTTAGTTAAAATAAAAATAACTGCATGGTACTGGCACAAAAGCAGACAGCTTGATTGATGGAATAGATTTGAAGACCCAGACATAAATCCACTTACTTATTAACACCTGATTTTTTATAATAAAGGCAGACATACATAGCAGGAAAAAAAATCTTCAAAAAATTGTGCTGATTTAACTGGATGTCTGCATGAGAAGAATGAAAATAAGTTTGTGTCTATCACCTTGCATAAAGCTCAAGTCCACTTGGACTAAAGACTTAACTAGATACTCTGAACCTAACAGAAAAGAAAGCATGGGAGTATCTCTGAATTCAGGAGACAATTTCTTTAACAGAAGATCAATAGCACAGGCATTAAGAACAACCCTCAATAAATGGGACCTCATGAAACTGAAAAGCTTCTGTAAGGCAAAAGGACATTGTCACTAGACCAAAACAACAGTCTACAGAATGAGAAAGGATTTTCACCAACTTCACGTCTGATAGAAGGCTAATATCCAAAACTGATAAAGAACTCAAGAAACTAGACATTGTCAGACCAAATAATCCAAATAAATATTGGGCATCTAAATAGTGAATCCTCAACAGATGAATCTCAATTGGCTGAGAAGCACTTAAAGAAATGTCTAACATCTGTATCAGTCAAGGAAATGCAAATCAAAACTACTCTGAGATTCCATCTTACACCTGTCAGAATGGTAAGATAAAAAAACACAAGTGCCAGGTTATACTGGCAAGAATGTGGAGAAAGGGGAACACTCCTCCACTGCTAGTGGAAACACAAACTAGTATAGTCACTATGGAAACCAATATGGAGATTTCTCCAGAATCTGGAATATGTCACTATCAAGAACCAGCTATACTACTCTTGGGTTTAGACCAAAGGATTCCATATCCTACCAAAATGACATTTATTTATTGCAGTTTTATTCATAATTACCGGAAACTGAAAACAATTTAGATGTTTCATCACGGAAGAACGGATAAAGAAAATATGGTACATTTACATATTGGAGCTGTTAAAACATTTATACAACTTAACTATTAAAAAATGTTATGAAAATTTCAGGCAAATGGTGAAAACAGGAAAGATCATCGTTCATGAGGTAATCCAGACCCAGGAAAACAATTACGTTATGTTCTCACTTATAAATGGACATTAGCTATTTTGTGAAGGTCAATCATGCTACAATCTACGGATCAATAGAAGCTAAGTAACAAAGAGAACTGGGGGTTGGGGGAGATGAATGGGTGGATCTCTGGGACAGGGAAACAATGGATTCTCAGGTGAACTGAGGGTGGGTAGAGATGGGAACAGGAGATATATGGTGGAGATGAGAGAGACAAAGGGAGGCATGGCCAATGTAGAAATCTCGTGCTTAGTTCTCCGGAAACTCCCTTAAATCTTTGAGGGTGACCTTAGCAATGTCTCCTTGTAATGATGGATAAGGACTCCATACCAGCTATCTTTTATAACCAGGCAAGGTTCTTAGCAGTGGGACCAGGACATCAAGTCAGACACACAACCTTCAACCTACAATCTGTCTCGCTTGCATGAAGTGCTGGGGAAATGATGGTGCAGAACTTGTAGGAATGGCCAATGCATGAATGGTTCTACTTGAGGCCTACACCAGGAGAGGGAGCTCACCAGGAACCAGAGGCAGGACAGCCCGGGACAGTCCAGAGATCCCAGATAGCACCAAACACGACTAACAAGTGAAAAGTCAATGAAATGACTCCTAATGATATTCTGTTATACTCACAGATTAGTACGTAGCTCAACTTCATCACAGGGGTGTCATCCAGCAACCAATGAGAGCAAATATAGATACTCAAATCCAAACACTAGGTTGAATCAGGGGAACTCCACTGGAGAGGGGGAGAAAGGATTGTTGGAGCCAGAGGAGGAGAAGACATCAAGGGGGTACATGGCCCACAGAATCAACTAAGCAGGGCTTGTAGGAGCTCACAGAAACTGGAGCAAAAACATTGACCATGTATGTGTCTGAGCTAAGTTTTCTGTGTATACCTGATGGTTTTGTAGCTTGGTGTTCAAGTAGGATTCCCAACAGTGGGAGTATCTCTGTATCAGTTGCCTGTTATTTGGGACCCTTTACCCCTGACTGGTTTGCCATGTACAGCCATAAGAGGTTTGTGGCTAATTTTGTTAGTCATGTTTGGTGGATACCCCTTGGAGGGATGCTCTGTTTTTTAAAGGAAGACAGAAGAGGAGTTGATCTGGGTGAAGAAAGGAGGTTGGAGAAGGGACTCGGGGGAGTGTAGGGAAGGGAAACTAAGATCAATGTAATGTATGAGAGAAGAATAAAAATAAATAGAAAGAAAGAAAAGAAATCTATTGAAACACAAATAAAAAGTAGAAGGAAATGAACAAAACAGTTCAAGACTGAATGTGAAAATATAGTCAATAAAGGAACCTGTACTGAGGGAAATCTGGAAAAGAAAAATTTAGGAATTTAAACAAGAACCTCAGAGGCAAGTTTCTCAAACAGAACACAAGACATGGGAACTGAACACATGATAGAGAAAATAGATATTTTTGGTCAAATAAAATGCTAAATCTAAAAATAGCCTGACAAAGTACAAACAAGTAGTTTGGGGCATTATATAAAGACTAAATTTAAAAATCAAAAATGGAAATAGAGAAAAGAAATCTCATCAAAGATACAGAAAATATTTTCAACAAAATCATTGAAGAAAAATGTTCAAGCCTAGCTTGAACACAGAAGAGCAAATAGAATGAACCAGAAAAGAAGTTCCCATTAACACTTAATAATCAAAACACTAAATGTTCAGAACAAAGAGACAAAAGTGAAAAAGACCAAGTACATGTGAAGGCAGATCTATTAGACAGAACCTGACTTCTCAATGGAGATCTAAAAGAGATCTAGACAGATGTTAAGATACCACAGATGCCAACTCAGACTACCATGCCCAGTGAAACTTTCAATCATATCAATGGAGAAAACAAGATATTTATGATAAAACTAAATTTAAAAGTTATCTATATACAAATCTAGTCCCACAAAAAGCATTAGAAAGAAAATTACAACCAAAATAGCTTACCCACATCCTAGAAAACACAAAGAATGAATAACCTCGTATCAGCAAATCAAAGTAGGAACACACACACACACACACACACACACACACAAAAAAAATCACCATCACTATCACTACCCCCCACCACAACAAAATAGCAAGAATCAACAAACAATGTTCATTGATGTTTGTCAAGATTAATGAATCAATGGTCTAAATTCTCCAACAAATAGACACAGACACCAGTATAGACACGAAAACAGGATCCATCTTTCTCCTGCATGCTAGAAAGACATGAAAAAACACAAAAGATAGACATCACCTCAGGATAAAGGTTGAAAAAGTTATCCATACAAAATACCTAAGCAGCAAGCTTGTATAGTCATTTTAACTGAGAAAAATGACTTCAAAAAGTAATCAGAAGAGATAGAAAAAGACAATATATATGCATTCAAAAAATCCACCAAATACATTACAATTTTTAATATATAAGCACCAAAGACAAGAGCATCACAGCTTGGACAAGAAATACTTCTATAGCTTAAATCTCACATTGATCCTCTCATACTGATAGTGGAAAAAGTATCCTACACTCATCAAATAGACAGGTCATTCAAACAAAAACTATCAGAGAAATGCTAGAGCTTGCTGACATCATAAACCAAATGAGTCCAGCAGATATTTGCTGAACTTTTAAGCTATACACTAAAGAATACACCTTATTCTCTGTACCTCATGGAACTTCTCCAGAACTGATTGCATACTTGAACACAAAGCCAGTCTCAATTAATACAAAAAAATTGAAATAACATCTTGCATTCTATCTGACAACCACAGAATATCACTGGATATCAACAAAACCAGAAACAACAGAAAGTTTCCAAAAACATATAAACTTGATACAGAGGGAAAATTTGGTCAATACTGAAATTAAGAAAAAAATTAAATGCTTTCTACAACTGAGTGAAAATAAATACATGAGATACAAAACTTATGAAACAGAATGGAAGTTATTCTAAGAAGCAAGTCTATAGCAGTAAGTGCCTACATAAAAACAATGGAGAGATCTTATATTAGTAAGTTAACAGCACATATTAAAACTATAGGAAAAAAGGAAGTCACACCTCAAAAAGCTAAAATTGATAAAAGTAGAACATACAAGTATCAAAAATAAATACTAAGATTCAATGAAACAGGATTAGTTCTTTGAGAACAATATGTTTGAAACATTCTTATCCAAATTAACTAAAAGACAGATACAAGATCCAAATTTACAAAATTTGAAATGAAAAGGAGGACATGATAGCAGACAGACACAAGGAAATTCAGAGATGTTTGTGGGCGTATCTTAAAAACCTACTATCTTTAAGAGTTTGGCCACTGGGAGTTTGACTATGCTCCAATGAGAATATAGGCATCAGAAATTAGTATATTTGAGATGGGCATTAGAGTGAGATGCCAGTACTCCTCAAATTATGTCACAAAAATAGAGACAGAAGGAACATTACCCAAATGATTTGATGAGGTCACAGTTCTGATACCCAAAATACATAAAAGGCAACAAAGAAGGAGAATTATAGAACAATTTTCCTTATAAACATAGATGCAAAAATTCTCATTAAAATATTTCCAATTTGAATCCAAGAGTACATTAGAAAAAAAATTATCAAATAAACTTCATCTCAGAGACGCAATGATATTTCACCATATGTAAAGAGATAACAATAACACACCATTTAACCAACCTTTAAAACATAAAAATACATGATCATCTCAATAGATATAGAAAGGAGACTTTGTCAAAACCAAACAATGTTTTATGATAAAGGTTCTATGAAATTAGAGATACAAGTCACACACCCCAACATACTAAGAACAGGCTATAGCATTCCCATAGTCAACATCAACTTAAATGTAGAGAAATACAAGCAACCCCACTAAAATCAGGAATAAGCAAGGATTTCCACTTTCTCCCTACCTATTAAATATAGTACTCAAAGTCTCAGCTGGACCAATAAGACAACAGAAGGAATTCAAGGTGGTACACGTTGAATAGGAAGAGAAGTTATAGTATATTTATTTTTAAATTAAATGATATTTACATAAGTCACCCTAAAAACTCCCTTGGAAACTCCTATAGCTGAAAAACATTTAAAGAAAAGTAGCTAGATACAAAATTAATGCACAAAACTCAGTAGCCCTCTGATATATAAATGACAGACAGGAAACAAAAAAATCTTTCAAATGTTCTTAAAAGATCTCCTATGCTCATTAATTGGTAGTATCAATACACTGAAAATGGCTATCTTATTAATAGCAACATATGGGTTCAATGCAATCCCATTCAAAACTTCAACACAATTCTTTTCAGATCTTGAAAGGACAGTTTTCAGCTTAATATGAAAACACATACACACGATAACTAAAACAATCCCAATTAATAAACTGTTGGAGATCTCACCATCCCTGATTTCAAGCTCTACTACAGAGCTATAATAATAAATATAGCATAATGTTGGCACAAAAACAGAAACATCAATGTTGTTGAAGACTCAGACATAGGCTTAAACACCCATGGATACCTAACATTTTAAAAGGAAGCCAGAAATATAAATTGGGGAAAAGACATCATTTTCAACAACTGATGCTGGTCAAACTGGATAACTCCATGTAGAAGAGAGGAAACTGGCTCATACTAAGCACTTCACACAAAGTTCAACTCCAAATGGTTCAAAGACCTCAATATAAATCAGATACACTAAACCTGGTAGAAAAGAAAATGGTGAATGACCTTGAATTCATTGGCATAGGAAAAGACTTTCTGAACACAGTACCATTATGGTAGGCATGAAATTCAACAATTAATATACGGGGCCTCATGAAACTGGGAAGCTACTGCATGGCAAAGTATGCCTTCATTTAGAAAATGTGGCAGCCTACAGAATGGAAAAATATTTTAACCAACTACACATCCAACAGAAGACATTTATCCAAGATATATAAGGAACTTAAGAAACTAGATATTAAGACAGCAAATAACCCTATATGATGCAGATATAAATAGAATTCTCAAAAGAGGGAACTTAAATGGTTGAGAAACATTAAATGACAAATATTCTTAGACATCAGGGAACTACAAATCAAAAAACTACCCTGAGAGTTCACCTTATATTTGTCAGAATCACTAAGGTCAACAAAGCAAGTGACAGCTCACGATGGTGAAGCTGTGGAGTAAAAGGAGCATCCGTTGCTCGTGGTAATGCAAACCTGTACCCCAACAGTGAAAATAAATATGGTGGATTCCCAGGAATGTGGAAACTGACAGACCTCAACATCCAGCTACATCAGTCTTGGACATATACTCAAAAGATTCTTTATCTTATCACAGAGAAACTTGTTCAACCATGTTCATTGCTGCTCTCCCTATTCATATTAGCCAGAAATTGAAAACAACTTTGATATCCATAAAAAGAAGAATTGATAAAGAAAATATGGTACATTTATACAGTGGAATATTATATAAAATTCATAAGCAAAAGGTGGAATTAGAAAAAAAAATCATTCTGAGTTGAAGTATACCAGAAAGAGAAAAATACTATGTATTCTCTGATATGTAAATATTAGCTGTTACATAAATAACAACAAAGATATACTCCACTGAATTATAGAGGTTAGGTACAAAGGAAGGGGACAGAAGAGACAAATCTCATTAGAAAATGGAAATAGGGTAGTTATGAATGAATTGGGGGCTAAGAGGTAAGCAAGAGAGGGATTACAGGAGAGATAGCTCCAATTTGAGGAGTAGTATGGAAACCGAACACAGTAGGAGATATTTAAATATGCATATACTTATAACCGTGATTTAACTGAAATCACGATTGGAATAGATGCCACCCCAGTTGGCCATCTCTTGTCACTAAATAAAGTTTCTAATATCAAGATTGGGTTCAATGCAAGTGAATTGTTTTCTAAAGGTGTTCAACAGTAATTCTCAAACAACTCAGGTAGCTGCCAAAACTATAGGTTGCTCTCTACAAAATGATGGTAAGTACCTATTGCTGTAAGTACCTATTGCTGAAGATGTCAACTAAACATTTCCTTTAACACAGAGAAGTCTAGATGGTAATGACTCAAAACCCTTTACCCTTTATTTCTAGTGTCTTTGGTACTCCTCATGCTATCAAAAGAGAACCATAAACATCAACCCAACCACAAACTCTTAGATGAACAATTGTGTTTTACCTGTAAGAAATGTTAATGCAATGGTGGTGGTACAAAGCTTGTGGGAATAATTGATATCTACATGATTTAACTGAAGTCCCACTCCATGAAATAGAACCCATGACCAACACTGATTGTGTGACCAGGAACCTGAGAGTAGATAGCTCAGGGACTTAGGGTAAAACCAAATATTCTTTTTTAAAAGGCGATAATAAAATGATTCAATGACATTCTGCTATCTCCGTGGATAAGTATCTCAGTCTGTCATCATCAGAGAAGCTTCCTTCTACAGTGCACGGGAACAAATACAGAGAGCACAGTGAGGTACCTAGTTCTGAAAGGAATGTATCTATCAAACCTTTCCCCTCTAGACTCAGGGCATTCTTAAGATAAAGGAGACAGAGTGTAGGAAGCAGAGGGTATAGAGGATACCAAGAAAACAAGGCTCTGTAAATCAACATCATCAGCACACACATAAACTCACAGAGACAAGATAACCCACACAGGCAGATCCATTGCATGTAAGTATAACTTCCTATTTGTGTTTGTGTGGGTTTTATAAGTATTCAAATGAGCGTCTCTGTTTCTAGTATCTTCTGTTGCGCTCTATTCTTTTATTTATTTGTTTTTCCAAGCATATTTCTAGTTTACATCTTACTTTCTTATTTACTTAAATTTTTATTATTTAAAAATGTTTTTTAAAGTAAAAGCAGAATGGAGTGGAATGTTATGGACTGTTATCTGAACATGACATGACAGGGGCACATATGAAATCCTAACAGGTGTGGTTTCCTGCATGAGATCTATGTAAGACCAAGCCAACCAAAATCCCAATATAGAGATGATATCTAGTATTCACCCATACTGAGCAGCTATAGACAGTAGATAAATAAAAGAAATAGGAGAGTTATTCTTCATTGATGATTTGTCCCCTGGAAGATTTAAACAGCACTTATTGAGTTACCAAGGAAAAAAAAACACAACTAGCTAACTAACTGAATGGATGGATGGATGGATGGATGGATGGATGGATGGATGGATAGATAGATAGATAGATAGATAGATAGATAGATAGATAGATAGATAGATAGATAGAAGTGAGGTTTGGAGGCAGCATGTTGGGGGCATTGTGGATTTATATTGAAATGAAGGTATGATATTATAGTATTTCACGTATACTTTGTTAAAGTCTCCCTCCCCAAATAAACATTCAAAAGAAAGAAAAATAAATAAACTTTAGGTAAAGAATATAATGAAATAGATAAAATCATATTCCCCAAAACTGAAGAATGTAAATCAATGTCTAGTAAACATAGATGTCATTCAAAATATATAAATGCATAAGTAAAACAAGAATGTGTGCTGTTTCATAAATACCAACATTATATCAATTAACATGAAACACTACTGACAATACAGTATGAATATATCAAAATATTTGTGACTCTCATGAAATATTGTTGTTTTCTATATTGTTCTGATTGCTGATATGATTTAGGATTACATCTATTACTTTGCTTTTTAGGTAACTCCTCATTTACTCATCTGGTGTAGTCAATTTTATAAATATTTAGAAGTGTTTCTTTTTAACAAAACCAGTATTCCTTTGTCTGAACTCATCTAAAGCTAATTTTCCTGGCATTTTTTTAAGTATTGCTTTTTTGATTAACATATAATTTGATTTTTAAAGCTGTGACATATACGTGAGATTCAATCTATGAGCCCAGTTTTTATCTTTCTATTTATTTGAGTTGTTTCTAACCCAATATATGATGTGTTCAGCATTAATCTCATATAATGTATTTTGATGTTTATCTTTACTTACAAGACCTTTTATTATTCATGTGTTTTTCACTGCAACTTCTGTTTCTTGTTATTAGAAAACTACATCTATGCATGAATGTTATATTATTTCACCATTAATTTATGTATTATCTCATCTAATTCTCAAAACAATATCAAGCATGTGCTTTTATTTTCACCATTTTATTTGAGTAACAATAAGACATAAAGACGCATGGTAACATAATTGCCCTAAATCTAACCACATTATAATTAATAATTGCCAATAAATTCTTCACTAAAAAGTAAAAATTTTTATGATAAAGTAAAATATAACCTCTCCTTCTGGTATCTATGAGTAGCAGACATACCTGAAATTTATAGAAACAGATATACTAAAATAAACAGTAGGAAAAATGTTATGCTAAGTAAACACAGAAAGAAGTGAAAGATACCAAACCAATAAATGACACACTACTTTACAAGGTGATGCACACTGTGTAAATGAAGAAAAGGATGCAGCAGATTGTGGGAATCAGAGTATGCAGAGGTTTTCACTCTGAGTTGGTTGGGCTAGATAGACTTCACTGAAAAGGTGACATTTAGTTAACTTTGCAAGGCTAAGATGACACAATCATAATTATTTTTATAATCCACAATGTTCACGGTGCTACTGCTAATGATAGAGATGATAAACTCAACTCTAAGGTGGCTCCCCAGCCGCTGTCCACCTAGTTCTGTTCTTCAACACATTCACTATCATCTCTGAGGCATTCACACACCCATGCCTTTTGTTACAGAAATGTATAGAGAAGAAATTGAGGCTATTATCTCAAGTTGTGGGAGAGCGGAATGTTTCTCACATTGAAATGATATTTGGGTGCTGAGGAGATGTCTTGATGGGTAAGCGCTTGTGTATAAGCAGAACAACTTCAGTTCAGATACCAAGAATCCATATAAAATCCAGGTAGATATGCTGGCACACCTCTATCCCTTTAGTGCAGAGGAAACTGAATCAGGAGGTTCACTGGCCAACCCAGCCCGTAGTGTGAGCTCCAGGTTCAATGAGAGACCTTCACTAGAAAATAAATAAGATAACTAAAGTAATTAATTCATTAGGTGAGTGAGTAGAAAAGCAACAGGAGAAAAACTCAAAGTTCACCTCTGGCATCAGCACAGAGAGACAGGAACATACATGGTGTATCATCCTCATTTACACACACACACACACACACACACACACACACACACACACACACACACACACACACACATAAATACAACACTCAAAAATGACAAAAGGATTTGTCAACAATACTGAATTAGATATGTAAAGTTAAGTGGATTCTGAAAAAGAAAAATTATTACTAGAGATTTTCTGCTAGTTTAAAACACATTTTATGCATTGTGACTCTTGATAGGCTCCAAGGATATATCCATGAATAAGAAAAAAAATTAAAGCAAATGTGGACATAAACAGAGTATTTTCATGGAGGAAATTAAAGATTGCTAGAAAGATGTGCAATTGGATGAGATGTAAAATGCATGCTCAGGTTACATTAAGTGAATTAAAGAGTAGAGGCAGACATTAGAAAGAGTAACAGGAAAGCATGTTCAGCATTCAGGATGCGACCCAGATGAGTCACATAACCAGGTTTATGGTGTAAGAGAAGACTAGGAAGTTACGACCTAAGACTTGACTGACAGTGTTCAAACAGCCAAGGAATTTGACAGTACAGACAATGCTTTAAGAGTGTTGGGATATAATCAGGTCTTCAGTTTAAATTAAGCTTCATAGAATCACATGAATGATGAGTGTGTTAGAAAAGAGATACTGAAGCTAACCCAGACTCTTTGGTCCAGGTCCAAGGTAGACAAGCACCCCAAATAATGAGAATGTTTCTGAATCTTCAATAAAGTGATAGGTTAAAATAGTCACTTTTGAAGCTAACACAGACTCTTTGGTCCATGTCTGTAGTAGATAAGCGTCCTGAATTATGAGAAGCCAGTAGGACATGCATTTGAGAAATTCTTCTTAGGTAGATTCAACATGGAATTATATATATATATATATATATATATATATATATATATATATAAAAGAAGATTAAAAACTATTCTCTATGAACTGAAACTGCCTAGCTTTGGACAATGAGGTGGACAGTACTGCTGTTGGTTAAGTAGGAGAGGAAGCAGAGATTGGGCTGAGGGAAGCACTTCCAGGAATATGAGTGTCTATTGATCATAGGTGTGCAAGATGATTACCAGATTCAGTGATTGTCCAATGTGTGAGATGCAAAGAAATGAAAGCATCAAAAAGAGGCCATCAGGAGATATAAATTGAAAATCATTTTTTGGGGGGTGTTTTTATTTATCATGATGGAGACAGAAGTGATTCTCTGGGAATGATATGAAACACAAGAAGGAAATGATGAAGGACACAACACTGGATACAGAAGTAAGTATGCGAGATGAAAACTCAGGAGCCAAAAAAAAAAAAAAAGTTCATTCATGGAAAAATGAAATATACATTAGGACATATTCCTTAATAAACATGTAGAACCTAGGAATGAAAATAAGTAAAACTGGAAGTTTTACAGGAAATAGTGGAGGAATGGAAAGACTAAATATGCTGACAGAAATGCCACTCTGCCATTTTTGAAAAAAAAAAATCAAACTATAATTCTGCCTCAGTGTTTATAGAAACGTTAAGTCCATCTAGGGGGGAAAATTAAATTTATATAATGTACAATGTAAAATTAATTTCAAAAGTAACTGATATGTTTCTATAATTTCAGAATAAAGACTGTACCTTTAGTACATAAAGTCCATGTCTTTAGTACATATACAGAAACATTATACCTTTAATATGGAGCACCAAGGTAGAAGAAAAGGTAATGAATGTGAGGAAGCACACAGAAACGTGGTCAATCTAGAAAAACAACAAAAGAACATCAGAGGGAAAAAATGAGTAAAGGGTGCCTCAAATCTAGGGCTACTGGAGAGACTGGGCACTTACAGGAGTGAGCTATTGCCACCCACCTGTCTCCAGTCTTAACTTTAGCATATTTGTAACTCTCCTCCTTTCCTTTCATCTGTTGTCTATGGAAAAGGAGACAAAAAGGATGTCAAACCAGGAGCAAAGAAGGGGAACATTTCCTCTGGTGATTCTGTCTTTCTGATGTCTGCACATCAATCCCATTCAGAATCTGGGTAGAAAAGTAGACAACTGACCATCAGATAAGAATGATCCTGGAAAAGAAGAAAGCTCTTGGAAACTGAGAAGTTGGGTGCACAAAAATATCAGAGATCTAAGTGTGCAATCTCAAATTCCTCCATTTATAGGATAAAAGCTCTGTTAAAATCCACTCGTGCTTACCATGGACGTCATAGTCTTTCCTGTCTAATCTTTTCAGAAAAGTTGTCTCTGGTATGTAGAGCCCCAGATGTTCACCATGACTGCAGACTCTTTTGGACATATGCAGACTCTTTTGGACTTGGACTCACACAGGCAGAAGAAGCTTGGCTATGATGCAGTGACAAATACATGTTAGAATCTCTGTTGACTGTTTTCTCTTGAGAAACACCAGAAAGCCTTTCTCAAGCTATCTCTCAACTAGTGACTCAGGGTCCAAAGATGTTTTTATCTTTCAAGGACCAAGGCCTTCCCTTCCCTTCCTCTGCTTACTATCTCCTTATCAGGGAGGCTCAAAGAAACCCATCCCAAATGACCCATTCCTGCAATAAATACTTCTTTCTAAATCTAAAAAGAAAGATGTATACAATCAACACAGAAAGAGAATGAAAGGATGTAATATTATATGGTATCATTATAAGTTGAGTTAAATATTTTTTTCGTTATGTCTTCTCACAGGCATTGAAACATCAGGTGGCCAGCCCAATCTAAGTGAGCATGTGTGTTGCCCCAAAAAATGAGACTGGGGGATAGATCTCTGAGGAAGTTGGAGATATTAGAGAGAATAAACACCACAGTCAGATCTTACCCAGCTGTCTTCCAGCTTCCTCAGCCTTGCTTCTCTTGGCTTGGCTTTCTCTCCTGGGCTTTCTGTCCCACCTTAAATACTCTTAAGGTAAATTAAGGCATGGCCCCACCACTGCCTGCTTGGGAGCATGGAATTCCTTCTATAATCTAAAATGACCTCAACTCAGGTGGGATTAAGGGCCTAGGTCACCACTCCCAGGATACTCCCTGTGCTGTGAATCACCACCCTCTAATTCTTCTAGACTGACTGTGGTTAGAGCTCCAGAACTTCTGGAGCTTTTATTAAATCCCCACATAGATCGTGGGCAGATTCCCTCTGATATCTCTGAAACGTCTGAAGCTTTTATTGAATCCCCACACATGTGATATACATTTTTCGTATGTGACCAGAAAGAGGAAGTACTCTGTAAGATGTGTAGTATGTTTCTAGTTACAATATATGATCTGCTCAACAACAAAACTATGTGCTTCCTGTCATGTATCAAATTAAGTCACATCTCCATGTTCCTTAAAAGGAACAACTCAGTCTATCTCCATTCAGTATGTGCATGTCAGGATTCAGTATTTTTCTACTGCTTGTTTCTGACTTTTCACAGTCTTGTAAACCACATTGATATGCTACTTATCTAATCAGTAAAGAAATATGCAATAAATGTTCTGCATGGAGGAGGAAAACTAAGAACAATGATGTTTAGATAAGATATTGTCTTATCCCTAGCTTTTATAGAACATAGTCCTTATCCTATGCTGTCTATCCTAAAACTATAGAAAAGCAACCCCCTTAAAGATAACAATTTCTATGTTAATATAATTATAATACACGTAATTCCTGAGTAACAGTAAAATATACTTACCATTATGTGTTAGTACTTAATAAAATAATATAATTATTCTATCCACATGAGAAATTTTTCATTGTCCATTCATTCCATGCTCCTCTGCTAGGGCTTTGAACTTTTGAATCATTGAATATTCTGACTTGCAAAAGCATCATCCCACCTCTGCTTTCATCCTCATGTTGCTCTCTGTCTCTCTCTCTCTGTCTCTCTTTCTCTCCCTCTCTCTCTCTCTATATATATATGTGTGTGTGTGTGTGTGTGTGTGTGTGTGTGTGTGTGTATTTGATTTTCTCTGTATCTTTGTCTCTCTCTTCATGTTTGTCTTCAGACTTCCCATTTTCAAAGTGCACCAGTCATATTTAAATAATGTCCATCTTAATTACTTCATTTAATTTAATTACCTTTATAAAGATCTTATTTCCAAATAACCTCATATTCTGAAATACTGATGATTAAAATTACAACCAAGGAACTCGTTAGAAGCACAGTTTAATGCATAATCCTGTTGTAATAATAATTGATACTTTGTGAATGCAGTTTTAATTCGTTATATATTTCCATAATTGATGATAGTTCCTATCAATACTTTCTGGAATAGAAATATTTGTATCAGAAATCAAATGTTAATTATATATTATTTAATGTTTAGCACACTGAAGTGTATTATGCTCAAGAAATTCTTCTGTTGCCTCTTGTATTCCTGAGTTCTAGATACCATCTGCTTGGGGTGAATCACAGTAAATAATTGGCTATGGAAGAACAAAGATCCGGTGCATACAGCATACCTTTGTGAAGGTTGTTTCATAAAGGGAATATACATGCTTTAACTATGCAAAATTATTCTTTCACCAAAAACTTGTACTGGAAAATTGTTTCATATTTTTTAAAAAAATACTTAGATTAAATGAACATTGAAAGAGCCAGGAAAAAAATCATTGAGGCATTCATTTAATTAAAATCGATATTTTCATCATTTTGGGGTTTATTGATGTTTTATTATTCACTTGGGTAGGTGAAACTTTCTTGTAATTTATGAAGTGGTGAACTAGAAACCTGTACTGTGGTACACAGACATTATTTTAGGTCACAGATATTCTCAAACAAATCTAGTCAGTTACTTTTATGAAAACTATAAAAATAATATTTGTGAATAAAAGAAACAGGATTGTTTGATGTTTCTTTAGACTGCACTGGTTTTGTTTACTCTGATTAGAGCACCGTCATCAAAGAAGACGGGGTTGGCCTGAAGGCAGTCATCTGAATAATATGAAGCCCAACCACAGAGTGATGTCTCACCTCTTGATAATTTACTTGCCTAGAATTGCATTACTAAATATTATCGTATCACTTCTACCTGTATTTTCTATTTTTTGATGGCCCTTTCATGATAGAATAGTGGGTTGTAGATATATAGATTTACACTCAAGTCTTTAAACTTGCTTACTCAGAAAATCTTTAACCTACTGAGCCATTACGGGGGCCCTCTTGCAGAGAAGTTTTAACGTGTTCTGCTAAAGTGAGTAACATTTGACTTCATGCATTATTGTGGGTATTAACTAAAACCAACTAAACAAACCAAAAGTGTTGTCTCCATTATGCTCTTGTTGCTCTGATCCAAAAAGAAGATTTGGAGAGAAAGGGCTCCTTTGGGCTCACAGTTTTAGGGTGTAGTCCAACTTAGTGGGGAGTCCTGGTGACAAGAGCTGGAGAAATTCAGTCAAGAAGCACACAAGATGAGTGATGGAAGTTTGTGCTTAGCTAGCTTCTGCCTTTTCATTTAATCCATTGCCTAAACCCTTAGAATTACTGGGCCCTTCTTTAGAGCGGATCTTCCTGACACAATTAATATAGTCAAGACAATGCCTCACACCTATGCTCAGAGACTAACCTAAACTATTTTCTGGCATAGGTGTGCCTAGAGGCTTGACTCCTACATAATGCTAGATATTGACATTTTGACTATCAATACTAGCCATCACAAGCATAATACTGTGGAAACTAAAGTCCCCCTCACACTGAGGCCTGGATCTATATGGGGAGCTGAGAAGTTTCTAGTACCCCATCCTGAGAAGTTTCTAAACCCCAAGGCCAAGCCTCCAAGCCCAGGTGCCCAAGATCCTGGGTAATCAATGAGAGGAAATTCAGGCCAGCTGTGAAGCATCTTCTCCCCATGCTAAGACAACCAATCAGCCAGCAGCTTCCCACCTGACAGCAATAGTAAAGAAACTTTCTCTGGGCCCCTCACTTCCCAGTCTGATATTGGCATTTATATGGTCTTTGTATGATTTTTGTTTTAAAAACCCTGCTTTTGAGTAGAAAGGGGCTCTTCTCCACTGGCACTGCTGTGTGACAGTCAGGAGCTGAGCTCAGTTGTACAGCTGTAATAAACTTTGCTTTGTAGCTTTGTATTTGCATTCACAGAGTCGGTGTGATTCTGGGGATCTTTCTGGGGGTCCCTGAGAGTGGGCAGTACACTTGGGGGCTCATCTGGGATCCGGATCCCCAGAGACCCCCCCACCCCAGGACCCCATAACCCTGAGACGAGGTCGGCTTGGCCAGTCATTGTCTGTCTCTATTTTCGTCCTGTCTGCCACAGTCTCCAAGCTTTCACTCTCACTCTGAAGGGACCAGCATCTCTATATAGTTGAGGCTTTAGCCAGAGTTGATACACTTGTATAGCAGCCTCAGGAGGGGCCAGGAGACAACGTTTTTTGATCCTCCAGAAGGAAGGCTGTACCTCCCTGACTTGGAATCCGGGGAATGTCAGGGACCTCTGCGCCCACCCCCCACCCCCCCCCGCCCGAGGAACCCAGGAATGTGGAGGAGAAAGGGATTTGGCAGTGTTATTGCCATCGCATCCATCTGGTCTTCGAGATTCTGAGACCTTCTTGTTGACCGCAGTCATCAGTTTCAGCAGGGTCCTAATTTCTCTTGTTCTATCTCGTTCCCTTTGCCTGTTTATCATTGTTTGTCCGACTGTTAGCTGACTCAAGCAGGGTGAGTGTGGAGAGCAATGCAGGGTGCAGAGCCGCACCTGTCCAGTCCAAGGCGAGGCCTCAACCAGAAGACAGCGATCTCGGTCCCCTGGGCTGATGAGCAGAGCTCATTCAGTCCTGGAAGCAGGACACAGAGGGTCAGGGGTTGTAGGGATTCACAGAATGCTGGGAACATAGTGAGCTAGGAAAGAAACTGCATTGCAGGAACTAAGGCAAGAATATTAGAGGACAAGTGGGAGGGAGATGTCTGGAAACCTGTGCAGGATACTGAGAAGAGAGCATCCTGGGTTAAAGGAATCTGTCTCAGAGACTTCCGGAGTGGGAGGATGCGGAGGCAGTCCCAACCTGCCTGGGTTAGTGGGGGATGAAGCATTCCATTCAAAAATATTCTGAGGGACATTTAAGGGCAGAAAAGGGGGTGGGCTCTAAGGGAGAGATGGGACACACTTTTCACTGAAACTGCTGTAGGATATAAGGGTTTCTAAGGGATGTAGCTGGGTATTGGTAAAAGGGAGATTATGCAAAAAGAAAGCTGGCTGTGGATGGTCCCAAGATTAGAGGTTAGAGCCTGGAGATGAGAGAGAAGGCAGAAGACTGGAAAATCAGGGGGATGAACTGAAGGTTTTATACACACACACACACACACACACACACACAGACACACACACACAGACACACACACACACACACACACACACACACACACACACACACACACACACACACACACACAATGTTGTAGAAGACCAGGGGAGATGTGGATTATGTTTGCTACCTGCAGATACTGAATTTAAAAAGAAACTGTAAAGTCAGCTAAATGTTTTCCCATATTAGGTTTTTTTGTTTCCTTCATTTAAAAATGGCTGATGCGCCACTGTGGTATGTTTATGATATATGTATGGTTGTATAGACACGTATATGACATATATTTAACTCTATATGTGAATGTAAGCTAGCTTTAACTCTGTATATGTATGTATGCAACTTGGATCTAACTGTGTATATGTGGATATAACTATTGCTTAGAAAAAGATGTTTAAGTTAAAGTGTATGTTTCCAAGTCCTAATGCGGTTTCTGTTCCTTGTATCTCCTTCTAGACTAAGGAAGCAACAAGCCTCAAGTACTTTGGTTCAAAAACAATGCTTGTTTAATAAGATGTTAAAGTTAAACCTCGCTCTGACAGCTGAACTTTAGAATTTAAGAGTCAGCCAAGTGATAATGGTTTTAAAGACATGAAGAGTTTAGAACAGCATCGTAGCCCATGATTTTCTGTGCTTTTGAGGTTAAAAAACAAACAAACAAAATCATTTTTTACAGGGGTAACCTAGAACCACCTGCATGTCAGATGTTTGCATTGAAGTTTATAACAGTGGCAAAACTGCAGTTATGAAGTAGCAATGAAACATCTTATAATGTAGGGTCACTTATTACATGCAGAACTAAACTAAAAAGTCAAAACATTGGGAAAGTTGAAGAACAGTGACTTAGAAAATGTCTCCCTTTACTCAAGGTCTATTCAGGCTTAAGGATGTATGTCTAGACTCCTTGTCTTAGCTAAAATTTTTAGTCTTAAGACATTTAGATAAACTGAGTTACATAAAGGCTTTTTATTTTTGATACTAGAAAAGTTTTTGATACTAGAAATTGTAAAGTATCAGTCTTATAAAAGCTGCTAACTAACATATTAAAGGCTGTTAGGAGACACAAGTGGCCAGTCAAAGTTCTTTTAAATTGTATCCATGCTAAGTACTGATGTAATTAATTACAGGGATGAGCTTTATTTAGTCATGTGTAGATGTTTTCAGGGTTGAGCTCACAACCAGTAACTAGAAACAAAGTTTTTCTATTCAGATATACCTAGGCAGCCCTTGTACTTCAGAGATCTACAGAATATGGCATTTAAAATGTTTATTTAAAAGCATTATATCAGACAGAGCCTCTCAAATCCTAGCAGTGACCCAAGGTTTTGGAAGAAGATTATGAGGCACCAGAATATCTCCATCTGGATTGTGGCAGTGTTGACTGGGGCAAGATGCCATACTACAATGCCTGCCTGTTGCCAGGACCTGGCCTAGGCTCTGGACAAACTACAGGACATCAGAGAATTGATTGCACCCTTTTTCCTAGACAAAGTAAGATCAGTCTTCTCCTCTGTGTCTCTCAGCTGTGGGGAAAACCCCCACCTTTTAGGCCTGGCAGCCAAAGATTGATGCTCTTCTGATACTTTTGCCTTCCACTATGTAAAGACCTGAGTATGTCTAACTGGGTATGGACTGGTCTCTGTTGTTTTTAGTTTTTTGTTTTTTAGTTTTTTGTTTTAGGAAGCTGCTTGTCTGGACTCAGGTATTTGTCTTTCTCAGATATCTGTAAGTGTTGATGGCTAGGCTAGTTATAACTTTGTCATCTTGGCAGAATCAGATAATCAGATCCTTCTGCAAGGTAATAGTCAGTTTGCAAGCTCATTTTATAAAGCCTAATTAGCAATAACTAATATAACTAAAACTGTTATGTCTTTTTGTAATTTATATGAACTTCAGAGAATTATAAAATTTGGATCCACTCCACAAAGTTCAAAAAGATTCCAGATATGTACAGCCTAAGTTTTTCCTAACTGTCTATTCCTAAGGATGATACTTTTCTCTCCTGGTTTGGGGACTCTGCCCTTCCCAGTTCTTCTGACTGTACCCAAAATTTACAAATACGTACATAAACTCTAACTTTTGTTCTTAGTTTTAACGTGTCTCAACAGATTTCCACTTGGCTGGCATACACAACTTGCTCCAAGGGAATATGAGCTCTGGACTTGCTGAAAGCTCATGTGGACCACTCCAACCAACATGGGTTGTTTCCTGTGTCCACAATTGGGTTGGATAACTACATGACTACATGCCTCTGACAGATGCCCCATCACCTATGAGCTGCTATTACTAGCCTTTCAGCCTTTTTGGGTCTTGACAACAATTTAACAGTAACAGTAACAGAAGAGAACACTTTGCCCCCTGTTCCCTGCCTATAACTGGTTGTGTTAAAAGAAAACCTATCAGCATAGGAAACAAGGGTCTATACTCAGCCTTAGAAGAGGAATTCTGTTTCTATGTAAACTATTCAGGGTAGTTAAAGACACAGTGGCCAAAGTCTGGGCTAAATGAAGAAAGAATGTGAGGAGAACCAAGGATGGTTGGAAAGCTGGTAGTTCCTATCACTGAGGCTCACAATTCTCCTTTCCAGCAATATAGGACCCCTTGTTATTTTAATTCTTTTATACGTCCTCGGGCCATGCATCCTGAACAGACTAATTCAATTTGTGAGTGCCAGGTTAGGGAAAACTCAGCTCATGGTGCAAAGATCCCACTACCCCCATAACTCTGGTCCATGACCGAACCAGTCACATAAATTCGTGCGGGCGGTTGGGGGTTGGGAGGGAGGTGAGGTGGAAACTAAATTCCCTCCACCTTGAGGCCTGCAGCTATTTTGGGAGCTGAGAAGTTTCTAGTTCCCCATCCTGAGAAGTTTCTAAACCCCCAAGGCTAAGTACCCAAGGTCAAGCACCCAAGGTCCTGGGTAATCAGAGGACTTTCCCAGGCCAGCCATGAAGCATCTTCTCCCCATCCTAAGGCAACCAATCAGCAAGCAGATGCCTACCTGACAGTGATAGTAAAGAACTGTTCTCTGGGCCCCTCACCTCCCAGCTTGATAATGGCATTTCTATGGTCTTTGTCTGATCTTTGTTTTAAAAACCCTGCTTTTGAGCAGGAAGGAGCTCACTTCTCCACTGGCACTGCTGTGACACCAGGAGCTGAGCTCAGCTGTACAGCTGTAATAAACCTTGCTTTGCATTTGCATTTGGAGAGTCTGTGTGATCCTGGGGATCTTTCTGGGGGTCACTGAGACTGGACCGTACAGTACTACCAAAAAAATTAATTATAAATGTTTTACCTAAGGATAATCTAAATTTTATGTTCTTAGTTTTGGGTTGCTTTGTTGATTGTGAGGGTAGTGTGGTAGAGATATACATGGATGTTCAGTAAACTATCGCGCACTTTCACATCTCTCTGTATGTTAAATCAAAGCCATAGTTTCCAAACTTGAAGTCTGAAGTCTGCAGAATAAAGGTGCTATTCTTTCCAAATTGTTCATCACTCTTACTTAGTCGGTGTGATTCAAAAATAAAGTATAAAAGACTTGTCTTTCTACAACTATGTATCAGTTAAGGTACTTTCAGCATCAAGTCACAAAAATTCAATAGAAACTGTCTTTAAAAAATTATATATCTTATTAATAAGGAAATCCAAATGCTTAGAATATACAAAATTTAGCATAATTATCCTTTGGCTCTTCCCATATGATTCTCTTTGTTTCGTATTTGTCTATGGTCGAAGAGCATAGATAATTTAATGAACTTGGAATCCACTACAGAGTAAAATCAAGGACACCTCCTGGATAATGGTGGAAAGAAAATTTCCATGACAGTTTACAATGGAGCAGAAGGATGATGAATCCAAGAACAACTCTGTGAGGTAAAAGAGACTCATACAATAGAGTTAGCTTATTTCTCTAAATGTACTGGGGTATTTTAATGTATCATATTAACCAGAGAATAAAATAACAGTGCATAGAATACTAGAAAAATGACTAAAATGATTAAAATTTATAGAGAAAAATAAACAGTTAGCTAACATTAGAATTTTTTATGGGTTCATTGCTAAATAACATAAGAAACATTCAGTTTTATACAAATTTCTTCCCAGTAAATAATTTTAATACAATTTAGCACGTAGATATCAGGAGAGGTGATCTGATTCTATTTATAAATGTAGCATGTAATCCAAAAGGCTCTTTAAATTGTTGCTTTTTATTCAGTAATTTATGGAAAAGTTTTATAGACTAGAAAATAAAATTTACCACACAAGTATAAACATTATTCTGGTGAATTATAACAACATCCATAAAATTTATGTGCAAGGTAATCTGTTAGATGCTTATTCAAATGTGGAAAAGCAAAGTAAAAGTAAAACCAAACATCTGGGACCAGAATCCATATAGTCAGGAGGGTTGTGCATTTGCATGTCAATTATAATCATGCCCTTGAGAAACTCTGGCTTTGAAAATACAAATATTTTCCCCATTAGTTACCTTGGTGTGAATATCCAAAATCAGTAATAGATGGCTGTTTATGTTGAAGATTTGTATTGAAGACTGACTCACTTAATGATCATAAGGCTTGTTTGCCCCAGTGGCAAAAATATTATTCTAAATACTTTTATAAATTTTCTGAAAGAAAGTAGAAAATTTAAAATAGTTTGATGTTTCTAAATTTGAATATTACAGGAATCAACTTGTATGAATTTAAGGGGAAAAAAAACAGAAGAGAGAAAGGTTGGGAAATCTGCATCCTAAGGAGACATGGCATCTCAGCACTTTGCCTGTCAGAAGCACTGCTGCAGCCAAGGAGGCCAGGGGCAGGGAATGGACTATTGCCCCGTGGCCTGTTCTCTGCTGCTGCAGGGATACTGGCTGCAGTTAGTTGTCTGACAAGAGTCAATGTGTCAGAATCACTAGAAAGAACAACTTGGAGAAGGGAGGATTCCCCTGGCTTCCAGTTCAGAAAATGCACCATGGCTGCAAAGAGTGGGAGCTGGAGCTTGAAGTTAAAGCAGGATTAAACCACACCAAAATTCAGGCAGCAAGGACTATATGCCCTCCCCACCTCTAATTACCCACTTCCTTTAGCTATTGCCCACCTCTGAAGTGTTCCACAGATCAAAACAACAATACAAGTTGGAATCAAACACAATGGCCTATGGGGTTTGTTTTACAATTAAACCAGAAAGCTACCTAAGACCATCAGTTCTTTCATACAGCAACAGAACACCATAATTCACGAAGTTTTACTTCTTCACTCAACACATCATCTCATGTAAGGATTTCCTTGGGTATCATATAAACTCACAAAAGAATGTATCTTAGATAATCATAGCTGCCATTTTTCTGGACCTAATATTCTGTCTATGGAGGTTTGAGATTCAATCCCCAAATGAGACAGAATCAGCCTGATCTTACTGTTTATTTTCAATGTTTTGATAGGATGTTCTGTATGTCCAGCACTGGGGGAACCCCTAAAATCACAAAGCTTACTAAATAAGTGGGTGAAAAATAGGATGGCCTTGTTAAAGATGGGGTTTACATTGAACAAGGTTTCCAGTGTAGTACAATGAGATAGGCTGTGTTGTCATGGACAGAAACCTTATGTCAATGCCGAAGAAGATGCATCTCACTAACACTTGTGTGGCTAATGATATCTTTCTGTGAATGATATCTACACTACAATCAGATGGTCACTGCATAGCAGTAAGTCTTACCAAGCAGATCCAAGTGAAATACAAGTGACCAAGACTCAGACACTCACAATCACATAGACAATATTGAGGAGCCTAAAACATGTCATGAAATGTTGATGTGTGTTTTGATTTGAGTTCTGTAACAATGTAAGACTGAAAAATGATGTGTTGGTGTTGATGTCTTTTCATGAGTATGAGCTCTAGCAATTTCTCATTCACATTTTCCCAGTGCAGAAACTGTTAGAGGAAAGTCTCTCAGAGCCAACTGTCACAAGAACAATGTGGAGTGTTGAGACAATCACATCATCTTGATTGGTTAGAGATTCAGAAAGGCTGTACGTGCAACTCATGCCTAAATAATAGTAAAGAAGAGAGAGGAAAAAGAGATGAAGAAAGAAAGGGAAGAGAAGGGGAAGGAGGAGGAGGAAGGGGAGCAAATAAAGAAAGGGAGAGGCCTTTCTTAAAAGATGCCATGGTGTTATTAGCAGAACAGTCGGGTAAAGCTAAGAGAAGTCTATGGAGTGGGGAGAGATAACTCCTTCAATGTTAACTGTACACTTTTCATTTTTCATTATACAGTTTTAGGAACATGATTCTTTCTGTTTTAAATGGAATCACCCGTGATTATGTTCTATCAGACAAGAGACCTGAACTAAAGGATGGATTCAAAGGTAAATTCTTAAGCCATACTCATCTTTATTTCCTGGATTACATAGGCATTTGAAAATAAAGATGTTCATTTTTTAAATCATAATATGTGCAGATATTTTTCATGTTCATTTGATACTCTGATAAATTATATAGATAGACTTAGATAAGTATTTGTACATCCAAACTCCTCTTAGAAATGAAGTTCATTGAGTGAATGTTTCCAGAGCCCTTTTTGTTAGAAATCTGGTAGCCATTTTTATGGTTATGAAACATGAATACCACTTAGGTGAATTTGTTAATCTCTATTTTTAAATTGTTGAAATTATTATTTTTAAAACCTCAAGAATAACAAGAATTATTTTCACACTGGGTTCTTGTTTAATTCATTATCATAATCTCAAATCAAAGGCACATAAACTGTGTTCAATTTCTTGTTACGATACATGGACAAACACTCAGTCTCTCTGAAGCTTTTGACTCTTACTTTCATACCAAAGAAGGCAGCTTGCTGTCTGATAAGACTGGCCTGAGATGTTGTATGATCAATTTGTTGATCCCCTGGAGAAACAAAAAGCACATTTAAAAAACAATCCCAGAACAAGAAAGCCATGAATGCAATCAATCCACTTATTCTAAGAGTTGCATTTCTGTACTGTACCAAAAAGTTTAGAATTTCTGCAGACAAATTTATTCTTTCTGCCTTGCCTTCCCCAAATATTACATCAGTCAAGAATTAAATGAAATTATGATTACAGGAAGTACTTCAAGTTTTCTATATCTCTTCTATAAATAAGATCGTAAGTATCTATATATGTATCTCTCTGTATAAATAGGTATGAAAATTCTAAAATGCTACATTTGTAGGTTTTCCTGATAAAATACAAGATATCCAGTTCAGTTTGAATTTCAGATAAGTTAGAAGTATGATTTAGGGTAAGGATGCACCAAACACTTAATGGAGCATACTTATCCCAAATGTTTTATCCTCTGTCATTTGACACTTCTGTTTAACTGGGCATTTTTTATATTAATTTTAAAACTACAGCAACCTTATACATTTGGACGTGATATCTCATTCATCTGTAAGCAAACACTTGATTTTTTTTCCATAGCACAGTAGTTTGGGAACCTGGCATTTTATTTGCTGTCAAAAATATGATGTCTAGCTAAGAGCAACTATTTGAGAATATATTTACGACCACATTTTCATTGAATTTGCAATCAAATCCTTTATACTGTTATTTTTTTCTTAATCAATTTCTGCTAACATGCCTTTTTACTTCTGAGACTTCAGGAAGAGTAGAGAAAGGGAGGTGTTCGTTTCAGACTGATTGCAGATCAACCCTTTAAACATTTGAAAAGCTGTTACTCAGGGTTGAATGTACTCTGCTTTTAAATTAACTATCATTTTATATGGGATTTAAAAGGATTTCTTATGAGAAGCAGAAACTTTCTAAACAAACCGATATGTAGGCATTAAATCTGTGAGTCTCCAAAATGAATAATTCATTTTTAAGTAAATGAGAAATTATTTTGTGTGGTTATTTACACATTTGCACATGTATAGTTAATAGTCATCGGCGACACGGAGTATTAGTTGTGAATTGTGGTTTTTCAGTATCACAGACACATTTGTTACTGTGGTTTTGCAATACCGTTTCCTGATGCTTTGCTCAACTGTGGTTTTCATAATCATTGTTTGGTAGCCATGTAGCGGTGACTGGGGGCTGCTACATCCATTTGGACAGAGATAATTGCTTATAGGTTTTGTTGTATTTTTATTTTATAACCACAGCGAGTTAAACTAGAGAAAATAAAATTGAACCTCAAGTATAACTCAGTCTTATTTTAGGGGTATTCAGTTTATTTCATGCATATGGTCTAGAATTAATATATATATATATATTTGCATTCAGATAAACCAATATACCATTTATAATAACAGTTTTATCAACTGTTATTATATTTATATTTTATCAACCTTGCCTTAAATTTTCTGACTTATGTTCCTTTCAGTTTTTAAGCTGAATGTTTAGCTCAGATTTATTTGTTTCTCTTTTGCTTTGAGTATTTAACTATTTCAGATGCCAAGAGAAACAATAACTGCTGTATTATTTTAATTCCAGTGGACATTCCTTTTGGGTGACATAAGTCAGCCAATTCTGTCAAAGATCTATGTAAACTACCAGTTTAAGTGAAATGAATTACAAATGAAGTAGGCAAAGAGCTGGAGTTTCTGTTTGCTTATTCACCCCACAAGATAAGTACAAATAACCTTGCTTTTCATGGTATTTAGGAACTTAATTTGGTGCATCTTCAGGGCAGGGATTTGGTTATTTAGTGCATTTTCCACTGCAAAAGACCATGTACTATACTGTTATAACCTCAAATGGTCATAGAGCTAATGGTAGTATAATAAAAGTCACAATTGGTCTCCAGCCTTCTGTTAAGATTTACTCAGCATACCTTTCATGAGGTAAAGCTTTCCACCTTTCAGAAGATGTTCTGATGGGGTAAAAATGGCACTGAGTAGAGTGCTTCTTGTACAAGGAACATCGTGCATTATGCTCAATCAGTTCAGGCTCTGTGCTGACCCCAGACCCTTTTAGAGTATCATTTGATGATACTCATGTGTGTGCTAGTCAACCAAACAAAGGAGACTCAATTTCAGGTCAGAGTGGACAATTTCACAGCCTCCTGGGGGAAACATTGGAAGTATCTAGAGAATGCATGTTAACTACATGAAAGTTTATTAGTAAATACTAATTACATAAAGAAACCAGTTTCACACAGCCATATAGCACACCTGAAAGAATTTCATTCAGTACTCTGTGTATAGGAAACTGTGTGAAACTAAGCTAGCCTCACTCACCTTAAATTGATTAACATAATGTTCAAAATATATTCTCTGTGCCTTACCATTTCCCAAAACGCAAATATACAATGAACGAATATGCAAAAAACAGAACCCAATAAACCAAAGAACAGGAAATAGTTGTTAGGTCTTACCTGATTGAAAAATTATGACAATATCAAATCTTTTATTAGCTCCACGGTGCTTCCCTGTGGCAGAACTAGAGAATGGAAGGTCACGGGGTTGGGGAGGCAGGGTGAAACTGCAGAACTTCCAGACTTCATACAAAGTTAGTACTTCGTATTAGAGATCATAGTCACTTTCCTATCTAGAGCGAATCACCCAGCTAACCATGGTCCTTCTGAGTGTGAGAAAAATATCTGTCTGACTCCTGATTCTGGGATTTTACTATTTCGAATAAAAACTCTCAAGCGAGATGCAGAAAAGCATGTGAGCACAGCTCAGCACCTTATCCCTGTGGGCCTAGTGGGGGGGATGGTCCGTGTCCGCAGCAGTCTCCTGGGAACTCTGACAGCAATGAAATGGTCTCCTGAGAGCCTGGGCAATTGAGAGGACTTAAGGGGCCCCAAGACACACAGTTGGCATTTGTGATCAGCTGGCTTTCGCCGGGGACTTTGCCAGTGGCCTAACCTTCCTGCCAAGAAACTGGAAGGGCGGAGGACGGGGGCTCCAGGAGGGGAGAGGTAACTGAAAGCACAAAGTTTATGGAAGGAGACTGAGGTTTCTTTGTGCCCTGCTAGATGGGCGAGGCATTAGGGAGGAGTGTTAGGGGGTCCGTTGGAAGAGGCTGTTGGAAGAAGTTGCTGGAAAGGGAGCGGGGGAAGGGTGGCCTGGCAGCTGCCCAGCATTGACGCGGTGACAACTGCAGAAGGTGCCCCCCCCTCCAAACATCACGTCTCCCTCATCCCCTTCAACCCTTTCAACTCCCACCCACGCCGCGATCCCCTTGCACTCCACACGACCGAGGCCCGGCCGTGAGTTTGCATCCGGACTGGCTTTGGATGCAGCCAATCCTCCTTTCGCTGATGGCAGAGTCTCCCCTCCCCATAGCCCGGGCGCGCCCCTCCTTCGCGCGCCTAGCCACCTCCCGCGGCAGTGCGAGCGCGGCGCGGCCCGGAGCGGCGGCGGCGGCGCCCAAGTCTCTGCCGGGCAGCCGGGTACACGGGGAGCAAGAGCGCACCTCCTCTAGCACCCTCCGCCCCTCGCAACCCGGGTCCTCCTGAGCGGGCTCTCCTTCCCCTCCCTCCTTCTCTTCCTTCTCTTCCCCCCCACCCCCCTTCTTCCCCTTTTCTCTCTGCCTGGCCGATCGCTCCTAGATTCCCATCCTCCCCCCCACCAGCCCCATCGCTCTCCCCGTCGTCCCCTCCCCTCTTCCCTGTCACACTCTCTCTGCCCCCCTTGCTCGGCTTCTCATTCGCTTGCTCATCTCCAAACGTGGATCCGCTGCTCCCCAAGGAGCCCAGCGCCAGGATCCCGCGCGCACCGAGCACCTGGAGTCCGGCCGGCGGCCGCCCGAGCCTGACTAGCTGCGGCGGCTGAGACAGAGGCGGCGACAGCCCAGGGGACGGTAGCGGGGGGCCGCGGACACCGCGGGAGCCCCAGCGGCAGCGGCCGCGGCCAAGATGTCCCGGCGAAAGCAGAGCAAACCCCGGCAGATCAAACGTAAGTTTGCGCGCGGGGCTGGGAGTTGGTGGGATCGGTTCCTGGGAGAGGGGCGCACGCGGCGGGAAGGGTGGGAGACGCTCGGGGCGATTGGCTTCTGGTCTTCGGGGATTTGTCAAACTTTGCGAGCAAAGGGGGACAACCAGACGGCCTCAGACAGACAGACAGACACACGGCCAGCCTGGGCGCAGGGCAGCCGCAACCCAGTATGCCCCTCCAACCTTCGCGCTCCTTGGTTTCTTGTTAATTTCAACTCTGGTTAGCTGCAATTGTCGCCGCTTTTTATCACGGAGCCTTCACAGGACAATCCCCTCCAGTGGACGCTTAGTATGATTGTTGTCATTGTTGTCACCACCAAAGGCCTACCACTCTTGGGAGCAGCTCCTGGTAACAGGGGATGAAGTTCTCAGAGCAGCTGATGGAGGCCACCAGGCTAGGGAGGTTACTAACCCAGGGCCTTGGAAAAAAATCAGTGTCTGGGGACCAGATCCTGGGCGGTGCCACAAGCCACGCCAAACCCGAAGTGAAACAAAAAGTCGGTGTAAAAGTTCGCGCCTCTGTTAGAGGCAGCTGTGCACCCCCTCCCTGCCTGCCGCTGCGACCCGGGACTCCCGGTGGGTCCCGCTGCCTAGATGCTGGGCAGGGAGGGCTTCAGTTTGCCACTGTTCTAGGAGACTCAGAGTCCTCACTGGGAGGGGCCCTCTGTACTTCTGGACTCACAGGCTTTGAGTTCAAGGTAGCCCAAGTACTCTGGAAAATGCCTAGGGGCAGCCCCTAGTCGCAGAGGGTCTGTATGATGTCCAAAGAGACTTACAGGACAAGCGACACCTGCCTGCCTGGAACCCACATTCTCACAGAACTCTTTTTAAGACAACTTTTCTAGCCTCAGGGGAAATTACTCCTGTATCCTTTATAGGCCTGCAGAATATCTTCAACACTTCACCCGCAAAGAAGTTGAAGGCCTTATTACAATAATAATAATGGTAATAATAATAATAAATAGTAATATCATTATTATTTTAGGAGCTCTGTGATGTATTCCTGATTTATTGTTTTGTTGAGGATATGGCCACTAGTTTAAAACAAATTATCATGTAATTTTAGGACAATGCTTTGGTCTCACCCCCACTCCCAGGATAGTCACTAGTTTATCCTACATGCAAGTCAAAATTTCTGTTTGGTGTAGTTTAAAAATAAATTCTCTAAACCAACTCGCCTTTGAGATGGGGACAAGTTATACACATACATATGCATCATATATGTAAACACACACACTCCCTGCCTCTCGGGTGTGACTTCCTAGATTTAATGCAGTGGATTTCCGTGCTCGTGCTTCAGTTCTCAGTGTAAGCAACTTGTTTCAAACGCAGAAGTGTACCTCACTTTTGGCTGAAAGCCCTCCTAATCCTGTGGCCACACCATTCTCCAATACTTTCACTGTTTTAGGTCCACGGTGTCATCTAATTACTTTCTACTTTTGGATATCGAATCGATCAGAGGCTTCTGTTTAAATTTTGCATTTTATTTTTAGGAAATGGTGCTTATTAGAAGAACGGGTTAGAAACATTAAATGCAAATGCTTTTTAGTTTGTGGCTGTCGCCTAGATTGTTAATAAATAATTAATATTAATTGATTGTATGGCACGAAGACCATCTGATTCTACTTGGGAATACTTTGTTATCTTCTCAATTAGTTACATTCAATTTTTCCTTTTCTTTCATGCCCACCTCATATAATTGAAGATTAAAGCGTTGGAACTAATTGCTGATGCTACTCTGTGTTATAGGTCATAAAACATTTTACTGGCTTATTTGAATCCTGTGATTTATTAACTATCAAAAATCTGTGAAAGTTGTCTTATTGGAAAATGAATAAATAGATAAATTGCATTTATGTGTATACTTGTTCACAGAGATCATTGCCTGCTGGTCTATTTATACATATGTAATATATGTGCATTTTAGGCTTTTTTTAAAAAAAAATTATTTTGGGGTCGCAATGGGAATCTATGCCAATGTGGACTCCTTTCGCTTTACTGTTAAAGAAAATGAAAAAAATAAACAATTTTTAAATTACTACTAGTGTTCAATGGGAGTTTGCAATCTCTAAGCCTTTGGAGAGGCGATATTTAAATGTGGTTTGAGAGGCTCAAAAGTCCTTTGAGCTGCTCTCTGTGGTCTCTTCATCTTTTGTCTGTCGAGGAATATGTGGCAGGATTTTGGAGAAAGAAGTTTGTCTTATACACAAAGTCTTTGCCATGATTCCTCATGCAACCTCCAGTTTTAGATGTTTGTAAGAAGTACACTGGTTTTTCTTAAAATTAACAGTTTCTTTGGGTAGTCTGCATTAAATGTTAAGTTTGTGCCATGGCATGAAGATGTTCTGTGAAACAAAAGCATTTCCTACACTTCAGAAAACTACGTTTTAAACTTGGCAACATCCAGGATTTGAAAATAAAGCATTGGCTCTGCTGATAAAAACATCCCCAATTTAGAGCAACAGCAGCAAGCAAAAGTCAGCTTATAGCAGAAACTCTGAAGACAGTCAATTTAAAGGACAAAAAGGTTGTTGGGCACAGAGGGTTTTTTTTTTTCTTTTACTGCATACAGTCCCTTGCTATCTAAAATTGTGATTTATGCAGTATTTTAATATTTTGCTTATTCTTTCCCCTTGGGTGCTCTCCGGGCAGCGATAAAAAGGCGACGCTGAAAGAGCACCATTAATTTGCTATGATGACTGGCCAGATAAGAGGAGATAATGGGAAAGATAAGCAGAGAAGATATACCATCAGAAACCCGATTATTACCATTAAAATTCCAGCCCAGCAATCTGCAGAAGCCTGATAATTCCTTCTCCGTTTCCACCACTTTGGATGATAAGGCAAAAAATAGTCACTCAGTGCCCCTTGATTAGACTGCCTGGATTTCCTGATAATACAGTGATAAATTATGTATTTTGCCCCCATGTTTTGTCCAAAATTCAGATTTTTTTTTTTTTTTGCTATTCCAAGACTATATTTTCTGCCTTCCTCTCAGAAGCCTTCTCTCATAAGCTATTATTGTAATCCGGGATTGATAAAAAGCTCTGATAGGACGGGAGGTGCTTGGTGTGGAAGCCATATCATGCTATCGGTCCATCTCCCCACACAGCTGCTCTCTGTTCCTGTTCTTAGCTTATCACCTCCTGCCAATATGCCAATAAATTGCCCAGATTGTTCTCCATTCTGGGGCTTCACTGCAAAATTTATGACAGAAATGATGATTTTTTTTCTTTTACCAATGCATCTCTTTATGGGTAGTAAACGTGTTGTGTGTGCAGTTTTATTGTTATTTTCTTCTTCAAGCTGCTGTCTCTAGTTATGTGCTTACTACCTTATATGTTTCTAACTTCAGTCTTGCTTAAGTGTCTTAGTTATGGGTTCAGGTAAAGGTGGACATCACATACACATTCATGCATATATACATACATACCTATATACACATTCAAACACACACATACATGCACACACACACACACACACACACACACACACACACACACACACATCCATTATTTTCTCCTTGGTAGCTAATCCAGAGAGAGGTTGAAAAGAAGGCAAGCAATTCAAATACTTTGTTTTCATATAAAATTAATGAAGACACTCTTCTTTGTACCATTGTAGTTTATAAACTTTTTAGATGGCTTAGTTTTGTCCAGCCAGGAAGACATAAATGTACAGGTCCATACATACTCAGGCCCAATCATTTGGGATGAAGTATAAAGAAAGGCTGAATTCAGTGGCAGAGTACCTTTTTAAAAAGTGAATTCAGGTTTTTAGGAACTAACAGGTAGGCTGAAAATAAAATGCCTACATTATGAGTAATATTGTAACAGTTATTTAAAGGGAATTTTTGCAGATTTTGGAAGCTGGGCACAGTGGCTAAAAGATATTTTTTATATTTGAGATGTTATCCAAACAATTTTAGAGCATATGAGCCTCCATTTAGCACACTGGAATTTTAATGGTATATATTTTATGAATGAGTTGATGACATAAATGTTTTATTTCCAAAAGGATTTTTTACTACTAGTATGATATTAATTTGGTTATTTAATAATAGTCATTGAAAAACACTAGGAGAATCACTTTTCTAAATTTGAAGCTATGGGATGTGAAGGAAGTGAATATTTTATTTTCACAATTCTCCTGCAGGATTCTTAGTGCTCTGTTATTGTTCAGTCCTAAAATTACCTGCGTTCTCAACATTATTTTGGAAGGATTTGGGGGCCGCTATGCTCCTTTAGAACATACTGATCCTTTTCACAGATACTGGAAGTCTTCTACCTGCAGAATGTGAAGACAGGTTTGTTTGGGAATAAATTACTCATTCTAAACATTTTGAAGATAATTAAATGCAGCATTAAATATAGTACTTTTGTTTTGTTTATAATACCTCTCCTGTAAGGGATTTAACTATCTACATTGTTGGCTGAGGAGCTTTTTTGAAAACCTGTGTCTATTTGAGCCATTAGGAAAGGAATACATATGTGTGTAATTCATATGTAATATTAGTAGCTTTATCAGTAAAACAGAATGATGCCCATTGTTTGTAAGACAACTTAAAATTAATTCTTTCATTTTCATATTTGCAATAAAATCAATTAGTATAAAATTTTAGAAAGTATTGAAAAATTGCTTAGCAGACTTAAAATTGACCTAGTTTAACCTGATAACCAAATGATATTGATATTTGAGAAGTAAAGTTTATAAAAATATGATGAAGTTTTTGGGTAAAATATCATTAAGTCATTAATCATGAGATCAAGTTTTTGTGGTTCAATAAAATCAACAATTCAAATACAAACTACCCAGCATGTTTATTTCTGGTTGCTGCAAACGGATAGGGGCTAAAATTGGGCTTTCTGACTTGTGGATACCAGACCAGATCTTTTACAAAGTAACTCATTTGTAAAACTATAATGTCCAAAAATCATTGGTGTTCCCTGTTACATATGACAACCTTAAAAAAATAAGCAATTTGAATTTCTGCATATTACAAATCGGGAGCATAAGAACTATATAATTGCATTTGTTCAGTCACAAGTAAAATCATTTCTGAACTTCCGAAGGGGTCATCCACTTATGTGATCAGTGTCCATTTAGATGTCAAATATTACAGATATATCTTGGGAAATTAAAATTTTATTTATGGTTCTTCAGAACTGTAGACATAGAAAAATACTATGTGACTCTCCATGTGTTACAAAAGCTGGTGGCATCCAAATCTGAAGACAACCAATGAATGTGTAGACAATTTGCTCCTGAATTTAAATCCTGCTAATTTAAAATTTTGTTATATATTACAGGTTACAGATGTACATATTGCTTTACTTTCATGTACGTGTAGGAATGTCTATCTATCAAGATCCAGTACTTTTGTGCATTAATTCAGCTTCTTGAGTTAAGGTGACAGGACCTGGTTTTGAGTTATACAAGCCCTTTCTCATCATTATAACTAGGTTAGTTTAGAAATGTAATGTATAACATCCTGTCCTTCAAATGCCCTAATAAAGAACAATGACTTCAATCAGTGGTTTGTTTTCATAGTTATTGCCACTGGAAAAAGTTTGACAACAACAGTAAATCTAGTGCAGTAAATGAAGGGAATTATTTGGGGGTTAGAAAGGTGGATTTCTCATATCAGGGGTTTTGCTCTTCTGTACAAGCAAGACTGACCAGCAGTGGGTAGGAGTTTGCATTTTAATCACACTCTTATTTAAATATGGAGCTTTTGCTCAGAAGATAATATATCAAAAAATTAATTACTTATTTTTATTTTGTAATTTTGTGATTATTTGTAAGCAAATGCATCCCTGAAAGAGCTGAACTTTACTGTAAAAATCTTTTTTATTATTATTTTTAAAAGTTTTTTCTATATCTACCACTGCTCTGACTCACCCTGGGATTCCTTGTCTTGTAAAATCTTAATTATGACAGAATGTCTTTCTTTTTCTTTCTTTCTTTGTGTGCGTGTGTGTGTGTGTGTGTGTGTGTGTGTGTGTGTGTGTGTGTGTATGTGCGTGCTTTGCCATTTCATTTAGGGATTTTTTTTGGTGTTAGGTTAAATGGTGTGAAAAAAATATAACATTAAATTGATATGAAGATAAATATTTTTAACAAAATTTCCTTTTTAATTACAACCTTTGATTGCTTAACGGCATAGGTAGATTTGTAAACTTTGGAATTCATAGACTGCCAAGTATATTCCTATAGACAGATTGCTGCTTTCTCAATTCCACAGGGCTAGTGTGACATTTCAGAACACAGCTGATGTTTTCTGAAACCCAGAATAATCAAAGACTGCCAATGTGCAAAATTATCACTTCACTTTCTCAGCAAGTAAATGGTAGCAAAAGTCTCCAGCTTTAGTAGCCAGGGACAGTGTCTCCATCATAGATCAACCAGGAAAGTATACATAGTTTACTGAGTTTGTATATTTAGATCTGAAATGTAATTAAATTAATAATCTCAGCTACAGCAATATTTGGAATTCTGGAAAGAACTCTCCCTTTAAGGTATTAGCATAAAGATAGCACATTTGTTTATTATGCTTCCAAATCAGTTCCTAGTATCTCTGCCACAGGTAACAATTGACTTTTCAGGCTTCAAGTTAATAGCCTTGTCTCTTGCTTGTAGGGATCAATATTAGTATTAATTAATCACCATTATCGGCACTAGGATCTGGTTCTATTTGTTGTTACATCAGCAAAATATCAATATAGAAAGTGGACTCTCTGATCGTCATGGCAACTTCATCTCTTGGGTCAAAGAAAGTTTATCTTATCAGTGCATAGAGAGTGGCAAACTGTTTAGGGATCTAGTTTGAACTCTAAGAACATTGATTTAGTTTTTGTTTGCCAGTAGAGGCTGAATTCCAATCACAAGGGATAGGTAAGATTTAAATATTAATGCAGAGAGGCTTGCCTGAGAGGGTGTTACACCTCTACTGTCAGCCTGTCTGTTTGCAGTGACAAAAGGTGGAAGCTTGTCTTGTCTGAATCACTTAAAGCTTTAGTCATATGTGTCTTTGAGAAATACTTTAAAAATGAATATAGGGTAACTATTAGGTAAAATGAACTTGAGTCAAGATTTCGTATGTTAAAATATAAGGTGATTACTATATCCTCTCATTCCTCCCTTTCTGCCCTTAATATGATGCCCGCCATTGCACAACAGTACCACCAAGGACCAGCTGACCTCATGAGGAGTGTGAGACAATGAGGTCTGGGTCTAAGTAAGAGAGTTTTGCTGTGAGTTTTCAAGACAGAGAAGGATTTATCTGAGAATATTTTAATAGTAACAAATATTTCATTCTTAAAGAAAAATCTAAATAGTGAGGTGAATGGATTAGTGTTTTTAAAAATATTTGCAAAGATTAAAGAGAACCAGACATTCCTAAGACTGTGAAATAAAATGCATGCACATTTGCTAGTAATTGTAGGGTATGTTAATAATTTACAATGAACATTTGGATAAAAGTCTGATCATTGTTGATTTATATTTAGATAAAATAAATTCAGAGAAAAGATCTCAGATTATGAAGCCATTCCTGAGATATAGTACTCTTAAGATTCAGACACTAAATTTGCTTAGTGTATATGGAAAACTTATATATGAATCCCATAGCCATGCTAAAAATGAAAGTTCAGAGGCTATGTAGCTACACACTGTGCCACATTATTAATCATCTCAGACATTGTTCACACAAAACTTAAAGTCCATACTCTTCCAATAGCTTACAAGGTAATCTTACATTTATTTAGTAGAATGCTAACATCCCATGTATATAAAGCAGAAGCAATGTTATTGCTAATGTAATGTTCAATGTAAAAGAAGCTTTTAATTCATCTCCTGTTTTGCTATCAACTACTTTAATTTGTGAAAGTGATCCCTCTTTAAGCAGTAGGAAGATGTTGAATGATTTTAACTTGATGTTTGCTCTTGATAATGTGAGATTTACCATTGACAACTCACAGATAGTTGTGATGTAAAAGCCTATATACACAGGCTGTTGCAAACATATATTAGGTTTACTACTATAGATTTGCATTTATATATATATAATACTGCATATGAAAGACTTTATAAACATAAATTTGTTGGCAGATCTTCATCAATAATCTCTAAAATTATTTTTCCCTTGACTTGCTAAAGTCTTTAAACTTGAATTAGGAGTAAATTCACAATCAGAGTTGGGAGCAAATATTCATGCTTTATTTCCTATTATTCTGGAAACTCTTTTTACTTTCATGCTTTATGATTTTTAATAGTATATTCGTGATGGAGGATGTATATTTTTCTTATGGAGCAATGTCCTGAAATTATTGAACCCTGAAGTGACCTGGAGAGTTGAAGATTAAAAATCCATAAATGATAAGTGTTTGAGCTCAAATGAGACCTCAATTCCTCTACGTTTATGTAGAAAGTAGCTAAGGTAACTTACTTTCAGAAAGTATTGGGATTCCAACTAAATATTCATTTTAAGTAGTCACTTGCTGCCCTCAATGTTGTCCATGGTTCCTTGCTCAGTAGATAAATTTATGTAATTTGAAAAGTGGCTTTAGCTTTATGATACAATCTAATTAAAAATTTTACTCATAAGTTAATCATGAAACTTGTTTCATAGATAGTCATTTTTGAGGATGAGATCTCATCCTGGACCTTCACTCATGATAGTCAAAGGCTTTACCTCAGCACACACTGAGGGTTAATTCTACCGTATCTGTTGGTTAAGAATCATTTCAAACGTGTCTTTTGAAGTCCTTACATTAGTGCAGAAGAAATTCTTTCCAGATTGCCACTGGAAATCTGTTGAGTTTTCCACGTAATAAATTCGAAATGTAAAAATGTTGTGTGTGATAAGAATTCTTTTTTACAGTGTGCTAGGAAATCCAAAGTCAGGATTGCTAGATGGTCAAAAATGTTTGTCAGTGTGCCTCAGCACTGGAGCTTGATCTCTGAAATACACATCATGGAGCAAGGGAACCAACTCTTCCAGTTTGACTCTCGACCCTCACACATGCCCCTTACTATAAATAAATAAACATAAGATTTTAAATTCCAAAGACACTTGCAATTAAGGAAAATAAACAGCTTAACTTAGGAACATGTGAATTTACTGGGACTTTTTTGATATATTTCTGACTATACAAAATGTTTTTATGGCGTATAATTTTTGTCCATACCAAATGCATCATACATTACTTTGTGGTGTGGTGCTACCCATAATTATGTGATATGATATATGATTATGAGACTTCATTCTATAAATTGTATACTATTTAAAAAGCTTCTTAAAATAGGTTATTGCTCAGTGAATATATGCCAATGATGGATGACAGACATTGGTTATTGATAGAAATCTCTTCTTTTATCATAAAGATTATTGTTTTAAGTTCTTTAAAAACCCTTAAAGTTTAAGTAATTGTTTCCCCAAAAGAAAAACAAAAGTTAAGTAATAAGTCAGTTACACATGCTAAGGCACAGATCTACATGAAATAGATATATGTCCACATTTGTTCTGTTTTTATGACACAGGTAATCACTTTGAATTCTGGATTTCAAAGTGCTGAACTGAGTGATTTTACTTTCTTAACTAGTTTAGTTATGAGACTAAGTTCTGTGGTAGATGACTAAATGGTGGATCAGTTAACAAGATTTGGCAATAGCCTTGAAGGTTGGAACATATTTTTTCCCTTTTGTCAATACAAGTAGACGCAAAGCTTTTAAATTTTACTGAATTTATTTTACTTGTTTGGGGCAACATTGTATTCATGACTTCATGTGGTAATCATCTGTCATTCTTCTCTTCTTGGAGTGACATTTTCCAGGTCTCATCATTGTATCCTCTCTACTTAATGTAAAAAGCAGCACATTTTCCTATGATGGTTCCCTTGTATGTAAGTACACTTGTATGTTTTGGAAATATTGAGTCTTTCACAGGCAAGTAGGCTCTGTGTGTAGGAGAGACTAACCATTATAGGATTGTGTACATCTGAAATATGCAAGAGTTCATTTGCAAATATATTACGTTGGTACTAAAAATATCACCCACTCCTTAACAACGTGCATCTCGGACAAGCAGGGGAATATTTTGTCATCAAGTTGCTTAAGCTTCTGAAGTCAGGGCTACAACTGGGTCAGATGATAAGATGGGCTCAACAGAGGGCCGACGAGAACGTCTGATAAAACCTGATTGATTGATGTCTGGCTTCCCCACCATCACAGGCAGTTGACAGTTAGTTTGGGATCAGATGATTTGGCTTCTGAGATAGAAGATGAGGCCCAGTAGGCTGGCCTGAAGGACAAAAAGGTCGGTTTCTGTGGAGTGTCAAGTAATGTCGAGCTCCCACAAGGTGAGACAGTATTAATATTTTATTCTCTTCCTTTGAGGTCCGGTTCCTAAGATTTGATCGTCATTTTAAAGGTATGGAGATTCAGTCTACCAAGAGAAATCTGACTATTTCTTTTTTCTGTGAGATGTGACATTTTTATGTCATTCAGGTTGTAAAGGACAAGGGCATATGTTTATTTGGCATGTCATATCTCATATGCTTTACAATGTATAATATTTTAGATATTTCAATTAATTATAATCTTAGAAGGTGTTACGAAATATCAAAGCACAAAATTGTCTAAATTTGAATAATTTCTGGAGAACTATGGGATTATTTGGAGAAAACTACTCTATAAACTAAGCTAGGTCTGCAAGTTTTTCCAGGTGCTTCCTGTTATATATTGTGTGACACTTAGGTTAAAAACATTCTTTTACACAACACAGACATGTCAGAGTTTGGAAGAAACTTAGGTGACACATTTGAAGAACTTTGTATACAGGCTCAGGGTTAATGACTGTCTTTTTTTTAGGTAGTTTAGTCCTATTGATGATAAGATTATTAAAATGTTAATTTGTGTTTTAATCACAGAAATACATTTTTACAAATATGAGAATTGTTTACAAAATATATGAATTAGCCAATGTGTGTTTTACTCTTTACTAAGGGAATTTATTATAGAACTTGTAGGTTTGAAAGTAAGAAATAGATTTTTTTTGTTTTTTGGGTTTTTTTTTGTAAAGAAGGAAGGAAAGGAGAGAAGGATAGGGCAGGAGGGAGAGAGGAAGGAAGGGAGAGAGAGTGTCATAGTAACAAGTTCTGAAGTAAAGTGTTTTCCAGCGATATGTTTCAGAACTAGAATTTCCACAGATGGGGTCTGAATTAAATGAAGGATAGATTGATACGCCTTGGAAATCCTCTACAATGAACCTCTTTCTCTCCGATGGAGCAGGGTTAGATTTCTAAAGGACAATTGGGTCTCAGCTAATGCAGACAGATTAAAAGCAGGGTGGTGAAATTCAGAAGGTATTGCATTGCTGACAGGACATGTGGGGTGGGCGTGAATGCAAATTCTCCCAGACTTGAAGTGGTCTTCACTATATATCATCATACAAGGCGAACTGATGCCCCTGTCAGTCATGGGTAGCAGTACTTCCAAAAATGTTTCTATAAGAAAATGGCCAACGTTTTTCCTAAATACATTTATGTGAAACAAAATAGCCTATGAATCAATATCTATGATCTATACATCTATCTATCTACTATCTTTCCATCTATCTATCATCAATCTATATCTATACATATACTTATGTAGTTCACATGTAGTGCTCATTAATACATCATACATATGCAAAATATTCAAAAATGTAAATAAAGCTCTTATAGATTTGTAAAAACTTATGTAGAAAAGGTGTTTGGAGAAAAAGAGTGATTTTGCTGTGATGGTCACATTGCTGGTGGATGTCTTGTGTTACTGATTCTTTGTGGTGGCTATTAATAGTTGGTATGTTTGCTCCTTCATTAGGAGCAAGAGAACAGAAGTAGATTGTCTGAGTTTGATCTCTACATCAGCCTGTGATACATTTCTCCACGATGCAGTTACAATGATGTTGTATTTAAGGCAGTATGATTAAAATGAAATTTGCTTCGAATAGTATGTCTTTGAATAATAAACTTTTCAAAGTTCCTTGGCCTGTTTCTCTATGTCCATAAATTTACTAACACAGATTTCTTGTCTTTCTTTATCGTCACTTGCTTTTATATTATTCTCAGTTTTATAGCATATATTTTGTACATGTATAATATATTACAAATAATATGTAACATTTATGTGTTTACTAAATTTCAAATTAGTATTTTAAAATAGTTGCTTATACACTAAAGAAAATTCAAGTGGCAAAGGGGAAAATTATTGCATTATGTTCTATGCAAACTGAAAAAAAGATTATTTTTAATATTTATGAAGCCAAAATATATCTTAAATACTAGTGGTGTGGCAGCTGTTAGATGCCATGTCTCAAAGTGCAGTACTTGTGTACTTGGTTACACAAGTTGAAACAAAGTTACAAGGTAATATTTGTATGAAAATGTAAAACAAAATTACATGTGCAGAAAAGTATGTCCAATTGTATCCAGTATACAATACACAGTGGAAATAAAGGATTATATAACTAGTTTTAAAATTTGTCATCAGCTGGTACTTCCTGGAAGGTTAGATACAAAGGCCATGTAGACTGGAATTTCATGATTAGTCGGTCCTACAGCCCTGGAAAGACCTTCCAAGGAAGACTTTGAAAGTTCCAGTGAAATATGCAGACATCTGCTTTGTTCACTTGCCCCTTCTCAAATTTGAAGAAAAAATAGTGACATTTAGTTATGAAATTGCTAAGTCAGATCTCAGTGAATATTTCTTTAGTACACGTTAGCTCTGGTATATTTTTTACTGGTGAATTATCTATGTATTGTAGAGATTGAAACAGTGCATTGTTTTCACTATATGAAAAATTAATTGCTATTACACAATGAATAGAGAAATGTTTTCCTTGCTCCCATTGGCTCTGAAGACCTTCTGAATATTTCTGAACATTTTAAAAAATATTTGTATATTCAAGGATTTTCTAAGGAACTCTTCTTCATGACTTTCTCAATAGGTTTCAAAAGTTCAAAATCACTCTAAATGATTTCTGTGTGTAGGAATCTGTATTATTGGTGGCTACATTTTTATTGCTATCTTAGGGAGTAGAGATAATTTTACCTTACATGCCAAAATTAGTTGGATTTTTTTTTAAAAATCTTCTCATTATACCACCTTACTGATTTAACTTTCCAATATCCTCTGAAAGAACCATTTAGACTTTTAATCACAGCCTACCATATTCTCTGTGATCTGTCCTTACAGCATACTGCTTCAGTACATCAAGTGTACCACTGCTCTATGCAGTTCCCTCGTGTGCACGAGCAACATCAGGACATTACACCCCTGGGGCTTTTGTTTCTCGAGTCTGCTGAGATGCCTCTCCTTTGGAACATTCCCTGCTTAGATTTTAGATTTTCCATGTCTACTTTCTTGTCACATGCTTCTCATGTCATGAGTTAACTGCTTATAATTTGCTCTTTTGTCTCCTTGATGGTTTTTCTCCTCCATATGTCCTTTAGGCTATTTCTCCACTGTTCTCCCCCCCCCCACACACACACTTATGTTATCATGTTAGTTACTTCTTAGTAACTAGTTACTCTTATTCCTGGCTCAAAATACTCAAGAGAGCAGTTTCAAGAATAAAAACTATTTTAGCCCAACGTTTGAGCGTACAGTTCTACATACTATGGAGGAGGAACCACCAGCATCAGGTAGCCGGCCACATCGCATCCACAGTCTGGAAGCAGAGACAACCGAAGGCTAGTGTTTAGCTTGCTTTGTCTTTTGTTGAGTCTGGGACTGAATGCAGGTTGGTACTGTTCACATTCAAACTGGATCTTCCCTTCTCTTTTAAATTTTTATGGAAACTCCTCACAGACAGACCCAGATGTGTTTCCATGGTGATTCTAACTCAAGCCCAGCTGATCATGAAGATTAACCATCACACAGATCTAATGTCTAAAGAAAATTATATCTTTATCAAGAGCAGAAAAAAAATATTACAGTGCACATTGCCAAGATTCATTGACTAATCAATGCAAAAAAGAATATAGCTAAGCTAGAGAGCTGATTTGTGTTTCAAAGAACTTTCTATACATGTTAGGAAATTTGGATTCACCCTTTGAGTAATTGATGGCCATTGCAAGTTTAAATAAGTGTGATTACAATGTATTAAGTTTGCTTGATAATCTCATAACCTTACAAAATTATAGTTTCTAAATGCTAGGTAACAAGGGACTTGCAAGTTGACAGTAAGCTTCAGTTAACTTCCATTTTGTTAAATTTAACAATTATTGTTATCTCAAATTCAACTTTAGACCTTTTGTGCTATGGTCTAACTTTTACACACAGACTTAATAACTACACCATAGCTGATGTCTACAATAATCACCCTGCATTCAGTAGTTTGATATGAATATTTTATTGAGGCTGGGCCAACACACACAAAAACAGATGAACAGAGTGTTATCTTTTTAATTGAATCTGTTTGTGCTTAACTTGTGAGATTGTCTTTGCTAGTACCTTTCCATTCATTTATATGCATTAGCCTAGTTTTTATAATCAAGTACTGAAGAGGAAATACGTTTACAATAGCAAATGGGCCAAGTTGTAGATAATGGGGTGACTGCTTGTTATATCCTCAATGGAACATTATAGAAAAATTCATATAAATATCTCTTTGACCCAGAAATTCCATATATTTTACAGATACCTAAAAACGTATGCTCATTACCTCCTGGTTTATAACAATGTAAAGTTATAAATTACTTAAAGATCTATTAATGATAACATAATAACATAGCAACTCTTTCATGTACTATGAAAATCAGAAAGTTGTAACAACTATGATGATATGGGAATCTTTCCAAAGACATATAAATTTAAAATAAAAATCTTTGTACTGAAAATAATAAGGTATTAGTAGATAGGCCAATATGTGCTTATGTTTTCAGAAAAAAAATCTGTTAAAATATAGAATAAATAATTGATGTTCATCTCTAAGGATCAGAGTGTTATGAAAGATCACATAGTATTCTTTTCCACTGCATGTTGTTAATATTTAGTTTTGGAATTTATTATAGTTTTGCACAGTTACAGATTAATAGCAACAAGAAAGGCAAGAGGCACGTATTGTAAAGTATGCATATTATTTTTATACCATTAGTTGTGCTGCTATTAATTCTTATTATTGGTAGAAAAGTCTTGGGGAGGAAAATGGGTGTCTATTGCCAGGACAACTTGGTTTTAAATGACTCCTTGGCTGTGGAGTTGAGAGAATAGAAATGCTGCCCAGAGTTGGAACGAAAAGAAGAAAGAACTGATTCAAGCTCTATCTAACTCAGATATTAACACAGGGAGGAGGGAACAGTTATAATGATAATTTTAGTCTAGTTCTTATTAAGCTTCTATGTGAATATAGCAAAAGTGGGTACTCAGTCGAGATTAAATTCTCTTTTACTTTAGAAAAGGAAATAACAGTGAGAAAGATTTGAAATACATTCCCTTTAAATGTATAGCATTTCTCTACTCTCGGCATAGGTCATGCTGATGTAATTAACCTCAGATTAATAGTATATGATCGTTAGGTTTTAGATAAAAGATTTATTCTTACAAATCACATGTAGTGTTCTAGGCCTTATTTCACAAAGAGAAGTTCATTTCTATGGCGTTGCTTTACTGACTTCAGAAAATGTGTTCTGCCTTGCCCCAAAGCATCATCCTTTCACCCAAATCTAAAGTTTTCCTGTCAAGTGATTTTTATGATGCTTTTCCTGTTTATCCGTATGATTATAAGCAGACATAGCCTAAAACTGGTTCCAGGCCAAACCTGATGCTCTTTTTAAAAGATTACTTTAAATTTTCATCTCAGAATGGATTTTGTATCCTTGAACATCTCCCAAACTGTCACATGAGACTTTATGGGAAGTCATGGCAGCAGAAGCCAGAAATGAACCAGTGCTAGGCCTGCCTGGGTGAAAGTTCAAATGCAGGGCTTCAGTGGCACCATATGGTGATGTCGTGTCCCCCCCCCCCCCAAAAAAAGGTAGAAATTAGAAATCCACAAGTTCTACCATGAGGATCCTCTGGTTTATGTCTGAGGGCAAAGAGATTTGAATATGGTGATTTGTCAAATAATTAATGACATAATACAAGCAACAATATTGATACTTGGGAGAACTTTTCAAAGTACCTATTTCTCTCAATTGATGGAACCTAGAACCTGGAAAAGTTAATTCATCTTGTTGAGTCTATTATGTGTTAGGGACTTACAGAATTTTGTGATTTTTATTTTTTAACACAGATAACAAGAAGAGTCTTTGGTTTGTGTTGTTTTCAGTTTATCCCAACAGACCCTGAGCAATCCATGAAACATTGGAGAGTTTATTATAATTTATTGTGTAACTTGGTGAGAGCCTATCACGTGCCTTCTGAAACCTTCTGCTGCTGTGACATGATATTGTCATTTACCCATTTCATGTTTGGACACTGTGCAATCAAGTTACGAATATAGCAAGCACACAGGAGACTCTCCAAATGTTTTAAATCAGTTTACATTTTGTGGTGGCTACGTTGATAGCTATTCTGGGAAGCACAGGACCTGATAGCCACAGGTTGAACACACACAGATAGTAATAAGTGCTTTCTTCCAAGTAGCAGTTGGCACTCTGTGATGACTTTATGCACATAGGGCACAATTTGGAGAGAAATGAGTCGATCTCTTGAGATATGTCTCCTCTGAAGAATTTTGGCTCCTGTGTGTCCTGCTGATGTACCAGCCATCAACTGTTAAAAGCTTCAAGTGGTTTTCTTGATGATAAAGTTAGTGGTTAGTACTAAAAATAAACTCAAACAGACGCACTGATAGCCCTCGCAGGTTATATTATTGAAGATGATCTGGTTAAAATGGTGAAGCCCAGATGATTGCACTAAATATCTGGGGTGATTGTCCTCATAGCTAAAATTGTTACGAGAATCTATATCCAGAATTGGGTGGCAAAAATCCAATGATATGCCACCTCTCCTTAGTCATTCTTAGAATTCTATTAGCCTTGAGGTCTGATGATTCTACAAAATGACATTGCACATGGTCTTCTTGAAAATAAGGGTTTTAGGTCAACGTATGTATGAACTTTTAGGCCCCCAAACACAAAATAGTTGTCTATGAGAGAGTTTTTCCCGGTATACTTCTCAAAGTCATGGAATAGATGTTCTCATTTTGAAGAAGATTGGCTTATAAATCATGCCCTATGCAAGTGGTAGGCTATCAGTTCCTGAACTCCACAACTTTGAATTGGAATTCAAACCCCAGCTTCTTCCTGCTTACACTAGAGGAAGTGATTTGCTCGATGACTTAGTTTTCCCCATTTGTAAAGTAAGGATGGTTAGAGGAATCTGTGCAATGGAGCCAAGAGTATGAAATAGGTTAATGCATGAAAAGAGTTTAGAACAGTGTGAGAAATCACGAATAAAACTTTTCTTTATTATTGGCATTTTAAAAAGTTGACTCCATGGAAAGAGATTATTTTTCCATGATGGTAAATGTCCCAGGTATCTGAAATATAATGGTAAAATTATCCAGTTTGTCCATTTTAATCAAAAAGAGCGTTTTAATAATGTTTCCTAGTTGCAGTCAATTTTGTTAATTTAGTTCTTGCCAAGAGAACGTTTAAATGATTTCTTCCCAGACAACCTTAACACATTTCTAAGAATAATAAACACTTTACTGACAAAGAGGAAAATATTTTGAACTTCAGTGAGGTGTTCTGCATAAAACAAATTGACAGCAAAGTGAATATATGCCAGTGAAAAATATGTAGCAGTAAAGCAGTGTTTGTAAAACGTATGAAATCTGTTGCAGGTCACACTGTTTAATTTATTGGTATTAAGTAATAAATTATGGTATTAACACAAGTACTCTAAGGGGCCTTGGATATAGTAATTGTTATAGGAAAAGTTAGTGGTGAGATCTTTGCTGTTCTGCCTTTGTAGCCAGATCTGAACTTAATATACAGAGTGTATTTTAGTAATATCTGAAAAGGTCATCAAAGGGACCAGTTGGTTGAAATGCATTTGGATGACCTGAACACATAGTTGTTGTGTCTCTAAATCCCAGACATACTTTATTAGGACAATACAGCTGGTTTGCTATTTCTATCTCCTCATTATCAACACATTATGGTATGGCCTCTTCCCCCTCACTTCCAGTGCCAAGAATTTGGCAGGGACACTATGTTAGCAAGTTGAAGCCTGGGGGCGGGGAGAGACAGCCACAGCTTCGCACAGCTGCAGGGCAAAGGAGGACTGTTTTCTGAACCTTTCGCTACTAGCTTAAGATTGATTATGAGCATCTTTAGCCTTTTGAAGAATTTGAAAAAGTACTACAGTTTCTTGGGTTTCCAGGGACACTCAAGGAATGTTCTGTTTCTTTTAGTCTACATTTACAAGTTGTAGAACTTGTCTGTGAATCTCAATGCTTAAAACGCTCCCGTTCTTTCCCTTTGTATATTTAAAGAAAATTCAAGAGAGATAATGAAATGTCCCCAAGTTTTATTTCAAAGGTTGTGTGACCAAAAACAATTCAGCATATCACAACACTCTTTATGTATGTGTAAGAGACCTTTTCTGGTGGGTCAAGTTAGTTCTCTGATAATACTGCACCAAGGACACTGATGTGAAAACCTTTCTCTTGTCAACATTCATACTGTTTTTTTTTTTTTTTTTTTAACTTTTAAAGAAATGAACTGTAAAAAAGGCAACCAGATTGAGTATTTCTTTTATTGTTGTATACGTTCTCAAGTTTTGTGAATGTATTAAACATTTTAAGATTTTTCTTAGGACTTTTGTTGAAATATGAATCCTCAGATTTTGATTGTTTGATCAGCATTTAAAAGGAAGAATCATGAAAATGTTATTTAAAAGTTTAAAAATCAATACCATTTAAATTCTCTATATTATTTATTTTTTAGAACACATAGATTACTCTATCAGCACTGCTTCAAGATACTCTGCGATATTCTGCATTCTCGAAAAATAGTTTGTCTTTAAAAATTAAAGGCTTCATTCCTAAACACAGAACTATGGGCAGCAAGTAAGTGCCAAGAATGAGAGAAATAATCTGCCCGAGAAAGAACATGCCAACTTGTTATTCAATACCAAATGGTCCACTCTGAAAACATACATACAAGAAACATTATACAGACTGAACAAGTTGTATTTCTATACTTGGGAATATGATGTATATACATATATGTGAATATATGTATGTATATATGTATGTAACAGTAATCAATGAAAAAAAATAAGCCATACATTCAAAAGTGATCGAGAATGTATTGTAGAGATATTTTCAAATATAATAAAAACAGTTGGAGATATCAGAGGACAGATCCACCTCTTCTAGTCTTTGTTTTGTTTTTACCAGGCTGACTTTGAACTCACAGAGATTCTCTTGCCTCTGCTTCCCAAGTACTGGGACTAACAGTGTGAGCCATGGCTTCTTCTGCTTGCTCTGTCTTTCTATGCCTGCCTTAAATACTTTTTCCCCAAGTTAAGGCCTGGCCCCACCACTGCCTGCCTGGAAGCTTGGAACTCCTTCTGTAAACTAAGATGACCTTGAACTCAGATTGGATTAAGGGTGTAGGTCACCATTCCCTGGGATATTCCATGTGCTGGGATTAAAGGTGTGAATTACCACTGTCTGATCCTCCTAGACAGTCTGTGGATAGATCTTTCTGATATCTCTGACTGTTTTTATTACATTTGAAAATATCCCCACAAGGTATAGATGGAAGAGTTTACAGGGAGTTAAGGGAAATTATGTATATATTATAATCTCAAGAAACAAAAGTAAACATTAAAAGCAAACCCTACTTATCACTCTGCATACTGATAATTATGACATAGCAAGTTTGTGAGGACCCTTTCTCTCTACATAGGAAGAGGCTATATGAGGACCATTTCTATAACAATACTATTTATACATAAATAGTATTTTCTTCCTTTTAGCATGTTTGACTTAGATGCATCCCAGTCTTGACTGAGGCAACTAAAATTCAGCAAGTATTAGTTTATTAATAGCAGTAAGAACTAAGAAATTCATACATAAGCACTAACTTTTATAATGTTTCTTGCTACAAAAACATATCCATTATATTTATTATTTTATTTAAAGTACATTAATGGACTTTTTAAAAAAGTCAACATAGCTTCACAAGATGCTCCACATATATGGAGGTTTTGTTTGTATTTACTGCTTTATTTAAATTACATTAATGGACTTTTGTTTTAAAAATCCACCCAACTTCTCAGGATGTTTCATATAGGTTGAGAGAAGAATGAAGTTCCAAATCAATTGGTGTCTCTCCACAGCTTTGAGTTAAGAGAAAAATATGTTGCTTTCATGGCACCCAGTAGCCCAGGGAAATGTCACTGTACCAGTGTCACAGGTGAGTGAAGACTCAGTGTCCTCTGAGACCCTTGTTTCCTTAAAGTTCTCACCCTAGAGGAAGCAATGGAAGCATTGCCTCCAAAGTTATACACAACTTATTTTAAGGACTCGACAGTGGACAATGGCTGTATGGGGAAAACCCTGAAATTTCATCAAGGGTAGCAGAAGAGTTTTCTCAGTGTGAGGGATTTGTAAATAAAGCTACCTCGTTTACTGCCACACCTAATATATGTGGATAAAAATATGTTTTATAAGCTTTTTACAACATTTTTGTATTCTTTTTTATTTTTTAAAAGTAGTTTTATGTTATTTTTGTACTATTAACATTTTACACTTATGACACTTCTGCCCCTCACTGCCAACAACAAACAATAAAATTGCTTCAATTAAGAAATAGAACATCAGCCCCTGGCATCTTATTCTGTCTTAACTCTGTTGTTCCAATTTTTTTTTTTTTGGTAGGGAGAATTCATTTGTTTCTTAATTAAGAAAAACACCAATAGCATGAAAAATCTGCTTATGGTACCTGAATGGTAATTAGGCTAAAGGTAAAAAAGAAACATGCACATACATTCCAATAACAGCCAAAATGAACTTGAGCTGATAAAAATGAACTACACTCCCGTTGCATAAATGGAGGCTGAGAGAAGTGTACAGTCATTATGGCTAAGACAATATGCAAACTATCTTCAAGGAAATCAAATTGCTAGAGTGTTTTCATTTGCATGTATTAACTATTAACATAATGAGGAGAAGTGACATTGGACCCGGTTTGTGTGTCTGTTCGGATTGATAATTCAACTACATCTGCAAACAGACGCCCCAAACCTGTGCTCGTAGTTAGATCAGGCAAGGACTGCACCGAGTGAGCTAAATCTACACCATGTGAACCTGCTCAGCAGCAATAGGCTTCATCGTCTCCTTCATTTTCATGACACCTCTGTCTTTCCTATTTTTGTTTATATTTTTAAAATAATGGTCTCCCCATGCAAAAACTTACTTTGAAGTTTAAAAGAGTGAACTTGTGTGACACATCTCAGTTTTCTGCAGCGCACCTTTCATGCCATGAGGAAAGATCACATAAAGGATGTCTTACAGAACCATGGCCTTACATCAAGATCTATTGGAGAATTTAAAACTCAGGACGATTTGTTTACTTGATTCCAAGCCGATATATTTGTGTGATTCTTTATTTCTAGAAAATTTAGATCTATGTAAAAAATGACGTAGTCATTATTGATATTTTATATGGCAGGCTCTGTGTGGAATACATATTTTTATTATGTCAGCTTTGTAATACACATAGTGTACTCTGGTCATGTTCATCCCCCATTACTCCCTGTCAACCCCTCCCACTTTTAATACAAAGTATTTTTCTTGGAAAAATGGAGTTGAGTTGAATCACAGTTGGATAACATGTTCGGTTTTGGCAAACCACACAAATCTCTAATTTTAAGAAGATAAAACCGAAACATACTCCTCGTCATTAGAATTCTAACGCCTGTTTTTAAAATAATAAAATAAAATACAGCAAAGTAAAATATAATAAAACAAAAACTATCACATTAGAGTCAGGGAAAAAGCAGAAGACAAAGATCCCAAAAGAAGGCCCAAGAATCAATGACCCTGTTGTTCACACACACTCTGGAATCTCATAAAAACACTACACTGGCGGCCAGAATACACACACAGAGGACCACAGCACAGGTGCTGTGCATGCTGACTCAGTCTCTCTGAGTTCATCTCAGCCTGGCTCAAGCTGATTGAGAGGGTGTTTTAACATTCTTAAACCCAGAGAATGTAGCTTACTCCCAATACCAAGAAATCCAAGTTTGCTATAATTTTTGGACACATATTGCTGTGTCTTACTAAGAACAAGGACTTCTAATAACCTTGTTATACTTCATTCACTGTATTAAGGCATGTGTTGTGGTCTTCCTTTGGGCCCCACCTTCACTAACCAAAGCAAGAGATAAAAACCTCGCAAGAAGGGCTCTATCTCTGTGCTAATGGAACTTAGCTTTCTCTCTGTGGACAGCAGGCCATGAAAGGATGAAGAAAGTGAGATCACAGTGTGACTTCACAGTGGAATGTTAGACCAAAAATCACACAGGTTAATGTGACAGGGAGTAACAACCTGCTCATCTTCAGGTCGGCCCCTAACATCACACAGTCTGCAGAGACTTAGAGTAGTTTTTTCAAGCTTTCGCTTTTGGTGAGGAGCTAGAAAGTGATTTCAATTCTTTAAAAAACTGACAGGAAACGCTGTTGGGGTGAGTGGCTACTTCTTCCCAGAAAGCCTGATCCCTGCAATCCTACAAAATCCTGGGTGAAGAATGTTACCTTATGGATGATCCAGAGGCTGGGAAGGAATGTTGAAGACCACTGGACAGTTGATAACCTGTACAACCAGGTGTCAGAAAGGCTGTTGGGTTTAGGTACCATGTAGTTACTAAGGGGGCTACAAATACACTCTCGTAGTTTCTATTGTATGAGAGAATAGGATTCTTTTCAAAGTGATTGTAGCTCTAGGGAAATCAATTCAGTTTTTTGATCATTCAGATGTTATTTGTGCATATAATATCTTCATTAATATTTATAAGGTATTTATATGAATATTTTTAACTAATATCATGACAACTATATTAACTTGTCCATTTTATGGTAATTTCTACTACAAAATAAAGAATTGTTATATTATGCCACACCTAGCATAATTATTATTGTATTACTGAAATGAAACAGTTATTTTTATTGTAATATAATAAGGCTATATATGTTTTAGTAATGTTAATATTATAACCATATTTTATAATATAATGTCAATATACACATAACTAATAGAGTTATATGGTCTAATATATATATATAGTCTATTTTCAATGGATAATATAATATTAAGGAATTACTTGGGAAAAATAATTATTGACGATCCTCACTAGTATTGGAATGGTGGTTGTAGAACTGAAGTCAATCCATGGCATACTCTCAGAAATCATTTCTTTGTCACTGTGTCTACTCAAGAAATACAAGCTACACAAAAGAACCATAGCAAAAAGACTGAAGTACCACATAGGAGTGCAGGTTTTATAAGGTATATTTGTTTGAGACTAATGACTACTCCATAGCCCTTAAAAATTCCTCCTAACACAAACAAAAATACAAACTAACTTATTAAATCCAAAGACTCATTTTCTTTGTCTGATGCATTGCTTTGATTATATTTGAAAGAGAAATATCAAGTTTCACACTTATTTGTTTGATTCATTATTGATTTTTTCAGGTATTATGATAGCATATCTCTGAGACTGTTTTAATAAATTTTGTCTATCCTTCTACAGTGTCACAAACTGAGGACTGAGTATTTAAACATATGAACCTAAGGAGGTCTCCCATAGGCCCATGGTCAGAATCTTTTCTGAGATTCAAGACAATCTCTTAACTGTAATCTCCTGTAATATCAAAGCCAAATCATATTCTTCCAACAGGCAATAGCACAGACTAAACAAGATGAACAGGGGCATTGTGAGACAAGACTGAACTAAAGCAATATGGAAACCTAGCAAATGTTGTAGCTATATGTCTGAGGTCAAAGAGTTTTATATATGGCTTTTCCTTAGAACTTTTCTGTGTAAAACATGCTTTTTCTGTTGGGCAGGATCTGCTCTTCATGTGCATTTATCCCTGGCAGTTATCCCGTGGCTTTGGCACCTCTAATGCCATTGGAGCTCCAATGTAATCTAAGCTTCACTTTTACAGTTTCATGCAATGGCCTCTCAGGACCTCTACAGGGATTCTCCTGCACCATGCCATGCCTTTGTGGCTCTTTTAAAGATAGAACAACCTCTTTATTCACATATCCTTCATGACTCTAATGCCAGAACCAGGAGGAAAACACTGTTGACTTCTACTGCCCACTTAGAATAAAGCCTGGATCCTTGAATCACGTCTCCAGGGCTTAAGTTTGTTGTTTAGGAGCACAAGATTCCTTAAACATTTTTTTCTTTTTTTTTATTTAAAAGTTTTGGTTTTTTTTATATATATACCAATGACTCTTCTGCTCTCCTCCCCTCTTCCTAGTCACCTTCCAGAACCCCCCCACTCTACTCCTGCATCCACTCCTCAGAGAGGGTAGAGTCCCAGGGGAAGTCAGTACAGTCTGGCATCGCAAGTTGAGTTGGAAACTTAGCTGAGTTCTGCCTTACCATGAGAGACCCCCTCCTTTTATTCCGACTGGAGCAAGCCTCTCCTTAATCTTCTGATCTTTCAGCACAAACCTTGGCACCAACATTAAATTCTATGCTTCTCTTCTTTCTCTTCAAGCTATACATTTATTATGTCTTTTGCAGCAATTACCCTTTATCACTGTAGGCCTGCATAAGAATGATTATTAATAATCATGCTGCAAGTAAATATTAGACTTTCTTAAAATCTTTTCCATTAAAGAAATGAATCTATTACTTTTCAACTTAGCCTCAGGGAAGTTCTTGGAACAAGTTTGGAGAGCCACATTCTTTGACAAAATATCACAGTTGCTAATATTGATCCTCTCTGGAACTTCTTGAGATCAACCTATGTCGTCTACCTTGCACAGAACTGCTGTCTTCCAAACTCCTCCTAGGATGGTCCATCATATCTTAGCTCTGCTTACAACATTCAACTACATTCTTAGTTCAAAGTACCAAACTCTTTCACATTACTAAAACAAACAAAACCCAAACCACACATGGTCAAGTCCACAAGGACAATAGTCTGTTCTGTTCTCTTATACCAACTTCTTTCTTAGTTACTTTTCTGATGTTGTGATAAAATACCACAGCCAAAGGAACTCATAAAAGAAAGCATTTAATTGGAGTTACAGTTTCAGAGAGTGAGATGCCATCATTGCAGAACAAGGTGTGTGGCAGCAGGAACAGCTGAGAATTCATATCTTGTTCCCAAATCAAGAGGCAGAGAGTACCTTGGAAATGGCTTCATCTGCCTCCTCCAATAAATTCATACCTCCCGATCTTTCCCAAACAGCTCTATTAGCTGGGGCCAAGTATTCAAAGATATGAGTATAAGGGGGTTAACTCTTATTCATATTACCAAAGTATTTAATGTTTAACTCACCTAAATGAATACACACAAGGTGGGCAAATGTGAACCACTACAGACAACTTTTAGAGGAGTTTCTGTAGACTGTGAGTCTTCTTTGAAAGTTATAACTGGCTATGAGTCTGCAGTATTAAACAATAGTTACAGCCAATCGTACCTTGAGTATTAGATTCAAAACACTACTTCGTCTGAAGGAAACAGGAAGCTTAACACTCAGGCAGATCTAGAAGGAATTGGGAATATCCATTAAAAAAATGAAAATTTTGGGCTTCTTATAAGAGAACTGCTGGTACATTAGATGATCTCAGGGAGAAAAGAAATTAGATTGCTTCTTTGGAGTCCCAAAGAAATAATCTTAAAGGGTGATCTGAAGATGAATTATACCCACAGAGTGTAAATTTGAACTCAGCACCAATAAAAGTTATTTGGTGGTGCTCAATACCCTTCACAGAATAGGGAATCACCTGCTGTGGGAACTCTGTGGAAAAACTGTCTGAGAAAGGAGAGAGCATTGAGGATTAAAGAGATAGGGGCAAAACAGGTATGGTTTCCTGGATGATTTCTTAGTGTGGATGAGTCCAGAGTGTTTAGAATCTGTTGAATTTTATGATTTAATTGATACCAATTGAGCATCTTCTTCACTGTTATTTCAGCAATGACTTTCCTAGAAGCTGTGAATGCTAAATTTTCGAGGCTCTCACACTAAACGAGATTCCCTCCAATATCCCTAGAAGGGCTGAAGCAATGTGCTTAATCGTCTCACATTGTCTAAGACATTAAAAGTTGGAAGTTTTTAATAACTGTTGAAGAAAACTGCTATGTCCAGTTAAGGGTATCCTACTATACTTTCCAATGGCCACAGGCATTGTTTGAGCCTTAGTAGTGTATATCAATCTAAGTGTCATAATATTGTCAAAGAAATATCTTAATATTTCAAGTTTAATTAAAATTTTAACTGTAAAATACACTTCCACACATATCTTATAATTATGTATTCTCTTCTTAAAACTTCAAATTGTTTTAAGTTCAGTTCATATTACCTAGAGTCTATTTTTTTAAAAATTATTTGTTCATTATATGTTCATATAGCATGATCCAGTATACTGCAGAGAAATGGAGCTAGAAAGAGATAGAGTGGGAGAATCATTGTCCTTTATAAAAACATGGGCACTTTTGTACACGACAAAGAGAAAATTTGAGGGACACCATCACAGACTTGGCTATCCACTTGAAATATAATCTCAATGTAAAATATTATATTTTACAACTTTGTTTTTGGGATTTTTTGTAATTTCAAAGAAATGATTGCTTTAAACAGCGAAAGGGAATTATATCAAGGGTGACAATGATCACTCAGAGATAAGATTATTTTATTGTGGTGTAAGCTAATATATACATGTTAATATTATTTTCATTGTAAATATAAAAGATCATGTTATTATTATGGATATCATACTAATTAAGAAACTATATATGGTAATGCTTTTATGGCTTAGTAATAAATACACTTTGACCTCACAAACTAAGCTCACCATAACATGAAATCCAATTAATACTGCTGACAAATTTTGAAGCTCTAAAATAATTCTTTATTATTAATTATTAATGATATTCTAGCAAATAGTCTTTCATTTAGCCAAGAGCTTTCCTCCCCTCCATCTTTGTATATCAGCACATGACTGTTCCACTCTTCGGAATGCACATACTTGTACTGTGATTCTGTGTGCTGACTTCTCTAACTTACTGGCTTATTCTTTTTTTTTTTATGGTCTGTGGCTTCTCATATAATGCATCTATAATGTGTACCAGAACTACTTTTCGTACACAGTAGCATTGTCTCCTCCTCCACCATATATTCCAAGTGCTATGTGAGCTAATAGTTTATGTGTTCACACACCTTTATTAAGGAGACTGGCTCTAGGGGGAAAAGTGCTGCCCAGCATGTTCAAGTACAGGTGGTGTGCAAGAGAATCACAGATCTATTCTTCCCTTCTTTAGGTTTGTATAATTAGAATTTGTTTAATAGAGGAGTTGGCAATGCAAATGTCCTGTAATAATTTTGCTATAATAATAATAATAATAATAATCCAGAATTCCTTGTGTTTTGAAACGTGTACATTTGTTTCTAACAATTCAAGAGTTAGTCTATCATTTCATGGAACATAATGCCTATTAAATTTAATTATTGAAATCATATACATTTCCATCATTATTTTTCTCTGCTTATTTTTTTTTTCATTTCTATGACACTGGGGATTGGAACCAGGAACATGAATATGCTAGGTAAGGCCTCTACCACCAAGCCCATTTTCCTCTGATTTTAATATTTAACTTTTTCACCAAATATTTGTTATGCACATATCTTGTGTCCACATTAATATAAACTTAGATTATTCCTACTGAATTTGCAATGAAAAAGTAGACAGGTAGTATATTATATTTATGACCTAGATTTTTCTAGTAGGTAAATAGATAAATTGAAACAGTCCCTTGCATATGTGTTTCAGATTAATGCAAGAAGAACAGAAGTATTTGTTTCCTTTAGTAGGTACATCCATAGATGTCAGTGACAGGCACTTAAGGTAAACATATCTGAATACTACATAGTGCTTTTAGAAAAAAAGAAAACTTGTGAATTCTCCAAGTGCTGGGGATCCTGCTAGCTACGTCATACTTCATAGCTTTTTCTTATGCTATTCATCAGCATAATCCATTCTAAACGTAATACAGGTAGAGTTAGCCCCATTTTAGAAATGCTTATTTATTTTTGGGTTACAGTACAATAGACAGAGCCAAAATTTGCAGTTGGTTTTTTTCCCCTCCATTTATGGTGTAAATACTGCTCTGTTTCCTCTATCTGTGGAGTGTGTATCAGCAAAGGGTATCAAGTAATAGGTTAGATAGAGTCATGGAGATGGAAGATGGGACCTCCTCAAAAGGATGGTAAGTAAAAACCAGATCTAGTCCATCATGTAACCATCATTCCTGTTCTCACATAGCTTCCAGCCTGATGGAACTGATGTTTATAGAATTCTGCAGAGTGAAATGTCACAGAAGCATGGAAAAGAGCTTTTCTTGAAGAGCCACAGGGGGAATAGATCTATGACTTTTGATTACAAGCCAGGATCAGATAAAATATTTTTCACAGAATATTTATAAACATTTTATATAATATATTCTATCTAAATGTAATTATTATATTATTTTTAAATATTAAACATATTATAAATTAATAGCCTATATAGAAAATAGAATTCACAAACATTGAAGTTAACAAAGCCTTGCCTTTTTATGGCTTATGAAATTTAGCTGAGTGTCAGTGTAGCCTCACATTATAGTACTTTAATTATGGGGAATTAGTAAGATATGTCCAAAAACTTAATAGAAAAAAATACATATTCAATACAAACCGTGTAAAAATGCATTCAGGGCACCAGTTCAGTGTATTCTATTTCTCTTGTCACCATGAGGTTATGTTTCAAATACTATGACTAGAGGTTATAACACTTATTAGTATGTAGCAGGTTCAGGAGAGAGGGAGAGATATCCTGAATGAACAGTGACCCACACAACCCCAAAGGTGTCATGTGACACATTCCTGCTTCATTCAGAGACATGGCAAGTGGCAGAGGCTCTGCCCTATCACACAGGTAGTTTGAGAAATTTCCATTACATTATGGTTTCTTACTGTTTAAATTGGGTGTCCTAACAAGTCTATTCATGGTGCTTACATTTCAAACTAGCTTGTCATTATTCATTTTTCAGAAACAAAAGTGATAAAAGAACAACACTCTGAAGATGATGTGCGAGTACTAAACTACACCTTTAAGTTGTCTTAATACAACAACATTCACCAACCGTCTGCAATTATGAGGACATAGAAAGGCTTTTTTTGTTTGAGAAAATAATATTTAAAATATGGGTACAGAATCAAGGGATGAAGAATGAAGTTTTAGCTTCTCGTTTTTGTGCAATTTGTTAGATTTTTGAGATCCTCTCAAGCCAAAAAAAAAAAAAAAAAAAAAAAAAAAACCACTTTCTGTGACAAATAAGTGATTATATAGCAATGCTCAGGAAAAATAGCAACAAACTGTAAAGGTAGTATTAAAGAAGTATTATTTCTATTAATATAATGTTTAATGCTCTATGTTTTCTATCATCAGATATTTTCTTTAATGAAGACATTTGCATGAGAAGCCCAAACTTAGGATTTTAGGATGTGAATTACTTTTTAAAAGACATTACATGGAGGGACTCTTACTTCTTTAGTGTTTCATCATTTGTCAGAAGTCAGGTATTCCTCTGGCTAGCTGCTAGAAAACTGTTTCAATAATTATTTGTCTGTGGCCTTTACTGTAGCATCAAAGTGAATAGAAAACCCCAGCCTATTGTTTATTTTACTGTTTCTCCAAACATTTATTTTGCATTTAAGGAAAGTGTTTCTTATTCTAGTGAAGAGAAGCATATTATCAGTTAGTGTTGCTGTGTCTGTGAAGCCAAGGATCATTGATGTTTGCGCATTTGTATTTTATTTTCTTCAAGGACAGTGTGCTTCATGGGTTGAGGGCAATAATAGTGAACCAATAGAGATGTCAGGAGGAAATTCACAGATTAGATGATTCATTTGAAAATAGCAAGTTAGCAATTTCATTTGTAGTAGGTAAAAAGATAACTAGAGTTAGACTTTCACTTATAAGTTTGAAATCTCATATTATTTGATTCAACTTCAGAATGATTATGAGACTGAACAGTGCATACCACTTGACCCTGGCTTGTGATCAGCATAAATAATGGAGTATTTCCTTCCTACTTAAAAAGCATTTTCAAAAGGTCTGTAAATATTTGTTTCTCAGGGATTCATTTATCTTCTTTCTCAGTTCCAAATAACTGTTATAGGATAACAGAAAAAGATGATAAATGAGTCCAAGGAGCTTGGGTTTAAATTTCCCAAATATACATTGGTCTATTGTTTGGTAGACATGTGAAGTCTCTGACTGAATTAATGTGAACTGATTATTTAATGCTAGAAATATGAAATGAAAATAAGTCAGTCATTGCAGTGCTGCGGCTTTTGTTTACTTATGGTTAGATCCATAAGAAAATGCAATATTATAAGAAATAAAAATAACTGGAAGACATTCTTTTTCAAAGGAATGATCAGGGCTTCAGCTCCTCAATTCCCATTTCATTCTGAGAGCCCTAAGAAATATGGTCTGTAATTGTATACAAACCCGTGACAAAGAAAGTGTCAACAAAGACTCATCTGCTCACTGGTATCCTCCTGTTCAATGTAAGGGAGAATGTAGAATGCACCACAAAGAATTTTGATTAATTGAGCTTAACTGATGTTCATCTGGAAACAAGGTTTATTACAACGTCTTCTGAAATTATCAATAAGGGTTTATATTCATTTTTAAAATATAATTAATGTAGAAAATAAACGCCTTTTCATCATCCTCCATTGAAAATCTTGTTGTATACATTATCCATCTATAATATTGGAAGTATAGAATATACAGAAATTCCTATATGTTATATACCAATGCTATAGATATTAAACATAGGTACAAGACTGCACTGGTTATAATTGCACAGTGGTTATATATACTTATATGTGCATATGTGTTTGTGTGCATGTGTTTTCAAATCATTTTATCTACTTATAAAGAGAAATATTTCCAAATTTATAGATGGTTTTCTTAATTTTTTATTTCCACTCTGAAGGGCCCCATCTGATTTGCTGCCTTTTAGTTAAAGAATATAGTATAAGACACTTGGACAGGATCCAGTTTTGTAACCCACAATACAATGACAAAATCATGGCATGCCATCATTTAATTCTTGAGTGATACCATTTAAACAGGGAGGAGATTAGTGAACAAAAGGCTTTATTCTCTTAGAGATGAAGGTGGAGAACATGAAGAATAAAATTTCAGACATTAGACTTTTAGAATTCCTTCTCTATTGAAATTCTTGAAGTTCTCAAGTGCAGTACCCAATGTTCTTTTTCCTCCTTCATATAAGTGTTTCTATTATTGATGAGGGCTGCATGACTATGGGAGTCATGGTTGTCTCCTTAAAATGGAGAGTATTGTGCAGAACAGCGAATCATACCAGCAGCTTCAGGTTTGAGCTTTGAAATTAGAGAACATTATAGAAACACTAAGAAAGAGCTTAAAGGAAAATGGCAGAAGATGTAGTTGTGGTGGGCAGCATGGGGGAGAGGATATGGAGGAAGAGGAGGGTTTGGGCTGTCAGAATGTAATGGAGAGAGATAGAGACTAATGTGTAGAATAGGAATGGAAGTGATATGGTCACACCATAAGCTTGGCTGTGCTAAAACATTTCTGCTGTATAATGATGATTTCCTGGGCTGTGCGTGGATCTAGAATTGGAAAAGGACCTAGCCATTATATTGGAATGATAGTCCAAGTATTGTTCATTGTTTATTATTATTTGGGGTCCCCACCACCCAGTGACCAAACAAATGACACAGGGAGGCTTATTCTTGATTATAAAAGCCCAGTTTTAGCTTGGTTTATTTTATGCGCTTTCCTTATGTTAAATGTTCTCTCTAGGTTTTTAGCCCTTCCTTCTGTAGTCTTCTACTGTCACTTCATTACTGGCTCTGTGTGTGTGTGTGTGTGTTTCTGTGTCTATGTCTCTGTGTGTCTGTGTTCTGTGTCTATGTCTGTCTCTCTGTGTGTGTGTCTATTTGTGTCTATGTGTGTGTGTGTCTATGAAGCTGTTTGTGTCTGTGTGTGTGTGTCTATGTCAGATGTGTGTGTGTCTATGTTTCTGTCTGTGCCAGATGTGTGTCTGTGTGTGTGTATCTATTTCTGCGTGTCTGTGTGTCTATGTCTGTGTGTGTGTGTGTGTGTGTGTGTGTGTGTGTGTGTGTGTGTTCTTGTGTCTGTTTGTCTGGTTCCAGCATCCTTCTCTCCCTCTCTGGCTACTTATTTTCTTCAAAATTTCTCCTGTATTTTCTCTCTGCCTACCTACCAGAACACCTCTCTCTCTCTCTCTCTCTCTCTCTCTCTCTCTCTCTCTCTCTCTCTCTCTCTCTCTCTCTCTCGCCTTGCTGTTGGCCATTCAGTTCGTTATTAGACCAATCAAATGTTTTAGACAAACGTATAAACAGAGTTTCCTAGAGTTGAACAAATACAACATAAAAAAATAACACACCCTAAAATAATATTCTACAAAACCAGGAGCTCTGGGGTCAGAAATTAATAACAGCATCCCTTCTAAAGTTTTCTCTTTTTTCTTTAGTAGTTGAGCCTTGAAAAAAACTCAGAGAAGAAATAGCTGTATAGTTAGAAGGAGTGAGTGCTTCAAAAGGGCAAGGTATTGACTTGAATCTTGGTTTGAAACTTAGACAAAATGGAAGATCATTCATAGGAAGCAAGAGAATAGCTTTCTCAGGTAAGTGAAAGGGAAAAGGTGGCCAGCAACTCTAATTTCTCATGGATACTGAGCAGAGGAAAAAAGTTACTTTGATTTAAGTATTTTCAGCAAATATTCAATCAAATTTTTGTTGAGTTTCAGAGGATCAAAGTAAAATCATGTTTATCCTAATGCATATTTGGTGGCATTTAAGTTAGTGAAATATACGTCTGAGTTCATTAGGATATTTAGGTACAAATTCATCTGGGTACTTGAAAGCTCCTCTCTTGAAATCCTTTCAGTGGGATCAGGAGTGTCAGAAAATTGTGTCAATTTTATTGATTTAACTTGGCTTATACAGAACATTGCAAATGTGATTAATGAAGTCTGGGATGTTTCATGGAAATTGATCTTTTCCCCTTTGAACCAAATATTTTTCTTCTGTATCACATATATTAGAAACTATTGTAATGAAATGATATGGGACCAATTTCTTCTATGGATAAAAATGTTTCATTTTATTTTAAAACCAAATTATAATATTTCATAAGTAGATAATGTTTAAACTAACAGTATTTCCATTTTCCTGGTTCACAGTAGCATCAGCATTCCTTGTAAATATTTTAGATATAAAGATTTCCAAACTAAAATTGCAGAATAAACTGTTCACAGTCTTGGTGTAAGGATGTAGCACAGTGATAAAATATCAGGTTTTTAAATTCCAATCTAGGAAACGTAGACATCAGAAATATGAGAGCTGGATCTCAGGAATTAATGTTTTGTCAAGTCCTTCATGTTTTTGCATTATATTGTGAGAAAGAATGATGTAAACAATCTAAGTATTACTTTATCTCCTAAACTTTGTGCATCAAGCCTCAGAATAAACTCCAGATATGCAGTAAGTAGAATTGTATTGACTTTGTGTTTTGCAGGATGGACCAAGTGTTACTTAGTATTAACATTTAATTTTGTGCCTTTAATATAAGCTTCATTTGACAACTTGTAAATTTCAAATGAAATTCTGATTTCTTTTATCATATTGTTAAAGTATGCATTTCCTAGATAATGACATTATAAATGATAATTTATGTTATTTGCTTGGCTCTTTCTATACATTAAAAAAGATAATTAACAGTATTTATGACATTGGCAACACATAATCCAATAAAATTTTATCATTAGGGAAATGTGTGACTAGCAAAAACCAAGCCCAGGCAATCCTTATTTATGTGGTTTTCTTTTTCACTTCTTTTAAAGTGAAGAGTTCTTTGGCTTGTTTCCTTTATTTTATACTTTTACTGTTTTATTAACTGGATATGCTCAAGTATATTGGTTGAAGAGACAGAAAAAGTTAGACTTCCAATTTTTGCTTCGGGGACACCTTTACTTAGAAAGTTTTAAAGATTTTTTTTTTTAGAGAAAGAGGATCTCTCCATTATGTACCTTTGGCTGTCCTGGAACTTGCTATGTAGACCATGCTGGCCTCAAACTCACAGATATCTCTCTGTGTCTTCATTCAAAATACTGCCATTAAAGACACATGTCACTATGCCTGACCCAATCACCATGAATCCTTCTGTGAAAAACAAGGTTCAAACAATGTTGAAGAGCTAGTTTTTACTTTGAGATGAGAGATGATGGGAGAGATGATGAGAAATGGGAGATGGAGACATTTCAGAATTCATAGCCAATCAAAATGCAGAATGTGGAGCTCAGTCCCAATGAAGATATCTCTTATGTACCCTCACACCTAAAGCTAGGAAATGTTGAACAAGAGGGGCTGGAAATACTGCAAGAACTAGAGACTGTGGAGTTTGCCACAAGACTGTGTCTCCTAGTAATAAAAGAAATATACTCATAAAGTCTCACCAATAGGACTGCCCAAAAGTGAGCTAAACTAGGATGACACTAATGGACAAAAAATTAGGACAAAGTCCATGAAGCCTCAACTCTATACAAAACAGAACAAAGCAAAAAACAAACCGAAACTATAGGTAGTTAAGAAAGTGGCACTTCCCCAGGGAACAGCTCACTAACTTGTTGCCAAGTGACCAATGACCAGCTCTTAAATATATATCCAATAAACATTAGAAGTACTGAGCAAGTTATACTTAAGAATATGTATATATATGCACATATATAAACATATACATGAAAATATGCAATAATAATAAGTTGAAAAAGGGGCTATGACTTCAAAAGAGAATGAGTAGGGCTATATGGGAGCAACTGAAGGTAAAGAGAAGGGAGATATTAGTTATGCTATAATCTCAAAATTAAAATGATTAAATACAGGATGGATATATGGATACTATACATCCCAAACAAGTAAAGAGGGTGATAGGTCTTTCTCAAAAACAGAAAGTTATTATGACCTCATATAGAATGCTTGTGTTTACAGAATTCAACCCAATGGAATGATTGTATTTAAGCCTTATCTGCCTACATAGTATTTATCTATGTATCTATTTATACCAGTCAGTTAGACAGAGAAATCCACATATTATTTCATGATAGAGAAGAGCGTTCATGTATTACTCTTTAAAAGTAAAGAGCTGAAGTTAAATCCAAGGATCAGAACATTACTTACTGAGATAATCAAACATATATTTTGGGCTTGTGTGTTGAGTCATGTGACTTTCTGAGGAAAAGTAGACAGTGAAAAGCATGATGGGTCATTGCTATTCACCTTCTTCATATCTTTGTTCTTTCTTATACCAATTTCTAGAGTGGAAAAAGAAAACAAATACTTTCCATTTTTTTCTGGAGCCTTTCTTTATTTTATGGAAGGATTCTTTATTCTGCTCTCATACTGCACCTGCTTGTGTTTATCTAATTTGCAAAATCACTCAGGCTTGTTTTGATGTCACTTCCCTGGAGAGGTTTCTTGGATTACAGTGTAGAATATTGTCCCTTCTGTCACTGGTTAGAATATCATCAACATATTCTAAGTAGTGTTTCTTCAAAACATTTAATATCAACTAAAATATTCTATATAGGCAAGATATTTTGCTGTTGTTTTTAATTTTTATTTTCTGTGTATGGATATTTTGTCTAAATGCATGTCTACACCATATGTATGTGTGCATCGCTTTGTAAGGCCAGGTGAAGGCATTGGATATTCTGTAACTGGAGTTACAGGTCCTTTTTAACTACCATGTGGGTGCTGGGAAGTGAATCTATGACCCATGGAGGAGCAACCAGTGCTTCTGAGTATTGAGTTGTCCTTCCAATTCCAGTGGGCCAGGTGTTCTTTGCAACATATGTCAGAAACTCCAATGGTTCCCGGCCATCCAAAACTTTATAAGTTTTTGTTTTTGTTTTTTGTTTGTTGAAAGTAAGTTTCATTCAAACTGAGATTTTAAATTTTTGTTTCTGGTGCTGATATAATACTAAGAAGTAGCAGTCAATCAACAGTCATTGGTAGAAAATAAATTTCAGGTAGAATCAGAAATATATCAGTAGTAGCAAATTCATGCATGTCTGTTATGTTCTTGTGAATAGTCTTCACACTAAGGCATGCATAGAAACACATATTTTATGACTTCATACTGTGCAGGAATTTAAAAATGAATATTTTAGATTTTCTTTGTTTGTATAGGTATTTTGCCTATAGGTATACATGCATACCACATACATGCCTGGTGCTGTGTAGAGCAGAAAAGGACATTAAATACCCTGAAACCAGGGGTACAGATGACTGTGAACCACTGTGTAGGTGCTGGGAACTACCCCGGTCTCCAGGAGGAGCAGAGAGTGCTCTCAACAACAGAGACACCTTTCTAGCCTAGCACACACACACAAACTCACACACACATCATATATATATATATATATATATATATATATATATATATATATATATATATATTACATTTATATTAAGGACTAGAAAGGGGTAAATGTGTGTGTGTGTGTGTGTGTGTGTGTGTGTGTGCGTGTGTTTTAATGCTTAAATTTAGGGCAAGTGCCTATTTGTAGTTGTTGGTTTAAATTTACTTGAAATTTTATATATTTAAACTCATTTTAAAAAGTGTGGCTTTTATTACACAAGGCATCATGGAGTGCTGGGCTGTGACAGTGATCTGGTGTCAACTACCTATTTCATAGACTGCTGCATCCAGACTGTCCCTGCTTTAAGCAGACAAGTCTAAGACAAAGTTCAGCAGAAAATGCTCATGATAGGCTAGTTCATGATTCTGAAAACAACTTAAGGATGCTAATCTAACTTTTTTTACACCAAGAAATGTGATTAAGATATGTTAAATGGATATCTATACAAAACCAGTGAAATTGTTAAAATATTCAAATATGCCATATTGTAACAAGAAAACACTGAGCTTCACTGAAATCAGCAGTGAACAGCTGTGTTTTAAAGGACGGTACTCTGAATGTCACTTGACAATTTGCTTTCAATTAGAAGTAATTTACAGGAAGATGCCCACAAGCTAATCTTTACAGGATAATTAAGTTCCATTTTCTTTACTTTTAATTAAAAAGCAGAAAAGATTTAGCTGATCCATAAAAAATGTTCTGTTTAAACATTCATCAGACTTCACACTTTTTTTGTTATTTGTTGTAGCAGATGTTATCAAAAGTGCAGACTGCTGTTTTAAACCAGCGTATTTGGAAAGAGTGAAACATGAGTTGTGGTAGGCATGTACTCTTGAGGCATGGTCATCTAACATCTATCTGCATGGTCAAAGGGGATAAACAGATCGGCTGGTGTAACCAGTAATCCTGCTCTGTCTGGTTCCTCTAGTTGTGGAAGAGGAACACTTACCAGGAAAGGGGAAGCAAGGCAACTTTTGAGTTTTGAATATTGCACAAAATATGGTAATACTTAATAAAGGAATTTCAGCTAAAAGCTTTTAAGGTGCCTATAAATTATTACTTACTGTAACTTTGTTAATAAAAATTTGGTGCTATTTGATGGAGAACTTTCAGTTTAATTGTAAAGATGAAAATTTAATGCTTTGTTTTTATTTAAGAACTCTTGTTTCTGCATTTACTCAGTTTGGGTATTATTATTTTGCTTTTTATGTTGATAGATTCCTTTGAAAGTCCTTGATTTTCAAAACCACTGTTAGCCTGTACCATTTTTAACTGATGACTGCTGAAAATATAATTTGTCATGTCTACTCTTGCGTCATAATATGCTAATGAATTTTCTAGCCTACATTCTTCAGGCAATAGCTCTTAAACTGATCCAGTTTGATGGGATTTGCGTCCTTTAGGTTTTTAAATTTATATTTGTTTGTTTTTGCTTGGAGCAATTAATCAACCTGCTCATGTTGTATGTAATAGTCTTGCTTTTCTTGTGATATATAATTTTTCTACAGTGTAGAGAAGGTAGGCTACCATGTTTAGTGTATGTGAGAACAACACAATGATAATTCCACTCACTGCGCCTTTTGATGTTCACTCTCTTGCTCAGATGCCATTACATTTATTTCTTCTGTGGCTTTATTTTCTTATTAATTTTCCCCTTTGGAAAGAGATGTCAGAATAAAAGATGAGCTGCTTAGATGCTCCGTCGGCTATTTACCTTTGCTGGGTGAGTTTTCCATGTTCTTCCAATATGCCCAGGGCTCTGGATCAGTGCTGGTGGGGAACAGCAAAGGGCACACAGTACTGTTTGTTCCAGCACACGCTAAAATTTCAGGTAGGAGCTTCATTATAATAATCACAATGTAGTCATGTAAATGGAGCATGTGTTGGGACATGTAAAAAGCCATTGGGTTTTGTAAGAGTTGTGAAAACGTCTGCATCTGTAACCGAAAATATAACACCAGGGAGAGATGGAGCGGGCCTCTTTCCCTTCTCTTCTCTTTCCTCTTCTGCAGACTACACCTGGTTTGATTACATCTTTTCTGAACTCTGACGGTTGTGCTGTGGAGTCCTTATTTGGAAATATTTCACGGAACAGAATAACAAATACAGTGGAAACTTCACTTTTGGGAAAAATCTTATTCTTGTCAGCTTATAACTCAGGTCTCTTTCAGCCAAGGACAATGTCGTTTTGCTGCTGCTTGAAACAATCCTGTGATTTCCCCTGGCTCTTTGGTTTTCAAGGCAATGAGGAATTGAGAAATGAGGGCAAATACTCTGGTCCTTGTGGTTCTTGAAGAGACATTAGTACTCTTAGCCATGTTTCCTCTGGCCATGCCATTTGCACGTTGGTTTGTCCATGGATGATCTTTTAGAAACTAAACTAGCAAGAGAATATAGATGCAGTGCTGTTCGTCACTGTTGTAATTCTCTCAGACCTCATGCGGAAGCATTATACATACACATCACAATGAGCATTTTCCTACTTTCAAGAGATAGCAAAGAATTTTGCTGGTTCATGTTTCTCAAGTTTTTATTTCTTTTTGCCACATATACCAGTTTGTTATTCTCTTGCACTTTTGATCACCTCACTTTAAAATAAAAACATTTATTGCTATTCCCAATACATTTGTATTTATCCCATGATGTTTTTCAAAATAGAATCTTGAACCCACCTGTGCTACTTTACTTTATATACATCTTGCCTGTATTCCTTGTTTCTTCAGTTAAACACGACTGAAGGCCTTTGCTTGGAAGGCATGGCCATTTCTTGACAAATGCTGAGTTCCCGTTACTCACTTCAAGCTCTGTTGCTCTGTGTATTTGAACTGCTGTTCTTTCTCTAAAACATTTCTCTTCTGGGGAGGTGGTACGTTTCCATCCGGTTCCTGCCCCTTACCATGCTGATTTGATGGTCTTCTACACTTGCATCTTTCTCTTTGAAAGGGATCATGGGAAGTTCCTCAGCCTACCAGAAGCGTCTTAGTGTTTTCTGATCCCCAGGAGCAATAATCAAATTTACATTGCTATTGTAAAAATAATTCCAGAAGAAATGACATTTAAAATATGCCTTTACATGTATACTAGCTTGCCTCCCAATTGAGGATGTGAACATTTATCAAAGGGAAAAGAGTATTTTTTGATACTTTTTCTCAGTATATAAATGTTGTAGACATTTGATACACAACTTGATTTATCAATATATAAAGAGAAATTATTGAGTATTTTCTTCTATACTTTAAGCAAAGTGTTTTTTCAGTGACTGTTGAAAATTATGTTTCATGCTTCCATTCTAAGAGACTTTTTTGCCACTTAGAAAAAAGTACATATATTCTTTTAAAAATAATTATAACCAATTGAAGATAAATGGAGATAACTCATCAGTATTTAAGAGGTATCATTTACATTTTCAATAACTCATTTGGGAAGCTAATATGTTACTAAAGGGAACGATGTGTAAGTCATCCATCTCCTTAACCACACAGTGATGAAGGCCCCCTGCCACCGCATGTTACTGGGTTCAGCAGAGCCTTTGCATATTTATAATTACCCTTCCATAAATAGTTTGTGACTTGACCATAGCATTTTGCCACTCTATTAGAATGAGGCAGAAGGTCCAAGTTAAAAGCAAAATCCTTAATGAATTTAACAAAATTAAGCAAAGAGCTTTAGGTTACAGGAGCAGAGTTAATGGATTCAGCTGTTCTTTACTTTCACTTCAGCCAACAAATTCTGCATTCATTTTCCAGATGTGAACCTTGTTAAATTAAAATGGAGTCAAATTAATTTTGTGAAACTGTTATATCACCCTTGGAGATAATTGGAGATAACCTAGTGTGTTGAAAAACTAGAGCTTGAAAATCAGTATTTGTGAACTTGGTTTCTGAAACTACGTTGCAAAAGGATTTCAAAATTCAATTTTAATGAATATTTCCCCGCTTTTGCGAAGCTCTTTTATGCGGTATAGCTGTCAGAAGAATTGATGGCCAGTTCCACAGCTAGAGGGGGTGTAGGACAGAACAACATAGTATATCCTGTGCATGCACCACAGCATATGGAGTCACTGGTTACTGGATCCCCCTTGTTCCACCTCAGACTTGCCAAACTGTGAAGAGCACTCTAACTGGAAGAGCTTCTCATCTGTGGGACCCCAGAGTTATTAACATCATCTGGTAGACTCTCAACCTTCCAATTGTATATTCTGTGAAAAGATCTCTAGCTTCTCATTCCTCATCATATATTTATCCTTGTCTACTTTCTGGAATGTCTCAGTTGAACAGGTTCAAATGTAAACAAGAGATTCAGAGCACTGAATGAAGGGTGAAGAGTCCATGACTGTTCTAAGAACAATATAAGCCTTTCCCACCCTCTTGTTCCTCCAGCAAAGCAAAGAAACGAGGCAGCTGGAGAGAAGAAGCCTTCCGGGCCCTATTTTGACATTGAGATGGATTTTTGTTTTCTTTTGTTTTTTGCTTTGCACTGGGTTTTTGGCTCAAGTTTCTGTTTTATCACTATACAGGAAACTATCTGCAACATGAGTCAGATTCCAGATTCTCTGAACAACTTAATCAGGCAGATGTTTTCCTATGAGACAGAGGTTTTTAATCTCTCACCAAGCTGTTGATTGTTTTCATACATTTAGCAGTTTGCTAGGAAGTAGCACGGTATTCTGTTTTACATCACTGGGCTTTTGACAATGGTTTGAGTATTTCTTAAACTCTTCAAACTGTCCTTTTTTATAGAACTGGAGATGCCGATTACATACCCTATTTGTAACCTGCAGGTGCCTGTTATATAGTGGTATCATTATCAACATCAGTTCCATACGATGTGTTAGTGTCATCTTAAAATATTGTTTACTTTTGACTAAGTGTGGGACTTGGTGCCTCCTCCTCTTTTCATGTTTGGAACTGGTCTAGATTCAGTTCCCACAGGTCTTGCAATGCTGTCCGAAGGCCTATAGACCACTGATAGCTGCAGGAAAAGCAGAGCCAGCTTTCCTTGAGAAAATAGTAGCCCTTGTTAAGAATGAGGGCACACATTCGAGAATATGTAGGGAGGAAAAACTGGACTTGACAGGTTGACAGATTAACTCAGAGAGAGAGAGAGAGAGAGAGAGAGAGAGAGAGAGAGAGAGAGAGAGAGAGAGGGAGGGAGGGAGAGAGAGAGAGAGAGAGGGAGGGAGGGAGAGAAAGAGAAAAGAGAGAAAGTATGGGAGGTGGAAGTAAATATGAGAGGAGTTAGGGAGTAAATATTATGAAAATGTTGCATAAAATTTTCCAAAAACTAATACATGTTATGAAACATATAGATGAAGACACACAGATACACACACAAACATACACACACATATATATGTGTGTGTGTATATTACATATATATATATATACTATATCAACATATACTCATATATATGTATATTGTATCAACATATACAAATTATTTTTTAACATGATTCATTCTTAGAAGAGTATCTTATGGAAATTAGAAACTTGACCATGATAGATTCTATATATATAAAATGGATAATCATAGAAACATTTCTATTGGTTATAGAGCGTTTATAATAAGTTTTTACTTTGTTAACTTATTGCAGCTAAGAGGAAAATAATTTTAAGTAACCTAAACATATAACTATCTTATATTTAGTTTTTCATATACAGATTTTGTTTACTTGCCAAAACACTGTCTCTATCTCCTTAAAGTGGTCAGTACTGTAAGATGGCAATAATTATACTCTGTTGGGCACAAGTGCTCTTTGTATTGGGGCTACTGAGTCTATATTTTATGTCTGTTACTGATTGTATTGGATTTGTGTAATGCTTGATACCTCCTGAAGAGTTACAGTGCCCTGGAGGGTTATTACTATTAGTGGTTCCAGAGATCCTGAGAAGATAGTAGGCGCCTCATTTAGAAGGACCCAGCTTCTAGTTTGTCTTGCTTGTTCCTGCTTTCTATTGATTATATCAACTTATTTTCATTTTTTGGCATTATTCAAGTGTTCATTTGCATTGATGGGTGAAGAAGGAAGATTTGCTACATAAAAGAGTAGCTTTTCATAAGAGCCAGTCCCTGCAATTAAATTAACGTAAGGAGACTGAATGCACAACATGGGAACAGAGATCTTAATAAACTTCATCATGTTGACTCAGAATACAATTTAGCTTAAAGGGACACGTGGCATTGAGTGATATCCAGGTGTTTGTGAGGAGTCTTTTCAGAAGGAAACAATGAGGAAACCTAAGTCTGGGCTCACAAAGTTTGTTCTGTTTTATTAGCCACCAATATTTCCAGAGGTAGCAGTTCTCCTTAGAGCTTTGGAAATTCTAGGGCAGTGAGATTATGAAAAAGAAATCAGATTAATGCTTTTATTGCTTACTAGCTACCTCAAAGGATATATACAACTATTTAAAAATAAACACGCACCTCCATTCATCATTCTTTTAATCAGGTAATTGAAAATTTTCTGGTGCCCGAATACTAAATAAAATAACTCTTAGTGCTTACTTAGCAGTTCATGTAATAAACATTTAAATAATCATTATCTCAACTTCATCCACGACATTATCAGCATTGTATGTTTCTCTTTTCTTCTTTTGCTTGCTACACACACACACATATATATGTATGTACATATATACATATAAACTATATGCCACCATATAACTAATCATATAAACACTCTAAAGTATTGCTGTATAGCTTTAAGATGGAGTCATTGTCAAATCATTTGGTTTTTACAATTTGTAAAGAATTTCAAGCTTTAACTTTTAAATTTTCAGTGAAGAAAGACATAAAGATAACCAGCAATGATTGGTTACCCAGTATGCTCTCATGCTGTGTTGCATGTAATTTAGATAATCTCAGGTTGGCCTACACTACCAATTTAGATGAGGATCAAACCCCGATCTCGTGACTTCTGAGTCCCTGATGTTTCTATCAGGGGAGGCTGCCTCTTAGCATGAATCCATGTGCTAACATTTGGGTGAGGTACAGTCACAAGTGGAACGCTGTTGTAGAAGAGACAACTGTGGAGCTATATGAGCCATTTATTGATATGAGAGCAAATATATTCTCTGTAAGTTCTTCATCCTCTGATTATTTTAGTAAAATTACAAGTAGGTGTTACATAATGCATAGTTCACAATCTGTGCTGTGTATTCTTAACCATCTGAAAACATTTTAAATAAAAATTGTAAGGAAAAAAGAAGAGGTTATGTTTTAGGTAGCAGACACTTCCAATAAGAGCTAATTCCTAGATTTAATGCAGAATTTTTATACTGAATGACAATTTCTATTTATGTGTTGCTAGGGACACTTATAGTGGGTTTCTGCTCTGGCAGGCATGAGTTTACTATGATAACCTCTATATCCACAGAATAGGAACAGCAGTCTCCCTGTTTTAATATTCACAAAGCTTTTTTTACATTTCATGTTGAATAGGTGAATGTCAAATAAATATATACATGAAATTATATGCAATTTTGTTTCGACATAGTAACCTTTTCCCATTGTTTTGCAGCAATACTTACTCACTTTTTTGTTATGTATATATTTTGTGTCTTCATGTGAGAATTAGTTGATTAGGGAATGGAGAATTAATATTAATTAATATGATTTAGACATGTAAAAACTACATGTAGGTCAAGAAATAGGGCAATTAAATCTGATTTACAGCAAGTAGAAGCGAAACATTTACATTCTGAAATTAATTATATAACTTTTTGTTTAAGTTACATTCAGGAAGGAAATTTCAAACAGATGAGAAATTCAGGAGAATTTTGTACATATCCATTCAACTACTAATTAGTAAAGTTCTTATATTCAATGGTCAAAGTTCATTATAGATTGGAAACCTTACTACATTTCTATTGAAAATTAAGTTAAAATTATAGTTTGTGATTTTATATGATCAAATGTAGAGTTTGTGCATATCTTGATATACCTTCCTATGTATCCATGTGGCAAGGTACACTGGAGATAGGGACTCTTTTCCACGCCTGACAAAAAAAAAAATGTATGCTTTGGGCCAGATCATGCATGAAAGACCTAAGATCTCCAGCCAGCAATTTTTAAAAGGAATATCCTTTCTGTTTTTACAGAGAGTAACCTTCTGCAATGACATCTGTTTCTTGTACAGGGTAGCCTCAGTTGGCTATTCACTCAGTTGTCTTTTGAGGTCTCTCAGCATTAATCTTTGGCTTTTAGGGCAGTGACACTATAATGCTTGCCCGCAGTGACACTATAATGCTTGCCCACTGGTTTCTTTCTGATTCTCTTATACTCCTAGTTTCCATTATGCTTTTCTGTCTTGCTCGTTCTCAGCTTTCCAAGTGTCTTTATTGTATACTGTAGGTCCAGCTTCATCACAAGGGCTGGTATCAGGAGGCAGCTGCCCACCCTGTTCCTATATCCTCTTAGAGCATCTGTTGAGCTTACAGTGGGATCCTTTGGTGATTCCAAAATCCACAGAAGGAGCTAATATGTAATAATGTTCACATACAGTGTTAGTTGAGTAAAAGATCCTTGGACATTCAGTTTGTAAGTCTTCTCTCCCCAAACCCGACCTTACAGACCACATTATAATCTTGTTATATTGATTGCAAAAGGACAAGGTTTTATAGTTAAGGGCTAGAAATCTGGGGGTCTTAACTCAGAACATGTCTGATGAAATTGAGACTTCTCCCAGTGGATGGCCAACCTCTTTTTAAGGCAACAAATTAAAGAAGTAAGATTGCTCATATTCAATTTGGATATTGAAATTAAATTATTAGATACAATTATCATCTCATGATTTTTGTGACATATCTGATATAAGTAAGGAATTTTAAGTTCTTAAAAGTCTCATGTATAGAAAACATTTTTTAGGTATTTGCAAAGCTGTTCAGATTTTGAGTGATATCAATACACATGAGGTATTGCAAGTTTTTGTTTGCTTGTGTCTAAAGTTAAATATAGTGTGGAAAGTCTTAACTCACAATGTCATTGACAAAAAGTGAAGGAATATGATCTTTCCTTCAATGCAGACCAAACAGCCTCTTCTGGAAAAAGTTTATGGACTCAGGGACAACCATCTCACTTAGCTCCCTGACTTTTAATGAGCTATGCACAGGGACAGGAACGCCTACCTTTCATCGGGAAATTTGCAAAGCAGGCAATTTCCATGGGACAAGTTAATTTAATTTTTTCTTCATTTCATTTTCGATGCAGTTCAGAATCTTCGGAGTTTCCCAAAAAATGATTGATGATATCCAAGAGCCCAGCAGTAATTTCAGCTTCTAGTAAGGCTTACATGTAAGAATTTCCCCATCAATATAAGTTGATTGTTAAGTGAATTCACTGATTTTGATGGATTAAGGCTTAAAGTCCAAGCATTATTTTTGATATTAGAATGAATGAATACACAAATGCCAAATACAGAATGACATATTGACTTGTGGAGACAATTAATTGAAATTATTTATACACACAGTATGATACTTTATATAATTCCAGTAGAAAACATTTTGTGTGATAGTCGTCTTTCCTGTAGCTAGTGATAGACCACAGGTAAATATTGCTATGGAGACAGTGACACTAGAAAGTCACCTTTTAACATTTATCTTCATTTCAACAAATTCGGAAAATTGTTGCGAAAGAGATGAGGAGGAACTATAAGATCTCTTTGTGAAGATAAGTTGGACAGACACATCATAAGCACAGTGTTTATATGAAATCTCTCATAGGAAGGACAATTGGGTAGGCATGGTAAAAGGTTTTTGGAGGAGGTAAGACAGGATGACTGGTTGCTAGTACTTACTCTTAATAATGTCTAGGCAACCTGAGGCCTTGCAACTTTTATTTTACATTCTTGATGTATCCTTATGAAATGGAAAATCAACAACCAACGGTGAGCAAAATACAGTCTTCTTTTTGATTATGCTGTCAGTAGGTAAGGGATTGAAGAAGGACAGCCTTCTCATATCTCTTAAAAAATAAATAAATAAAAATAAAAATAAAAAAACAAACCTCTATTCATAAATGTGCAGGAAGAATAGACCTATCTATGTGAGCACCGCCTGTCACAGCAGCCATCCCACAAAACACATCTCAACGTTTTAGAATTTAGCTTCTGGATGCCTACAACTTTGACCTAGGGATTTTGGGGCGTGCTGGGCTTTGAGACTCTGTGATTCTGCTTCATTTGATTTACAAAGTGCTTTTCAACATTAACTTTGTAATGAATGAGTTTTATTCCCAGAAGATGTTTTAGCCAGGAGTACACATCTTGTGATTTATGACTACATCAAATAATAAAATATAGAAAACCACACATGATGGGACCCATTAGGTTATTTCTAGATAACTTTCCTCCTAAGTTACACTGGCGGTGGTTTTTATGTCTATGTCTGATAAGTGCATTTATCTAAACATCATATTTTCACAAGATTAATAATACTTCTTTTTTAAAGAAGGCCTTTTGAAAATTGAAGAGAATCATCCTGACATGAATTATATGAATGTGTGCTAAATAATAATATGATTTTGCATTTTAAAGCTATCTGGTGTTATAAATATATTTTTGACCACATATGTTGCAGAAATAGGTATACTCAGAAAAGAAAAATGGTGATGAGGCCAAAAAAATAGTTTTGAATTTGAGCAATAGTATGGCCTCAAAGCTTTACCCTGAATAATTAGCATACAAATCCAACTTCTTAATTAAATAGGGCCTTTGGCCATTGAACACCAGCACATGGACAGACTTAGACTTGGTCACTAGATGTTATTATGGCAATAATCAGACCATCTAATCCATTAGAGGTAGGACTTAGATATATTGATGACTAGCTGCAAAGTCACTTTTGTATTCCTAAGGATATTCTTTGTTCTATCTGTATAAATTGTTTCAGTCTCAAGAAAAATCTAAAAAGGTGTCAGTTTTATTCTTTAGTTAGAAAATTTGTGACATTCCATCTAGTAAATCAGAAATTTATTCATTGTACAAAGGACACATACTGTAATTGTCTAACTTACCTCTGTGTACAGAGAGACAGACAATAAGAATGATATCATTAGATTATAATGTTAATAAATTCCTCTAAAAACATGAATGGGAAGATGAAGATGTGACTCGGGAGTTAAAAGCACTGGCTGCTCTTGCACAGGGCCCAAGTTCAGTTTCCAGCACCCACTTTTATCAAATCAAAACTGCCTATAATATTAATTCCAGGGGGTCCAAGACCTTTTTGTGGCTTCTGGAGGAATTGAAACACTTGTGAAACACACACACACACAAATAGAAGCATATCTTAAATATAAAATGGACTTTCAAATGACGAACATACATTATAACAGTATCTACATTTTAGTTAATGATTGCTGCAGTTAAGCATTATATGTTGTCCTTGGGAACTTTATCCTTGTTTTTCAACTGTCTTTAAATGTTAGAGAGATTATTTGTAGTAATATACTAAATGGAGACACTGAGAGGAGATTTGAATGCTAGTCCGAGGTCTCAAGCCCATCTTTCAAATGAAGATTCAACAAACCACTGGAAAATAATACTTTTAAGCATCAATAAATTAATTTCAGACTGTCTCCACATAATGTGTGGGATGGGAATAATAATAGAAAGTGTTTTGAAAGACTCTGTAGATGATAACAAAAGGCATTGCATGCCGATTGCATGATGCATTTGCACTTGGGATATGTTATGTTTGCTCTCTCTGGTGGATACATGTCTTTATAAGAAGGTTACCCTCCTAGCTTATAGTAAAAAAGACTTTTCTAACTCATGCCTTTACAGAGATAATTTCCAAAATTGTGACTCCATCTTGGATATTATAAGCAGTGTTTTATTAATCATCTCTGAGACATGTTGTATAGGGGGGAGGGGGAACCTGTTGAATGGGAGTCGGGCTACATAACATTTATGAATGCTTTTCTTTGAGATCATGTATAGTGTAATGAAGACTCCACTGCAGTATTATGTATTACATAGTGTACAGCTATGCTGTATGAATCTGAGGTTGAACAGGGCATTAACATCAGGTTAAACTTTGGCATGTGAGGACTGGGATATAAATAAGATTATGTCAAAAGTAAGTATGGCATTTATACTTTCTAAACAAAAACACTTAACCTTTGTAGGTAGGTATATTGCGGTATTTATATAAATTATTTTAACCTATAGAATAGGAAGACACGGCAAATAATACAGAAAGGATAAGGAATTGATATAAAGTCTTGGAGCTGATATGGAAATCTAGGCTTTGAATCCTATTGTATGAAGATCTTTGTCCCATGAACTGTGCTGTGTGTACAGACACTCAGCTTTCCTGGTGCATTTGTATGATGGACCTTAAGGATTCTAGGTTTATATATGCATTTTAATTTTATTCTATTTGAAACCATTGACTCTCTGGTGCTAAACATGCATTGGTAATTATTTCATAAGTTATACATCTTCAATTAAAGATATTACAATTTTGTGAAGTCCCCCAAATGCCTCGCCCTTTTTGTGTGCCTATAAACACATATCTATGCACAATTACATCAATAGAATATATTCTAAGAGATCAAAACAAGACTGTACTACAGAGTGGAGATGGAAAATCACATATTAGTCTCTCTGTCATTAGAATCCTAAACTGAATCTTTTAAGAATCCTTGTTTTTGGTGCTAGGCACTTGCATGACTGACTGATGTAGGATCTGTATGCTTGAATTTCCTAGGTTGTTCCTTCTCACAATTATGGAGGATGAAGATAATTACAGGGCCAATATTTAATATTAGAAAATAATTTTAGAAGAGAAGTCTAAGCTTAAAAGCACAAAGTTGAGTGTTATAGAAATCAGTGGAGGGAATGGATTCTTTAGAACAATTAAAAAGTTTTTGTGAAAAACAGATTTCCTTATTCTGTTGCCCAAAATTAAAAAAAAAAAAAAACTTATAAATTACTATCAAATTATTGGATTGTGGTTGGAAATATAAAATTAAAGTGTAGATTATTAAACATATTGTCAGAGAGTCCAATGTGGTGTTGCTCTATTTAAGGAAGGAATATGATGTTGGAATAATTAAAAAAATAATACAAAAGATTTTTAAGATAGTCAAATTTGTATAATATTTTACATTATAATTTTTCTATCAAAATTAATGATCATAAACTGGAAGAACATCCCATTCTACCATCAAAAGTGTCTTTGTTTGAGATGTGTATTGAAACACTTAATTTAATAGGAAAAATCATTCTCACCTGCCTTTGAAGTGACTTAACAAGATAACGTAATATTATTCACTATAATTAGAGGTAAAGAGACACAAAATAGATGTAGCAATATGGGAGCAATTTAAAATTCCACGTTAGGGATTCATTGATGTTTATCTGTAAATACTGTTATTTTAAATAGTTTGATAATGCCAACTAAAATGTAGGAAAGATTTCCTAATGACTAAAACAACAACAAAAACAATAATAATGTTATTTTGTATTTACTGATAATTCTAGGAAATATCAACATTTGTGAAACTTTCTAGAAGCCACAATAACAAATTATACATTCTAGAATTGAACACTGATTATTATTTTCATTATGTCTTGCTAAGTAACCATAATAATGGAGAAAACATTTCTCAAATTTTCTCAAAAGACCTTGACTTTTTTAATTGCCACGTTTTGTTAGAGGCCATATTTTGATGTAGAAGTCAGAGAATACCAAGTTGTGAGGGTGTTTTTCTCACTCACCCACCTTCAAAAGTTTGGAATTTGAATGGTTAGATGGGAAACATTAAAGCTGCTGATTGGAATGTTTTAAACTAAGTAAGCAAAGGAGAGATTTTGTAAACTGCGGAGGGGATTGGGAGAAAAATGCCTTGGGTAGAAATAATATTCGAAATTCATACATCATCTCTTGGTTTGTACACGCAGGGCCAGTGGGTGATCTGACCAGCATAGCTTTATATCTTACTCTTCTTATCTCCAAACAGTTGGGAAACAACCAGGAGACCATTACTATTCCTGTTGGTCAGAAGACCTCCTGTTGGCAAATTGCCTTGGTCTTCTATTCTTGATATACTGTCTGTGGGCCCTTCCCTTATCTGCTGCAGATGAAAGCAGAGGACCCGCCAAAGGTCAGAACAAGCTATGTCTCTTCTTGTGACCTTAAATCAGCCAGCCAAACCAGGATCCTCCTGTTTTACATCATTCTTTCTCACCAAGTACTCCTTGTTCGGTTGAGTAGCCCTGGGAATTTGTTGGGTTTGTTTTAGCTGATCGTGCATTTGGCTTATTTATTGTATTTTACAGTTTTACTTTGGACTCTCTGTTTCTTTACTAAAATTGCACTTAAATAGCAAGGTATTTTACTTCTTCAAACATAAACCATCTTTTAAATGGGTTTATGAGGAATGTCTTGGCTTTTAGAGTTTGGTGACTTCTGCAGGTTTTTAACCACCATGACATTACCCAGTCAAGGAAATCTCAGAAAAACAAGTGTGGTGCCGTATGATTAAAAACACAGCATGTTAAAAATAAAAGGTGATTTTTAGACTAAAAATATAGACAAGCCAGACTCTGATTTCATGTTTAAGTGGGGAAAATGAGAGGAATTAGAAAATAGCCAATGAAATAATACAGAAAAATGGGAACTACAAATACATTCAACCTCAAGAAAATGATAAAGAAACCACTGTCCTCTATCAGATAGGAAAGGAAAGCTGCTATCTGATGACATACAGGAAGCACAGACTTTTAATAAGCATTTTCTTTACCTCAGTCTCACACAGAAAGGTCAGCTTTGATCTAATCACTGGAATAGCAAACACCTGGGCTGAGGGGGCAGCAACTCATGATAGGAAAGAACAAACCACAGATTGAGCAAAAAGAGAAAAACTAGAAGGGGGTTAAAATATCGGAGCTGGAAAACTTTAGTATCTAAAAGGAAAACTTGTAAGGACTCCCAGTGCACGGACACACTTAATCTTAGGGAAGAATTTTTAACAATATATTTTGTGATTTAATCATAAAATTTTATGAGAACAATTTGTCAAAGTCCTCATGGATTCTGCAATACTTAGTAGTTGTAGTTGTGTTTGAGATAAAGCCTCACCCTGTAATCCAGTCTGGACTGTAATTATTTATACAGTCTAGGTAGCCTTGAACTCATGATGGTATTCCTAAACAAACATTTCTTGAAGTTGCCATCTGCTCTCGCTCCTGTTTGTTGATTTTCTAATCTCTACTTAGCTTTACCCTGTTCCAGTCATTTTTCTCCATACTCCATTAGCTCCCATACTAAACATCCCTTATATGTTCAAGCTCCTTTAACTTGCAACATCACTAAACAAAGCTGCTTCTTCCTTCTCTGTGAGGATTTTCTTCTCCTGACTTTGACAGTGTCACATGTACCGGGTGTTCATTCTGTTTGACTGTCTTTCTGGCTTACTTTGATTAATTGCTCCTCTGCTGAGTGTCTTGGGGCTAGAGTCCTCCAGGCTTCTTTCTTGTACTGTCTATTATTTTGGGGGAACACTGTCACTCTCCATGATGATGACTTTATCCTACAGTTCCAGATTCCATCTATATATTGAAAGCTCTCAGATTTTCACATCTTTATGACATTTCTAGGAACATTGATCTCCCATTTACAACTTCCTACTGCAAAGCTCCCTCCAGATCTGTAACAAGCACGGCACAGAGTAAAGAGTCCACCATCTCACTTTTGTTGGTTCTTGCTAACCTGCCCTCAACTGATTGAAGAAAGTTAGGAATATTTACACAGCTCTTTCTCTAACCTTTCTATATTGGGTCTAAGTTCTGCCAATTCACTTCTAAACCATCCTCTCAAACCACCATTTCAACATTACTTCAACCTAGAATTCTCCCTTGTTCATATTTTGTTTCCATATACAGCAATTTTTTTATCAATTTTTCTTTTTCATAAAAATACATCTTCTGATTAACACCTAATGTACCATGTCACTCACTGTTAAAAAATTTGCTAGTTGTTTGCCTGGTCATTCAGAATAGAAATGTCTGTTTCTTGTTATAGACAAGGGACTTCTGTTGAGATCACCACTTTCATGTTGCACCGTGGATTCTATTCCTGCAGTCCATCGATGCTTCGGTTTCTCAGACTGAAGACACTCAGGCCAATGCTCTAGCTGTCCTCGCTATCTTGAGAATACTCTCCCATTAGAATCCTTGTTCACTTGTCCATTCTCGCCATTTAGAGATTCCTTTGATGTTGTGACCTTCCATATACCCTATTGTACCAGCCAATGGCTCGCCTTCTTGTTACTCTCATATCACTAATCTTTGAGAACTGTATTTTCATTTGGATATATATTTTTTTCATTTTTTGGTCTTTTTCATTTTCATTTGTACAGCCTACTAGAATTTAAACTTAAAGTGATCAGGCATTTTGTCATTCCTAATAGAGTTCTAAAAGAGTACATGATATATATGTAGAGATATATGCTGAGCAAAAAATTAATGGGTGGACAGATATTGGATATTGTTTACATAAATTGTCAGATGCACTTTTGACTAGTCATGCTCCATCTTAATTACAGTGTAGTTTCCATGAATTTAGATTACATTAAAGTAGGTTAGATGCCCCTCTACTACTTTAGTGAATAAAAGGAATGTTGATGTATTGTAGGAAGTAGGTGAAGAATAACAGCTCTGATATATATAAAATGTATATATTATTTGTCTAAATGACACATACTTAAAAATATGGACATGCACTGATACCAGATTGATTTTTCAGATGAAGTTTCAAGAATTAATTAGAAACTGCATTATGGTTGAATGATAAACTAGAGAAGCCTAGGTGAAGGAAAATGTGATCGTAATAAATATAATAGCTGAGGAGGATGATCAGGACAGCATGAGCCCTGGATAAAAGGAACGGTGTCCTTAGTCACTCTTGTTAGTTCTCTGCTTTGGAGCAGAGTTACAAAGTCATCTTATTCCTTTTTCTCTGAGAACTCTTTTGACACTTCTAGCCTACAGCCAGATCCCTTCTCTCAATTTCTTAGAGGGCTGTGCTCCTGTCTCAAATGATAACCAATATTTACACCTTCTTTCAGTATTATGTGGACACCTTAATCTCTTCTATGACATGAACTTCATAGAATGAACCACTTTATTTCATGGTGTTCTAATTACTTTGTTGCATAAATTTCCTGCAAAGAATCATTGGAGGACATTCTGTGAATGAAGAGCACATAACACATAATGATGGGTTACGTGAATGTATGGACTTTCTAAACAGTGAAAGTGTGAGAAAATCATCTCCATGGCAACAAAATCTTCAAGTTTAATTTAACATGTCAGCAGTTTGTGGAAGATAGGCTGTCTATATATTAATAAATAAAATTAAAATAAAAATACATTATTGTTGTAGTGGGTTCTCTCGGGTCCCGTACGCCAGAGGTCCCGGACCCACAGACTTGCCGGGACCGCTTAGCCGCCCGCCGCCGCCCGGGTCCCCAGAAACGACTCAGACGCTTATATTAACTTCATGCTGTTTGGCCTATGGCTCAGGCACATTGCTAGCTAGCTCTTACATCTTAAATCAACCCATTTCTATTAATCTGTTGGCCACGTGGCTTGTGGCTCACCCGTGTCTCCTTACATGTTGTTCCTTCTGCGGCTTCAGCTCGGTCTGCCTGACTCCACCCTGCTTCTCCCACCTAAGCTCTGATTTCTCCTCCTACCTATTCTACGGTACCCGCCATGGCCCAAAACAGCTCCTTTATTTAAAGATTGAGATTCACAGCATAAAGAAGGGCATTCCCACATCACATTATTTAAAGTATTTTGTTATTCAAGAAGTCTTAAGATTTGAGATAAAAATTTTTCTGAGAAGATTAATTTTAAAATGAATACAATGAGATGAGTTAATAATTAAATAATATTAGTATCTAGGACCTATTTGGATAATATATTATTTCTCTGCAAAAGCAATAAAATGGGCTACTTAATGGGGTTTTGAGTATGTGACCTCTTATATTTTTAAAAAAACAACAACTTTATTCTTACTGAATAAACATATATATTTGACACTGTTTACATAGTAGTATAATTTAAGTGATATTTGACTTTTCCATGTGATTTATAATTTTATTTGTATCAGCACATGGGCATCAAATTACTAAAACAAATCCAGTTATCACTAATACTGTAAGAAAAACAAGAGTCTTTTGAACCAAGAATGCAATTAGAATCTCTGTCTTCTTGGATTTATATGCAATGCTTGTGGATTTGAAAGTGAATATTTAAAAATTTGAGAGCCCAGCAAATTAGTGATGAAAATTATACGAATTTTAGTGAAAAGCAAAGTCAGCTACAAACAACTGACAATGAATTGATATTCCCTTTTAATTGCAAAAATGCAATGGTGTAATTTATTTTGCTGTTTAAATTGAGAAATGAAATTAAAGCTATCACCTATCTTAAGGCAACACTCAAGTAAAAGTGAAGCTTGGACCCATGGTCCCCACACAGTCACACAGATGCAGTGTGTGGCCTGTGGTCCTCATACATTCATTCAGATGCAGTGTGTGGTCAGTGGTCCCCATACATTCACTCAGATGCAGTCTGTGGCTCGTGGTCCTCACACATTCACACAGATGTAGTGTGGGACTACAGAATAGCTCTCACGCTCTACCAAACCTTTCTTCTTGTTCCCTCAGTGCTGTCATTCTGAGATATAATCTCAGTACCTCTTTTACTTAATTTGGCAGAGATATTTTTTCTGTAGTTAAAAAAGGCAATAATTTGTTAAAGGTGCTATTTGCAAATGTTATTGGATATTGTTTCTACCATGTAAAGTGATTGCAAATGCATGTATATGTATGCATACATGTATACATATGCATATATGTATATGTGTGTATGTGTATTCATATATGTATATATGTACACTTTTAAAACTTTACTTCTTTATTGATTCTTTGGGTTTCACAGCATGTACCCCAATTCCACTCACTTCCCAGTCTCCCCATATTCTCCCCTCACTCCTGGTGTACCCCTCCAAAAGAAAACAAATCAAGTAAATAAACAAAAACAGGAACCAAACAAACAAACAAACAAACAAACAAACAAAAGAAGCCAAAAAACTCTTCACTTCTCCTTCTTTCCTACCTCTCCAATCCCTCTTCATTTGTCCTGGTGCCATTGGGAACCTCGGTGTGTCACACAGTAGACCCCTTGCCCTACCAGCTTTACTACCAAACAATCATTGCAATGAGTCACTCATCTAGTTCAAGGCCCCTGGATTCTGGCACACCATTACCACCAGATCTTCCCCAGAACTCTTCTGGGATCTCCCATGAACTCTTCTGGGATATCCCATGGCTGCCCCGAACATTCTAGATCCTAAGGGTATTGTTCCATTAGATCAATCTCCTCACCAGCTTCAGCATTCCATAGTTGGGGTAGATGTTAGGGTGGGCCCAGCCACAGCTCCCCTACACCCATGCTCTTAGGGACTGCGGTGAGGAGCCAATTCTCTAGCTGCACTGACTAGTGAGAGTCACGGCCAACTTTCCCTGGGCCATCAAATGGTGGGGCCAACTCAACATGGCTCTGTGATTTCATCCCACATGATTCCTGTGGCCCCTAAGGGGGCACAAGTTACAGACCCCAGCTACAGCTGGACCACGGACCAAGACATGGCCCTGGGCAGTAGCTTGGGACTGGATGGCATCCTGACACTAGGTAGAAACATTGACTACTTAGGCCAGGATGGTTCTGATGGCAACATGGCCCCAGACATATACATATACGCATACACATATGTATTAATAGGTTTCTGTCCCGGACTTTCAGACCCGCAGAGACACACAAATGCTTACAATAGTTTTAGGCTGATTAGCCTAAGGCCCAGGCATATATCTTGCTAACTCTTTACCCTTAATCTAACCCATGACTCTTATCCTGTTCAGCCATGCAGCTCAGCACCTTTTCTCAGAGCAGCATAGTTGTCCTCTGCTTCTTCCGGCTTCTTTCTGGCATTTCTGCTCTGTTCTTCGAGTTCCCAGAGTTTTCTTATCCTGGTAGCCCCACCCACACTCCCTGTCTGCCTTTGGCCAATCGGAGCTTTTTATTAAACCAGTGGATGGGACAATTATTTACAATGGAACAACATAATCCCCCTACATACATACATATGCATGTATGTATAAATATAGTTCACAGTGTTGCTGGCAAGACCAGTATATTTCAAACTGTGAGAATAATGACTTTCTATGCCTTGCACTAGTTTTTTTTTTTAAATATAAATTGCAAATAAATAAATAAACATACAAACAAACCAAAAAAAAAAATAATGACAGTCGCTAGGAGCCAAGAGCTGAGCTGGAATGCATTCTTCATCACATGCCTTCTGGATGGAAGCAGATGTTCGCAGACCTTCAGCACTAGCTGGGGACATGTCATGTATCTGGTTTTGCTGTACCAGGCAATAGTGAGGCCACTTCACCTGCACTAATCTAAACACAGACGAGGAAGAGAACTGACTTGAAGATCACAAGGTTTATCTTCTGTTTATGGTTTCCATAACCAATCACAACTTTGATCTTTTCCATTCCTTTTGACTTCTAAATAGTGATTTTTAAAGTATCCGGTAACAGGACTAATTTTTCCATGTCCTGCTTTGTCATAGCTCCAAGTTGTCATCTGGCAGACTTCATAGTCATTTCCAGTCCAGTTTACTGAGATGCTGACCCTTACCATGTGGTGAATCAGAAAACCCATGTATGTTCAACAGCAGGTGGTCTTTAATTGAGAACATTAACATCTTAAAATATGGACTGTGTTAAATTTAAATGATTTACATATTTGTGCATTATTTTTCATATATGTCTATAAATATGCAATTTTCTCTAGAAAAAAAGTCTCTGGAAAGCAGAAAAATAATCTGATTTGGAGGGAAAAAAATCATCTAATGGGTGACTGGTTGTAGTTTATCTGATGTCATTTTTACTGTTACATATTTCCATGTACTATTTTTAAAAGACTAAATTGTAAATATGATATAACATATAAATTGAATTTCTAATCTCTATATTTATTTTTATTATTTCTATCCCTTCTGTTTTTCCTCTCTCTCTCTGTCTCTCTCTCTCTGTCTCTCTCTCTCTCTACCTGCCCTCATCTGTCTGTGTATGTGCATGTGCACACATTTGAATGTTGGCGGGCTTAAGCCTATCATATTATGCTTGTGGAGATCAGAAGACAAAATGCAGGAGTCAGTTCTCCACTTCTGCGGTGAAAGTTCAAAGGTCAGACGTGGGTTCTCAGATGGTGGCAAACACTTTTACTACCGTAGCCACCAATATAACCCTTCAATCTTTTTATTGACTAGCCTTTCTGTGAAAGGACTTTAGCCTTAAATTCAGACATTCTCAATAGAAGAACATTGAAAGAGGTGTTGCAAAGAATGTCTCCCATGTGTCTGAAATAGTTGCTATTAAACTTTCACAAGGTAAGATATGCACATACTCATGAAACCTTCATATTTATTTATAGTAAATATAGGCGTAATGATCCATTTGCAATTCCTGATTCAAATACTTGACATTGTTCTATGAAGTGTATCCTTTGAGCGGAGTGCTGTGTGCCTGCATCACCTCTCTGAATATGTGATGCCCTTTAATGGTACAGTATACATTTTGTTGGGTGTGTGTTAGATGAGTTCTATAGGATATGGAAACTAGTAGGTCACAGTATCCAGCTGTTGCTATCTGTCTAATATAATATTTTATTTAATTTTATGTACATTGTTAGTAAATATTAAACTCTAGATTGGTTTATCTGTAAACAGCTTTGTCAATCATATTTCTATTTATTTTTTCAGGGTTTTGTAGAGTTTAATTTTTTTATTATATTCACCTTTCCTCTAACTTTTCCCAGATATACCCTCTTCCTTACTTCCCTATCTTCCCTCTTCCGACATTTTTTTCTAAACTCATGAAGTCTAATTGGTACTGCTTATATACTCCTGGGTATTCAACCATCCATTGGAGCATGGGAGCATGGTCTACTCACCAGATGGAGAAAAGCTTATGTCTCCCTTATCTAACATCTAATAATTACCAATATCTCTTCAGCTTGGGGTGGGGATTCATGCCCACCTCTCCTGTCCATGTGTGGTTTTTGTCTGGCTTAAGTTCGCATGGGTCTTGTGCTTATTGTCACAAGCACTGGGAGTTCACAAGTGCAAGTCCATTGCTGTTTCCAGAGAAAAGATGAACAATGCCTCTGCCTCCTATGCTCTTAATGCCTTCCTTCTATGGTGATTCCCTAATCTATGTAGGAGTGTACATATATGACACAAATGCCACACTTTAGAGCTGAACATACCACAATGTCTTATGTTGCACATCTGGACCATATCTGTGTTAATTGCATTCTACTGCAAAAAGGAACTTCTCTGGTAAAACCATGAGTCATTGTCTGAAAAATTAAAGTGCTTGGGAAAGCTATATCTATAGAGGTCATAAATCCTAGGTGAGAACTTATGACGAATATGCTATTAAATAGACATAGAATTAAACCAGTCTTAATTACTTAATGTTATACCTGTAGAGTACTGAATCTATCAAGTTTTCATCAGGGAAGCTCCTTCTTGCAGTAGAAAAAAATTAGCACAGAACTCAGTGTTTTGGCTGGACTGATTGGCCTGTCTCCCTAGGAATCATATTATAAGTTCACATGAGGATGAACAGTTTTCACATGGGTGTTGGAGATCCTAAGTCAGGTCTTCATGACTGCACAGCAAGTACTTTGTCCTATATGTTTCATCCCTGCTGCTTTAGCACCTTTAAGCTTTGACAATGATAATGGTGAGTAGAACCTAAATGTAGTAAATAGTGTCAGAATTCTATTGTGCACTTATGCAGGCTATCCTAAAACATTTAAAATAATTGATTAGACATGTGTATGTGTTGGTTCCTTTTTGATACATGATAAAACATTAGTACTTGAAGCAGGTTAGAGGAAAAAGGTTATATTTTGGCATACAGTTCCAGAGATATAGAGTCCACTATGTCAGGGAAGCAGGGGCGGAGCTTGGTAGGAAGATCCCCAGAGATTACGTTTCATCACACACAGGGATCAAGAGAGAGAGCAAACAGGAAGTGGAACAAAGTAAGAAAATCTCAAAGCCTTCTCCCAGTAACATATTTCTTTTAGTAAGCCTCCTCTTTTTAAACGTTCCATAACCTCCCCCAAACAATGCCACCAACTGGGGGACAAGCTTTCAAATACCTGAGCATATGGCCCATTTGAACTACTTCACATATGGAAACCTGTGGCCCACATTATTCATTTAATCATCCATGATGTATTTAAATGAATAAAGATCTGATAGGAAGGAAAGTGGGTGATTAGACAAAAGAGGAATATAGGCCAGTAGAGCAGTTAAGGAAGGCATGATTGAGGTAGGATTTGGCCTGAACCTTCAAGGTCAGAGGTTCTGAGAAAATGGGAAGAATATTTAGCTTACATGGACATTGATGCATAATGTTCATCATCATCATTCACAAATTATTTATCACATACAGATATAAAACAATGATTTATCAGGAGTTTGTAAATTTCTTGGGTGGTTGAGTTTTTCTTAGAGGGTCTTTCCAATGGAATTGTGGAAAGCATATGGAAATTACAGTGGGGGAAAGTTACCACTGTCAGGAATCATAGTTCTGGGTGCAATTATATCTAAGCTCATATAATTTTGTTCTGACATTTTAATATTTCGTGTTTATCTATACTAAGGAAAAGAAAGAAATTATATCTGAAAGAATCCTTTAAATCCTGATATTTTCTGAATATGAAATACATTCTTATTTTATGAGGCTTACAATTCTATTCTAGGAATTATGAAAAAAGTGAGGCGTAAAGAGGTAAGATATCATGTCCTTCCATTAATGTAAATAGATATAAATAAATATTAAAATATGAAAACAAAAACACCTAAGCCAGTCATGTATATTACTTAGAACCTGTACTTTGGAGGACCTTGCATATCTATTCCAAGTTATTTTCTGTATTCACTCATTGGACCTTATTTTTGTGATGCTGATTATATGAGAATTAGGTGTTGCTATTATAGGAGTTACTATTTTATCCTGCTTAGTGGTTGAGAAGCAGCCTGAGTTATGCACTGGAGAAGCCATTTTAGATTCCTTCTAGATCAGCCAGCACCTTGAGTTCTACCTTCTACTTAGAACTGAGATTAAGCCAATTTCCAATGTTAGCAAATTCTTTAGACATGTGTAAACACATATTACTCCTTTCTTCCACTGGCCTGCCTTTCATCATTTTGAACATCTGACTAAGAACAAATATGTAAAAGATGTAGCTTCAGATATGGACTACATCACACCGGATAAGTAGAGAGTTGCTTCATTTGTTGTATGGTTAGAAAAATTCTATTTTTGTTTGCCCATAGAGTACACTGTAAAAAGTTAAATGGCGTGCTCTCTCGTGTCACACACTGGGGCTGCTTTGACCTTCCTAGACCCAATCTGACTGCTCGGAATCATTGTTTTAAGAATAGAAACACACAAGAAACAAACACAGAGAGACTAAATAGAAAACTCTTCCTGTGAGTAGCCAACACAGAGACTACAGAGTGAGTGAGTTTACAAAAAGGTGAAGAGACAGGGGAAAGCAGATGCTAAGGCGAGAGAGAACACTTCCTCAGCCTTGTCCCTTCAATATAAAACTCTTTCTTGTCCCATACCCAGCCCTTAGTCCGTCCCAATAATTAAATAAGCTACAGCATCCTCAGTAGCTTCATTCATTGGTCATAATATAGAAGCCATGATTATTTCCCATGATAGGCCCTGGGAAGTCAACAGGGCTTCAGAGAAAAGGAAGTTGTCCACTGCAGCCTCATCGCCTGCCTTCCCCCACTGTGGAGAAGAGACTGAGTGCTGTAGACCCGGAAGACCGCAGGACATTGATTGTACTAAAAGAGCCTTGGAACAAAAAGATGTCAAGTTGCCTAAGTGACACTAAGGACTGGAAACTTTCTCCCCTGACTCCCTCTCTACCCACATGCACCTCTTAATGTTTACCTGTCACCATAGGAAGTTGGGGCTGGAAATACAAGTTAAATATTTAATAATAATGACCAAACCTTCAATCTGGACACCATTCTAAGCACTGTTTGTTGACTAGAATCTTCCATGCTTTATGAGTTCTAATTCTAGCCTTATGAGTTCTAATTCTAGCCTACATTTTGTTGACTATTAAACTTAGTCCCAACTAGATTTTGCAGAGTATTATGCTAGTAAATTATAGTCAGTCAGTTTGTATCAGGCCACAATAAAGCAACTGTGTGAGAGCCATAGGTGAAAAAATCTGCATTTTAAGTGCACTGGATTGAATAACCTATATTTCATATACAGTGTGCTTATTTTAGGGCAGTTTTGTAAACATGATTTTTGATGTGCATTTCTATGCACACTCTGACCAAGATGTTGGCATGCTTATGTATTATACGGTGACATCTCTGGAAGACCATGGAAGCGATTTCTCTCTATTCTTAGTTCTGGAAATGTTTAAAACAACTGTTTTATCTCCTTTCTCTGTTTTCATTGGCTACTATGTAGCTAGTGCCCAACTCCAAGCTTGTTATTGGCAAATCCCTAGACATTGATGACCTATGTTGTAGACCCTTTCTGTTCTGTTCTATCCCAACCTTCCATTTGCTTTGATATTTTACCTATTTTAATTTACTTTATCTGTAAGTAATGTACATATCTTAGAGAAACACCTTAAACCCTTTCTGAGAAAACTACATTGTAAATACATGCAAATATTATTTTCTTTCCTTTCCAAAGTAAATCATTCTTCGATCTTCCTTGGTCAGCAAAAGGGCTACAATGATTACTTTAAAGTAAGAATGTTCCCCCTTGGTTGGCAGAGGGGATAAGCCGGGAAGAAAGGCACAATACACTTTCTATTCTGCCCTTTCAGTTCTGAAGCTAAGGGCTTTTATGGAAAGAAATAGTGACACAGGGAGCAGAGGTGAGTGGCTAATTGCTCAAAAGGTCTACTACTTATTTCTCTGTGACCTTGGGAAGATTACCTACCTTGTATATGCCTCAGTTTCTTCAAAATAGAGTGACATTTGTAGCCCGGATGCATATACATACTCTATTAAACCGTTTAAATGTCAGTAAATATCCATATACCTAAATGGACGGCAAGTGAAATAAGCAGTCATTTGTGTTGCTTGCCTAGCGATCTTGAAATTAAACTTGAACTTTAGCAAATTAACAAGATATATGTGGGAAGGTATGGAACGAGGAAAGGTCACGGGTAGTCATGTCCTCTGTCTGGCCTGTTTAACAAAGAGACGTTATGGGGGGGGAGGGAAATGTAGAGTGAAAAATAGACAGACCAGAGCAGCAAGCTTATGGTGACCAACATACACTTAGTCACGTCTTACTGCCATGGGCACTAGAATCTGGAGCCCAGATTTTGTACTTGAAATCTATCACCACATAGGAGTGTATCGATATTTCAGTGTTAGCAGATCACCAGAGCAAAGCCAGGCATGAGAAGGGTTGCCAAGGAGGGAGCATCACAGATTGAGACATCACAGGATAAGTGGAGAAAGGCGAAATCAGAAAGACGAATATTGTAATAAAAGACTCGGTTTTCTGTAAATTCACATAGTGACGGGATACCAGGAGGCATTCTTTTTCTATGGCTGCTATAAGTCATCAGTCACAAGCTAATTAAAGGTGGTCCCAATGAATTAAAATGAGAAAATAACTGAAGCTAGCTTTTATTTAGGCTGTAGAGCTGGAGGGTGGAACCAGATCATAGAATGTATGAGACAAGCACTCAGCTCCTGAACTGCACCCCCAGCCTTAATGCTCTTTAAATTCTAGTCTAAACTGATATCAATTTTAAACTGATAAGATGAAATGCAAAATGAGGCTGTAATGAGAAGAGAAGATAATGAGCTAATTTCAGATGCCAGAAGTTGGAGACAGGGCTGGGCTATGTGCTGTAGGTGCAGGCTAGAAGTACAGCAATGCGCTTCTGAGTCTTAGAAGAATTTTCAGAATTTTATACCGAAGCTCAAATACTTTGTATGAGTGTGATTCTTGTGCTTCTAAAGTATAATAATATTGCTGCAGGGCAAAACATGCAATAGAAAAATAAATCAAAGTGTTACAGGATGGGAGCATAAAACTTCAGTAAAATAAAAATAGGCTTATCATAGTTCAAATTTTCTAAATTCTCAGAGGTTAATTTTACAGCTTGTTATATAAGACAGTATGTCCTTTCTAAAGCGATGATGTGCATTTAAAGGTTTTTATATGTTTATTCTATAATTTATGTTTGTCTGTTTCCTTTAAAGTTTTAACATTATTAACGCCTTTACTTTTATATCTAAACTGAGTTTTACCGAATTTTATGTAAAAGTAAAGGTATTTGATGCACTGTCAAAACATTAAGAGAATAACCTGGATATAGGCCAACATTTAAATTATTTGAAAAGGAGAATGTAGAGTCTAGGATTTTGGGACTGCATAATATTATTAAATTAACATATTTTGCCTGAGTCAGTCCAGCTTTGAAGTTAACCCAATCTTTTCAAAGTTTACCTTTTCCCGTAGACAGGAAGGTTAACACAGCGGAATTAAAGTCAGTTGCTTTTATCTATTTATTTTAAACTTACTCTTTAATTACAAACATGGCTTACAAATACTACCAGTAAATTAGTCAAAGTAATTATAGTTTTCAAATGACTTACTGAAAAATAATTGCAATGTACCTACATCATATCATAAATAATATTTATATGCCACATTGTAAAATGTAAATTGCAAAATATAATATTTTTGTTTAGTCTCCTGCTAGAACATATTAACATTCAACAAAAATCCTACACCTATTAAATAGTAATAGATTATTTTTAAGATTGTGACATGTTCAACAATACATACTATATAAAACGGTGAAGAAAAAATGTCAATGAAGACATAACATATAATAAATCATAATTTTGATTGGAGAGACTATAATTTCTCCAGTAAAATTATCTGCAAAACAAAGATACAAATTAAAAATAGTTGCAGCCAAGATGTCTGAAACATGTAGACATGTACGGTGCTTCATCCTTTTGATTTTTGCTCTATAAATGAGGATTTTTAGTGTCTTGTCCTTCTTTTGCAGTGTTTGTTAGGTTGCAGCATCGGTAGGTTTTAATACAAAAATTCATGCTCTGTCTGAAACCTCAGAATTGGGAATTAACAATAGACATGGCTGTTTCTTCCTCCAATAAGAGCTGAAGGGTTTATTGTTGGAAAATAAGATTATTCTCAATAGTTGTTCCTTACAAAACAAACAAAAACAAAACAAATTGGCAACACCAAAAAGAAGCCCCTTCAAAGATTATAGTGATCTCAGTCATTATAACCCTTAGGACTGGGATGGGGGCGTAGTTCACTTGGTAGAACTCCTGCCTAGCGAGCATGCACAAAGCCATGAACTCCTGCTCTGGTATTATGTAAAAGGGCTTGGTGACACATTTAATTTTAACAATTGGGAGGTAAAGTGAACTGATTTAAAATCTAAGGCTTCATTGCTAGTCCTAAAAACAAGAAAGAAAGAAAGAAAGAAAGAAAGGAAGGAAGGAAGGAAGGAAGGAAGGAAGGAAGGAAGGAAGGAAGAGGAGAAAGGAGGGGCAGAGGGAAGGACTAAGAGAAGGGGAAGATGAGAGAAGAAAGGAGGGAGTGGAAGGGAGGGAGGGGGAGGAAGGAAGAAAAGAAAGAAAGAGAGAAAGATTATAATAAATACACAAAGGAACCAAAGAGCTAAGTTAAGACCACTGGAGTCAGAGTTCAATAAGACAATACAAAGAGATGTCGTTGTTGTCTTCACATTCCACAGTCTGAGGTAGAGCTAGGACTTAATAAAAAGCACTCTAATGAAAAATAACCGTGGCATGTGCTAGAAGCAAGAAATGATAGTGTTTCAAAATATTTCAATAAAATATACAAACCTGTAGTGTTTAATAACACTTTCAAGCAATGTCAGGGTGAAGCCCTGACTCTGTCGCCTGATCTTTAAGGAGACTCCTTCTTGTAAGCAATGACACAGTTTGAGTTTTCTGTCTTTCTTATAAAAACAAATAAGCTGCTTTGCGTTCTGTAAAGGGGAGTTGGCCTTGGTAAAGCCATAAGGAGCAGTCTTGTGCTGAAGAAATTCAGACTCTGGAGCAAAAATTGGATGATAGTTTTGTTTCATTATCATTGCATGCACCTATTTAAGATTTTAAACATTGATTCATAAAAATGTGTTAAAGTATAAAGTTTGAGTATAATGATATAGTAGTTACAATAATTAAAATTATCTTTGACTGATGAAAACTGTTGATATTTGTAACTCTGTAACATTCTAATGGGAAGAAGGACATTATATAAAATTATATCTGGAGTATTTCTGAGGCGGTTTCCTGATAATCAGACACTCCAGCACTAGAAGACTATGCAATGTCAAAAAAAAAAAAAAAAAAGTAGCAAACTTCCAGAAATCCACTTTTGTTTAAGGGAAGGTGTTCTCTATAGTATATCTCCTTATTGACATATATACATGATAACTCTGGAAATATGTCACCTTTCTTCCATTCCAGCTTTGTTCCTTTTTTTTTTTGTTTGCTTGTTTGTTTTTGTAACTTCTAGTAGTTTTGAAAATTGAATTTCGAAACTACATTGAAAGTTATGCAGTGACCACTGTCTAGAATGCAATTCAGAAGTTTTATATTCTTGTAGGGTCTAATAGGTACCCTACGTCAAATGAGTCAGGCACTGCCTTTTCCATGGATGCATGTTACTGTGCTGTCTTGCAGAAGCAGGTAAATGCCATGCTGATGTGTGCATAAATGTCTTCCAATGTGGGCTCTGGCCACAGCAATCCCATTAACATTAGCTTGGCACAGCCTTTCGTCCTCAGACAGTGGAGAACATGCCTTTTCCACCCTTGAGGCAACTAAGTAAATTAAAGGGTGCGGCATCAAATGATTTGAATTTTGAGTAGTATTTTTTCATGCCTTCAACATTTTCAAACCAGTTTATCCCCATGAAGCAGTGTTAGCAATCATGAAACAAGGGACCCCTCTGTTTTTGCCAGTCTGAAAGATCTTTGAGTTTTGTGGACTTGCAAGTGTTAAATTATCTTTTCTGGTCTTTTTCCTTCTGTGGTCTCTGTCTATGACTAGAACTTTGTAATTTAGTAGAAATCATGTCAACGAAGTCACAGGGAGGGGACCCAGCTTTTATTTGTTTTTGCTGGGTATGGTCCAGGCTACTGCCGTCCATATGTATCTCCAGGACACAGAAGCAAGAGCTTGTGGAAACGATGTCTGCAGGGCTCAGCTGAATGCTTCCTCTGCAGCAGCTGGTTTGGTCAGCCAGTGTTCATTACATTTCTGCTTCTGCCCATTTTGCACTTTCTCTGAGCATTTTCTAAAGAGACTGGAGAGCCTTCTTTTTTATCTAAAACGGAAGTTTATATTTGTGGAGATTTTGGCAGAAGAAAGGTTTATCGCTAGTGAAATCATGTGTCCTCTCTAATTAGAAACCTTTTACTTATATTCTTGTAAATATGTAAGGGATAATTTAATCCATGGAGTATTTAAACACTGACCTAAGAGATGTCAGGGTAAACATTTCATCCTTTTAACCACAGAAGGTGTGGAAGCCATTTCACCACCTAGTGACCAGTATCTAAAGGCTCTGCAACTTCAGAGAGATGCCAAACAATGTCATTTCATCCTTTTAGGTATGTGGTATTTCGTTTCAAGACATCATCAAATAAGTTCGCTTCTCCTATATAGATCTATGTTCTATACCTCTTCTCCCACAGCGGGGTTCTAGTTAACATCTTTCCTAAGCACCCTATGATTATTTCAGACATAATGCACTGACACACTTAGCATAGCAATACTTTGCCAGCCATCACATAAGTTCATGGCATATGGGAACACAAGTAATTGAGAGGACTAGGGGGCATTACCCTGGTTTAAAGATAAGAAGTGGACAACCAAGATTTCTGAGGTAGACACTAGTCAAACAGGTCATCAGGGAAACAGCTAAGGTTTAAAAACATGAGTATCCTCATTAGAACTGCTAAGATTCATGTCTTGAAGTGTGTTGTTGATTTCTAGGCTTCAGACCTACAAGTATTGAAGTTAATGATTTTCACAACTACATTTCCGTTACTGATAGAAATTTTGGATATTTTTCATTGTCCTAATTCTCCATATTTCTTTATTTTATTATGGCTTCTTGATTCATGTCTACCTATATTTCCCATAACTACTGTGTGTGTGGTAACCTGAGACCGTGATACGAAAACAGAAAGAGAGAAAGAGAGAAACAGGACCTTGCTGTATTGCTTTGGCTTTCCATAGATCTGGATATGCGTGCCAACCTGGGCTACTATGGAATACTTTCTCAGTTGGGCTTATTCAAGAGTTTTTCTAGACAGTTTGACAAGGATGTATGTCCTTGTTTTCTGTTTGGTGGAGTGTGAGCAGCCACCATTCTCCGGCCTGTTGAGAGCATACCTAGTGCGTTGTGTCCTTAGAGCGGAAATGGAGTTAGATTTCCGTCACTGACATATGTGTCTTCAGGGACACTTCCATGTTGCTTCTGAGTGTGGGAATGAAGAACAAATGAAGGCCCTTTGAAGGCACAAGCATTGGGTTGGAAATAAGACCCTTCTTAGATAAAAGAAGGAAGGCATGAGGATCTGGTCAGACATCTTGAAAAGAGACTCTTAATTTGCTGATACGGGTAGGACACAAACATTTTCAGTCATTGTGAATCCTTTGTTTGCTTCCATGCAGTTTTCAAGGACCACAAGGAATATCCTGACAAAATTCACTAATGTTAGAAGCAGCGTTAGTGACCTACCAAACATATAAATGTTGCCTACCTAGAAAACAAAACTCACAGAACCTAATTACTCTGTTTCAATGGCTACAGGATGCTGAGCATATTCCTATCATACAGAAGCTATCCTGTGTTCTGCCTAACATAGTTTGTGTCAGCATTAATATTCACCCTTTAAACATTACCTGTAATACTATAATGAGGTAATTTTTTAATTGAAATTCTGTTTAGATGCAAATGTTATTGTTAACCATTTACCAGTTAAGAAATAACTCTGCATTGTATTTTTGGTTTTGACTTTTACTGTGAACAAACATGCCACCCTAACCAATTACTCAGACCACTGTTTAACATTTCTACCCTACTTTTGTAATTGTATTACTTTCTCCCTCCAAACCATTGCTCTACTCCTTAATATCATAGCTCCTATCTATAAACACCACCCATCTATAAAGCACTCATCAATAATAAATATGATGTCATTGAAAAGATAATTATCTAAGCAACAAGTTTGTTAATAAGGAGGAGAGCCCTGTTCATAAGATTTTGTGTGTCTCATTTTGTAAATGATGTCTTTTAACTAACAGGGCTTTATTTATGAAGTGTTCTTTGAACACTAAGAATAAAATAACTAAAGTAACTATCCCTTTAAGGGCAAATAGTTTTACCATAGTGCTTATATTGACCACTATAAAAGTCTTTTTTTTTAAAAAAAATGTTTTTCAGGGCATCTGTTCTTGTTACTATCGGTTCTAGTGGTGCAGTATATGACCTAGGATTATTTACTTGACTTATGTAGTTGTTCTTTCATGCCTCAAGCTGCCTTTGAAAATACTAGTGTTGACCATTGCTACTGTGGGGGCTTTATTCTTCTAAGTCTGTGAAATAGTCCGCGCTCTGACACTGCACTGCATGTCCTCCTGAGCTACGAGGTCCGTAAATGTCACATTTTACTGCTTTTCTGGAGTTTGGTGTGGCATTCCCAGACTTATACCTGTGACTTACAGCATCAAAGCAAGCTTTGAGCTTAGGAATTCTCTGTTCTCCTGCAAGATGTGATTCCATTTCCTTCTCTTGACTACCTGATGTCCACTGCGAAAATCAACACTACAGAAAAGAATGTGAGTGTGCATTCCTCTGCCAGAGACAAGCCAAGTGGTTCTGTTCACCACAGCAACAAGAACACAGGGCAAGAAGGGCCTCCAGGCACATCACATCCTCACAGGTCAAGCATAGGATCTGTTAACCTATAAGGAAACACATCATAAACAAGAAAACCAAAATTAAGCACAGGATAAATTCTATATTATTGTTTCTTAAAATGTGATAAATAGAATAGGAAATGAAAGCAAACACAACAAAACTATTGGCTACAATGTCCATATGTTTAAAATGCTCGTGAACTATGGAAGGACTTTCATTTAGGGAGAATAATTGGCCTCAGTTTTGGGAAGCATGGTGCTTTAGGTTCTTTAATGGTAAAATGGTGCTGCCATATGAGGATAGTATCTTCTTATTTAATATGGTTTGAGCCTTCCTGTCATTGACTTTCTTCTAAAAAAAAATTCTCATATATTGTAGTAATGACTAGGGTCCACAGCTTTTGAAATTAGTGATAGTGTTTATATGGTTTCTCAAATATATATCTGAGAGCAAATGCCCTAGTAAACTTTGCCCAACACAGAAATGTCTTCCTCAAGTATTTCTTGGAAGACTGGGAAGTTGAGTTAATGACTAATTTGGAGAATTTTATAGCTTTTGAAAGATATTTTAAAATTGCCCTAAACATTAATGTTTCATGGCTAGGATTCCATGCTGAGTATGTAAATCAACTATTAGTAATTTTACTATTGTTTATTAGATATTGTTATAGAAACATCAACGTTACTGGGCCATTTGTCATTGTATTATTTTGAAACAAGCCTAGACACACCTGGAAGAGGGGAACATTAAAGCTGAACGCCTCTCTCAGATTTGCTGTGGGCACATATTTGGGTGCATTTTCTTGAATCTGATTGATGTAGAGGTCTAGCCCACCATCCCTGGGCAGGATGTAGGTATGAATAAGCCAGGGGAAGCGCTGCTCCATTCCTCCATGTTCTCACGTTAGTTCCTTCCTCCAGGTTCATTGAGTCACTTCCCTAACTTCACTTGGTGAGGGACCATAACCTGCCAGCCAAATAAACCCTTTGCTCTGCTTGTGAACTTATTTTTGGTGGGTATTTTATCACAGCAACAGAGGACAAAACTACAGCACCATTTATCTTAAAAATGACTACCATCTTTCCGTTTTCTAGATAATCTCAAAATATAAAAAGGAGTAATAAAAACATGCCCAAAGATTACTGTCATTATTACTTTACAGATAAGTAAAAAAGGTGACAGAAAATGAAGTGACCCATTAAGGTTAGCAAAATATTACTGGTAGAGCCATAATAAAAGAATATCAGGCATTTGCTCATACATAAGTATCAACAGGTTTCCTGACGCTCTATTAAAAACATTAAAATATGTGATTTATTTTTATTAATAGCTTTTTATTAAATGAGAACATATTTTACTTTGTATAGATTTACAAAAAATAATGAAATTAATTAGTTAATTATTAATGGAATTGACACACACTAGAATTTAGCTGAGAAAGCTACTTGAGATTAATTAGCAAGCTGGTGTCTATTGAGTGAAAACAGAGGCTTTGCATGGGGCACTCAGAGAAGGGGCAGCAAAAGGGAGTCAGATGGGGATGTTACAAGGAGCACGATGGAAGAGTTGATGTGTGAGTAGCAGAAGAGAAAACAAAACAGCCAGACCAATCCTTTAGGAAATCTCTCTGCTGGGCAGGCGAACACTGTTCATTAATGGTTCCCTTGCTGTTTTCCCAACCTGGAACCTTCATGGCTTTGCTTCTGACGCATAGTACACACAACAAGCTGCAACGGAGACACCTAATGATGTTGCACGTGGTTCAATTGTTTTTGACAAATCTCCTTCTTATGCTGTGTTCTTCATTTTGCATTTGATATTTTATTTTATAGAGACCATAAATATTTAGGTTTATGATCATTTATTATTCATATTTTCTGTCTACCTACTGCTCTGTATGTCCTTTTTTAGAAATATCATTTTATACCCACAAGCTTGATGAATAACCCATTTTGTTTCTCTTGTTTACTTTTATGTTAATTCCTGAGCGACAATCTGAAATTTATTTTTTAAATAATGCTTGAGATAAGGCCTGAATTGATTTTTCTTCCTAAATTGCTAACTGATTATTTCAACTTCCTCAGTTAATTACTCCTTCCATGGTAAGAAGTTTTTTAATTGCTAGTTGAGTATCCCTGCTTATTGTCATGTATTACCAGCTGTGTCCACTGTTGTGATTTTAACATTTCAGAATATTTGAACTTCCTGTGTATATCACTCAAACTATAATTTTATTTAAAACTATTATCCTGAGAATCTGGAATACTGTGCAAATTTATTGCAACCTGGTAGCCACTAGTCACAAATTGATATTTCAATTTAAATTAATTATTAATGCAATTATGTTTTTCACCATAAGTTCCAGAACATCTTCATCTTCCTATCAGAGAACTTGTCATTTCTTTCTGGAGAGCCTGCTTTCCATAGAGTCCTAAATATCCTGCAAGGAACATTGTAGTTAAACACACACACACACACACACACACACACACACACACACACACACACACACTTGCTTTGTAAATTATTTGACATCCTTATGATATTTAATTTCTACTTCTGAAAAAGTGTTTTATGGAGATATGTTAATATAGCATCTCCTTTTAGTCTCATGTAAGCTCTAATTTTTAATGTGCTCGTGTGTGTGTGTGTGTGTGTGTGTGTGTGTGTGTGTGTGTGTTAGTGTGTGGATGCTTGCTTCTATGTGCCCCTGTGTGTGCATTTATATGTCCACTAGACCAGGAATTTAATAATTATTTAATGCACTCTTAATCATTCCTTCAACCAGCTTTAAGTTAAAGCATTGCAATAAATTTTTATAGATATAATGTCACTTAAAGGAAATCTTCATCACATTGTATGATAGCATAAGTTTTTTTAAAAAAAGTGGTAGTTTTGCTTTACTCTTTTCCCCTGAACATTATATTCCCTTTTGTCATTGTTTTCTCTGTCAAACGTTTAAAATGTCCAGCTGTTAAAGGAAATGTCAGCCCTTATATATCCTGAGATCCACAGTTTTCATGCTCTTCCAGGACTGCTGCTCTGAGAGTTGCTTTGTCTGGGTAGAGGGGTTCACACCTCTGTGACCTCCAGCATGGTTCATCATTTGGCTTCAGGGCATCTTATTTCTCTCACTTTCGAGTTCTCACTGGTCATACTATTGGCCCTCCTAAGGGCTGTAAAGTCAGAACACTAGAGAAAGCAAAACTCTCAATCCTAAACTACCCAAACCGGAAAATGTGTTTGTAAGAAAAAATGTCAGGTTATTTAAAGTCATATATAACTCTTATTTAAATCATGTTGCTATTAAATTCTCTCCTTCAAGGCTGTCGAGGTTTGTAAATGATAACATGTGGTCAGTTTTTATAAATATTTTATGAATTCCTGTAAGAACTTATTTTCCATTTATAAGAAACAGAATGGTATAGAACTTTTAGTTGACAGAGATCAAGTTTCTCTTTATGTATTTTCTCACTGTGGCTCTTGATAATGGTTGTTAGCATTAGCCAGCCAATCGTATTGCTACTCATTATTATATCAAGTTACCAAACTTCATGTGCTCATTTTTAAGTAAAGGTATTATTGGACACTAATATGATTTGCCTCCTTATGTTTCATTTTTCTTTTTGGTTGAGTGCTAACCCTTAGGCATTTGGGAACAGTCACACGTAATTTGAAGTATTTATCTGATGAAAGATTAGTTAACTTTTGTTTTTATTTTAGTCTTATACTTTCACTGTCTTCTCAATGATGTTTCCTTTTGTTTGTTTTTTAAAGGTTCAACATTACCTTTTATTTCAAAAAAAATTTGTGTGTATATATGTGTGTGTGTGTGTGTGCGTGTGTGTGTGTGTGTGTGTGTGTGTGTGTGTGTGTGATGGGTATGGAGGTCAGAGGACAGAGTTCACAGAGCAGACTGGGCTCATTGGCCAATGAAGCTCAGGATTTGTTTTCTCCAGCTCTCCACCCCCACCCAGCAGCACAGACGCTGGGATTCCAGTGTGTCATACACACACAGGGCCATCTCCCCACTTCGTCTCCCATTCTTCCAGGTTCACTCTGTAGCCTTGTCTGTCCTGAATCTCACAATATAGATGAGACAGACCCCAGACCCACAGAGGTTCAGCCTGTCTCTGTCTTGAGTAGCAGGATTAAAGTTGGGCACACCACGAACCTGAACTGGCACCTTTAACTTGGGTTGTGCTAGCTCTCCCGCCCGTGATAACCTTGAACTCTTAACTGTCCTGTTTCTCATCTTCCTGCTGAATACTGCAGTTACAGGCATGTACTACTATCCCTGTCAGGAAAAAATGCCTTAGGGGTTAATTGGAAGTTATCTGTCCCTGTTAATCTGATCCATCTTATTAGCCACGTTAAAAATGAAATTATTCCCTTGTATTTATCATTCAATATTCTATTACTTTAACTCTAGTAGCATTTAGACCTGACTTTGAGATTTTCTTTTTGTGTTTAGCCAGTTTTGGTAATCTCTGAAAAGTTTTGAGAAAAGCTGTGCTTCTCACGATAGTTAATAATTTATCTCTGATGCTGGCAGAACATCTTTTTATCCTACAAAGGAAGAGCATCTAATCATATAATTTCCCAGTATGCTTCAGTCAACCCTACATTCACATTTTATACTCAAGTGAATGTAAAGTCTGTCTTTATATTAACATTAAAATCTCAAGGATTAACTTTAGTTTTCTTTGTTGTCCTATATTGGGAAGTTTGGGGAACAGAAAGACTCAATGTTACAAAAAATTCTACTTCTTGCTCTTTAAAAGTAATACAAAAGTGAACTTAGTATTGATTTGCTTGTTTTCAATCATCTAAAATATAGGAACTTTTACATCTGAAGTTTATATATTATATGTGTCTATATAATAGATCACAGGTATATAGTATACATATACATAATATATTGTCGTGCTCATAATGCCAATTCTCATTGCCTTAGTTTACTTGAATTTGCCTTAGTCTATTATTTGTACCTTGCAGTCTCTCCACTCTTCCCATATCACTTTTAGTGTTTTGTTATTCTCTGAATTTTATGCTCTTTCCCATTGTTTGTCATCAACCTCTTTAATTCATTTTTTTCCGCATCATCAACCTTATCCTCTAAAATAAAATGATGTTTATTCTCGTACTTTTACTAGGCTGTTGTAATTTGTATTATGATTTTTTTCTTATTACATCCTAACTTCTTTGAAAAAAAATACCTTTTAGAATCTCCCTAAAACCCAGAGTCTGTTCATTTTATAGCATAAATATTTTGAAGAGACAAGGGCAAGGGAGTTGTCTGTACTATATCCTTACTTTCCCTTATACCTCTAAACTTTAAACCCTATGTAGTCATAGACTGTATTTTTTCACATTATGAAATATCATAGACATTCGTCATGCTGGAGGCAGAGCATTTGCAGACTTCAGTATCTCTCTCTCCCTGCTTTGTCCCGGCAAAGCCCTGGGATTGCAGGGTCAGTTGACCAGAATGTTCCCGGGATAGACAGACAGGGATTGCAGGGTCAGTTGACCAGAATGTTCCCAGGATAGCCACAGTGCTGACTTCTCTCCCTTTTTGTGATCTCCGAGACAAATTGCAATCTCTTGAGAAAGTTGTTTATTTGGGGTAACTCTTGTAATTGTGCGTAAATGTGGACTTGGCTGTAGGCCTGGATTCCATTTCAAATATCAGAAACTAAGGCAGTCTGCAGTAGATTTCTCAGTGATCCAACCTGCCGAAAGTGGGCAGGCTCCTGCCAGACTGAGAAAGCCTCCTCTGCTTCTAGAGAAGTAGTGTTGCTTTATCCAGCACATGATCATTGAAAGGAGTAGATCTGTGTCATCACTCACTCAAATGACAGTTCCAGAAGTGCACTTCTCTATTACTGAAAGCAGGTTTTGTTTTGTTCACTCAGGGTCTCACAATATAGGCAGGGATGGCTTAAAATCGGCCTACTTCTTCCTTGCCTCGGGAATGCTGAAATTACTGAGTACACCACCATGCCTGGCCTCTACCCTATAGAATTTTAGACAGTTCATTATCCAGTCTTATCCTCATTGTTCTAATTCTTCTTAATTTCAATGTCGTGTGAGGAATTACCACCTTATTCATTTAATAAATCTATTCCTCAGTGGTCCTCGATGCTCAAAATCCTATAGGAAGGATTGCTTTTCAAATTTTATCTAAATAATAGTATGAATCTAGATTTTCACAGGTTGATATTTTTCATGTATACGTATTTCAGTCTTTTCCCCAAACTTTGTACAACTCTGCTTACGTTGAGTTGTGCTAAATGTATATAAACCATATCTAAGCAGTAGGTCCAGTGACCGTCTCTCCAGCTGTTAGCCCCTTCCCATCAGCATTCATGGGTCATGTATCTCAGTTCATTTCAGGCTTACACATTGATTCTCTCATGGAGTTGCTATGTGGAGTCTAGGTAGATTTCTGGTGAATATTTGGATCCCTCACCTCACCAGCCTCATAAGTAGATTGGGTGTATCCCTTCCACTGCCACCTGCAGATCCCACTTGAACTGATCCAAGCACCTCGCTTTGTGTTATAGAACTCAGCTTCATCTTCCACCCCAAGACATTCAGACAGTGTTCTCTGGGCCCTGTCAAGTGGTCTGTACTAGAATAACCTAGAATACAAAACAAAGTACTTGTTCCTGGCTGCTGTCACAGAATTGCTCAAGCTTGAGAATGGGTCTTTAAAGGCCACATTGGTATCAGATTTTCAGTATGAACGTATTATACACTCAAGTTGATGTCATTAGTAGAACACTAGAGATAAACCTGAAGCCAACATCAATAGTAGGACCATGCCAGGTACCAGATTGTCCCTGTAAGAACTTCCACAAATCTTTTCCATAATCTCTTGATAGTTGGTCAAATGTCAGATTGACTCTAAGGCAGAAGTATGAAGCAGGGTGGATGATGTAGTGTGGTATGGTGCTGGGTGATGGGAGGCATCCTTTTTTACAATCAAAAACACGAGCTCACATCTACACAGGGGATTAAATTGGACCTTTCAGTTTAGCAGCAAATGGCAACCACTAATTTATTCTTACTTTTTTTTGCATTTGCAACTAAGATTTTCTTGATTATAATTTTAAAAACAAGAGTGAATTACCTTCAGCATATAAAGTCAGAGTAAGGGCTGAAGGAACAGCTTTCCAAACAATGACAGGAAAATAATATGTGAGCTGGGAAGTGATTAGCACCACATAAGGAACACCAATGCATTTGGCTGTGTAGAACTTACATCTGGCTCTAGGTAGTAAAAACATAACATGGAAACCAAGAGCTGAGGCAAAACAACCACAATCTGAGAAAAAAAGCAAGATCTGCTAGCAGCACCCTTTTATTTGAAAACAGGAAAATGCTAATTCTATATAATTCAAGTTAGGAGTTAATCTATTCCCAAGGCTCAGAACAATGTGAGTTAAGTGTTCTTGGGGCACAGAGTCCCCTGAACTTGTGGCTAACATAGTATGTATTTATGCCCAGTGAATTTAGCACTGTGAAATGTTTTACCTTGAGAAAGGGATACGATTTCATTGTGTAAACGAGTAAAGGTAATTGAGTTTGGAGAGCCGCTCGTGGGAACTTGTTAGTCATCTTCAAGAAGATGCTGTAAAATCATGAAAATAGGAACTTCACAATTTACTTCCTTCAGTAGAACATTGTAAACACATTGTTTACCCTAAAGACTGGACAAGGGAGTGATTCTGTGTAACTGTGATGTGCAGACTCTTTCCATACATGTTGTCAGATGTATGCTCCAATCAGAAGTGCATAGAAAAGTGTTGCAGGGAGCCTGAACAGGGTTTATGACACAGACACGGGAGTGCCTGGAGCCACCAGTGCAGTGTTCATTTATGAGAGCTCGCTACCTTTGACTCAATCTATAACTCCTGCCTGGGAAGGCATTGCTTTTATTCGGCTGTATGCTTTGTTGAGAAGGCAAGGGGTATTTTCTTTCTTTCTTTCTTTCTTTTTTTTCAGGAGTTCTTAGATTGTTCTTCAGGTTGCATCTGCCTGTTTATGTGGGTGGACTCCTTGGTTATCCCTGCACTCTCTCTGCTCTCCCAGATCTCCAGAGAGCAGACGCTCCTCTTAGAAATACAGCTTCTCTGAGTGCCTAGTGTCTTCAGACACCCTTTAATGTGCTGGCATAAACTAAACGTCGTCTCTGATAGGTTTTATGGTCAAGTGCTTTCTGGGCCCCTGGAGATGTTCATGTTCTCACATACTGGATCCAGGTACCTTTACGACTATTAATGACACCACACAATGCTTTGTCCTAAAGTGTCCTGATGATGTGTATTCCAGGGATGTTACTATTAGAGCTGATTGAACATGGGTTTTTTTATTTTATATTTTATTTTACCTTCACTTGCACAGCTTATGTTATGTTGTCAAGCTCTTTCAACCAGAGGTCTGGTGAAGATTTTATTATTTTTTTGTAGTACTCCAAAGATGAGAGAGATTTACCAGGAAGGAGATTTAGAAAATAACACTTAAACTTGTGAAAGTCTAGCCAGTCTCTGTGATCTACAGCAATGCTTTGTTTTGTCTGAGGAATTATTCCCCATCTCTATGTGCAGGATGGTACAGGTTTAGAGAGAATATCCATCATTATTTTCTGTGTTGAATGCTAACAGGGATAAATTGGCAGCTTTCCAGGCTTGGGAAGCCACCTCACTTGTGAAACATGGCACCTACTTCTGCCTTTGCTCTCACCTTGAATTTTTGGTCCAAGGTGGCAGTTTGGTGAGCTGCACGTGTGGGATTTCAGCACAAGCTGGCCATGACACTGTGCTCCAAAATTCCTACATTGTTTTGCGCAGCAGAATGATTATGATAAGGGCTTGCAGTGATAGATGATGGGCAGCAGAAAGTTGGTATGATCTGGCCAGGACTCCTCCCTACCAAGGTCTTCCTTTATTGGCTGGTCAGCTCTGCCTGTCAGGGCAGAAGACTCCTTACAACTTCCAAAATGCTAAGTCTGCAAAATAGGAGGTTGAGAGTACATTGGTTTTAGGAAGCTATTATTCTATGAGAGACCCAAGCAACAGAGTATAATGTTAAAAATTGAGATGCTGCTCTTTTTTTCCCCAGAGCCAGACATGTAAGGATAGTTGGGAAGTGGTACAGGATTCTTCTCTAAAATGGTATTCTCTTTCACTGTTCACATTCTCCAGTACTCCTGAAGTTGATGGAGAAATAACAGGAGGGGTTAGCCTGAAGTGGCTTCAGACTATTCCATTCTATCCCAGAATTAGTTCATCAGATGCTATTTGGACACTTGCTGGACTCTGTACTGAGAAAAGGATGCGTCAGCACTAAGTCAGTAAATCTTTCTGCCCACTGGCTATATATACAGTGTTGAGCAGCACCCTTGGAAAAAGGTCTGAGTTAGATCCTCAACTGCTGTGGTAAAAATGTCTGGCTGAGCAGAAGCATACAACAGCCTAAATTATTACATTGTTTATTACAAATGATATTGATAATACAATATATACTGTTACATAATAACTCATGGCTAGAGTTTGTATTCCAGTACAGTTCTCAAATTTGAACATTCATCAGGATTACCATATGGCTTGTTAAAACAGATTTGTGCTCATACTTCTGAAGGTTCTGGGACCAGGAGATGAGGGTGGAGTCTGAGTTTGAATCTGTTGAATGTTTCTAGATGATGCTAATGCTGCTGGTGTGCTAGTCGTTTTTCAAGAGCCAAGGTCACTTACATATTCAGCCAAAACTCTGGCATCATTTCAAGTACATATTAATAATTTATTAACTTCACCAGAAGGTTCATTAAGTTGCTAATTGCACAGGTAAAGAATTGCTTGAACAAGAAAGAGCCAGGAGAACTGTTACTAAAGATGAGAAGTGGGTTACATTCAAATTTTATTGATCAAGAAGCAAAACAAAAAACTATTCAGAAAAGCAGTCATATATTATTATAATTTATATTCCGTATGAATTTGCATTGATCATACTCTCAATCTCTATGGTTTCTGTAACTCTTCTTCTTTATGCCTATATTGTTTCTCAGGAAATAATTCTATGGTAGATCTAAGGTATGATATTTTTTGAAGTTATAATATAATTATATTACTTCTCCTTTCCCTCTCCTCCTACCAACCCCTATCATGAACCCCTTTTCTTTCTTTCATATTTATGGCCTTTTTTCTTTAATTATTATCACATACATATACACATATTTTCTAAATACATAAATTAAACCTTCTCACTATATAGGATGATTAGTATGATTCTGTGCAGATCTTTTTAGAGGCCATCCTTATTTCGTGTTGGAATAATAAAGTGTTTAATGAAGTTGATTATTAATACCCCTTGTTTATAATCCTTTTCAGCTACATTTTGCTAAGCATACGAAAAAATATAAACTTGAACATTATCATTGAATAATTGTACCAATAAAAGGATACAATTTTAATCTGTATCAAAGACAGATACATACATTTTCCATATGTGTCTTTACTTACAAAGTGGTTTTATAAACTCACTTCTTTGACTGATTTAGCTTTGTGGTGAAAGCAGGCAAGGCATCACGACTGGAATTTTTTTATATAAATACATTTGTTTTGCTTATTATAAAAATAGTAGATATATTATTCTGATGACAAAATTTCTAACAAATATATGTATGTGCTTGAATCTAGAGGTTTGTAAAATTACAAATTCTGACTAATCGATGTGTAAATATTTAAATACATAGTAAGTAAATATTTGTACATGCAAAAGGTTTTGTGCAATTGTTTAATTCCTTCGTCCTCTGACCCATAATTGTTTTTAAAAATATAATACAGTGTTTCCATATCATGGTACCATTTGAAGTTCCATGGAAACATCTCTGACTTAAACACAGTCCCATCATTCCTGAGTTCACGTATTCCGACAGGTTTCTCTCAGGTCAAGAGAGGGATCAGAAGGAAAGGATAATGGATTGCATCTGGTCAAGTACAATAATTAATTCCATCATTATAGATAATATTATAAAATGTGTACTTAGACTTATGTATGTGTGAATATGCTGTTAAAAATCTAATATAAGGCATTTATACTCATTTCTACATCTCCGTGCTATCACTTTACAATTTGATTTTCAATTGTAACACAATTAAATTCAACTGAGAAATCATTAGTTGAATGAGAATATGAGGCATACAGACACAATGCAGAGGTCCAAACCTGCTGCTTCCAGTTGAAAATGTGGATAGGGGAGAATTATAACAGAGAAGATAAGAAAATGTGCAAATGCACATAATTTAGTATAGTATATCAGAAACTCTTTTTGCCTCTCAACGCTAAAAAGGAGCATTCTGTTCTGTTCTATTCAGGCTCATACCTTGTGTGTATAAGTTTGTCTTCTGAATGGAAATATTCACTCCCTTTAGGGTAACACATTGCTGTGATCCCAGTACCCAATATAATACTTGCTAATACTTGCCATTTCCAACACCCTAAATATTATTAGTGAGATGAATAAAGAATGAAATGAAGAAATGAATAAAGAATGTTGGGTACATGAAAGTCTCATGAAGAGAACTATGTGTGTACAATGCCTTCTGTTTTTTGTACTTATTACCATGGTGGGACTCTAATTTAAATGAGAACTTCAGGAATGGACTGTAGCTCAGAAGAAGAACACTTGCTAGGCATGCTTGAGACCCTTAGTTTCATTCTCAGAAACACACACACACACACAAACACAACCCTACACATGCCACACGTCCAAATACACACCATAAACACATGCCTGCACATACCACACACACACCAACACACTCATACTATACACATGCACGCCACAATGAACACAATTACACACCACTATTCACACACCACAAATACACTACACACAAATGTACACACCTACACATACTACACAAACACAAACACACATACAAACATACTGTACTTACACACCACACCACACATAAAAATATTAAACACACATAAACAACACCATGAACAGACATACACACCACACCATATACAAACATAAATACAAGATAAACACAACACTTACACACTACACAAAACAAAAAGGGAGAAATCCTAAAAATCCCAAATCCCCCTATACCAAGCAACTTTGTTATAGTATGTATGTTACTATAATTATCCTATTTTTAATTACTATTTTTAAAACGAGGTCTGGTTTTAAAGCCCAGGCTTTCCCATCTACCTCCCACGTGGTGAACTCACAAGAGGCCATGATACCAAGATTACTTATTTCTGTTAGTGTCTTGTAATATGTATCTTATTTGTTTATAAATTTTACAAAGCTAATTATGTAGATTTAACATAGGTGTGTACGTTAGGATTATGTGTGTGTGTGTGTGTGTGTGTGTGTGTGTGTGTGTGTGTGTGTGTACACAAAGAGAGAAAGGGGAATGGAGGGAGGACAGAGGGAGAGAGAAGGGGAAAGAGAGAAGGAGAAAGAGGGAGAGAGAAAGAAAGAGAAAAGAGGGGGTTTGAGTGTAACGATAAGGTTTCTTGGTCCTGGGTGGCCAGAGATCCAGACCCACAGACCTGCAGCCCCAGACCCCTTAGCCGCCCACTGCTGCTTAGGCCCCCAAAAATGATTCAGACGCTTATATTAACTTTATGCTGTTTGGCCTACGGCTCAGGCACATTGATAGCTTGCTCTTACATCTTAAATCAACCCATTTCTATTAATCTGTCTGCCACGTGGCCTGTGGCTCACCTGTGTTCCTCACATGCTTCTTCTTTGGTGGCTGGATCAGTCCCTTTCTGTGACTCCGCCCTTCCTTTCCTACCTATTCTGATTCCCCACATACTTTTTCTATGGTACCTGTCATGGGCCAAAATAGCTCCTTTATTTAAAGATTGATATTCACAGCACATAGAAAGACATTCCCACATCATTTGATACTTACCATGGCTGAAGGATCCACCAAGGGCCTTGACATTTGAAATGTATCTTCTGTACAAACGGAAGAGAACTGATCATTTGAGTAACAGCAAAGTGTCATATTTTTCAGGTCATTTGCTGTCTTTCATAAACTGGAAATCACTTTATTAGACTCTGGACTGAGTCCTGTTTACAAAATATTTGAATTTTGATGTCATTCCTGTCACTGACTTTCTGGGTCAGTGCACAAGGCACTTACTAATAAAGTGAATTTCCTTGATTCCGGAGTTACTTCCCTGGAGAAAATGAGTCATTAAGAACTCTAGATCACACGTTGTCTCTATGTCTCCTGTAACTATCTCCTTTGCAGTATCAATTGAACCTACTATACATGATGAGTGCTGTGTGCAAAGTTTGGGTATATTTTAAGAAATTAATGTTTGCTACTGTTAATCAACTATTTTGCATGTTCCAAAAGCAAAAATTCCAGGAAAATGGCATGTAACATTTTGAATTGTTTGGGGGTTCAGATATAAAATTGTTAATATAATTTTCTTTAACATGTAAGCACAGATTTTATAGCAAAATATTACTCCATTTTATTTAAGAAATTCCCCCAAAGAAACAATTTAAATAAGAACTGACCCTTTACCCCTCCATTTCAGAAGGCTATATGGTCAAATAGGAAGTTCCATGGAAAATTCTCTAATGTCTTTTGTGCATTAACATTTCAAAACTCAATTTAAATATCCACAGATCTCATTTTTAATAAACTTAACAAAACTCAGGTAATTTTCTTTAACTTTTTGATTGAAGGACAGCAGTTGGTACAGATACATTTGTAAAATGATGTACAGCTATGAGCAAAGCCCCAAATCAATTATATATAAGAAATAACACATGGAAAGAAGTTAATGAAAAAAGAAGAATTTCAACTATATGATTCTCTGGTCTACTACCTGCAGGCAACAAATGTAAATGGAAGAAAAAAATCAACATTCTACTAGTAGATAAGGAGAAAAATTAATAAAACTGTTTCTTTCCTACCAGATCCCCTGATGCCACTATTGTTGGAAATGGGTGACTGTAGAAACAGCCCTTCTCCCGTTTTTGGCTACAGAAATAAGGTTTTATTCTTGCTGTTAAGCTCAATTACATGAGTTAGCATGGATCTGCACTGTCCAAAGAGCAATCCTCTTCCTTGTCCCTTCTCATTAAATGACTCTGTGGGATGCGCCTGAGACAAACGGAATAGGAACCCAGTGAGCAGCCTTCTGCAGTGTGCCCACAGGATAATGATGATTGCATATAACAGCTGAAGAGTCCAAGATGAACTATTGAGAGACACAAAGTGCACCACCAATAAGCAAGAAAAGCAGTACCTGCTTTAAAAAGAGGGAGTACACTTTTCAGAGATTAAAATTTTCATAATCAAAGGCTTTTCACTTCAACATCTAATCGAAGTACTAAGTTATCCTGTATAATTACTATTTCCCAAGAAGCTTTATGTTTTGTGTACTATGAATATGAATATTTCCTAGAAATTAACAAAGAGACTCAAGGTAAGGTACAGGTAGTTAGATACCAAGACAACTAATACAAATCCACTGGTTCATTTCATCACAGAGAGAAAAGTGTAAATTAGTTTAAAATGAAAAGTTGCCTTTTAACTGCTTTCACATATTAATGAAAGTATGTGGGGTTATAAAATAGTTGTGTATTTAGAGCTTAAATGTGAATCCAAAGTTGTACCTTTTATTTATATATGTATATAAACTTGAAAAGTAACATCACCAGGCAAATGTAGTTCAGTTGTAATTTGGTAATTCAAACAGGGTAAACGTTGCTTACATTGTGATTTTTGAAGATTCTATTAATGTGCCTATGAGTGCGCCTGTGTGTGTGTGCCTGTGTGTGTGCCTGTGTGTGTGCATGTGTGTGTGCCTGTGCCTGTGTGTGTCCTTGTGTGTGTGCCTGTGTATATGCCTGTGTGTGTGCATGTGCGTGCCTGTTTGTGTGCATGTGTGTGTGCCTGTGTGTGTACCTGTGTATGTGCCTATGTGTGTGCATGTGTGTGAGCCTGTGTGTGTGCCTCTGTGTGTGTGCCTGTGTATATGCCTGTGTGTGTGCATGTGTGTGTGCCTGTGTGTGTGCCTGTGTGTACCTGTGTGTGTGCCTGTGTGTGTGCCTGTGTATGTGCCTGTGTGTGCATGTGTGTGTGCCTGTGAGTGTGCCTGTGAGTGTGCCTGTGTGTGTGCCTCTGTGTGTGCCTCTGTGTGTGCCTGTGTTTGTGCATGCTTGTGCATATATATTATGCATCTTCTTATTCCTTTGTTTGAATACACCTGTTGCAAAGAAATTTTGAAAGGGGCTGACACAAAAGTAAGTGATTTGAACAGAGCCTCGCCATTTTCATTTTCCTTAATTTACTAACATTTTTGAAAAAAAAATTTAATGTGCATATCTTGTTTTTTGTGTATGTGCAAGTGACAAAGTTTGTGACAAAGTTTTAAGTTTAATTGTCTATCTGGTATTATTAAAAAGAGTGAAAAGCAGCCTAAATTAAAAACAACAACAACAATCAAAAATTAACTGGAAAGAAAAGGTTTGCAAATATTTGTGTGTGTTTTCAGGGAAAATCTCAATGGCTAGGATTTCCGAGCACACTGTGATGGATTATTGTAATTATTAGGAATGATAATATTTTAACGTGACTTTCTTCCCACCTGTCAGTTGCAATCAAGGCTGCCCAGTATTCAGAAACAATCTCATTTTACTAGGTGGCTAGCCTTGTGCAGCCTGTGGAATGCTTAGAATATTAATGGCTGGGAGAGATTGGATATTCTCTATAGTTTTCCTGTGACAGTGTTCTTTTTTAATCAGGATTCATGCAAAATCCAACCAAGATAATATGTAATAAATTAATGCCAATGTCTGCTTAAGGGAAAAGATTTCACACAGAGGATATTGCACTCAGATCATATAATTTGGCATTTTTTTTTCCTTTTCCATACATAACACTGCTTGCTAGCTTCCTTTTGTTGGTTTCTCTTATCCTGAAACACTCTGAATTATCCAAACAAAGAAATTCTGACACTTAGGTGAGAGATGCCCTGTTTACAGTAGGCTGTAGAGACAGAAAGTTACAGAGCCAAACAGAGTATGTAAAGACACATATGTTTGATTTTGATTTTTACTTGCTGACTTACAATTCCTCTGACTGCTGCCAGTTTTAATCTTCTTCCTGGGTTTTGCATGCCATTTGTGTATTATCCTCAAATTTTCTTTGTCTGCATCTAGCTCTAACTTCAGTTGCCATGGATTTGTTTGGGGGAATTTCTTTATCCCCATGAAATTGTTGCTACCGTTTTTCTCAATTTCTTCACCTTGAGGATTAATATCCCCTAATTGCTTTATAGCCATATATGTACAATCTGTTGTTTAACATTTCTCTCAGTGACTATGCTACTAGGTTGTAGGACAGAATGACTTAATTTTTAACATCTCATGTGTTCCTTTACAGCTTTAGGTCGTTCAGGTCATTGACAAATGACAAATTCTAGGATAGAACCATACTGGGCTGTGCTTTGCAACACATGGAGGCCCTGTGAATTTTGCGAATGTACTGGACCTTTCTCTTTTTTTATTTCTGGAACACAGAGGCAGCCACGGCCAATTCAGATGGGTCCTGAGCACACAATCATTTTTCTGTCCTAAAAACAGAACAAATACTTTGCACCCTGGCCTCCTCATTTATTCTCTGGAACAATTAAAAGTATGGTGGACTTTCCCTCTGCAATCATCGCTTTAGGATATACAGCTAATTTTTAGTGTTTTAAAATAAGGGAAATGTGATGTTTATGAACACCAAGACTAGTAATTCTGGTAAGCGTGTTTGAATATCTATAAATCAGACACAATTGAAGAGCTGAAATTCAGATTTCCTCACACTTGCCTGCCAAGTGGCCTCAATCAGAAGTAATTTTCTCCATGAGGGCACATGGAGCTTGGTTGTGAGCCTTTTCTGAGGAGATATTATTTGTGTCAAATTACGTGTGGTGATTTTCCTGAAGTGGACTCTGTGCCCACTAATCCATACCCAGGAGGTCTCTCTATTCCTTCCTTCATTGTGCTATTAATTATACTTGGGTTTCAAGTGTCTATTATTTATGTTTTTAAAATATTAGTTTACGGCTGCCAATTATCTGCGGTTTCCTGTTAAAGAAATAATATCAAGAGGAGAATGAGGTCATCTTAAAACATAAATACTATGAATTTAGAGGGAAACCTCTTTCTCAGCATCTGACTTAATGGTGAAAGAAGTAATTTCACATTTGAAAGTACAGTACAGTATATAAATCTGACTTTACTTTTGCTGGAATGCAAATTGACTATTTCATCATCTTCCTGCATCTCATTCTAAATATTGGCACTGAATTCTCACACCTTTCAAACAAATGAGCTCAAAAAGCCTTTGCCATATTTAGGTTTTGAACATAAATGCTTCTTTTCATTTACATGCTTGGTTTCAAAAAGAGATCCTAAAACATATTTTTAACTCATGAATATACAATAGACTTATCAATTGCAAGTTTTTCATAAGCGTAGAAATAAAAGTGAAATATACATTTCAGTTCTGCGCGCCTATTTAAGATCAACAGCACATTAACTGCGGTTGAGAGTTACTAAGTATAAATCAGTGTTGCATGGTTTTGTTTGCTTTCATGACATCACATAAACAAGATTGTACAACTCTCAAATTTTATTTTAATATATCATGGTGCTTATTTGCTATTCTGTGTTCTAATTATTCAGTAACATCATCCCTAACAAAAATCTTGCAAACATTTTTTATCACATCTGTTTCAATTTTAAAAAGGAAAGTATATAATGTTAATTTTAATTTTATAATATACCTGCATGTTAACTAAGTATGAAGGATTTTATGCTTTTCATAGTTTACACATGGACTTTTCAAACACATCATTGAAATTTATGTCTGTAAGAAAAATTGAGAGTATAAATTCTCAAAGAAAAATATCCGAAGTACTATATAATGCCATTACTGTTGTAACTGATATTAAATCAGCTACTTTACAAATCAATCCAGTATGGATAATATAAAAATGAAGTTGAGAAACTCGATATTTTATTTTGTGGAATGCATGAAAAGACTTTATTTTTACAGAAGGAGGAACATATACTTTGGTATATATCAGTCAGAAGAGCAAGACACACAACTGTAAAGCTGACTGGTTAACTGTCTCTGAAAATAACCAAGGATATGGACTGACCACTTCCTAACATCTTCATGTTCATGAGTTACTTGTATTTTAGAGTTTTGTTTCTGGAAGGCAATGTTTATAACCACCAATCACTGGTTTTCTCAGTAATGCATGATGTTAAGAAAGGGTGTTCAAAATGCTTTGCAAATCAACTTACTCAGTGGCTTGTAATATTGTTGTTCTGTTAGCTGGGTTACTTTCCTGATTATATAACAGAAAACATGCCAGTCATACAACACAACACGTAAGAAAGCATTCTGAGACTCCTATATCAAACACGAAGGAGAACTTTTTCAACATGTTTCCTTTTTACCAAACATTGAATTAAATACTTTAGAAAAATACGGAAATACTATTAGTGTCTTCATTAGATAAGTTATTAATAAATGTAACAAATGCAATTGAGAAGGATAGATATTTTGCTATTTTATATATGCCTTGCATGTTGTGTTATTTGATATAACTTCTAAAATTATAATGATAGACTTGAAATTGTTAATAATAGATTAAAAATTAACATATTAATGAATTTGTTTTTGATTCTTAAATTTTAGTATCATCTTTACAATTACCAGAATATTAAAAATAAATATTTCTTATTGAACTACATAAGGGAAAAGTAAATTCTGAAAAGATAAATAATCTCTAAAAGAAAAATGTTGCTTGGGTGTGCCTTAATTTTAATTAATGTAATTCATTTGTCCATGTAAATGTATCTTGTCAATTAAATCCTGAGGAAACTTACTTGGGCGACATTCCTACATACACCACTAGATGTTGGCTTTCACTGAAATAAAAATCATAATATTAAAGCTTTTAAAATGATAAGATTTATCTTTGAACCCAAAATTTTCTAATACATTTAAAGATACATACATACATACATACATACATACATACATACATACATATATATATATATATATATTTAGAGAGAGAGAGAGAGAGAGAGAGAGAGAGAGAGAGAGAGAGAGAGAGAGAGAGAGAGGCTTAAACTTAATTCTGCAAATATTTTTTCTGTCAAGACCAGTGACAGAGTGACAATTAGTACAGATTGCCAAAATTGTGTTCTGTGGGTTAAAATGCCATATTACTTCTTTTGGGAGTATATGTGAGCTTCTTCTTAGTAAATGAGTTGGATACATTTTTTTCTCTAACAGCATGGTGTTCCCATGTCATTCACTTCAGAGCCCCTGCCACCCTCCCTTCCCTTTCAGTAAAATATGTCCATTAATGTAGTGCACCTCACTCTCATTCTTTCCAAGGGAATTGCATTTTTATTAAAGAAAAAGTATCACATAAATACAAATTACATTTTTTCATTAGGAAACTACTTTTCATTTTAGAAAAAAATTCAATTAATTGTGAATAGGGTTCTTATTTCACCAGGGAGAGAAATATGTAATTTTTCTTCAAGCCTCAAACACATGTAATGAAATCTCTTTTTTGGAATACACTCCTAAGATGGATTTTTAAAAGTATAGACTTTATTAAAATCTCAGTTCAATTAAAAAGCATTCAGTTACTGTAAATCTTTATAAAAGTCACAGGTGAAATCGTTAGACAGTGTAAGAGAGAGTTGGGCTTCTTTACCAGGCAGAGCATTTTAACAATTAACAAATGAATGTAACTTGCACAGGTTTTATCCTCAAGACAGGTGTGTGTGTGTGTGTGTGTGTGTGTGTGTGTGTGTGTGTGTGTGTGTGTGTGCACGTGTGTGCGTGTGCGTGTGCGTGTGTACACACGTGCTCGTGCGTGGGGGCGGGGGGAGTGGTGCTTGGGATGGAGACTGAAGTTACTTTGTTTCACATCCTCTGGCACAGGCTTTCTTTGCCTTCCCAATGAAGGTAGTGTTTCTTCTTTTTCCCCACTTTTAAAATTTTACTTATTTTGTAAGTTTCCGTACATGTCCTTATTATGTATGGAGCATATTTGCTTCTCATAAGCTCCTACCTACTGTTTCTTAAGTGGCATTAGAGCATGAGTCCCCTTGAGCTGACATACTGTAATTCTCTTTTCCCGCCTGTGTAATCAAAATCACCCTACTTAAAAGGCTTTTATTTCACTCAAGTCCGTGGATGTTTTTGGTACAATGTCCCTAATTCTTTTCAAGGGCCGCTGGAAGATGCCATTGAGGACGAGGATGAATCATATCCGTCAGAGGAGGCAGAAGGCATCGCAAAAGGGGACTTTTCACTGGAAGAAAGTTTCCCAACAGACTTTGGGCCAGAAAATCTGAGCTGTGAAGAAGTGGAGTTCTTTTGTAACAAAGGTAATCCTTGATGGCTGGACATACAATGGGAGTCTACTGAGGGGTTTTTATAAACTTGTGTTTTCTAATGAACCTTAGGACTGAGGGAAACTATTGATATATAATGCAATACTCTGCAGCAATGGAAAGATTAGGATATAAGAAGCTTGTCTGTCGTTCAAACAAGTTATTTCATTTTGACAATCTGTTTTATACTGAAATATTCTATTGCTGATTGGAAAATTCCCTGATTTTATTTTATTTTTTTTTTGTTTGCTCATCTAGCTATAACATATTTGATTTTATCAAATTTCTTCTTCTTTCTGTCAACAAGTAGTAACTGAACCCCAATAGTTTGTTTGCATAATGCTAATACTGATAAGCACTGAGTGGTGCAGATAGCACCCCAGCCTAATGTTTGGCTCAGTTGTTCTATAAAGTGAGTGCTGTGGATGTTAGCTTTCAACACTGATGCTCCCTTTTAGGGAATTGCTGGAGAGAAAGGTGCATAATTATTTCCTCTATGGATCCTCTTTGGACAGACAGATAAACAGACACACACACACTCACACACACCACACACACTCACACACACACTCACACACACTCACACACACCACACACACACTCACACACACCACACACACACTCACACACACTCACACACACTCACAAACACCACACACACACACTCACACACATATACTCACACACACACCACACACACACTCACACACACACTCACAAACACCACACACTACACACACTCACACACACCACACACACACTCACACACACACCACAAACACCACATACACACTCACACACACCACACACACACACACACACACACACAATAATCCAAAAGTACCTGTGACAAATCCCAATTGACTTCTGACCTAGGCTTTTCAATTTTATTTTTTCCTGTTTAAAGTAATTTTATAGTTTCACATGATACTTCTTATTTTTTATTTTTACTGATTTGTTTACTCTTCCTTGGAGTAGGACTTCTTTTTCTTCTATACAAACACACAATGTCGTGAGGATTAAGATTACTTCCTAGGTTTATAGCAACTGTTCTTGCTCTTTAACACAAATGTATCTCAGATGGCAAACTGGCAGAGACAGTTTGAGTCTGTGTGTCTGTCTCCACCTGTTGACACGTGTGTGTCTGTGTGTGTGTGTGTGTGTGTGTGTGTGTGTGTGTGTGTGATGTTTTTGCAAACATGCCATTTTTATAAAGATCTATATATTGTTTTAGATATTTGAAAGAAGTGGGCCTGTAAGTGTGTGCTGATTGTCTCAACAGTCTAAAATCCAGAATGGTGATACAATAGCTTAAAAATGGCTGTGTACTTAATCTTGATGTTCCCATGTATTTATAGATATTATTAAAAGTTCTGATATCAAATGCCACTGCTTACGGTGCCAGAGAAAGTAAGATTCACTGGAATCTCCTAGAGAGCCAATATGTGACATGGTGCTTATCTCCAGCACAGACGAATTTGACCAAAAATAAGAATATAAAATAAATGTAGAGGTCTTATTAACATACTCAGATTTCAGGCCCGTCAATGTTTCCTTTAGATGTTTTGGATTCTGTACCTGTGTCTTGAAGATCTGTAGTGCAGACAGTTCATGTAAGCATCGGCTGAGCTGTTGAGCTATATTAATTTTAAATTACATCTGAAATGTTTTTTCTGTTTTTCCACAAAATTTATGTTTCTATATATTCCTTTATTTATTATGAAGAATCGTATGCTTTAAATCATTTTTTAAAAGGTGAGAAAAGCTAAGGATGGAAGGAATTGGCCCCTTACTATATTTGGGCTCCTATGCTTAAAGAATTAAGACATAAATTTAGATCTTTAGTGACATAACCATTATAATGAAAATATATAAAGTTAATAATTAGATTAAGATATGATAAATATTAGCCTATGCAGTTTTAATTTGAGCATGATCAGTACTAAAGGTTTATGTGTAGTAAAAGCGATTGATAAAGCTAAAGCTATAGGTAATGTCTTGGAGATAGATAGACTTAGAGCAAATGGTATTTTGAAAATAGTATCTATAATCTTGAGACAATAATATTCATCTATACTAAGAAGAATCTATACTGAATGTAATAACAGGCATTTGAGAAAAGAGAAGATTGAATTACACTTACTATGAATGTTATTTAATAGATGTGACTATATGATAAACACTTGGAAATTCTTAAGATATTTTAAATATATAACAAACAACAGAACAGATACTGTATTAAATAGTATATATTTACGTAAAAGTTTGTTAATGTTCAGTTTGAAACAAATAAAGTCATCCTTGGGATTAAGAACTGTCATTTCCTTGTAGTGTCTTCTCTATAAATGCTAATATTACAATTTCATTTTACTGCAGCCTTACGTAATAGGAGAGAATTACATTACTTTACTCTAACACGCTATGATTCCTGGGAACCCCTGAAGTTTGTTACAATGATCTGAAAGGAGTACAACCGTGACAGATAATGTACCCTGTTGTTGTACACCGATTGTAATCTTCTGACTCTCGTTCTCATTAACTTGTGTTGTGTAAGTACAGTTAGAAGAAAGAAATGCTCTCACTTGAAATGTGGGATGTAGTCTCTGTGTGGACAACCACACACGCCTCAGTGATAACCCACTCCCACTTCCCTTGTAGTTGGAGAGGGAAGATAGGCTGACCATTAAAACAGGAGACTAATTTAAAGGCTTAAGGAAATGAGTTTTGTGACTGAAAAGGTGGATATGTAATGTTCTTCTAAAAAATAATATTTTCACTGAAAACCTTATTTCCTGTACACATTCTTGACCATCTAACACAACCCTAAGTTGTTTGGAGCTTTTTCCCTCTGAAGATATTTCTATGATCAAAATCTAACAATGATCTAGTTATTTCAATGGCTCCCATAAATTAAAAAATGTAGGCATTATGCAATATACATTCGTATATTGTTAATAAACAATTGTTAGCTTAAGATCTCATACCACAAACCGGAAGCAGAGTATCTTAGTTCTTTAAGCAAGACATTGATATGAGTCCTGGGAGAATAAAAAGCGTAATTAACAAGGGGCTGAATTCTCATTGATGTTTTAGTACTGGAGTTTGCATAAGTCATGATAGACACGCTGTTGTAACTATTTAGCTTTATGAAGAATAAGAGACAAAACTTCATTCTTTAAATATCTGTGAAAACACTGCTTATTATATGTCCTAGTTTCTATTTTGTGATAGTCCACACATGTAGAATATTTTCAAAGGCTAGAATAATACTTTTACCTTCTATAGTATATTTTTCTTGACTTCATTCATATCATTTTTTTCTAGCTAAAGGGCAAGATTTTGTACACATCTGTGAGAAGTCATTAATATTAAAGCTGTGTGTCCCTCTAAACCATGTGATCCAATGTTGTATAACTCAGTCTAGTAAAGTTAAAATCACAAAGGTGTAATTTGTATTTTATGTTTCTTTAATATGTTATGTTCTAAATTACATGGTGTATCTCAGATATATCCTTTGTTGAGTTACAATCCTAAAATTTGCAAATTCCATGGAAGCTCTTGCTTTAGATTAGCTGTGTGCTTCTTATCTTCCCCCACAAAGAGACTCGTTCATGGTAAGATGCTTCTTCAAAGGAGTTCAGGCCTCTGATATTTTAAAATGTTGGACAAAATATAAAGTGGTGGCTCAAGCCCTACCACTTTCTTTTGTTCTAAACTGCTTGGCTTCTTGCTTTCCCAGCATCTGTGACAGGAAGGGAACAGGCAAGAATTATTCCCTTGAATTTGCTGCTGATGAAGACATCGACGTTGGGCCCATAAGTAATGTGTATTTCCTGTGTATTGAATTCTTCAGTTATTTCATTTTTCTCTCTCTGTTTAATGTAGAAAACATGGACACATATTCATACATGTGTAAAACAATATTATTGGATCCCAGTGCGATTTCAAGCTGAAACATTTAAGTTTGTTAATGAGTGAAGTGAAGTGAATATGTTTGGGATACATTTCGGAGGAATGCCACAGGATGTGTGAACAGGAAGGAAAGGTCAGATAGGTGTCTCTGTAATGTAGGAAGCTGCTGAACTATGGAAAAACTTCAATAACTAGATGTCAGTGATAACCTGAGCTGTTAACCACAATGATCTGGGGAAGTTACCATGGGTCTTTAGAAATTGTTCTGTGATGTTATGGTCTTTAAAGAAAGCTAAGAGGGGATATAATATCATCCACCTTGACATTAGAAAACAGAACCCAAATTCTTTTCCTAGCATCTAGATATAAAGAGTGGTCAGAGAGATTATTTGATAGTGTGCACACCTGAGAGACATTTGGGAAAATCAGAGTTGACACAAGATTGAAAAATTGAAATATATTGTGTGATGATGGATATTCTAATGTATTTAAGGAATTTATATAAGCAACATTTAGAAAGTGAATAGGTATTTTAAACACTCTTTCAAATTGAACATCGTAAAGTACATTAAGAAAGTAGAATAGAGCCCAGGTTCCTCAGTGTTGGAGTTAATGCTAGAGCTGGCAGTATTTATGATATTAAACACAAAACCAAACAGATACTGAATCAGGTTACCAGAAGATTCCGGTCCTGTTCCATAATTAAATTCAATGGAGCTCAACATACGTTGTAATATGTGTCTACAATAAGAAATGACCATCTCTATCCTAAGAAGCAAAGAAGGGTTAATGAAAGACTCAAATTCACATGTGTGTAGTGGGCAATGTTGAGCACATGAGGAAAAACAGAATGATTATGGTGAAGTGACATTCTGTGTGTGTGTGTGTGTGTGTGTGTGTGTGTGTGTGTTTGTATATGTCTGTGTGTGTGCATATGTGTGTGTATACTTGTTTGCGTATGTGTGTATGTGTGTGAGTGTGTGTGTGTGTGTGCATATGTGTGTATGTGTATGTGTGTGTGCATATGTGTGTATATGTGCATGTCTGTGTGTATATGTGTGTATGTGTGTGCATGTGTGTGCATAGGTGTGTGTATGTATAGACAAACTTTTGATTTTATAAGGAGAAATTAAGAAGGCAGACTTTGAGTAGTACAGAAAGAAAGCAGTGGGCTTCTAGAATTTTCTCACCTGTGTATACCTGCGAGGTTAGTGTTGGACAAAACCAACAGAGGATGGCAGAGAGCTGGAGAGGGAAGGAGATTGTAAAAGAGAGATGGGTGCTAAAGAAGGTGCAGAGTTAGGAGGCATTGGCCTGGTGAAGAATGGGCTGCAGTAAATAGAGGCGGAGGCAGAAACCTGAGGCAGGTAAATTGGGGAAGCTGTCAGGAAATATAAATAACCCAATCAGAATCATCTCTTTAGCCAAGAGCATGATGAGATTCCATCTGTAGCTCATTAATGAAAATTCCACAGTAGCATTTTGTGGGTGTTTGGGACAATCTGTGTCACCTTGCTCCTTTCCACTTTACCAGAGTTGGGTCAATGTTTTCTTTACAGATTCCCATATCCTTGAATAAGAAAAACAAAGATAAGAAGCAATAAATTGGAACAGGTTTTATTATGCTTAGGGAGCCTGGCCCCTAGATCCACTGAGCTGTCCATTCTTCTCTCTCCCCCTCTCCTCTATTAATTATTATAGATTTGTTTAGAAATTAGTGATAATGGAAAAGCTCTATCTTTCCCTTGGACTTTATATAAAAAGTAAAGTCTAAATGATTAGCATTGCTGTTTCTATCTGCCCTTAGACATGTGGAGCTCTGTTTTTTTTTGTTTGTTTGTTTGTTTGTTTTGGGTTTTTTGTTTTTGTTTTTGTTTTTGCAGCCGCTTCTCACCTCAAACATCCTTGTTATTCTGTCATTTCTTTTCCATGGATTATTTTCCCAGTATAGAAGTCTGATTCTATCTCCCGTTCAGTCAGGTTCTTTCCCTGCTTGGCTTTAGTGAAGCTCTGGCTCCTCAGGTAAGGGGAACAGTACCCGAATCTGCTGAAAGCGTGTCTGCTGTCATCACTTTGAACTCCATAAGGAAGGGGATATTCACAGACAAAATTCTTCCCTTTTTTTCTTAATGGGATTAAGGAGCTCAGCTCCTTAAATTCTTGCATATAACACTGACATTTCCAGGGTATGTTTGGACCAGGGAGTTCAAAGAGGAAGGAGTAAAGCCAATATGACTTTGTTTTTACCTTGCTGGAGGAGCTGTTTGTACAAATCGCCTATAAGCTTATTGACCTGAATCTTTGACTCCTTGTTTTTCCTGGATTTGGCTGGAGTGGAGACACTGATGGAGAGCTGATAAGGCTGATTGAACAGCCCCCAGCTTTGCTTGGCATGGACCCGACTTTGCCTCTCCACCACCTCCCTCCCTTTGCATGACATTATTGTTCCTTGGCAAAACTTAAGTTGTCCTGGGTCCAGTTCTCCTTCAAATTTTGTTGTGAGGCACTTTAAAAATCACCGTGGTTTTTCTCACCGAGGCCATCTCACAGTGAGAACTGAAAAATAATGTTTTTTGTTTTTAAACTAGAAATAGAAATAAGCATCATGTCCCTACTTGTGATTTTATCTCATGATAAACAATACATCTGTGACATTGCATTGTCATTTTTTTCCTAGCTGTTAAAAAAGTTTCCATTTCATGGTTATTACTCAGAGTTCAGCAGAATTTTTAAAATGAGAATCAGTGGGAAGATGAGGGGACATCTGAGTAAGCACCAGAGAGAAGACAGACAGGATTTGTAATAATTGTTTGTTTGGTAAAACAAGATAACTTAATTTTTTTTTCTGGGATTTAATGTTCCATATTTAAGGGCCAGATGAAGCTCTAGCCACCTACCTTACCTCAGACCCTAGATCTGTAGGCGGAAATTTCAACAAGGTGAAAAATGATTGATTTTGCCCATTATATGAAAAGGCTCATACTGTGGTATTTATAGGAGTCACACATAAGACCATATCCTACATTTTTTTTTGCATATGACAAGTCCAGTGCATTTTTCTCATTTTTCTTCCTGTGAAATGGTCATAGCATTTCAGAAATACAATCTGCTAAAGTTCTTTTACAAAATAAATTTGAACTTGGTAAGACATATGATTGATATTCATTCTATTAGAATTTCTGATGTAATCTTATTTCATAATAAAATATATTTCTTTTTGTCTAGCAAAATGCATAAGGGTTGGAAGGTATTTGCTCCTTTTCAATGATCCTTTTATTTTAAATAAGCAATATGTTTAGAGCAGGAAGAATGAAGATTACTATAAAGGCCATTTTTTTATAATTTGGGATGTGTGTTTGTTGGTTTAAAATGTAAGGTCTTTCAAAGCAAAAAAATTTCACTTGTAAGATTTATTTATGCTTGTTGATTGTTCTGAATATTAATGTCATATATGAAGAGGAATAATCTATTTAATCTTTTGGTTTTATATTTATATACAATTATATAAAGTTATTAGGAGACATGTATTATTGGTTTGCTCTTTCAGTTTTAATCTAGATACTGAATTAATTAATCATTAAATTTAGCTGAATAATATGAAAGAGAATGATCTATTTGTAAGTTCATTTTAATTTCTCCATTTTCTTGGTAATGTTTTGGACTGAATAAACTTTCTGTACTTCTTACGAAACCAGTTTTAATTGAATTGTAGTTATATCAAAAGTCTGTTTAAAATAATTTATTTGAGAACCATCCTGCTTGCCAAGCATTCCTATCCACTAGCACCATTTAGTTCTCTATTTCAAAAACACAACAAAACTAAGTATAAATAGCTTTGGTAATGCCTGGGTAGCCAATTTACTTTGACTGTATGAATTAGGATGATTCACAACCCTGAATGTTAACTGTTGATCAAATTAGAATTCAAGAGAAACCATTCACACTGTAGGAAACAGTTCTTGGAAACAGCAGTGTCTCCTTTACTTTATATCATTAAACATCACAAATGATTTCCAGTTTCATGGGTCTGCACTACCATTTAGTAAGTTTAAATCAAATAGGTTTTTCAAAGCTCTTAATCTTCTCATAAAATTTGCATTTTCTTGTTAGTATGTAAAATTCTCTCAGTGTCTTTGTTATCATTTCAGAAGCAACAGGCAGTATTAGGCATTTGCCCATCCTCTACCTGATGGGATAATCTTTATCTCTGGTAGTACTAAACATAGAAAATGTAGAGGGAAATATAGAAAGCTGTGATATGATGAGTTTAATTATAGTAATAAAGTTAGTCACTTTTTGTTTTTCTTAAAGGTTTTAAATAAAAATAGCTAGACGTGCTGTACCAATAAGTGCTGATAATGAATGCAGATTGCTGCCCAGTGCTTTCTTTTTCTTTCTGAGATTAGACACTTTGAAACTATGTACCAATTACAGTAATTGTAATAATGGTAATAACAACTTCCATATTCTGTTTGTCCCTGGATATCAGGAATCTTGCTGTATGCACACCATTTCTAATCAGCTTATCATCTCAAAGGGTATACTTTTTACTTTAACTTGCATAGGATTGGTATCTTGATCAAAATCACAAACTACTAAAGATTAGTACCACATTAAAATGAGGTGGATGGGAAGTTCCCCTGAGTCATCTTCTAACACCTGATTTTAATTTGTTTATATGTGTGGAATGTGCATTCATGTGTGTCCATATGTGTATAAATGAACATGTGTCTGGATGTATTTGCAAATGTGTGTTCGTACATGAAGAGGCCAATAGTTGACAATGAGTGTCTTTCTCACTTGCTCCCCATTTTATTTATTGACGCAAGGTCTCTCATCTAACCCTGAGCTTGCCAGTCATGGGTTGTTTGCAAGCCTGCACCAAGGGACCTTCTTCCTGCCTTTGCTTCCCAAATACTGAACTGAGTGGCTGCCTCTATTCCTGTCAGGATGTTGGTGAGCTATAGGATTTGAACTCAGGTCCTCACATTTGTGCTACAGACGCCCTATCCACTGAGTGTTGGTGGCTAGCTCAGGGAACTCCAACATCCCAGAGGCTTAAGCAAGAGGATTGCTTCTAGTTGACGTTAACCTGGACTACAGTTAGAGACTCAGTCTCCAAAACACCAATAAAATAAATAAAAGTAAAAACTAACATAATGGGTATTTGGTAATAGGAAAATATTTTTTGACACTCATTATGAAATAATTAAATTAGAAGTAGCTGGAAACTTCTGAAGAAGGCTAAACCTCACTTTTTTTCCTCAAAAACTTAACAAAAAACTCTTATATGATGCAACAGTCAAAAAATATGAAATTTTACCAAAACCTCAAAATAACAAGCACTAAGTAAATGAATGAGATATGTGCATAAAATATTCTTGTCATTCAATACCTCTTAGTAGATAAAACCCAGTTTTAAAGGCTTAGTAGGTAAAAACCAGTTTGTAGTACAGAGAGAGGATGTATCAATGATGTAACAACAACCATAAAATTCTTTTTGACCAATTAGTCTTAATGATAAGTTATATCACCCTGTATGGTAGCATGAAATAGGCCATGATTTTTCACTGTCTGCTCCTTGTGTTCTTATTTTCAGGCAGTTCCAAAGAACAAAGACATACCAGTGTATGTGTATTTGGGCTGAAGGCAGTAATAAATGGCTGAGGTGTTTACAATTCCATCACAACTACTTGGATAGGAATTTCAGCCTTATGGAAATGTTTGCAAATTGAACTCTTTAAAACAGTTTGACCTTAGTGCAAAATCAAGCTAAGTAAGAAGCAGAGAAAGGAAGGAAGGAAGAGAGGAAAAGGGCATTGTTTTCAGGCAGAGCCCTGGGCACTGTGCAAACTTTTCACTTTTCTGAAGGAAATGCGGTACAGCAGATGGTAAAAGTGGAAGCGAGATAAACACAGGAACTGGAAAAGCAAGCAATACATTCTAACAGGTTCCCTATCGACGATCTGGAGGGGTAGGAAGATTAGACAAGGAACTCTTTGGAAACTTGACAGGGGCTGTATCTCACCAAGCCTTATGCACATAGCAAAGATGGAAAGGGGAACTGCACAGACAGTAGCCTGTGATTATATTTTTCTGACAGTGAGAAGGGAAGATCTTTTAAAGGATTAAACACATCGATTTATCAAGGAAGAAATCAACAGCTGAGACACACAAGACCATCCTCCATCCCTCCAACTGTTTGACAATAAGATTTAATGATATTTCTATTGTTACACTGGAATTAGCATATGTCTCTCGACTAAGGGGTCTTGGACAAACCTTTAACTTCTTTGGTTATTCAGACTGCATTCCAAGCTAGCTAACCAACACAGAACTCATGCTACCTGCTTTTGGTATGTCAGCATGGATATGTGTAAATGCTCCGACTGCATACTTTAGAGGCAGAAGGACGGCTACATAGAGAATATTTTCATCTCTTAGAATAATATAGTAAAGGAAGGAAGAGCTTTGCCTAAGTGAAACAAAGGAATGCACGTATCTTATGGACATTGTGTGAAGGCTGGGTTAATGTCTGAATGTCCCTCAGCTCGAATCTGCCTATTCTAGCCTTTATTGTGCATTCCTATGTTCTGTCCTAGAGGCTGATGACTGTACAATAGCATCAAGTAGTCATTCCTATTTATTTATTTACTTATTTATTTTTCTTATAATACATCCTAACCACAGCCTTCCTCTCTCCATTTCTCCCAGTGTCCCTACATCCCCTGTCCTCCAGATCTACTGCTCTTCTATGTTGCTTCAGTAAAGAGCAGCCCTACCAGGGTTATCAAACAGACATGACATAAGAAGACACATTAAGACTAGGTCCAAACCCTCACATCACGGCTGGATGAAGCAATCAAGTAGAAGGAAAAGAGTCCCAAGAGCAAGAAGAGTCAGACACGCCGACTCCCACTGTTGGTGTTTCACGAGAATACTAAACTACACAACCACAACATACACAGAGGATCCAGTGCAGACCCATGCAGGCTCTGCAATCGTCATTTCAGTTTCTATGAGTGTCCCTGTGAGCCCTGCTTTGTTAATTCTGTGGGCCATGTTCTCCTGACGTGCCCAAGTCGTCTGCTTCTTACAATTCTTCCTCCCCCCTTCCTCAAGGCTCCCTGAGTTCTGACTAATGTTTGGAATAATTTGCTACAATCAGCTGCCCGATGAAGCCTCTCTGGTGACCATTGAGTTAGGCTCTGATCTTTGGGTATAGCCAAGTATCAGAATATCATTAGGAATGATTTCACTGAATTTTTTTTCAAGATGTGGTTTATTTTATCCTCGGTCCCTAGGCTATCCAGCTTCAAGTTCCTAGACATTTAGGGTAGTGTTGAGCATGGTCCATCCTCCTCTGCTGGTGTAGACCTCAAGTTGGCCACTTCCATGAGCTCTGAGCCACCATAGCCTCAGCACATCATGCTGGCAGAATAAGTTGTAGGCTGAAGGTTTTGTGACTAGGTTGGTTCCCAGCCCTGCCACTGGAAGTCTTCCCAGGTTACAGAAGATGATCATCAGTTCAGGATCTGTGTCATCTATTACTAGGAATCCTTGCCAGGGTCCTTTTCACATGTTTCAGGAAGTTTCCATTGTATTAGATTTCTACATCCCCAACCCCAACACCAGTGCCTACCTAAGTCCAGTTTTATTACCCTATATATTTATTCTAAATAAGAAAAAGTTCTACAGCAGTGAATATAAGACAAAAAAAAATTAGCTTACATTCTAAGGAAACCCATTTCAGAAAAAAAGAATGATGTGTTTTCTCTACAGTACAAATGGCCATATTGAGACAGTTTAAGGTGGCTCTCCCAAAATATCAGACCATTAATGAAAATACATTTTGAAAATTATGTGTTATACATATGTCATGTTCATATGTCACATGGCCAGACAGATAATACATGTACTCATTCTCCTTTGTAGTTAATTTTACAATTGTTTAGGTAGTTTTATATTAAATAATAGACCTATAACAATTAAAAATATTGTTAAACAAATCTGAAACGAGAATAATTTAAGTAAATGTTGGATATTGCTTTAGGATTCTGGGGCTGGATTGACAACCTTGTCTGAATTCCTGAGCACTCTAGGCAGAGCTGTGAATTTAATCTAAACAGGGTTCTGGCCTTCACTTAGTAATCAAAGGACTATTTCATCTGAAGAGTGGGGCAGCTATAGCTTCAGAAATGATCAGTTGTCCCAGGGCTCTGCCTTTCTTTAATTACCACTTTATAGTCTTCTTCAGGAGTGCCTCCTACACTGTCAGGCCCCATCAACCCCAAATCAACCCATTCACAAACAGAGAAATTCAAGTAAATTTACAATAGTCTACAGTGATCAAGAACATTTAAGTTTGTTTTGGAGCTTCAGTAAGATTCTTAAAATGCATTTCTATTTATATTAGATGCTTGAATCCCAAATTTATGAAATTTGAATAAGGTGACAGAATTCACAAAAGCCATAGCAAGCCAGGAAACCCAGCTTTTAATGTCTTGTGAGGAGAGAGTTGTTAAATCCTTCTAAATATCTGGAAGATCTTGAGAGTACCATCTCTGTTTTTCTGATGTTATCATATGGCAGCCAAGGTCCTACAGGCACTGAGGCAGAGCGGGATGTCGAGGACTCAGTCCTAGATAGAGCCTGGGTGGGTCTGGAGATAATAAGTTTGGGAAAATCTTTGGTTAGAAGCTAGATATGAATCTGAGAAAAGTTAAATCTGACATGACATGGGATTTTTTTTTTTTTCAGAAACACTTTCTCCAAGGGATATAGAAACTTCATTAGGCACAGGTTTTGGTGTAAGAAAAGATTCCTGGAAGTAGTTACAGAGCTGGTCAGCTTGCATTGCACTCAGACTGGGTTTTATAAGTGATCTATTCTAAGACACACAGCAATGTTTATTCTTTAGGCGACCGCATGTCCAGATCTAAGTATCCTTATTGCCGAGAGTGTGCTGGCTCATATAAAATGCACAGATAGAATTTGCTTGCTTAGCCTGACTGTTGGAGTAATGATGGGCTGAAAGCAGTGTAATCCCAGCCAGATCACTCATCATGTAAAACACTTGCTGCCAACCTTGACTATCTGAGTTTGATCTCTAAACACGCATTGTAGAAGAAGAAAATTAACACCTGAAAGTTGCTTTTTGGTTGGGACATATATTCTGTGGTACACATAACCGTACCCCCACACATCCACACAGACACACACATTCATAAGGACATATACACACATACATGTGCATGCACACAGAGCACCCACACATGGGACATACATTCTGTGGTACACATATTCATACCCCCCCACACACACAGACACACATACATACACACAGACACACATACTCACATATGCATGCACATAGAGCACCACACATGGAACATACATTCTGTGGTACACATATCCATCACCCACACATCCACACAGACACACACGCACACTCACATATGCATGCTCACAGAGCACCACACATGGGACATACATTCTGTGGTACACATATCCATTACCCACACATCCACACATCCACACAGACACACACACACACACACACACACACACACACACACACACACACACACACTCACTCACATATGCATGCACACAGAGCACCCACACGTGGGGCATACATTCTGTGGTACACATATCCATACCCCCACACCCCCCCACACACATACACATACACAGAGACACACATACACACACACACACACACACACACACACACACACACACACAGAGACACACATACTCACATATGCATGCACACAGAGCACCACACATGGGGCATACATTCTGTGGTACACATATCCATCACCTACACATCCACACAGACACACACACACACACACACTCACATATGCATGCACACAGAGCACCCACACAAATCTATTAATTAATGCCAAACAGGCCAGTACAGTGGTAGTCAGTACATAGAGAATTTATAGTTCCAGATCCAATAGATACAGATTGGATGCCTGCTGTCTCAGCCACCATGAGACACGCTATTAGAGGCAAAGATGAGTCTAACATCCTAGTGGCAAAAACTACTCACATAAAGGTGAAGAAGAGTCTGACCTAGTGAGGAAAGTGAGAGGAACTGTATATAAGACTGTGAAATTGGAACTGAAATCAAATGTTTGGTAAGCATGTGCAGATTTGCTGGACTGGCATCAAGTGCTGCATAGGTATGAAGATAATACTGGCTTCCAAGGTCAGGGAAGAGAATGGGGTGACAAGAGTCAAGTAGTTTTCAGAGGACCTTGGCACCTGTCTTGTAGTTGACCCCAGAGTCAAAATAGGGTCAAATGGCCCAGGAAGGACAATGAGTGATGAAAATATTAAGGGCAAGAAACTAATGATAGATATGAGGGGGGAATACATAACCAGAAATCTGAATTATTAAGTGCAAATCTAAGGATCAGTTAGATAGCCTAGCAGGTTATCTAGCTGCGCATGTTGCCACATATAATCCTTAGGACCTACATAGTAGAAGGAAGGAACCAACTCAAGTTGTCCTCTAGCTTCCACAGGTATTGTCATATGCCTGTGTCCACATACAAGTGCAATACAACCACAAAAATAAATTAGTTAAAATGAAAAAGAAATGTTAATCTAGGTTCCCAGTAAGCCATAAGGTAGAGGGAAAAGAGATAAGAAAAATTACCAACAGGAACAAACCAAGCTTATTAGCATGAATAAATAAATCTCTTTTATTTTAAAATTCATATACTATAGTTCTATGTGCCACATGAACATATGCACATATGTGTTAGTGTGTGTGCCCTTGCATGTGTAGGAGCAAAATATTAACTCCTTCTTTAGACCTAGAATCATGGAAACTTGTGGGATACATGGCTTGCTATGTGTCTCTGTGCTGGGATCTGAACTCCAGGCCCCAGGACTGTACTGAGTGCACTCTGAATCATTGCCCAGCTTTTCAACACATAAATTTGCATGTGGAAGGGGTGTGTGTTTGTTCTTGTTTCAGTAAAGCCTTTTTTAATCTCTGGAAATCATCTTCCATTTTGATACTGGAATTGTGCATATAAAGAACGTTCGGATTGGGGCTTTTGTCTTTTGTAGTTGGAGTTGGTTTCTCTGAATATACACTGTCGGCTGGAGGAATTACTCTGTTAAAAAGCCAAGCAAAGAGTAAGGATGTATGGAAAGTCATGTCCAAATACCATCACTTTCTCAAAACAGTAGACCCATTGCTCTCTGTGACTCAGTGGCTTGTTGGGAAGACAGGTTTAAAAATAAAATCTTGATGATAGTAATAATGACTTTTTTGAGGTGGATGATGAGCTTAAAACTCAAGACAGCAAGCTAAAGGTATAGTGATCGATTAAAGGTATAGTGATTGCCAATCTAGACCCCAAAGGCAATTGCCACATATTCTCTCTTACTTGTAAGTCTTTAGATCTTACTCTATGTTGATAGACTTGCAAACAGCCATCCTGCTGCAGACCTTAGTGGGACTGTCTATACAGTGGAATAAGAAATGTCTCATTTGAGTCAAATCTCTGTATAGCTTGATACTAGTTGCAAAAAGAATTTTGTTTTAGAGATAAAAGGGGGAAAGGCGATACAAATTACTAAGTATAAACTTTATGATCTCTTTTGTTTTTTTTTCTTTTTCTTCATTTTATTATATTTTTTATTAAAAAAAATCATTTTATATCCACAGATCTCCCTGCTCCCTGTCCCTTCCCTCCTCCCAATCCCTCCCAGCCAGCCTTCAGCCTCCTGCATCCCCATCCAACCATCCCCTCCCCCAAAAGGGCAAGAAGTCTCAAGGTGGGTCAGCTCAGCACTCCACTCCAGGCAGGTTGGGTTTCCTCATCCCAAAGTCAAGCCTGGATTGGGTGTTCCTCTGCAGGGGATGAGCTCCAAGGTGCCAGCCTATGCACAGGAACACAGTCTGATCCCACCCCTCGAGGCTCCACATACTGCCCATGCCAATGGACAGTTGCCTACCCTTGGAGGGCCCAGCTCCTTTCCCTAATAGATCTCCAGTTGCTGTTTTGATTCAGTGAGCTCCCCAGAGCTCGAGCCAGCCATCACTGTGGGAATTTTCCTTATAACCCCAATCCCTTTAATTTCAGTAACATTTTAAAGACAATGTTACCTAATCCCCCGCCCCCAATAATTTGTACCTAAGCAAGCATTTCTTGCCAAACCATGTTACTGTTAGGCAATGCAAACACAAAGTCTGTGCTAAACTTTAATGTCTTCGTCTTTCAGCATGAGCTGCAGTGTTCTGTTTTTGACTCCTACAGTCCTTTAACCAAAGCTATCTTGTCCGATGATAAAACCATAAGTGTATGAAGCTCACCCATTTTTCATCTCTTTTATGACCTTATCTTTCACGAGCGGCTTCTGTGAAGGTATCCTAACTATAGGGAGCACCTGGAAAACATATGTGGTATCTCTTCTCTGATAAGCAGTTGTGAACAAGAAAGTAGATCTGTCACTTCTGAACTGTTCATTGTTAAAAAACACTTTGATGATTTAGCTGATTGCAAAATACATTATAGGGATGACTAACGGCCCCAGCCACACTCCTAGTCAAGAAAGTTCAATAGTTATATTGTACAAGAATTTCTGTAAGAGGTTAATATTGACAGGAACTACATGGATTAAAAGAGCAAGGCTGAGAAAGGATGTCTGCTTGCCTGACTGCTCTCAAGCACTGCTGCTGTTTTGTGCCGAAGAGCGACTGTCTTAGAACACTGTGAATCTTTCATTCTGACAGCAGTGTTTAACTTTGACTGAAAAGGTGTTTGTTTGCATTTTTGAAATTATTTTTGCTTGGCGAGAAAAGGCACTGCCTTCCCCACCTTGTCAACAATACCTAATATGGTATTTAAAGGTGCTGCCTCGTGTGCTTCAAAGACTATATTTTAGTGCATTTCTCCAAGTCATTTATGTTGTGCATTATATTGCTCAATAACACCTTCAATTTTCCCCCATGGGTCTCACATTGATTTTGAAAACTAGACTAAGAAAAATGGAAGGGCTCTCAATACACTTATATCTTTTAAAAGAGCCACAAAAGCATTTAATCTCTCAGTAGAAAACCATTAACTCCATAGTCATAATTTTAGAAATATTACAGATTTTGTTACTGCTTGGCATTTATTCAGTTTTATTCTTTTATGAATTACTCTCAGGGTAGATATCACAGTTCTCCCATTAAGTATGTTTGTGCTTTGCTGAAAATACACTGAACTGTCTATTCATAGGTATGTGAATAAAGAATTCAGAGAGTAAATGGGAGGATGTCAAATGCTTGCCTAGCTCCTCTGTCCCTCTCTTCTTCCCCAACTGCTTTCCATTTCCAACCACTTAGCTTTTGGAGCAGCAAACTAGCAAACCTGCCATTATTATCTGGCTAGTAATTATTCATGGCATTTGTCCTAAACCATTCCATAGCCCTGATTTCAAACATAGGAGAGTCAAAAATGTACTGAGAAAAAAAAGATAGCCAACGAGGTGGGTTCCATTCAAGTTAAGAAGAGGCTGGCATTGGGTTAATATCAAAATAAAATTCTATTTATAAATTTTCTATGAGAATAAAATACTGAAAGGAAAGAAGCAAGTGTCTATTATGAGTAAAAAAATAAGTGTTTCTTAAGAATACTTCAGAGATTTCATATTTGATTAAATTATTTTTAATCATTTCATTTTTCATTAGTAAAAAGATTAAAAATGAATTAGGTAAAAAACATTACCATAAAAATGAGAACTAGTTTTCTGAGATAAAGTTAGAAGATGAAAGGTCCAAAAGTTGAAAAATGTGACATACTTTAGTTATTAAATAGAAATAATGTGCTGAAAGCAATTAATTAGCAAATGTTATTGCAGTAGGTTATGGCAAAAAAGAATGAGACAAAAATCTAATTTCCTAACTGGTCAGTGAGCAATGGTTATTGATCAAGCATCTATGTGTAGTTGATTTTATTAAGTGCCAAGTAAAATAGGAAACCTTAAAAAGTAATGATTAAAAAGATTAAATCCATTAAACCTTTCATCTCAGTGTAGAAGCATAATGAAGAAATGGGGCCTTAATGTGAGAAGGAGAAAGTGTCTCTCAGACCATATCATTCAGTCTTTGTGGCCTGCCATGTAGAAGATGTCTGTAATGCCTTTGTCATTCCTCTTTGGTTGCAGGGATCAGACCCAGGGTCTCATCTGTGTTAAGCACACATTCTACTTCTGAGCTAAATTGGGAGCCCCAAGATTATACTCTTATACGTTAAAGTATGATCTGTAGAGTCCGAAAAACAAGGAATCAAATCTCGTCTCTGATGCTTTCTGTATCTGGGAATCCTCTCACATCTCTATCCCTTGGTTTGTTTTCCTAAAGTATCAGAATACTAATTCCTGACAGAGCTGATAAGACAATGTTAATACAGCTCTTAGCAAAGTACACAGTGAGGAGCAGGGCTCAAGATGTGGTGCCCTGTTAAGATTCAGTATAGACTCTGACCTTATGAAAAGTTTTACACCTTACTAATATTTATGACTTCAACATTTGGCTCATGGAAAGTATGCAAATCATTATAAAATAAACATTGACCCATTTTATTTTTTATATTCACATACATCATTTTACATGAGATTCAGAGTAAATTTCTATTTTGTATTCCTTCTTTTATAAAACTATAAAACCTAATACTCCATTTCCAGATTTAATTTTTGTAGTGAGACATTTAGTATACTTATCTAGTTTCCTAAATGTCTCAAGATAGGTACAAAATGAAATACTTTTAATTTTGTATAATTAACTATTTTTACAATAGTTCTCAAAGTGCTGTGGTATATATTTACTTTTCTTCAAACATCATGTGCTATATAATGAAAACAAACCAGATCACTCCAAAACCAGAGTTCCCAATATTTATCATCTCTCCATATGTTGAGGCAAACTAAATGGAAGTATTATAGTTTTGATTTGGCAATTAAGTGACATTTAATGAAAAGACTTGGCTATTTGAAATTATAAATTCACTCAAACCCTTAATCAGTGAAATTAAAATGTTTCATTTTTGAGCGGTTTAATAACATTGATAACAAATACCTGCTGATGTGTTCTGTCATCCTGGCATTCCTTCATCTTCTAGACACTGCTGAAATGATCACAGGATAGTTTGTCCTGTGATGAATAAGGAAATGGCTTCATTCTCTCAACAGTCACAGAGAAGTAGTCCCAAACATCCCTTCAGTACTTGGAAACAGCACTCACTGAACCTCCTCTTATATAACCAAGTATCTTAGTTCACACTTTTCCCAATTTCAAACTTGCATTTTTTCTACTATTATGATATCTCTACCCTCTGTGGCAGACTTTGAAGAGATGGCTCCCAATTTCAATCTCAACATTGTTTCCAGTCACAGATCTTTAGGACAAAAACCCCACAGAGTTCAAAGTCAGCTGAGATCCTGCTCCAAATGTTAGGGGATTTATTTGTTGTTTTTCCCGGGAACCTCATGCAATACCATATGCTAGTGCTAAATCACAGTGTGTACAACATTGTGAACTGCTCCTCTCATTTATCATAAGGGTGCAAATCTCTGCCCTTTTTTCTCTGGTACACTACCCCAGAAGCCGTGTTTAAGAGCCATGCTTTTTATATTCTTAGTGGCCAACACAATGCCTACAACTAGAAAGCTATTGGTTTAGTGACTCAGCCCTTGTAAGGCCAGAAAGCAACTAAGTGCATACAGAAGTTTTCTGTCCCAAGAGGCATTGGAGAGGATGCTCATGCAGGAACATGGGAGGTGCAGGAGAACACTGAACAGGACATAGTCCTGAAGTGTAGCCTCTTCTAGCAGATAGAAAATGTCAAGAAGAAAAAGGATCTTTGTAGGACGAGCACCTGGCTTTTCTCTCCTTCTGCACTCTATCGTCTAATCTGCTGTTGCTGCTTCCACTGGCTGATTGCAACCAGAAGTCCGAAGATAAGTAAGCTCTACATGGCATGAAGTAAGGGAAAAGAAGGAATGGCAATTAAGTCCATCAAGAAAGGTCAAGTGGAAAAGATCCAGCTCATGGGAGAGTCTAGGATTCTCTATCCTAGCTAAGAGGATTCTACTTATACCAGCCTGCTCACTATGTTAGTTCGTTAGTTCAGTATTTATTCATATGAAGGAAATCATACTGAAAATTGACAAAAAGGAGTGGCCTTGGCCTAATCTATCAAAGCAAATGATGTGAGTTTCCTGCTTACTAAACTGTATCTGCCTTTGTCTCTATCAGGGTAACTTCGAGGTAACTTGAAGGGAAGGAAACGGGTAGGAAAACAGGCTGGCAGGCTGAGAACCAGGTGGTTATTTCAAGGATATCAGTATTTTCAGGTCATCATGTCAACTTGTATATATAGACTGAGAATCTATCTTCCCTGGTCCTGAGAACTGAGACAACATGATCTCCAGAAGACAACAGGTTGATGTTTTTCTAGTTTTTAATGTACCCTGCCAGTCTAGCACAGAAGACTGGAATACCACTCCTATAATCATACCTCTGTGACCTTGTCTCACACTCTCCTTGGTGACGTCTAAAGTTTCTGCTCACTTTTGGCATGTAGCCTACTGAGCCTGTCATAGCTCCTAATCACAGAAGATGCTAAATACATAGCTTCTGGAAAGAATGGATGTTTTCATTGGTATTCTTTCTGATCATACTGAAAACTCAATTTTGAAAGAGTTTTTACAAGGTTTGTGGTGTTTTTAATAGTGTACTTAACTCTGTATTATCAACCAAAGCTGCCATGTTGCAACAAATTCAGAAAGTGATAGTTTCTGGGTTTTGGGGTATTTTTTGTTGTTTTGTTTTGTTTTGTTTTTTTAAGAGTGGGTTTCAGGCTTCTCTCATTCTCCTTACCTATATTTCAGGTTTTAGAATTGATCCATATTGGAAAAAAGAAAGACCTACAATATTTAGGGATAAAAACCTCATACTGACATCACATTAATATTAAGAATTGTGATGCTTTACTAAAATTTATAGTTTATGTGTCAATTTTAAAATTACAAGACACAGTACATTTCCATATTTTGTATAGAGATTCATGTTGAAGTAGAGATTTGAGTGAGTAGGTGAAGACTACTTCAAAGGAACATGGACAGGCTATTTAAATTTAAATGTCAGCATTATTAGTATAATTAATATAGTCGGCATGGGTTCAATATTGCCTTTGTTTGTGTCTCCACATTTCTTGGTATTTATATTTTAAAATTAAGATACCAAAACTCAGAGTTTTTGCTTTAAAATGCAGTTGTATTGATGTTTCCTCTTTCATTGCATCTCAATTCTTGTTCAAGACACATGGGAGATTTATTTGCATGCTTGCTTTTCTTTTCCTGATAAGTGAAAGCAAGTAAATAGGGAAACTTACCAGCTATCCAAGCCTAAGCTTAACTTTACAGTGACTTCTGTTATGGTAAATGAAGTCACCAGCTTATATTTCCTGCTACTCATTTAATATGGCTCTTGTAACTTCTCGTCAAGAGAAATATACCAACTCTTACAAGCATATCATGGGAAAAAACAAAAATCTGCTATTAATTTAAACCCACTTCAAACCTTGAAAACATATTACTGTATGAGTTTTAGTTTGACTTTCTCTATTGTGTCTATACATTTACAATTTGGAAATTAGGTCACTACATTTTGGGGGATTTTTGTTTTGTTTTCTGTATCCAAGGTATTTAGAAAAATAATTCATTGCTATCTTATTTTCTTCTTATATATAATAATAACCCAGAGGTAAGATGTTCATTACTTACAGTACTTGGTTTTATTTCTTTATTGACACAAATTGGTAGCTTTCTTTATTTTTTTTAGCTACAATAGATATAAAAAATAATTGCTTGTGGACGTCTTTGCAAGTGCATTGGAGAATATGTGACAAGGACGTTGCCTTCCAGATTTCAATGTCATGGGACTTTGCTCATCTCTCCTCTCTCTGTTGATGTATTTCAGGTGATGATGAAGGAACCCAGCAGCCAGCAGAATCAGATGGGGCCAGCCATTCTGACAAACCCGTACAGACTGGGATAGAAACAGATGACTGGGATGGGCCAGGTAGGACAGATAATAGAATATTTTACCACTCTTTATCAGTATTTTATGTTTTTTTCTCATTAAAGTTTATATAGAATGGGAGCTTATTGAAATAGAATATAGAAAGATTGTAAAACCTTTAACAAATTTTCAGCTCAAATTTAAAATCATACATTGGTTTTGTTATGTTTGCTCATACAAACTCTATAGGAGTTTGAGTAAACATCATTATTTAAATAAGAAAAACTTTTAAAGAACAATGTCAGCTCAGCTTGAAGTCTCTATCCTTCCTTCTTCAACTCTTATAAAGTTGGTCAATTCTGTTTGCTTGCTCTTTCAAAAGAAAATCTCTTAGCTACATCCAAATTCAAAATGAGCTTACAAATCGGTCAGTAACAGTAACATCTCAAAGATACATCATTTCGGTTCAGTTCTGTTGCGAGTTACAGGTGGAGCCTCAACATTTATTTACACACCAAGGAGTCACAATTCATAGATTTTCCTCTTTGATTGAATGCTCTGGAAACACTGTCACCTTTATAAATAAAATTAAATAGGCTCTTAAAAGACCTTATATTGGTTCATTTCAGAAAAAAAATGTAAGACTAATAAAACTTAACATGAATGAAGTCCTAAATATATACTTTTGTAATAACACTGTAGGACATAATCTTATTGTCTATTGATAAGTAATTCTTAATTTATATTATGTTTATAAATGGAAAATCATATTTTAGGCTTTTAGGATAGAAGCGAGTTTTGAAATAGTTTCAGCCTTAATTTCCAAAGCAGTACTCTTTTTCATTAAGAAAGATCGCTATATTTCAATCACATTTTCACTCTTGCATGACTTTGCAAATTGCTCTCTGCTGTGCAAGGGAAAGAGAGAAAATCCAGTGGTAATTTTCTGAAACCAGCAGCTGGAAAATATAATGCAAACAAAAATGAAGATACACTATATCTGATTATTATGATGTCATTTCTAGTGTTATCCAAGATACATAAAATTGTATGTAGTCTACACACTATAGCATAATACTATACAAGAGTCTGGACCCAATTTTATTATATTTTAAATTACCATAGAACAACGTTTTAAAGATTTTAATGTATTAATTTAAATGCAAACTTCTAGTATTTGTATTTTATTACATATTTTTTCTGACTTCTCAATGTGCGGGATTTCCTTAGAATAATTAAAAATAATATTTTAAAATATCTTTGCTTTATTATGAGGCATCTACACAACTTGAAAAGTGTACATAATTTTTTATCTTTCAGTTATTTATTCATAGAATAAAATATTATTATTTAGAAGGTATTTTGCCTTTCCAGTTAGTCAGGACAGGTTTTAGGTGTTTCTATTTGAAAGACACCTAGATGATACATTGCCCATATTTGTTTTGGGCAAATTTGGGGAATCCTCCTTTCCTCTTTGTACGTACCAGTCATGGCCTTCCCAGGTGTGAGACAGTAAGAAAAAGACAGTGTCCAAAGCTGCTGAGTATGTGCCACATAGTTAATGTCATCTTTCAGAAGCTCTTGCAGAAAGAATATTAATGCTCGTTGGAGATGTTAAATAAAGAGTGTTGCTTATCATTCATGTGTGTTGCTTAGTTTTTGTTTAAATTAACTTACATGGTTTACTAATTTTTTACCTTGTGGATGTGGTATAGACCTTACTATGTTCTAAGTATATAGGGATATGTCAAAACTTTAAGAGAAAATGTATGTATCTTCTATGCTTATAAGACTCTTGTATATTATAAGGTGAATAATACACTTCTCTCCCTCACTACCTTTGGTAGGGGAAGGCTGTATCACTTGAAAATGCCTTGAAATAATGAGGTTAGAGCATAACAACAGAATATCTTTGATGATTTTTTTTCCATGGTAGCCTGTTCATTGATGTCATTCAATCGGGAGAATCTATGGAAAAAAAAAAAAGATATTTTTGTAACCTTTTGCTACTTAAATATCAATTGCTTCAACATTGGTAAGGATTTTTTGTTCACTGAAGTGTGTTGGCATTTTACATTATATCATAGGAAAAAGAAAATTCAGTTTTTGGTGAGCATTCCAAACTTAGTAGCTAGTGCACTGGAATTTCAAGCTAAGTCCTAAGTGAGGATTAGCTTTCCTCTTGATTTCTAACTGTGGAACACTGTTTAATTTCTTGTAATTTGTAAGGTATAGAAAATGTTACTGACATCTCCAAAACTGCTCTATTTCATTAATGATAAGACTCTAATGAATTCTTTCCTTACAGTTAGGCAACTGTTATGTCCCAATATTTTTAAATGTCCCACCCAATATGTAAGACCCTTAAAGATAAAATTAGGTGGTACTAAACATTTCTTTTCCATTTATCACAAATCATTGTTTGAGACATCCTTACTGAGCCAGGTTGATTTCAAGATCTCCTGATTTCACAAACCTACTTCCCAATGCTGACACTTACCCTATGAGTGATAGTTTTCTATAAAATAGAACAGAATCAAAGGACATAGGAATTATCTAAGGAGTTTGAGCCTAGTGCACATCTTTTAAGATGGATCAGGAATTATCTTATTTTCATGTTGTTTGATTGAAGACAACTGCATAACCTTCCTTGATGGCTTTAGTTCAATAATGAGTCAACCCTGTCTGAGAGATTCTATTTTTACAAAATGCAAATTCTCTTATGTAAAAAGGTTACCTTTCGTCATTCAGTGAAAACGTGCACTATGAAGTCAAAACTATTCACACCTTCGTTAACTTCTAAGTGGAGCTTAAACAATCAAGGGAAATAATGTTTGTAAGTAACTAGGCTGTGAAATTCTTCAGTGTTTAAATGTTTGTAACTCTTATGTAAGCAGCATGAATCATTTAAGTTGTGGAAGCTAGAAGCACACTCCCAGTAAGGCCAAAATCAAAGTCATTACCTTATCATTTCAGCATTTCATCTATCTAATTTTCCAGTTCACCGTTTTGATTTTAAAGATGTTATCCTGACTTCCTTTGGAAATGTCACATAGCTCATGCTGATCCCTCTTATATCCATATCCACCCGGGTTATTCTTGCAAAATTTCTCCTCTTTCAAAGTAAGTCTTTCATTTTCATCAGCCTCATGAATTCGTATTTTGTCTGAATTTTACCAACATTTCTGCACACTTAATTACATGTTTAATCTTTCGATGGATGGACGTTTATTGTGTGATGGTGAAGAACTCCTGTGAGCTCTGAAAGCATTTGACATGACACGTGCATGCTCCTCCTTTGACACCATGTCCTTTTTTAATTCGCATAGACTGGTCGCTAAAGCAATACAGCATCCTTTATGCCTGAAAGCAGAGCAGAGGCTATGGTATAGAACTAAGTGTTTAGACCATTTAGAGTCTATTGCATGAACTCTGGTTAGTATACAATGAAAACTCGGAGCCACATATTGGGGAAACGCTGAAATATCAGGAAAAAATAAATAAATAAAACAACAACAAAAAGCCACAGCCACCCAAGCAGCTCCAGCTGAATGCCTCCAAGTTCTCAGCCTAAAAGGAAGGGAAAGTTGAAAAACCCTTTTCTCCTTCTCTGCCCAGCTCACTTCATTTTCTCTTTCCACATTTCTACAGCTAATTAAAGGTATTGGTTGTCCCTCCCTGGCCTGGCTTGGTTCTGTAGTTAACTCTGATATTACAGATTAATTTTATTAAATCTATAGTACCACAGACAGACCTAAGATTATAGTGATAATTATGGCCTTGTGTGTTGGCTTGTTAAATAGACAGTCCTTGGTTTCTTTATCTCTGAAATGGGTATAGAGATATCTGCTTAGCAATATTTTATGAAGATGAGATGTGAAAGAGATAACCTGCACAGGATTTCCAAGACCACACTTAACAAGAGTAAGTATTGGAAGTCTTCTGCCTTCATGTAGCTCCTAGAGAAATATTTTAAACATGATCCTCTCAGACCAGGCAATGTTTGAAATATTGATCTTATTTTGGAAATACCACCTATATCTTTGTCTTTTTCATAAGAAAATCTTCAGAGATACTTTACAAGGCTGATCTGGAGTACAGATTTATGTATTGGGATTTAGGAACTCTGTAGCAAGGTTCAGAGAAACGCTTATATACCTGTTGTCATCTCTGAGAGAAGCTCTGTAACAACCACACCTCACTTAGAACAACTCAGGACAACAGTCTAGTTGTATTCTTACTACTTAGCATCTTTCCACAGTTGCAAATAGTGAATAATTGGCTTCCTTCATAGTATTAAAAGAATATTTCCATAATGTGTGTGTAAATGCAAATTTTTAAATAGTATGTATTCATGCACACATAGACAATATTTTTATAAAACAGCTATTTGCCTTTCTTGACATAACTTTTATTTAAACAGATCTTGATATTTAGGTATTAAAGCTATAATCATATAGATGAAAAAAAGCAAAAAGTCCCATCCTGAAGTGACAATTTAATAAATAGAAAAATTACATGATAATAACAAAATTATACCTTATAAAACATCAAAACTTTCTGCTGACTATTATAGGTAAATTTTGGGGGGATAATGTCATGAACTATATAACAAATATATTTTATCTGTGTACTTCTTGGTTGGCCTTGCTATAGCGAATAATATGACTCAGAGCAAGTTAATACTGCTCGGTGGCCTTAGTGCTTATAAATCAGGCTAATAACAATAACTATCTCATTAATGAGATTTTACATGTAAGGCATGGAGCTCAGTGTTTCAGAAGCACTCAATAAATCACTCTTAATATTTATTTTACTATTATTTTGGCAATTGTGCCTCAGTAGCTGTTACTTGTGCTCCAAAGAAATCTTCATTAAACATTAGTACAGTGAATTAATTTGCAAAATGATCTTGCTCCAAAACAAAACATCATGTTATGTCTATTCTGCCCTTGTCTACCTTACTTAAAACATAAATTAGATCGAGAATTTTTAGTGTGAATGCATTTTGAAGAATAATTGTATAGGATAAAGTCAAGTGTGTGTACTTGTTGCACAGAGACTAAACATTACTAAGAAATCCTTACTGAGTTACTTCTTATGCTGTGTTCAGTACTTTGGGAGTATGAAGCTGATTAGGCTATTTTTTGCTTTGTGTCTGAAATGAACCAAGCAAGATGGCAGCTGTTCTGCATAAAATGGAATGGTACCTAGAAGAACATCGGGAGCAAAAAGCACACACTTAATGATATAGGTCTCTCACCTCCACCCCCACCCCCGACTCTTTATGGTCCAAAGAAGGGCTTGAAGATTACAGTTCTGATTTCGTTTTCTTTTTGATTGGGAAAATGTGGTAGATATAAGATCTGGGAAATGCCATTTGAAGTAAATTAACAGACACCTATGAAACATAGTTAACCATAGATATAGTCTGACAGGAAAAAGAATATTGTGAGAAGCGGGGGAAATCGTAGAATGGCTGTGTATTACGCTGACAGTGAATTGGTATTATCTCTGTTATCAGATAATGCAGTTATCATTAATTTTCACATTTGCATTTCAATCTTTGGAAGGAAATGACTCTTGCCGGATGAAGATAAGAGCTCTGTACCACTATAATGAACCATCATTTTATCCCAAGGCTTTGTGTCCATATGAAAATGAGGCAAGGAGAGAGAGAGAGAGAGAGAGAGAGAGAGAGAGAGAGAGAGAGAGAGAGAGAGAGAGAGATTGTTTGTGTAATGGGGTTCATAAAAATATTGTTACAATGTGTCAAAAATTCCTGCAGACTTTTGAGTCTTCTGTGAAACAAGAGTAAAAATAAATCTTCTGTAGTGTAGTTAAGTGGATATCGGATTAAAGATGAAAGCCTAACTTCGTGGAACAGAGCACCACATGAACATAGTGTGAAAGTTCTCTTCATCTTTTCAGCTTGTACGCTCTCACAGAATTAGGACAAGCATAAATTAAAAAAAAATAAAGATAGGTTACATTGATTTTTGGAAAGACACTTACCAGCTATGGGGGACTATATAAAATGTACCATTTACTTATTATGATTTATACCATAGCTACAAGAGAATGCAAATTAAAAATATTTTAATAATGACTTTAGATTTTACCAGCACCTAAATTGTTTATACAAGTTCAATTCAGATATTAAAGTTAAAGGATGATAAATTAAAATTTAATTTTCTTTAGTTATTTCTTTGCATGGACTTTTCTCTAAAACACAGCATTGAAAAACAAAGTCTTAAATTTCATAGCTATATCATAGTTCCTGAAATATATCATAGCAGATTTTGTCTCAGAATTCTATATTTTTTAATCAATGATATATTTCCTAATATGCTTTTGCAGTAGAAATTATTTAACTAAAATATAATTCTTAACCCATCTCTAAAATGTATAGATGGAAGCTCTTGTTAGGTGAGATCTGTTTCTCCAAAATCACTATGCTAAATTTATAAACTCTAACACTCAGAGTGTGATGTCCTTTAGAAAGAGGATTGCTGGGAAAAATAATTAATGAAGTTAGTCATCGGAGTAGGAGAATTAATCTAATCTATGTTCCTTTAAAATGTAGAACTGTAGTTACAAATGGGCAGAGGCAGACAGGCACACAGAAACACAAACACACACACATACACACACACAGGAACATGTATACTATGCACACACAACACACACATGCGCATACATGTACATGCACCTATATTCAGAAGCACACACACACACAGACACAGGAACATGTATACTATGCACACACAACACACACATGTGCATACATGTACATGCACCAATATAAAACACATACACAGGAACAAGTATACTATGTACACACAACACACTTGTGCACACATGTACATACACCTATTCATAGAAGCACAAACACACACACACATACACACACACAGTACTATATGAAAATGAAGAGGTGCAGGTGTTCCTCTATAAGATAGATAATGTCAGAGGTTGCTAGTATACCTGCAAAAGCTGAAGGGCATTTCTGAGAAATAACCCTGACAGTATACTGCTCGTGAACATCTAGCTTTCAAAACTACAGGAAGAAACATTATGATTTTTAAGCTACATAAGTTTTGGAACTTTGATATGTCTGCCATAACACACCTAGCAGGGAAAGAAATCATAGAGGCACATAATTAGAAAGGAATCATGGGAAATAATTAATATGTTTAGCAGTATTGCTTTGCTGTAACTTTCAATTAATTTTCTTAAATAGAATGTCTTCAAAATAGATACATCATTTTTACAAAAACTCTATTGGTAACTTTTGGAGGACACGATAAAGGAAAATCACTAAAAATATAGGTGTGATGTTACTTGAAGGGCTTAGGGAAAGCTCCTTAGGTTCTTGTAAGAAACTCGACTTCCATGCCCTTGTTAGCTCTTTTACATCACTAGTGCTGGAATGGTTGACACAGGTCAGTCCCTGAGGAGGAGTCCTCAGACGAGTTAGGGAGGGCAAGGGAGATGAGAGAAATGGAATCTTTCTTCAGGAGAGATGGAGGCCTGATTTCCAACATGGAGACCTGTCAAAATTGAGACTGTAAATTTAGTGGTATATAGATATTTGAGATTTTCACTGGGAAAATAAAATGGATGTAAGTGAAAGGGAAAAGTGAGTATATGAAATCAAATATATTAATAACTATCATGGTAAATATTTGAACTTCTTTGAAAATATTTATTCAATTCATTACTTCTTATTTCTACCTAAAAAATCTCCCATATGTCACAATTGAGAGATATGTTTCTTATATTTTACCTATATATGCACATATATGTATGCATGAATTATCATATGTAATTTAAGTATTTCTTCCTCTGTTACTTACTTTGAATCAATTATTATTTTTTGAGGATTACTTTAGAGTTTATTTTTATTTATTGCTTCATAAATGAATTTAGACTACATTTATTTTAAATTTCACAATTCAGCCTTAATTTCCTAATAAACTATGTTTGTCAGTACATGAGTTTTCTAAATTTTATGATTTTGATGTAATCAATTATAAATTGGGTGATACTGTACTGGTGTGCTAGGTACTTGAAATGGATTAGAAGTGTGCATCCTACCAAAGAAGCACTTTAAATTTGGTGATTATGTATTTGCCTTTATAATAAGTTTCAAGCCTTGTTCTAAGAGTGATACTTGGGCTCATGGCTCAGTCAGTCATGAATAGAACTGACATATGCATACCAGATATTTTGCTTCTTCTTCCACACTTTGAAGACTGACATTAATTCATTAATTTAGTTAGTTCTTGAAGAAAAACCCTGTGCCAGACTTCAAGATAAAAGATAGCAGACCTAAGATTAAATTTGACAAAGCTCAGATCATAAGTGATAAAACACATGTGGTGACTAAGGTACAGGGTTGTGGTTAATGAGGTGGACTGAATAGCAATGGCCTGCAGACTCCTGTTTGAATGCTCTACACATAGGGAATGGCACTATTAGGAGATGTAGCCCTGTTGGAGTATGTATGGCATGTTGGAGGAAGTGTGGAGAAAGAGTCTGAACGAGGGTGAGAGGCAGGCTTTAACATCTCATATGCTCAAGTTACACCCAATGTGGTATACAGTCTCCTTTTGTTGCCTATGGATCCAGATTCAGAACTCTCAGCTCCTTCTCCAGCACTATGTCTGTCTGAGTGCTATGATGACAATAGATTTAACCTTAGAAACTGTAAGCCAGCCCCAATTAAATGTTTTCCTTCAAAAGAGTTGCCATTGTCATGGTGTGTCTTCATAAATGGAAACCCAACTAAGACAAGAAGTCTAGAGGGTACAATGGTAATAGAAATAGAGGAAGATCCCCTAGTGACAGCAAATGCCAATGATAATGACCTAATGGAGCATTTTATTCTGGAGGCAGGGCAGGAAAGGACAGCAGGTCCTGATGGTTAGATATGATGCCGATTCATTGACAAATGCAACAATGGCGACTTCATTTCGTCCAGAAAAAAGTGATCCATTCTTATTGAGTCCAGTTGAGTTGTTATTTATAAATAAGAAAATACAAAATATAATTCCAGCATTTGTGATAATCATCCTACCATTTAGCATGTGTGGCTCCTGGCATATCTGTCTATAAAGAAGCTTATTAACTAGTCTTTCTAGAATTGTCCTGCCCGATGAATGAAGGCTATGAGAAGGGAAACCATATCTGTAAGCCACACAGCAATCGCAGATGTAGACAGGAGGCTGCTTGCTAAAAACTTTTCTATTTGCCAACTACGAAAACAAAGAAAATGGTTTGGTAGAAGTCAGCGAAAGAATCATGGTGAAATCTACTTCTAATTTAGGGTATTACCTGGAAATTAAGGTACCAAGCAGAGTGTCATGTTTTAGGGTGATCACTCATGGTATTTGAAAGTAAGGATGGTTCCTTGAGTTCCTGGAAGAGTCTGAAAGAGCAAAGAGGGGAAGCTGAATGGGGAGAGTGTGTCAGACACCAGAATTTTTGGCAAAATTCCCATGGAAAACAGCCTTATTTTAGATGGATTTAAGTACAAAATACTGTATGCTTTTGATTTCTAAATGTTAGTATAGTGTCACATATGAGAAAACAACCGAAAGAACACAGTGGCCTCCAAACATAAGTTTTAATCAAGATTGTTGGCTCTTTGGGGGACTAAAACAGAGGCCAGAATTACTTACTTCACCTAACTTCCTGCGTACAGAGTCAACTTTCCTGATTGAATGAACATTTAGCAAGTGTTTGTTTTTATCTCATTAATATTTTTATGATAATCAACACGAGTACACTTATGATCAAAGTACATAATAGGAACCAAATACAGTATAACAAATATATTCTAGTAAAAGCGGAATCATTATTTCTTACAGAATTAAGTAGGTTGCAAGCAACACTGGTAGCATCAAAATTATCGGAGGTGTTTTGATAGCCTGTGGATTGTATAGCTGTGTGATAGTTTAGGTACATTTTTATGTCAAAACAGAAGGGAATAAAAAACAATTTAAAAGGAAAGAATTAAAGCAGAAAGTATACCGTCTTCATAGTTTCGTCTTCCTGTGACCTTTCCTTACTTCTTTACCTTTAAAACAGGGGTTACACCAAATGTTACCATATTCTTCAATCCAGGACATTTTATATTACCCTGTAAACTGAATAAAAAGAGGAAACTGGGCTTGTGAACAATACTTACAGTGATGTGATTAAAGCAACATTTACTGGGAAGATAATAAACGAAATATTAAAAGAAATCATAGCCCATAATTTTAATACAATAACTAAAGAGAACAAATATTAAAAGTATTTTCTTATTGCAGAAGTCAGTTAAGTGACCTTTGTATTAGAAAATAGAAGGCAAACAGTGACAGTTTGGGAGCCTTTGTCACTGGTCATGGAGGTCTCACTGCTACTCAGAGGGGCAGTTTATGGGTACATCTGCATATGTAAATGTGACTGTGTAATTTTTCTTTTACTGAGCATAAGTAACATTCACTGTTACATGATCAAAATGGGTCAAATTTAATTTTTAATGTTTTTCTTTCATTTTTTTCACCAAAAACAATGTTTCATTTCAAATTATGAAAGGTGATGATTTCATCTACATTTCCATAAATTTAAAAATAAACCTGTTTTTTCTAAAGCAGCTATTTACATTCTCATAAATGGTGTAAATTGCAGGGAAAAAATGTATTGATTGTGTTAGTTTTTTTTTAAAGTCCAAATTATTCATTCATGTAAATCCATAATTATAATTTTGTGGTGAAATTAGTTTTCCACAAAACAGAATTTGTCTTTCTGAAATGTGAAGAAATTATTTTATGAGCTCACAAAGCATTAGTCTATCATTCCTTACTAGAAGTCCACAATTAATATATTGAACACCTTAGCATATTTCATAAGTATATAGAGATTGTTAGTTAGCACATCCTTCTGGATTTTACTGATTTTTTACTTTCAAAAAGAAACAATGAAGTGGCAAATGTAGATGTGATATCCAATATTTAAATCTTGTAAAATAAAATAAAATAAAATTATATTCACGGTTACAAAAATGTATGAATTCTTTCAACTATCACTTTAAAGTTGTTGAAATTAAAAACACTTTTAATCTTTTTGGTCATTTTGTATTATTACAGATGTGTCACATTACTGGGCTCTGTAACTTTCACTTTTTCATATTCTAAATCATTCAAATCAAAGTCTCATAAATGTCTAGTAAATCAGAGTTCTTAGAGCTTTTTTTTTTTTTTCCAGTGTGTTATTCTCCTGAGACGTTCTATCAAAATTAGTATCTAGAACCAATGCTAATTCCATAGATCTCTGCTCCTGCTCTGCTCCGCAGGTTTCCTCTTCTGGAAAGATTTTGGCTTCCATATGTGTCTGTGGTGGACAGTTTGCTATGCATCAGATCATTCCTATGCAGGAAACATATAGCATCGGATGAATGCTCATTTTTTCTTCCTTCTTGTCTTAGGGTTTGATTGCTGTAAAGAGACACCATTACCATGGCAAATCTTATAAAGGAAACCATTTAATTGGGGCCTGGCTTACAGTTCAGAGGTTTGGTATATTATCTTTGTGGTGGAAAGCATTGCACGGACAGGTAGACATGATGCTGGAGAGTACTGGGTTTAAAGGTGAAATCCCCACTCATCTAGTTTGTAGCCTTTAAAGAGTACAACCTAGTACTAGTGTGTGCGTGTGTTTTGTATCATATTTCTCAAGTTTCATAATCAGTGCTATTATCCTCTTTGTTATTTATAGATTCCTATCACTCCATTTTCTGTCTTTAAAATGTGAGATTTATCTGTTCTGGAAGTATCCTATAAATGAAGTAGATAAGCAAACCATGTTGCCCATAAGCTTTCCCATCTCCAGAACTGGGGAGCTACACACTTGCTCTGAGGACTGTGCATTACAGTAGTGATAGGTGAGAAATGTGTCTCACAGAACAAATGCTATACAAGGGACATCAGCATTGCAGCAATAACGATCATCATTTTCATTCTTATTTCTGGATATTTTTTCTGTCTAAATTCATCCTGAAGCTTTGTCTTCTCCATTTAACTTATTTAAGTTTGGAAAGCCAGAGAAATAATGAGTCCACTTATGTAGTATGAGGTTTCTGGCCCAGACTATCAGTCCTAGCCTCAAGGTTTAGGTCCACAGACCCGCAGACCCACAGAGACACACAGATGCTTTCAATAGTTTTCAGCTTATTGGCCTAAGGCCCAGGCATATAACTTGCTAGCTCTCTACCCTTCATCTAACTTATGATTCTTTCTATTCAGCCATGAGGCTTGGTACCTTTTCTTAGAGCAGCATAGTTGTCCTCTGCTTCTTCTGGCTTCTCTCTGGTGTTCTGCTCTGTGTTTCCTGTTCTCAGAGTTTTTCTTAGTCTGGTAGCCCCACCCACACTTCCTGCCTGCCGTTGGCCAATCAGAGCTTTTTATTAAACCAATGGATGGGACAATTATTTACAATGTAACAACAATCTCCCACATATCCCCTTTTCTCTTTTTAAAACAAAAAGAACTCCAAATCTAATATTCTTTTACCCCCTTATCTATAACAACTTATAAACAACACTGTAAATAAACACAAACATCCATAATCCATGTTTTGGGAATGTGGGCATCTTTCTCTAGGCTACTTCCTGCTGAATAGGGGTGTTGGCAATCCCATAGGAATCCAAAGAAAAATGTAGGATGATGCACAAGTCTGTAGTGGAGTAGTCTGTAAGGCTGGGTCATCTCAGCCAGTCTCCTTGAAACTGTTCTGGATACAGAGCTCAGGAAACTTCAAAGAGGTGCTCTGAAATGCTGAATCATTTGGGCCATCCATTTCCATTGGAGATTTTTCAGGGGGTCTTCCTCTATCAAACTTTATGTTCTTTATCCAGGAATAAATCCACAGCTTCTCATTTTCTATGAAAATAAAAGGAAAACCTCTTCTCCAAGGTAGCGTATCTGCATTTCAATTTTAAAGTAAATTCAAATACAAAATATATAGGTTGAATTAAACCAACAGCATTTATAATCAACTGTCTCTTAGCAGATTTTACTAAGTCATTTTCAATCACAAAGCTTAAAGATAAGACAATAATATTCAGTATCCAGACATTCTTTGTATTTTCTATCTTTACGTGGCTTATTTATTTATTTATTTATTTATTTATTTATTTATTTATTTATTTATTTATATTTATTTATTTATTTATTTAACTCTATTTCTTTTTAAAGAGCTTTCTCTACCTTTTTTTTTCTTTCTCTAAGCCTATGTATCTGTATTTTCAACACACTCTAAACCACTTAGACTTTTTTACAATAAACTGTCTTTACTGTATATTTCTTAACTTTTTCTGTCTCTGACCACACCTTTGCTTGTTAGGGTGATTGACTCCACCCAGATTCTTCTATTTCTTTCTGTTTCTGAACACACCTTTAATCTGCCAAGGTTCAAGGTTGGTAGGATGGGTGGATGGCTCTACCCAGCTCCTAGTCTAACTTCATAGAATTTATCTTTTTAACGCAGGTACTCTGGGAATTTTAGGGTCCGTATAATCACCAAGTAAAACTTTGAAATCTGCTGTTCATTAACTCAATTTAAGTATTTGGCATCAGGGCCTCTCAAAAAAAAACTTCTAAGTGTTTTGCCTCTAAGGCTGAGTCAGGAAGTTTCTGTTCAAAAAGCCAAGCCTCATTTAGCCTCTGGCAAACTGAGCTGATCTAAGAAAACATCGACACTAAGAAGCCATCTTTGACTCTATTCTCTTTTTGTTCTTATTAATAGAAACCTTAAATCCACCATACAGAGCTCTTTGCTTATATCTAGACTCAGGAACTGGCCTTGTTCACCTTAAGTTGCATGTAGCAAACACAGCATTTTATAATTTAATCCCATATACCACCCAGTCTCTTTACCATGGGCCACTTCAGAGACACAACTCGGAAGCTGCTTTGGGCTTCAGTTCCTGTGCTCTAGACCGTTTTTTAAGCTTTCTATAGCTTTATGTGGGCATATTTGACCCAGGTTGGGCTGCCATTTATAGTATGAGGTTTCTGACCCAGAGTTTCAGGCCTAGCCCCAAGGTTTAGGCCCGCAGACCCACAGAGACACACAGAGGCTTTCAATAGTTTTCAGCTGATCGGCCTAAGGCCCAGGCATATAACTTGCTAGCTCTCTACCCTTCATCTAACCCATGATTCTTCCTATTCAGCCATAAGGCTCGGTACCTTTTCTTGGAGCAGCATAGTTGTCCTCTGCTTCTTCTGGCTTCTCTCTGGCATTCTGCTCTGTGCTTCCTGTTCTCAAAGTTTTCTTAGGTAGCCCCACTCATACTTCCTGCCTGCCTTTGGCCAATCAGTGCTTTTTATTAAACCAATGGATGGGGACAATTATTTACAACGTAACAACAATCTCCCACACACTTATGTCTATCTTGTTCAGAAAATTAGGGTCTTAACTTTCTTGATTAGAAGAAGAAAAAATTTATTCCAGCCTTTCAGATGAGTTTTAAAATTCTACGTATTTTAGGTGATAATAATTCAGTCATTTTCTGTTTACCTTCAGCCTTGTTACACAATGGATTTGTGATGACTTAGTAAATATGAAATATTAAGTGAAATAAAAATTATTAAAGTATAATAAAGAATATATGGGAGAGAATATAACAGAAGTAAGAGTTATCTAATTATGCAGATAGTTAACCTAGAGTCTTTAAACTTCAAACTTACTATAAACAAACAATAAGCTTTCTTTTCAAAGATGTCTTTGTATTAATTTTTAAATTATTCAATACTATTGTGAGCTGTATTTTAAAAATTATAATATACTTTAAAAAAAAAAGGGGAGATATGTTTAACATTTATTGATCTCGCAGTAATAACAGCCATAAAAGGAACAGTGTAGTAATGAGGTTTCTTGGCTCTGGGCAGCGGCCTGGGTTTGATTCCCAGTCAGAAAACAAAAAAATAAATAAATAAGAGAGAGAACTGGCCCCAAGATCCCAGCAGCCTTTTATGAAAAAGGTTGGCCAGTCCCCCTTCCGGAGCCCGGAACCCTGGATAGGCGTCTTTGGACCTTATCAGCTACACCTGAATCCTGCCACAGTACAGTTCACATTAACGCAGGTCATAAAGTCCATCCATTTATTTGTGAGCTAGCTAATAGGCAAATAAATAAATATCTGGATTCCTGTGATGGCAAATCATGGTTTTCAACTACATGTATATGGTACACATGCAGACAAACAGATAAACCCATGCATAAAAAACAAATTATTTTAAAATGATTATTTTTAGTGTTCTCTTTCTACCAAAAAAGGGAAATAACCACATCTCATGTCTTCATTTTCTTATTAGAATTCTGTATTTACTTCTCAGCATCTATGTTTAAATACCCCTGAAAATAAGCCCCACCAACAAATGGGAAGAAATTCGTTTTTAAGTAAGCTGGTGTCCTGGATTTTGGATGCTTGCACATGTGAGGATTAATAATGTGCCAAACCTTGGTCTCTCTAGAGGGCATCCCTCTTTGTACTGGTTCTTTTGGATTTTTAAGGCCTCTCTGGGTCTCACAATTGCATTCCTACTTCTCTTTCCTTTTTCTTTTGGGATTTATCTTCTCCAGACCTCTTTAGATGTTCTTAATAATTATATTCTTAGAACTTGCTATCATGGGGGTCTCCTGTCTTTCAGTTTTATGCCCTACTTAAAATTGCTCAATTTACCTCCCAAAGAGGAAATTTTAAAAGTACAAACTGTTGCTGAATTCTCCCACCTTCCTTCATTTACTGCTTTCTAGTTGAAATATTTTCATAGAAAATAAAATATGTGCTTATCACTGTTTTAATATACATTCTACTATGAAAACGAATTCCACCTGGGTGGGATGTTACAGGAATAGTAGATGATACAAGTGTAATTGCTCAATAGAGCTCTCAAAAGTAAAGGGAATGCATATAACATTTTTTGCAGATTTCAATTTGAAAGAAAATTATTTCATTAGAGTGGAAGGCAGAAGGGAAACCATCAGTAGGGACATGGGAGAATTCAGGCTCCTGATGAGACCAGCAGAGAAGACAAACTCAGTGTTCACATGCAGATTAGGCCTCCGAAGATGAGGGTGTAAAAAGGATTTAATGGTGGGGTGGATTATAGAAATCCATGTAACAATGTTAAATAATTATAGTTCCAACAGAGATCAAAGCCGCGCTGATTGAAGGCCCTCAAGCTGTTAACATGAAGTATCTTGAAGGAAAAAAAAAAAAAAGCCTGCCTCAGAGATTGGTCAGACTGGACAAACAATGTCTCTGATCTGTCCTTGTCCACATGCACTGAAAGCCTCAATTGTGAGGGGTGGGTGGGGGAAGATGGGAGAGGAAGGCTGTGAGACAACTGCTTCCTCTGGAGCCACTTTTGAAGACAGACTTTGGGGCTGTGTGTAATTTGTATGAAACTGCTCAGAAAATAAGTCTGCATTTAACCTTTCTACTGAAGGAGGGCAGAGAGCCACCCACTGCACTGCCGTAGAGCTTCAGTAGGAAGCACCACAACTGATTGACTTTCCATTCTTGATTTTTCCTTTTCAAACAAATTCTACACCCACTTACCAAGAAAAAAAAGAATGCACCTAAGACTCTGGGTTTGTTGGATGTAATATATACCTAGAAATGATGCAAAACTATAAACCAACTAAAATTAGGTTGAAAATATTAAAACTTATTCAAATTAACCCAAACTACAAATATTTTACCCAAATTTCATTCATCACAGTGTCTGGAGCTACACATTTCACTGTCCAAGACAAATATAGCATATTCACACCTGTAAGATGTCCTGTCATTCACTATGTGAAATAAAATTTTAAATCATTCTGTCATGCTGAACATACAAAGCCAATTCTCATTAAAATAAAATTAATAAAATTATACTCCTATATCTTATATTTTCATTCACATTTGATCTATGGATTCATAGTTTAAATCATTCTATGTAAGCATTAATCAAATGGATTCTAGTTAAGCATAATAAATTATAATGCTTTACTTAGAATCATAAAGTTGACCATGTCAAGTATTTTCAGATTTTTTTTATGACAAATCATATGTTGTTTCTGGATGTGCGTGGAAAGGATTAAGGCAGATTTTCATTGAGGTGCCTGACATTTCTGTTACAATGGTGTCTTAAGATTTAATAAGTTTAGGCTTGAGAGAGATACCTCTTCTTAATTTTCAAAACCCTAAGTCAGCACATGAGATCTAAATATTTGACAAAATCCAGTAACATTTCTCAAGAAGTTAATAAAATTTTAAGTAAAAATTTGTTTGGTTAGATCAAATCTAATTCTTCTATTAAAATAATTTGATAAAAACTTCACAATTCAAATCCATTGATCCATTGGCCTGTTCTTTCAGATGAAATTATTTTGATGAGAACTTTCCATTGTATATGTTTTTCTACTGTGGAAATAGCCATCATTAAAGATACTGTGTCCTCATATATGAATGATGTGCATTAAGCTTCCTGGCTTTTCTTCAGTGAAAGTTTTCCTCATGACATTACCTTTAGTTTTTAATGTTTTAAGATGATTACATTTCCTTTACCAATGTAATTTCTCCCTTAATAGCACTATAAATGTGGTAGTTGTGATACAATTTCTCCTCTGTTGTAAACATTTTTCATTCATAAAATATTGCTCTAATATCATATTCATGTGGAAATAGATAAGATGCCAGAAGTGTAAGAATTCCTGGCATGTGGCAGCTATGTGGTAAACATCCTTGTTCAGTAACCTAAGATGGCTCAGAGTGAGATAAGAATTCCTAGCATGTAGCAGCCACATGGTAAACCCAACATGGTGCCTGCAAAATGTGCCACATACAGAGGGCATGCCCCTAGGTGTGGCTATGTAAATCTGTGACTTCTGCTCTCTTATGAGGAGCCACCATGTAAAAGTCTGTCTCTCTCTTTTCTACTTCTCTGCCCTTGTACTCACCCGGAAACTCCCCTGAATAAACTCTAGCATGGTGCTGGTGGTGTGTGTGTCTGATATGATGTGTGAAACCAACAAGAAGATTATGCTATCTTCATGAATATATGTTGAATATTGAAAAAACAGCTTAGAATATCATTATAAATAATGTAAATTAAGGTAATTTCATTAAGCTAATCAACAGTAAGTTTTATAGATTCCCACATACTTGGATGTTTAAGATGTATTTCCAAAGCTGATTAGACATATCTAATAATTAAGTGATTTGATTATTTTATTTTTTATTATATTGTTCCTCTCTTTTTTTATTGTTCATCATTATTTTATAGATTCTTCTGCAACACAGAGGTTAATAAGATACTGAAAAGGGCCATTAACTATACACATCTCTACTGAGCTGTTGTTACTTGACATTGTAACTTTAATTTTTATGTTGCTTAAAACAGTATATTTCTAATATACACATTAGCACACACTTCAGAATTAATACTAAGTTAAGTGATTGTCTAAATCACTCATTGTCTTAGTTTGCTGATGTTTTCTATTCTATGTGCATAGTTAGAAGTTTCTGACCTGTCCAGGCCCATGGTCCAGAAGAATCTTTACCACCTGTGATGCTGCAGCCATTTGTAATTACTCAGAGGATAATATTAATTCCAAACTGTTGTACCCATGGCTCAGGCTTATTACTAACTAGCTCTTACAATTAATCTATAGTATTGCCATGTGGCTTGAGGCTTACCTGTACGTTTATATCCTTCTTCTTGTGTGGCTGGATCTTGTGTCTCTGATTCTGCTCTCCTCCTTTATCTATACTTGGATTTCCTGCCTGTCTCCAATCTGCCTTGCCATAGGCCAAAACAGCTCCTCTTTATTAACCAATGGTATTCACAGCACAGTGTACAGCCCATATCATAAGAGTTCAGGAATTTTTGGCTGTGGATAAATTCATGTCTAAAAAAATTATTTAGATAATTGAATTCAAATATTATCTCAATGTTAAATAGTAGTTGTAGTAAATTTTGTCTAATCTCTCTGAATTTCAGCATTTCTATGTCAGTGAGAACCACACATTGTTTTTAAATGACTGCTGTGAAGTTTAGCCAAGGCCATGTAAAGCACTGTGGATTCTTCCCTTTAGCAATACTGTAGATATAAACAAATAGAGGGCTCCTTTTGGAATTAACTAATACCCTTAACTATTAAAGAGAGTCATAGGGAGATCATGTGGATAACTCTGACCTTTAGTTATGTATTTCATAAATATATTACATATATTCCTAATAAAAGTCACTTTACTAAAAGAAAATATAAACACCTCATACAGATGGAATTTGGCCAAGATTTTTTATATGGTCCTAAATCTCCAGCCATCAAAAGGTGGTAATGATTTTTTTTTTAATCTTTGAGTTTTGTTAGTTTAAGGAAATACATTCTTTATGAAACTAAGAAGTTCATTACTCAGCTATTGTTACTGTTGTTTCAATATCCATGTCAAAAACCACTAGTAGTAAAATTGTTTAGCCCAGTAAGTTAGCAAATTTCTCTATGTCTCAGGAGTTGGTCTAGACAACACTGTAGTCTAAAGTCAAGTACACTTGGCCTCCTGAACTTCACATCATTGTAGACAGTGTTTAAAATGTAGTTAGCTGCCATGGGCTATGCCAAAGTAAAGTAAAGATGATTTTAATGATTCTAAATACAACAAACAGAATATCTGAAGAAAATAAAATTGATTTAATAGGAGGAAAGTTGTGACTATGGAAAAAGAATGTGTTCAGCATGAATAGAAATTCTTTCTCACACTATCATTCCCTTCAAAATCCTGAAGGGTAAGTTTCTTTATTTTTCCTGCCACTGACTGTTCCCACCACCTTCTGTTCCTAGTTGGGTTTTCTGGTGTCCATGGCTCCATGTTTATCTTCCTGGGTCAAATTTCTTTCCTCCCTTCTTTATGGGTCAATCATTTAGAGTTCTACTCTAGTGTTAAACTAAGTACCCATCCCCCCCCCCCCGCCATCAATCACATAATTTCACATTCCCTTGATATTGCTGTCATGACTGCTGAAAAGATCTTATGTCTGGCTCTTTTTCTTTCTTTCTCTAGATTGCTTTCTGACCTTGGCCCATAATCCTCAAGGTTTTCACCCTTTCTGGTGGCTCCACTCCAGAAATAATGTCTTCATATACAAGTTAGCCCTCTCATAAGGACGAACTTTATTCATCTTTATTACTTAGAAGTTGTTACTTCAAAAAATTCTTTCCTTGTGGATAACATTTCTTTACAATGTCCTTGAGGAATCAATGTAAATCCTGATATCACCTTTATCATTTGGCTCAACTACATAATCTACCATGACGTTGACTTCCAAACATCTCTCTTGCTTCTCATTGCTTTTTTTTTATGAGGAAAAGGAGAAGATTCTCTGTGTTCACTGTAATCATATCACTATAAAATATTCCTTGACATGTTACAGTATGCATTTATTTTATATCAGACACCGTGACAGACACTTAATAAGTGACACCCAGAAATGTTCTCAATAATGTGAGGTCCTAAAAAGAATGACACAACTCTTTGTATAGAAATCATTAAAAGTCTAAGTTACTGCTGATTTGCATCCACTCCCCAAAATGACCTTGTATAGGAAGTCCCTGGGTAGTTTTGCACTCTGCAGAAAGCACCACTAACTGTTTTTCCTCTCTGCTCTCAGCTTCTCCGTTCAACACACATTTTCCGTGTCAGAGTCCCATCTTGGGGACCTTTCTAAATTCACGCTCTCACTTGTCCCATAGGGAGAAAATGGTAATGTGAAGCAGAACAGAGAATGTGCTGAGGCACATAAATCTAGGAACATTGTAGCTTAGAGGTACTATAACCACTTTGATCATGGTGCCATGTGATGAGAATTTTTCTCCTATTATCTTTGCCCACTTACATAATAAGTTTCTCCAACTTCAAGGTGAATCTGCTTTAATGCTGTTTTAATTTTCTCAGTGTGATCTCTGATATTTCAGAGTTCTCATTTTTTACATTAATTGCTGCTTGTGATTAAAAGAAAATGGCCTTCCTCTTATGTGAGGGCTTCCTGAAATGAACTTCTTTTTTCTTTTCTTCCTTACTCTCCCTCAAACTTGCCTCTGTGCTTAATACCCTTGCTCCTTTCTATCCCAGACTTTCAAAATATTTCTTTTTTTTTTATACCTAGGGTATTCTTTTGAAAGATATTGTACATTTACTTGTATGTGTATGGATTTGCACATACCTGCATGTGTGCGTGAACACTAGTGTGTATTTGTACACACCTGCATGTGCATATGAAAACTATCATATTTATGTATGCACACACATACATGTGTATGTAAACATTAGTTTGTGTGTGTTTTTTTTGTGTGTGGGAGGAAAGAGAGACAGAGAGAGAGAGAGAGAGAGAGAGAGAGAGAGAGAGAGAGAGAGAGAGAGAAAGTGTGTGTACCAGAGCATATATGTAAAAGTCAGGAAATAACTTGTGGAAACTGGTTCTCTCCTTCCACCAGGAATTGAACTCAGGCAATCCAACATGATAGCAAATGCATTTATCTAATGAGTAGAATTGCCCGTCCTGTACCATCCCCTTTATATGCTCACTTCTCCCCAGTTCAAGAGCTCATTTACACATTCATGCATTCCATAGGCATTTATTCAGCATTCATTGGTGCTAGAGGGTTTGACTGGCAGATTTCAAATACTGTCTTCATCATTTCCTAGGTCAAGTCCCTTAAACTTATATGTCTCAGTTTCCTCAACTACAAACCAAGACTACACCCTAACTCTGACTCTACCAATTAGAAACAGGAAAACTAATATTTGCTGTAAACACTCTGTAGTTGAGTTTATTTTTGAAAGTTTATGAGTATTAATATAGTCTTACAAAACAATGACATCAATATTGTTACTAATTCCATGTGTTATTGATTCAATCAACCATCTATCTGGGACTCAAATAAGCTTGTTCATGTCCTGGCCTTCACAAAGTGCCTGGTTCAAAGTTAATGTTTAAGAGCATCCAGCTCTGATAATTGTCATAATTATGAACCATCCCATTTCACTACTCACAAAGAACTGAACATGTATGAAAGGCATGTCAAATATAATAGCTATATCAGAAGTTTACAAACACAGTATGTTAACCATGATAATTTTCAGTATCTTTAAAAATAATCAGCTTTTTTTTGTCTGTCCTTCCCTTTTCCCTCTGTCCACTCCTCTAGATGTGGGGAGTCTGCAGCCTGATAGCCAGAACATATGACTTATTTCTTCTCATCTTAGTTTCTAATCTTTAGCTCTGTGATGTTTGCTGAGTCAACATTTTCCCCCTCAGTTTAGTTATCATGAAAGTGGAGCCAATATATATGCACCCTTGTCTGGATTATAAATACTATTGAATACTTTCATATATGCAAATTACAGGAGCTAGTACCTAAGGATTTAACCATAATATGACATTAGTCTGTGTTCTGCACTCCTAACTTAACTGTTAGTTTAGTGATAAGAAGTTGTAAGTAAATATTTTTATTGATTATTAATTTGTCTTATGTTTCTTGATAATTCAAACATTTCATATTTAATATTTTACAATGTTTTATATTAAAGATTACTGAGTTTAAAACTATTTTTAATGCCCTATTACCATTAACATTTCCTCTAAAAATATATTCCCATTTTATAAAGGCTTTTTATTCTTTCTGTGTTCAGTAAATCTCTTGATGGTTTTATTGCCCATTAGAAATCTAATCTTTTTTTCCACACATATCTCACTGGGAACAGTTTCTATGTATTCTTGAACTGGTTTTTTTTTTTTTTTCCTGTTTTATTCTGTTCCTGATTCCCACTCTACCAAGCATGCTTTCACATTTGATTATTTCTTTTTTAATTTCTTTGCATCATGTGAATTTCATCATTGCCATCTCTAGGATAGAGATGAGTTTGACAATAGTTTATCTTTATGTATGGTTGGTGTAATACATTAATCGTGTACATACAAGGTTCAGGCCACGAAGATAAGTGCCCATTCTCGCTCAAGCTGCTAATTGGGTAGGTTGGACAAACAGGCACATGCTGCCTTGGAGCTATCGTGGTGATGCCCTTTGAATTAGACTAGTCACAATCCCCAGGAAACACCAAGGACTGAGTCAGAGTTCCAAGTGAAGCTATAGCACTTCATGCCTTTATGATTGAGTAGCACACTTCTGACATAGGGAGGCTCTCTCACTCATTTAATTCATGTCAAGCCTGATAATGGAATGTGGACTGTCACAGGTCAAGCACTAATATTCTGTTCTAAAGACTCTGGCTTAGCTAGGGAGTTTCTGGAAACGGGGGAGATGGCGCATAAGCAGAGTCCCTTCCATATTCTCCAAGGATAAGTTTGCCTGGTGAACACCCCTATCTAAGTTTTCCTTTAACGTCAGCTCTTCTGCACTTAGGCATGGAATTTTATCTCTGACTACAGAAGAAGGACGTTTAATTTTAACTTTATCAAAAGTCACCATTAAACTCAATGTATTAAAATACATTTATTTAGATCCAACTGCCAAACTTTGCTATCTCAACCATTTAGTTTTTTACTAAAGACCCCAATTTTCTAGACATATCTCTCACTATGCATGATTACTCGACTCTTTGAATACATACACAGACAAACTAGATCTTAAAATATATAAAGTGTTATGGACAGGGATCTCTGAGACCATATAGAATCAGCTACAAATTAGAGCAGAGATCACTGAAATGAAGCTTCACCTTTAATTTGAAAAGGTTACAATAAAAAAAAAAAAAAATCAATGTTAGTCAGCACTCCAATATGCTTCTCAAATTGCATGGTGGATTTTGCCTTGCTAAAACTTGGAGAACTTTATGAGAAGTCTGAAGTGAGGACGCTTCTTTGCTCTGTTCCAACCAATCCTTGATAATTTCCTTAGAGAATATTTTTTTTTCCATTAAACATCACAGAATTCATGCTATCAACTCCTGGCTATTAGAATTAACACAACTTAATCTCTACAACTGGAGCCCACTTAAATTTGAAAAATAGCTGCCCTTTGCCTCCTGGGTACTCCCTGCGCTTAGGATTTATTAGCCTTTTGATTTCATTCACCTGGGACATGTCTTTCCCCTAGTCTGATAAATGGTCTCATCTTTAAAGACCCAACTCAGGGTTTCCTATGATTCTCCTTTTCTCCAGGGAGCCCCCTGTGACAACAGCACTTCACATAATTTATTTGGAAATTAATCAAATGCCATTGTGATATTTTATCTCTCATTGTTGTAAGTTGATGCTTACAATCTTGTTTGAAATGTTTTACATGTGTATAGCTTATCTCCTTAACTGGCTATTTCTTCATTTTGCCCATTGTGCCCATCATAGCACCTCCAACACCATGAGTGCTTTGTAAATATTTAGAGATTTGAGATTTATTTAATTCTTATATATTAAGCAAAATAAGATGAGAATCAACTATGCCACCAGAAGACTTGGAGAGGGCCAGGGACAGTCTTTAGAGGCTTTTGAATCAGGATAGCTATTTTACGAATCTTTTTAATTTAGTAGTAGCTTATATAGAGTCACAAAAATATTAGGATGCCTTTTGAAAAATACAATCAAAATATTTATATTAATAGATTTATTACTCCTGTATAATATCCACTGTTGGATGATTAAATATGCATACATGCATGCAAATGATATACAAAACACACACATACAAACACACATTCAATAATGGAGAAAGGATGTAATTGACTTTTTAGTTTAGTTTTGCAGCTTAGATTGGAAAAGTTCCAAAGCACGTAAACAGGGCTCCATTGGCTATAAACAGGCTACCCTGCCATATGGCAGTTTTACTATTATAGTGGCTTACTTGTAATTGATTTATATTAGATTACAATAATATACTTGATAGTCCATTAACAAAGTGCCTAAGCCATTTTTTTTGACTACTGTATATTCTCCCAAGTAAAATCTAAAAGTTTGTTGATAGATTTTGGTTTTTTTTTTTTTTTTTTTTTCATGTCTGCCTTTTTCTGTTCTCATGTTTGTTTGATTTTTTAAAAATACTTTATGCCCAGGAAAAATGTCCTAGAAGGGGCAATCATTGAGTTAGTCACACTGATTTAAGTTTGATAAAAAGTTATTACGGTGGCAGTTTACAGCCTTCATTTAGACAGTGCCCAGGAAAGGTATAAATCTACTGTGAGTACAGTAACTTACTTCAACAGCTCAAAAGGCAGCTAACATTAACCAAGACGCTAATGAGAAACCAGGCTAAGAGTTGTGATGTTCTTTGTCTCCTTGGGGATCCTTTCCTACATTTTCATTGGTCACTGATAACATAAAAAAATGACAAATAAGCAACCGCTATAAAAACCACTTAACTCCTTCCATTTAAGAATAAAAGATTAATGAGAAGTCTATGGAAAACTTACATCATTTATCTTTTAATAATCTAATTTCATAGCTGATCATTAACCATCAGCCACTAGCTAATATGCAATTACATAATAATTTGCAAACCTAATAGGTGGATATTTAAAATCAAGACAATTAAAAGCATCTATGATTATTGAAAGTACATGAGGAAATGTGTGACTTTAAAAATATCCATCCTGGATGAATGTGACTTCTCTCAATTCAAGCGTAGCAGGCAGTTTTAGCAGCTACTGTTTTTCTCCCCCCCCCCCCCCCGACAGTTTCCCAAGTTTGTTGTCCCCAAGGAAGTCAGTTCCTGAAAGCATGTAGGGATTCCTCAAAAAACACCTCATTGTGGGATTTAACAATTTATACCAATTCAGTCAAAATAAAGAACGTCCATATAAGCAAATAAAATGTGAATTTAATACAAAGTTCCTGATTTACTGAAAAGCATTGGCTAAAAGTGCTTCATTTCTTTTATGGCTGCAATAAAGAGATTTTACAGTTTGTAGCATATAACTTAGGAGAGTGACAAATTTGGTACTTAAAAAATATTTAGGTTAAAAACAACCCTGTCACTTCTACTAAGTCACTTTTAGAGCATAATCATTTTAATTCTTCCTACTCTAATTTTATAACCATGAGTCAACCTTTCCAAGGAGAACCACTAACCTCTTGTAAAGTAGCTCTCTGCCTCCCATTGTCTTGACCCTGGGCCGATGGATAGTTTGAAGTTATGTTTGACCAAGAAATTAAGAGAGACTTTGGTGTTTCCTCCTAGTCCTCTGTACACATAAATAAATACCAATTCTCAGCTGCAGGGATGCGCAGGGCAACAGAAAGCATTAGTTGTGACCAGGGATTGTGCATCTTGTTGCTTATTGCTTACGATTTTCTGAGGAAGTGTCAAGTGCCCAGTTATGATGCTGCAGTTAAAGAAAATTTGAAAGTACTAAAAAAGATTCTATCTGAGGAGGAAAACGGCTACATATATAAGATTGTCTGAGATATGCATAGTTAAGAACTTGTCAAGTCAATCTTGAAAAACTGTTTTTAACATTGTGTTTGTATGTCACTAGAGGCTAGATTTTTCAGGTAAGTGGGAAAAGAAAATGCAATTTAGCCACTGTTGATCTTTAAGAGAACCTTCACTTTAAAAAGTGAAAAGAAGCCCCTTTATTTTCTTTCAAATAAATTTACATTTTTACATTTATATTTGGAATTAATTTGTTAGAAGTTTCCAGCAATGAGCCTTGAAATGACCAACTACAAGAATGGTATTCAAAATGAGGCATCATTAGTGTGTGTGCAACTTATATTTAATATGGGAGTCAAAAGTTAAGGAACAACATTTTTGGTTCTGTTATTGTTAAAACCTCAGGGAAGATTTTTATGCATGCATGCCTAACAGTCACGTGAGCAACATTTGCTGTAGATATTAATTCTTGATCATACCATGTACTCCTATTTTGCATAGCAAATATGACTGTCATTGTTTTTAAAGCTCTTTTCCTCTGAATTATTTGATGATCACCCTATCACCAACCTGCTTCATCCTTTAAAGTGTCTGCTCTCCCAACGCTTTCTCTCCTTAATGTTATTTATTGTGGCAAGTTTCAATGTTCTCCACTGAACAAAAGCTTAGGGGAATGAAATTTTGGTCTGTTTTTTGTCCCTTCACAATTAGCTAGGTGGGGAGTCAGAGCAGGCAATGAATACTTAGTGAACAAAGAACTTAACCTACTGCATTTTTTTTTTTTTTTTTGTCTAAAATACGTCCTTTGTAAAACTAATAGGCTCAAGTAGTAATGTGGCTGAAGGAAGGATATTGGAGCCCACAGATGGTTAGTGGGAGTCTGTTCACATGAGTATAACCTTGAAGTGTGTTTCTCCATATCTAGTATGGGGCAGATTTTTCAGGAACTGGAAAATCGGTCAACTTGCTTTTGAGACTGAACCATGATAAAATAATTTCTACCCGCTGATTTTATTCTGGTATCATCAAAGTCAGGGAATTAAAACTGTCTCTGATAGGATACATCAAATTAAATAATGTTTTATGACTAGAATAGGCCTTTATAGAAATGTGTCAAGTGATGTTCTAGAAATTTCTCTTGAGATGTTTATTAAGGATGATCTTAAAAGAAAGATAACATAATAATGTTTTTGTGTATTTATATGAGGTATTGTTCTTTTATACTTCCATTCCACATAATGATATTTAGATTTAGATAATTTACGGGTATTATTTATTTTTTTACAGTTGGATAATGAGGTTTCTATGGGTAGGAACTCTTTTTCCTTCCTCATTCTGGCTCTCCTACTCATGGAACCTTTCTATTTTTAGGTGTCTGGGTTGAAGAGTATAGTATCATTTTTTTTTCTTCTAATGGACAGTTAGTTTATTCTTCTAAGTGATCAGTGCTCTATTTTGGACCCAGGAGAAATGGATTCTTTAAAATAAATACAATATGGAACTGTGATCCCAATGGGCAGAGCAGCAGTGAATATTTAACATAGCTCTCTCTTGTTTTTCTTACTTGGACATCTCCTATTTTATAGATATTGGACAAAGTAATTGGAACTCACACACCTCAGGTATCACTTATCCTTGGCCTCTATGGAAGTTTAGCTTTTGTGTGTAATGTTTCCTTGTTTCTAACATCAAATACCCATTAACAGCGATTCAAAGATTGAATAATAGTATGTATTGAATTTCCTACGAAAATAGTGCTGCAGAATGATGTTCAGATATGTTTTAAACTTTTTCTACTTGTCTAATTTTATATATAAAAATGATGTGTTAAAAGAAGTGATTGCTACTTTCCCCAGAGCCAGAAGACGTTTTTCCCTAAGACTTTAGTAACTAAGAATTGGGAGACATCTCTGAAACCCAAACAGCAGTAGATTCCCAGGCCTTATGTCTGTCAACTTAAACAGGTATCTGCTTTGGTAATGAGCTTCTCGTCTCTATGCTGAGTGTAGCAATTCCGATGGTGGCCACCTAAAAGTAAGAGGCATTGCCTCAGAGAATGGTCCTTCCTTAAATGCTAGTCAAGAAAGAAGGCCTTGGTGAGCTACTTCTGGAGCTGACCTCAAGTATCTCTTCAGTTTTCACCATGAAGTGATGTTCATGGGAAGGAGGAAGGATCCAGGGATAGCCCGAGTGCTCTTTAAGTGATGTTCGTAAGAAGAAAAAGAGACCTGAGGATAGCCCAAGGGTCTTTCACCTTTTGAGGTTTTTCTTCATAGACAACAACAATAATTTGTAAATACATGGAAATAGCTTCAAAAAAGCATTATTTCCATTTTCAATGATTCTTCTAGAGATTATAGACCATTAGGTTGTGTGTCATAATTTTAGCTGACTAGCTAATGGTGAAACTCAGATTCTTGATATTCGGTTAAGTTTCCTTTGACCCAACTTGATATACATAAATTGAAGTTTCAAATTCATATCGATGGGTCTGAAGAGGTTTCTCAGTGGTTTTTATCACAAGCTGACCTTCTAAAGGACCCTGGTTTCATTACTGTCATCCACATGGCAGCTAACAACCATCTCTATATGATTCCAGTTTCTGAGAATCAAAACTGCTCTTCGGCCCTCTGTGCCATTTCATGAACATGGTGCATAGGCATGCTAAGAAAACCCAAACACATAGGAAAAAACATAAAAATGATTAAAATTCAGATGTTAATTTAATGTCTAGAATAATACATAATTGTTAGAAACTAAGAAGGGACATGACAGTTGTTCTTCTTTGTTTAATTTTATTATAAAATATATTTAAAATTGTTGTTGGTGTTTCCTAATTGTCCCTCTCTTTGAATCTTTGTCTGCAAAGTTCCTGAAGTTCAGTACATCTTTAGGAAGAGTAGTACTCACCCCTTCCGGATCCTAGGTTTCCATCATCTGAACTGAAGGGCATAGCCAAATATGTCTTATTTCACCCAAACCGTGTACATCCCATGTTTATGTTCATTTTAAGTGCAGTTAGAACCTGTGCAAGTGGTGAAATGTTTAATGCAAGAGTTGTGGGAACATTGTGATTAAGAGCAGGCCTTTATAAAAGAGAAGAATCTCCCAGCTTATTCCATTGCTACTGGAAGCACAGAATGCAAAAAGGTTTTGAAATTGAATGCCACTGGAAGACAATTTCTTTAAGAAAATATAAATCATTATCTTCTTCTAACATGGAAGTATGATTAGAATCATTTTAACAAATATCATAACTGCCAGTCTGGAGGACTTTTGGCTTCTCATTTCCGAAGTGCTAGCTCTATAACTTAACAGAGGTGCTGTACAAAATGTATTCCAGTTTTTCCTTACATGTCCCAGCTACCTGGCTTATATTAGTCTCCTTCAGTTTCAAATTTGCATTTGCAATGTTGTATCAATGAAACCCCTGAGTTCCTGGTATGTTTCTTGTATTCATATCCTGCAGTGAGCAACATGGGGTAGAGTGGGTAGCAGTGAGCAGGGAGTGCAGTGGGGAGCACCATGCTGTTGGGTGGTAACAGTGGTAATCATTGGAGGGTTTGCTTTATTGTCAGAGCTTTTGGGCTGTAGGGACAAAGGCTGCTCTGACCTCTATGGGTAAGTTTTGTTCTGTGTCTTGGTTTGTGGGGGGCAAGTAGATAACATACCTGGTTATCTGAACTGGGTGCTGTCAGATAGAAACATGGGCCCATTACCCAGACAGCCCTGATACCTACTGTAACCTGCAGCTCTTTTCTGCATTTCAGAACCATCTCATCGTCTTTAGCCTGCACCTGTGCATTATTTTCCACTTACTCAGTAATTACATTGTGAAACTTTATTTCTACAGCAGAACTATAACTATATACTCTCTCCTATTGGCCCCCATCTTGCTCTGTATTCCTGGTATGTGTTTAACATCAAAGGCTGTACGCTATAGAATAATTCTAATTAAACCTTTAATATGCAATGAACTTTAATCTTCTTTTTTAAACAATCAGAATTTATTGTGCTCATTCAATGCATCTGTTTCCAGACTGGACTCACTCAAGGTGGGCATATTTTTTTGAAGATTGTAAAGTTTACAGCTGGGAAAAGAAGTAATTTCATAAACAATGATGCAAGCATGAAGGGTTTAAATTTAATAATGCCACCAAGGGATTACATTCAAAATAATCTAGTTTACAAAATAGTCTAGTAGGAAAGCATGAGTGGCTTCCTGTGCCTGAGACATCATCCTTTCGATGTCTGAGTTTAGCACTAAACATAGAGCACGGACTGTATTGTCTACTTTAATCTTCATTATTTGCTTGCCACTGTATCAGTGCCCAAATTACTGTGATAAAGTGCCTTAGGCTGCGAGGCTTAAACAACAGAAATTCATTTCCTCAAAGTTCCAGAGACCAAAAGCTTCAGATCAATGTTAGAGTGGGCTGATGAGGGCTCTTTACCATGTTACACATGGCCTAACCTCAGAACAGATGCTCTGGTGTCTATGTCCTATGTTACTCTAACCCATTTTGTTCAGGGCCTATGCTAAGTCACTTGGCTCATTTAATGAGATCTACAGTCAAACACTATCCTGATGGTGATTTGGGGGAATATATGAAGTTGAGGGAAATACAATTCCGTATCAACCACTAAAATGACCATTGCACTTATGGTAAGAGTTGCTGTAGGTATGTGAGCATCTAGTTGGTTGACCCAAAGATACACACAACAGACTTTATATTGATTTTAACTGTCCTGAGACCTGAGAGCCATTTTGAGTGAGTTGAAAAAGCAGTACTGGAACATAAAGAGATTCAAAGAGCACACTACCATGAACAAAATCTCTTTACCTTCATAGGTCATGGGTACGTTGTCTTCATGGCCCATGCACTGAGCCTAAGGAGAGAAATGACATCAACAATGTTCATGAATGCTGGAATTATCTGTTTTTTCTAATTGTTTAGTGTGGATTTTACTAGATGCAGCATTTTAGTCCGGTCTTTATATTATCTACTCTTTTAATGTTGGGTTTATGAACGTTGGCTAAAGGTGTGTCTCATGGTAATTGTGAATTTGTCCAGTTTGAATCAGTCACTAAAGTTTTACTATTATATTTTCTGTGCTCTGAGGTTAGAATTGAGTGTGTCTGTTTTTTGTTGTTTATTTAAAGTTTTTTTTTTCTTTTGCATATGCACCACTATTTCCCATCCTTCCCCCACCCCATCATTCCTCAGAGGGAGTAAGGAATCCCGGGGTGAGTCAAAGCAGTCTGGCACATTCCCTTCCCCAAGTACCAAGTCCCTTCCCCTAGTATCAAGGCTGAGCAAGGTGTTCCTCTGTAGGGAGTGTTCTCTGAGAAGCCAGTTCATGCACTAAGAATAAATTCTGGTCCATAATCATTGAAAAGTAGCTAATATCTTCTTTCAAAATCTCCAAGGCTTTAAAAATTATACAATTCTCCAGGGCACCCTGGTAATTTTACGTTATATCAGATATTTTATATTATGTTGTTTTCAAGTTATATAGACAAGTATGATATAGGTTGTATGGAAATATGTATCTCAATGCATTCTTATGCTTTATAATAACCCCTTAATGCTCATGTGCATACTTGTTTCTTACATTTCACTTCAACTTCCTGTTATTGCAATAAAGTTTTAGTCTTCTATGGTATGCTTTTTAGTTAGAGAACTTCAGCTCTAATAAGCTTAAAATGTACTTATTTGGTTTTTTCTGTTGAATAACAAACTGGCTGCAATCAAACATCTATTGTCACAGAATTTGTCACAGGTCTTTGAAAACACAATCCCATTATTCATCTTGCTTCTTGCTGTGCAAAGATGAGTAGATAATTGTTTACTAACCAACACTTTCTCTTCTCTCTGCTGACTTTTACATGTTCTTATTTACTTTGATGTTCTGTATCACACATGATTTGTCCAGATGTTACCTTATTGTTTTTCTATCATTTTTCCCCAGATGTGCAGATTAATTTAATTCATCAATTAAGGAAAAATAAATTTGTCCTTTATTCATGTAAATGATGCAATTCTCTCTATCCTCATCTTTTGGAACTCATGTTGAAGACAAGACCTTCCCTCACATAGTTTAACTAATATATACTTTTTAAATTAATTATTCTATCCTCTTTCCAATAATTGGTTTAATATTTTAAAGATTTTAATTTAAATATATTCATGTCTTTCCAACCAATTGAGAGCTTACCTTAAGGATATTTCATCTCTGGAATTGTGGGAAGCTTGAGGACAATGAATTTTAAAATACATTTGTACTTCCATCCACATCTTCCTAGGAATTCTAATACACTGGACCAGTTTGGGTTCCTGTTTATCAAAAGAAGTCAGTTTTCAGAAATATGATAGCATAAATGTTACTATTAAGCTCAGATAGAAGTCGCCTGGCTTCATGGAATGATTTAGTTGTTAACATTTAGCCTCGAAGACCCAGGGAAATACGACTTTGAATGCCATTGCCAGCGTTTACATTTTCACACCTAGTTTTTATTTAGAATGAAAAGTCGAAAATCACATGAGGAACTTGCGAGATGGCTAGCAATTGAGAGCATCCCCTCTTCTTGTAGATGACCCAGTCCAATTCCTAGCCTATCAGTTCACAACTATGCATGACTCCAGTTCCAGGGAAATCAATGCTCTCTGGACTCTGTTGGCACTTGCACACACGTGGTGCATGTAAATTGATTAAGGTACACATATATACACAAAAATATAAGCTAAAAAAGCTCAGATGGACCATTGGAGAAGATTGTCTTTACAATTGTTTTTGTAACAAAGTAGTATAAGTCTCTACGTAGTAGAAACTGAAACAAGAAAACAGAAGCAGATACCAAGAAGAGGGAGCTGTAGAAACATTTTGGCCTTATTTGGGTTGTGAGGACAATGATAATAGTTAAGACTGCTGAGTAAACTGGGAAAGGGTCTACTCTCCAGAGAGTAGAACCTGCTAGAAGTCCATATTGAAGGAAGGATCAAGGTAAGGGGATAGAGTTAAGTCACTGGCAAGAGACTGTCAAAACAACAGGCAGAAAGCCAGGAAAGGAGGCCTATAAGCTGCTTTTTGTAAAAATAAATTGAGGCATTAGCAATGAATCATGACTTGTGCTGACCGTGGATTCTGCTAAGCATAGCCTGCTGTAGATACTAGGAAAGTTCAATAACATGCACTCTACAGCCTGGAATCTGGGAGATTCACTTGAAATGCTGGTCCAGGGATGAGAAAACTGTTTTTTGGGGGGGTTTTTTTGTTTGTTTGTTTTTGTTTTTGTTTTTTTGTTTTTTTTTTTTTTTTTGACTCATAACCCAGTGTCTAGAATAAGGGGCAGTAATCTCCAGAGAAGTCAGTCAAACCTTATAAAATGGGCTCTACTCTTCAGCAAACACCTGCTCTCTAAGTCTAATATTTGAGTTTTGCTACATGGAATGTGATAAGGATTGTTTCTCAGTATATGTGTTATTAATGACTGATCTCTGAAATCAGCTTGTAAAACCCTGTCAAAGACGTTGTTCCCCACCCCTGCAGTATATGTGTGTTTTTGTCTGGCTTAAGAAGGAACATAGACCTCCCCCTCCTTCTAGTATTCTGGAGAGTTGAAGTGATTTTGCACAGGAAACACAGTGCACAAATGTATCTTTGATATTTCTTCAACACAGGAATATGTTTAACTGATTAATTAAGTAATAGCAATATGGGAACTACTTCACATGAACAGGTACATGAATATTCCACATAGCTCACAGGAGTCTGATGTGTATACCCCATGACAATTTCTTTATTTCAAATTAATGTTTGGTAGATGGACCAGTAGTGATTCATGTTTTCATATTTGCCTTTGTATTATGGTTTTTTTTTTCTTTCTGATTAAGGCATATGGGAAGCTGGATTATCAGACTCAGGCTAAACAAAGCTATGATCAAATTTAGGGATTTAATTACATTATATTAGGATTAATTGCATAAGCTTTGAGAGTATGTCAGTCTTCACAATTAGGACATACCCACCTGATGAAGTACTAGTGACAGCTTGTCACTTATCTTCTCCTTTTGTGTGTTTCCATAGCTGATTAACTCATCTTGCAAGTGAGTCCTTAAAGAAAACTACAATGTTACACTGTACATTTAAATCACATAATACAAACTTCATGTTTTTTTCTGAACCAGTGAATAGTGTAGTAGATGGCTTCTGTGAAGCATTCATTGAGAATAGAAGCTAGAGCATGGGGCAAAAGCAGCAATAGAACCTTTGTAAGGGAATGAACATGAAAGTGATCCAGTGAAAGGTTAGGGAAGAATACAGATGGTGGGTCAAATTTTGCTAAGCTCTGAGCTAAAACAGTGTCTGGTACATAGCAGAAGTAAATGCATGCACATGCACGCACGCACGCACGCGCGCGCGCACACACACACACACACACACACACACACAGTCAAATAGACAAAATAAATCAATATATTATTAACATTACCTTAAGATAATAGTCAACTACACATTTCTAGGGTTGTCAGTAACTGGGTCTGTGCTGTTATCTTTATTAGCAGTCTTTTATTATATCAGTCTAATTAAACTATTGATTTAATATAAATTAAATTATGTGAACGCACATATATAAATATAAATATTTAAGAACATTTAAGATTTATAGAAATAGTACATCCTATAGGCTGACTCTTTCAAGGTCCTCTCATCTTTTAATGGCATATTGGTACTTCTCTTACTACAGACAGATTTTATTGATATATTGTGATCCAGAAACATCTACCATTCCCTTTAGAATTATGTTAATATTTACTATTTGTTTTAGCTGCAAGAGCATAAAATCTCAAACAATAAGAGCTTTTATAAGAAAGAAAGTTATTCCTTTGGGCACATGTGGAGCATTGCATGAACTACCCATGATTGTTAGGCTTCCAGTTTCACTATTGCCATCTCCAACCACACATTTCCCGCTGCAGAGCTGCAAAAGCGGCTCATACCCAAGACCCTACTAATTACAACAAGTAGGAAGGAAGCAAAAACTAAACAAGACTTCTCCTTTCCTTTTAAAGAGGCTTCCTGTCTTTTGTTTTAATATCACTTATCATCAACTTCAAAATTGTCTGCAATAATAATAAGCTAGTTATATAGAAGCATTGGCTCTGAAGTAATGTACCCACCATAGTATAATTCAATAAGACACTTGTACCAGGGCTTATTTTTTTTAATTTTTATTTATTTATTTATTTTGCCACCAACCAGGACCCAAATTATGACACAGAGACCTGCTAGTTTTGAATGCTTGGCCTAGGTTGGGCTCCTTTCTGGCTAGCTCTTTTAACTTAAATGAACCTGTTCCACTTTACCTACCTCTTGCCTCAGGGCCTTTACTTTGCTCTACTTCTGCTTCTCAAATTCACTACTTCTAGTATCTGGCTGCCTGGAGGCTGCCTAGCGTTTTGCTCTGGGAATGCCTCTCTCTTTCTTCCTCATTCTCTCTTCTTTGGTTCTACTCTTCTCTAGAATTCTCTCCTGTTTATTCTCTCTGCCTGCCAGGCCCACCTAATCCTTCTTCTGCTTCCCAATTGACACGTCAGCTTTTTATTTGAACAACCAGGTGCTTTAGGCAGGCAAGGTGAAACAGATGCAACATATCTTTAAAAAAGTAAACAAATGTAGCACAAACAAGTGTAGCTCACCTTTGTCCAGTTAAAGTAAAGCTCTGCTGCTTTTTACACAGTTAGTAACGTCCACAATAGCTGCTTTTCTACACAGTACTGACAATATGGACGCACAATGAAGAGCAAGATCAGTAGAGCCCAGAGAATGAATGTGTTGTCCTGGGGCCACAGCTTCAACTCTAAGGACATTACAGTAAATGTATCACATTTTAAAATGTGATAATTATTCTCTATTAAGAAGGAACTCACTAAAATGCATTTAATAAGATGATATAACAATATTATTAGTTATTATAACCAAGTGCATTTTAAAAAGTTGTCATCTCACATTTGCTGATCAAACATTAATATTTGGATTTCTCTGCAGCTTCTTAAATATAGGTTTTTAAAGCCAAACATCTGAAGATTGTTTACAAAGGACACTAAGAACTGATTACTTCAACTGGCTTTTTAAAATATCATTACCATCTCTTGAGATAGCATTCACATGACCAAGCCAGATATAATCCAAGCTTGGAGTATGGATGTGCCAGAAAGTTCCATCCTTATCTGAGGAGTGTTGGTAGCCATTCTTAGAGAAAGAGTCAGTATTCCTTAAGGATGTGACCCCTGCTATGGAGAATCTGGTCCAGTGTATGTCCCCATACCCAGAATTATTTGTCATCCAAATCAGACTCCTGGGTTATATTACAAAGAGGAAATAGAAGCTGAGGGGTTGTGAATCTGGCAGAGAATCTGGGAGGAGTCAGAAGGAGGATTTGAGGGTGAATATGATCAAATATCTGTATGAAATTCTCAAAGAGCAATATTAAGGATAATATTAAATGATATGACTGATTAATAGGTTAAAATTATTAAGCGTCTCTTCTTTCTTCACTTGCGTTGATTTTATTTTTACTGAAATAATGTTACCAATTTCATGCCGACATTCTGTTAAGCTTAACATCCTAGAAAAGCAGACGTCATAGAAGAATTCAGAATGAAATAATTTCTATGTCAATGGTAGTTCATAACCACAAGTTTCAGTTCCCAAAGTGGTGGGTGGTGGGGACACTATTGTAATAACCAAGTGAAGGTCAACATCTCACCTCCACTTCATGTGTGTCAGTCATGTGAGTATATACATTTTAAACATGTATTCTTGGCTGTCAATTTTCAATTTAGACAAGTACTGCTGAGCTAATTCTAAAGTCGGGATCTAAATCTATTTTAAAATGTAATATAAAAAGTATAACATAAAATATAAAAATATAATGTAAAAGTACATTTCTAAAGTGAGCAGTTTGGAGCAATTACATTTTATTTTATTTTTATTTTCCATGTTATTGGAAATAAATTCCTTCCTCATGTAATGTATTCTGGTTACAGTGTCTCCAAGTTCTACTCTTCCCAGTTCCTTGCTCCCTCTATTCACTTACATTTTAACCCTAAATATTGAATATTAGATTCAGGCCTGTGGGCACAACTCAGAGGAAATACTTGCTTGAGCCAATGAAATTAAAACAAAATGAAAATTTTGTGTAAAATAATACATATAAGACATTTATAGTTCTTAAGATTACTTGCTGAGACCATTTTCTGATATATAACTAGCCAGAATTTTAAATTTCAAAAGATCATATTTTAAGATATATAATCCAAAAGTTCAGTATTGGAATAAAGTGACATATTTTTAAAAGCCATTCATGTCAAAGATCTATAGACCTTAAGTCTCTATTCTTTAACTCATGAAAATCTCCCATGGCATTAGAGATGCTTCTGTTTTTTGTTTCTCTGCCACACCCAGAATAGCCATCTCTGTGCTTGGCTGGCGCTTGACTTTATTTGGAGTTTGCTGCTTTTGAAATGCTGAAGACCATATGAACTGAACTACTGCTTCGTTCTGATTAAACCACCTTGATTTCCTCTTGCTTATGGAGTACCCTGCCCTCAGCGCCGTTTCCTTTCACCTCTTGGTCAAAGACGGCATCATTGCATAGTGAGAAGAGTACATTTAAAAGCACAATAATAATAATAATAAATGTTAATCAAAAAGCTGCATGTGTCTTTCTGATTGTGCCAGTGTTGTGGTATTCAATTATGCAATTTCCATTGGCATATTAATCATCTTTCAACAAACAAGCCAGCGTTAATTAAAGCAAACCATGGATAAAGACATGTTGCCGGATCATCATTCCGTTTATCACAGTGCACAGGCTGGCCGTTAAGTAAATTCTGGACTGTGAGATGAATTTCAATGTTGCCTTCCTCTTTTTTCTCACTGTTGTTGGAGTTCGAATGTAACTCATCTAACAATAATAACAACAAACTTCAGACTTCACAAAAGAAAGATGGACTTGCTTGTAATTAATGGTGAAGAAAGATAGAAAAGCTGTACATTTCAAATGTAGAGTTGGGCTATTTACAAACAAATAATTTTGAAGATTTTCACTTTTTCTTAACATTCAGTGCCAGAAAGACGAGATTGAATAGCAAATTTCTCTCCCTTTTGCAGAGAAAAAGAAGTACTTTTCAGTAAAAGTTTAGTAGTCATAGTTTGGTTGCAATAAGCTGTCCTTTTTAATAGAAAGAATGCATTACAGTATTTTAGCACTTCCAATTTAAATCTGAATTTTAATTAAAATAAAGAATTGGTTAGAAATAGAACTTAGGCCATCATACTTTCTGTGTTCCAAGCCCAGCTGCAAATGTCCTTCAACTCTTATTAGACTCATTCATAAGTCTCTTTTATATATAATTATTATGTTAGCTCCATTCTTTCCAAGCCTACAAACATCAGCAATAATCATTATGGAAGGTATAAATCAATTTCACAAATACAGTTGAAACAAAGAAAATAAAATATTTTTTTTTATTTTACTATGTTCCCGTGAGCTCCACATGGCACAGTAATAATTATAACTAATCTTGAAACTCTAACATCTTTTGTTAGGCTCTTAAACATATAGAATCTCCACATGTAGATTATCTCCATGTTGGTTATATGTGTATTTCTATAATGTTTGAAATTTTTAACAATGAATTGTACTTGTACAAATGCAAAGATGGCACCATCATTGTTTCTAGTATTTGGAACAATACCACTGATTTTTCTAAAACAACAAATCTAAAAAAAAATTTTGTGAAAAATTCCTTTGCATGTACATTTGCTTACTTAAAAAAGATATATATTATGCTTTAGAAGAATAACATATGCAGGAGAGATGTCCATACATACATAGTCCAGCAAATTGGCAAGTACAACAAAGATAAGAAATACCTCCACCATCAGAGTAAAGGAATTTTAGAAGACGTTATTGTTTGTTTATAGCTGTGTTTAGCCCAAGGCAGCAATTGTGTATATTGAATAGACTTGACAGTATGATAAATATAATAAGTAGTACATATAAAACTTCTGGTAAATGTTAACCCTTCATAAAAATGATTCTAACAATATAATTAGATAATTAGTAAGAATTTTAATTAGATTGGTAGCTTCTGCTATGAGATTAATATGAGTATTGATGAGAAATTTACACATGCCACGTTATTAATACTAGTCATATTTTAATTCAAAGTAAATATTATATACAGTTACATAGCAATGAACACCACCACCACTGTAGTAGTTAGGAGTGCATAGTGGACTTGTTTCCCAAACCTTTACAGTATTAGTCATTCTCTCTCTCTCTCTCTCTCTCTCTCTCTCTCTCTCTCTCTCTCTCTCTCTGTGTGTGTGTGTGTGTGTGTGTGTGTGTGTGTGTGTGTGTGTGTTTGTGTGTGTGTGTATTTTGGGTTGACTTAGCTTTATTAGCCTCCATCACCTTTTTTTCAGATCTCCATTATTTTTCTCTTTGTGGAATTAATGTTTACAAAAAGGTAGTATAGCAAACATCAGTTGTACCATACAGGCTCAATCTTTCTTGTTTTGAAAATCCTAAAAATAACCGTTTTCTATTAAGGACTCTGATAACATATTAAAAACTTGTTCTTTTAGAAGTCACATTGATATTGAAACTTCCAGTGCATAGTATAGTTTGGTTTCATATGGTTTATAGCAACTGTTTTATATATTTAAGAAAATGTGATTTCTAGAAGTGCTCATCAGCCTTAGCAAATCTAACAGTAGGATATGGAGATATGAAAAGTAGATACTTAGAAATGATAGTTCTTTCTGGATTCAAACCTGGAAGAGGGGTTCTGATGAAGTCCCTACTCATGCATTTCATGCTTTGTAAAAGCCTTGGGAAATCTTAGTTCATGTTCACAACACACTGCACAAAATGAAAGAACTTATTTGCTCTCCTTCCTCTATCCCTTGATGACATCATGCCAAGATGGTAACGGTTGTCACCTTTAATAACAAATATTTCACAATATACCTCCCACATCGGTATTCATCAATACACAGTTCATCTGTCCACTAGTTGATATCCCATGTTACCTGTGTCTCTCTTTCTATGTGGAAACAGTTCTACAAACTATCACTTTATTTGTCTCTAGAACTCTCCTCCCTATCCCGGTAAAGTTAACTTCTCAGTTTTACAAATTATTTTGCCTAATAAGACATAGGGCCACTCACTTATTAACTGATCTCACACTTGGGCTGTTTTTATTACGTTCTGTTTGTGAATCCCTGTCTTGTTCCTGAAACTATCTTAACATTGGTATGCCTTCTCCAAACCTGGCTTCTTGGCCTTGGCTTTAACTTAGTCTGCTCCTGATCTCAGAAGATCTCACACTCACAGAGTCAGATCTCACTTATAAATGTTGCTACATCAAACCCGTAATCTTCCTAACACAGTGTATCAAACCTAATTTTTCACATTTCTTTCAAATTAATCAACTCCTCTCAGATCTTACAATGAAGGCCAATGTTATCTCTCCATTCCCTGAGCTAAGAACGAAGAGTCATCGTATGAAAGCTGATATTCTTCTCTTGTTCTTACTCTGCCCTAGCTCTTTTCCTACATTTGTGCTGTCATCAACCATCTCTTTCAATTTACCATGCAGAGATATACCATACCCTAACTTACAGACTTTTCCATATTCCTTCTACCTAGGTGTCCTCACTCATTTTGTACCGTCAGCCTTTTGATGTTGTCCTTTCAAAAAAGTATAAAGGGCAATGGTTCTAAGATTTTGGTCCCTGAACAACACCAACATTATTAGCAGGGACCTTGAGAGAAAATTTTCTTATTGAATCAAAATATCTTTGGTATAATGAACCAATTTATATTTTAGTACGCCTCCCAAAGAATCCTGATACACGCTAAAATTTGAGAGTCATTGGATTTGGATAAGAGTCTGCACACAATTTTCTGTTTAGATTCATGTAGTAAATATTTTATTATAGTAAATATATACTGTGGGCCAAGAAAGAATACTATATGAGTCTTTACTTTATGTGAGAAACCCATACAATTTTTATTGATAAAATTCAAAAGTTTGTTTCCAGTCATGCAGATTTAGATTCAAAGTAATAGATCATTTTACTAAGATCAGTTTTTATAAATGAAAAAAAATATTGTTTATGGCTATGTGTGAAAGCATTGGGCACATGGGCTGAGTAGATTTAGCTAGCTGAATGGCCCTGAATAGCCTTAGCCTGTTGTCTTCCTATTTGGCATTTACTGTAGGCTTTTCCATCATGTGAGCTTCTTAATCATCATGTGTTCCTCTTCTTCACTTCAGGATCTCAGAGGGAGGAAATTATACTTTACTAGCCTATCTATCATTAGGGAAAGTAGTGCTTGTCTCAAAAATATTCATTAGAAAAGAGAAGAATTGGTCGCATTGGGAAGTGAAAATTGCTACTTCTTGCAACTCTTCCACCAGCTTGTTTGACATGTTTCTTAATTTTTAAAAATTTATATATTTTGGTTCTTGTTTATTTCTGCCTTATAGATATCCATATGTAGGAATTTCCTTCTCTTATTCAAATGTCTTCATTTGCCTCATAGACAACGCTGCGGGCAAATTAGGTGGTTGGTATACATTATAAGGATTTTTCCTTTAGCCTTTCATGGTTTTGCTGCTGAGGAAGAAGTCACTTCCTGCCATAGAAAGACATCCAACTTCAGGCTGCTCTTTCTCTCGACAAATTTCTGTCATTGACCTCTGTTTTTATCACACCACTGTACATGCTTAAACTTTTGTTTTAATAAATACAACTTTAGTGTTTACAAAGTGGTACTAAAACTAGTTCAAAGAGTTACTGTGACTGTAATCAGCTTCTGCAAAGAGTTGCATCTTTAATTACCATATTGAGATTTCCAAAATAAGAATTAGCATTGATACAATACTGTGACATTTCACAGTTTCCCCATACATGTGTCCCTTCTATTTCCAGAGCTCCACAGTCTGCACTTCAGTTAGGTTTTATTTCTCCCTGGGTAAGCCATGATAATTCTTCAGGCTTTTCTTGTCCATATTTAGAGAGGCATGTTCAGGTATTCTGTAGAATCACTTTAAATTTGCTTGTCTCTTTCCTCACCGATACACTGAACAACTAACTATACATTTGAAACAATGTCATGAAAATGATAATGTGCTTTGCTCACTGTACTGTGTTCAGTGGCATGCAAGAATTACACATCTTATTAAGAGTAATGTTGAAATTAGCTTCTTAACTAACAGGTCAATAGAAACCAACCATTGTATTAAATCTTTCACAGTTTTGTTGAAATGGCTTACAAAGTGTTCTGATAGATTTCTCATCTTAAATCACATAGTATATGATAACATATGTTGACAGTCATTAACAAAGAGAGATTTATGAATAAACAGAACAACTGAACAAAATAAATAAATGGTACATCCAGTAAAGTATGCAGTCTTTCAAGTAAGAATGATATACAATTTTTTAAAAATTGACTATACTTACAGAATTCTTAATTTCTACGTGAGTCTTTTTTATGCATAGTCTATTTAGACACATGTTTTGACAAGCAACAGCCAGCACTGGCACCAGTATGATATCACCGTTTTTTCTCTAGGAAAGACAGAGCAGATTCCAGAGGATGACTTACAAAGACCTTGTTCTAGGACATTGCCCTTTGCAGCTCAGAAACATTATGACTGAGCAGCTGGTTTACACAACTGTTTGCTCTTCACCTCAAACTTTAGGTCTCTTTCACCTTTGTGTCCCAGGTATCTTCTCTTACCACAGTTAAAGCTCTGAGAGAGGACTAAGAGTTAGCAGCAGTGAGATTATCCTGAAAATGTACATCTTTGCAATATATTCTTTCAGGTGAAAAGCCCCATGGTTGTGTGATCAACCCCAGTGGAATGGATTGCAATGGCAGTCATAGGAATGGACCAGTACCTACCGGTGATACCACACAAAAAAGTTGAACGTGGTATGCCAGAATAAGAAGCTACAGAGGCCACCTAGGAATATTTAACTTATAGGGAGGATTTCTGATTTGTGGTAGTAAGGATATAGCCTAATGTCTTGATCTTTCTAAATACTCACCAACCTGTGACTACGATTAGAATTGTGGAACACAAAAGGGTAGGGAGAGAGATCTTCCCATTTTTTAGCATATGGCTAACTCCAGGCTATATTTAAATATGCATAATATGCAAGAAGACCCTACTTTATTTTCTTCTCTCCCTTACACTGGGGTTTGCAGTCACAGACCTTCTTTCTTGACAACTGCCTGTGGCATAATTGTCACATACTATCTTTTGAAACACAGTTTAGATAAGGTGATGTGAGCATAAGGGAATCTCTGCAAAACCCCAGAAAGAGAAAGGTACACAGACATTAATAGCTAATAATTGCATCCAGAGACAACTGACTTTTATAAGATGTGGTCTGTAAATTGAACCCATTCTAGGTGGGATTTCAGGCACTGGGTAGAGTAGATTGGAGTAGCGAAAGATAGGATACTGGTGTTTTCATGGAGATGGTTCCAAGATCACATACCTAAAACTACATTTCTTTCACCCTATCTGTGCTCTTTTTCATGTCCTATAGTTAATGCCTCAAGATTAAACTTTATTCTGAAATAGTTATTTGTTTCAGGCTTTTCTTTTCTAAAACAACTAAGCCAGTTGGTTCCAAAGGGACACATACATTTTACAAATAGTATTGCTAACTGTTTTTTAAAAAGCATTTAGAAGGTAGGTGAAGACAGGAGGAGTTCTGAGCAGAGATTAGAACAGTGGAGTCTGTGCTCACAAGATGGCTATCAAGGATTTAGACAGATCAGAAAGCAATTCTATATGGAAAATTTTCAAATTGGTTAGAAAATGGAATCAATTGTAATTCTAAGGTACTAAATGGTGTTGGGTATATTTATTGTGTATTTTGGTGAAATAAATATTGTGTCCATTATTGCAGAAAAGAATAAATACAATGACTTGTCTAAGATCCTGCATTACAGTTTTTCATGAATTACCTCCTGTACATTGTCTCTGTAATCAAAACATTTGTTATATGGTGTGCTTATGATTGTGGTAATTTAATAACTTCTTATACCACCCTTACTGAATCTAATAAATATGTATTATTTAAATTGTTAAATAGCATACTATATATCAGCACAAGAAGTATGTGACTTTAGGAATTAATGGTAGATAAATTTTACTAAACATAAGATAAGGACAGATCCTGCCATATGTGAGAATAAACATATATTGGCTGAATGTCAGCATAAGCCAAACACTTAAGAAATTATTCTAAATAACATACAGCCAAATGAGGTGTCATTGCTGGCTGAGTTCTGCATTGTGTATCACAAATTTTTTTCCCAAGACTAATACCATTACTCATCATTGAAATTTTTGATGGCTACCGAAAGTAAACATCTGAAAATTCCTAAATATAATAAAAATTAATAGACTTAACTTTAAATTTTCAGCAGTTATAGTATATGATTACATATATATATACAAACATATATAATTAAGTATGTATGCTTAATTTATTAGTTAAGTAGAATATAATAAACTAAATATTCTACAAACACATGAACCTGTTTTTCTAAGTTATTTTTTTCTTCACAAAAGCTTACAGATATTTTTGAACCAGTAATTAGCATGTTTTTTCTACTTCAGTTGAAATGTTCATTTAAATTATCGTTTATAATCAGAAAAGCTATGTAGACATATGTGTATATAGTTTTCTAATGTTTTTATCTATTGTAAAGGGTGACAAGTTTGAAAGTTAACAAAGATTACAGCTTTAATCAAACCGCAAGCATGTTTACTTCCGGAAACTTTCAAGAAAACAATGAACAGAAACCATAAGAGAAATTGATACACTGACAAGTGACCGCATTGCATTTAAAAGAAACTGTGACATTTCCTGCCACTAGGACAGCCCAAACACTTCCCTAATGTTACTGTTTACACCCTTTCTAAAAAATATATCTTGGTACAGGAAATGTTATAGTTGTGGAGCTATTTCCCTTTAAATATTGATGATCAAACTAAAAAAGTTTCCATTGAAAGTAAATATACCTTACCAAGTTTCATCATACTTTTTTGTGTAACCCAGGTGATACTGTGTAAAAATGTATATATCAATACATGTATAAATTTAACAGCAGGTAATAAAAAAAGAGATCATAAATTTGAAAACGAGCAAGGAGGGACATATGGTGGGTTTGTAGAGAGCAAGAAATGGAAGAAATGATGTAATTATATTATAATCTCAAAAAGAGAGAAAAACATAAAAATGAATTTATAAAGTACATAACCTTGACACTGACTATAAAAAGATTGACTCATTTAATTCTATATTGTTAAACAATATCCATATAAATATAAACACATATATAGATTTCTTTTGACTAACACCATAAAGTATGTGAGAATCTGCCTATTTTCTGGATTTTAGAGGTTTTACAGTTTTATTGCCATAGAAATTAAAAGGTTGGTGTTCGGTTCTTTTGACTGCTCTCAGTTTAAATCTATTATTTCCTATAGTTAACACCCTCTTCCTCTCTCTCTACCCCCTCCCTCTCCCCATTCTTCCAGCTCCCATCCCATTCTCTTGCTCTATCCTCTGCTCTTATTTTTACTGTATATAAATTGTTGTTTTATTCACCAAAAAGAACAAAGCATTTCAGATTCTAATTTTATGTATTTAAAAATGAATCTTAACTTTGATAGCAATTTAACTTCCAGTGTGCGTCTTTTTAGAAAACAACTCACCATGTTGCTGATCCAAATTTTAAAATTACTATTCCTTGGCCAACATCTTCATTAACTTCATCAAAAATACTTTTTCCCCACTAGAGGTGGGTGGATACAGTTATTTATTGAAAATAGGGTTTCCTTTAACTTTATTGTTTTAATTTTTGAGGTTCTAATCTTAATTTCTCCTCTCCTTCAGGTCCTCCTGCATTCCCCCCCCCATATTAAGTAAGAAATGGTCGCATCAACATATAGGCACATTCGATTATTCTTTCTTCACCTTCTTTATAGTTTACTTTATGAAAATTAAAGTTTATTATTAAGACATTTGGAAAGTTAAAAACATACGATCTAGCAGAATAAGTGTGAAATTTTAATTCAAAATAACCCTGTGCATTCTTTCCTTGTTTTTGTTAAGTACTATTTGTGCTAATGTACATAAATACTTACTAAAAAAAATATGCATTTTATTTTCATTAAGAATTGAAAGGATCACATGACAATCAGTAAAAATTTAGATAACAGTAGATAATAACACTAAAGGGCACAATTGTTTAGTACTAAGTTATATGGTTTCCCGAAACTGAATGTGTGCTCCATGAAGAATGATGGATTGACTTAGCAAGTCCTTGTGAGGACAAGATTTTGTTTCAGGGCTCGAGTTATTGGATAATGATTTATGATGTGATAAAAATAGGTGTACCCATTTGAAAATATGAAAAATGGGACTGGGTCAGAGAAGATGATATTTAAAAAGCAGTGATGCATCAGAATGTAAAAATTAAGATTGTATATGCTAATCATGTTGAAGTTTAAAACTATGGAGTTAACTAATTAATATGTGGTAGAGAATAAGGAGACAAGAATGAAAGTTACCATTTATAGGAAAAGTGACTATCCCTAAAAAGGAAAGAAGTAAAGTAGGTTGTGGTAATTACAGAGCAGTCAGCTTCACTTTGATACCAAGGTAGATACTGGAGCCAATCGTCAAACAATCAATTTGCAATCATCTGGAAGAGTAAAAGTTAGTGGGTAGCAACCAACATGGTTTTGTGAAGAGCAAATTGTGCCAGGCCAATTTAATTTCCTTCTATGATAGAGTGACAGGCCATGTAGATAAGGGCAAAGTAATAGATGTAATCTACCCAGACTTCAGAGACGCTTTTGAGTCCTCTCCACATGACATTCCCATCAACAAGCAAGGAGATACCGTCTAGACCTCACTTTGGTTAGGTGAGAGCACAGTTGTCTGTGGCTTCATACTCCAAGCTTGATTATCAGATATAGCCATCATCCATGGGGCCATATCAATTGTCAGATGGGCATCTTTGAGGTCATTAATGCTACCAGCTAGATTTTGTTTGTTTGTTTTGCTTTTATGAAGATGGCATTCTGACGGCATAGTGTTACTATGATCATCCATATATCTCTAATCACAGAAGAGAGTCCAGCTTCAGGGAAGACATATTTAGCAGCATCTCAGATGCTCTGGATTTATCTCAAAGATGACAATTTGCGGATGAGTAACAGGCAATAGGCAAAGGAAACGTTTAGCTTGCCTGATTATTATAGTCTCAAATCTCCTGGTGAGTGTCAGGAAACAATATTGTGATAGGCTCCTGGGAACATATTTCCTTCTCTTCCCCTCTCCCTTCTCCTTTACCCACATCTTCTCTTCCCCAGAACCCCCTCCCTTTATTATCATGGTCTTCCACCTCCCCATCTTTCATTGTTTTCTTCTTTTCTTAGATAGCATCTTGTTTTTTAGCCAAGTCTGGCCTCAAACTTGTAATTATCCCACCTCAGCCTCCTGGTGCTGAGCCTAGAAGTATCTGTAGATAAGTCCAAAGAGAGAAATGAGGAGAAAGTAGAAGAGAGGTTTAATATAACTTGGAAAGGAGTATGACAAAGAGTGGTCCAGAAATAACTGATTAGAGCACCTTTATCCTGACCCAGATCATAGATCTGAGAACATTTAGTTTACAGATCATATGATGGCAAGCAATAATAAAATTCTTAACTTGTAGATAAGAAAAAAATTCCAAACAATTTTGACATTTTGGGAAAATAGTCTATGGAAAAATACAAGATAAAGGCCATGGGAATGAGGCAGATAAACGTTACAGAAAAAGACTGGCCTGGCTTTCCACACACAGAGACAAGTCCAGATATCAGTGAGCCATACTTGGATATCTGCACAGAGGGTCATATGATAACATTATTAATGATATACTGAGAGTGTGTCATGAAACACTACTTGCTCAACTTTATTTGTAAAGTGAACATTATAATGGATAATATTTATTAACACACAGGTCTGTGAAATACTGAGTGGCCTTGAAGAAATGTTCAGTTCACTTTAGCAATGCCTTGATGAAGGTATTTAGTTATTTGACTTGCGGAGCATGTCATGAAACCTGGTGATTTCATGAATAGTATTCCCCTGCAGAAAGGTGTCCTTATGAAGCTGTCTTTATTTGAAAACTGTGTGTAATCTGTGGATTCTCAAATAATGAAGCAAAAAGGCTTTCTTAGAGATAACTCCCCTAGGATTAAATCCAAGGGAGTGGTTCTTCTACATTTTTCTTCCACAACTCCCTGAGAGTTGCTGCCAAGAGCACTGCCCATTCTATCCCTCTTAATTGCAGGCAGGAAGACAGAGGAGAAATTATCATCTTGTCTTTATTTAGTCTAGGGGAACACAAGATTGCTCAGTGAATATGTTTGACTGAGAGCTGATAAGCAGCCACAAGAACAGGGGTGATGTGGACAAGGTTTTAAGGCAGACAAATGCCGCCATCATTATGAACAAATAGGGCAGATTTTGGCTCTGTTTCTCTTTTATAATTTGGAGCTTCCTAGTGATATGTGGAAAAATTACACATCCTGCATTTAAGTCACTCTTCAAAGAAAAATCACAAAATGATGGCATCGGAACTTCAAGAGATGTCTTAAATTGGATGTTGACAAAGCAGGAATATACTCCTGTTTGGTATGATCTTTGAGATATTTCCAGTTACTGGCCTGAGTTAAAACATCTTAAATTCAACAAATGTTGAAGTGGCATCCAGAATTAGGGCTGTGTGTTAATGTAAAGTTACTGAGCACAATCACTTTTGAACTCAGCACAGGAAGTGCTGTAAAGCATGTTTACTTAAACATAATAGTTTAATTCTAGTGAAAAATATTAATTTTGTAGTGCTTGTGTTAACTCTGTAGAATCTTATTTGGGTTCCTAGGTAAGTAAAAAAAAGAAATTAAGAAAAAAACCAAAATTTTAATGAGAGTATTTACCATAACTTGTGGAGATGATCTATTCTTACTGGTTATCTAGATAATTTATACTTAAAGTAGGAAGTAATAATAATAATCACATTTACCAATTACCTTCGTAAACAAACATATTTGACTACATGAAATATGTCCATTGGATTTATGTATTTTAAAGGACCCACAGAGCAACACACACAGAAAAAAACAAACTTTGGGAGCATCATGAACCTGGCTGGAAACACTAATATGACCATTATTATTTAAGGTTCCCAAGACTCAAATTCTTTAGCTTCAATAGAATAGCTAGAACTCCCCATCAAGACAGACTGCTGTGGGAAAGAGATGGTAGAATATGTGTAATGAACAGCCAGTGTTCCTAGTCAGAGTGTATGCATAGAAGGTCCTCTGTAATTTTTTTAATAGAAATAGAAACAGTGGCAGTATGTAAGTACCATAGATATTCCAGCAGCAAAATGTTCAAAAACTTCAGCTTTTAGTAATTTGGTTTGCAGCTAGAGAAACCACATGTGTGGAGAGCTACAGTCATTTATATATTTCATCGCTCCATCAGGATGTGATAGAAATTAACACAGTCTCAGAAGACTTCCATCACTGTAAGGAAATGGTCCCCAAACACAAAATGCACATCAATAAACACCTTTTTTGTTCTTAGGACACCTTAATGAGGTCAGTAAAGTCTAATGTAACATTAAACTTTTACTGATGATAAAATTATTGAGTGCTGTATTGCAACACTTAAAATTAGGTTAAGAAAAAAGAGGAGGGGGAGAAGGGGGAGGAGGAAGAAGAACCAAGTCTCCATTTTACCTCAATTGTTTTCGTACTAGAAAAGTTAGTATTGACAAATTAGTAATTTATCAAGGTTATCAATGGGATATATAGCTAATTCATATACAATATGCTAGAAAATATCACATTATAGGTAAACTTTATCCTTATCTCGTAAAAACATTTAAAAGATTTAAATTATAATAAGTATAAAAGATGACATCAAATGTGAGGAGAATCTTTAATTTGTCTTTGAAAGCAATTTTGTGGAGAATGAACATATTCAAACTTTTCCTTTAAAAGAATGGTATTTTTTAAGCATGAATAAATTTGTTACCAAATAATACACAAATAAGATAAATCTTAACCTTTTTTAAACAAAGTCAAGTATAAAGAAGTGCTGTAAATAATTAATAAATGTCATATCCTCACAGTATTAATAAATAGACAAAAGCATATCTCTTTTGTTTTGGCATAATTTAAGATAGTTTATTATTTTGGAGCAGCAAGCAGTGAGCACTTGCTAGATACCATCATTTGGTCACAGATTTGTAAATATATCAGTTCTGTGTGTAGGGAAGGATTATCCACTACCTACTCTGCTAAAAATAATTACAACAGTTTCATAAAGGTTGTGAATATGTGAATTCCATCAGATTTCTATCCACATAGTTTACTAGTAGAACTTAATATTTTCATTATCATGTAATATTTGACTCTAAATTTAAAGTAGAATATTCTAATTAAACCTTTTAAATGAAAGGAAAACTGAATGAAATAATTAAAATTTTATTGTGGTTTAAACCTTTGCTTTTCTATTACATGATTTTGAATGACACTGTCCTTGTCTGTGCAGTCAGAACAGATATCTGTTGAAGAACACCATTAAAAGACATTATATTCACTGTATTTACATCTATATGGAACTTTTTTTTACTTAAATAGCACATCAATGAGATTGAAATTGATTCTTTTAAGTTTCACAGCAAGTGGTAATTTTAGGAAGGTAGAGAAAGGGCACAGAGGTTCTTGAATGTAATGCTAAACTAGACTTTAAAAAATTTAAACAAATGTTAGGAGGCTATTTTATGTTTTAGTCTAAAGATCTTGCATAAAGTTGTCTGAGAGGAAAACATCTTCCAACATTAGTATCCATGTCCTCTATGTCTGATATGCCCATGTATCCACACAGATAATGGCCAAACAATTATCTGAGGTTAGACATGAATGTCAGCGTCTTGCATCCAACAACCTGAAAACCTTGTAAACTGAAGAAATCAGTTAGGTTGTCTCAGATGCTGGGAGGGGGCATGAAAATGGTCCCCTCAGACTACGCCTGAAATCAGCCAGTGGTTTGAAGTGAGGCATTCAATCCAGCTAAACCTCAATGTATTCACTATAATTTTGGTGGAATTACCTCTCAGCATAGACATTGTCTTGGTGGTGAGGAATTAAGGAACCTCTTCGATAAAACCAAGGCGTAAGTAACTTTTACTGGAGAAGAAAAAGTTCTTTGTCAAGGAAAGAAAGGGAAGGGAGTTTCCAGTCTGCCTAAAGTGCCGAGCAACTACAAGGTCTTCAGGGAGATGCTGCAAAATTCCAGATGCTTCCAAGAAAACCTTACACCCACCTCCTCCTATATTTTAATCATGAATCATGAAGCATTTTGAGAGAGCATCCAGTTTTTCCTAGAGAATACTTCACCATTCATGACAACAAAATCCCATCTGATGACACCAGGGACTTTTGGCAGCTGTTAGAGCCCCAGTGCAACCAGTAACACGGTTTCCTGGCCCTGTCACTAATTCCTGTTGGAGACTTATCAGTTCTGTCTCTAGCAGCAGAATCCTGAGTGATAAGAGAAGGCGTTCCTCTGCTCATGGCAGACCCACCCACCCTGCTCCCAGCCTTCCCAGTTTATCTGCTTCCGACCAGTTGATAAATCAGTCTGTAGAGTATTCTCCCCTGGAAGAAGGGGGGGTATTGTTTTGTTTTATCATAAATATATTAATTTCATTGCAACAATTAGTACTTTAATAAGAGCCCTTAACCAGGGACATTAGTTAGGGACATCTTGCGAATGCCTCCTCCCTTGTCAGTGAGGAGGTAAGGTAATCCTATACACAGGCTGCTATTGTGAGCTGAAAAACTGGCCTCCTTCGCTGCCAGAGACCAGATGCTCCTCTTCTATCCTAATCTGTAAACGACTTAAAGGAGCCTTATCTCAGGGCTCTTCGGCTTCATTTCATGCTTGATTTACTTTAATTTGTCTGATAGGGCACAAGGATTTGGAGACGGCCCATCTTTCTGCAGAAAACGTTCAGAGTTTTTTCCCCTGGCATTGTTGTGTTGGGGTTTTGGATTTTTTTTTTTTTTGAAAATTTTTTTTTTTTTTTGAAATGTGGAAGAAATCTTGCTTCAGTGCAGCAAGCTGCTTGAGTGTGTTTAGATTTAAGCTACCCCAGCAGAAGAGAGTTTGTGAAGTGGTGTGATTGCATGATGGGCCCCATTTACATTGAAATCACATTATGTGATATATCTGGATTCCTGAAGGGAGCAGTGCAGTAGAGCACCCTGCCCACAAGATCCTTTGAAAGGCCTATATATAGCAGCAACAATTGATAGGAGATTTTACAGGATGCTTTATAAATATGTAAATAGGTGTTATCTGATTGGGTTCTGTGGCTACACATCTGTACCTCAAAGGAAGCAGAGCTGTGAGAACTACCAGGAAAACAGTAGTTTGCATTCTAAGTGAGTCTGAGAAATAGAAATGTTTCACAGGTTGACAGCAGGTCAGGGTGGAGGCACTTTGCATACCTTCCAGGGGAAGCTTTCTGCCCTGTAAGGGATCCTGTCCTCTCTAGAGAAAGAAACCTTCCCAATCCCTAGGCTTTCTTTGCACTACAGCCTTCTTCGGCTTGGTAGATGCTGATTGCTGATTCTGGGCCCTCTTGTTATTTCTTTAAATTGTTCGCTCAGTATAGCGCCAGCAAGAATTGCTCTTAGGTTTTTTGTGCGTTTTAAAATACGTACTCGCAGTGACCCAAGGGAAAGAAAATAAAGTCTTTGGTACATTGATCCCTTGATTAGTTATTTCCTAAGTGAAAATGGAAATACTATTAAAGCAGTAATAATGTTCCATCTTAATAGTTGAAGAGTCAATAAATGGTTCCCATGTGCTTCATTAAGGATCTTAATGAAGCCAATTTTGATGGCTGAACTTTACATTATCCTTTTTTTTTTTTTCTCCCTCCTCACTTTTTATTTTTCTTCTAAGCTCAGAGTAGTATAAGGTAGGGAAGTAGTTGGTTTGAACTGTCTTGTAGATTTTCTCTATTTGAATATCATTGTCACTGCTCCAATAAAGATAATGGCATTTTTTTTTTTTAGTAAATTTGTATGCAGAAGATAAACCACAAAACTTTATGCTTCATATAGGATATACTTAAAATAATATAGAAAGTTTAATCTACAATACAGTGATGTAATTAGCAAATCTGCCCCACGGCCATTCTGTATTCTTGCATTTTGTAGTTGTTCGAATGCAACACACACAGAGAAAGACAGATACACACAGACACAGACACACATACACAGATTGAGAACACAAAACATGCTTCCATCTTATATGTAACCCATTCTAGTCCAACGATGTGTCTTTTCTTCCTATTAACTACAGAACTATACTTAAGTTTATGTAAATTTACCCCTTCTTTTCCCCTGCCAAAGTAGAAGCTGTGGCCATGACTTCTCACTAACAAGGTTCCCCAAGAGAGTAGAGTAGTCAAGTCTCCTCAAGCTCCTATATGAAGACTCAGTTTAAAATCGTCTGGAAATGCCTCCCAACACAACTTTACTGTTAATAGTACTTTTGTCTGCGTGTACCTGTGTAGTTCAGAGAGCTTGCTTCTATGGGCAGCAAACTATAAGCACACTTAGTTTTCTCCTCCTCTTCCTCCTTCTTCTCTTCCTCTTTCTTCTTCAGGTTCCAAGGAGTTGCTTCACCTCTATGAGGCTTACTAAATAAAGTGATAGAAAACACCATTTAGTGAGGGAATCATGATTAATTATGGTTAAAATATACAAATGTTACTTTCCCTGTCAGTGTGTGATCCCTTCAGCTCTGATTCTCCACAAAGACCTTTGGGTGGAATAGCGCAGTGTAAGTAGACTGGGGTAAATGTCCATTCTTGTGGTGTCTTTGCAATATGACTCTCACAGAAATATGTCGGTCGGTTAAAGCACTGGATTCCATCATGGCACAATAACAAGGGAAAATTGGATTGCAGACTCAGGAGCATGTTCAGGGTGGGAAAGACTGCCTTTATCCCCAGAAGCCTGATGAATGTTCTCTCTTTCATGGTGCACAGTCTGTGTCTCCAAGGACAGACTGGAAGGCCTGGAAATGTGTGTGCTGCATTAGAAATTCTATACTTTTTTTTCAGGGTTCTGAATACTGCTTAAAGCCTGTGGAAGATCTTGGTTAGTGGCATAGGCAACTCTTTGTAGACAGTGCAGACACTGATTGCAACCTGTAGAGAGTAACTCAGAATGCTCAGTTTGGGGAAAAGAATTGTCTTCTAAACTGGCTGTTCCCAGCCAGGTTAGCATGTAGTACCTCAGGTAGGAGTCTTCATCTCTACAGACGCCTTCATCCTGCAGGAACCTGGCATTTTCTGGAACCTCACTGTTCATGCTAATGACCCAGCCATTACCAAGTTGATTGTGACAATACATGTCAAAACTTAGAAGTAAGTACCCCTGATATAGATCAGTCATTCTCACCTGAATTCTTTTTCCATAACATCAGGTACTAGAACAGAAAGTTAAAAATAGCAACAAGCCCTCCTGCTGCTGTAATAGAGAAGTGGCTGTGTTTCTCGGTGATATACATTTGGCATTCCCTCTAATTGGAAACTTTGCTTTATTTTGTCTGTATAGGCCTTTGTTAAGTGGGCAGTTATGCAGTGTCCATGTTTTCTGGCATCTTCCCTGGGCTGATTTTTTTTTTTTTTTTGAACTGAGTATTTTTTTTTTTTCAAAAGGAAGTTAGTACCAAAGGTCAGGTACTCCTAAAGTGACAGGAAGAAGCAGTAAGTCCTACTGAGTTAAATTATTGACCTATATTTTTTAAAGCCATATATACAGTTAACATAAAAGTTTAGATATTGAAATAAAATGGCCATGGCTTCAAATCTCAGCTTTGACTCAAACTGGTTGAATTTGTGTCTCAACTTCGTTTAAAAACTGAAATAAGGAATCCTCCAGAGACTTCTTGGCAGAGTTAAATGAAGTAATCATTTGTTAAATGTTAAAGATTATGTTTGTTACATAATAAACATTCATGGAAAAATAGATTTAATAGAAACAATGCAAGGCATCTGTTAGTTTTGCTATTCAGTTAGAAGTAAAATCAGAAGTCAATATTTGCCATATTTTTTTTATTCTGGCTTTTAGTAGTCTTTGATTAGGGAGACTTGAGATGGTTTATGTATTCTTAAGGGTAGATATGTTGCAGAAAATAAGTTCTCAAAATTGTCAATGATTTAATATGTACAATTAACTTTTAAAATGTCAGAAGTGGAGACTGTTTTTTCTCTGTGTATTAATCAGTCAAATTGTCATATCATTCATATAAGAGAGTAAAGCCAAAACAAGAAAAATGTGTTTATTTTAAAACAAGAATAGGTTGATTTTTCCATAAAAATTCTTAGAGTGAAGATGATACTTGGAGATTTTTGTGTTAGCTCACGTAGCACATAAAAAAGCATTTGTATGATATGTGTTATGTCATGTGAATGTTATGAGGCTTTTTCTTTTTAAAAGATTTCTAAATGTAAGTGTTGTACAAGCTTTCTTTTCTTAGATTAGGACTTTGTGAATTTTGCAAGATCACTACTTTTGTAGCTTGTCATTTTTTTTAAAATTTGAGTGATCATAGATTTTTTTTTATTCAAAGATAGCTCTCACAATGAACAAATTTCTGCAAACAAGTAAGGTTTTGTATTTCCAATTGTAAAATTGAAGACCCAACATGCAAAATAACTTGGAAATAAGAAGGCAACCCTCTGGTAATAGATGTAAACCAGGTAAGTAAGATTTGAGAATTACATTTTTTCTTCGTATTGGACATAATTTTCCATCCCAGATATTTCTCAAGGCCTTTTATGAATCCCAGCTTCTGTCTTTTCTTATATTTATGGTTTCTCTAAAATCCTCAGGTAGTGAAATACCTGCACTCATGAATCATTTGCAGATAGTAGTGGTTCAGACACTCTCTGTCCAAATTGATAATGGGTATCTGATCCAAAGTGATGCCTTTTTAAAAAGGTCTATATAAGGAGTTTGCTGCAGGAAAAATCCTCTTTTTCTGTGATCTTGTGCTCATTATTATGTGCAATAATAGTTTTCTAATGTAGGAATGAAGAATGGAGCAAATGAAAGATAATCTGTGACTCTCCAGATTATTTCATGAAAGTAACACCCGTTCCACACAGAATTCTCTCTTCAAGTTTTGCTTTTAAAATCTTAAGATAAATGGAGGTTTATATTCACCCTTTCTCTTTATGTCTGTTTCCTTCCTCCTGTATGTGAGTATGTAATTATGAAATGGCATTTTGAAAAGTTATATGTTGGACATAGGACTTATGTTTTTCAAAGCATTCAATTTTTTTGTACTATTTAAGCCTTTTTGTGTGTAACATATCTTTCAGTTTAAGATAGATTGACTTATTTGAATTATTTCTTAAGAATAAAATAGATAGTAGTGTTCAGGCAGTGATGTTTTGTAATCAGTAATTCTGGATAAATAGTATTCCTAAGAGTCACCTTGGAAATAGTTAAAAAATGTAGATTTGTAGAATATAACCCACGGAGATTTGAAGTCTAGAATGAGCTACTGTTTTTAATAAGCAATATAATACACACTGCTGACTTTTCTACAGAAAAATTACATCCTGTGACTATATATATAGTCGATGTGTATCTGACAGCCATTCCATGTGCTGCCCTACTGTGTGTGCATTCCTAATGTGTATTGTGATTGGGATGGAAAGTATTATTTCCTTCCATTGTTCAGTATAATACTCTACTATTCTGTGTGTTGTCAGAGATCTTACCTTGAACGTTAACTGCTTTTTTTTGCTCTCTGTCTGAAGCACACTCTACTGTCTCAACCATTTTCTGAGCATCAGATCAGCAAGGTATCATGTCTCCAGGGAGGCTTCCCTGACCTCCTAAAAAGGTCTCTCTCTTAAGGGCTTGCTTTATCCGCTGGGCTTGCTACTGTGTCTGTGTGTGAGCATTGATCACTCATTGTCTTTTTCACTAGCTCCGCAAAATAAAAGCCACAGCTTTTTATTTATTTATTTATTAACAGATGCAGCGTTCTTTAAAACCAAGAAAGTCAACATCCCTAGAGGAGAAATGTTAAGAGGAGCAGGGGTTGTTCACTAAACAAAAATTCAACGATCTTTGGAAAACGAAAAAATTACCACTGAAAACCCCTGAGCCAGTAGTGCCAAATTTACTAATTCTAAGTTGGAAGGCTTCATAATATCAGAAGTTTTAGTAAGTTTCAATTTTTATCAAACAACGTTTTTATAGTTATTGGAAATACTTTACTATTGGCACTGTTTCTTTTCAAAGGAACAGGTTGAAATAGAAATAGGCGAATAGAATGCCTACTGTGTGCTGTATGTGAGGCTCTTTGTTTATACTTCACTTACAATTTGCCATTTGTTCCTCACAGCTCTGTTAGGATAATGAGGAATGTGATCAGAAGTCCCAAATCTTGTTCTTCGACCACTTGATACCAAGGGACTTTGATGACCATGGGTGCAGGCTCTGGTTCACTGTTTGTCTTCTGGCCTTAATTTCCTGTGGGCTTCTGTTTAATTCTATACACATACTCCTACACATTTGAGAGCTAGGGAGCTCACACATGTAGGCACTTTTATGAAAGTCTTGTGATTATCTTTGCCTGTACTGATTTAGATTGTATGATCATCTCTTGAACGAGTTGCCATTAAAAAGAAAATGGAATGCCTAGGGCGCCTTGTTTCTCACGATACTCACCCCTCACCCTGATACATACCACAGCTCTTAATCTGCTCTGAAACCAAATAGGCCAATAGGAACTGAGAAGAATAAATGTGTTAGGGAGATCAGTCCATTTTTTAAGAAGTTTGAAATTTAATTAACAAGAATGCAGGCATATTGTGAAATAAATTTTGAAAATAGTTAACATTGAAAACTGGTTCATAGCTGAATGTAATTTTCTAAAAATGGTTCTGAAATCTATCCATCATCTTTCCATCTACCATTTGTCTATCTATTATATTTATTTATTGTTGTGGGTAGGCAGACATGTAATGGAACAGGGCTGGTGGCCAGAGAACGTTGTGGAATTATTTATCTCCTTCCACATTTCTATTAAGTTTTGAGGGTAGAATTCTGGTTTCTGGACAAACACGTGTTTTGGGGAGTATTCATTTTTAGCATCTAGGAGGCAGGTCTAGGGCTCATGTGAAAGACTGTGTAGATTAAAGTAAGCTTCTAGGAATGTCTGTGAGGGATTCTCTTGGCTAAGTTAACTGATGTGGGAAGATTCATACTAATTGTAGGTAGGACTATATGCCAAAGAGAAGATCCTTGGTTGTGTAAAATAGAAAGAACAAACATTCCTGCATTCACTGTACTCTTCTGACTGTGGGTGGAGTGAAGCTACCTGCTTCAGGCTCCCTCTGCCATGGCTTCTCTGCTATGACAGACGGGGCCTCAACTGTTAACAAAAGGAAACCCTCCTTTGAGTTGCTTTTGACAGAGTATTTAATCTCAACAAAAAAGAAGATAAATCATACACTGAGCACTCTTACAGAGTGAACCTTCTTCCCCTCTCCCACCAAGAATATTTTTAAAATATCTACACTTTTAATTTTCAGTTAAGACTTAATGCTATTTAATGAATTTCTGTTAGATGAAGCTTTGCTTAAGGTGACCTGGGATGTTATAATGATGAGATGAATAAGTTAGAACAACATATGAGATTGGATGGAGCACATCTTCCCTTTGTACCAGCAAGTGCTGTTTGCATGCTACAGTTTCTATGTCGTAAATGGCTTTTATAGTTCAGATTTGTAGAAAGCCATGCCTCCCTTACTATCCCAGGTATTAGCTTTCGTTATAATTCACAAGCCTCATTTTCCAAGAGAATCCACTAAATTCAACAATTAGTCAGTATTAATGAAAGATATATACTCTCCAACAGTTAGTAAGTATTAACATGAGGTGTAGATGCCTCTCTTCTGCCTCTAAAGTCTTTCTTTAACCTATTTCCAAGTCTATAATGGTAATTAAATAATTAATTTCACAACAAAGAATAGGGGCTAAATCCCCATCACAGATTTAAGTATTTTTTGATTATGATCCACCAACATACAATGTATAGCCATCTTCAACTCTGAGAAGGATAAGAGTAGTTAGTTGTATCTTAATTATTAAAATATAATAAAATACAAACATGTGCTTCAGTGAATTAATTAATAGGAAGCACCTTGATGCAGTTGTATAAGTAAAATAATAATGTACCGTGTTTCTTTGTAACTCTTCTTGACAACTTGGGGGAATACAACCATCCCCCTTTATTCCATTTACATTAAGGTATAATAGGAATAAAACTTCTACATTCAAGTTACTTCAAGTGAAGAGATTATTCTGTCATTTGCTTACACGGTTGCATTCTATGCATGGTGACAACACTTATGATCTACTCTCTAAGCAACCAATTGTCCTGTATCCTTCACCTCTGTTCTCCCTTCTTCTAGAGTTGGGCAATATTTACTTTATTAGCAGAATATATAAAATAACCACATAATTCATAAAATACTTTTCCTTGGAGATTTTGAAACCAAGTTGATTTGATTTTAGTTAATATAGTCATAAGTACTTTGAACATTGATAACATCATTAAAGTCTTGAAGAGAACTATTTCATAACTAAGGATGTGGAAAAATAAATACTGTCTTTGAAGAAAGGCAGACCACAATTGTGTTCATGTATTCATATATTTGCTGCCTATTCCAGCTCTATTTACAAAGCATGCCTACACACCTGTGAATCATCAGCATGTTCACACAGGAAAGTTTGCAGAGATCTCCCCACTCCTTGTGGAGATATTAACATAAAAAAATTACACTTCACCTTTTTTTTTTTAGCTCAGATGGATAACAACTTGTCTTTCATGGTACAGTTTATTTATTTATTCAAACTGAAGTTTAATTTCACTTGTAGATTCAATGAAATTCTTACTCTCTGTTGATATAGTCTTATCAAATGTCCAAACATTTTTTATAGTTTTACATATCTCTCATGTATAAAAAGTACCGTGTGTAATTGACTTTCTGGAAATGAGTCATAACTTGAAGTCATATAGATACCTTTGTGTTCTGATGACCTCATGATTCTTATAAGAGCAGGAAAAAAAATAAAAGAACTTCTGAAAGAAGTTTTTGGTTGTAACAATCTCTATGAAATGTAATTGTTATGAGAAAAAAATCCAAGAACCTTCTGGGGTGATGCTTGCTTAGAATACATGTGCTGAACTAGCAACATGGAGCTGTGTTCTCTTCCCTTCTGGAAACAAAATCATCCTGGGTACCTTTAAGGTTGAAATGCATTACAATTTTAAGGAAATTTACAAGTCACTTTATGATATACCTGTTGCCAGTTATTGAAGCACCTAAGTCAATTAATAAAGATGATAGGTGTCTTGATATCTGCTATTAAGACCAACTTCACTTTAGAAACTGAGGAAAATAACATTACAGGTAGCCAATATTCTCATTTTACCCAGAAAAGTCTCACACATTCATGTTTTAAATGCTTGCTTCACAGATGGTGCTGCTATCTGAGGGCTGTGGAATCCTTAGCTGGTGGAATCTGACTGGCAGAAACAATCCCAAGAGGCAAACTCTTAGAGGCTTCAGCCCAGCCTCTGCCTCTTGCTTCTGCTTTGCTCCAGGTTCCCTTGTGTTGAGGTTGGTTCCCACCATGTGTTCCAGCCACCACCCATTGAGCTGCTCAGCTAGCTACACTATCCCTGACATGAAAGAGTGAATTCTCAGAAAGAAAAGTGACAATATAAACATTTCCTCTCTGTTCTAATTTCTTCTACTGTGGTGAAAACATATCCTTAAATTACACCTCCACCCCCCCCCCAAAAAAAAAATCCAAATAGAAAGTGATTATTTTAGTTTCCAGTTCTGGTTAAAGTTCATCATGGTGGGGAAGTCCAGGTCAAATCATGTCTGCTTTGAGAAAATGACAATGAATGCTGGCCCTCAGCTAGCTCTCTCTCCTCTTACACAACCAGAAACCCATGTCTATAGAATGCTTCTTCTATACACAATTAGCACGGGTCTTCCTGTAACAGTCAACCTAATCAAAATGATCATTTTCAGGTATGTCCATATGAATATCTCTCTGGTGATCTAGGCTCTTTCAAGGTGACATTTAACACTGTCAGACCCTTAAGTTGTTTCTGCCTGGTGTGATCACAGTGATATAAAAGCTAAGCATATGACCAACATTAAATATTTATTGTGCACCACACACTTTTCTGGAAAATAAAAACCACATTAGTCCCATTTTCTAATGCCATCTCTCAATCTCTCCATCTCTCTCTCTCTCTCTCTCTCTCTCTCTCTCTCTCTCTATATATATATATATATATATATATATATATATATATATATATATATATATATATATATATATATATATCATCCCCATGTTACAAATAAAGTGAGGCTCCAGTCTAATATCTAAATCCATCCTCAAACACATATGCTTAATGTATATGCTATTGTGTAAATTAGTCAGTAAGCGGGCAAAACTTGTTGGTTTCCAGGGTATAGTCCATAATATGGGCAGGAAATAAAGTTCCTGATGAATTGGAGAACATGTTAGCATTATACATGTCGTCTTAGTTATAATAAAATATAGTTTTGAGCTCTGACCAAAGATCAACACACACACACACAGGCATGCACACATGAGTGTATGCATGGCTTCAAGCTTTGTGGTCTCATGTACATGTTTTTAAGGATTTATCTGAGGAATGTTTAGACTTAATTTTATATATTCTGCTTCAGCTGTTCTCTCAGAACAACTGTATCTATTATTAGAATGTCAATGGGAAAAGTAAGTTTATGGCAGTCTAAAATTCTAATGTATTTTTCTAATTAAAATAATTGTTTTTATAGCATGGTTTCTTTGATAGCTATTGCCTTAAAGACACCAATAGTCCTATTTCCTAGAAAAGACCCTAGTGACTAACCAAGAAACACCTCACTGATGTAGAGAAATGGTAAGGACTGATGGGCACAGGAAAGGTAGAAAGATCAGAGCAAAAAACTCACTGTTCTTCTTCCAATGCCAAGACATTAGAAGGCAGAAAATTTGTTCAAAATGGCATTTAAATTGACATGAAAATGCAGTATATAAAAGGCATCACTAAGGTCTTTAGTATTCACTTTGGGACCAGCCTCTTAATTCTCTTGCTTCTTAAAATCAGTGGGGTGAAGAGACAAAACATAGGACAAAGAGAACAGATTCCCCATTTTGTTGCAGGGTCTAATGAAAGAGCTCTGGAAAAGCTATTAAAAACAATTTGTTTCACCCACTAAAAGCAGCCATTGTGAATACACACTCACAGACACAAATTTTGCTGCATCCAGCAAGGCTTTGTCCTGGACACTGGACAAAGGGGATAAAGAGGGAGAAGAAATACATGAACACAGAAAAGCAGGTATGAAACAGACTGTGCACAGTGTGATGGAGTAGTACCAACTACTGCAGCAACTTGCAACCTCCATGTGTTAGTACATCTCTGTAAGAGATCTCTGTCAACTAATAGTCTCAGTGTGTAAACACCTGGAAGGAATAAGCTACAGTTGGTAGCTTTTGTACACAGTGGTCACTCATTCCTAGACACTTATACTGCACATGCTGGGCAATCAATAGTCATTAATGGTTTTGGACCAGAGAAAGGCTATGCCAAGTTCCTTCATTATGAAGCATTGTTCCTTAAGTAGCCATGTCATGCCAGCAATAAACGTTTATTGAAGACTTCATCCACTCTGTACACATTTACTCAAATTATCTTCACCTTCCCACAAACACATAGGATTATTGACATGATATCTTGCTTTGTACAGCCTTAATTTCGATGGAAATATGGATGCATGATAAATACATATTGTAATAAGTATATATTGTTTAAGAAGCTCAAAGTTTTTTCATTGATCTACTGTGGCAGATTTTTTTTTCTGAATGAGGAAGATACAGAAAGGCTTTTGATTAAAATAGGTGGTTTTTCAAGTGGATTTTGAAGTGTAACTAATCAATAGAAAGGTAGTTTATTATATGAATAAACTGTTGACGCTCATTTAGAAATGAAAACGTTTCCGAACATTTATTTAAATATGCCAAAGTCATTTGTGGTTGGCTAACATCATCATATATTAAACTCAGTTGATAATGGAGACATTTAAATCATTTATGAGAATTTGCCATTCAGTCCTAAGTCATTTGAGAAATGACTCTGTAAAAACCATCACAAATATTTTGCATATCTGTTAAAATTCTGTATCCAGCGGGATCAGGATTCAAGGTGGTAGACTGAACATATGTGTGTCTAAATTCTACCAGTCAGATTAAAAAACAACCACTTAAAGAACAGACACACACAGTCACATACACACTCATATACACACACACTCATACACACACACACATGTACTCACATATACACAGTAACATATACACACTCTCACTCACATACACACATAGATGCTCACGCACACACATATCATGAACTGCAGAAAAAGAGTAAAACATCACTAAGCCCAGAAAGTAAGTCTTTTCTAAAAATTAGAAAATAAATACAACTAAATATGTGAATACAACAAAAAAATCTCCCCAAATACAGATACAGATATTTTCAGAGAAAAAAAAACTATTGAATTCCCAGGCTCAGAGAGAAGGCAATGGAACATAGAGAAACTCAAGTATCATGGTATAGATAATATAAAATAAACTTCATCTAACTTATTAAATTAAAATAAAGTCATAAAATATAATTCTTCAAAATGCTAGAAAACTAAAACATGAGGCATCCTAATAACCAGATTGAAAAGCAGTACTTTCCTCAGTGAATATAGAGGCCTATTATTTAAGTAGAGCAATTACGTCACTCTAGTATGTGAGAATAGTGTGAGAGGTAACAATTATGAATGAATGACATAATCTCCCTTATAAACTGATTAAAACTAACTCAGGCATGTATGTGTTTGGCATGTGAAAAAAATTGAAAATCATAGAGTGGAGTGAGCCCTAAGTAAGTATCATTTGAACAGTTGAATTGCCATTTAGAAATAATGTAACATGAGATCTTAATTTCCCCCTTTATTGACAAATAGATTCTTTCCTCACAAAGCGTGCTGACAACAGTTCCCCCTCCCCTTATTCCCGGTCTCTCCCCACTTGCCCTCTGTGTGAATCCAACTTTCTTTCTTTCTGTCACTTTTTAGAAAAGAACAGTCTTCTAAGAGGTGATAAAATATAACAAAATAAAATAGGACAAAACAAAAGCTGGCTGGACAAGACAAACCACTAGAAGGAAAAGATTCCAAAGAAGAGGCATATGAATCTGAGAAACACTTGTCCTCACACTCAGGAAATACATAAATGCACTAAACTTGAGCCATAATATAAATACAGAGGTCCATGCAGAACCTGTGCGTGCTGATTCGGTTTAGAAACATTCATGAGCTTTGCTTGGTTGATTTGGAGAGCCTTGTTCTCCGGTGTTCTCCATCTGCTCTGGCTTTCATATCCTTCCTACATTTTCTTCCACAGGGTTCCCTGAGCTCTGAGAGGTGGCATTTAATGGAGACATCTCCTTTAGAACTGAGTGTTCCAAGGTCTCTCTGTAATGTCTGTCTGTGGCTCTCTGTGATTGTTCCCATCTACTGCAGGAGGAAGCTTCTCTGATGATGGCTGAACATGACACTGGATATCTAAGACTGCTAATAGCAGTAGTCTCTGGTGAGAAAAGTGGATAAAATGGAATAAAGGGGTGGTGGTGGCACATGACTTTAATCAAGGCAAAGGAGGTGGATCTCGGAGTTCTAAGTCATCCTGGTTTAGAAAGTGAGTTCCAGGACAGCCAGAACTGCTGTTGCACAAAGAAACCTTGTCTCAAAAAAAAAAAAATGATTTCCATGACTTTCATGAGAATATATTCCAACATCATTTTTATAAATATAAAAGAATAAAACAAGAAGCAACAGGAGAACACATTTTTTGGCTTGTCACATTTAACTGAATTAAACACTTGGTCTTTCTTACTGGGAATATAATACATCATCAACATTAGGATATAAGAGTTGTGCTTTATAAATCATCATAGTTTGTAACCATGCGGGCATCTGTAGAGGCAAGATGCCAAAAACACACATATGTAAATAGTTCCAGTTGTGTTATTTCTATTTTTAAATTTTACAAAGATCTGCAACCTTTATGCTTTCATATAAAATTGTAGCCTTTGCTGCTGCTTGAATTGGCTGCCCGTATTTTTTTCCTAGTCAGTGTAGTAACTGCTGTCTATGATGAACTTAGTCAATTTTATGAGTAGAAAAATAACATCTAATGATCGGCTAAAATTAAACCTAAATCTAACGCTAACTCTTGCCTTTGCTTTCACATCCAATCAGTTGTTAGTATACTGTTGTTTCTCATGTATAAAAATGTGTTTAAAATGATTTGTTAGATTTATTTTTCAGTTGATAATATGAAATTGTTTAATATAACACTTAGCATACAATGAGGTTCAAGAACTGTAAAAATGGAAATAATAGTTTGCGAAAATTAAAAAAAGATATTTGTAAGTTTTCATGTATGAATACTATGTGAATATTATATTACTCTAGTCTCTCAAAGAATTATTGGCTTCTCCTGGGGAATACAGGATTCTAGGCACAGGGCACAAAATGAGAGGGACCAAAACCCCTTACTTGTCCAGCACATGACCTTGGCATGCATTTCACAGCTAACCAGCCTCCCTTTCTCTTTGATGCCCTTCCCCCATCAGCAATGCTGAGATCCTTGGCATGCAATGACCCAGCCAGGATGGATACTAAGGTTATCCCTTCTTAGACAGCAAGAATTACAGCTCCACAGCTTTGAAGTAAATCCCCTGAGAGAGTAATTTCTTCTCTGCTCTATTGCACCTGGCAATTACTATACCTTCCTGCCTTCTCACTGGTGATGGCAGCTACTACCTGGTAAAGGCTCTACAGATATTGGCCTTTGAGAGCCAAAACCCTGAGAATGAAAATGGGAATTTAGTTCATTTGTTATGTATGGCATATAACCAACGAGCTGACACACCAGCACATTATTTGTATGTGTTGTTTTAAGCACATAACTTTGACATTGATTTGGAGTGATAGTTTGCATATCCCCTTTAAACAAAAATAAGTAACAAAAACAAAACAAAACAAAAACAGTAGAATCCCAGGGAACATGCATGGGCAAATGTGGTCCTGTCTCCTGTATTAGCTTGGTCCTTGTGTAAGTATCTCATCTCTCTGTTTTATGCATTGTAGCATTTTGATCCAGGCCTAAGGAATCACTGTGACTTTTAAATTAAACATGCAAAGATAATCATAGCATCTAAGGATACATTCTATAAACATTTTTGAGATCCAAATACACAAGTGCATACTTCTACTTCATAACTGAATGAGGAGGTGACAGAGAGATGTAACTGCAAATACTAGGGATTATATTTAAATACATAGATTAAATGCTGTGCAAAATGTAACCTTTCATCCATCCACTAAGACTATCATGATTGCTAGTAATTATGATCATAAACTCTGTAATCAGTCCAGGGACTCAGTGGTATCCTCAGTATCCATAGTTATTACTTGATTAACATTCACATAAAGGAAGGAATAAACACCAAATTGTATCTCTACCCTGTTTGCTCTGCTTTGGTTTGTTTGTCCTGGATTTTGTGCCTATAGTAACATTCCTGATTGTATCACACACATTCAGATATACTCTCGTGTGCGCACAGGTGGACTATTCAGTTTTAGCATTGAGAAGCATTCTGTCCATAATTTGAGCAAGGTTCCATTTCTTTGCTTGGAGGATGAAGTCAGAAAAGGAGTCTGTAAAGCCTTTGGTGCAGAACAGGATTTTCTCTCCACATCAGTTTTAGATGATATCTGTGATCAAAGAGACATATGCTGTTCGTCTGCTGCCTCTGTACTTCAGAACCGGCTGTGACCTAGAGGGTGTATGAGTGCCCTTCTGTGGTTGCCTAGAAACTTTGGCTGTGAAAGTGTCAAGGCTCTTTCATGGCTCTAAGGAAAAGGAGCCTCCCTGGGAGCTATAGACTTCATGGAATTGGAGAGAAAGGTCCCTGCCTGTTTAGAACAAGTGTCTCCCCAGGAGATAATGGTTGAACTGTGGCTTATAGATGATGCATTTTTGTTCTTTTTTGTCTTGCTGATGGCACAAGGGTGGGAAAGAGTTTGTCTCCCTTGCTTATCAAAGTACTGTGACATTTCTTTTTCCACGGCAAAATTTCAAGTCACAACTTTTAAGGGCAACAGACACCAAATTTACCCAGTTCTGAGACTCCGGACAGTCCCCATAACCTTTTTATGAATTTTATTCCGGAGTGTGTTTCACTCCAATTGAAACAGACACCAAAATTTGCTATTAATTCCCTATTTCATTTTTAGGAGCCATTTGGTATTCACACAGAGAGTCTTTGGCTCTTATTGCATTAATGTATCTGGTGAGTCTCTGGCACTGGGTCTTCTAATATCCAGTTGATTAGGTCCATATGCTATGAAGAAAATGAGCCTTTTTAAGTATGAATGTAACCTGAAATGTATTTAAATATGTGATAAAGTTGAGAGTGCTATTTTATGTCAATCGCCTGATGAATATTTCAAGAATACTGTTTTTTTTTAAAAAAATAATATATTCATTTGATTATTTGAAAGAAGAGATGCTTTTCTTTCTTTCCATCACACACTTTTCTTGTGAAAACTAGAGTGTTCTGTAGATGTTCTAGCAGATAAGTAAGAATAAGAATGGTATAACTCAGTTGTCACATACTGATGCAGGCAGTCAGGTGATGTGAATAAGGATGATGTAACTCAGTTTCCACATACTGAATGCAGGCAGTCAGGTGATGTGATTTCCATGTTTTTCTGGAGATTAAATTGATTTTGTACTTTTAATAAAAAATGGGTATAGCATATAAATTTTACAATTTCTCCATTGCTGTAGACATGACATAAAACCTTATGTTCCAGTATCTAAAAGAACAAATTAACATGTTGCAATGTATAAAATGGAAGGGAATCAGGAGTATGCCTACAACCACAGACATTTCCTTACAGGTGACAGAATTCTGAACATAATCAAGACCTACTTTTTAAACTCATAATGTTATTTTCATATAGGACATCTTTCACAGACATGTTTGAAGGGTACTCAATGCGTACTTGTGAGATGGTAATTCTCCATAAAGTCTACTGGCATGCAAAAAGTTGTGTTCTTTAAAACTCTCAATTTTGTCCACATAATTTAATAGGACAAAACAAAATCAGCATGGAGACGGTACTATTTTCAAAGTTAGATTTCCTTATAGCATTAAATGATTTCAATTTACCCATAAATTACTTCATAAAGCAATACATCTTTTTTTTTTTTTTTAACTTTGACAACATCCTTACCTAGGTCTACCAGGTTCTGCTATTCAAAATTTTAAGAGTTATCATCCATAATTAATTTATCCAGAACCCATATCTAACACCAACTGAAAGCTTCTGCATGTGTTAAGGGCATGAAATATAAGAGAAAATGAGAATGTTAGAAGGGATTTTGAAATAATCCACACTGCCACATTTTATTTTTTTACATCAGAGAAACTCAGGAAAAGTGTTAGGTACAGAAATATTCAAATCTGATAGAAACGGAAAACTAACTGTAAAACACAGTTAGTTTTCTCATATATTTTGAAAAATATGGCTCTGCTCTATGCCTAAAGCCAGGGGATTTTGCCTAGCTTGCTCTGTTTTCCTATTCCGTGCTTACATTTGAGGATTTTATATTGAATATTTTTTTAAAAATACAAAAAGGATAGTGTTCAACAATGAGATAAATTAAAATGGAGGAAGTCTGTACCAAAGTGGCAATATACTTTGGTAAAGCACTAATTTGCTTGGGAAATTTAATCTGTAATTTTAAGTACAAATTTAGTTATATATACCATGATGAAGACCAAGTTCACTACTAGTTCACATACAGCCCAGGTTGGAGTACAAGGAGAGAAAATATTTATAAATATATAGATAAGCATCTCGTTTCTTCTTTCTCCACCTTGTGTCACAGACTCCACATCCTCCATTACACAGTAAATTGCTTGCATTTACCAGACCACCTTCTACAAATGATTCAATATCCCCGTGCCTTAGTTTATTTATGCTTAATGGAGTAGTGATAACAGTATGCATTTTATAGAAGCATTATGAAGATTCCAGCAATATTTGTAAGTAGTGTAAAATGGTGTCTTCAGAATATAAAATGGTAGGAATTTTAACTAAACAAGTTGGCAGCATTCTCTTCTTAGCATAGACACACCTAGAAAACATATGGAGGGTATTCCTAGGGACAATCCAGCACATACGGCAGCATGGTGTCTCTAGAGATACTCTGCGTGTTTAGTATGAGAACGTTCAAGGGGTTTTGTTTCTTTTTATAAAATGTTTATTTATTTTATTTAATATGTATAAGTGATTTTTCCTGCTTGCGAGGTGCCCATGGGGGTCAGAAAAGGGTATCAAATCTCCAGGAATCTCCATAATATGGATTCTGGGGACTTTATGAGTCTGGGTCCTCTGCAAGAACAATCAGCTCCCAAGAGAAGTAACAATTTAAAAAGCATATGAGTAACAGAGACAATGTGACAATGTTCTCTTGTTTTTGTCTCGTTTTATTTTGTTTTATCCTTAAGGATGGAGACTGACAGTATCTGCAGGGGTGGAAGAGAATTGTTTCTGAGTGCTACATTGGAAACATTTAGCTTGCAGCTCAAGGAAGGAGTCTTAATGTAACATAAATCAGGCAGGTGTAATTCTAAAAACATTAAAGAAGGATGAATTTGAAAATATTATATTGTGTCTGATAAGATCAGAAATTTCACCATGGCACTATGGAGAGAGACACAGCAGGGAATGGAGGCTGACTGAACTGTCACACTACAACATTTTACATGTGAGCATGGAGTATATCATGAGATTCAGCCACTTCTTTTTGAATTTCTAAGCTCAAAGCCAACACTGAAGCTTCGGGCAAACTTTCTCTGACAAATGGGAGTTTTTAATGCATTTTTATATTATATTGTGTGATTAGAAAAAACAAAACAAAGTAGTGTAAAGCAGCAAGGGGTATTAGTTTGCCAAGGCAACAAAAGAAAGTCTGGAACTAGAAGCAGACAATTGCCAAGTGTCCTGGGATGATACAGCAGATGACAACTAGTGTTTGGCAGGTAGACCCACGAGACGCATTCCTCCCTGATGGGGATCCACACTTGGAAAGTATTGGCTTATCTGATTACAACAACTGCTGACGGCTTCCTCCATCTTAACAGTTACATTTGTTCTCTATGTGTTCATTGTATTTGGTGAATTGTTTCTTCCTGAGCAAGTGCGTTAACTTTGGCCCCACTTCGGTAGGACTTCAAGGAATTTCAGACAAAGCTCTAGGTGTTGAGTCCTAGAAGGGTACTTGGGTGATGGCAATGCATGCGACTGTCTAGACTGCATCCCTTTAGAAGCTCTATGCACAGTATAGTGCCAGTTAACCAGCATCACAAGATGCTCTGGAGACCTTATCAGTAATGCATTATTTTCTTATGGTTTTGGAGGATGGAGAGTTGATATTAAGATGTATCCTATTCATTCTGAAGCCTCTCTCTTTTGTTTGTAGATGGCCAACTCCTCATTTCTTCCTTCTGCCTTTAATCCTTTCTATTTTTTTTCCGTTTCTATGGGAACACAGTGATATTGGATTAGCATATACCAATCTGACATTGCTTTGCCATGATCACCCACCATTTGAGAATATGAAGTTTCCTGTGGTCTCATGTGTTTGAACACTTGGTCTCTAGCTGATGGAGTATTTTAGAGCTTGTGGAACATTTGGAACTTGAGAATTAACTGGTGGAGGGTAAATAACTAGGTATAAACTTTAAGGGTTATACTTGCCCCTGGTACAATGTGTGCTCTTTCCTTCATACCACGTTGTGAATAAGCAGCCACTGCACTTTTCTGTGGCCCTAAGCCATTTCATGTCTTCCCTGATCTAAAGGATTAAATTCTGTTAACTGGAAGATGAGTAAAATCTCTCCTCTTAAATTTCTTCTGTCATTACTTTGTCACAGTAATAAAAGGAATTTGAATAAATCATCTTAAATGAACATCTTTAAATTTTCTATGCAATTGGTCAGGTGGACCTTAAATGTACGAATTTTGGTATCATTGAAGAGATAATATAAGGAGAATTTATAATATAAATATTATCTCATGTATTACTAGTAAACTACTGCTACTGAATTTACCTGAGTGTTATAATTTCTAGTATTGCTGACCTGAAGTCAAGGGACCAAGTATCATAGGTACTAATATGAATATTGAGTAACACTGCAACCTTCCTAAAGCTATGGTCCTTTAAAGCAGTTCCTCATGTTATGATAACTCCCAACCATAAAAATTGTCCCATTGCTACTTTATAAGTGTAATTCTGCTACTGTCACAAATAGTAATGTTAATATCTGATATGCAAATTATCTGATATTCAACCTCCCAAAAGAATTGCAACCCACAAGTTGAGAAAATCTGGGCTAAAGACATACAGCCTAGGCATTCATATGCATAGCCACCACCCATGTATCCTTCCAAGACTCAATGCTTACAACTTTCTTAGGAATTCCTTGAAGTTTTAACAAATTGAGGACAAAGCCAACACACTTTTTAGGAAGAAGCATCTCTCCAGATAAGGTAAGGACACAGAGAAGATGACACAGAGTTGTGGAGAATGCATGACACATTACATTTTTATTCACATATTACATTTCTTTTATAACTTTGTAGTTAAATGAGGTTGTAGTAGGAGGTTTCGGGCCCACACATTCGGGCCTAACCTCAAGGTTTAGGCCCACACACCCACAGACCCACTGACCCGCAGACTCACAGTAGACCCACGGTCCCACAGAGACACACGGATTCTTTCAATAGTTTTTGGCTGATCAGCCTAAGGCCCAGGCATATCACTTGCTAGCTCTCTACCTTTCATCTAACCCATGACTCTTATCCTGTTCAGCCATGCGGCTTGGTACCTTTCTTTAGAGCAGTATAGTTGTCCTCTGCTTCTTTCTGCTTCTCTCTGGCGTTCTGCTCTGTGCTTCCTGTTCTCAGAGTTTTTAGTCTGGTAGCCCCATCCACACTTCCTGCCTGCCTTTGGCCAATCAGCGCTTTTTATTAAACCAGTGGGTGGGACAATTATTTACCATGAAATAACACAATCTCCCTACATGAGGTTTGTGAACAAAATGTGCTTGTCAAAAATTTTAAATCTGTATGAAAATTGAGTCACCATGTTAATATGTACTTTGTAAAGTGGAGACAATGTTCAGCAGTTGCTATAAGCAGGTGTTTAGATACTTGTCTACACCCTGTTGGATACCACCTTTGTAAAGGTTAGTGTTATCACATATGTTCAGCAATATCAAACTTTTAGAAGTTATATCAAATTTTAAATCTCATGACAGTCTGACATTTGGTAATTCACATATGCTTTTCATAAGTATGTAGTGGTTACTTTATAACACAGTTGTCTTTTCTGGCTAGAATAGCAAAATGCCATAAAATAGATGGCTTAAATAGAAAGATCAGGGTAAAGACATGGACAGGACCCATGAAGAAAAAGCTTTCACAATTGTAAATTTCTGTCTCTTCTTAAAAGGTCCTCATCTGGGTTTTACATTAATGAAAATAGGGAGAAGTTGATAAGTTAATGATGATGGATTGGTGGATGGATGGATGGATGGATGGATGGATGGATGGATGGATGGATGGACGGACGGACGGACGGACGGACGGACGGACGGACGGACGGACAGACAGACAGACAGACAGACAGACAGACAGACAGATAGATAGATAGATAGATAGATAGATAGATAGATAGATAGATAGATAGATAGATATTGTTTTGGCATTGTTTCATGTGGCTGTGGTGCCAAGTACCACAAGGAAGGCAACTTAAAATACAGAAATTCATTCCTCCAGCCTAGGAACCAAATGAAAGTATTAGTAAGTCTAGGCTTCCTTCAACCTGGGATGAAATCCTTCTTTCAACCTTCCTAGGTTCCCCTGGCATCCTTGTAATCCTTGGAGGTCTTTATCCTGTAGATGCCTCATCTCAGTCTCTGGCCTCCATGTGTCTCCAGTGACCTTCTTCTAAGGAGCACTGCCCTTGTGTAGGATGAGGACCCACCCAGGATGACCATGATCTCATCTTAGCAACAAATTACAGCTTCAATGACTTATGTCTAAATAACAATAATGTCATGTTGGTGGGAGGATTTTAGGCTTTTCAAGAGAACACAGTGCAACTCACATTACTTCTCGAAAGCATTCCAGAACAATTTTTGAGAAAAATTCAATGTCACATTTGACAAGAAATCACAGGATATAATCAGTAATTTTCTAAACTTTTGCTAAGCATTTATAAGAAAATACTTAAAATATTAATAGTTTCTTAAAAAGTAGAATTCTGAAGAATTTCTTCACTACTGGAGATCGTAGCAACTGTCCAAATAAATTTCGGCTGGTGGTTTCAAAATATAATTTATAATCTAAAAAATATAATTTAGTAAAAATCAGGAAGGCCTTGTTTTATGTGTTAATATAATTCCATGTTTATTTGAAAATTTTCTTTGAATATTACTAGAAGCTGTGGACTGCATCATTTTAATAAATCAGTTATTTTTCCATAGAATTTCATATGTGAACAAAGTGACAAGTTCAAGTGCTGTTAATTTTTGAATTTTGTTGCCCTAGAGTCACAAGACATGATTCTTAGTTCTTGTAAATGAAATCACTCTTACCTGCTTTAAAATGATAATAGAAATGTTAATATTTTGCCCTCCCAGCAATTTTCCCCTGGTGTTAATGAACAAATGCTTATCTGCATACAAAATTCGTTTCCTTCAACTTTCTGAGGAATAAAAAGATGCCACAGCGCTGACAAACTGCTGTTGATTAATGTGTGTTGCCCAGACCTTTTACATTGTGTTGCATACGTGTGCCCACTGAATGACATAATTGGGTACATGGTGCTTAATTACTGGACATAAGTCTTACTTATGCTGGCTTGTTTTCAGGAGTTGTGGAAGAAACTGGAAAACTAGAGAGATCACTAATGGCAGTAACTCATTGTGACAAAAGAGTCAGAAAATGTGATGACAATACAAATATTGGATTGGGGATGTTCATTTGCTGAGGGGGAGATTCTAGGCCACTAATGGGAACTACACGGGCTTTTCATGGTAAATTCTTGTAATGTTTCAGGATATTGAAGAGCGAATACAGTTAACACATCTGATTTATTTGAAGGAGAAATAAGTGAGCTTTGAAGACATTCCTCCACATTGATCGTGCACGAGCAGCCATGTAGAAAACTCTACTGTTAGAGTTCGAGCCATGTGAAATTCTTCGGCCAGATCGTAGACGTATTTTTTTGCCTGTCAAATAATTCGCCTAATGACTAGTCTACTAATTCGCCTAAGATTGAAAGCACATAAAAAGCAGTAGGGTAACCACACTGACGATGCCCTCCTATGGATCTCTAGGCCTTCTTTCCTTTTCCTGCTTTCCCATCTGCCAATTGGAAGACAACTTCTATACGTGAGAAACATTTCCCCTGAATGTATGGCATCAGGAGAACTCTTGGCAGAAGACATACCCTGTTTTCTATCCTTGGTATATGAATTGCTCAGTGGAAATATTTGACGTTGAAATGAGGAGGAGAGCAGAGAAATAAGATTGTTCAAAAAATCATTCAAGAGTTTTGTTCTTGGCTCAACAGCAATGGAAGGAAAAATTCTTACTGAATAATGGTGCAGGAGGAGTGAACATTATTTACAATTTGCGAATTACTTTGGCTGGTTTGAAGAAAAGATTGCAGGGATTCGGGAAGCTGCCTTCATACAAACGACCAAGGAAAGTTATGTTTATAGAAACAGCAAGTTTTGAGAGCTGAGTTACATTTAGGTCGTAAAAGGGCCTTCTGAATAAGGTCCAGAGTCAAACATATGAAAATATCATAGGAAAAAAATAGACTCTAAATTCCAAGTGGCTTTGTTATTGGTCTCCTTCCCATTAATTAAAAAACTTGATGTTGTGATCCAGATTTCCATAGAGCCTTCATAGTTCATAAAGCAAGGACACTGTTTTCCCAAGCTATTTTGAATTTTTGTGGTAGCATATATGCAGAATCACAGTTGTGAAATGTACATACTTTTTTTCATGATACTATAGGTAGTCCTATGTAATGAATATCTTTTATGAGCCAATGACTGAAAATTAACTTAATCCCAGATATGAATTATGAAAGCCTCAGAAAAATCCATATAACAGAGGGGGAGACTGATGAGTCCATGCTTTAAATAACATTCCCATATTATACATAATAAACCCAGTTTCATCTTCTACTCCATTACATAATTTTAATATTTTGTTTGCTTTGGAAACAAGCAAAACTCTGTATGAATCTCTATCTTGGGTTGTCTGGATAAATGTCTTTCTCTTTGACTTTTCTTGGATTCTTTTCATCATTTCAAAGAAACTGTGCAGTCAGTTTTAGGCTGAGTACAGTAAAGTTCTTTGCAAATTACAGCATGTCTATCCATTTGACTACAGCCTACAAGCTGGCTTTAGAAACTCAGTTGTGGGGACAGCTAAGTCGAGTCTGCTCAATGACTATTAGAGTGTTGGAGAGCTATGCTCACAGATCATACCATTCCAAATGGCCTTTTTTTGGTTTCTAACTGCTTTCAAACTTAAGAATTTAATCTTGCTGAATAAACGTATATTAAAGAATTTTATACTACTAGGCTCTGAGCACAGTTGTTTGAATATTTTAATTGGCCATGGAAACTTATTCGAGGAGGCAATAGGTCTTGGCAAAGACCTCTGAGTTTTAAAGAATATTTCAAAGTTTTAATGATCTCTAGTTTGAGTCAAAACAATGATATAGCTTAAAATTATATAATAGTTTAAGAAAATTTATTTATAGATCTCACATATTTTATGTAAAATCACTTACATATCTTATATATTTAAAAGGACAGAATGCCAATGATTTCTGTACATTTCTGAATTCAGTATGACTTTGGGGTCATACTGAGAGTATTATCATGTTAACTGTACTACTTAAAAATGAATACAGTTAATTTTAATATTTATGTTAATTTTATCCATAGCTCTAGTTCCCTTTGGTTTTGAAGTAGAATGGTTGGGAGGATGTTGCTGATTATTTGAAAAGAAGTCATTTATAAGCAAGTCTCTGTGTTTGCCAAGTTTCTGTTCTCCCCCATGTCGCCTTTCAATTTTTCACAGTTTACTGCGGAATTTTATCTCTCTCTCTCTCTCTCTCTTTTTTTTAATGCTGTACTCCTCAAGTTGAAGGTCATGGGCCCTTTCATAATGTTCATAAAGAAAACAGATTTCTGTTACGAACTAATCTTATTTGCACCAAGATAACAGGGTCTCTGTCCATGTTACTAACAATGAAAATTCCTCAAGATGGTTCAGGAAAGACACATTTATGGACACTAGACATATTGTTGGCTTTAAGTGCCATGTGTGGTTGTGAACACTGAACAAGATAGCCAGAAGATCACATACCATAAGCATGATTAGTACTAGGGAGACTCAAATTAAAAAATGGGGGTGGTCAGGGAAGCGTTGGTATCAGAACAGAACAGTATGACCCTGGCTCCCTTTGGATAACGTGGGAGAGAATTGGGATGAGTCCAACAGAATAGGTATCTCCCAACGGTTAGATGAAAAGTCTGGCCCAGTGAAAGAAAGCATCTTGTTTGTATCTACTGTGTCCAATGTGAGTATTTCTTTAGCTACTTTGTGATTATTGCATTTCCTAGATTAAAATAGTAGAGTCTATTCATAAATCCCTAAAGTCACATTGCTGGCAATGATCTCTAAAGTTTATTTGATTCTACTCCTCTTGCTACACTGGGTCACATTGTCATGGCCCAGCAACTCTATTACATCTCTGAAACATTAAAGATAAAAACATACAACATTCTCAGTTTTTAGACTGTAAAATACTATAGTTGAAGACTTACTGTGGTTGACACAATGATATCCATGATAATTTTCCTATTTTTGTTCTATTCTTTGTTTCCAATGAGGTGCTGATTACCAATTCTTCTGTTTCTCAGACCTAACTTACTAATCAATTTATTGCAATATTTATTTATTTTTGGTAACTTCAATACCCAAAGGAGGAATGGCTTGCCCATTACTTCACATAGAATCAAAGCTAAGATAATGCCATTGCAATCTGGCAATACCAGTTATTTGAACTTTTATGTTGAAAGTACACTTGTAATCATGAATAAGTCAACCCTTCCTCATTTAAACAATACAGCAAGTAAATACATTGAGTTCTGAATTGTTTTGAGAGTGAAGCCAAATATACATCACTTAAAGAGGTGAGTCATGGCTTTCTTACCATTTTTGAAACAAGCATATTACTTTCCTCAAAATTTTCTTTCTTCAAATGTAATTGGGTGTGATGATATCCACATTATATGCTTATCTTGAAGATAAAGTAACTAAAATTTTTAAATGCCTAACAATCCCTTTTTAGATTACATCTTAGCTTAACTTCTCCTTGCCTCCTTACCCTCAGTAGAAAAAGATAGCATTTCTGTAGAACCTGGGTGCCAGATGTCACTTTTTGGATACTGTTGAATCATTGTTCCCATCTCCTTTATAGTATCTTAAATCCTTGTAAGTTTTGGAAGTTAAACTTATTTTTATCATCTGTCTTAAAATTTTAGACTCAATTTTTAATTAAAGTGGCACAGTAGTTCATATTTTCTTCTCACTTTTACAATTTTTTGTTTTATAATTCTATTCCAGGATTATTTTTCTAGCTTCTGTGATTTGGATATAGTGTGTGTTTCTCCAAAAGGTAAATATGTTGGAAATTTGATCATCTATTAGGATAAAATGGGGAAGGTCAATGTGTAGCTGACTGATAGAGCATTCCTGTGGCCTATACAGAGTCCTCTGTTTGGTTGCAGTCACCACAAATGAGCATGGGTCAAGTGAACAGAAATTAAAGTACATACTTTTAAAATTTTTGAACTGAGATATTTTGGGCTAACCAGGACCTACTTCTTGGTTAAACATTTTTGAGCCATTAAATGCCTCTGCTCACCAGATTTACCTAAGAATGAAACACTGCTGTCTTTGTAGCTTAAAAAAAAAATAACCAAGCCCTTTATATAAAGTGACTCACAATAAAATTAATGGTATTTACTCTTGGAAGGGGATTTCTAATAGAAACTATAAGACTTGTATACAACATTCAAGGAAATCTTTATAGAATTCAAGGTAATCTTATAGTAAAATGTTTTATGAGAAAGAAAATTAAGAAAACAAATGACATTAATTAACTAGAAACAAATGGGAGTAGAGCCCACTAGGAAATGAGACCTAGTAAGTGGAACTGAGTTAACATGTCTAAAAAATAAGTTTCCCAGACCTAATTATTTTGCTATCAAAAAAGGTGATTAAAATACTACAAAGCAAGATAATAATGTAAGATGTATGAACTGTTCAAAATCACCTTTATTTTCCTGTCAATATCTATGGTCTACAAAATATATGCATTCTGTACTGTGGTGAGAGATGCATGATGTTTGCTTGAGATACCTTAAGTGATAAACATTATGGTTATAGACTTGAATTGGTTTTGTGAAAGTTTAATTCAATTCAGAAAAGCGGATATAGATTTTAAGAGAAATTGCTGAATATAGGCACACTAGACAAAGAACAGTCACAGAGCACCCCCTTTCTTCCTGAAAGCAACCATTAATTCTACCCATCTATGAAAATTTGTTTTTTTTTTTAAAAAAAAAATCACTCCAAAAATCTTTCTAGACATTTTCTACTCCGGATCTGCTGCTGCTACAGTGCTTGTTGGAGCCATAGCTTCCTTGCAGTAACTATGCTCCGTGAATACGAGTAAGGCCTTGCCTGAGACATATTTATTGTCTACAGGACAGTTTTTATGTGTAGTCATAACTATGATAGATAGTAAACGAACCCATAAAAATGACCTCCAACAATTTACACGCACCTTTCTGAGGCTGGAGGAAAGAGCCCTGGATTTATTATGTACCTCTTTTTGATGGTAAAGTTATTCTTATGTTGGTGTTAGAGGTACTCACAGGACCCTAACCAGAAAGTTGACCAATATCAGTACAGTCAGATCATGGGATAGTTGTATCATTTTACAAGTGTTAAATCTTCCACTGTACCTCAAAGAAAATTTATAACTCTTTTTCTGCATTTCTTGGCTGCCCATTGATTTATTCTATTACTCTGTATTTTCTCAAACGGCCTGAAGAGTTTTGCCTTTAAGCCATTTTGAGAGGTAATCTGCAGCATGTATTTTTAATGAGTGATTTAGAAATAATTATTTTCCTTATTAGGTTTTATTTTAAAAGTTTTAAGTCACTTTCACATATGACTGGGATTGTTGGATACCTTCTCTCTCTCTCTCGTCTTCTCAAATTACACGTCTTCTTGTCTTTATTTACTGTGTCTCTAACTTTCAAGATGAAAGACAATTTTATATAGTAGGATGCATTTACGTAAAAACCTCTGATTGTGGATATAACATTCATAAAAGTCTCTGTGTAGGTGCTACCTCAGGGTTTTATGAAATAGTATGTTCTCACTAGCCCTCAGCCTTCTCATCTGCTGGATAAAAATAACATGACATGGTTTGATTTTTTTAATATCTAAATGATAAAGTTAATGGCTCATAATAGTTACTACAAAGCAATATCTATAGATTATAGTTCATTAATAGCCATTCTGTAATCAGCTACTTATATTTTACATCAATCATTCAAAATTAAATAAAATGCATTTAGGTGGGTTCCAGAATCCAAACTCCAGTTCTCAGGCTTCCAGAACAAGTGTTTTACCCACAAAGCCATATTTCAGTCCCATAGATTTAACAGACTTAACCCTCAGCATAAAATTTACTTTGAAGTCCTTTCTTCAAGTACTTGTTCATGTGAAAGAAGTTAAATAGTGTAATTGAGGAAAAGGACTCCTAAAAGATTGGTATAGTATCCTCTAGTTAATTCTGAGAGGATGGACGCTTCAGAGGCAATTAGAACATAAAGGCTCTAATCGAACAAAATTTAATATATAATTAGATTCCAATTGTAAACATATTAGAGAGTGATGAAAGTGTAGAAGGCAGGGCCCAGTTAGAAGAAATCAGTTTCTAAGAGTCCATCTCTAGAAGCTACAGCTCAGCCTTTGCCCATTCATGTCATACAGGTGCTTCTTAGAAACCACTGGGTCAGTGATTTTCCTCATCATGAGCTTCATCAGTAATGTTTTTGCCCTAAAGCCTAAAGCAAAGGAACTGCCAACCATAAACCCAGACTTCTAAGAGATGAACCAACAAAAACAACCTCTCTTCTCTTTGCTGACTCTCTTAAGCATTCTGTCAAAGTGAGAGAAAGCTTACTACACACAAGCTAACGCTTTTTCTAAATGTGGTTACAACAATCCATGAATTCTTTTCTTTTCGGTGAGTTAATTTCTCATCTCTTCTGTAGATCTTTGGTATTGAGGTTCCTAGCATCTCAACAATGAATTATGAACACAATAGAAATTAAGAAGTCAGCAGCAGGACACTGCATTCACAGAACTGCAATTGGAAGTGTTTTCCTATTTTGTTTCCATGTTTCATCACTAAACCGGAAGGGGTGTTTCTGGCTCTGAATCCTTTATATTGTACAGCCTTGTCTTCTCCATTCCATTATATGACTGAATCAATTTTAAGTAGCTGCCAGTTTGCATAGTTTTGTAATAGTAGAATGACCAGAAGGATTCAAGATTTTTCTTCTTCAGTGTTAAAACACTAGCCCACATCAAAAAAGTAAGCAGCTGGGTGCTGAATTATAAATCGATGTGGGTAGGAAAGAATCCCCTTTTTTCTAGTTTAGAGAACCATATAAAACATAGGGATTGTGCTGAGGAATAGTAGGTTATTCCTTTCTTTTTGCCTTTATGTGTTTGTGTATTCTAGAATCATCGTTCATATCATAGTAATTATTCCATTATTTAATTATTACTAGGATACATTACATTGAAATTAGTTCTCGGATTAATAGATATAAGAAACTCAACTGTCAGTGTATTTCATTCTTTTACTGTCATATTGTTGCTACTTAGTAAATCTGAACTTCAAATCCATGTCCGTCTAGCAAATATATTATCTATCAATTCTAAATCTATGCTTTTAAGTGGAAAATAATGAATATCCTAGATCAAAGAGGAATGTCTGAACTGAGAGAAACACTTGTCTTACTGAACAGTTTTAGATGAACAGGTCAATATAAATACATTTGCTTCTTGCTTAAAGGCACTGCTTTTTCAGAAAACTGAAAATAAGCAATTAAATTTAGTTCACTTAAAGGTGTAAACCTAAGGCCACACCAACCAAATAAAAGGAGATTTTTAGCATCTTTCATTAGGGAGTAATATCTTCACCATAGTATATTTTTATTTAAAACAGTATGGCACATTGAATCGACTTCAGAGGTGTACTTTTTGTACTTCACAATATTGTATTAGCTATGTGGTGGGATCTAGCCTATTTTTTTACAACTATAATCAAATGAAAAAATGGATAGCAAATGGCATTTAAAATCTTCCATTTTTATAAATTGCTGTTTTATAAGTGTAGATGATTTTTGTTCCAAAATATAAACTAAGAGTTTAAGACTAAAGATGAGTGTCAATTGATGTTTCTGTGTATTAAAAATTAACAAAATGTAACAAAATTATTTAAATTGTTCTTTTTAATGTATAAGGAATTAATACCAGCTCCAAAGACGGAATCCCTTACTGTTTAGTATTCACGTAACAAATTATTTACCTATACAAAGTAATTATTGTCTGTCAGCTGCTCTAATTAATTTGTATTTGTTGATCGTGAGCAAAATATTAGAGATGAAATTTTACAAATAAAAATTAAAAGAAATCTATTTATTTAAAAGTCTTTAATTAGTGGCTTACACATTTGGATAGTCAAGGTAATTTCTTCCCTCATGTTTAACACTTGAAGAGATAGACTTCATACTTTCATTGGTTACTGACTGTATTTACCTACAGCATGATTGCTAAAATTTGGTTCTACTTTGTAATTATAAATTACCACCATATGAGATATTTCAAGCTTATATATATATATATATATATATATATACAGAGAGAGAGAGAGAGAGAGAGAGAGAGAGAGAGAGAGAGAGAGAGAGAGATTTTAATTTAGAGAGAGGGTCTCATGCACCGTATCGGGGCACACATTTATGATGTAGCTAAGGATGACTTCAGACTTTACTTCCCTTAGCATCCGTGTCCACGGCGGTGCACCACCACACTAGCTTTTAAATGATCTTAGTTTTATGTGGGGCTCAGGGTGGAATCCACAAGCCTCCCACACTCTAGGCAAGCACTCTACCAACTGAGTTGCATCTGCAGACCCAACAACATCATATTCTCAACTGAAATATTAATTAAAATAATTACAGATTCACATACACTAGTAAGAATCAGCTAAAGAGCCCTCATATATTTTATTCAAATTTCTTTAGTAGTACCACTTTGTAAAACTATGTTACAATATTTCCAACTAGGTTATTGGCAACAAAAAATCCAATTATTTTATTATTATTTCTTCTACTTAAATAATATGTGCATATACAATTTTTAGAACTCGTAATATATCTAGGAAACTAGAGTTTTGTTCAGTTATTTTAGTGTCTGATATATATGTATGTATGTATTGAATAGACCAACATGAGGGCGATTTTGTTCAATTCAAACCTCAAGCTACATACTATGTGTAGCTAAAGAGCTGGGCCTTAATCCTCTGATTCTCCTGCCTTTGCTTACTGACTGCTGGGATTTCAGTCATGTGACACCATGCTTGTACCAATAAAAAGTTCTGAAACTAGACTAGAAGTTAAGAAACAACTTTCCAGAATGAAATTTTCTGAAGAACTCAGTTCCATTTCCTTTCAAGGAAAGAAATAAAATGTCTGGGTTCTTTAATCTATCTTCCCATGATCTAAAATTGTCACCCAGGATACAATCATGAATTTATCAAATGTGATATTTTTAAAATGTCATCACTGTTTTCGGGCATTTAGAAGAAATTAAATGTCTTAAAGACCATAAAAATGCTTTAGATTCTTAAGTTTCAAGTTTTGAAAAACCTTCTTAGTTTATTACAACCATGTTCACCATGTGCTATATTTTAAACCACATTTTTATTTATTTAGTATTACATGAGGAGATCAGAACACAAATTGCAGAAGTAAGTTCTTTCCACTTGTGGGCCTAGGGCTGAAGCTAGGTCATCAGACTGCCTGGTATTGTCTAATTAGTCCTTATCCTTTATAATTAAGGTCTCTCTACATACTTTTGCAAATACCATCTCTTCTGTCTCTCCATCTTCTCGCCCTCTGTTCTTCCCTCTAACATCCCTTTTTCTCTGTCCTTCTCCCTCATCTTCCTCTACATATATAAATTTAAAAAAATTATATCCTTACATTTGTCCTGTCACAGTGTTAGTCCTGAGGGGAACAATGGTTGTACAGGTGATGTTTCTTCATAGATCATATAGCTGTAAAGAGACAGCAAGACATTAATATTGACAGCTGTCCAGTGGATGCACCATTTCAGGCACATGCATGCTACAATATTGGGGGTTCTTTGATGGGATCTTGGGTAAAGCTGCATGAAGAATGTGAAATATCTTAAGATAGACGGCTATTTAAAAATGTTTTGTAGAATTCCCCCTTTTAATCTTTTTCTGGGAATATTTATACTATTTTCATATCAAGTTATAAAACCTATATTCTTTAGGTTTCCCAATAGCAAAATTTCTCAATAAAATAATATGTCCTAAATTAAATTCCCTCAAAAGTGAAGACAGAATTATATAGATTGAACTATTTAGGACATGGTCAGTGGCTGGTTGAGTGCTAGACAAAACTTTATCAGTTTCAACTGAAATAGTAGATCACATTTATGGCAAACAGTATTCTAAGTGAGGTCAAGTGGGGATTGCTGTGATTTGTAATTGGAGTCTTCTTTCAACCTGCTCTAAAGATGCTGGCCTCTTCCCTTGTAATTGCATTGTGTGTATGCAAATTAATTTCTCTTAAGTGCTTTAGAATTTATTCTATTAAGTATTCTCATTTCCAATATGACTTATAATAATATTATTTTGCTTCTAGCTCCTGTTTCAATCTTCAGCTCTTATTTTACCAGTTTTATTATATTTCATATAGCAAAGCTGAAGTTGAATGTATATATCAGCTAAGCCCATGTTCTGGAGAAAAGGGGACATAAAAATTCACATGAAGAAATTGTGTCTTCATAATAAACACAAACATGGGTTTCAGTATTGATTCCATCATTATTATTAGAGAAAAATGGCTTTTCTTAAGGAAAATGAGCCTCCAAACACATCATTGTAGGCTCACATGCAAAAGGAATGTTCATTTTACAATTATTAAATGAATCAGTAAGTGAGTTTAGTCAGACCTAAATGCCACCTGCTTGTATGCAGTTGATCTGTAGAAACACAATCCTTCTTGAACTGTAATGAGTTAGTAAAAGTAATAGTAAATACAATTATTCTCAATATACACTTTTCCTGCAGTGATGATTCCTATATTTGAATTTTGATCAATTCTTCCAATAGAATCCTGATTCAAATTAATACAACTAAATATGATATTAAGTTCAGAAAATGGGGATATGTACATTAAATTAGATAAATAACTTAGAAAAGGTGATGAACATTACACTAGGTAACTTATAAAATAAGATGATTAGTGTCAATAATTGAAAAATATAGTGATAATAAAGAATCCTTTGCTGTCATCTAATTGGCTTCCCGTGGATTCTAGTTTATTCCAGACACTTCATGAGTCTACTGTGACAGCAAGACCTGAGTGAGAAAGGACTGCAATGTAATGTCTTATATACCGTGTGTACTTATGTAATGCTTTAAGCTATATTTTCATTTTATAATTGGGAGTACTTGAAGAAAAATATCTAGGTTGAGAAACTATTTTTTATTGTTTTAAATAGTATTGTGCAACTTTAATCTTTTAACTAACATGTCCACATATTCCTCATTTTCTCTTCTCTGGAACTCTATAATGTCAGGATAATGTCAGTGGAGCAGTTAATCCTGATTATCTAGAAATTGAGTGGGTGACCAATCTTTGATGTTGACCTTCACAGCTACCTAACTTTGCTTGGCTTAGCTATGAGGCAAGAAAGAAATATCAGCAAGGGTTACTGTAGACTGAATCTCTGTGTTACCTATATGAGTGGAATCAGCTCCAGGACCTATTCCTGCTTTCTTTTGATTTCAGGATTATTTGTTGTGTTCCTTTATCCCTGTGGAATAAAAATGGCTCTAGTACTAGTTTGTGTAGTTGCTGTTATCAAGCCTAAAGTTTAAATGAATGGAAGTTCTATCTATATGCTTTTTTTATTCATGTAATTATCTGAAAAATGTCAAGATAAAATCCGTAGCCTCTGCTTGGCATCTTCTGTATGTCCAGCATCACAACAATTCCTTTGCTTATGTGTTCTTATGTTGAGTGCTTAGGAACAAGTGGTGAACTAAATGTCTGCCTGTCGTTAATATATTAGTTACGTCTTTGTTATTCAGACAAAATACCAAAAGCAACGTAAGGACAAAACAGCTTATTCTTATGGCTCTAGGGGCTGGAGTTCACAATGGAGGGGATGGCATACCATGGTAGGAACATCAGCTGGCTGATCACATATTATCTACACAGAGGTATCGTAAAAAGAGTATGAGTGGGTGGGCTGAAATTGTGAATCCTAAAGACCTGCCTTTAGAGATATGATATGTATCTTCCCACAAACATGCACCTCCTAAAGGTTCCATAGTCTCCCCAAACAGCAACCCCAACTGGGAAACCAAGTGTTCAAATACATCAGCCTGTGGGAACATTTCTCATTTAAAGCAATATGTTTGTTTATTTGCACTCCACAGGTTTATGGCATCTCCTTATGTAAAATTAACTTTGCTCAAACTTAGATGTCCTCATAGTTTGTGACAGTATCAACAGTGTTCCAAAGTCAAAATCTCTTCTGAGACTTAAGGCAGTTTTATAACTGTGACCTCGATGGGTCGATGGGGAGGAGTGAGACTGGGGGCTTGCTAGGAGGGATTGGGGGGGGGAAGGGAGGGGAGCAGGGGAATACATTAATGAAGATGACATTTTTTTAAAATGAAAATAAATAAATAAATAGACAGATAGATAGATAGATAGATAGATAAATGAATGAATGAATAAATGAATGAATAAATGAATGAATAAATGAATGAATAAATGAATGAATAAATTAAATAAATAAATAAATAAATAAATAAATAAATAAATAAATAAATAAATAAACAAATAAATAAATAAATAAATAATAAAATCACATCCATGTAGTGGCCAGAATACATATTACTCATGCCAAAGAGGAAGAATGAATAGTCAGGAATTTTGAGCCAAAGACTATAATCTATCGAGAAAACACAAAAATAGTGTCACTGCATGTCCGATCTTTAAGGCTTCATTTGAAGTATCTAGTGTAGTTCCAGAAATCAAGCTGGTCAGAATGAAGCCAGATTTATCACTCAAATATTCCAGCAATAATCTCTAGCCCAGTAGCTCATATAGGTCTTATTTTCCTGTGAATCCTAATGAGTTGTAGCTCTACAATGAATTACTTCCAGTGGTACTGATGCAGGAAGCAGAGAGGAGAAACAGAAAATGACATATTTGCTCCAATAAGACCTTACTTCATAAAGGTTCCATAACCTTCTCAAATAATACTACAGGTAGAATCAAGTTTTCCAATACATGAGTCCGAAGTAAGGGTTTCTCATGTAAATGTATATAGTAAAGTAACTACAAAGATACACAGCAGGCAATCTAAGCTGTTTCTTCACAACAGTGGACAAAGTTTTCCTCCACCCCCTCTAATAAAGCCAAGGAACACACACACACACACACACACACACACACACACACACACACACACACACACAATGATTTAATGGATTTGATGACTCCCAGACACACAAACAGAAAAGATAGGGTCAGGTGAGCCATGACTATTGTGATGGGGTCATCCCATCCACATAGCAACCTGGGTACTGGACACTTCTATTATGCACTACACAGGAAGCCAAATTTACTTGTGTCAGTAGGAGCTCTTAAGTTAGCAGTCTCCAGCTGCAGACATTCGGGAGGAGGAACCTGCATCGAATAATTTCTATACATTCTGTAAACCTTTTTACATGGACCAGATGAAGGCTTTTCCTATTACTGAGCCAATCCTGGGAAAGCCATTGCCAGTTCTCATATATTTGAGATATTATGGTCTTTGTCATTAATATACGTTCACTCAGGTCTTCATTTGCTCCTTATATATTCTATGAAGGCTTCCTCTGATACCCTCAAATCAATAAAGGAATTTGTTAAATATGATCCTTTTGGCTATATTATTTATGATTGTATTTAGAAGTATTATATGTAAAAGCATGATCACTTTAATATAAAATTTTCCTTAATCAGAACAGAGTTCTGGGACACTCATGTTTCAGTTCTTACTAAAATGGAATACAATATGCCTAAAACCAAGGTTTTTATAATGCAAATTATTATTTGACTATAAAAAATATGTACAATCATTTCTATATCACTATACTTATTATACTTCTAGATGGCTGATATTTGTTATGAATAAAAAACCAGGCTAGATTTACATAATGCCATTTCTTAAGTTTATGATGGGCTATCCTTACATTTATGCTCATTTTTATTTATAAATCAAAATTCCTCATATATAATAAGTATGTATTAACTTAATATATTTTCTAGCTTCTGAGAACTACTTACTGAAGCTCTGGATATTGGTAGGGAACATCTATCCATTTACATATAGTATTTTAAAGATATCTTAAAGTTAGTACTTGTTTAACTATTTGAGCATTCTTACATGTAGTCATTATTATATGATTTGTAAAATTGTGGAACTGTGGGAATTTCTTTTTTAAAAAGTTTAGTTTTTGCTTTGCCTGTATAGTATAAATAATTCTGATCATTTCTAGGTATTACATTTTTGTATCAAACATTGCATCATTATTTCTGAATGAGCTTATCTGACTTAGAGCTGACGTCGTTGGTCATACTTCTTTATGAGCTGAGAGGTCTCAGTAAATATACCTACAAATGAGCTTGTTTATCTGATCTTTAGCTAACACATGGTAGAACTTGAGCATATCCAGGATTATTACATAAGCTAGTGTGAAATTATTGAAAAGAAGCAAAATAGAATTATCAAATACTATGAATATTTTACGTGAAATAAAGAAAGCAACTTATTAAATAGTTTTTAGCACTGTTTTAAAAACAGTATTTTGCCTAAGAATAATATATTTACAGAACCACAGAAACTTACTGATAGCTGCTACTCCAATCTTAAAACTTTAATGATTGCAGGCCATTTGGCAATTGTTTTATCTTAAAGCAGTGTTTTCATAATCTCTAAACCTCTGCCTTGCAACACTTTATGTATAACATAACAAATGCCCTTCCATGTTCTCCCTAGGACTGTAATTTTTCCATTATTAAAATTGTTTGCTTCTTATTTTTAAAAGGAAAGAAGTACATGAACCTGTTCTGGTCCCTTGCTGTACTCCCCTTTGAGACACCTATTCTAGGGAAATTCTCTTATATCTTCATCATAAACTTATTATACCAGGCAAAGAATATTTCACCACCATTAGAATAAACCATATACAAAAATAATTGATAGGATGCTCTTGTTTCTACACCCAATATCCAATACTATATCTGGCATTTAAAGTGACTAAGATATAATTTTGAATGAGTAAATGTTTATTGAATTAAAATTCAGTTGAGTGTTGCTTTGTGAGTAAAATAATCCTGCAATTAACTTTTCATGTAGAAGTTAATATATGGTGGACTTAAATCACATGAAGTTTTTATATTATGCTTTGGATGTCTCCATATTTGTGACGATATCAGCTATAGCTCCTTTATGTGCAGGAAAGGACCCAGCCTGGAATCACAAAGAGAGAGAGAGATTTAGTTGAGTAAACAGCTCGGTGGTAGAGAACCACAGGAGACCTTGGGGTCAGGTCCAATATCACAATAACACATTTTAGAAAAGAGAGAATGACTTTTATACTGAGCATATTTGTACTTAATACATTGGAGATGTCAAGTGTTATATAGAAAACATGCAATATTTACAAGTTTGAGGAGGTAAGAACAGTGAATTTTATAGTTTTAAATAGTTATGTATAATTTCACATGAGTCATTTCTTAAATGACATAAATTTTTGAGAGTCCTTTGGAATATTCATTTGTCTTCTGATTCTGAATTATTGGTAATAAAGAGTCATATAATTCCTGGTAGTAACATGATATACTTTTCAATTAAGTTTTATTTACTTTATTTAATAAGTTAGTGGCTATGATGCCTCATGCCTATAACTTTAGGAGGGTGAGGTAGGAAGATTGTCATGAGTTGAGGCTAACATGGGCTGTATAATGAGTCTGAGTGAGCTACAGATGTCAGGGTGAGGAGAGGAAGGGATATCAGACAGACAGTCCGACCTTAAGTTAATCTTTCCCCTGAAGAATACACTTTGGTCTGGAACTTCGCTATCTAAGTCTTGTGCATCTTTCTGGAAATTTGGCTACAGAAATATTAAACTTTTATTATGAACTCCTGATGTTCACACAAGTTTCCCACTCTTTCAAATTCAATGATTGCCCAAGGTTTACTTTTAATCTTTCCTATCAACTTGCCTGTGGACTGTCTTTTAGGTATAAACATTCTGCCTTCCAAATCAAGTGATAGCTAATCTTATACCTGAGTCCGTTATAACGGCTGCTGATGAGAGTGTGAGCTTACTGCCTAGCTTTTATTTATTTTCAGGAAAATAACAAAGTGTGAGACAATTAAAAGGAAGTAGTTGGAATTCAGAGTTTCACTAGATGCTAAAGAGCCCATTCCTATGGACTTTAGACAAAGAGTCTGAGTGAGTTAGAAAAGGTTTACTAGACAGTGTAAATGGGCTTCAGAAGATGATGGAAGAATCACACACAACAAAGATGTTCATTGTTTCTAAGAAATATACTTTACAGCAGAACCTTCAAACCATAGTAAGACTGACTATCAAAACCCCAGAATATCATAAGGGATCCTGGGATTTTCACAGTTTTCCTTGTTATTTTATGTGACTTTAGAATAAATACACACACACTCACAGTCACACATACATGCATGCAAACATGCACACACGCACGCATGCATACCTTAAAAAATACAAGAAATGCATACAGAGCACCTTACTGGTAGATATTAAATTTTTGTAAGTACCATATGAAACTAAATATTTTTAATAATACAATGCTCAAACATTAAAAAATAAGCAACCTCAACACAGTGTTATGCTTTATAAATCAGATCTTCCAAGGATTCGTGCAAAGAAATTGTGCAACTAAACAAATACATATTATATTTTCCAGAGATACCACGCAGTGAAGAGAGCTGAGTGATGTTATTGTACTTTAGTTACTTTGGCTGTGTGTGACTTATTTTCCCAAGATCCATTCAAGGATTCACAAACCATTACATTTTCTGTGGTACTCTGGTAAGGGTGTTAGGCTCGAGTGAAAACTCATAGGGTTAATATTTTTTCATGGTATGTCATGTCTTCAGTAATTTATGATTTGTATTTAAATTCTTTAAAGTAATAATCACATTAAAGTCACATTTGTTACCCATGTTTTCCCAATCAAAATCCACAAATCTCCTGTGGAATATCTCTGTGACGGGGATTCTACACGTCTACTGCAACTACTCTCTTGCTGACTGAAAGAACTTCACAGAGAGTTAGTTCTTGTCTGACCAGACTGAAAGCTTTCAGGATGCTCCCCCATGTCATCACTGAAATGTCAAACCATTCTGCTTCTTCTAGTACCCTATGCTGCAATCCACTAGGTCCTACTCCTATCCAGACCTTTTCTTCCAGACATAGATCACCCTGTTGCAATTGATGACTAAGGATTTGTATCTGCTCAATCTTGTCAGTGTAAATGTTTTCATCTCCATCTAAGCCATGTTATCATGTTGAAGACTTACTGTATTCTGGCTTACCACAGGGTACAAGAGAAACAATATCTAGTAAAGCAACAAATAAGTAATTTCAGTTATTAAAAATCACCTGAAACTTGTGGTAAGTCCTAATGTAAATGAAAACATCTTACAGTTTAGTAACAGTAGTTGAGGAGAAGGCATAAGTTTTTGATTGACTGTATGTTAACTAAACAAAGAGATAAGCTTCAATGAAGTTCACAATCATAGCTCATCAGTAAGATTTGATGATTCTCTTAAGTGTTGCATTAAAAGCTCTCCTTCTTGACTTTACCTCCAACAGGACTTGTGGCTGATGATTCTCAAAGGTTTCCTTTGGAGTTGCTTCCCCTGGACCAATTAGGCTCTATTAGCAGCCCCTATAATCTTGACCCCTGTGTCCCCTGCAGTTTCTAGGAGACTCTTACTCCCCACTGTGTTTCCTGCATCTGCCAGCCAAGCTGATGTTCTTCCATAATGATTCCTTTTAAGCACAGGGCTCCTAAACATAACCTCACTCTGCTTCTCAAGATTGGAATCAGGAAGTGATATTAGGTCAGCCTCTGACAAGGAGTGTTGTCTGGAAGGTCAAAGCAGGCTCCTAGCAGCAGGGAAGACCACTGTGCCAGATTTCTGAGCAAAGAAATGTTGACTACCTTCCTACTTTCAAAAATTTAAAAGTCTCAAAAGAGGCAGCTCCTGTTTCCATTCATTCTTCCAAAGTTTTTCTAGGTTAAGGCATGCCAAGAACTTGCTTCAGACATCTGCTATAGCTATTTCACTTCATTGTGCATAGACTATATAGAAAAGAGGAAAATAGGAAATCTCTGTTTCTACCGCACTCTAGGCACAGGCATACAGACGGATTCTGTCTAGTAATTTCACATGATGCTATTTGTAAAAAACACCTATAGTTGTTAATCTAGATCAGTGGTTCTCAAGCGATGGGTCATGACCCCTTTGGGATCAACCATCCTTTTCACAAGAGCCACATAAGGTATCAGATATTTACATCATAATTCATACCAGCAGACAAATTGCAGTTATGAAGTAGCAACAAAGTAATTTTGTGGTGGCGGATCACCTCATGAGGAACTAACTCCATGAAAGGGTCCCCCGGCAATAGGAAGGTTGAGAAGCAGTGTTCTAGATCATTACCAGCAATATTATTTACTATTCCCATATTTTATCTCCTCTCCTTTTCATGAAGATGAATCTTCTCATATAAACCTTGCTTTAAAATTAATCCTCAGAAATCATTCAGACTAATAAGGTGAAAATTACCCAAGTTTGTAATGTGCACAACATTTTATGGCATACGTAGATAAATTTACTACCTAAACAATGTGGTACACGTTGACCATTTCCTATGACTTTCTAGAAGCTTTAGCCCTAGGAAATGCTTTGCATTTTGAGAAACACAGCACTTTGAGTCATTGTAGGCTTTAGAAAATGCCAGTGTCTTTACAGAGTTTTCAGGTACCAAATGCAGCCTGTAAAAGGGGATGTTTCTATTTCACGGCCACCATTGTGTTACCGTTCCAGTGTAATTACAAGATAATTCAGAGCTCTTTGTGATAGACTAATAGCTACTGAGTCTCTTCTGCCACCCAGCACCTCTTCATGCACTTTTAATACCATCTCCAGCACCCCAGCATTTACCTAGGGTGAGCATTTTTCTTTAAGTAGACTCATCTTTGGCGAATCATTAATAGAACATCAAAAAGAGCCCATCTGTTAGAGTTACATACGGCTGAGATCAGAATTATCAAATATCTCATTCTTTTCTTTATTCCTCTTTCTCTTTTTTCCCCCCTTTCTTATCCACACAATAAATGTGGTTGTCAGCGGGATAAGTTCATGCGCCGGATAAGGTCACAATTTCATTTAGTGACAACTTCCAACAGTAGGAACTTACAAGGTTCGATTTATTAAAGAGTCAGAAGGGATAAGATCACTGCTTGGCCAGCCTGATTTATCAGTGTTTGACTGGAGTACTTGAATAGGAAATGTCGTATTTCAAGTTTATGTTCAAAACTGTAGTTTAGTGTGTGTTGTGACTGTATGACTCAAAAATTGAGACAGGAAATTAGAAAAGCTATCCTTATATGGCAATTTGTTGCCATCACCCAACAACTATTATTTACTGAGTCAAACAATGCTTAGGGATGCATCAATATAGCATAGAAAAGAAATGGAGTTGTTTGTCTTAGAAGGGAGATGGGACACATAGTTATTAGTGCAGAAATCGGTGTAGTGGCAAGACTGTGGTTTGGCTTTGCAGACAATCATCAGTGAAAATGTTCTAACCCTCTCATGTGTCTGGCAGGCAGCTGTCAAATGGTTAAACCTTAAAATAGCAAAGAGCATTGCCATACTTTGGCCACCTTGGCTGACTTTGAAAATGTTTCTGAATTTTTGAGCGCTTTTTGAACTCAGCATGACTTCGGGACTGTCCATGTTTGATACCATGATGTATAATGTTTTCCAACCATGAAGAAAATATAAATATGGGTTCTGAAGCTGTAGCCTTCTGCTCTAGTGAGGCCTGATAAACATTTCAAACCAATTCGTGTGCTCTGCTTTGAAATTTGGTTATATATTTAAAACCAAGTTTAAACCAACTCAGAGTTTATTTTCAGCACATAAAATAGGATCTTATATCATCTCATTTACTTGAACCTCATTCTTTATGAAAGCAGCACCCACAGTTAAGTAAAATACCATATATGCTTATGTTACCAACTTAATGCCAGATTTAGCTGAAGCTGAATTTAGCTGATTGTGGATAGTGATGTGAAAAGGCCTACATCTTTCTGTTTTAGTGTACTAATATTTTTATAGACTTTTGTTTCTAAACAGGTATGTAGAGGGATCGTTTTAGGTTGAAAAAATTTTATTGAAAATCCCTTCATAAAAAAAATATATTTGAGGTCATTTCTGGTGACTTAACTTCCCCCCCCCCCCCCATCAGTCAATTTATTTTATTTAGGCCTAAAATTGGCTTGGTATTATTTAAGCTGAGAGGTATTTAGTAGTGGTTTGACTTAGCTTCTTTTTTTAAGTGGAGCTATCATAAGTCTTTGAGTAATCACAGACTTTTAAAAGTATGCATTATCAAGAAGATAAGAGAAACAGCCCACAGCACTAACAATATTATCTTTTACCAAAATTGATTAGACCGTTCTAAGTGTCTCAGATATTTTCTGTGAAGCTACTCAGAATGTTAAAAATAAAGCTTCATTTTGAAGAATAGCAGCAAAAAAAATATGAACTGGGCAGAGAAATAAAGGCTTTATTTTTCTTCAGGCCCCGTCTTTCACAGATGAAGTAGTGTTCAATAAAAAAGTATATGAGGCTATTCAGTTGAAACGTGTGAACATTGTACTAGAAAGAGAAAACGGACTAAGACAATTTTCTCCTAATATTAAAATCAACTTTATATGTTCTGAAATTGATACCTAGCACACTATGAAGATCTGTACATAATTAATTTCATTCAATTTGTATTTTGTAAGTACCACACACCAAAGCCAATATCTACCCAGAAATAATCGTTTAAAATGCGTTAGATCAAGTCATTGACATTTTTATTGAGGTACAAGGAATGATGAAAGAGAAATCACCATTAATTCAACGGACTCCGAATGTAGTAGGAATCTGAGGAAATAATTGTTTGTTCTCAAATTCAAAAAATCTCCAGGAAGAAGACTAGGTTTATGCTTGATCATGTAACTTTGTTAATAGCATTTGTAAAGACAAAAGTGTGGTGAGTGTTTACTGGGTCGCAGAAACAGCTCCTAGGACAGGATGGGTACTAACCGGTAGACGGGGAAAGTAAGAGCAAGTAAGAGCATCAAACCCCATACAGTGGACAGTCTCCTAGAGGAACTGGGCTCTCAGCACAGATTCCCCCTTTGAGCGGTCAAAGGGGAGTGACTTCAAGATCTTGTACAAAAGGCTGACTCAGTGATAACGGAATTTTAACAAGCTTATCCCGGCAAGGATTGAACCTGAAATGGAAGCTGGTCAGTTAACAAAAAGACAGAGTTGATAAGAAAGCCAAATCTTGGAGATATGGAAAAGGAAGATATGTGAAAATATGAAGTGATTTGGATAGAAGAGACAGAGCTGTGACCACAGACGCTGGTGGACACAGAGATGTGATGCAAAGGTCTGGTGAAGTGCTGAATATTTCTTATATACTTTGTATTGGAATAATTTGTTATCGTTATTTCAATTCCTATTTTTGTATACAACAACTGGAATTTGAAGTGTTAAGTGAGTCTCCTAGCTGGCAGACATTCCCATTACTCTTTTCCTATTCAGTTTGGAACCCTTCTTAAGCCATTCCTTCCACATTATTCTTTTTGATCCAAAGACTTGTGAACTTCATCTCATCACCCATCATTATGGATTCTCAGCTTCTCTTTTGAGGAGCACATTGCTCTGTGCTTGCAAATTTAATCCTTAATTTCATCGTTGGAATCTTCCAACTGCAAAATACAAATAGCAGCTCAGTTCTATCGTTTTATCTATCCAAGGCAGTTAGAATCTATCACCTACACTACATTCCAGGACCAGGCTGATGATGTTTGCTGCATTGTGTTTGAGCCTTCTGTGTTGTCTGCAGCTTAGTAGATGTTAAATCAGCATTTGTGTAATAAATGACTGAATAAATTGATGAGTGGAGGTGTAAAGTAGTGAGACCCAGATCAGGCAGGAATTGGAGATTTGCCTTTGCAGTTCCAGTGAACCATCCATTTTAGGGTAAGTTGTTTCTAGTATTGGGATATGCCACTCAGGAGCCTGATGTTATTTATATCTTTCATGATATAGCCAGGGAAGAAAGCTATCAATGTGGTACCATCAGTGTTGAAAAATACCTTACTAATTAATGAGTGCTAATTTTTACTTTAACAGGTATTTTAAAGGAGTGTTCAGCCAGCTATTGGACAGTTGGGGCATAAAAAAGTATCTTTCTTTTATGGCAATAATAGTTTACTTAACGCCTATTAATATTTAAAATAATATCATACTCTGAGATAACATGCAAGATAAGTATAATTTCCAAACATCAAGATCTTATTTTTATTGTTTTTTGGTACCAAATACATATTAATATCTTGTACTGTGCTGTGGCATTTTATAAGCACAGTTATAAATAAATAATTTATTTTTAAATTACTTTGTGAATAGAAAAGAGTTTCCCCAAACTTCAAATGAACATCTTAGTAAGTAAGAAAGGAGGCTGGCATCATCCAGTAACAGTGACAATGGTATTGTCTAATGACACAGGAAGACTGAGAGCATGAGCAGTTGTTAGGTGGTTTGCTGTAGTTGGATTTAAGAACTCACAAAGTATTTGTGGTCTGTTTAAAATTTTAATCATAGTCAGAAACATCGTACAACTTAGGAGGTATTTGGATATTACTTTGTGATCTGACCTAAGTTTCTAGTTCTTATTCCATTAAAAGACAGTCTTTATTGTTAATCCATGGGTGTAGATAAGAGTCACTATTTGACTGCAGCTGAACCCTTTACAAATGAAATATGTCAAAGTCAGAAAGACAGGATGAATTACTCTTTAAAGGGGTTTTCAAAGATTTTCATGATTCCTCTGGTGTCACATAAAATGGCATGGCTTTTAAAATATATATATATATATATATGTATATATATATATACATAACCAGAATTATTTAGAAATAATTCTTATGTACAAACAAAAATTCTTAATATTTATTTGAAGGTATTGTTTAAAACATAAACATTTGAAATTTTTTCAGAATTCTTATCTGAGAGGTATTGGATATTTTCTTTGGGCTTAAATAAGTGAATACACATGAAAGACATTTTTCACGCTATTTTTTAGTACTAAAAGAGACTGCTCATGGATCTGGGAGGTATGACTCAATTGGTAAAGCTCTTGCCTTGAAAGTAGATTGCTAGCTTTTCTCTGTCTTTGAGAAATTTTCTATGGAAGGCTACTGATTTAGACGTATTAATCAAAGTTATTGTGCAAGGTTTAAAGACGCTTTCAGAGGAAAAGCTCAGAAATGGGTTTGTTTTTCCACATGTTGAAAAATATTATTACACTTCCATATTCTTCATATGCTTCAAGGTCTAGTACATAAGCCCAGCTGTTATTTATTATCAAAGCATTCTTTTTAAGAAACTATTTTTGAAGTCACTTTCCTTGCTGCTAAGAATTGTTGATTTTAGCTCTACTCTCAGAATAAAAATCGAGGAGTATCTATCTATCTTAATGTGGTTAGCTCTTTCCTTCTTAGAATATTTGTTGGGGGAGTATGAGGAGAGATGGCTATGTAAATTCAGTCCTGAATGAAGGTTATTTAGAATGTGACGTTATTCTGAACATCCTTTTGGAGATGCACATGATTTTGTATTTCGACATGAAAACATTTTAAGCATTGTACAATATTTTAGTATTAAAGGATTACTTTTTTAATATTTGAGCATATAAACTGTTCTCCATAACATGATCCCACCACAGGTATGTGGTAGCTAAAGACAGACTGCACTGGGTTACAGTTTGAATTTTCTTGTTCCAATATGCATGGCTTTCCATCTACAGTTCTCTTTACTTAATAATCCCTCAATCCCTCATTCTTAAACATGCTCTTCAAGAGGCCGAGAAGAGATACCAAAAGGAAGCAGTGAACTAAACTTATGACACAGTGCTTTGCTTTAAGATGTTGAAAGATTTGGATAGTCTTATGACAAAACAGTACTTTGAGAGTAAAAATATTGATTTAACCTCCAGTTTTGGAATGATAATTCCTGTCTATTTTAAACCATGTTCAAGCAATAAGCCTCATTTAGTTTTTATTCATTTATTGTTATAGTCACTTGTCTATTTATCAGGTATTCAATTAAGTTCTAATCTATGAAATGTATGTAATATATTTACAACTATTTCCCTTTTGCATTTTCAAAATATAAAGAAGAAGATAGTCATGAACTGACTGTCCTTAGGGGGGAATTTACCAAAACAGCTTTTATGAAAAAGAAGCCTATTCCTTAATGTGTATATTCCTATTATATCTGTTGAAACTATTAATAATTTCAGAATACTGTCCATTGTTTTTGGATGCTTTTCAGGTAATTATTACTCAAAAGTTTTGAGTAGGTGCAAGAATTTTACCCATCATTATTCTTCAAAGTTTCCTCTCTATTTTTGGCTTTAGATCAATGTGGGGTTTTTTTGTTTTGTTTTGTTTTGTTTTGTTTTGTTTTGTTTTTAAGAAAATGTAGCTTTTTAAGGATGGCATTGGTGCATAAAGAGCATGGAAGTGCACAAAAGGGACTGGACTGAATTTGAATACAGTTATGAAGACAAGCGTTCTTTCTTTAATGGGTACCAAGGTCCATTGGTTTTCAGGGAACCGTAATTTATTTTCGTTAGATGAACTCTGAACTTATCAGACGTGTAGAGCAAAGGCAAAACAGGTGCTGTTGTTAGGATATATGTGCAGGTGTTCTAATGGTCCCTGTTCTCACCTCTGCAGGAGAGCTGGAAGCCTTTCAGAGAGATGGGGAACGGAAAATTCAGAGTCGGCAGCAACTTCCGGTGGGAACAACCTGGGGCCCCTTTGCTGGCAAGATGGACTTGAACAATAATTCCTTGGTATGTGGACCTTCTAAGACGGTTGACTACTCTTTATCAGACTTTATCTCTGCTTCTTTCTCTGCAATCACCTTTCTTTTCACATGACCCAAGTTAAACGTCGTATATTATAGGTATACACAGAATAAGAGACAAACAACTTGGCTATCTTTTCAGAGTGCTCCCCGTAATTGCAAGGGCAAAGATGATCAGTATTATAAGTTGTGCTATCCTTTTTATAAAAGATTTGAGACCAAATATTCTGTTTGTTATTATATGGGAACCTGATTTCTAGAGACATTGAAAGGTATAGCAAATAAGAAATAGATTTTCCAATCTCCCATTTCGCCTACATGTTTCTACTTGCTAGCACTGCTTAGCAGACATCTGAGAATTAAAACATTGTCATATCCACAACTGCCATCAGACACCACCAAAAACTTCTGTCATTTCTTCAGTGCTCTGTCAACAGTTTCTGCCATTGAAATGATCCTGTAGTTCACTTACGGAACAGTACAAATTTTTTTTTTCTTATTTGTTATATCAAAATGATATCTATATTAAAACGCAGTATTCTATCAGTCTCTGTATCATTGTCTTTATATATACAGGATGGTGGTTTCATGACATTTTACCTTCAGTTAAATTGGGATGTATGAAGCATAAACCTATCTGACGGAGTTTAAGTTCTCACTGTTCCCTATAGGGCATTGTTTTTATGGTTTTGACATTCCTCTACTACTCCGTTTTATTTCATATTTAATATTTTTAAATAATTCAGTTTGTATAATGAAAATGTTCAATACTTTGCTACTACGTGAGGCATATAAATTGCCTGTGGTATCGGATCAGCTATGTCTAACGAGTCCCTATAGAAATGCTTTACTACCTCAGATAATTTTTTAGAGTCTAGATATTATGTGCTCTACTAGAAGCAACACCTTTTATCACAAAATTTAGATATTTCACTGACTTTTTGAAGAATATTTTCACTTTGAAAACATTTTTTCTTCCAGAACTTAATCTTATTTTATGCCATGAAATGCAACCTGTACTATTACAGTAACATGATGGTTATTGCATAGCAAGTACTAATATGTAATGAATGCTTATTTATTTCTAGACTGAAGTGTACAAATTTGAGGATTAATTCATCTGCCCCTACTAACAAATATAAATCTGTTATATTTCAATTTTTGGTTTTTATAGATGAGAAGACAAAATGTCTGGCTATTGAGTCCAATAATTTAAGTCTTCCCACACTGTCTTCTCAGTAGAATATCTATAGTATGTTTTAACATGATGAAGATTTTTATGTAGATACCAAATTTATAAAAATAAAAGAAAATAAACAATAATGACAGATTGTTGTTGATTTGGGATTTTTGGAGGGTTGTTATATTTTTTGCTTCACTTTGGCAAAATGTTGATTATTGTACAGTTTGTAATTAGTCAAATATTTGTGCAATTTTATTGCATCCTTGAATTTTTGAGAGTATTTCAATATTTTCAACATAAAGATAAAATTTTCTTATCAAAAACATATAGTTTACTAACCCTTTCTTGCCCATCTTTGAACCATATTTGAATTAAAATACTTGTTTAAATTGCTTGTTTGCCAACTAATGTAAGGTTACTCGGACTCATAATGTTGGCTCAGGAGGTTCAGCAAACTAATTAATCCAACACATTAATTAATTGAGTCACCATACCAGATGTCAAATTCTTTTTTATATCTTTCAAGTTTCCATCTTGAATTACATTAATAATATGCCATCCTAGGAAGATATGCCATCTTCCTAGGAAAGCCTTTGCAAATCAGGCGTTGTATGTATATAGGACATTCTAAGAAATATACTCCTCTCCATAAAGAACACAAAAATTGATTGTATAAGAAGTTATTCCTGGAATAATATAATGCATTGAATGTATAAATAGATTTTTTTGCTTCCCAATAGCTTCCTCTCTTGGTAGATGCTTCACACTGTAAAGGTTTGGTAATATTATCAGCAGAATAGTAAATGTGTGTTTTGGGCCTGGTACACTTTATATGAGAAAAAACAATAGTTATATCTTTATAAGTACTGCAGAGGAGAAGTACACTACAGGAAGGTAATAATTAGCTCCAGAGTAATTGTTCGATATTATACCCAGGTTATAATTTCAGAAATGTTGTCTATAATATAGGAGTAATAATACTTGGTTTATAAGGATTTTGAGACTAAATGAGGATGAATACATGAATTGTCAACAGATATTTGCCCTGTTCATAGTCTGTCATCTATGCAAATGGACCCATTGCAATCCAGCACCCCAGAATAAGCATGTAAGACTGTTGATTTTTGTGTTTAGGATGCTACATGTCTAAATTTAGCTCTTTGCTAAATGATTTTTCCTAGAAGCATAACCAACAGGATGTGTCTGAACATAGAGATTTATTGTAAACATTTGAACCAAGAAAGAAGGGGGCTTTGCAAGTCCAAAATTGTTATTGTGGGTTTGTAAACTAAGACCCGGAACATTCCAAAAGCTGTAGTTTCCTTGTGCACAGAGAAGTCAATCTACTTGTTATATTTGAACTTTCACTTTGTTGAATGAAACCTATGTACTATGGAGTATTATTTTTTCTTTGTTCAATGTTTATCAATTTAAAATGCTAATTCTGATTTAAAAAATCCTCTGAGTTAACACATAAAATTAGTCACCATAGGTTTCAGAAGTCTATGACATCTTGTGAGTTTCTGTTTTTTTGGTTTGTAAAATTATGTTCCTCAAGGAATTGCTTATGAGTAAATGAACATATATTTATTTCCAACACTTTATTATTGCACAGTAACATAAAGTGCTCTTCTAGTTCCTTATATTTGATGCTTCAATGATTGAGAATAACAATTGATTTAAAACAACAGAGTAGTTTTTAAAGTTAACTTTAAATTTTGACCAGTATCTACCCTGAAGAAGGAAAGTCTGTACATGTATGTATTGTCTCTTGGATGACTTTTATATCTTCCAAGTATAAATATCACTCTAAACTAAGTCTCCCATTAATAGTAGTGCATGATAGTAAGTAACTAATATTATCAAAGCCCAATAATTATTTAAAAGATTGAGTGTCTATAACTGAAGCAGCCTTTGCATTCTCTTGCTTTCTAATGCTTCAATGGCCAATAGCTAACTATCTGACTGGATTCAGCAAACTTCTGGGATGATTCAATGTGTATCTTAAGTAAATAGAACATAAATACAAAGTTCCATATTGCCATCTAATATTAAACTCATCATGATAAATTAAGAGGTGAAAATTGGTAGAGAAATCTAATTTTATTCTATTCTGTTCAGTCAAAATAGAAGATTGTTTGGTTTTCACTTTTAACTTTAAATTCTTCAAACAGGCAGTGCATATATAAAAGGTTCATACTATTGACCTAATAATAAAACAAGGCTCATGTTAAATATGATAAAAAGTTTCAGAGTAACTATTATTATTGAAATTTGGTAGAGGAAAATATTAGCAATTCTTGATCCATATCATTATGATCCCATTTAACAGAGGCCTCTACTTCTCCTCTTCTAGTTCTCTTTCCTGACATTGATATTTGAACACATTCATAGAGCTCCCCAAGCTCCATCTCACCCCGTTGCAAGCATATCCAACCCTGTATCACTCTAGCACTTGTTGCTGTAGACAAAGGTTGTTTATTGGAAAAATTGGGTTTTGTTTGTCTGTTTGTGTTTATTTTCTTCATGTAGACATTTTCTGCCCCTGAAGCGAGTTCCTTGCAGGCCAGCCAAGTCTTAGAGATTAACTGAAAGTCTTAGAGATTTCATATTCTGAATAACAGTCTTCAACTGGTGATAAACACAAGTCGACTGATAAACCCCATGCTTCTCTCTATAGAATTTGAGATCTCATATACACTGTTTTAGAAATTTTGTCAATGAACTTGGTCTCCAATAGGTTTAACAATGCATCTTTCTTGTTCTGTCTAATTTTACACATTTCTTCTGGATATTTCCCGAGGTCACTTCCCCAAATAAACTATTAAACTTGAATCCCTCTCAGAGCAAGCTTCTGGAAAAGCTATACATAGACACCCTTTAAGATACAATGAAAGAGGCTGAAGTTGCAGCCTGGAGGGTAAGAGCGTTTGTTACTCTTGCAAAAGACTTTGGTTCAGTTCCTGGCACTCATATGGCTGCTGATAACCACATGTAACTTCAGTCCCAGAAGTTCCAACTCTTTTCTGACCTCCGGGAGAACCAGGCACCCATGTGGTATAGAGACATACATGCTGACAAAATACTCAAAAGGCATAAATAATAAAACAATTGAGAATAAAAACAGATACAGTGAACAAACTGTGTTTGAAGGCAGTATTCAAATAAATACTGAGACTCTAGAGGTCAGAGATTTATTAAATCTTTATTATTCCATTTAGACCTTTACCATTGGTACATAATAACTTTCAATAAATGCTTTTAAAAGTTGAAATCCAATACAATGAAATAAACTTACCAGGGATATCCTCACTGAAAGCCACTGGTGCCCTCCCAGCATGGATACAAAGCATGACATATCATGTCAATGATAGAACTGATAATTCTGCTGAAACAAGAGTTTCTGTGGTATCTCAGACTTTTTTTAAAACTGATGATGACATTATGAATGATAACTTCCTTTTTAACATTCATTTTTGTCTGAGCTCAATATTGTTATATTTTCTGCTTCTTTTGGAGCCTTGGCTCATTTTAATTTTACTGTACATGTTTCCCCAAACACTTCTGGCCTTTCTTTTCTTCTCCCTCTGTTCACGGTGCCTCAGGGAGCTTACTCACTTGTAAAGCTTCAGCTACTAATTTACAAATGACATTTAAACAAAAATCTCCAACCTTGGCTTTTTGCTCTTTCTCTAATACAGCATATTTCTACTGCTTTATGTGCCTTTCCCACCCGCCTCTCCTGCTAAATTCCTCCAGCTCGGTGGTCACGAGGAGGGTCTGCTGCCTTTGAGATGGTCTTCCTACTCTTCTCTGTATCTCCTTGTTCAGTTACCTATTCCCCTCGCTTTGTGTGTCTTTCCCGTCTCTTCAGAGGAATTCATTCCCTCATGTTTGCTCCATTGTTCCACTTTCTTTCACATCTCAAATACATATTCACAAATCCATTCTTCTTTGTCCCCCCCCCCCCGGAACTGCACCCTTCTTCTCTCTTGCCTTTAGAGCCAGTTCTCCATGTCCAGTGTTTTCCTTTTCACACCCTCCTTCCAGATCTCCATTCTTTCCTCCATGATCCTACTGCACGGCTTCAGCTTAGACCTCCTTCACATGCTTCTTGATTATTATATTGTTCTTTCAATTGCTCCTTCTGCTTTCTGCCGTTCTCATCTTTAAAATGTAGATTATAAGGTGCCCTAAATTACAGTAGCCCCCAACTCTAGCGCATCAAGTCCTAAACTGTATTTTTAAAAAAAAAATTCAAGCTGGTAAAACCTAAGCAGAACCCTCTAGTTTTACATTTGCAACTTTTACTGTGTTTCTACTGGAGTCTCCATTCCTGGGAACTGCCGGCAGGGTCCTGCCTGGGTAGATACCCCCCCCCCCACATCTATGCATTTGTCTCCTCCCCCCTCCATTGCCACCACTCCAGGTTTACCTGCTCTCAGGGTTGTCTCAGATGAAAACTTTCCCCCAAGTCTCCATTCTGGAAAGATAAATTCTTCTGTCCATGGATTCCCACTTTGTGCTCTCTCTGCTAGGATTGGGGTACTTTTCACATTATTTTCCATCTCACTGGGCTCCTTATCTAATTTTTATCTTTGTATCCTTTGCTGCGTCAGTCTATAAGAAGGGGGACAGACCGACAAACAGAACCTCTAAGTAAGAGATCCTTTCTTTGTCCTTAGAAGTACGGAATTGTGGGCAGTTCCCTTATTCGGGATTAGCTCACAGCATTTCAGATTGTACTTGTTTTTACATCTGCTGTAGTCCTGTTTCAACCGCCTGGTTTAGAGTTTAGGTACTACAGTAAACACGCTCTTTTGCCGATTTTATTTAGTTATCTGCGCTTTAAGTACTTCTCAGTGAAAGTTTCGTAGAGCAAAATAACTGCATCTATTTCTTAAGTTTGCACCCAAGACATGTCCTGGTGAATTTTTGGTAGATGTAGATGAACTTCAGTGAATTACCTATCAACCCTTTCAGACAGGAAGGGGGCGCTGCTGTGCTATTGAGGCAATTAAGATTTATTTGATCTTATCGCTCCCTATAATGTGGGTGCAGGCCAAGGAGGTGTTCTGTTCCACCATGCTTTCTGTGAAGTCACATCCAGCATCTCACTTTCCAGCGACAAACCATCTGGGAAATTCCATCTGTCTGTGCTTGGAAAGTGAGGTGGCAGTCTCCCACTGTGAACAATTTTCTATTAACTTCTTGGATAAGATCAGTCAGATTTATACTGAATTGATGGGAACCATAAGATCAGGGTTGTTCCAAGAGAAGACAAATGTACTGCTTCCTCTAATTGGGCTTTAGCTGGTTTCATTCAAGGGTGCCCTTAGGTTCTATTAGTGCACTGACTTGTGACCTTTTTAATTGTACCCTGTTCCTCTTGGGAAGCATTGAAGAAATACATTATTGATGGAGGTTGTAGGTTTGTCTCTTAGGGAGGGCAAGATCTTGCCTTCTCTTACACTGTATCTGCTATGTGAAGCATAATGGAAACTGAGTGGACAGGGAAGCTGCCTAGAAGCCATGCATCGGGACATTTAAGGTATCAGAGCCTTTAAAACTACATACTTTCTAGAAGGAGGGTAGTTTTGTCTTTTGGTTTTTTAAGAGTTCACAGTAGTTAAAATGAGAAATAGGTTAATATGTAAGTCCCATAAATTAAAGATATTCCATAGAAAATGAACTTGAAAGTAAGAAAATAAAATATCAAATAACTTTAGAAAGCTAGGTTATTCATTTTCAGTTTAATATGAATGGGTTCCTTATATTGTGATGAAGGCAGTATTATGATATTGACAACAGATGGAATTAGATTGTCTTCTGAGGCAATAATGTCAGCATAAATTGTAATTTTCTGGTAACTGTCCTCAAAACACACTTCCGATGTGTAGCTGAATTCCGTATTCACCTTTACATCCTTTTGACATAATTTCTTTTCTAATGATAATCTTTCCATGTTCTGTAAGATTTTACTTAGAATTTTCAAATATGGGAATCCAGTGGCACAAATTCTTGTCATTTATATATAGCTTGTGGCTTACACACACACACACACACACACACACACACACACACACACACACATGCTCACATACAGAAAACATATTGTCTCTTATAGATTAGACAGAACTCAAACTCCTCATGTATTCTAATTAGCTTTAAATTCTGATTTTACATTCTTCTTGCCTCACTTCCCAAATGTTGGGGTTATAAATATGTACCAACACATCTGCTTTCATAATCTGAAATTTAAACACATTTTCTACTTCTGGTACGATGTATGACGCATCCTATTTATGGATACTTAAAAAAATTAGATTTTCCTCTTCATTTTATAGTTTTTGTATTTTTCTAGAACCTAGGAATAATTTTATTGAAGATTATCTCATAGGGTTACTGAGATGCATATAAGTGTTATGCTGCTGAGATTATTACATTTCCAAAGGACAAGCTGTTCACATAATGATAATGTGACCAAAGTGGTTGGACTGGCAGTGACAAGTGACAAGTGCCGCCTCCTAGACTTCAGGCATGAGGGATGAAGGCTGGCTCTTGATTTATATTGGGAGATGTCATGTAATATTCTATTTCTCATACACTGGGGCAACATATATGAATTTTCTTATTACAGATGCCATTGTTACTGCTAGTTTGCCAAGTGCAGTCATTGTGAAGATCTGGACTGTGAGGAGATAGATATGTAAAGTCCTGACTGTCTAGAGAAAGGTTTTTGTCCTTGCACAAATTAAGAAGATAGTTGGCCAAGTGCACTCTTTGGGCTTCATGATTTAAATTACAGGCCAATTATTAAAAGGATGTGAAAAAGTAAAAGTGAGATGTTGTGAGGAGTGTTTGTATGCAAAGTTGAATAAAAGTGTGTTCTGTCCTTTACATAGCAAGAGTGCTTTTGTGAGTTTTTCTAATTGAAGTTTTGAAAGAGTTTCCATTTCACATATTTTAAGATAGTTCTACATGGTGATAATAGATGTCCCTCTGGGTTATGAAGAGTTAGAAGCATTCTTAACTTATCACAACATATTCAATAATTTGAAGATAATACCTATGGGGAGGTAGACAGAAAAGCATTTTGTAATCTTTAAGTTTGGTTTTAAAAATATTACAGAGTAATTCTCTCTAAATCTTATAACAAATTAAACTATGATTTTAATTTAACTGACCACTAGGAAATCCCAAAGTGGCCTGAACCAGGTATTACAGTTTAACTGTATCTGTCTATTGGCATGAATCATCTTTAATAACACTTATCCAACTGAGGAGAGTCTTTGCCTCTTCCACACCACTCCAACGAAGCACTGTGCAGATGATGCATGATTAACTAGGGGAAAACATCTTTTGTGCACTTATAACATAATAAAAAATGACATAGATTTTACCAAGTACTTTTAGAAATTTGTAAATAAAATATTTGAAATTTTCTATTTTGGAGGAAAACATTTTATTTTTAAAAATTTGTATGTACTTATAATTCTATATTACATTTTATGGATTGTATGCAAAGGAAGCACTTTTGAGGAGATGAGAATAATAACTTTTGGGAGTCTTCTCTGTCTCTCAGTCATGTGGGCCTCCAGAATAAGGTCAGGTCGTCAGACTTAGTTTTAAGTGCCTTTACTTGCTGACAACTCACTGGTCCTAATTTTTAAGTTAAGTGTTGAATTTAAAACTTTGCTTTATGATTCATTTACTTTCAGAGAATTTTGTTTCTCTCATAAGACTCATTGGTCAACTGCATTTTCTAATTTTTAATAATTTTTATGTTCTCAGTGCCATTTCATAAAATTTTATTTAGAAGTAATAAAAGTTGAACATAAGAATGTGTGTGAAGATTCATAATTTGTGTATTTGTTTATTTTTCCTACCCTCCCCTCTAATTCTATCTCTGATTACCTACTGTCACTGGCATAGTGACTCTCACAAGCTAGGGTGACAGACAGTCCTTTGGTGTCATTTGAAGGCTCAGCTAATGTAGGATTTGCCTGCAAGCTCATTTAAGTGGCTTCTGATTGCTTCCTGCCCTAGTAAGCTTCTCTACTGCCTGTATGACTGACCATATGGCTATTGGCATCCATGTGGGCAGGAAAATGAGATAGTGAGAGAGAGGTCCAAGACAGAAGCACAGTGTATTTGCAACCTCGCTTTAAGAGACAGCTCATAATTTTGCTACGTTCTGGGCTCAGTTAAATAAGTGCTTCCAACTGAAAAGGAGGCATCTCTGGGCCCTTCAGACACTGTCTACTACAGAAGGTGATTTGCATAAGTAGGTACTTGACCTCTGTCTAGAGAAGAATTTTCAAATAATAGGAGCAGAGGGAAAAATTACAAAAGACAATTCATATAATTTGATCAGAAGGCAAGAGATTATGTCTTATAAGTTATCATACTCAAAATCAAACATTCTTTAGTTAATAAAGACACGAAAATGAGGTATATTTTGTTCTTATTTCTGTAGGTAAATATAACGATATCCCCACAGAAAGTGATCAATGGCTCTTTTACTTAAATACTAATTCTGCAGGTAATTAAAATGCAGGTGCTAGAAAGATGTCTCAGTGTTTTAGGACACTGGATGCTCTTCCAGAGGGTCCAAGTTCAGTTGCTAGCACCAACATAGGCAGCTTACAACTACCTGCAATGCCAGTTCTGAGTAATGCGACCTTCTATTCTAGTCTCCATAGGCACCTGCACACAATAGGCACAGGCGTGCACAGGCACACACACACACACACACACACACACACACACACAATTCAATATATAATAATTTTAAAATGAAGCATGATTTACACAAAATGCTATTGAAACTAGAAATACAGAGCATTTTTCTTGGCCGTATCTTCTTTGGTCATTTTGAGAGAGAGGTACTAACATACAGCATCCACGTCAGAATATATGTGAAAGCACTCACAATGGAGTGAAAATAGCCCGCTTCCAGTCTTCCCTGTTTTTATTCAAAGTGGCTGGTATTTTTTTTTTATTATTTTTTGGGGGAGTGTAATAGCATATTCTCTTAGTTTTCTCATTTGTAAAATAGGAGCTATTATACCAGACTCACATCATATAGTTGCTTTTGAAATGATATAAAATTATATGCATTTAGTCCCTTTGAAAACCATGCAGCTTGCAATGTGATGTGAGACTGCACCACTTTTTATTACAGCTGTAAGTAGAAAGTTGAACCTTCATCCTTTTAACACCCCAGGAAGTACATACAGCCTTTATTTATTTTATTTTTTATTTTTACTTATGCCCACTGTCTGAATGTACTTAACCAGGAGCTTCATCTCATCCTATGAAAGCATCTCTATGTGTATGTACTCACATTAATTGATACACATATGGTCATCAGAGGTATTGATTAGCTACTGTGAATCTTCTCAGGCTCTCAGTATCCAACCTTGAGAAGGACAAAGTAGTATGTATTTAGAGCATTTGACATGTAAGTAGATGATCACTGAAAAATCAGAGGCTAAGAACATAATTTTAGAAAGTGAAAGGTTGAGCTGTCAAACTACTCTTTGAGTTATCTTGACTTCATTGTGTTGCTTTATAGCGGGAAGTTATGCTTTAGAAAGCATTTCTCACGTGTATGATTGTGGATTGCTAACAACTGGAAAAACTAATTTACCCTGTATGATCTGCTGTTGAGGAAGGTTTATATTTTAAAATGTTAACTCAATATTTTCATTATTTGTTGAGTTTTAGAGCTCGGAATAGAAAGAATGCAAATAGTACCATCATGGTTCAGACAGCAACTTAGGATAAAATGAGAAGAATTGCTACAGACCTCAAAAAAGCAAAGACATTTCATAGATAGATTAAGAAGTCAAACATACAGCATTTGTTCATCATTACACTGTATATAGAAGAACAGGCATTATACTGTGGGCAGGTGTCTTTTCTGTGTTCATGATCTCTGTCTCTCTGTCTCTTTTCTCTCTCTCTTGGTCTCTGTATCTATCTTTCTATTTATTTATTTACTTATTTATATATCTACTATCTATCTATCTACCTATCTATCTATCTATCTATCTATCTATATATCTATCTATATATCTATATATCTACATATCTTCTCTTACTTTCCTGTGTGTGAGAGTTGGTGTTGTATGCCTGTGTGTGTGTGTGTGTGTGTGTGTGTGTGTGTGTGTGAGAGAGAGAGAGAGAGAGAGAGAGAGAGAGAGAGAGAGAGAGAGAGAGAGGGGAGGGAGGGAGGGAGGGAGGGAGGGAGGGAGGGAGAGATAAAGAGAGAGTGTGTTTGTTTTCATTTGGCCTAGATTAACTAATGATGTCTCCACTGAACATATTTAAATCTCAGGTGTGGCATTGGCATACTTCTTTGGAAACTGGTGCTACTCAGGCACATGTAGAGCACCTGTTCATGCAAAGGTACTCTGCGATGTCCATGTGTGCAGCTAATATGATTGCCACAATCTTAGTGCATACAGAATTAACTTCCTTCAGTTACAACAATGACAAAATGGTAGTATTTGCACTCTGAAGTTGTTCAGACATGTCGAATAAAGGTGGTCTTCTTCCTGAACCTGTCGGCAAAGGAATCTGGGCAGTTACACTCCTACTGTGTTCCTCCAGAACTTAATAAAGAAAGACCCACTGAAGGAAAGAGACATTTACAGAAATGCCCATCTGTTCATACTTCAGGAGAGGGGCTTAGAAGGACAAGAACAGGATGAAATTCAAACAGTGGTCCATGCTATTTCTTCATTAATCACATGGGCACATTCTGAAAAATGTTTCTTCCTGGTTGTAGCCATCTATTTTTTGGCGTTAATCTATACCCCATGGCAGCTTTTGTGAGAGGAAACAATGAGCATTTCTGTGCTTCCCCCCTTCCTTCCAATTGTTGTAGCCCCTGTCAGAAGGCTCTGAGGATGATGCAGGTCTGTATCCGTGTGATAAGGGAAAAGAGGATTCTGGATGGCTTTAGAGAAACTCTGTGGGGGTAGAGTGTGCTATTTTAGACTAGACAAGCCATGGACTACAGCAGAGGCCCTTAATGGGATCCCAAGTGTTATGAGCCAACCTTGTGCTTCTTCTTGAAGCTTTTCTAATAAAATATTTTGATGGTAAAATGTATGTGGCTGTCAGACAAGCCAAAGTTCAAGGTCCTGTTTTAAGTCATTTTCTCCATAATCTTTGATTAGTTCATCTAAGCCAAATAACAAAAATAGCATTCTCTCTCTCTCCTTTCCTCTCTTTCTCCTCTCTCTCTGTCCCTCCCTCTCCCACTCCCCTCTTTCCAGGGACACATGAGGCCACTTTTAATCTGCTGAGAGAGTTTTCAGCCACTGGCATCATGGGCTCTGTATGGGTGACCAATGTGTTTTATGTACCGTAGGTTCTCATTTTTTAGCTAAATGAAGTACAAAGCTATCATTTATAATGCTGATTCCATTTTGGCAGGCTTTTGGATACCCATATGGTTCAGTTAATCTTTTTTGGAAGCTAAATGTACCTTTGTTATTTATTGAGATTTTTGAAAGGGGACAAATGTGGATTTCTTTTTTGCTTTGGTTTTTAAAAAGTACACATTAAATGTTTCAAAAATAATTTGTACAGCTAAGAGAATTCCAATAAGTTTAGAGGGAAAGCAGTGTTTGCTGGCCAGCTTAAAAAAAAAAGCTCCTAATAATAAAGGGGAAGAATAGACAAATGATGCTTTAGCAACATAGAAGCAGTATTTTATAAATCATAATAGTATTTATGGGAGAAATTTACAGTAAGCTAGCATGCTCTTATTTTTAAGCATATTCAGCCATATAGATACTGGGATCATTTTCTTTTGCTCATCATACTATAGGTGTAGTTTATGAATAAAAGTGAAGGTGTAAAAATGTAAAACAAAATAATCATCAGGTGGCCAGGTGATAGGCAGTTGCCTCACCATGTGATCCTCTGAATTTCTGTGCGCAATTGGGAATGCACATCTTCCTTGGGGTGGACATTAGCGTTAGAATCCTATGCTGAGGGTGCCAGAGAGAGCCATTTCTTCCTCAACTCAATTTTCCTTCTTTTTTGAGTTTTACTTCCTTTAGTTCAGACTCTTATTAGTAAAACAAACATCTGTCTATGAATTAGAAGGCAAGAGAGAAGACAACCCCACAGGTGTCCATTGAAAATCACACTGTTTCCTCACTGTGAGTGTTCTAAAAGGGTAGACAGATGTACGTGGACTTTAATATTCATCCTTGAATCATTTATGTGGCCACTCTTAGCATGGGTGTTAGTGAGATCTTTACCAATGGTTATACAGGGTCTAAATAAAAAGATAGAGATAGATCTGATTATACTGATGACCTAGGTACCCACCCCCACTCCTGTCCCTACCCCACACGTCTGCTGCATCGTGATGTGCGCCTTATCTTCTCTGCAGCTTAATCATAGGTGAGTTAAGCTATTATGCGAATGTTTTCATAATTATTGTTGTAGTCATTCTTGCTGTACTGGCCAGCAATTAAATGAGTAAAATCTATCTTTTTCTATGTTAGATAATTGTGATATGAATCATAAAGGAAGACTTGACTCAATATTTATTATGTCCTGTAAGCCAGAAACTCTGTTAAAATGTAGGGGCACAGAGGTCTGAATTCTCATCAAACAGAATTACTTCCTGTATGCTTATTGAATATATCTGAATTCTATCCACCACTTTCATCTAATGCTTTAAAGAAACCATGTGGATGAAAGCATACATACTCATACATAATGAATAATTGGTTTTGAAGACAGCATATAAAATAAAAATAAATTAATAATCATACTTTATTTTGCTTTTACTCTTTATTAAGTAAAATAGTCTTACAAAGTTAAAAATACCTCAATGTTCAAAAGATATATATATATATGTATATATGTATATAAAACTTTTCAGTATTTTTCTACCACAGGTAAAGCAATATTATAAACAATAATATTTCTAATATATTTTCTGATAATTTGATTATCTTAGATCATAGACAAAGGCAATATTGCTAAGTTACCATCAAATATTATATATACACTAATAGGTAAGTTTAAACAACTGTAGAGGAACTAGACACAAAAATATTGGACAAAAAGGTGCTTATTGGGTAGTTCGTAGGGTTTATATAGAGAAAGAAGACTTTTGTGGAGTTTTGTTCACAGTACCACACATATTAGGTATCCAACAAACATCTATAACTCCAACTGCAAAGGATCCTACATAATCTTCTGGCCTCTTCAGGTATGCACAGTACATATGCATACATGCATTCATGCACACTAACACACAGACACACAACCTCTAAGACATAAAATGTTCATAATCATGACCATTTAAAGCATTTTTAAAAGACTCAAGTTAAAGTAACAGGTTTTGTAAAGAGAAAGGAAATATGAGAAATTACAAAGAAAGATTAAATACAACAAAAAGAATAATATAACCCAAATTGTTTCTTCACATTTCAAACTTTATATTCATAATTTCCACATGCATGGATCTAGATCACAGTGAATCGTAAATATTTGGAGAAAAATGCATCTGTATAGATGTTAAAAAGTTTTTTATTTTCTTGACACTATAGCTTAAATAAGACATTTTAAATTGTATTTGCATTGAAGAAAGTGTCACAAATAATGTAGATATTTTGGGAGCATATTTTTGAGTTCCATAAAATTATTTTGCCATTTTATTAAATGTACATAAGCAAATATATGTTTGCATATCTATTTGAGATCCTTGAATATATCCTCTATAGATGCTGGAAGTAAATTAGTTTTGATTTTCTGGCTATTTTTATTTTTTTATTGTAACTTTTTCATGAGCAGTTCTTGGTCATCTGTATGCAGATTTTTCCTGAGGTCAGCCAGCTCACAAAAATACAACATGGAGATTTAGTATTCATTATGAAAGCTCAGCTTTAGCTTAGGTTTGTCCTAATAGATTTTAGAACTTAAATTAACGCATACATTTTAACTCCATTCTGGCTCATGGCTCCTTTCCATGTCGCAGGCAGTCCACGCTGCTTTCTCTATGTCTGGCTTGCAGCCTGCATTTCTTCCTATCTGAGTCCTATCTGTCCCTAGAAGTAATTCCTGACCACTTCCTGCATAGCTATTTTCCATTCAGCTCATTATTATTCACAGAGAATATCATCTCATAGTCTAAAAGAATATTCTATAACATCTCTGCCTTTCTGTTTAAATAAAACAGTATGGTTGTAACACTAACATAAAACTATAAATATTAAGAACAATTATCAGGAAAGAATTATACTCACAATGTCCAGTTTGTTTATATTTGGCATATTCAAAGAAAATACTCTATTATCTATCTTATCTTGATGAATTTGAAGTTTTATACCTAAACCATTTTCTATCGTGACTTTTATTACCAACTTACAGCTATCATTTTAGACTTCAAAACATCTTTTTAAACACTAAATTTTTATGATTCTCAATGTTATACATTTTATACCTCTTTTGTAAGTTTCTTTTTTGAATTTTGTAACAAAGGAATATAAATATATATAATATATCTCCTTCAGAAACATGAAAATATAATCATTTTCTGACTAAAACAAGAAATGCAGAACAAGTCACTTTCAAAAGTATAGAAATGACAGACGCTGTTGGTTGCTTGGATAGTCATCCAAGGTTCCCTTGTAACATTGGGGCATCTGTCTTCAGCCTACAGGCCTAGAATAGCTGAAAAACTTTCTGTGAAGCAGAAATTTTGAAGGACTATCTCACCTTGTCTTGGCAAACTTTGGTAGCTGTGTTCTTCAGTGTCCTGCTTGTTTAGGCAAGAACAGTTAATTGTTCAAATGGCTAGCTTTTTCCAAAAAAAACAAAACAAAACAAAAAAAAAAACAAAACAAAACAAACAAACAAAAAAAACAACTCTCCATTTGGAGATTCTTTGATGCCCATTATCCTTTTTTAAATTAAATTGGTGGGGTCAGGAGCAGACATGTATTACTGTCATGAAAAGCATTATGTTATTAAGACATCTTAAATGTCCTATTCTGTATATCTCAGAAATGTTTGAAGACAATTTATCTACCTAAAATATATCTTTTTTTGACCATAAAAACATAACTAAAACAAAGCCACAAATTTGAGTGATAGATCACTAACTACTAAACTAAGTTTTTTAAATTATCCTAAATAGTTTGTAATGATAACTTTCAAGGAGTAGAAATATACATTACATTGTTAAATGAGCTGCGTGGGTACAATACCTTAAACAAGAATACAAACATACAAATAGTGTAACAAAAATAACCTTAAAATGTATCCATATGCAAAAATCCATTCCAAGGTAAAATATTTGGGACTAGTGATTGTTCAAAAGTAGACTCAACAATCTTTATCTTATCATTTCTATATTATATTCTCCTTTTTCCTTTCAGAAAGAGATCAATGAACCTAATCTCCTTTGTTTAGCTTTCTCCATGATCAAGACCAGTGACAATTTGTAATCATCCCCCAAAGTGATGACAAACATCCATAACCCACTGAATGACCAAAAATCACCTATCACCTCTTGGGAATGTGGCCATTGTATTCTCAAAGCTGCTTCCTGTTGTCTTGTGACAGCATCTTTAGGGAATCTGACAAAATTAGGATAATGGTCCAAGTCCTTGGAAAACTAGTCATAACATTTGTTGTCCATTTTCTGTGCAATGGGAAAGAACAAGTTTTGTCTGTGGTCCTGGATAGAACAGTCTGTGAGGCTGCACAATTTCAGCCAACAGCCTTAAAGATGTTCTGGATGCAGAACTCTAAGGAAACTGCAACAAAGGCACTCTGAGAGGCTGGATTATCTGAGACACATGTTTTCAATGGAGTCTGGTCCTTTTGCTCTGTCTTGTAGTCTTTCTAGGTTTATTCCTAAATGTCTATAGACGGGATCTTCAGGAGGTCTCCCCTGATCAAATTCAATTAACTTTGAAAGAATCTATAGCTTTTCATTTACTATGGAAACAAAAACATAAACTCTCCCCTACCACACCATATTTTCTGACTTCTATTTTGAAGTTAGGATATTAAAATACATAGGCCGGTTTAAATTAGCAGTTTCCATAATCTAATGTTTCTCAGCAGCTATTTTTTTTTTTTTTTGTGCAATAGCATTTAAAAAAATTGAAAGCCAACAAAGCACCATACAGGATCCAAATGCCCTGGGCATTTTCTATCTTTATGTGATTTGTCCTTTTCATATTATTTTATTAGCTCTTTAAAGTTTTTATAATTTATAAAGTAGTTTTCTGTCTATACCCATTTGCTTTTCTTTCTAAATCCTACACACATTTAAAAAAAATAACACTGTAACTTGTTTTGAATTTTTTCCCCCGTCTCTGTCTGTCTTTACTGAGTACCTGCAGCGTTCTCTGACTGCCTGAGACAAATCCTAAACTGCCATGTCAGTCATGAATGGCTCAGCTAAGTACATGATGCTAATACATGGTTCTGGTAGCTATCTATAGTTCACAGGTAGTGCTGGTATGCACCATTGTATGTTGAGCACTTCAAAGCAAGATCTGGATTTTTGTCCTGAACTTAGCTTTCTCAGGCCTGTGTTTGGATATTCAAGCACCCATGTTAGATACCATTTGTGTAAAAATTGACTTTTTTTGGGCCGCCAGCTCACAAAAAGTTGACACGGAGACTTATGATTAATTATGAAAGCTTGGCCTTAGCTTAGGGTTGCCCCACTAATTCTTATAACTTAAATTAACTCATTTATTTTAATCTACATTTGGTCGCATGCTTTGTTACCTCATCTTTTCATATACCTCATGCTCCTTCCTCCCTGTCTGGCTCACTACCCCACCCTTTTCCTCCAAGCCTTCTCTGTCCCCAGAAGTCCTGCCTAACCCCTTTAGGCCTAGCTTTGACTAGTCTGCTCTTATTAAACCAATCATAGTGGCACATCTTCACACAGTTTAAAGGAATATTTTACAACAACCATCAAAGTTGGTGACAGTCATGCTAACCATCTTTAGTATTGGTCACTTGATTAATAAATAAGTGGTTTGTAGCAGTGTTGGTATTATCAAGAAGGCTTCATATTTGCTATGAAGCTTACATATTACTCAAGTGATAGAACACGGATGGGTACATACTCTCAGATTGCTTGTGTCCTTGCATGATGAGGGCCTTGAAAAGAGAAGCACACCAGTGTCACCTGGTGACAGCTAGGGAGGAACAGGCCATCTTTCCTGTAGTTCTCAATTACCTTCTTCAGCCCACAGGCAGGTACCTTAAAATCAAAAGCAGTGAAATCAGGAGGAACCAGGGGAAGTAAAGTGAACCTTAGCTAATCGGCTACTACAATCTAACCTTTTTACTTTATCTTACTGTATTGTTTGATGACAGCTTTTCATTAAATGCATTATAACCTAAGCCGATTCTTTTTCTTAGCTCCAGACAATACAGAATGTTCTTAAGGCACCGGACTTGCAGAAGTTACTAAGCAATTTACTTCCACTCTGCAGATGCGACTTATCCCTAGTGTTGGCCAATTAGCGAGGATATAATTAAACAACAACAATAAAAACGGTGAACCTGAAGTTTTAAGATATTGTGTTCCATGGATACTTCGCGAGGAAAGAAACAGCATTTGCTGTATGAGAACAGAGCAGTACTTCTACCGTGCAGCATGACAGTAAAGCAAATGGCCATAAGGACAAATACTTGCCAGAGCTGCTCAGCTTGGAGCTTGGGTTTTTAAATCATGCTTTAATAGGAGTACTGTATGTTGAGTAGAGTTGGATAGACCAGCAAACTCGTAAAGAGAAGCACTTTTATAACTCCTCCAATCTTACTAACATTTTGCAGTTTTCATCGATATTTATAATGCTCATTAGTCCATTAAAATATGATCCCAAATCAGGATCAAGATTGTTGTTACCCTGAGTGCTCCTATATTTCAAATTGGAGGATACTCTTTCAGTATACTATTCTGAAATAGCTGAAGAAAAGGGGGCATTTTGAATGATGCTGTAAGCAAAATGACTGCTGATTTTTAAAATCTCCATTATTTTTTCCACTTGTATGTCTGTCACATTTTTGGGACAGCTTGCATTGCTTTTGAGATCCAGTAAAATTTGTAGATCAAGTTCTAGTATTTTTCAAAGAGGTTTTCTTGGTTGTAAGCATTTAACATTCAATTTGGCTGTTCCTAATTTGCCAGTGCAATTGGAATGTAGAAAATTGAGTTAGAAAGTGAAAACTAGCCTTAAGCTGAAAAAAAATAAATAAAATGAGTCAATGCAGATCCCTAAGTTTCTTCTCCTTGGTCTTCCCTCCCTCTTTAGAGGCAGCAATGCTGATTTATAAGGATTATTGTCTTTGGTTTCTGTGTCAGAGAGCCGAGAGGTGAGGGCAGTGGGATTTCATTTTCAGGATGCCACATGTACACTCTTTGATCTAAGGTACAATGTGCCTCGGGGAATAAGTTCAATCTTGATTTCTTTAGTCAGTCATCCACTATCAGGTACCACTGCCCTGATTAGCAGGCTGAAGAGAAAGAGCATATCGTGGGTGTGTGTTACAGAGATGAAGAATAGTGATGAGCCTTTGGCAATGAACTCGGCCTGAAGAATCTCCCTGGCATTTGCTTTCTCTTTGCATAAATCCCCCTAGTACATGAAAGAACAAAAATCAGTTTTTCCATGTTCTATTCCACAAACGAATGATTTTCTTTATAGATAGTAGTTTCCTTTCTTTGTTTAATCCATTGTTGCAAAATTGAAAGTGGAAAGAAAGTGAGCTGGATGCATTGTTATATTTGCTAGGAACATTCATGTGTAGCTTGTTCAGTATCTCTTTCTCTCCTGAACCAAGCCAATGGCTAACTCCTAGTAAAGTCAGCACCATACCTACCTGCATTCTTCCTAACTCATCAATTGAACTTACATAATGTATAACATTTTTTTTTCGACCCAGAAGCCCCTTATACCCATCCAGCACCCATCTTTAATAACTCTCTCAAGGACTGAGATCTAATGTTATCTGACATTGTATATTTTGTGCTCCTTAGTTAAGGAAAATAGGAGACTGTGTCATGATAAATGAGGATTTATGCTGATAACAGCAACAATTAGCATATGTAGATGTATTAGACTATTAATACAACCTATATTTTAAATCTATAATTGCATGTAATGTTTTATGAAAGGAAGGGAATACAGAAGTTCCAAAAATAAAAATTAAACAGTGAAGAGATACATTTTACCTTAAGTCTTTGTGAAATTTCACCAGTTAGTTAAAGATTAAAAACTTGCTAAAAAAAATAGTTTTAGGTGGATACATTATTTATTTATGCAGCTGAGAATGGAGCCCAAGAGTGTTGTACATGAAAAGCTAATGCTCTACTTCAGAGCAGTTCTCCCACCCCAGACTTGTGAGTACACGTTAGTAAGTAAAATCAAGAAATATATTTATAACAGGTAAGTATGTTATGTTTAATTCCAACTGATCTTATTTGCTATCATATTTGATCTTGATGGTGGAACCTGTTTGATAAGTTGAAAGTCAGTTACTGTATTGATTTATGACAAGATACAACAGTGATGTGTTCTGTTTTTCTTTACAGAATTAACAGCTAATAGAGTCTAGGCCCTGTACCACTGATTTCAGTGATGTATTTATTCTTGATGGTTGGTTATCCAAAGGATTTCAGCAACTAGAATTAACAACTCATTTGAGAAGAGAAGCAAACCAAGATCTTGTTTGACTTTTTCCTCCCTAAAAAGTTGGAACAGAGTGAATAAAAATAATAGTTTTAGTAATAATCACATGCATGTTTTTAATTTGATCACATTTATCAACTAATTCTCTCAAGTTCCTGGTTAAATACTTTGTAATGGTGATAGGTAAAGCAGATGTGTGTAGGGAACACAGTAAGCAGCACTGGTTTTACACAACAGAACTTTTAGGAAATCAAACCCATTAGTGCAATCATGACTAATTATCATTAAATTTAAGAAGGCACCCTATTTTTTTTTCTGTAGATATGATACTTCTCTGAGAGCCCTGGAATTCCTAAGGCATAGGCTCTGATACAATGCTGAGCATCTATCTGAAATTTAGAGGTTGGAAAAGCCCATCTGCATTAAGATAAATTACCAAGTATTGTGAGACTATATGGAAGCTTGTAAGAAGATCTTCCTTGTTTTTTTGTAATGATGTTATTACCTGTTAATGCCTGGCAAAGTGCTGATAAATGAAGTTAACTTATTTAGAACTTACCAAAACATTAATTATATTGAAGAATAGGAAAAAAAAACTATATGGATGCCATGAGCCAAAAGACAAGCAACCCACAACAATCTCCTTAATAAAGGAGTGTTTTCCTCTTCAATTTTTATTGTACTGATATCATTTCAAATTTCCTTGTTTATTAAATGGCAGCATTTAAAACTTTGGGAGAGGATATCATGAGCATGTGGTACCTTAAACTATGATCCTTGCCAACCCGGTTTTATCTCCCTCAATTTTGTTTAGACCTCATCGTGTCTTCTCTTTGCAGAGCCAGGATCTATTAATGATAATTACTTTCAGTACAATCCTCATTCTGTGATACCATCGCATCATTGTGAGGAAGATTGTGATCTTATCCCAGCCTCCTCTGTTTAGCTCTGACACTCCTTCCATTATAGCAGGACCATGATAAGATCATGCCTGTTAGGATCAGGCATTAGTTGGAATCAATATTTGAAAATGTGTCTGTTTTTTGCTTAATGGCAAAGTTAGTGTGTGATGTGTGGGCTGATGTGAGACCATCTGTTGCAGGAGATTGTGTAACTTCATCTGCTCAAGGCTTTTCTTTACTTATAAAAGTATAAGGTCAAGTTCTGGAAACCATGACAATGGTTCTAGCTACCTATAAATGTTAAGTTTCAGGTAGGTATCCTACCTAATGGAGGCAAACCATTTTAAATTTAAAAAAAAATCTTCACAGTTCTTTTTAAACTTTATTTTTCTCTTAGTGCCCTAAAATTCTCTCTAGTAGATTATATTTGATTTCAGATATTTTAACAAAAGCAATAAAATGTTTAGAAAGTATATTTCTTCTTCCTCACAAATTAGTGTTTAAGAAATATAAACAATCTAGTAGTTTGCAATTAGTGGCAATTTTGCCTCCCAAGGGCATTTCATAATGTCTGGAAACAATTTGGTTGTCACACCTGTGAGGAGAGAGAGAGAAAGAAGACAATAGGCAATGTCACTAGTCTAGCTGATCGGGGTTAGAATGACTAATAAATGTTCTCTGATGCAGAAGTCAGCTTTGTACAATAATTAGAGAACAGCATGAGCCAAAATTCAATGGTGCCAATGTTGAAAATCCTTATATAATATATACTATGGATGTAGCAAAAGTTGAAGGTCCTGGGGCAATGGCTTTCAATTATTCATGCCCTTTTCTACATTTCCAGAACCACAAATCCTTAGATAGATGTCCTTTTGTCCTGGCTAACAAACATCTGCCAAACTTAAGTTATGGAATTCCTATAGTCATATGCTTCCAGAGATCTGGCTAGTGCTCCTCAAATGTGGGCTAAGTCAAACATCAGGCAGAAAATCTACAGTAATTAATCATTGATGTAAAACCTCTGGCCTCAATAAATCCCAATTTCCCCATTTTATGGTGAATTTAACTTTCAGTTTGTTTCTGACACTTCCACAACTCTTCCTGTCTCGTGAGATATGCTTATTATTCGTCATATATTTGATTATATGTGTCACTCACTTATCTAGATCACCAGCCTTACAATATCTGTGTGGACCTGTTTAAAGATCCTCAAAAGATATGAATGCTTGTAGGTGCTTATTATCTCTCTATATAATAATATGATCTTACACATAATATATATATATATATATATACATCCAACTATATACCTTTGAGTAATGTGTAGATGATACACATGATTTTATTTTATTTTATTTTTGGTAATTGGGTTCTAAAGGTTCTTTCCCTGCGTGCTATGATGGGTGCAGCAAAGAGGGGACTGGAGGTGCTAGTCAGGACAAAACAAAGGATGATGAACTTTTAAGGAGAGCAACTCGCCAGCCACCTACTTGGGGAAAAGCCTCTGGAGTGAGACTACATTTACACTAGAGCCAGGATCAAAAGTCAGAACTCTATTCTGCCTAAGATGTACTCAATAATCTCTATATCCATGGTACTAGAGACACTATGACAAACACTTTCTGTAGACTACAGGATTCATAAAACCACAGAGAAAGACTGATTTCTATTCCTAGAAAATCTCTGAGAAGCTAGCAAGTGAAACATAATTTTATCAAATCAAATACAATAACATTATTATTTTTCTTTTGTTAAACATTTTATTTCTTTTTTCAAGAACCTAAGTTGTGGTTTAATTTTATACAGTTGTAGAAGGAAAATACTTTCAAATATTGAGAAATTCTAAATTGTACTTTTTCTAGATGTATACTCTAAATAAAAATACCACAATAGTCTAGTTGAAATGTCTTTAAACTTAACTTTGGATATGTAGTAGTATTAACATTTTTCAACCTATTTTTTCCTAAAGGCTCTAAAATTATTTCTAACAGAATATATTTGATCTCAGGTATTTTAACTCTATATGTTTAGGAAAGTATTTTTTTTCTCCCTCACAAACTGGGTTTTGATTGACTAAGGAAAAAGTGACTGGAAAACTGAGTAATTTTCTAGTGAAAAAAATCACAAAGTAGCATTGCTTGGATAGAGCTAAGTGAACCCATTTCTCCCACCCATCTATTTCAGAGTACATCACAGTCCAACAGATATTTCTTCTTGCAGAATAAGACACATCTTCAAGTGTTTGCATTTGATGGATTAGCAACAGAAATAAAGGAATTTTACAAAAATTCCAACTTGGCAAATAGTAGCAGCCCTTATCATCTGAGACCTAATACACTCTCCAATAAAGACCTAAAGAAGTGATCTGGACAATGTCTTGAAAAATCCCCTGTCTGACAGAGTCTGTATCTCCCCCCGAGTCAGGATGATCAGCTAAATGCAAACACCACTTGAGATAATAGAGCTGTGATTTGGACTCTATGTTTCTGCCTTTCAAGGTAGGACAGTGTTTATGATAAGGGACACATGTCTCAGAAAACCCTGGGGACTGCTCTTTCCTTAACTTCTAGTTGAAACAAATGGACTCTTTGGGAAAGGAAAAGAATCGTTAAGTAAATAGTATCACCCATAATTTCCACTGGGAAGTATTGTGAGCTGATCCAGGACAGCCCTACACTCTTCAAAACCTTCCTAAATTACCAGTTTGTATCAGTGGCCACATAATCTGAAATACGGAGAATTTATTTTTGTATTTATTTCAATTAAAAAAATGAACATTATAAACAAGATTTCTCAAAAAAGGAAACACCAAACCGCTATAGTGAATGATGATACACACCTTAAGATTGATGGTACAAGGTGTGTGTGTGTGTGTGTGTGTGTGTGTGTGTGTGTGTGTGTGTTTCTTTTTACCTCAGCTGGCACTCAGCTTTTTCTAGCTTCATCTCTAAGACTTTAGATCTCCACATTCCTTCAATGTTGAGTTAGAATATTTTTAGAATAAATTTGCATTATGTGTGCTCTGACAGAGATAAGATCATGGTATCTGTTTATGCATTTTGTTTTACTCAGTTCTTTGTGAATTACCAATCATTTATTAATAACTCAAGAAATGCCAGATGTGGCTATATGCACTAAAGAGGCTTCAGAGTTTTGGAATAGTCAAAAATAATTATCTTATAAACTGTACTGTGGGGAGTATAAATAAATTGGCAAATTCTGTATAGGAAATAATTAGAAATATTAAAACCATTTGAAAGAACTGTAGTGATGCAGTATTCTAGAAAAGTATCTAATCTGTATTTAGTTGTTAAAAACACAAGTGCGAAGAAAAACTGAAAAACCTGAAATTATGCTGTGGCTTAGGAGGAGACGGGCTGTGTTTGCACTTACATGTTTACACATGTGTTTGTGTATATGGGGGAGAGAAGACAGCACAGTGTGTGCAAAGGCCTACAGACAGGAAACTGCACTGTGAGCTGTCTAATGAGGATGAAGCCATTAGAGAATGTCCTGGGACAGTTCAGTGAAATAGTAAAGCAGAGGCACGTGAATCTGCGTTCAAGGCCAGTCTGATATACAGAACAAATTTTTGAACAGCCGGGGCTACACAGAAAGAAAAAAACCTGTTTTGAAAAGGAAAAAAAAACTTTACTAAAAATTGATTCCTCAGTTTTAATTTTATTTGATTTACCAATGATAAATTTCTTCTAAAGGTGCCCAAAGAAATTAGCACAAGATATAATCTACCCTGATATTCTACTTCATTCTACTTCCTATTTTTAAAAAAGAAATGGTTATAAGTTGATTTTGCTGGATCTTTTATTGGAATTTGATAGAATAATAACACTTATTTAAATTTTGGGCCAAATTATTTTTTAGATATCTCTGTTTCTGTCTCTGTCTCTCTCAATCTCTCCATCTCTGTCTCTCCCTCTCCCCCCCCCTTCTTGCTTTCCTTACCTCTGTGTGTGTGTGTGTGTGTGTGTGTGTGTGTGTGTGTGTGTGTGTGTGTGTGTATTTGTCTGTCCCAGTAGAGTTGATTTTTCATCTTTGTACTTTGCTGAAGAGTTAGAGAAGACAGAAACTCTCTGCTCTCCTGGCTTTTTTCCATCTAGTGAAGTCTTAAACTACCTGACAATATGAACTCATGCATTTTTCCAAAGTGAATGCTCTGTGTTCACCTGTCTAAGAGATGATGTCATCTATGTGAAACATAAGATGACATTGCAGTAAAGACTAGAAAAAAAAAATGTTTTTAGACACAAGCAAAAAGACTGTATTTCAAGCTTAAAGCTGCAGACATCTCACCACCGTCTTGATTTTAGCATCAGTGTAATCATAATGCCTTCTGCATGAGAATAAATTTTAAACCGTTTTTTATCTTAAATCTAAAAGAAAAATGGCTTATTGTAAAAACACTGACTGCTGCTTTAATAACAAAACTCTGAGAAGGTGAAGTGCAACCCAAGAAGGAATTGTGGGCAGGTTTGTCCTCAGTTTCCCATGTAAACTGTACAGAGACTAATAAATGTAAAACCAAAAGGCAAAGAGGAGAGAGACATCCATATTAAAGAATTTTTCAGCCTTATCAACATTGCTCTTTGGACTGGATGATTCCTTACGAGAGTGCTCTCCAGTGCACTGTGTGAGCTTTAGTGGGGTCATTGCATTCCCATGCCTAGATGTTGCTATCATTCCCTGGTGACAAACAGAAATGTCTAAAGACATTGTTATACATTCTGTGGGGAGCAAATTGCAACTTTTGAGAATGATGGTGTAGAATGTTAGTGTATTATAAGATATAGATCATAAAACTTTAAGCTAGATACATTTACTTGATTGTTTTAGCTCCTAGTTTTAAATTTTGGTTAATCGACTATTAGACTTTATTACTATAAAAGTAATTAAACAAGATTGAAATGTTGGCTAAACTTTTAAAATAAATAAACCAGAAAAAATGAATTAAAATACATTAAAAATTATTATTTTTTCTGTGGATTAATCTACTTACATGCATAGGTAAGAAACGTATTTATTTACCAGATTGCCAGCTCTGTTTCTGTTGGGGCTAAGTCTATATTGCAAAAAGACACACTGTGTTTTTTATGATAAATGTGTAAGAAAATGAAGATAGATGATATAAAAATTAGTTTCATTCTTTTAGTAATTTTCCACAATGATTTTCAAAGTGTGTGTCTGATGAAATCATTATATTAAAATAAAAGGGTGTTCAGAAATGTCTTCCTACTACATTTTGAAAACGCTTCATTAGACAAGGCACCTGGGCTAAATCCTAGGGCCTTTCCCAGCCTCAATTTAGGGTTGCTGGAGGAGCAGTGGATTTGGGTTGGACTTCAATCTCTGTGGAAATGATGATGCTGGAATCAAACTTTCAATCTTTTCTAAATGCCTTTCTTATTGGCAGCTTGAATGGCCTACTTTATTCTTTCACAGTAGGGCCTTCCATTAGATATTTGTTTTGTTGACATGTGAATGCTCTTTTGTCAAAGATTAACCACACTGCCTCCACACAGGCAGGATGGCTTTTAAGATAGTCTTTTACTAAATTCCTAGAGTGAGGATGTATGTCAGGCCAGTCGGGGGGCAAGTTTAGGAGACAGCTGATGATGGGTGGGCTTCTGTTCTCTCCTCACTGACCTGTTGAGAAGATGGTCTCACAGACAGAAGGCAGAAGAGAGCCTGGACCATAGCAAACACTGCTGATCGTGAAAGATACTTAATCCCACTGTGTTTTTGAAACATTTAGGAGATAAAGCTGTCTCATAGCAGTTAGCGTGGACAGTCAGCTGAAGAGGAAGGCTTAACACAGCAAGAAGACCTCCAATAGGCTTTGAAATCTGAACTTGGTAGTATGCATTTTTCTCATTCTCAGCTCCGTTTCTTAATTTACAACCAACTTCTAGATAGGAAACCTTTGTGGCACTAAAGTAGCAGAATGTCATTGGTTTATGGTTTGAGTGACTGTTACAATTGGTATGTTAAATGAAAGTATTAAACATTTTTGGAGTTTACTTAGACTTTAAGTTTGTTTAGCAATGATTTTCTTAAGTTTCAACCAAGTCATTGCATTGACTCTATCTGTGCCTTATAGCTGCATTTCGCCTATATCCAGAAAAAAGATTTACAATTAAACCTATTTTGGTCAGATCACACAAGCCTAAGGGAAAATAATATGAGGGGTTGGTCTAAGGTACAAAATCAATTTAGTACAGACAGAGTGCCTGGGAGTCAATTACAACATCATTACAATACACAAACGTAGAGTTTCCCTCCCAAATGCCGATTCTGTATTAACTTTCCTCTGTTACTCTACCAGTCATACTCTTTTATGTTACCTTTCAGCCTTCATATGTCCATCTTTTCATGTTGTCTTGGTCTTTCGTCTGTTTATTTGGTTTTATTGTTACTTTTAAATTGTTTGAAAATTTATGCATACAACTATACAATGGATTTTAGTTTTTCTCATCCTCACTGTCCCTCTCTCATTTCTTCCCTTTCTCGTGGAAGTTTTTCTTCCCAGAAAGTGTCTCTGTACTTTCCTGCCTTCTTCTTCTTTTAATAATATGACTCACTCACTGAGTGGATTTAATAATTAGAAAAGGCAGAAATAATGTGAGAGTCACAAGATGACGTTTGCTGGACATTACATAGACACTGCCAGCTGTAGTTGTCTGCACAAGATGCACACATGATTGAGTCCTTCAAGATAAATGAGGGCACGGGAGAACCATGAGACTCCATCTCCCAAAGGCTAGTAGTTTAGAGCTGTTGAAGGAGGGATGTGCCTCTTTCTTTAGTGGTATAGACACTGGTAAGCTGCTCCTGCTTTAGTAAATAGCCTTCCATGCACTAGCCCATCTTCCTGTCTGAATTCAGTATGGGGTAGCTTTCTCCTGCTTACTTCTTTATACTTTCATTTATGTTTGACTGAGATAGACTGACATTCGCTCTAGTGGAGAATTATCCCTAATTAACGAAGATATATTTTTGTATCTGAAGAGTTCCATCCATTTCCATTCCATTATCATTTATACCACCTAGATGTGGCAAAGCCAAAAACCTTGAATCTAAGAACCTCCCAGTAATCTCTAAAGCCCTATGCAATGTTTGTTTTTTCTCCTATTATATATAGAAAGCTTTTAAGGGATAATAATCATAATATTCAGGGAATGAGCATTATTTAGGACACAACCTATCATCCAACTCCATGATTAATTTGTGTTTTCAGTGTTTCTGTTATAAGCCATACATGCATTATATATAATATGCTTATTTATGATATTAAAAATGGTATACTGCTTTACTTAAAACCACTATACACGGTTTGGTGGGCACAAATACAGACAATAATGTTCAGGTGGAGATTTCATTTGAAGAAAAGACTTTTATAGAAAACTTGCAAAGAATTATAAAAATGTGTGGCTGATATGGTGGATTAGAACATTACCATTGGAATTTCACATAACCGTCTGAAAAAATGTGTGTATGCACATATAGATACACATATAGCCCCACAACCAATGGCAGTATAATCTGCTATTTATTAGCACTCACTCAATCACAGGACTTCATACATGCTGTATTTTAGAAATAAGCAGCTCAGAGCTACAAGAGTACATGTATGATGCTGGCAGAGTGTTAGTAGTTTAGTAGCTACCTTGGGACCTGGGCTAGGAGGGATTAGAGGGATAATGTAAGATTACTGTACGTATTTATCAGCTGTGGATAGATAAGTTAATGGGTTAACAACTACAGCTGTTCTTTCACATAGCTCTAGTTTTCGGACTTAACTTTGACAAGACTATGAAGCCTTAAGCTAAATACGCTCTAATAGAGAAGTTAATATATGCTTGAATGAATGTATTGATTTGGGTTTTTTTCTCTCTGTTTAGATCACAAACTGGGTTGGAAATACTAATTTTAATATATTCATGAAATTAAAAATTTAGAACTTTCTGGAAACTCACAGAATCATTTTTGAATTAATTATTTGAAAAAAAGAAAAGTATACCCACATAAAAAAAAATTCACTTAGGTACTAATACCAATGATACTTCTCTGTTAAAAATTTTATTATTGGAAATAGGTGTACTTCGTTAAAATATAGAACTTCATTTCTAGAATCACTGAAATTACATGTTAACACTGCAAACATAACTTTAAACAACATTCTTGGAATAAGTTTAATATTTTGAATCATTAAAGCTTTATTAAAGTTTTCATTTTATTATAGCTTTATACCAGACTGTCAGAAATGTCCAATGTCCTAGATGCTAAATTATCACATTATAAGTCTTATTTAAAGATATGTAACATATACATTTTAAAGTACATTATATATTTAATATATATATATTTCTTTCTGTGCCTCAGAAATGATGTTAATGAGACTAAAGGTTTATGATACAGTGAAGTTTACAATGGCAAGTGGAAGAAAAAATTTTTAAGTGGTGTGTGAAATCCCAGTAATGGTCTTATTTGTTAGATTGCCATAAATGTATGATTATTGTTATTAAACCCCTCATAAAACCTGTATCAGTGTGACATCAACAGCATGCCAAGTCACAAAATTAATAACAAATAAATGGTAAATTGGGTATCCTGAGTCCCCAGAAGTGAAATATCGTAGTATCATAGTATCAACCATTAAAAGGAGAAAGTTGAACAAAAATAAAGATCTATATAAGAGATGCTTTGTTTGTTAATATGTAAAGGAAAAGCCTACTCAGCATTTTGCTCTGTTCTCCAAACAAGGATCATTTAGCTTTTCTATTCCATCCTGTCATGTTGCTCCCCAGGCCCCTTGGAACTTACAGTTACGTTCCATTTCAAAGTGCTGGAATGGTCACAGGAAACCTGCAACAAGACTTTGGTGTCCTTTGGATAAGAAAAAAAGGAAAACTCAAAACAAAATACCATAAGGTCAAGAGGATACTTTTCCCTCAGTAATTGTCTGGGAGGCTTTTGCCCCTGAACCCATGATTCATTGTTTTAGAAGGCTTATTCAAGATTTGAAAAATAAAATCAAACACAAGAATTCAGAAATCACCTTAGAAGGGGATGGGAGCTTTCCTATTTCTCATCCCAACTGTTGATGGACAGCCAATTGGACATCCTTAAAATCTTCACATTTGGTACAATTTTTATTTGATGTGAAATACATTTCCCCAGTTGAAAAGCGTTAACTGTCCCATGAAGCAATAGCAACATGTCCTGTGTCAAAGAGGAAATTCTATGGAGAAATAGACTGTGGATGTATGTCAGATGTTTCTCATATTTTTTTCCTCACGTTCTTTTTTTAGACACACAAACCCATATGCACACACATACATTAATACATATAATATATGCAGATATTGATGGAATTCTGTGAGTTGAAAGAGGAGGAGGATGTCTTGAAGGATCCATATCTCTGCCACCAGATTTGTGCTATTATCGCTGAAATGTGGCCTTCAGTCTTGAAACAGTTAAAAGAGTTCTAGGGCCACAAAAGAAGAGATGTCTTCAGAATTATCTCCTGCCTCACATTTGCTCTTAGGCAAGCAGTTTAAAAAAGCCCAGTGATTGAGCCAGTGATCCAATTTGAAATGCAGAAATGATTAGAGCTGCTTGCCTCATTTCATATCGAAATTCTCTGATTTATGACAGGGCTGCAGCCAAGATCTATCTCCAAAGGGAATTAGTGTGCGAGTTTGCATATTTTTGTTATTTAGGTTTCTGATAGCAGCTGCTAGCTAGAAATACTGAACTGGGAGGTGGTGTGGCAAGGATTTTTCAGCCACTGGAGCAAAGGAAAGATAAAAAGACTTCTGTTTAGGACATAGAGACTCCTTGACCAGCATATATCTTTTGACATATGCTTCTTATATATGTGTGTATTTAAGAACTTGTTAATGATGTCGATGTGAGTCTATGTGTATACATAAATTATGATATTCAAGCAGCTCAGGAATGTACTGGAATAGTTAATTTTAGTAATGGAGAAAAGAATTACCCAAATTCTGTCTCCATGTTTTAACTAGTGGAATTTTAATGAGGCATAATACTTCAATCATGCAACTGACCTGTGGGGCAGAGTATAGAACATATAATGAAATAGAAATAGAATTCTGAAAAAAAAATTATTACCTTATCTGGAATTTACATGAAGTGTTAACAGGAAATTATGCAGCAGTTATAAATGAAAAATATGGGATTTAATGTACTTATTAATAAAGATTTGTTACATACATGATACCAATGTCCCAAATCTGCTGTCCGCAGCTGTCCCCAATTTCTAATGTTTCTGTCCTCAGATGCCTCATTTACAGTCTTCTTATTGCCACACAAGCTAATGCCAGCTTCTCTTCAGCAAGTGTTCTATTCCAAGGGGAGGGAGACAGTGTCAATAAAATTACTGACTATAGACTTTAAATTGACTGCATTGCTCTCTCTCTCTCTCTCTCTCTCTCTCTCTCTCTCTCTCTCTCTCTCTCTCTCTCTCTCACACACACACACACACACACACAAATACACACACACACACACACACACACACACACACACACACACACACACACACAATTCCGTTGGTTGAGCCAGGGTTTTCTCTGATTTGTAAATCTTAATCACAATTGCAAAAAAAAAAAAAAAAACCCAAACCAAAGCCTTGATTTTTAACTTAAAGAAGGAAAGAAGTAAGGAAGGAAGGAAAGAAAGCTGAAATATGAGCAACTGTCAGTCTACATTAGCATGGCAAAGAGCATGTGGGAGAGTTTATTACTTAGCTGCTCTCAGCTCCATATGGAGTCTTTATGGCCTGAAGTCTCAACAGTGCTCCTCAAACGACCTTACCATAATGCAGCAGAGCTTCTAGGTATTAAAACTGCTCTCATATTTCACTGAATATTCTCCAGGGGCTTCCGGGTCATTGTAGTCAAAACTTTAAATTTTGATTACCTTGTTCATTGACAAAGAATGCAGAAAGATCTTTAAAGACATCCTTAAAATTAAACAGCAGAGTTATTCCTTCTGAGTCAACCCATCTTTTTTCCCATGCAGCTTCTAGTCTTGAGGTGATGTCACCTTGTGTCAAGACAATGCCTAAGCCCTGTGGCATCATATCTCTGGTAATTATGATCAGCATTGTGCCATTAATTCAGCATTAATTGTTAAAAGACTCTATACCAAAACAATGAAGCAATGCATTTTAACTTGATCCTACTTTTTAAAAATAAGAAGTAGTTTCCTTTAGTATTGTAACGCTGTTAAAGAAATATATAAAAGTAAGCATAATTTGAATATTTATTACTTTAAATATCTCAAGTCTAATTTTAGGAGTTTCTCCATTTTGTTAAAATATTTTTATTAGAAACTTTAAGATGAATAGCTACATAGTTGAGCTTGAAAAACTAGGCTAGTGTTCTATTTCCTGTTCCATAACTCTGCAGAGATGATGTCCTTTCATTTACAGACAAGGAAACTGAATTTTCAGAACCTGTTCATAATGGGCTCAACAAATTCAGGTCTGTCTTCAAGACCTCTAACAATGTTATGTTCTCTTTCCCTCTCCATTGTTGATTTAATAGTAGGAGTCTCAGGCATTGGTGTCATGATTCCTTCATAATCACTGCCACTGACTCAGCAAAAGCTATTTTGAAACCTTGTAACATTAATAGATCTGCTTAAAAGACTATGGTTGAGTCTCTGATCTCAAAGACTCACTGTGGTAAAAGATTCATGTATGTAAAAATAGACACACCATAAGATGAGTTTTGATGGAGATGTATATAAGGAATTCTCTCTTTAAAAAAATAAGTGATTAAAACTCTCTGGTATCTTAATCAAAAAATAATTGTTTTGAGGGGGCATAAGAGAAATTACAGGATTAGTTAGAGGTCAGAGGTCAAGTTTTGAAATGACAAGGATCAACATCATTTGAAGATGAGAGGTATCTCATTCCAAGACTTGTACATACCAACATACCAACGGATCAGCAATTGTACTGTCTTATCTGGTACATCCATAAGGAATAATAACTTTCAACGGATTCTGGTCTTTCGTTTGTGAAGCGTTTTGATCTAGGGAATAAATATTTTATCAGTCTTGCAGGTCATAGAGGAGGTAAGGCAGGATCCCTTGGGTTCATACTGTAATATATTTATGATGGTTAATATTTGACTGAATTTAGAAACATTATAAAAGCACATTTTCTTGCAGATGCACCCAGAGGTTTACCTAAGGAAGCACCCTTCTGGGTATATCTGTGAAAGAAGTTGTTCACAGAGATGTAATGAAGGGAAGATTCCCTTGAAATGTGGTTCACACTATCTTTTGTAGTGTCCACATTTTGTGAATGAAAGGGAAACATTGTGACATAAACTGAAGACTAGTATCCATCTCTTTCTGCTTCTTGGCTGTGGAAACAATGTAGCCATAGGCATCATATTCATGATATTCTGCTCTCCCATGATGGACAACATCCTGTAAAGCCATGAGTCAAAAAAAAAATTCTTCCTCTCTCTACTTGCTTCTTCTTAGTCCCTGAAATGAATATATATATGCATACATGTATAAATACATATATAAATATATTACTAGTAAGTGTTCTGTAGAAGAACTATTCTCAAAGAACTCAAAGAACTTGTGAGCTATCGTAGAGCGCAGATGAGTCAGAGGCTGGCCAGCAATAAACAGAAATTATCTACCTGACTAAGAATAAAAAGGAATGTTTAAATATTTCAGGAGATGTTCAAAAACCACCGTGGGGTGATTTTAAGAAAAACGATGAAGAATGTAATTAACTGAAAAATCAGTTAGAAAAGTAAATTCTGATCAGAAACAGTAGGTTACGCAAGACTGTGAAGACATGAAACAAAGAAAGCTTTGCAAACAAACACCGACAATTTAGACTAAGGACGTGGACTATGAGGACAATGAAGGTCTGGAGACCCCTCCACGGCAGGCTAAGGTACTTGTATTCCAGGCTCTAGTCAACAATGATGATATAGAGAAAAATCAATACGGGAACTTTTATGGTTATTTGGTTTGGTTTTTGATTTGGTTGCTTCCAGATTTTCCTCCTCATCTTCATAGCTCAGACATTCGGTTTATAGGTTTAGGCATGAGATTGTATATAACTTCTCCTGGCAACCTCTTAACTCAACATTTTTCTTAATAAAACTCCCAGAATAGTCACGTTAACATATTATAACTGGTGCGATGGTATCAAAAATTAGGATCCATTTTAAAACATTCTATTTGAATGAAGAAGGATGCAAATGAAACAAAATTAGCTCTTCTATTTTTATTTAAAAGACAGTAAATAAAAGCAAGACAGGTAAGATGGCTCAGTGGGTAAGAATTCTTGCTGCCAAGCCAGAGGACCTGAGTTGCATCCCATCACTCACATAGTAAAAGAAGAGAAATAACTCCTACAAATTGTCATCTGACCTCCAGAGATGCACTGTAGCATCCACCTGTTTGAGTGTGCATGAGTACATACAAAAGCACATGCACACAGGCACACACGCACACAGGCACACACACACACAAGCACATGCACACACAAGCACACGCACACAAGCACATGCACACAGGCACACACACACACAAGCACACGCACACAAGCACATGCACACAGGTACACACACACAAAGCACATGCACACAAGCACATGCACACAGGCACACACACACACACAAGCACATGCACACAGGCACACACACACACAAGCACATGCACACAGGCACACACACACACAAGCACATGCACACAGGCACACACACACACAAGCACATGCACACAGGCACACACACACAAGCACACGCACACAAGCACATGCACACAGGTACACACACACAAAGCACATGCACACAAGCACATGCACACAGGCACACACACACACAAGCACATGCACACAGGCACACACACACAAGCACATGCACACAGGCACACACACACACAAGCACATGCACACAGGCACACACACACACAAGCACATGCACACAGGCACACACACACACAAGCACATGCACACAGGCACACACACACACATAAGCACATGCACACAGGCACATACACACACAGACATGCACACAGGCACACACACACACACAAGCACATGCACACAGGCACACACACAAACAAGCACATGCACACGGGCACACGCACACACAAGTACATGCACATAGGCACACACACACAGGCATGCATAACTAAAAATATAAAAAAATATATAATTATAATAAAAGAAAAATGACCAATCACATATTAAGTGGATCAGAATGAGTCATCTGCTGGTGTTTTTGTAGTTAGTACATCTGTGCACTTTGTAAAGGCTTATGGCAACGATGGTAACCATGTCAGAGTAAAGGAGCAGGTTGTATTAAGTAAAAGATGATGTGATCCCTGGTCTTTTCCTGTGTAGATGAAAAAGAATGAATATGAGTGAGTGTTGGTCTTCAGAAAAAGACAGGGAAAAACCAAACAATTAAAATAAACAAATGATGTTTTAATAAGTTTAAATTTTCTTTCATTCTGTTTTACTTTCCTTGTCTGAATTTCACATTTAAAATTTAAAAAAAAAAATGAAAGGGAGAGATGGAAGGCGAAGGGAGGGAGGGAGCACAGAGACCATTTCATTTATGTAGGAGGTTGTATATCATGTCTCAATGCTACCGTCACAGCTTCATCCGGCTACATGGAAACTCCATTCCCCCAATTTCTGAGGAACGGAGTCCTCATTTTCATGTGGAAACATTTGCAAATTCACCAGAGAGGAAAGACTCATCATTGGGTTGGTGTGTGTTGTGCTTGCATTGGTATGTGTTGTGCTTGCGTTGCTTTGTTGTTGTCTGGTATTTTCATGATTTTGAGATTCCTGACTAAATAAAATAGTTGGAAGGAGAGGGTCAAGCCTTCAGAAATCTCAGCTGAGCAGAGGAGGCATCTGCATCTGACTCCAAGGGAAGGAAAATCTCTGTCCATGTACCTTTTGAAAATGTTTTTATTTCAAAACTGCAGTCATCGATGTAGTAATGAGTAGTGTTTTTGCTTTGTTGTGGGTCTTTGTTTTAAGACTAGGTTCCCTGTGAGGTACAAGCTGGTTTTGAACTCAGAATCTTTCTCCAGCTTTGGCCTCTTAAACTCTGGTGTTAGAGGTACGTACCATTACACTGCTAATGCATAGCTTCCGTTGGTGGTGCAGACTTCAAATCCCAGCTACTCTGGAGGCTGAAGCAGGAGGCTGCCTGAAGAAAGCCTGTCTGGGATACTTGGTGGATTAAAGTCAACTAGGAAGACTTAGTAAATGGCTATCTCAAAATAAAGAGCAAAAAAGGTTTGGGCATTTAACATTGTACTTAGCATAGATCATTTGCCTAACAGGTGTGAGACCCTGAACTCAACCCCGGACATACATACATAAACACACATATACAATCACACACACTCACACACACACACAATCAAGTTCTACAACAAAGCATAAAGCACATAAAGCATCATTAAAGCTGACAACGGCTATCTATATTTTTTAGGCTTTCCTTAGTATTTCCTTTTTCAATGACAGCACATAAGACAGACATGATTGGGCATCTGAATTTAAGCATAATAGCAGGGCAATGCTTATTAACACAAGCTGAAATTCTGATGAATGTAGGGATCAGGACCGTGTTGTGTACCATGCCCTATTCAGCACCATCAAAAATCAGAAAGAATCCCTTGGAGCAGTAGGAACTGACAGGGTCAGTTTTAAATGCTATTTGATTTTTGTGTTTATTTCCAGTCATCTTAAAAATGCCCATAATTTTGGTCAAAGTAATGTGAAACACAGAAACATATCTATCTTTAAAATTAAGGATGTGGGCATGGTGTGTTCTGAGTATTTGGAGGTTAGAAGTTACACGTGTGAGTTTTAACGAGGAGAGAGCACATCTGAGCCTTTAACCTGTAACTGTCTCAGACAAGCCACGTGCATCTCATTCACAGGGAAGAAAAGCATAGTAACTCCTTACTGAGAAAGGCTTGCAATTAAAGATCCAGGAGAATGACTTTATTTTCTCAAGTTTTGGGTCATTTCAATTGCTTTTCCTTGTTTTTCTTCTTATTCAATACAGATAAATATTATTATAATGACTCTCTCAGCCTATGTTAATTTAGTAATAAAAGGATCACAGAAAACATATTTAAAATTTTCTTTTCGTAAGTTAGTAAGGAAATCTATGTGATGCAGCATGCATCTGGTGGTTTCCTATTTCATTTCACCCCCATGAATAATGTCATTCTTTGGGGAATGATAACAAATCTAATTCCTAATAGCATGCTGCACTGTAACTACATATATATAAGACTATTAATGGGATAAATTTTAAATCTCGATAGATATTGCAGATATGAGACATCAGTGAAGAGCTCAGACGTATTTAGTGCTACAAGGAGTCATCATTTAGATTCTTTCCAGCCCTGCTGTACCACTGCATAAAAGCCCAAAACTTACTTCAGTGCCTCTCCAAACTGTTAACAACTTCTGTCCCATCACCTCTCTCTCCCTCCCGCCCTTCCTTCTTCCCTCCTCTCTCTCTCTCTCTCTTTTTTTTTTTTTGTCAGAAATAGCTGTGTTATTTTGCCACTTTGGCCCAGAATGCCTTGCAGGGAGTAAGCTGTGCTCTTCTAGCATTCTGACTAATTAACTCCCAGGAGACCCGCCCCTTACACCAAGGCTGTTCTGTGTAGTCCGGCAGAAAGAAGGACTGCCTTTGGGAAGGTCACTACCTGATTACCATGTAAATAAAAGAGAAAATGATAAGAAACCCCACAAAGTTTTACAAAATGAAACTGATCTGAATTGTGTCTTTAACGTTTATAAGAACTTTTGATCTATGTCACCCAGAACATTTGGGACTGAGAATATTCACTTGCCACATTATCCTAATTGTCTCCCAGCTTTACTGTGTCCCATATCACCCATGTGATTAGATTTCACCTACTATCTGGATGATTTTTAAAAGTTGCTTTGGGAAGAGCAATCTACTCTGCCTTTTACCTCTCTTCAAAAACTAAAGTAATTCAACACAAGTTCACGAGCCTTCTTCTAGTACTTCAGATTCTCATATTAAAACCACTCTAGTTAAATTTCAAAAATGGTGGTTACTTAAAAATATCTCCCTCATTGTTTTACAATTTCCTTATAAAAGAATTAGCTTTAATTTCTCAGAAATTTCCCAGAAAGTTAATGAAGTCCTTTCAAATAGTATATGTAAAACCCTAGAGAGAAACCCTAGAACCTTCTTCCTTCTATTAACCAATTACTATATACAAAGAGAAAAATAACAAGAAAAAAGAAAGAAACCTTTCCCTAATTATGAAGTCAACTAACACATCCTTCACAGACACAATTTCAGGAACTCCGTTGCAGAGACAGCCTTGCATTAACAGGGAGAAACTGCATGTGGTCAAACCTTCTGCTAATTGATTAAATGAGTCCACTCTGGAATCAGTGTCTAATCGCACCAATATGGCCAAGGAGTACAGCAACTTGCAAATCCGAAGTGTGAATCCACTGAAAGTCTAGAATATTCTTTGGGGAGCTGCTTCAAAATTGAACCAAAGAGACAATAACAAAAAAGGACCACATGAGTTTCTTGAAATGCCCCTGTCTCACGTTGTCTTGCTTTAGTATCCCCTGTCCTGTTTGGTCCTTGTCCTTTTATGACTCATTATCCACACCTAAAGGATACAAACATGCTGCATGCTGGTCCTGGCTGAGTGATTATTTGAGTTCATGGCTGTTGTATAGTTTCCCTGCCGTTTTCCTAGTGAAAAGAAAAAGGGAAAGAAAAAAAAAAAAAAACGCCCATCTGCTTCTCAGTTTTTCTTTTTCCTTTTTTCTTTTCTTTTGCTTTTTTTCGTTTTTAAGGCAGTAGCGTTCCCTAAGGGTTGTGAGTGAAGTTCATCCCATTGAACTGGTCAGCAAGATATCATTAGCTCCTTGTGTACATGAAATCCAGGGGTTAGAGCACCAAGCGTCACAAGCCAGTTTCTTTACCTCCTTGAGCTGATCAGAGGATCAGAGTATCAAGGAAGGATTAGCACTGACTTGGGATTTGTGTGATTGGTTAATTTATTGCGGCGATGGCAGGCCTTTCATCTATGGCAACATTTAATCAGTGCAGCCATGGAGGCTATTACCCGTTAGCTCCTTTCTCAAGTCAGCCAGGGCTGCACCATCAGCCCTATCAGAACTCCCCTGAAATTTCCAAATTATCTGGAACAGGCTTTAGCCTCACAGTAATAAAAATTAGAAGAGATTCCTGATAGCATGGGTGGAAAAGACTTTCACTTGCACAGGGCAAATTATAAATAGTATGAACTTGCACTTTAAAAAAAAAAAATTCTCCACCTCTTAAGAGATGTGCGGGACTTATCACCTCTGCTCTGATCCAAATCCTCATGGTTGAAAATTTATATTAGATTTTATCAGAGAGGCCTAAGTCTAGAAAAATCAATGAAGGTTATCTTTTATGTTGCAGGAACTTGTGGAAATATTGATTTTCATTTTATAGTGAATTTGGAGCATGAGTTGGTAATCACTGCTGAGCCGGGTACAATGTTTGCCTACCGTATCTTTTACTGACTTTTGCTCAAGTATTTAAGATAGTATATTCCTGTTGATTTTGGCTGTAGAATGAGGACACATGTTCCTAAAACACAAAGTTATACCTATTTAAAATACGCTGGATGCTTTCTGTAACGATGTGCTCAGTGGCGTGAGAGTGTCTGTACTCTCCAGGTGACAGTTTTTTAGAATAAGAGAAAGGTGGAGTTTTTGAAAGACTTATTTCTTCCTTACTTCCTCCGCATCTATAAATCAAAAAAAGAAAAAAGAAATATTTACATATGAAAACTGCACTCTTAAGAGGAAGCTATGGAAATGCTGATGTCCTCTCCCCCCCAAAAAATTTTTTTCATGTGATATATGACAAATATTGGAGAAAACTTCTCTTTTGCCTCACTTTTAATGCCTTTCTTCTTTGAATTTGGTAATTTATTTTTATTTTATGCTCTTCTTAAAACCAAATTTACAATAAATTTTATAAGAAATTGATTTTTTGTAATATAAACGACAAGATATTTTAGGGCATAATTACTCCTGTTTTTCAAATGTTTCAATGTCACATACTATTATTTATGTAAAACATATTTTGTTACTGAAACTTATTAAGAACATGTATATATAATTTTAATAGCATATTCTCAAAAACGTTGGTTGATGACTGAATGTTCAGAACTTCAATATGATTAGTTATAGGAATTTTTCTTTCCAGAATCTCTAAATAAAAGTGTTCACTGTGAATATTCGCAATTGAGAGGAAGTGTAGTTTTATACTATGCTTTATTTAGTGTGTGTGCCAAACACTTTATCAGCATGCAAAACTTGCTTCTCTCAGACCAGCAGAGTTCAGTGACAAACACCCTGGGTCCTGTGGGTGAGCAGCTTTCTCCTCTCTTGCTCACAATTACCCTGAACTTACACTTGGCAGTCAGCAAGAAATCATTTCTCACTATTGCTACCTGAAGCCATGTTCCATAAGGCATGGCTCTGGGGAATAGCCAGCAGTCTTTTTTATTCCTTTGAACATCCCCAAAAGATGTCTAAGCCAGAGGAATTAACAAGATAACATATGAAAACACTAAGCCCAGTGGCTGGCACATGGCAGGACCCACAGATGGCAGCTTCTAGTGCCATTATTGCCCAGGAAAGTCTATAAGGGGACTCCAGAGAATTAATCACCTGTTTCCTGGCCTTGTCCTCTCATTAACTGCATTTGGACATGTCTATTTATGGCCAAGCCTAGGTATAATGGTAACTACGTGCTTTAATCTTTCTTACTTGGTCCTATCTTAATTTTTTTGTCTTTTATTCTTATGCTTCCAGCCTTTCTTATTTGACATTAAATGGCAGCCAAATGTTTTGAAAGCAGAGATAATTTTGTAACCCAGGTTTGGAAGTGGCCATAGATCCAATCTTTAACTTTTGCTCCTATTTAGACTTCTGATATACAGAATATAGAACATTGAAGCCAACAGGATGCAATTAACCAGATGGATCTAAAAAGAGTTCTAGTAGGTTACATGGTTGGTGGTACTGCCTGGATTAAAGTTGCTCTATTTTATAACACTGATGTGGTAGAATTCACGTGTTAGCTGATAAGGTTAGAAGGCATGTCTCTAGAGTCCTGGGAGCCTGAACAGAGTGTGGCCAGCCCTGTTGAAGAGGGGCTGCCGGGATCTTGAGAGGCCTGTTTTGTTCCTGCTTTCTTAGAGATTTGATCAGCACCCATCGCCTGGATCTTCTATTGCCAGAGAATCGCCCTAAGGTTTAAGTTGTATCCATGAGTGTTAAAATACCCTCTAATAAATATTAATCCTATATTTGATATATTGCAAGTAAGATTTACAATAGCTGGCATCAACACACTGGTTAAAGTTGATGAGGGTGAGACTAGCGGCAAGGCCTGGAAATACATTTGAACCAGTTAGAGAGAAAGACCTGTGGAATATCTTGTCACTGAGGAAGGTTCACTGGCCCCTGGCTTTTGTAAATTGGCTTCATTCCCCTTCCTCTCATTTCAGTATGACTGACCCATGAGTTATAGAGTAGAAGGGGCACGAACTTAACATGGAAGACGAAACAATTCCAAGGACACAGGCATCTAGGTGCACATCCTGTGGAACAACTATTCTGGGAGACAAAATAAATTATTTTGGGTATCTTGAAGTCGTTTTGCAAGAAAATGGTTGTTTTGCTTGGTAGATTCAAACTATAGGAAGGAAATTTTTGGACAGTACAAATACATGATATAAAATAGCAGCTTGTTTTCATGTTCCTTAAGATACTTTAGCCTTGAGCATATAAAAACCATTAATAAGAATTATCACTGCCCATAGTTCCCACTAGATATATGCTGGGAAACAGCATAAACTTGGACCTTATAAGTTTAAGATTTATCGACTCTACTTCTAGTTAGTTATTTTATAAATAGCATATATTTTAATATATTTTATAGAAGTCACCTAGGTAAATGACTTATACATGTGATACACACACATACACATATATGGACACATTTTTTTAAATATGTGTGTGCATTATGCATTTGTCAGCCTGTGACTGAGTATACTTTCATCTGCCAATTTTTACAATACAGATGGCATTTGCATACATCTGCACTAAACATTTTATGTAGATATATTTAAGCAACATTTTTATAAAAAATATTTGATTATGTGATGACAGACATTTGATGAAAATATTTTTAAAACTGCAAAGTTTAGAGGTACCCATGTCTTCTCCCCATCACTGTTTGTCCAAAGATCAGACTGGATACTTTCCAACTCAGTTTACCTTTTGTCTGATGGCCTTACTGATGGAGGAATTCATTCTGAAAGGTTCACTGAGACATCATCCTCAAAGGCTCTAGTATAAAGAACAAAGGAACTTTTCCGGTGGAGGCAGAAAATTGCTGTGATCCATTTCATGATTTTTGCATAGTAGAGCAGTAAGCATCATCTCTCCATATGGCATCTCATTGCTGCCAAATTTTTTAAAGTGTTAGGCAATAGCAAAGGGATTCCATACCAAAATGTGCCACTCTTCTGGTTACCTCACATAAAATAAGACTTGGTGTCAAGTACTTCACTGTAGTGGTGTATGAATGTAGAATTACACCAATTTCTACGTATATTGTATAGGGAAGCTCAATTGTTGGGTCACCACATGAGTTGCACACAGGGTAGTGTCAATCTACATAACACACAGGATCTGAAAACATGGCAAGTTTCTACCGAAGCCATGAATTTACAGTGGTGAATGAATCTGCAAAATTAGTGATGTGCATCCACTACAATGAAAGGAAACATCCTTGAAAACTTTAATTGTCAAAAGAACGACTGCTAATGATCTACTTTTGTACTAGATGAGTAAATATCTTTTTCTAATAGATGAGCTTTAAGCATAAAGGACAGTGCTTACTCAAGTTTTCACTTAGAATGTTCTGCGGCAGTATGTGTCTCTGTATAACTGCACAGATATTCCTGAAAGCAAGGGCATCGCGGTCTTTCGTAATACCCAGCTGTATTCCATGTTAACGGTGGAAAATACGTTAAGAAGATTTCTCATCAGATGAAAAAAAAAAATAAAGTAAAAGTAGGTGTGAATGTGGTTCTAAGATTGTATGTCTGCAAGACTTTCATAAGCATTGATTTACCTAGTCCATTGTCCTGTCCTCCAAGACTCTTAATTACAGTTCCTGTAGCCCAGGCTACAGAGCAGGACGCACTGCACTTTTACTCGGCTGAGACTCTACTCTTTGAATATCTGTGAATAACATGACTCGGTCCAGAGACTTTACTCTTTTCAGTCTCTTATTCGAGGTCTTACCTATCACCAGGAAGTTTCAGTTTTCTTCCCAGCTGCGGTCTCTCCTGTGAGATACTTAATTTCACAGCATAGTAACAAACTCAGAGCCATGCTGTCTCACATTTTTCTTCTGAGTCTCCATCATCCTGATACATATCAGCGCCGTTCACACCGCTGTTCACTCTCCACGGCTAGAAGTTTGACCTGATTCCTGGCCCTTGTTAAGCCGTGTAGAGCCGAAAAGAAATTTTTTTACCTTCGAATCTCCCAATAGCAGTTTATATTAACATATAGCTCCCATTAACTGGAGTTGGTTTCCTCATTCTGGTCACCACTTCCTACCAATAGCCTCTTAGCTAATTTCCTGTGGTTCATTGATCAGATCACTGATCAGATAGCAGCCAGAATGGCATGATAACATACAATTCATGTTAGCCTCAGACCATCTGGTGAATCACCGTCACACACAAAGGAAAACTCAAAGCTCTTTGCATGGTTGAGAAGATCTGCCAGAACTGGGCTATTTTAATCCAATCTCCAGACTTTCACAGGCTTCTTCAACTGTGGCCATCTCTTTTATGCTACGGAGTATAGCAAAGTTTCTCATCTTGGCGCATCTGAATTTCTTGCTCACTCTGTCTTTAAATCTGCAAACCTCCACCGTCCACACCCAGGTTTCATTCAGTACCAAGCCCAGGTTTCTGCTATGCTTCAGGATCTGCTCTGCTACAAGACCTTCTCAGTATACATATTATTTAAAGCACAGCTGAGGAGATGCCTCAATCTGTGACATGCTTGTTGTGGAAGATGGATAACCTGTATTTTGATCCCCAGTACCAAATAAAACTCAGGACAGTAGTATCCACCTATAGTTATAGTGTTGGAGAGGCAGGCAGAGAGGGATTCCCTGAACTCGTAAAGCTAATATATTTGAATGTGTGAGTTCCAGGTTCAGTGAGAGATTGAAAATAAGTGGATAAATGAATAAAGTGGAGAGTGGTAGAGTGAGGCATCCAACATTTGGTCCCAACATGTACATGAATATATATACATACACACACCTTGTTTGCCTCCTTATATCTTTACCTATATAAAATTATATCATTATTGTGTGCATGTGTTGTTTTTTTCTCCCTATGGAGATAGCTTTACAAGGGCAAGATGTTTGTGTTTTATTAATATTTCATCAAGACCTAAAGTATACACGATAAACCCTTGCTGAATGCACGAATGTGTGAAATAAAAGATCTATCATGTCCATAGAGTTCTATACATGTTGTCTTGTGTCCCTGTGTCCCTCAGTCTCCAGAAAATGGGACTGAAATAAATCCTTTGTGTAGCTACTTCTTAGATAGTCATTATCTTTAAAACATTAACGTGTTACCCTGTATTTGGGGTTTATGGTGTTACTTTGAGCCAGGCTCAAACCGGACTCCACCACTGTCTCACTTGTGGATACTTCTCAATATTGACCATTTATAGAATTTGAGGGGCTGGAAGATGGCTCAGAAGTTGCGAGCATTGGCTATTCTTTCAGAGGTCCTGAGTCCAATTCCCAGCACTCACATGGTACCTTCTTCTAGCATAAGGCAGGACACTATATACATACTAAATAAGTGAATCCTTAAAACAAACAAACAAAAGAATTTGAAAACAAAGAAATGTAATTCAGCATGAGCTCCCAAAGAAGGCAAATGGCTGATCACATGTCTAATTATAGTGGCTCTTGCCAATATTCAGTTCTTGCTTTATGTCTACTTTGCTTATGTTTAATAGGAAGGAGGTATGGTATTGTGTTCACCTGGCATTAATACCCTCCAAATTATCCAGAGCTGTACCGTTCTTGAAATGAACAAACCCTATTCCCTTCATAACTCTACACCAAGTATTTTTTTAAAACTAGCAGAATTCTCCCACCCTTTACTTTAAAGTGTCTTTTCAATTTTTTTGTGGACACTCACCCTCTTTTTTCTTTGTCCAGCTCTTGGATTTATTTTACTGTAAATTTATTTTATTGACTTAATGGTGTTATTTTAAAGATCTAAATCCTCTTTCATAAGATTTTTCCTTCCTCTCATTGATGGAGACATGAAATTACACTAAAAATATCTGAACCTTTTAACGTGAAACTCAGTTTAGGGATGACATGCAAATGTCTCTAAGGTAATGAATTTTATCTCCTTGACTGACTGATGGCTCTGAGAGGACCGAGGTGTCAGAGGAAAGGCCTTGAGGTCTCAGAACACTGCTTGCTTCCACTTGCATACATCAGTATCTGTCATCCTGCAATCAATGAGTTATGTTTAGATCCTTATGTATCTACAAAATGAAACTACCTTTAAAAACTGTTATTCCAATGTATTTATGGAGACAGGAGCTGTCAGAGTTAAATCCCTGTGTTCAGCCACCGATGTGTGGCAGCAGACTTCTTTCCTTGCCATCTTTTGAAGCTCAGGACTTTCTGCCAGGTGGTTGGTCCCTCAGAGTGCACTACTTACTATACTGATAGAGCAGCCCATGTTCATTTTCCAGCACTTATCTGGTCTGTTACCACCTCTGTGTTTTTATACCTTAGCCTTAAATTAATTGTTTAAACATCATCTTAAGAATGTAAAGTGACTATACTTTAAATATGTAGTAGGTTAAATATTTTGATTTTAGTTCTCTTTAGTAGTGATTGAATATTCTATATTCTTTTACACTTCTGAAGATGTCGAATTTATTACTAACCCTGATAATAGAGACCTACTGTGTATGCTTAGCAAACACACAACTCTCAGTGTCAATGAGCTGTATAGCAAATGTTCTTGAGGCTTTTTTTTTTTAATGCAATGCCATAGGTTAAGAACTTGCAGATTAGAAATGCTATGTATTTAAAAAAAATAAGACATTTCAACACATAAGTTTTTGTAGAAATGAGTAAATAGAAAAGCTATTTTTGTATTTTGTTTGTTTGTTTGAAGAACATGAATTTCAGTTTAGAAGTGCTAAGTCTGACATGGTGGTAAGAAAAAGAAATCTGAATATTCAAAGATGACAATTCATCAAGTAGAGGTAGGGAAGGCAGACTGGCCATGCACTGGTGAGGCAGATTTAAGCGTCATTTGTCTGGAGTGTTGTTCTTTGCAAACTTCAGTATGATAAGTACAAAAGTTAGACAGGCAAGTAAAGTTCCTTGCCATGCAAGCCGAGACTGTAGAAATGTGGGTAAAGAAAACCAGCCACAAAGTCATCTGATCTCCACATACACATTCCATGGCACTTACAGCATCTCTCTCTCTCTCTCTCTCTCTCTCTCTCTCTCTCTCTCTCTCTCTCTCTCTCACACACACACACACACACACACACACACACACACACACACGCACACACACACACATGCACACGCACACGCACACGCACGAACGCATGCATGCACACACATGCACACGCACACACACAAACAAAAATAATGACCTTTTTTAATTTAAAAATATTCTAAACCATGTCCAGTATGGAGTACACTGGTTCTTCTCCTTCTGAAATGATAAAATTTTAAAGCAAACACCAGAGAGGCAGCTGCATATGGAATAATAGTAACTTAAATAGAATAGAGTGAATGTAATCCATTCAGCCACAGAGCAGGAGGAGAGAAGCAATTATAAGCAATGTATCAACAAGTAGAAACCGCAGAGCACAATTATATTCTGAGAGGACATAAAAGCACAAACCGAGGGAGGGAGGTTAATTGGGAAACACTTCCTTGGGGCAATGGAAGCTGTACTAAGTCTGAGGGAAGCAATGGGTTTGAAATAAAGAGAGGCACATGGAGAAAAGCTTGGATGCAGGGACCAAATGACCTACCCAGAGCAGAAGGGACAGACCAAGCCTCATTTACAGAAAAACAAATGACTGTGTTTGCCTTCAGTGGAGAGGCCCTGGGAAAAACCACGCAGACTTCTTTCTAGAAAGATTTGGCAAGGGCACAGGGTGGAGACAGCAGAGTTTTAAGCAAATCTGAATTCTAATTCTGAAAAAGAGCAGAGATTTGTTAGTGTGGTTTTATTATAATATTTGTTTTTAAAAATAGAATTATTAATGAATTACTAGTGAAATGCGTGTTCTCCCTCCTGCCTGTCAATCTTTCCTTCTTTGTATTTACTGTAGCGAGTAGACACTGCCTGATTGATATTTAGTCTTGGCTAAAATTCTGCATAAGACTTTGAAATATTATCCTGCCTAGCAAACTTTAACAGTTGCTAAAGTCATTCAAATATAGTTGAGCAAAATATGTTTGTGAAACATACAGCTTTTACTGTCAAATTATTTCCCCAGAGAAAGGAAAATCCAGTGCTTTTCTGATATTTATTGAGTAGAAATCTATAAATGTTGTCGAAGACTTCATCAAAATGATGCTGAAAATAAGTGAGAAATCTGTGCTCTCTGTTTTGACGTCTGTTTGGATGTCAGTTTCCACATGAGCCTTCTCACTTGGCTGTCCGTATGGGACAACTTCCCGTCACAACCCTCTAAGCCTCAGATAACATAACCAGAGCACAACTACTTTGGAGCAACGCAATTATGAATTTCTTGAGGGGGAAAATAGAGATAAGTTCATGGAAGTCTGCTAACATGGTACATGGGTAGTTCTGAACAGCAAAAGGGTTAATCAGATTTTCATTTTAGATAGTCACCTTAGTAACAATCAGAGAGCCCAGACTGTATCTTTCCCATTTGTGGAGAATGTTTAGATTTACAGAGTTGGTTAGCTTATTATATACTAGCCTTGATTGATAGATAAGGCTTATGATTAAAAACCGAGTAAGATTCATTTTTATAATATGGCAAAGAAGAGCAAAACATTGAAAATGACGTCACTGCTAGTGTGAAAGGGCTTTTAGAAAAGTAAAAATGATTGAAGGTCAGAATTTTTGCTTAAACTTTTAGTGAAAATAAGTAGAGTTAATAAGAATTTTGCATATATATATAACTTGTAATATTATGAAAAACTAGATAACAACTTTAGTTTTATCTCAAATTACACTAAAGCGCTTAAAAACCTATTTGCTCATATTGAATATTCAGTGAGTCACTTTTCATTTAGAAATGCAAAAAATAAATCATATTCAAAAGTAAGTGATTTCATGATATTCAAAATAAGGGCTAGTGTTGCTAAACATCTTGAAATCCTTCATTTATACCACTGTCCAAATAACAAGAAAACAAACTTGATACCCTGCTTTACACATGGCCCCAAACCTCACCTGGAGAGGCAGATTTCCTAAGGGCAAAGAGAGGCAATCAGTCTGTTTGCCAGGACCTGATCTGTCTGCAGCCACTGCAGCCAATTAGTGACAGGTGTTACTCAGTGAGGTCATGAGACACTTGGAGCTTTCCAAGTTCAGCACTTTCCGCCACTCTTTGATTGGAGAAGTCCATGGTTCTTAGGTTTGTTCTGGTTCCAGGAAGTACCCTGCTAACTAGTGAGCCTATCCACAGCTTCTCAAAAGTCAGGGGATCAGCCTCTGGTGGCCGCACAGGTCATACATTATTTACAGACAACGTCTAACTCAGTTTTGCTCATTGTATTAAAAATACTCTACACAATTCTCCAGAGTCTCATATTTAGTCAAAAGAGCCACTGGGCATACTTATGAATAAAATGGAAACATACAAAAACTAGGAAGGTTTTGAAACAATGTGTATTCAGGTTTAGACAAAGGATGAAAAGGGATTTGAAAGGAAAAATTAACTTATAGAAATATAAGTAGCATGGCAGCCATTCATTTCATTAATATCAATTCAATTCTATTTTTCCTGAAAACTAATCCACTGAATAATTGTGTGTTTTTACACTCGTGTCTTGTAGTGAAAAGGAGACCAAAAAATGGCAGCCAGGTAGGAGAGGTGATGCTTATAATCTTAGCACTCCTGAAAATGAGGAAGGACAAGACCGCGAGTCTCAGAACAGTGGCAGGCAGCTACATAGAGACTGTCTTGAAAAACCAAGGCGAGTAGAGTGGGAGAAGATACAATGGAAAAAAGGAAGAGAGAGATCCAAAGAAAGATGAATAGATGGAGGGGAAGGGAGCGGAAGGGAGGGGAGGAGAGGAGAAGGGAGGGATATAAGTAGTGTGGGAGAGCAGGTAAAGAAAGGAGCTTAAAGTCAAGGAGCTGAGTGGAAGGGAAGAAGTGTTACAGAAAACATAAAAGATCACTGGAGAATATGGTTATAAACATTATGAATCATTAGTGGAGTAAATAATAAAATAACTGCCTCAAAAACTTATGGATCCTAATCTCTAACTACAGATGTAAGGGCTTTAAGTAAAGAAAGAAAGAACCTGGAAACTTAGAAAAAGAAAGAAACATACTTGAAAGAGAAACATGCTGAGTGGTTTCTTTGGATTCTGCTGGTTCCAAGATGTCTGATTTGCCTAACTGAAGAGTTTACACCTCTCAGACCTCTGTGTGTGGACTCCATCCTTACAGCGGCCATTTGTCTCCAGGCTCACCTATTCTTTACAGATGAGGGCACTCAGCTTCAGACTCTGTAAGGAGTGAGCAGATCTTGGACACTTTCCATGACAAAGCAATAAAAATAGTACCATGGGAACAGATTAGGTTCCAGAATATCAAATCATTTTGCTTGAGAAATAGAAGGAAAGTTGCATCAAAAAATAGACGTAAGAAGACATGTCCAATTTTTAAGGTGGGAAGGGATTTTTAACTTCAAGCTAGAAGTGTGCCTTTGCTTTACAACGTTGAAAGGAAATGAATCTGCATCACAACTAGAGACACAGGGTGAGACTTCTGTGATTAAATCTTTGGAAAATGAAAGTTTGAAAAGGCTCATCACTGCTTGCCCATAATGATCTGCAACATGGCCCTTAGCAGAGACATGTGTTATTCTATGATATAGGTATCAGAGGTGCAAAATATTACTTAACTATTATTGTAAAAATATTTATTTGTAATATACTGTATGAAGGATTAATATTTATTGAGGGGTATATGAAAACTCATGATATAAATTGAACTTTAAGATGATTTTTGGAGAGAAAGCCAAGCATTTCCTTTATTTGCAACATACAAAAAGACATTCCCATATCAAACTATTACCTCGGTCTCTGAGCCTAGATCTTCTAAATGTGAGCGTTCAAAAGTATTTTCAACCTGTGTCTTGAAATATTTGCATGTCTTTGACTTAACTCTTTTTATGGTTTTTCTAAAAAGAGATTTTAAAAATGCAATTATTAGTAATCTTCGGAAGTTTGTACATTTCATATAAAAGTTTCAGTGACCCACCTCTCTTTAAAAAACCCAGTCATATTTTGTGTGTTGTAACAGTATCTTGAAAAGGGCTGAGAAATTCTAGTGCTTTTTCTTTGTTTACAGATTTTAAGATCATTATGCATACTCCAGTGCATAATTATAATTATGCATTCATGCTGTTACCTGTGCTGGCTTAGTTCAGAAATGGTGCGAAGCAGCTATCTCGAAGCTACAGGCTGTTTCCCATCACTTAGATTCTGATCAGAGCTGTTTGTTGAGCCTTTATTGGCACACCACTGTCTCTGCACCAGTCCCAAGGCTGGACCCTTCTGTTTTATCAGAGTTTCCCTCCCTGCCCTTTCACCTCCAACTCTCGTCTTTTAAGACAGAAAAAAAAAAAAAGCTACCAGATAATTTGGTTTTGTTCCAAGTGTTTAGTCTATTCACACTAGTTAAATGAGAAGGATTTAAGCAAAATTCTTCTGTTTATGCTCCACATTTAGCATGCTACACTATAAGTGAAGATACCATATTTTTCATGGGTGAGACTTAACTACCAACTGGCCTTATCATTAGGTTTACTTTAGCATTGCTTAAATTAGTCTGGTAAGAAATTATCAAACTTTCTTCCATATGTTGTTGAATAGTGTGATTTGAGAAAAAGAGGGAGTTGCTCTATGTTGTGCCCATATCAGCATCTGAAATATATTCATCCAGTGGCTTTCTTGAGAATGGCTTTTCTATAGCTGTGAAAGGGGAGTAGCAAAAGATCTCATTTAGAAATATGTCTTTCTCCAATACCCTAAATGTCTTGAGTATTAGCAAAGAGAATTTGGGATAGTCACCCTAATGTGAAAATATGTGCTGAAGCTCAATGTTTTACTGGTGGTACACAGTCTTAATCAATATGCAACATTTTACCCACAAATATTACATACAAACATGCATGTACACCCATACACAACACACAGGCACACACACACACATACACACACATTTCTCTGCTTCTGCATACATAATAAGGCAAAGCAAACTCCTAACTTTGAATTTTATTGTTCTGCATTTTTTTCCCACAGAATAGCATTAGGGAACTCTACGGTACTGTGAATTAGAGACACAGCTTTATGATTTTCATGTGGATGAAAGTCCTATGAAGGAGTAAATAGAAGTTTGTGTGTTTATTGTGAGGGGGGGTCCATCTTTATTCCTACAAAGTGAAGCACTCTTGTGCCATTTATATTTACCATTTCTCTGGGTATTTAATTTTGTAAATGATGAAAAATACCATTATTTTTTATATAATATCAAGAAAAGAAGCAAACTTTAAGAAGCCTGACTGAGAAAACTAGGCAAGTTTATTTCCTGAATTCTTCCTACAAGAAAGAGAAAGGGAATCCTAATGTCAGAAGTAGGCCAAACCATTGAAGGGTCCGAGTTCTTTAATTCCTAATTTGCTTACGGAACTCATCCATTGTGACTTAGGGAATCCAATCCTTTATAGACACTTAGAAGGAAGCTCAAGTTTAGTAATTGCACAGCACAAATCCCTTAACAATTGTAAAAAAAAAAAAATGACATAAAAATGACGCTTTACAGAGAAAGTCATAGTCTCCTTAATGGTTGGAAGCTGTTCTTTGATTTGGACTTGCCCTCATTTTGTGGCAGGTGACAAAGGAGACAAGAAAAACACCTGATTAAGATAATCACATTTAAGACACTCTGACAGACTGCAATACAACACAAAATAATGTCTTTAAAATGGTCTAACTACATAAGGAACTCTTAAGTTAGAGTTCAAAGTGGAGAAGTAGCTACTTCCAGCTACTTTCCAATGCCCTACAAACCAGGATTTAGGTTTCCTAATTTCTAATAAAATTATAGAAAGAAGTAAGGGAGGATTATTGCATTGTATGATGACTATGACAATGACTAACTATAAATTTCAAAAAGCTAGCTGAAAGAATATTGAAAGATTTTAGGATAAGAAAATGATTAAATATTTAAGGATGTAGATATAGTTACCTAATTTAAACATCATATAGTATAGATATGTAGATATATTAGATAATACCTCTTATCATTTCAAAATAGATATATTTTGTGCTTCAATGCATAAGCTAAAAAGAAAAACAGAAATGAAATTTAGGCTGTCTTAAAAAGCTTTATTAAGTAAAGCTTTTTATAGTGCAAGTTATTATTCAACTAATTGAATAATTGTTGAATATATAATAATAATTGACATCAAACTTATTTCATTAACATGGCAGAGCTGAGGGGAATTTTGGCTCCAACTAATATAGTAAATACATAAAAGATCAAGTTGTTAAACTCTTATACATTTTATCAGTTATACATTATTCTGTTGATACTGAGTAATATATATTTAATAGTTATTATATCTTATTTTGTGAAATAATGGCATGAAGTCCAAGCTGCTTTTATGTAATGAAGCACATAAGATGTCTGGCATAAATTTAATAGTTTTCCCAAATTTTGCCACATTCTTCATATCAGTGCGCATATTAAGTATAAGAAGCAAATTTTCCTGTTCAATTTAACTATCATCACAGCCCCAAAGAGAACTGATTCTTAGAGGGCTACACTTGCCTGACCAAACTCACACCACAAGCAGCCAAATTGGAAAGCTGGGTTTAGATTCATACAAGCTGGGTCTAGAGTATTGAGTCTTTCCAAAGCCTTCAAGGATATGAAACAAGATTCCTCCTTCTTACTTTCATTAGTTTCACTGCATTCTAGACACGTGATCATTGTGAGCATCAGTGACTAGTATCTAAATGATAGTTGAACATGTTGCTTTCAGCATTTAGTCAAAAGAACAACCTCAACACTAATTTTTTTCACCTTTGCTTTGTGGTCTTATTGATTTTACAGATTAGATTTCAGTTTTGTTCAACAGGGGAAAGGGCTGTGCTTCAGCTCTAGTCCAATCCACATGTGGTCAAAACCATATCATCTAAAATATATATATATATACTAAATAAACCCAGGCAAGTATTTCCAAAGGTTCTTAAGAAAGTAAGTGGGAAGTGTTCTGCACTGCCAGTGGTTGCCTAGACTGTCCTCTGCTCAGACTGCAGTCAACTGCCTCATCAGAGATTATGTTAAGCAACAATTACAGACGATGGGGGAGGAAGTATCTTATTCTGTGTATCTTCTTCTCAACCAGTACAGACCTCATATTGTCCTGGATCTCATCATGAATTCTCATTATAATTGGAAACGCTGAAATAGGCTATTTTTATCCAGTATAACATACAATAATCTTTATGACTTCAAAAATGTCTGAAGTCATAAAGATACAATATTAAAAGTTATTACCCACTTTCAATATTTTACATTAGTGACTATACTATGTTTAGTCTGTTCCTCTTACTTGATACCTAGTACTGATATTTAGCATCTCAACTAGACTTACAAGACCCCAAACTGTGCAAATGTGAGAAATAATTCACCACAAAAGCTATAAATTTCACAGCTCAAGAAGCTCTGAAGATTATTAATGAGGCGCCATGCAATTAGCTTCTACAAAGTTCAGCAAGACATCACGCATAATGTAAAACAGAAACTGCTAACCACTGGCTCGGAGAAGATCATTTAAGCTTGTTTCATGGGCAGGAAGAACTGATATTAAGCACCCTTCCTGAGAAAATCTTCAGTGCCCTCGCATTGTAGAAAAACTTCAGCTATCTGTAGATTACTAAGAAAAAAGAGAAGATAGTCCATGGTTAAAGAAGGTTTTAGCAATAAGTACTTGGCTACCTTATTTATTTCTTTATGCTCTTGGTATTTATCTTTATAAAATAGGTATAAAGGTATTTTTGTAGGATTGCAAAAAAATCAGCTTAGATACAATGTAGCAACTAAAATTTTAACACATAGCTGCTGCTTAATACATGTAAGAGAATAAATTATCCATTAGGGAAATGTAAACTTTGACTCAGTCAGAATTATTATATTACTGGGAATTTTAAAATCTGAGCAAATATATTCTTAAAGGATAAGTAGAAGATTAAGCTAAAAGTTTCCAGGAATACCATCTCCAGCACTGTTAGTACACATTACATCTATGAACAATTTGTACTTTTTTAGTAATCCATAAATATTTTTGTACTTTAAATTGCCTCCATGTATGTATGGGCATCACTTGCATGGTTGTGCCTCTGGAGACCAGAAGAGGGCACCAGATCCTACGGAACTGGAGTTACAGACAGTTGTGAGTCAACCTGTGCGGATGCCAGAAACCGAACCTGGATCCTCTGCAAGAGCTACAAGTGCTCATGATTGCCAAGCATCTCTCCAGACCCATAAAATAATCAATTAATCAATTTAATTAATCTTAGTCATTTCTACAAAGTCACACACTTCCCAAAGTGATGTGCATATAGTGTTCACTCAATCATTTGTCTCCCACATACAAGGTTTAAAGCCACCTTCTAATCACTAATTAGTAAAGTATATTAAATTAACTAATGAACATATACTTTAAATATACATATTAATCTGGCTATTGTCATAGCTAATATTGATTGCTGTCTTGGCGGGGATCTATAATCATCAAGGGGAAAACCCTTTGGCAGAATAAAGAGGCATAAATTGATATACTTGATCTTAGCAAAGACTAAGAAGCAATAAGCTGGTGTATAATCAACGTGGAGATACAGAAATGAACTTCAAATATACATCTAGAGAGATCATTATGATTAGATTTGAGATATAACTATAAAAGTACGAGTCATGTTTATGGTATTTCATTGCTATACAAGAGAAATTTGAATGTTTGTAGCCAAACCTAAAGATAGCCCTGTAACTGTCATTAAGCACCACTCTATTCCTAACATAGACTAGCAAACATTTCTCATCTTTGATCACAGTGTCATTTGGTCATGGATCATGGAATATGCATTGCAATTTCCAGGTGTATCAATCTTAGGATTGAATATAATTATTTTGATTACTAATATTGATTTAAGTAATCTGTGTGAGTGCTATTTAAATATTACTGGTAATATATTGTGAGCATCTAGGGGACATGAAAGCCATCTGTCTTGATTCTTGAAGTTTTCTGGGTAAAACATATTAGTAAATGTCTGTACATATGATGACTATAAATTAATAATTTTCACAAAGCCCAAATGATTATTCAAGTAACTGAACAGTAACTTTTTCAAAACAGAAACAACTGAGATAAGGACAAAGGTAGATGTGCTTGCCTATTGCTAATTGAAATGAATTACACATAATGCACTATTATTGACATTCCAAAACTCACAGTAAGACACCACAAATTTCTTCTGAACATAAAGATAATTCTCATGTAACTGAGAGCCACAAAACACTAATATTTGAACCCAAACATTAAGCTTTCATAGATATGTTAGTTTGTTACTATAACCCATAAACTCACTCTCCAGCTTACAGAATGATGCTTCTTACTTTTTAAGAGAGCACGCTAGGTTAAAGACAGGTATGGTGGAGCATATGGCTAATATGAGCACTCGAGAGGCTGAGACCAAAACAGCTTCAACTTCAAGTCCTGCCTGGACTACCTAGTAAAACCTTGTCTCAAAAGAAAATGAAAAGAACAGGAGAGGAAAGAAGAGAAGGGGAAGGGAGGGGAGGAGAGGGGAGGGGATCAGGGAAGGAGGGAGGGAAGAAGGGAAGGAGAGATGCAGGAAGAGATAAAATATAGGATATAGCATTGAAGTAACCTTACTAAAGTTTGTCTTATATGATTCATATACAGAACATCTTACCAATAAATAACTACGTTTAAAAATCATGTTTGTTCTTTTTCATTTTTGAAACAACATTCCACTGATAATTAGGACCAACAAAAAAAGAATGCTACACTGCAAAAATTTTCCCAGATGCAGTATTAACAAAGATGCAGCTCATTTGGTTTCATAGCATGCTCTTCCAGCTCTCCAGGTAGACAAACATGCATGAAGCACTAATTTTGACTTAGTGTCCTGCTCCCTGTACCTTCCAGAGGGGAAGCAAGGTAACCTGCCTCAGAGAAGCAGACATGTGTTCCCTAAAGAATAGCTTTATAATCATCTTTCTGCAGGTGTTGGTTAGGTAAAGCTATTCGAAACCACCAACCTCATCACCAAAGATACTTGAGTCTTTGAACACTCTTGTAAATGAATTATTGACATAAGTTTTGCTTCTCTAACAGTTCACCTTTCTGACAAAGACTTTCTGCACCTGAACAGAAATAACTTGACAACAACTTTGCAGGGGGAAGGGGGATATACCTTTCTGAACTGTACTGTTGCCAATGTAATTCCCAGCACTCATGTTAATATTGCCATAATTTTACCATATAAGGGAGTCACCTTTCACATTTCCATGCTTATGTTAACACAGGCCTTTTCATTAACTTAACTATGGCATCAGGAATCTTTAAGTCCCAAATACAAGTGAGCTTATACTAGTTTAAGATAATGGATATAAAGATACACAACAGTAGTATTAGTAATTAAGATACATATATATTTACTTATTGGAGCTTTAATGTTGTTATATTAATGCTCCTTTATCCCTTATGACTGCCCCAAAACTGAGAATAAGTTACAGATGAGGGCTTAGACATAAACAAACCAGGGAGAAAGGCAACAAAACTCCATCCTCTATACAGAGAGATTCTGCCAGTGGGATCAAGAATTCAGAGCACTGTGATAGCTTTGCTGGGACCTGTGGAAGACAGATCCTCTCAACCATCACTCTTGGCTGGAGCTAAGAGTTTAAGTGACCTTTCCTCTTACTTACCATAGCATGGACTACCGGTGACAATTCATAAAGGGCACTGCTTAGAGTGCCCTTGTCTACACACTGGTGGGCTTTCCAGACTTGATGTATGGTTCCAATCACAAGGCCACCCAGATGGCCACAGTTTAACACACACAAAAGGACATGAATGCAGGTAAGAGATTGCAGATGTGGATAGAAGGCTGGGACAGAAGAGAGCAATTAGAACGCATATGTACATATATGTGCCTAAATTTGTGAATGAACAAATTAGTTAAAAAGATGCACACCTTTAATCCCAGCACTTGGGAGGCAGAGGCAGGCAGATCTCTGTAAATTTGAGGTCATCTTGGTCTGTAGATGGAGTTTTACACAGCCAGGGCTGTCACACAGAGAAACCATCTTGAAAAAACAAAAAGTACATATAAACTCTCTTCAAATACAAATTAAAATTTGCTAAAGTGACAACAATAATAAAGCCAGGAAGTATATTGCATGTTGTGGTAGATTAATTCCTGAGAGATGTATACCATCAATATCCAAGGGTAGGTTTCGGCAGGATATATATTCTCTCTAGAACACAATGTCTATGGATAAGTCTCAAAGAAAGGTGTTTGAAGAGAATTGGCACCATGATTTTTTTTTGTTTTGTTTTGTTTTGTTTTTACTTAAAAAGTTTTTTTTTTTCCTCATACCCTCCATTTTTCCTCCTCCCTGTCCTCTCTCGGCCTTCTCCTATCCCAACCCACCCCACTATCTACTCCCCAGGATGGTGAGGACTCCCAAGGTGGGTCAGTTCAGTCTGGCATGTCCAGTTGAGGTAGGTCTGAGTCCCTCCCCCCAGTAGCAAGGCTGAGTAAGGGCATCATTTTTTTTTACTTAAATAAGCCAATAATAGTTCAGCATCAATGTATATTTAGTTCATATATTCTTCAAAAATAACAATTTTGATCACTTTACTCTCTCTGAATAGGTTAAAAACATATAACCTTCCATTAAGATGGATTTCATTATGTGTTTCTTCAGCAGGAATAGCATTTTCTTCAGTAAGCAGTAGCTCTGTGGGGCAGGGTTTCCGTTTGCAACTTTGGGACACATTCAGAGTATGAATTTAGCTTGGAAGGAATTCCAATAGCAAATGTCTCATAATGACAGTATTAAGAAGCTGTAAGGACATATGAGATCATCCTACACAGAAAATAAGATGAGCCCTCCAGAGGTTAAGTGGCTGGCTCCAGGTCACATAGCTGGTACCAAGGCTCACATGTCCCTGACTCCTGACACAGTTTTGTGTGACAGTCTTCTAAAAGGGAGGCTATTGGAGAACCTTTCTTTTTTCCTTCTCAGGGTTTCAGAACTGACACTACTTTGCACATTGAGTTAGGTGCAGGGCCAGAAACTCTGCCAGCAGCAAAGCAACACTCCTGAAACACTGTGTGACTCTCAGAGCCACAGCAATTAAGAATGGGAAAGCTAATGGTTGCCAGCTTGGAGAGAGGCACTCCTGTTGGAGCCAGACATATATGAGGAAAGAGGAACGTGTGAGACTTTTGCACTAGAGTTGGCGAAAAGAAGGAAAAGTTATTTTATTCTTTTTGAAAATGAAAATAAAATAAATATCTAGATAATTTAGGTATTACGTATAGTAATTTTCCCACTTAAATGAAATATTTTCATCTTTAGAGCTGATAACATTGTTTTTCTATCCATCACTGAAGAGTTAGTCTTATTTGGAAATGGTTCTCTTTAAATATCTAGATACACGGAATTATCTGTGTTTTGCTTTGAACAAGGATGTTATTTTTTGTACTGAAACTTTATATTTAAGCAGCATCTTGGGTTAAGATAAATCAAAGCAAATATATCATAGGTAATAACAATTACTCAAATGGTTAGTTCTTAGAGATGAAACTCTGACATCCAGAGCATGGATATAATAGGCAAAAATTCTAAGAAGATTGAAATCCCATATCCCACAATCAAGTGGAAGATGCATTTTAGCAGAATTCCTCCGGAACTCTACTCTCCTGGTATCCATACAAATATTTTATAGAGCCACACTCAAGAAAAATGGGATTATAATGATGCCTTCATAAAATTCCCATCCATGCCTCTATCCTTGCCTAACAGAATACTGGGATGGTTCTAACAGAACATTGTTAATGTCTTTCTCATTTGCCCAATAATTGTGTCATCTAATTAAAAGAGTATCTTTAGTTACTTTTTGCTGAAATTAGAAAAATATATAGAGAACAGCAATATTTCCAAGCAGTACAAGTTTGGAATATTTTATAAAGTTAAGTTTTGTTATTTGCTAACCAACAAATGTAGGTAACATAATTCACCTTGGTATGAGTATGGAAATTCTATTAGTGAACATGTTTAAAGGATTATATTACTTCTTCTAAGCACATGTACACACCCACAAAACACACACACACACACACACACACACACACACACACACACACACGTCATTCAAGTCTTTTTAGTAGCATCAAGTACAAACTTTCACAAATTTTGCCTTTAAAATTCTAAATTGTATTTATTTAGTTAATGGTACTATTTTTTTTTACTGGAAAAGCTAAATCAATAAATTTTTAGCCTATGTGACGTATCTAAAATTATTGAAAATATAATTCTGTAAAGCCTTGAATTACAATTTTTCATAAAGCATTTTAAGTTGTCTGCTCCCATTGAACAGATTGTCACTAGAAAAGTCTTCCAGGAAAAACAGAGGGGCTAAATGTTGTCACTGCTGTATGATTGCAAGTAATCAAATTCCAATGTGGAGAATTACTTGAGTGTATTAACTGAAATTTTTAGCATATAAAAAGAAAAACTTGTGTGGTAGAAAAAGAGGAAAATCACACAGTAACATTTTTATTAGATATGAGAATAATCATGATGGTGGTGGGGTTGGCATTCAATTTCTTAATGCCAAATACAAAATACAAAGTGTATCTCTCTCTCTCTCTCTTTCTCTCTCTCACGTATATGAGAGAATTTATATATCTATGTGTACGAATCTCTCTCTCCATAGCCCAGTTTCTGATTCTAATATAAATTTAATATGCAGTAATTCTGAAAAATTTTTGTATCATATTAAATATACTTTTTACCATTAAGAGAAAAGCAAAAAATATCAATTATTAAAGATTGTAGAATATTGTCAAAAGACTTTTAATCTTTTTATCTTACTACATAGCTATGGAAACAGCACCACGATAACTTTCACCACCATAAACCTGCATCTAAAAGCAAAAAGTATAAGATAATATTGTGTCTTTACATGATCCCAACTCATTTCATCAAGCAACAGTTAGAGTCCTTTTTCAGGGGCTCACTCTTCTTGTACAGAAGCTCTTCCTGTGACTTCTAGCTCTTCCTAGCTCTTATTTTGGAAACACTCAACAAAATTTTCCAGCAAAGTTTGGAATCCCTAAGACAGCATTATGTCATCAACTTCTTGGGTTAGAATTCTCCTCTATTTTCTACCTTTGGGCTGTCTACTTTTATCTCCATTAACCTTTTGGCTTGACTATAAACATTTATTGAAGGCTACCTCCTTTGTCGGTCCAGTAACTCCAAAGGTTAGTGAGCACTGGATGCCAGTCTGACCTCTTTTATCCACATTAGATGATTCTAATTATTCCTAAGAAGTGACACTTATGACCCATTCTGTCCTTGTCAAGTTTGTCTAGTTGTGAGCTGTCGAAACGTGAAACTCTAGGTTCAAACTGTGTCTAGAAGTGCAGATGCTTCCTTTTTTAAACTATAATATGGAGCCTCAAAAAGTATACAGTTCTTTTGTAATCCAGTTTAACTGAAATTGAAGATTCCTTTTATGCAACATGAATTATTGCTGAACGAGCTACAGATAAAGCATAAATCTTAACTGACAAACCTCTATTTATAGGTAACTTCAACATGGATACTAAAGAAAATTGAATTGGGATTAAATAAGCTTCACTAAGATTAAAAACATCGTGATCCTTTGAAAGTTACTTTTCTTTTTTGTGGTCCATGGCCATCATAGCTCAGGATGTATCTATTTGAAAGGCATCTACTTGAAAATTTGGGCAAAAACAAGACATAATGGTAAATGCCATCGTTTTTACGGGGTCTGTTCTATATGGAAATGACATCAGTTCTCCTACTACTACTAATTTTTTTCTTTCTCCCAATTCTCCTCTTCATTGTTCTATTTTTGTTTGTAATCCAGACTATCCTCCATCCCGAAGACATTCTGCATTAGTCTCCCAAAGGCTAAGGTCCCAGATTTGTGCCACCATATCCACTTTTTATTCACTTTCAATGGTCCAGTAGAGTCACACAGTGCCCTAAGTTTCTGAAGACTCTTTCAACTTATAATGATGGAAATTATGAAATAATATTTTTAATAATAATAATACTGAATAGTATCATTGACTATTGAAAGCATAAATGGATCAGTAACGAAATTCTGACCTGACCCGTATGCTAACTACTGAACACTACCAACCCTCAACAAGCATGGGATTAGTAAATGCTTTTAGTATTTTAATTCATTCAGACATTTAGAAAATAATTGATATGTCTCTATAGAGCACTGATCATTGTACCCATTTTTACTTAATAAACAATTGGGCTGCAATGTGTATTTTAAGCCAGATAATGGTGGTAGTTGCCTTTAATCCCAGTACTCATGAGGGAGAGGCAGGTAGGTCTCTGTGAGTTTGAGGCCAGCCTGCTCTAGAGAGTGAGGTCCAGGACAGCCAAGGATGCCAAGAGAAACTCTCTCAAATCAAAACAAAACAAAGACAATAACAATAAATGACTGTCCATTTTGGAGACACATATTCTGAAGTTTAGAATACTTAGGTGGCTTTCCAGCTATGCAATACATCAGCAGCATGGGTGGAGATCCTCAAATACATCATCTTCTCTTTCAACTTGATTTTAACCGTATTGAAACTGCTAAATCTAAGATTATGACAGACATGTTTGTGTAGACCTAAGTCTGAAACCAGATGATGTAGTCACCACGGGGTATGTAGTGTCACTCTGAAGCATCGTATGGTTCTAACTAAGAAAAACATTTTTTATTACATTGCATGCATTTGAGAAGGGAATTTTGAGATGTTTTGTTTTGTTTTCTGGCTTGATTTTACTGTTTAAAGAGACTATCACCATTAGAGACTTCAAATCTCAAATTATCATTTTACAGTTCTGTAGATTAGAAATCTAACACGGGTCTCAAGGTGTTCAGCAAATATGGTTTTTGGTGGTGGTGGTGGTGGTTTTGCTTTGTTTATTTAGAATAGAGTTTCTAAGAAAAAGTCCATTTCCTGATGGATTTCTTTTCACACCTATAATATCTTGCTTGTGAAACAAGAACTTCTGGCTCTTCGTCCCTGTACACTGAGGACTGAGCTTCCGTACATTTTTTTTCTTGTGGCCTGCATCACTTTATCATCTTTAAGAGCTGAGTGGGATGATCTGCATGTGATGTCTGTTTGCTTCTTTGCTGGTTTTCTTGTTACAGGGTCACACTCTATAGCCCAGGGGAGCCTACACCACACTATATGGTCAAGGATAACTGTAGAGTTACAGCAATTTCCCTACCTTAGCCTTTAAAGTGTAGGAATTGCAAGTTGACCACCATGCCCCACATCTGAAATCTCTGTTTCACATTTTCGCCTTTTTTTTTTTTCTACATTTAGGGACTCTTATGTTTTGAATGAGATTATCTACATAATTTAGGAAAATTTACCCTCTCCTGGTCTTAAATATTTAACCACATCATTTGCCAAAGAAGCTAACATATATATATATATATATATATATATATATATATATAACATATATATATATATATTCACAGGTTCTAAGCCATTGGAGTATGGATATCTTCAGGACCATTTTCCTGTCCACCATGCCTTTTATATGCATTCTCTTTCTTTCCAGTAGGTTTTGTCAGTTGTACATTTTATGTGTTAATAAAGATTTCCCTTATGGTCCTCACTTAAAAAGCCAGAGAAATAAACTCAATGAAGTTTAAAGTTTCTAAAACTCTAGAATTTCTATGGAAGACTTTGACTAGAGAGAGACGAGGAAATGAACTTAATGATCAATGTGGATGTTATTGTCATTTTCTATTCATGGATTTTGCTCAAGTGTATATTTCATATAATCCTGCCTAACTCCTTCCTTCTCACATTTGGTAATCTTCTTTGAAGGCAGTCAATCTATACAAAAGTTGGCTTCTTCAGGAAAAAAAAATGGCTTACCTTCTCAAAACTGTAATAACTATTCCCTTGGCTATTTTTTTTTTAATCTGTTAATTGTTTACATTACAGTGTGGGTATAGCTTTCAGAAAGATAGTCTCATACTCTTGCTTCTGCCTTGCTCATGGAGTAGAAGAAATCATTCCCCCCTGATTAAGTTCATTAAACCAAAATCTGCCTGTGCTGACGTGTGATGTATGACTACCAAAGTCTTAAGATATAAAGTGCTTAGCTTATCATTCAGAAATGATATTAATCAACTATTTTTGCTTGAATCATAAAGTTGTCTTCTCTTAAGTCTGAGATTGTTTAAGGAAAAAATAGAGGGGGAGCAGTGTATAATCATATGATTTTGGTTAGTAAAGAGAGTAGAAAGCATTATTCAGGTGAACTACTCAACAGTCCACACGCAGCAGCAGGGATATGGTAGGTAGAAATGACAAAGGATATTGTTTCAGTTGCAAGTATCAGCTGAGAAAAGCCCTGCTCCTCAGAAATCCTTCAGTCCCAGAAAACTGAGGATATTTGGTGTCACTTAGTGTTAACTTGCTATGAAGAAAAAAAAAATATTCCCAGACCCCACCCGGGGGGTTTGACCTCCATGAAATGACTTGATTATTCAAGTTTAATTTCTCTGTCTATAAGGAAGACAGAACAAGTATCTAATACACTATCTTTGTAAATAATATCCATCTATGAAACTATTGGTTTCCATTGACTGTGTCTCCTTTAGAGAATTAATCACAAAAGGTTTTGCCTGACGTATAACGTCTTTGCAGATATTCCAAGTTCTTTCTCCCAAATATATCTCTAAGTTTTCTATTTATAAGTAAGAAGCACATCAATTATGAATATGATTATGAAAGCTAGCTCTGCCTTTTAGTGCTTTGTACAACACAGAAAAGTTGTAAAGAGTTTCTTAAGAATATAACACAGACTTCCAGAGCTTAGTGTTGTGCACAATTTTCTTACATATTGCTCAGCATTTGTCCACACGATCCCAGTGACTTCACATTCTTCATGGAAAGTGACCTCTCTGTTATCCCGTGAGAATCTACAGGACAGACATTTTCACCTTGCTTTTTGAATGGCTCCCAAATTTTAGGATTATGAACTCCATGTCTGATCTTTTCTACATCATATTAAGCATTTGATGTCTTCACCTAGATCTCTAACCAAAAAGGACTCAGATTTCCAGTACTAAGAACAATACAAAATTCATGACATTTTGTTTGTTCTTGTGACATGAGTGTAGGCCAATGGACTCATTTACCTTCCACTAAGACTTCCTGGTGACTTTACAAAATGGGAAGGCCTCAGATTTGGTGTTCAAGAAGGACACTGAAGCAGGTTGCTCTTTGGAGTAAGGGAATTATTAGAAGGGTTATTAGTGCCATAAAGAGACCAAATAGGTATTAAAGGGAGGTCAGGCCTATGTAGCTGAGTAGAGATAGCCAGAAATTCTAAGCTACCCAAACCCTTACACACTCCTGATCTAGCTAACATTTCAGAGTTGTTTTTAAATGTATCTGTCACCGCTGATTTCTTATTAGCATATTGTTACTTGTCATTGCTTTGCCTGATATTGCTGGTACTTTAAGAATTGAGTCAGCCTCTGTTTTATGTACAATTTTGAACATGGCTTTACCAATACAATAGATTGGTATGTTGCACACAATCTTTGCTGCTGTGAGGTGGGTGAAATGATTTTCCCACATTCCTGTGAGGTCTGAAGTTGCTAGAGTACACAAAAATCCTCCAGTGGATACTTGTGAATGTCAATTTAGGAAATTCATGATAGCACAGAACATGTGAGGAAGTCCCAGGGTGAACCGAGATTTCTTTGGCAGAATCATATCTAGGTGAAAATTCAGTTCAGAAATTACCTTGAGAGCCCTGTATTGTCCTCAATGTTGTGGTTTCCTGATATTTGATACGCAGAACATGGGCTGCCAGATGATAAGTCTGAATACCAGTTTACTGTTATTCATCAGGGAAACATCATCTTACTGAGACTTCCCAATTTCTTCCTCAGTTTATCTCTTGTCATGTAAATTTATCAAATGGGGTTTAAAGGTAAATAATTTGGGTGCCAAACTCCCAAAAGTGTTGAATCTTATGAGAATTAGATTTGCCTATCTTTGATATATTCTGTTAAAATGGTAGCACTGGCCTCCCTGACTATCTGCTTATTTGGGGCAAAGGGTAAGTCATGATCCAGTCTCTCTGTATTTGATTTATTCATGGTTGCTCTTTTACAGTTTCCTGGAGACAGTGTGTGGCGGGTTATTAGCATCATTATTATTGTGGTTATAGCCCGACCACATATCCACACTTCAGCAAAGGCAGCTGGATGGGTTTCATTATTCATTCCAAATAAGTGCAGATTCTAATATAAATGTTGCTCAGGATGGAGCTTTGAAATGGATCCTGATTCTTTAAATTCTTTCCTGTCTGTTTCAAGAAATGATGAGATCCTGCTGATAATAAAGTATAATGTGTCTAAAGTTCACTTCCAAACACTCTGCTCTTTGCAATGAAAGTCGTCTGCATGATCTTTATAATTCAGAGCCACAAGAGATCTGTGTAATCTTCGAGATCTGATCCAGGATCATTTTGGGTGTGTGTGTGTGGGGGGGGGAATCCTAGATAATAATTCCACCATTCAAGATTAGTGAAAGCAGCAAAGCCTTAGGGCTTCTGTCATCTTAAAAAGATACTGTGAGGCAGGGGAATAAGGCCTTGGTTTATGGTTTGGGAGATTTAGTTGTTTGTAAAAATGAAATGATTAGTGCAGTTATTATTCAAGTTCTTAATCAACAAGAGCAAATGGCATCTGTTTGTTATCACTCTGCAGAAGACAAAGGCTCAGGTCCCCATGGTGCTGACTGCTGGTCCCAAGTGGCTTCTGGATGTGACTTGGCAAGGAGTGGAAGACAGCAAGAACAACTGCATTGTGTACAGCAAAGGTAACCTCGTGATCCTTCCCCTGTCTCTTTCGTGACACCACACTGCTTCTGAGGAACGAGATAGAGGACCATGTATCATGTAAGCCTCTTGCCTTCCATTTCACTTGGGACACTCTCTGGTCCGAAGCTTTCTGATGTTTACTTCTGTGCAACATAAACAAAAGGAGTCTCAGCATTAATTTCTTAGCGCTGTGATCGGTTGCTAAGCACCACGTGCGAGTGGCTTGGCTGGTGTCTCTCCGTTTTATGCATAGCTTCTGGGTTTTATGAAATTTCGGATTCACTTCTCGGGCATTATTGACCAAAAAGTGTATTCCTTTTTGAAACTTAGCGATTCGTGTCCAGAGGCATGTTTCAGGAGGCAGATTCCAGAAATTATGCAGGATGAGAGAGAAACTTCACATGAAACCTTTGCAAAGACCAAATTCTGACCTGTGATGCTTTGTGAAGGGCATAAGGCCAATGGCCAAGAGGGAGCCTGATGGCTTGGAGAGTGTTACCTTTGATTTGCTCAGTATGACATCAGCCTAGCCAACCTCCAGTTAGGGTTTGGGGTTGTAGGCCTGTGTGTTTTCTCTGCCTTTAAGTTACAGGCTCTAGCTCAGTGTTCTCACAGTGAAGTCCCCAGTCTCACTTCGTTGTGAATATTGCAGAACCTTTTGCATCTCATGTTTCATTTCTTTCGGCTTTTCCTTTTTAACCAAATAGACCTACTGAGATCAAAGATGTGTTTGCTCATTGAACCTAGAAACCATGAAAGCATACAAGGGAGCAAGCAAATAAGCACCCCTATCAATATATTAACATACAAAACACTAATCATAACATCAAAGACTCCTAAAAACTTGCTAGAAACAATTACAACTTGTTCCTATAATCATTACAATTTGGACATTTATAAGAGGATTGCCTCCAAACTACCCTGAGCCTTTGAAAGCTGAAACACCGGAAAGAGGGAATTTGCAAGCTAAAAACAAAATCTGCACACCAGGATCTGATTATATTTCTTTCCTTTCTGTAATTGCTGGTCACAGGCCCACCACTTTTCTAACCTAAAATATCTGCTATTTTCTGTTGGCATCTTTTAACTAATGGAAAAGTGAAAATTCCCTTGACTATGTCTGTATTATCTGTCAACATAAAGTATAGTGAGTCAGTTTATAAGTCTCCCCATTCAGAATACAAGTATTAAAGCGTTCTGGGTGGACAGGTCCCATTGTGAGCATTAGATTTCCGTTGGCTAATAATAACTGAACCTCATGTGAGGATACATTAGGAAAAACAGTGAAATTTCCTTTTAGATGATGCAAACACTATATTTATATCTGAGATTCTTTTATGAATTGAAATGATAATTCCATAGTTACTTCAATGTAATGCCTTCACTTGAACGTTGGACACAATTTTGACTTTGTATTATGACTGTCTGTTCTTCAAGCCTTTGTCAATAACTAAATTTTGGGTAATTTTCAGAAAATTATTAAGTATCAATCGATTAACTGATGAAGCATTCATCATGTCTAACCATATTAGCATTACACGTTAATTGCCACTACTTTTGAACCCTCTTTAAGTCCTGTCTTTAATGATCTCGTACCAAATGATCGCCTATCATTGTTTTATCAGTTGTTCTATGTCCAAGAAAGGGAAAAACAAGAAGTTAGTGATTTTTTCTTCGCTATCCCATCAACTATCTATTTACTAAGAGGAAGACATCTGTTTTGCTCATTCTTTGCCCTTAGCCAGGCATGCTCTCTGCACAAAATAAGACGGGGGGCGGGGGAGTAACAGAGGGAAGAAGGAAAAAAGGAAGGGAGGGAGGGAGGAAGGACAGAGGGAGGGGAGGGAGGGAGGAAGGAGGGAAAGAAGGGAGGGAAATACTGATTGATGGAGTCCATAAATGATGACTGAATCATTGTAATAGACATATCACATAAAACATTTTCAAATGACATGAATTGCTGTTACCATTTTTGTAGGCAGCAGCAGGCTATCTGCCATTGTTAAATTTATAGGAATTCAGGTACAAGATCCTGGATTGTATCATTTTTTTTTTCATCTCCTGCAAGATAACAGATATACATCTCATCTCTATTTTACAAAAGATAAATAAGAGAATTAAGTAGGTAATTTGTACATTGTGCTTATGAAACTAATAAGCAATAAATGTTCACATAACTTAAGGTCTACTTGTATATACTAAAAATTGCCCTCTCTCCATGAAGTTTGAAAACAGTCTAATGAGCTAATTCATATTTTATTCATTTTACATGTGTAAGGTTGAGAGAGACAATATAATTGTCTCAGTCCTAACAATGGAGGCAAATTTTAATCCAAATCCTGGCAACTCCAAATCTTATATTCTTTATGTCACATGACCCTACCTTTTTCTATACAACTACTTCATCACAACTTCCCTCAAAATAGACCTTTATGCCTAAAATTCACAAAATATGTTTCTTAAAATAGTACATTTCTCTCCAAATACTCTATAGAATCCTACAATTGAGAAAAAGCCCTTGACAAAATACCTGTTATACTCTGTCTTGAAAACTTGCCATATATGTTGGTAGTAATGCTTGTTCAATTACTGCAGTGAAAATGTATTTTATTTCTGTTCCCAATGAGTGCCTTTGGATAACAGTGCAAAACAAACTAAGTTCAAACAAATTTGGAACAAACCTTGGGAAGCCATTGAAGATACTTAGAGTTCCCTCAGGGCTTCAAAAAAAAAAACACTGAAGCTAAGTTTGAGTATACTCACACTGCCTTATGGGGTGGAGGGAGCAGAGTTTCCTGGCTTCTGCTAGGTATCTTTGGGGTTGTGGGAAAAAGAACCTCATGGACTCTGTCTCTCTGTGCATATGTGTACATTGTGGGTGTGTTTGTGTTTTTTGTTGGGGGTGAGGAAGCAATCTTCTTGTATAACAGATTGCAGAAAAATCCTAGATTTTAGAGACTGTTTGCTGCAGTTTCTGACATTTTATCTTTACTTTGCTTGTGTCTTCTGAGATTCCTTCCTTCTGTATGTGGCAAGTAGCACCATTAGACAGGATCACTGATGGCTACATCTAGACTTGGTCTGTAGTATTAAGTTACTGGTCCAGACTTTCCCAGCCTAGCCTCATGGCCCGGACCCCCAGATCCACAGTCCCATAGTCCCACTGAAACACACAGACACTTATACTAATTGTACTCTGATTGACCTGGGGCCCAGGCATATAACTTTCTAACTCTTTACCCTTAAAGTAACCCATGATTCTTATCCTGTTCAGCCATGAGGCTTGGTACTGTTCTCAGAGCAGCATATGAGTCCTCTCCATCTGCTTCTCTGGTGTCTCTGTGGCATCTCTACTCTGTTCTTCCTGTTCCCAGAGTTTTTTGTCTGTTAGCCCTGCCCACACTTCCTGTCTGCCTTTGGCTAATCAGTACTTTTATTAAACTAGTAGGCAGAACAATTATTTACAATGTAGCATAATCCCACTACATTGTTTTGCCAGCATAGTAACACCGGTGAAAACGTATCAATCTTGAGTTTTGAATGATACCAAACTGGTGGTTGACTCCCACTAGCATACCTAAGTTATACTGGAAGACTGAGAGAATTATCCGGAACTGAATCTGTGGGGTCAGGAAAAATTGTACAAACTTGGAGCTACTGCCACAGCACAGGCTCTCCTGTAAGCAGCTTCCAGGTACCTGGATAGATGGATCATTAGTGCCAAATTTCTTTGAGCTTTCAATAAAGGGGGGAAAAAAAGTTTCCCAATGACTTGACTGTGTGGGTTCCTTATTTATTTTCTGGCCAAATACTTACATACTACTTATGAATTCTTTGTCAATACCACTATCACAGGACCCAACTATCTCAAAGCATATCAGAAAATACGATATAAATTTTGTATGTGTAGCCTGTTGTAAAAATGCTTTGCCTAGGAGAATTTTTATAGTATTTTTTACAAGATAAAAAAGCCTTCATACTGTTAGTATTTGTGACTTAAACTTAATTAAAATAATCATAAACATGGATAATAACAAAATTAAATGTAGCTGTAAAGCTTTCATTGTCTAGGTATACATAAAATGAGTATCTAAAAGTCACATAGAGCTGTTTGACAAGCTAATATTGTTCCATTTAGACAAAACAGAAAATAATATTGACATTATATTTTGATGTGGTTTTCCTGCCTCAATTATCCTATGTCCTTCCAGAGAGTGAAAACCTAGATTTGTTTGCCATCTGTTAGTTGCCATAATTCTCAACAGACCCCAGATAATTCTAATATCCTTATCTCTTAAAGCAACATGTTGAACAGCCTTAACCTGGAGTTAAAGGTACCCTGATGAAGGAGAAAGTGCACGTGGGCAGCACTGCTGAAATCCACATTGAGTGTTGCCCATTGACTCTTTACTTTCTAAAGACTGGGAAGCACAGCTACTTTTTCATGCATGGAAGAAAAATTAGTTAAATATTCTGGTCAAAACAAAACTCAGTTGTTGTTTTTCTACATGGGTATTTTTCAATCAGCTCTATATTAATGTTAATTTTTCACCAAGTTAAATACTTTACTCACTTGGTCTCTGTACTCAGTCAAAAGACTGAAAAACTATCAAGTAGGTCTCACTTCCTTCCCTACAGTTCCTGTGCACATGAGAGCATGGCATCTTTGTAAAAAAAACAATCTCCACATAGAGTCCAGGGCAAATAACCTATCCTCTCTAGATACTGCTTTCCTTAGCTCTGAATGCAGAAGACCAACAGATTCCTGCTGGAATGTTTATGAAGAAGAACCTAGACGCGAGTCTGTGTGTGTTATCACAGCCCTCATATTTCTGGTTGGCATCTGCTCAATCAAGTCTGTTTTTATGGTCAAAAATATATGAATTAACAGACGATGGCACCAGGCCTTAATACATGGTCAATTGTGGTTTAAGAGAGAAAATTTCATAGTTCTCATCCAGTAGCAACAAGTCTACTTATCTAGCTTTAAAAATGTGTCACAGACTCAGAGACCTAAAGCTTTGGCTGAGGAAACCACTGACTTTGTTATTATTTGGGGACAGCCTATTTTTCTGTTGGGGCATTTACTTATTTATTTATGTCCTTACTTGTAAATTTATGCTTATGTATGGAAAGGAACATGCATACCATGGTACAGTGCAGAGATCAAAGGACAGCATGCATGAGTTGATTCTCCTCTCTTCTTTTTATATTCAAACAACTGAGCTTGGATATTTGGGTATTCTGGCAAGTACCCTTGCTTGCTGCATCATTTAATTTACTCATCATCATTAATCTGTTTCTACTCTCTGCACTAATTCTGATGATTTCCACACATTATTCTGCTTACTGTTCCAACAGCTACATAATACAAACAGCACCCTTCCATCCTACAAAGGAATGAACAAGTTCAGAGACATAAAATTCAATGACACAAATAACTCCTGTGATATGAAGCTGCTATTCCATCTCAAGCTTAATTCTATGACTATTTATACAGTTGAAATTGCGTTTGAAGCCATCATTTACTAGGCCAAGGTTACAGTTCTCCTCCTCCTCCTCCTTCTCTGGAGATGACATACATTTTATCAGGGATGTTATTTTTTCTTTCTTTGAAAGAGATAGTGTTCTAGATAAAAACAAAAACAAAACAAAACAAAAAAAAAACAACAGTGACTGCACAATTTATGTAAATTTATGTTACTTATATGGCAGCAACAAGTGAAATTCATGTAAAAGCTTCACATTAACATTATTCTGTGCTCATTGTCACTTCCAACTTGTACTTTTGTACCCATTTTGCCATGCAATCAATAGAAACTTTATTGTCTTCTCTGTTCAAGACCCTCTACTGGCCATTGTTAAAATAATGACAGAAATACTAATCCAATCTAGCCTGGAGGAGAAACTTGCAGCACCCTGAGTAAATTGACCAGGCTTCACAAACAAATGTATCCAATTATCAGGGCCATGATTCACCTTAAAATAGAGGATCCACGGAGTTTCCTAGAACTTTGATATGCTAGCCTTGTCCATTGTGACAACCTATTTTCAAAGTAGTCTGTGAGCTCATGCTTCACTTTACCCAGAGGGTCTCATATCATAGAAATAATAAACTAATTTAAAAAGAAAACAGTATTCATCTCTAGAAATGTATTTAAATAGTCAGTAAATTAATAAAAAAAAAAATGTATGAATGTCGTCTCATCATACTATATTCTTGAAAGAGAGTGAGTGCCTGAACCAAATATTTAGCAGTGGGAATTATAAAATCATAAGACGATTAAGTTAGCTAGTCTTAGAATTCCAATATTGCTTTTTAAATGACTTCAGGATATAGGAGGTACTAAGGTTATTATCTGTTATCTGGAATACAGTGGAATTGTACAACTGGATAATAACCAAACAAACTGACACAATGTAAAATTACATTATCAGTGTGTTAAAACAAAATTGCGCCCTAAAGGAGTCCACATGCCAGCTAGAGCTGCAGTGTAATTATGCTTAACTCTGATAATTAAAATACAACAGAGATCAACAGAATCATTTTCATTAAGAAAATTATTAATGATGGTGGTATAACAGTAATTGATTGCAGAGCACCACAGGATAACGTGATGCTGAAAACCCAACATGTTTCATGATTGTCTGAGGCTTTCTCTGGTTATGTTCTGTTAAAATGAGAAATACGTTTAGAGGCGTGAGCAGTTTATTATGCCTGCTCTAACAAAAAGTGATTGGAAAAATGGCTGCTTTAGAAAAATCACAGTTTTGATGCAAACGGTCATTTCTGGAAGGTTTGAAGGTCAAGACAAGCAGAACCCACTGTTGATGGCATTATTGTTAACAGGGCTTTCTGTTGCAGATTGTGAATGGTGGCAGATTCAGCAAATATCGGGCCTTGGATTGTTTCCATTTCTTACTGTGCATTTTCTGTTTTTACAACTGTGTTAAATGGTTTTTACTAATATTGTCTTGACCCAAGTCTGATTACACATTTATAGTTATTTATTTATGCTATGCATGTAAGAATAGACTTGTTTTTATATAAATGTCATGGAGAGTTTTCTAAATGAAGTATAGGTCCATAGGCCTATATTTTATCATTAATTACCTTAATGAGTGAGATGTGTTAGCATAAGTTAGGAAAAAAAATCTTAAACCACCTTGGATGCATGTATGAGTGAAGCATGTGTCTCTTAGAGGTAGAAACTAAGAATGTTGGTGGGTGATAAGAACTAAGGCTGTATCTGTGTTATGTGTATAAAAATGAGAAATGAAGAGTGGGATCTTTTGAGAGGTGAGTCACTGTCACTCAGAGATGTTAGCCTGTCATTCAAACAGATGGTAATCTTGAACCCTATCCCCAGGAGTATCTTTGTCAGTTAAACCAAGGGACAACTCCTAAGAATAAAATTTTTTAGAGAAAGAAACTGTAAATACCCTTTAAAGCATCATCCTAATTAGATGAAATTGTTACAATACAGTTATGAGAAAAGCAGACTATGTGGTATTACATCTACTATAATTAGAGTAACATTTTAAAATGTATGCACGGAAACATACTGAAATAAAATTGAGTAAAATTGCAAAAGTTTTTCTGTAAGGATGCAAGATTTGTGGACATTATTTGGATCTTTTACATTCCATGTTAGAGGTGGAGCCTGAGACCCAAGACATGTGCATAGACAAGTATTCTAACAAGCAACTATGCTTTCAGCCTTGTGTTTTCTCTTAAGCTTCTCTCCCTCTTCTTACATAATTTTCCTCACATAGTTTGAGGAGCGTTTGTACATTCAAATCAATCTGCCTTTAGTCCATTCTTCCATTTCATTATTCACTTGCTCATTCATTGTATAACAGCTGGGGATACACCTATACTAGGAACCTGTTGTACCACTGAATTGATATCTTCAGCTTTTTCTTATATGATACAACTGTAAAAAATAAAAAATAATTTAAAAAAGGAAATCTTTGTCTCATCTGCAAAATCCTTAGCCCATAGGAAAATCAACATTTTTCTTGGTGATATAATTTAGCTTCTTTAATACACTTACTAATGCCATAAAACTTTTTTCCTAAGACAATTTCCTAAGTAAAATACAAGTAATAAATCCCATCCCTTTTACATGATGTGGTATTGCCATGAGGATTCAAAATAATGTAAAACAAGCTTTGGCCTGACAAACTCACTGAAAGATTTATTAAACAAGTATATTTAAATACTGACCACTCGACAGCTCAAGGTCAAGTCAACATTCAGGGGAGGTGTGAAGCTTTGTGGGCTTTTTTTTTTTTTTTTTTTTTTAATTCAAGTATCATTTTGAGAAATGGGGTGAGTTACACATAAAGGTTTGGATTGGCAAGCTTTAGAAGATCACAGGATGGAAGCTCCACAGAGTACAGTTTTGTCAAAGTAGGGAACTTGCAAATGAGAACAGGAATGGGTAATCCTATTTTTCACCATTCACTTGAAAGATGTCAGGTGACCTTTACTATCAAATCAGATAGAGCTGGTCATGCAGGGGCATCCAAAATCAAAATAGAGTTTATCCAAATAATTGTGTCAAAAATAAGCTTTTATCCATTTGTTTACAAACTATGTCCTGAAAGGAAAATGGTGTAGTCACACTTCTAAGGCCTCCTACTAATTTTACTTGTTACCAGACTCCATTTTCCAGTTCTTATTTGCAAGACATCTGGCTTGGATCACACTGATCCATCTTGCTTCCACCCCGTAACTTCACTCTTCATGACCTTTATCAGCCAGACAATTCTGCTGGCTGCTAAGTCTACCTTCCCCTGGCTAGCCCCAACAGACACGATTACTACTTGTGAAGTGCTTGAAATACCACTGTTCTAGTTACTCTACTCATTTCTGTGACCAAATACCTGACAACCCCCCCCACCAAAAAAAACAACATAGGGGAAAAATTATTTATTGAGAGGATGCAGTCATTGTGTCATGGAAGTGATGGTGGCTGAGTGTGAGGTGTCTGACCACATTGCACCCAGTCAGGAAGCCAGGGATGAGTGTTGCTGCACCTATGACTTTGTCACTTCTCCTCTCGGGTTCCTAAGCCTAAGAGATAGTCCCACCTGTAGTTCTACCATCCATCAGAAATCTCTCAAAGTGCCTCTTGGGTATGCCCAGAGATATGTGTCCTGGATGATTCTAAATCTTGTCAAGTTGATAAAAAAGATTAACCATCACAAGCATCCAATTCATAAAGCTCCCTATACAAAGTTATACTCAAGATACAGTAAAAGGCCTACCACAGCTACCACAGGTAATAAAAATAAAACCTGTAGCTACAGTCCTGGTTAGCTTTCTGTTATATCTTACCACAAGGTAAGTGTGACATATCCACGAATATAACTAGCATTCTAAATTTATTTTCTCAATTAATCTCTAAGTCATATTTTTCTCTCTTTTGATTTTTCACTTCCTTGAATACCTGGCCTCATCAGTTAGATAATGACTCCATCTTGTTTCATAACAATTGGATACTAGCATTGCATAGAAACCTCCCATGTTTTCCCATTATATTTCATGTGATTATAAGTATTGATAGTGCATAGAGACAAATCTGGCCAACTTAGCTGTTTGTGTACATAAAGATTTATTAGAACTTAGCCATATAAATTGCTTTTACATTATCTAGCCCCTAACTTACTATAGAATCAGAGAGGAATAATTGTTGCAAAACCTAAAATTATTAGTTTTTTCATTTAAGGAAAAGGGATAGATCGATTTGTTCTTTGCCAGTCTTTTTTATTTTTTCCAAAGTCAACTATAAACCTTGTCCTGTTATCTGTACATGATCTACCCCTAATGACATCTTTTGCTTCTTTTCCCACCAATGTTCAAATCTCCCATTGCAGTGGTATAAATATTCTGCTTCTTATTGAAGATATATCATGACCTCAGACACTGATCTGGCCCTACCTTGCTCCTTCTCTGGCTTCTTTGACTCTCTTGTAACTGCTAACCCACTCAAACTATCTCTTCAAGATTGCATCTGGAGACGAAAGTTTCAGTACATGAGGCTGGGGGAGAACACTAAAGTCAGTCCTATATCTTACACTTATCTTCATATTTGACCATTTAAAATAAATGCATTTATTTACATATTTTATGTATATGAGTGCATATGCCAGAAGAGGACATCTGACCCAACTACAGTTGGCTGTGAAGATGCAACGTGATTGTTGTGAACTGAACTCAAGATCTCTGAAAGAACAATGAGTGGTCTTAGCGAATGAGCCATCTTTTCAGTCCCATATTAGATATTTAAATGTTAGTCTCATGGAAATTTTAAGAACTAGAGTTATTTTTAAACAGTGAATGGCACCGAGTATTTCATGCTTATAAAATAATATAGAAACTGATGTATGCATTTAATTATTCAAATTCTGTTCCTTCATTGTCCCTTAATTTTAAGCATCATATTTGTAATTAACACATTTTTTTTTACTTCTATGCTCAGTTTAGCATAGTGCTTTCTATACAGATATAATTCCTAAGATATAGAGGATGTATAGGAATTTTTGCATTCTGCCTTATGTTTATTTTATCTTCACATTATTCTCCTTACATTTGATGCTGAAACTTCTCTCCTGTGGATTATTATGTACTTAGACAGATTCCGCTTTACTTCTTTAGATTGATTAACTCAAGGCTGAGTGCAAAAGCAATGCACATAAACAAATGTTACCACCTGTTGGTTTTTACATCACAGGGCAATAAACATCCATGGTAATAGGCTTCTCAAGTTTCAGTGACTTTAAAAATAATATTTTGTTATTACTTAGAAATTCCATATACTGTATTTTGATTATATTCACCCTCAGCACCTCCCATATCAATTCATGCTATAGTCACCTCTCTACTTATCAAATTATGAGTTTTCTTATCTTCCATTGAGTCCAATTTGTGTTGTCCAACTATTCTTGTAAGTGAGGTCAATCTTGGAGTCACATCACCAAAGCTAATTGTTTCTTTCCTGGTACATATCAAATGCCAATAGCTTCACAGCAAGTGGTAGGGCTTGGTGTTTACCTCCCTGCCTCTGTTTATACTGGTAATTTGTCTGGATTGAGCTCATGGAAGTCTTGTGCTTACCATTACAATCGCACTGAGTTCATATATGTACTACCTGGGTTGACAGTTGTTGCTGTTTGTCTGGCAGTGGTTTCCCCACCTTCCCCTTCTACATAGCACATAAGCAACATCCTTCGGTAATACGGTTCATCACACCAAAGCCTGCCTATGCCACTTCTCCAAACACTAACCCTCTATCTCCTAATGGCTTAATTGGGGAAAGATGGTCGTGTTGGAGGACAGGTACTTCTAGCCTTCACTGCTTGCCCTAACTTCCACACTCCTAGAAAGCTTTTCTGACAGATATAGTCCAGTGTTCTGTGGAGTTAATCCACTTGTTTTTTAGCCTCCTTCCCTTTGAGTACTTACATTTTACATTTCTTGGTTATCATCTGTTATTTATTGCCTCATTAATTTTCTAGCTTCTGGTATTTTGTCCATTTTCACAATCTTCTCTCCTTGTCTGTTCTTACCATTTTTCTATTTTTTCATTTTATTGTATTTTAACAAAAGAGAAAAGAAAATGCATAACTCCATTCATCATCCTACTAGGAAGTTGTCTCTGCACTTTTCCCATGAGTGCTCCTGGGAAGCTCTACACTTGTGGGTCTTCTTTCTCACGCCTCCTCCCTTGACTAGCCATCCTTCTCCACGCCCAATGGCAAGTGCCTCCACCATTGTTCATGCAATAACTAAGAGGAAGTGAGTCTTCTTCCATTAGTTTCTTCCTATAGTATCTCATTTAAATGCTTTAAAATTATTTCTTTATATTATAATTAAATCATTTCCCCTCCCATTTTACCCCTTCAAAGTCATGTGTGTTTTATTTTATTTGTCCCTCCTTGTTTTATTTCAAACATTTAATCTACTTTTATTACCTCCATTTCTCACACTTCTTCTATAGAATGCATTCATACTCAGGTATTTAAATGGGTTTGATGCTCAAATGCCACTTTCTTGCTAATCTGTCTTCTACATTATATTTTCTTTTTGCCAGAAAAAAAAATCTCTCTCTTTTTTTTTTTTTTTTTTTTTTTTTTTACTTATGCCAACAAGTACTGCTCAAGGACCTTTCAGGGTCCCTGTGATCTCAAGCAAGATAAGACTGATTTTCACCTCTACATATTCATAAGTACCACATAGTATATGCCTATTAATCCTGAATTATATTTAAGGTATGATTGATCTTCAAAAGAATAACTTCTAGTAAGTCTAGCATAGCAACAGCAACTATTAATGTGGAAATCATTTGAAAATCCAGTATAAGCATTGCCATTTCTTCCACGTCTAGAAAAAAGTTTCATGCCTTAGTGAACTTTTTAAGTCCTAGGAAAGCAGTACACATAGCGTATACTGTGCTATATCCATTGGTACATGAATATATGAAAGAATGTTCTAAAAATCAAAATATGCATATACGAAAAATACTGTCTTATTACAGGGTTTTGTTGTAAATCTTTGCCCAGCAACCACAACAAGGCAGTGACTCTCTCATACTAGATACTTTCCTGATCCTGTCTACTGCAAAGCAATAACTATGTCTCTTAATTCCTGCTCTTCATGAAGAAATCCCCAATCAAGTCTTTGCTCCAATATTCATTTTGAATCCTTTTATGTTTCTCTTGATGTATAAGTCAGGCCTATTTGAGATGTCTTTTTTTAAACACTAAGGATCACCATAGATGTCAACACAAACAGCAGTGCTTTGGAGAAAATATATTCTCATTTGTCTGAAGTCTCTGTAACTGTCCAACAACATTAACCAAGATAGCAATTTTATGGTGTAATGAGCATGAATATCCCAACAAGAGAATGAATCAAAGATACAAACATTTATATGTAAGTAAATAGATCATATTTATTTACATGGTGTATGTATATCCCATTGAAACTCATTTGCCATAAATTATCTTAACCCAATTATTACTTTGAAAGTCTAGTGTTTGCCATCACTCTATGATACTCCTTGTAAATAAATGTTTTTCAGGAATGATGAACCTGTCATATATTCCTTCAAGGAATGGAAATTTTATTATCAATTTCATATTAACTTATTAAATATATGTAACAATATGTGTAAGACTTCTAGTAAATCTAATTGATTGATTAAATTATCACAGTTTGCTTCTCCAGATCCCCAAATATAAGTAGTTTCCTTATAAAAATATAAAGATATTAGAGCCTTTCAATGTCAGAATTAGCTTTATATGCATATGAAGTGTTCTATACAGTTGTATTTTTAACTGTTCATTGTCTTTTTATAATGTATTAGTTGTTTAAATTTTGCGGATGACATCAACGTATTTTGGTCTGTTCCTCATGTGCTCCCCCTTCTTTCTCCCATACATCTCACTAGTATCCCCTCCCAACCTCATACGTTCATTTTTAACTCTATTAGATCTACTTAGTTCTCACAGTATGACCACTCACTAGAGCATGGGGAATATCCAGCGCCACAGTCAAAATACCTCAACAATGTTATCAATCTGTGAAACCTATGGTTTACAGTAATGATACACTAAAAATATGCTCATTAGTGCAATATTGACATAAATAATCTGGTAGTGACCTATTTGGGGTGGGGGACAGATTTAAGGCTCTCTACAAGAAGAAACTCATGACTGTTACAATAATAAGGTTTCTGGTCCTGGGCGGCCAGAGGTCCAGACCCAAAGACCTGCAGTCCTAGACCCCTTAGCCGCCTGCTGCTGCTTTGACCCCCAGAAATGACTCAAACACTTATATTAGCTTCATGCTCTTTGGCCTATGGCTCAGGAACATTGCTAACTTACTCTTACATCTTAACTTAACCCATTCTCATTAACCTGTCTGCCATGTGACCCGTGGCTCACCTGTGTTCCTTACATGCTTCTTCTTTGGGCATCTGACTAGATCTGTCTCTGACTCCACCCTTTCTTTCCTATCTATTCTGATTCTCCTGCCTACTTTTCCTATGGTGCCTGTCATGGGCCAAAACAGCTCCTTTATTTAAATATTGATGTTCATAGCATACAGAAAGACATTCCCACATCACATGACAGGTACCATTAATTGGACCCAAAAACTATGACTGGCTAGGTTATAGGCCCTAGAGATAACCCAGTGTTACTTTTAAAAGTGGACATATATTATACCCCCCAAATACTGATTGTCGATATATTTTCTATATAAGTACCCTGCATAAAACCTTCTTAGACTATAAATCTACCGAGTAGTGATAAAGCTCCTGATCATTATCAGTTTGATTTCTGTATGTTCTATATGACTGAAGCATGTAGTATCTTCAGCAACAGGGTCTTAATATTTCTAAAGTATTGGGGCTATAAATACTAATCCAGTGGATTGTATCATTCTTAGGGTATATAAGACCCCACCTTATATCTGTGCTTTTAGTTTAAAGGCCTATGGTTATTAACCCTTCATATAGGTTAGCCACATTTCACTATTTTATGCACATATATTTTAAGTATGGGTATCTAGATTAAATTCTGGTTGTTTGAGGTTTTGTTGTTTGTAATTACTTTTATTTTATAAAATCTTTACCTCATAGCTGTGATAGTGATAAAGAAAACAAATATCTATTCTAGGTAAGAATACATGCATGCATTTGATTTATTATGTACAGGTAGTATATGTTTGTATATTGGTGTATATAGTGTATATATACGTATATATACATAGATATAAATGAACTTGTATGCACATAGATTGATGTCTAGTATATTTCTGTAAACAAGATCATCCACTAAACTCATCACTCATTGATCAACTAGACTAGCTGGCCAGAGAACACTGGTTATTTGCCTACCTATTATCTCAAAGGACTAAGGTTATAACCATGTCTTACCATGTCTGACTACATTTTTATATGCATGCTGAGGATTCAAGTCCTCAAATTTTTATGGCAGTCATTTTACCTGCCAAACAACTGCTTCAGTCCATAACCTTTTGTTTTATTTGTGGCTTTGTTTTATTTCTGTCACATTAGAGGTAAAGGGACCCAGGACCTTGGATATAAGAGAGCCTAGTGTTCCACTATTCACAAGCCTTTACTCCAGCCGTACAGCTCTGAGAATACTTCTCAAAATAACTATCTTGAGATATTCAGACAGTCTTTACACAGAAAGAAGAATAAAGCAAGACGATTTAAAAACTAACCACTACACGATATTTGGGATCTCCTGTTCTTCCACTCAATTGCCACTACTTGTCAGGTAGAGAATCTAGTTAGTATTCTCAGGACATTCAAGTTACGAATTTCTTAGTTGATACTAGGATATAATTTGTCCACATCAAAAATACTCCTCCTTAAACATTTCATCAATACCTTGTTACTTAGTTTGTTCAACCAACCAGAAATATGCTATCAACCTGCTAAGACCGTGATATCTTAGGTCTAGTTCAGTCATACTCACATTTTAACAGTGTTCTAAGTGATCTAGCTGCCATGAATTTAAGTTTGGCAAGTCAAAGGCTTGTGATTACCGACTTCACTTTAAAGAATGAGTATTTTGTGAGAACAGCTAATCTTGTTGGGTGCTGGTGGAGTCACTCTCAGGCTAAGACATGTGGATTAACTGGAGAGCTGGAGACAAACAATCTCATTTACAGCTTCAGGATGTCATTAAGGGAAAAATAAGAAGACTGAAGGTATTTCCTTCCTTTGTCTTCAGAGAGGGAACAGCTTGAGTGCTGCATTGTTTTCCACTGCACTGCCCCCCATTCATCACTCCCCCGAATGGAATTATAGAAAGAATATGACACTGTGCTCCACCATGAACATTTATTGCTCTTTTCCTCTTCTCTCCAACACCTATTAATTTATATTGGGCATTAAACTGTAATGCTGTTTCTTTGCATGGTGAAAATGGCCCTGCATGGATGCCTCTAAATCAACTCCTTGTTATTTTACCAAACAATATGCTAAATAAGTACTAAGGAGAAATACAGACCCATGACCCCTGACAGTCTCAGAAGGTTTGCCTCTGTCATCCTTCCTACAAAGGAGAGAGAGAGAGAGAGAGAGAGAGAGAGAGAGAGAGAGAGAGAGAGAGAGAGAACAAATTTGCTGAGCCACACATTTCAAGTTGTCGACAACCATATCCACTAGAAAACAGAAGAAAATATATGTGCTCTCTGTCCTGTCAAAAGGCTTTCACCTTATCTTGAGAGACTGTCAGGGCAGGAACATCAGTGAATGGACAGGAGTCTATTAAATTAATAAGCTGCTGGATGGTGTCTGGAGAGTTATGATGCTCTATAAATCCAGTTTGATCATGGTGGACAGGGTTTAAATCTGCCGACTTCTAATACACATCCAGTTCCCGGATTGGATTTGAGGTTTTGTGCCAGAGACACAGAGATAGTCCTACAGCATATGAATTAAGTTTTATCTCCCCCTCCCTTATATCCCCTTTTCCCTTATACTACTTAGAAAAATAGGAGCACCTTGGGGATCCCAGCAAATGCTACTGCCAGAAAGAAAGAAATGTTGTCAAGGTGAAAGAGTGACCTAGAAGCCTAAAATCAAACCTTGGCGTTCTATTGAAGCAGCCCCATCAGGATGAAGTGTGAAAGGTCTGTGCAGACGGAGAGATGCCCCAACTTATCTATAACCCATTTTATAGTGATGCTTGTCAAATTCTACTTGTCTATATTTATGACAGAAGGAAAACCAATGATGTCAGATCTGCCCTATAGTAATAAAAAAAAAAATCAGGAAAAATCCTCACCCTGTTAAATAAAAGCCTTGGATTCAGCTCTTACTACAATAGAAGGTTTATTCAAGTTTAGCTTTGAGGCATTGGAAACCAAAGACTCATGTTTTATTACACAAATTCCCAAGTAAACTGTTAATTTTAGGGGAAGAACAAGTTGTTTATATGACATGACAAATAAAAAAGAAATGTATTAAAAATCATAAAAATTCTTCCTGTTAAATAAGTTTATTGCACAGAATATAACACATAAAGCAAGAGGAACTTGTTAATTACATGTTTATTTCCTCTGTTTATAATTGTTCTTATAAATTAAGAGATCATTTTCTTGCTTTGTATTCCTGTTAGAAAGGTTGTGGTAGCAGGCAGAGCCTTTTTTTGAGACAATATTATGCACCCATTTCAAGTTAATAAGCCACTTTTACAACATTTTATTATACAATTGCTCTGTTCTCTGCCTGTGCTGTAACATGTTAAATTACTACAGGAGCAGGGTTAGCTGTGTGGAAGAAGAAAGCAACCCAACTAACACTCACTGCAGACAAAGCAGAGTCTTAGACATTGGCCATCCAATACGAATAAATCCCCAGTGAAAGCATTATGATTATGTTAATTTGCTTAAAGGATCATTGAGGTTTCTGGAGCTTAAAACTTACTCAAGGGAACTTGACTTGGTAGATAAGAACACCTGCCACTCTTACAGAGGACTGGAGTTTAGATTCTAGCACCCATGTGAAGCTATTAACCTACAATTCCAGGTTCAGGGTTTCTGGTCTCCATGGACACCTGTACTCGGAGACAAACATGAACAGAATTATTAAAAGTAACATATGCCTTTAATAGAAATATATGTATTCACATCACAGAACTAACTAATAAAACTGCTCACATCAAGCCCATCTCTGTGTTTTTTTATTCATTCATTCACATGATACTTAGAAAATTTATCAATGAACAGGCATTTTTTACAGACACTGTAGTGATCAACACATCCCATGTTTATTAACATTTTTGATGGGGTGCCAAAATTAATCACACACACACACACACACACACACACACACACACACACACACACACACTCACTCACTCACACACCTACCTGTGTTTTTTCATTTTTTTGTTTTTTTTAAATAAAACAAATTAAGAAAAAAAGACTATATGAGTGAAATCCTTGTTATCATTAAAATTTTCTATTCTTGTGTTTCCTCTTTGATAACTGAAAATGTTTGACATTTTCAATGAAAAGTTATTTAAAATGTTTCCCTATAACTTGCCGGTATATTTCTAAACTCCTATTCTGTAATAGCAATATACTGCAAGTTGGTAGACAGATTAAGTGGATATTTTGGTAATTACTTCATATACCACAGTCTTAAATAAATCTAATCTGTGTCACCCTCTACTCCCACAACCAGTGAACAATGAAGCTAGCCAGGAAATGCTCAAGAGGATGGGTGAGTCCCACATGATACCCTACAGGAACATTGGAGAGGATAAATGGTTAGGGCCTTGACTTGAAACCCTGCTTGAAATGAAACCCTGCTTCTCATTTTCAAGTTCACTCTTACAGGCTATGTCAATAGATGAATCTCAGGTGCTATTGAAAGCAGAAAATGCATCACCGTGTTTATCAACTTAGTTTCTGTTGTCATGCCATCAGAACATATTGTAAAGTTTTGCAAAAATCTAATCTTCAAACATGTATTTTTATTCTCATTCCAGAACACTGAGCACTTGATACTACAATATAGCCCTAGCAACAGAGATGGTTCAGGATCAACAACTGAGTTCTAATAAGAAGGGCATAGAAATGATGGTTCAATGAGTAAAGGGATTCATTGTGTTATTTGTTCTCACTTTTGTCTCTAGTTTGTTAAGACCAAGTAAAAATAATAGATGATATTGGAAAGTAATACAGCAGATAACAACTCAGACTTAACATATTCATGTTCTAAGATGAGTTCAGCTGGTAGGTTCTTTAAGATGCCACTATACTCATGAGGTTTTGTGCTATCCAGTAGTAGTGTTGCTTTCTACCTTACAAAATTCACTCATACCATGAAGATCTACATAGGAAGCACATATGGTTTACATGGAGCCTTCCAAATGCAAATGGACCATGTTAAAAAAAAAAAAAAAGCTAAAATTTGTGTAGTACTTGTCATGGAGAAAACCTGTACTGTCATTTACCATGGCTACTTTGCAAGAGTTGATACATTGTTTTGATGAAAAAACTGGGAAGATATTTGGATTATGTTATGGAGTTACTGATGAATAGTGTCAATATTTAGACTTAGTTTTTGTCCAAAACTCATTTTTTAAATAAAAGGATATTTATTCTTGACCTTGCATATCACACTGTAATTTGATATGTCTGTCCAAATAATTAAATAAGTCAACCAATAAAGGTTTTATTACAAAATATTTTGAAAAATGGTATAAGACAGGTGAATTCTTACCTAGACAAAAATAATAAAATATTTTTAGAAAAAAATCCCAATGCAGCTAGTTATGGTGTCCTTTATTTATTAAGACAACATTAGCATATAATAAAATAAATTTCTTAAACCTGTATTTAAAAATAAAATATGTCTATCTATCCAGGAATTGCTTTTATTCTAAAGAGCAAAATAATAATAATAATAATAATAATAATAATAATAATAATAATCTATTTCTACTGATACAAAATATTTTGGTGGAGTATGTATTTAAACTTCACATAAATAAAATCCAAAAAAATAAATTATGTTTGTAGCTTATTTTGGTCCAAATAATATTTTGGGGGCAAATGCATATTGTTTTGTGTATCAATAAATCATTATTTTATTTCTGACTAGTATTTCCACTGATTCTCTTATCATCAATCAGATTACTTTTTAATCATTGAAAATTTTGAAGTTTACATCTTCAGAAATGGATTTCTCAAAAGTGAAAAGGAGTGTTTGTTGAAAAACTCTGGAAGTCTCTGCTATCGCTTGGTATTACATCAAGGCACATATTTTAGCATCCTGTTAGAAAAAAAAATGGTCCTAAGTCAAAAATCTTTGGCCTCTGTAGTGATCTTAGTGCTGTACTGACCCCCCCCCCCCATCAGCCTGTAAAACCAAGACAAAGAGCCCCAGTAAATTGCCAGGTATTACCACCCTACCAGTCATCTTCCTCACCACCTACCAAATTGGCTCAAAGATGAATGAAAGTTTCCCAAAGATATTGGGGTGTGAATATGCATATCTACTTTACTTTTCTGGTCTTTATTTCTCTTGTTGTTATTAATTACTTTCCACAAAAAAAAGCTCTCTAAAAATTACTTTAGAATTCTCGCATGGGAAAAGCCAACACTGGAAAATTTCAGCTAATAGGTAGTTGAGTCTATGAAAAGAATAGCTAGGAACACAGATGAATGGCCAAGAGGTACAAAAACTATTTAAAAGCGAAATAATGGGCAATGCTAACCAGGGATCTGAGAACAAGAATGAAATATACCAGGAGAAGATGGGTCTTAAGAGATTGTGGTACACACAGACCTAATTAGAAGCTAGAAACAGACACTACCAGATGATATCAGATAGCTTTGGCAACTCCTTACAGAAACCAAAGCCCCATGATCAGCCTGTTAATAGTTTATATCTTACAACAAGATATAAACACATGCTACAAAAATATATTTTTGAGGAACTCCCCAATACCCAAACTACTCAAACATGAAAAAGAACAAATACAGAAGTCTTAGGACCTGAGAAATCATACAGCTAACAGCCGTTGGCTGCAGTGCCCTAACCTTCAACTCAGAGCACATGATGATCTAATGCTGCTGATCTGTTAGTGGAAACAAAAGCTCAGAAATGTTGGAACGGAAGCACATGAGACATGAGGGAGTGAATTGGTTCTCTAGTCAGCCAAAAAGTTCTCTGGTATTAGGGGGTGGGCAACATGCTTTAAAGTACAAAAATAAATTAGTGATTTTTACTCTAAAAGAAAAAAGGATGTCATAGCATCGGAAAATAACAAAAAGAGTTCCTAATAAACATTTTGAAGAAAATATACTCTCAGAAATGACTTTATAGATATTTATAAATTATAAATTTTGAATCAAAGAAGCTCATACCAAGTGTGATTTCAAATCTTTGAAGAAATGTAATTCTATAAAAGTACCATCCTTCAAACTATGTGAGTCTTTTGAGAATAGAGATAATTTCTCCAATTAAAATATTAAAGTGTATCATTACTTACCAAACTACCACGAGAGTATGTATGTGGAGGGGTGTATTTTAATAGAGAATTCAGAAAGCCTTGAACGTAATAAGAATTACTTTTCTGTAGTTTTTTTATCCCTTGGGATAAGGGTTAAACAGCTTCCAGCACTCATTAGAAAATTCCCTTAGAATGGAAAATATGTCTTGTTTTATCCTGATATTAACAAAGGGTAGGAAAAGAAGATAAACACTTTCCAGAATTCTCTAGTTGTTCTTAATATTAATTTGTTCTATAAATAACAGACTAGTCTTTTCAAACATCCTTAAACAAACTGGAAACAAATACAATTGTTGATGGATCTGAGACATCATTTCTACTGGCATAAAGGGCTATGATTCTGCTAGACAGAATATGATATTCACTAGTTGGACCCCTAATGATATCCAATTATGCTTCTAGCATGATGGCTGTGTAGAAAAAGCTGATTGGCCTCCAGACTCTTGAATTTCCAATTCAAGCACTTGATCATACAACCTTGCAAGACAGCCAGAGCCAGCAGCCCATTCTCTTCCATACCAATACACTGTCAACAATAGTATAAAATTATGATGATGAAGAATGAATCTCTGTCCCACCCACAAGTCAAAGCATGGCACTAAAGATAAAATGAAGGGTTGTATACTCATTAGCAAACTTTTTTTAAATCTTATTTATACATACATACAATTATACATACGTATATGGTAAATTATGCATTGCCAGACAAACATCTAAAGGCTTAATATTTGTGATTAAGATTGTTGATTTGAAAATGAAAAATAAACTCCTGCTATCAACATGCCCCCTAGCTCCACATGAAAGTATTGTTTTAATATTGACTAATCAAATAGTTATTGGGTTTTCCTATAAACAATAGTAACTTTCATTAAATTCTTGCTGGTATTCTATAGCATTTAAGATAATAGATTTTAAATTTGAGAGCAACTATAATAACATAGAAGATGAATACAAGAACTTATAATCCATAAGGAATATGAAATTATGGTCTAAGGAGAGGAATATATACTATTCATTCCCAACACTGGTAAACAGTCTGGCCCTGAAATAAAAGTGGTAGGTAGCTAAAGCTGAGAAAAGAAGATGATTTATACTTTGAGCTAAAAAATTTAAAATCAGCAAAAAAGAAAATATTGCTTTGAAGGCTAAGAGCAGTGAGGTGGACAGAAAATATCTCACATTTGGAGGAAGAAAGTTTTAGGCAAAACTTGGTAAATCTGAGTGAGTTGCTTAATAATACTGAAAATCCAAGGAAACAGATGATGAGCTTTGCTCCTTGGTTACACAGATTATAAATAAAAGTCATGATAGATGGCAAGGGATATAAACAGGAGGGTATCATTTCTATTTCATAACAGCTATAAGGCTTGCTATGGACGTAGAATCATTCCTCAGGCTTCTTCTAAGAGGGACTGTGAATACTGCGTGTGTAAATCTCTCACCCTAAGGACTCATAAGTCTCTCTAATATGTATTCTGGGTGCTATAACATTTCTGATAGAGGAAGAAATCTGTGAATTTCACCTGCCCCAAATAAAGGAGTTATTGCTTCAATTGTTGAACTGTGGCTGCTTCTTCTGGTATGTTGGCAGTATAGTTCCCACAGAGGCTCCAGGGATGTTCAGAGACCAACTTTACCATCCCCCTTTTCTCAAAATCCTCTGTGGGCTTCTACAATTTTTTTTCCAAGGCCGGACTAAGTTTTATCAACTAGAGACTTGTACCATAAAGACTGCAACGTTAAAGCAAACTGTAAGGAGCAGCTTTGAGGCGAGGCTTCAAGCTTTGTCATCACGCTTGAAGAATTTTCTGTTTAATGTACTGTAATGCAGTATTCAATGGGGACACGTTTAATTGAGTTTTACACAACCCAGTTGGGAGTAGCGCTGCAAGGTAGGTGATGTCTAGGTTTTTAATCTTCCACTCCGGAGAGGCTTGTTGATGGAGAGGTTCTTTCTCTTTGAAAGGAAAAAAAAGGAAGCATGAGAAATGATACATCCGTGGATAAAACCAATTGGCAACCCCCAAAGGAATGAGGGCGATAAGGCGAATCCAGTACTTGTATGAAATAAAAGAACCCAACTGTTCATTTAAATGAGAAACAACATGCAGGATGGAGAAGGAAGGAAGGCTGGGCATAGGGGTGGGGAGGAAGGAGTCTGACAGACCCTCTGAAGCCAGAGGAGGGAAGCACCCAGACTTGCTAGGGGGGCCTTTCAAGGGGATCTGACTGGTGCTCATTTTAAAGGAAAATGCAGGGGAGACAGGGGTCAGTTTTACATTAGAAACAGTGAATAACATGACAGGAGCTGTATCACAGAAACAGCGCTTAAAATAAATCACCATTTCTTTCTAAAGTCCCAAACTAACCCCATATCAAGCTGGGTAAAAATAGCACCGGACCCTGTCAGAAAGTCAAAATAATACCTTATATATCAGCTCCATGCTGTTAAACGTCCACAGCTTTGGCCGCTCTGTTTTCCTCTTCTTTAGCAGTCTAAGCTGGCAGAGCAGAAGCAGCTGCATATTCCAAAGACCACGTTTCTGTTTTGTCTCCATGACACTGGGCCTAACACTGCCTGCAAAACTGGTCCAAGAAAACCTTTTCAAAAGAAAATTAGTGCTTATCCCCTAATTTCTGGTCCTAGATAAAAGACTGCTCCATATATTCATACACTTAAAGAAAGTGTCAACCTAGAATGGAATGCTGGCAGTCATCTCCATTTTATTTCTGTGGAATCTTTTGCTAGTTGCTTCTCTTATGCTACTACTCCTGGAACTGACTAGAGTTTGGTGTGCCCAGAATCCCATCCCAGAGGAAGAATCCATGCTTCCAGAGAATCCCCTGGGTTCCTGTCTTCCACCCACAAGGAGCCAGTCCTGAAAGAATGTCGGGTCATCTCTCTCCAGAGTTTGTAGCATGTGGATAGCAAATGTACTGTTTTCCTGTCAGTATCTTTGCTACTTCAGGGTGGAGGACAAGTAGCCTGGTGGCCTGCATGTCAACATATTGTTGCCATGAGAAGTATTATGCTGTATTTTAGTGCGTGTTTTATCATTATTTGCTTTATTTAATAGATTCTCACAGTACTAGGCATTGAGAATGAAATAGAGAACCAGTTCAGATATTGTCAATGTCTTCATGGAGTTTATATTGCCTTATCTACTGAGGGATAAACAGTAATCACAGAGATAAATGAAATGTCAAATAAACAATTAATTTGCCTTTGGTATACGGAGATTAAGTTCACAGAACCAAATTTTGTTGTACCAAGAGAAGTGACATAGGGGATGGCAGTACAGGCAGTCATCCTTAAAGATCCTCTTATTTGCCACACAGAATCATTCAACAAATGTTTGCTAGGTACCTACTATGTGTCCAGAGTTATGTGAGGTGATGGCTACAAAGCAGAGAACTGAGAAATCACTTCTGGCTTCAGAGAAATTACAAAACAATCATTTGCTGTCACATATCACTTAAATGTTTACTTTTAACATTTCAAAATACTCATCAATCATGGAAGGCAAGTATTTCCATGTGTATTTCCATTCACAAAAGGAAAATTGAAAACACAGAGAAATAAAGTAATTTCATCAAGGTTTCATAAGATTTTAAAAATTAAACACATGACTATACTACAATCTTCCTCGTTTACTATACTTATTTTACTGTGCTGTTAGCTGTAATTTCATTGGGTTCTACTTTTTTGTAATTTGTAATGAGGTGTAAATAGTTTTATAAAAAACATGTCTTATCAGAGATAAAAGTTGTATGTCAGCCTACAAAAGTAAATGTAGTCAGACTTTGCTGATATATCCACTTGGAAGGAGGTTTTCTCATTGAAAATTAGCTCGTCTTGTTTAATTTAGATGAAAAAAATCTGGCCTAACCATGGTGGGGGGCATTCTAGTCATTTTTCTTAATCATTGTGGCTAGTCCTGCCCATCAACAGAATTGAGAAGTAGTAATATCTAAAAGCCTGGAAGATTCTGAAGCAGTATCTGTAACATTTTGCTCTCCATCATATCAAAATGTATTAATGTCTCCTAACTGATATCGCATATTGGCTATCTTGAAAATCCTTATTCATTTCCTAATAGATTTTCCAAATGTCAGAAAATTTTATTTTACTATACCATATAATTATTATCACTACTGTTATCAATAATTTAATCAGAAACATCTTTAACTATTGGTATATTATGAAATCTCTCGATATCTTTTTTTTTTAATTAAAATATACTCATGCTCTGGGAAGGTAGAAGGCAGCCATGAGCCCTGGGAGGTTGGACACCACTACAATGAGCAGGTATGTAGTTGGAAAATGGGGGAAAGGGAGAAGCAGAATGCTGGGCACTGTGGAGAAAGCAAACCTGAAAATGTACAGAACAGGCTAATATAGTAAACTAAACTGCTACTTGGGGTCATGGGATATCCAGGCCTGAGAAGCCACTAAGGGCCATGTTTAGGTCAATAGATCTACTGAAACTGGGGTTTGTATTGATGTCAGTAGCCACAGAAGACCATAAGGATGTGTGTGGTCTGAGTTGCCATCTGAGACCATGCTACTGCCAGGATCAGACAAATCTGAATGGCCTGTACCGCCACCCAGGGGGTTAGGATTCTATCATGAGCCACTCTGAAAAAAAGTCATTCCTAATATAAACTACATCGTAATTTCCTGTTGAATCCTTTACAAATAAATCAGTGTCATTAGGAGGTAAGACACTTTCTGGGAGCTGGAGAGATGCTGAACCAGGAGGATATCTGCTATGCAAGCATGAGGACCTGTGTGTGGGTTATTGACACCCACAAAAAGCTAAGCCTATTCTATACCTGGCCAGTGACAATTAATCTGCAGTCAAGCTCCATATAAGAAAGATTCTCACCTTTGACCCCTCCCTTTTCACTTTTCCTTCTTCCCACCCTGCCAGAGGGAGTACTCCTCAACCCCTAACCCCCTCCTCTTGCCTTGTCTCTATCCCTTCTCTCTCTCTTGTTTATCACTTCTCCCTTTATCTATAACAATGAAGTCTCTCAGCATGGGCCCAGTCTAAGTGTTTCTTGCTGCAAGCCCCCCCCCCCCTCCCGTGCCTACATGATCACCATCCATTAGCTACACAGGTACTCTTTCTAATTTATTCTCTGAGAGAGCCTTCAACCAGTAAGCTGTGGCTAAGGGGCATATCTGTGTCAGTCCTATAATAGCCTGGGTCTCTATTGATGTTGTGAGTTTGTTAACCCCAGAACCACGCAAGTGTTGGGTCCAGTGGCCTGGGTACCACAGAACTGGCCCTCCCCTTCTATAGCTGCTTGGTGGGAAAGCTGGCCCACCCTTCTGAACTTGTCTCCAATATTGTAGGTTCATCCCCTCCTCCACCTCAGCAAAAGGTGGTCTGGCCCTAGCACGTCAGAGAGCTGACCTTGGCTTTTGTCTGAGGGATCCAGTCTGGGTGGAGACCTGGAATGATCAATTCAGCCACTATCCAGACCCTCATCCAGGGCTTTGAGTTGGCCAGCATCAACATCTACATCATTCATGACCTACTGGAACACATGAAGAAACTGGTCCTGCAGAACCACAGCCAGAGAATCTCTGTGTCACAGGACAAGACGTGGTATCTGAGAGAAGTTTTGGTGAGGATTCCAGCATTGATGGTGTACCAGAAGCTAGAGATCTTGAAACAGACCAACAGCTCATTGGATAAAGATTTTCAAGGGAAGCTGTTTGGACAAATGGAGTATGTGATGCACTGCAGCTCTCAGTGTTGCTACAACAAATGAACATGTGATAGAGAGGTGGGATAAATGGAGGAGTCAATGTTTTGCTTGTTTTATTGTGTTTTTCTTTATTTTAGGGGGGAAGGCTACAAGGGTAGAGGGTAGATATGGAAGAACTTCCAAAAAAGTGGAATTGGGTGCATGATGTGAAATTTCCAAAGAATCAGTTGTATAGTTGTATGAATGTATGTGTGAAGTTCTATGTACACATGTTTAGTTGACACCACCGTTTTTTCTCATTTATTCCAATATGATTTTAAAGTAAACGATTATATTCTTTATTTCATTGATTTAAAGGTATGTAATTTGATTGATAAATGCAATTACTATAAAGAAATAATGAATATTAACAAAAATCAGTTCACTAGCCCTTGTGACCTTATTATCATCCATAGATTCCATGTCTAAAAAAGTTTGGAACACCTCCAAACTGGGGGCCAAAACCATGAGCCACTCTGGAAAAATCATTTCTAATAGAAACTGCATTGTAGTTTCTTTTTGAATCCTTGACAAATAAATCAGTGTGATTAGTAAGTAAAACACTGTCTGGGAGCTGGAGAGATGCTCAACCAGTAGGATACCTGGTATGCAAGCCTGAGGACCTGTGTGTGGGTTATTGACACCCACAAAAAGCCAAGCCTGTTAGCACAGCCATTACTGTAAACACTGGAGTGTTGGGGTTGTAGCTGAGGTAGAGACAGCTTGTTAGCTGCCCAAACTGGTAAACTCTAGGCTCAGCTTGAGCTCTAGTTTCAAATAACGAAGTAGAGAATGATAGGAGACACTAGACATTGACTTATGGCTTCCCTGTTCTCTCTCTCTTTTTTTTTTCTCTCTCTCTCCCTCTTCCTCTCTCCCTCCCTCCCTCTGCTCTCTATCTCTGTGTCTCTCTGTCACACACACACACACACACACACAAATGTGAGCACCCACCTACACAGAAACATCCACTCATACATACATACATTAATTCACATATACACAAACACATATATTATCTTTTATAGACTTTCAAGTGACCACCTAATAGTAATATGCTGACAATTGTCAGTGACTGGAACAGAAAGAGAAAAATCAAAGATTCTATTAGAAATTGTTAGTGTAACAAAGGGAAAAATATACGCAATGAAAATATGCATAGGATTGTATTTTTACAAAGACTTATAATTGTGCTTTACATTTTTTTGAATTCTGTACAGACTTTTCACATATTTTGTAGCCTCTACAGTTGATTTAATCATGGTATTAGATGTGTATCCGTGAAATAATTATTACCTCTGTCCAATAGTTATGCTCATTCCTTCTAATTTTTTTTTTCTTTTGAGACAAGATCTCACTATGTTGAGCAGATTGGCCCAGGAATTGTTACGTAGATGAGGCTCAGAATCCTTCTGTAGAATTCAGCTCAGAATCTGAATGTTTGCAGACTTAGATTGCAGGCATTTGCCACCATAACCACTTCCCGTCCATCTACTGTTCACAGCTTGTGACTAACTCTACAAGACAAACTACAAACACAGAAGGCTGCGGAGTTCTCTTCCTGTTCACTACAAATCTCATATACCATTTAATTATATAAAATGCTTAGACTCTAGCTCTGCTACTTGCTAGCTGTGCAGGCTAAATGTGCTAACTTTCATGCCTTCATATCCTCAATGTAAAATAGAGGGTCCAGACCCACAGACCTGTGGTTCCAAGAGTATAGTCATCCGCTGCTGCTTAGGCCCATCTCAAAATGACTCAGATGCTTTTGTTAATTTCATGTTATTCAGCCTATGATGTAGGCACATTGCTAGCTAGATCCTTCACCTTAACCCATTTTCATTAATCTGCCTTGCCAGGTGACCCCCACCCCCACCCCGTGGTGTACCTAGTTCATTACATGTTGCTTCTTCAGCAGCTGGAAGACATCTCTCTGTCTGACTCTGCCCTCCTCCTACCTGTGCTCCTGCCTACTGCTATGGTGCCTGCCAAGGGCCAAAACAAATCCTTTATTTAAAGAATGGTCTTCACAGCATACAGAAAGACATTTCCACACCATAAAACCCTTTACATTGTAACAAAATGTATATGAAGACTCAAGACTGTGCTTGGATCACAGACAATGCTAAGCAATTTTCAAAGAATCTACTTAGAACAAGATTGCATATTTAAGCAAATGTCATGTGAGCTTAACCCACAGATAAAGAGCCATTATTGAAGCCAAAACATTTTAAGTGAATCATGTTGTCAATTACAAAGCTTTGGATTGGTAACATTTGAATCATCTACCTTTGCATTGATAGGGCGATAGGAAGCATCAGGGACATTTCTGAAGTACATTTGTAGAAGTGACTTTGAGAAAAGCCCAATGGAAACAAATGCATTTCAGAAAAATACATGTTTTCTCTATTGCTGACTAGTTCCTGTAGAAAAACAAAACCTGGCATGAGTGGTGGCCCTGGCCAGAGTGTGAGGCAGCATACTCAAGGCCCTGGATCCCATCACAGGCAATGCAAAAGAAAAAGGTATAATTTTTAAAGGTCTGACATAATCATAAAGCACTTAGAGAGCCAAACAACAATTAAGGGTATAAAGAATAACTTAATTTATTGACTTTTACATTTCCCCCATGATATATTTGCAAAGAATAATACCCTATTTCTGGTGATTTATTTTATATGTGAGCATTCCCAAGAAGAACCTTATGCAAAACACAGGTGTGGTAATATGTTATATATTCAATAAAACCAGTATGAAATTTCAGAGAAGAGAGAGATATACCCACAGTCAATCCAGGAGGATCAGAGAGTGGCAACTCACACCTTTAATCTAAGCAGGGGAAAGACCAGGAGTGGTGACCTACTCCTTTAATCTCAACAGATCTGAGTTTGAGGCCAGCTTGGTTTACAGAGGGAGTTCCAGGCTCCCAGGCAGGCAGTGATGGTGCCAGGCCTTTAATCCCATAACTCCAGAAACAGAGGACATCTTTCTGTGTTTCTGTAAATTCAAGACTAACTACTGAATAGTAGTAGCCCACAACTTTAATCTTAATCTGGATGTAAAACAACTGGGCAAAGAATGTATTTAAGGCAGATGTAGGAAGACAGAGGGGACAGTAGAAGCCACATGAGAGAGGCTGAGGAAGCTGGAAAATATCTGAGTGAGATCTGACTGTGGTGTTTCCTCTCCTTGATATTTCAGCCTTTCCCCAATATCTGGCTCTGAGTTTTCCTTTATTCCAGCCAGAATTCACACAAAACTTGGTGCTCAATGTGGGGCACAAATTTACAGCCCAAGATTAAGTGTCTCATGCTCTACTGACTGAGCCTCTTCCCAGTTATATGTTCATAGAAGGCCAGATTTACTGTGTTTTTGTTAATCAAACACCAGGAAACAAGATTGTATGCAGGATACATGGGAATTCAGCTTTTTTCCTATTAAATATTGCCTTTAAAAAGATCTACTAAATTTGTAATATGTGCCAGTTCTTATTATTTGGGAAGTTAAATTTTAATTTTCTTATTAAAATGTTTTATTCCCATTAATGTATCAAATCTAATATTGTTATTTTAAATGGATAAGTAAATATACAAAATGTTTAATATCTTTAATTGTGATACCTAAAAAGATATCTAACAAGCCAAAATTTTTAGATGGGTCTTTGAGTTTCCAGAATGAAATGGGGTCACTGATATAGCTCACGGAGGAGGGACCCAAAGACTTTTAATGCTTGGGTTACTTGATTTAGGCCTCCAGGCCCTGACAGGCTGCTAGCTCCTCTGAAGCATACATACTGTAGGTTGCCGTTACCAAATTGGGTGGAAACTAGGCAGAGGTTGCCCTCTCTACCTCTTTGGGTCTTTATGAGTCTTTATAAGCTGTTCTCTAATTCATTCAAAATAAAAAGTATTTGAAAATATGTACTTGCCTAATTTTAGATGAAAGCGAAATGTCAATTAAGAAGTCTCATTTCGCTCCATCCACTAAATTAGCTTTTCTACCTTGCAAAGCAATGGCCTACATTGGGCAGTCATGGGAAGGATGCTGAGCTGACAGTTAATACCCAGATTTGCTGACCTGCATTTTCTCATGACAGAGAAAAGTACTTTCAGCCCTGGAATTATCCTTTCCTAATGAAAAAAAAGAAGGAAATGCTTTCTTTCTTTGTCCATGTCAATTGCTAATGTTCCTTCTTTGCAGAATTGTGAGTGCTCCTCACAGTGCAAGCCATAGTTTTGAAAAAGACTGCATTTAAGTCACATTATGCCTTGAAATATGAAGCAAAAAGGCTGGAGAAATATCTTGGGAGTTTAGAGCATGCACTACTCTTCCAGAAGACCTGAACTTGGGTCCCAGACATCACACTGCACTGTTCCAGGTTACCCAACATCATCTTCTGTCCTCAACGGGCACCCCTTACATATGGCAAATGCATACATAAGCCACAATAAAAATAAAAATATTATTAAAATACAAAGAGAATTTGGTGGGTATTCCCTCAAACTTTTAAGTATAGTTAAAAAAATCATAGCAAACCATTTCATGTGATTAATACTCAGCAAGAATGAATTTCTTTAAATACTAACCCCAAATATTGCAGTAGTATCATTTATAGCATAAAATGACATTGACTGAATTTCTCCACTACATTTGGGTTTTAAAAGACAAGAATTATATATCAATGTTTTTCTGGATTCCAAAAATGTAGCAAGATTTGATAGTCAATATCTTTTAAAATAAGTGAAGAAATAGGTCAATTGTCAATAGAAAAGAGAATTGATTCCTAGTCTGTGTAAAAAGCCAAGTTAGCTCAATATCTCTTTGTTTTTAGACCTATCATTTTACTTGAAGACTGTATATGTGGATCTTAACACTAAATAATGAAGTGAAAAATGGACTAATCTAATTACAGAAATGCAGACACATGCTTTGTGATCACTCCACTACTACAAAGAAATGTTCAGTCATTTTCTTGAAAAATATGTGGAGACACTTAGTGAAAATAAATGATAAAAGTAAGGCTGGATTCCCAAGGGTGCAGGCAATCTTTAACCAATACACACATCTTAATAGTACTCCAGTCCTATGCCCTGTGAAACTTCCATAACTTAATTCTTACTATAGAATACTCAAGGCAGATGTTGAGTCACATTTTTGGCTTGCTTAATTTTGTGTTTACTCTTAGATGATAAAGTTCATTATCTACTTACTTTTAAAAGCGTACACATTGATAATTCTGCCAATTTGCACCATGCTGTTATTTGTTATTTTCATTTAGTTTTGATATTTTAAAGAAAGTCTGTATGTGCATGAGTGGCTGCATAAACAAAGATTACAGTATAAAAACTTTCATTGAATTCATCACTGTATTTATATTTAGACCCATTGCCATAAGAACAAGATTTTTGATAAGCATGACAGGGTCACTAGCCATAATTCTCTTATACTTCTTCAGGTAATATTTACAATACAATCATCCTCTCTGTTGGAGGCTGTGGAATTATAGCCACGGAAGCACAGATTCTGCAAGTACTTGCCACTTCGGCAGTGACAACTTTTTTACATCTTCTTGGCCTTTTGATGTAACTAGCAACTTCCCAAACTAAAGACAGAATAGTGAGACATGTCTTTATATGAAATTGTTTTCTGACTATCTGAATTCTCTTTTCCTACAGATTTTGAGAGTACTCAAGCCTAGAGTAGAGGAACAAAAGTCAACAGTGGTATTGGGTAAAATGATGATGTGTTTGTAACAAACTCAACTACCTAAAACCTTGATCATAATTTTACTTTATCTTTTTTGACTTAAAAGGAATAATCCCTGCAGTGTATGCAAATTATAAAGCAAAATGTGAAATACAGTCATAAACTCACACCTGGGTTATGAACTGTAACATGTAGTGACACTCTACCCATTAAGGCTAAGTCTTGTCCCCTCCTCTTGGCAAACATTCTGTCCCCAAAACAGTAAGTTCATATCCTGCATTTTTGTAATTCTTTTTCATCACCTATAAAACATATATTTAGCACATATGTAGGCACCCCTAAGACATATGTTCTTTGTTTACAATCTAAGAGACATCAGTGGTATAATGGAGGGATCACTATAATACTTAATAGCATGATTGACTGAGATCAAATCAGAACATCTGGTCTTAAAATTCTTTGTCTTAAAATTAGAAGAAGAATATTTTTTAATTTGAAAGTTTATTATTATTATTATTATTATTATTATTATTATTATTATTATTATTATTATTGTCGTCGTCGTCATCATCATACCAACTGCAGTTCTGCCTCCATAATTAAAATCTTTCTGTGAAGAATAGCTCTCATATATGTGTGTAACATCAATGAAAAAGTGAGTATATAAATTTGAAAAAGAGAAAGGAAGAAGAGTGGAGGGAGGAAAGGCAAGGGAGAAATGTAATTAAATTTTCTCAAAAATAAAAGAAAAATGAGAAAAGTAATCTTTTTTCTGCAGTGATCCTAGTTTTGGTATACTGCTTGACAACATTACTCTCATTAGAATTCCGGTTGGTAATATCTAATTGCAATTACTTACAAAAGTCGGGTTAATTCCTGACTAATATACAAATACATAAATAACCTTCATTTAACTATAGCCTTTATGTTGGATATGTTGTCATTCTTTTTTAATATAAAAATGTTATGCTGAAAAGCTTTTGTCAGTTTTTTTTTAAACAAGGAAATAACTATGTAAATAGCGAGTTAAAAAGAAGTATCTTAAATATCTTGATGCATGTGTTTGACCATACGGTATTTTAGGATATCAGAATTTGGTCACAAAAATCATAAACAACCAATTAAAGTTCTCTGGGGCTTGAGAGATTATATACACCCAGTGGTTTGAACCCAGGGCGTTTTAATAGAATACAGTAATGGGCTCTTCAAATTATTTTCTTCTGAAAATATAAAATAATTTTATTTTTATTTGGGGTTCTCTGTTTTTGTGTACAACCTGCTATGTATAAAACACATGTATCCAGAAGCCAATTGTCCTACAATATTCACTGGAGTTTTTAATTTTGCTTGTTAACTTTTTTATTTAACAACATTTAGATTTTTAAACCATCACACCATGATGCCTCTAATATGCATACTCAATTCCAAGCCACCTTGTCCTACGTCAGTAAGGGGCTTAAATTACAGCCCCAAAGAATGGTACATTTTCAGAAAATTAAAATCTTTCCCAAATGAAGGAATCTCACTAAACTAGTAAATTGTTACGTATTCTAAAGTCTTTTTATGGTCCATTTGATTATTCTTCAGTCTTGCATCATGGCTGTTTCATTTTGTAGCAATTTAAAAGACTTATTTATTTATTTATGTGTCTGAGTATTTTTCGGCATGTATGCATGTGTACCACATGACATGCATGCTAGTACCCATGGGGACCAGAACAGAATGTGACTGTCTGGAAATGCAGTGACATATAGTTGTCAGCTGTCTGTCATGTATGTAGGTGCTAGAAGTCAACAGTGTCCTCTGCAAAAGCAGCAAATTCTTTTAACCTCTTGATTTTGCAATTTAATGGAATGTTTTAAAATATTCTTTTACTACATTTCAATTTACTTTAGCTATTTTTAATCTAGCTTTTCACACATAAAAGAGATAATATCCTTTAATTAAAATCTTTGATGAGATTTTTGTGACATTTAAAAATCACTTTGAGGAAATTGACATTAATATTGTGTCCATTTTAATTATCCATACTATCATACTATAAAATCCTGGTGAATATATATATGTAACATGTATGTTTTGTGTGTTTGTGTGTGTGTGTTTTCCTTCTTAAAATACTTCCATTCACAATGATATTTTACTCTAATTATAAAAGAAGATGTGTAGGGAATATATTTTCTGTGTGATAATAAATAAAATTGCTACTGATTTTTTTTAAAACCTAGATTAATATTTATGTATTGAATACATAATTCCAAATTATTAAACACATGCATTCTAAACTTTAATGATTTTTTAAGGCCTTTCTTATAGTTTTAAAATTCGTATTTTCATTTCTGCGTCATTACCTGATGTAAAATTTCTAGTAAATGTCAAGAAGTAAGCTTGAGACCAGGCATAATGCAGGTTTGGAGGGGGATTTTTTTGTTTGTTTGGGGTTTTGGTGTTTGTTTCTTTTTATGTTTTCTTTCTACAAGTACTGAAGAATGACGAACAGATTCCCACAGTAAGCCCTGAGCATTGGCTTTGCTACTGCAGTACTGGCCTGGCAAAGCTGCATCATTTCAGGTAACCTACTGTGGGTGTCATCTGTTCAGTGCGGCAAAGAGGGCTGTTCTGCCATGCTGGTGGCTTCATGCACAAGGTGCAGATGGTACTGAGGGAGTGGATAAGAGTCTTGACTTGTGTGTCTTCCTGTTACTCTTAGTTTAATTTCATTCTAGCTAATTTTTTCATTGTGCATCGAAGACAAAGTTGGGTAAAAGGGATATTGGGAAGAGGAATGTATGCTTGCTTGTCTGAAATTCATTAGCAATCAAGGCTCATTTATTTGAGTCAAAAATCTCCATATTTAAAACAACACCCAACAAAGTTCTACTTTGGGGGAAAATAATTAAATTAAAATGAACTTGACAAAAAGGCAGTCTTCAAAATGACAGTGAACAGTCCCACAGGACAATAAAATGGAATACTTTACTCTTCATAGCTATCACATGAAATTTTAAATGTAACAAAGTTTGAAAGGCCATGAGAATTTTGGAGTAACTGTTCCAGACAACGGTGTATCTTTTGGTTACAAAAGGGAAAAAAAAGCATTGCAATTATCTTTTTTAAAAGTAAATGTACACTTATCTCTATGAGCAACATTTCTGAAATATTTATATATAAGGAAAATAAAACAATATTAAAGGCGTAAACTTTAATATTACGTACATAGGTTCCTAGGAACCCCGTCACCTCCAGCTCACAAGTAATACCGTACAGCTAAGTGTGTCTACAAGGTTTGCATCAGTATTGGGTTACCTTAAGTAACACTTATTTCTTATGTTTGTTTGGAGGTAATCCTTCAATAATCCTTAAAATTTGAGCAAATTTTATATTCATCTGCCTTGTAGGGATTTATTATTTATATACCAAATACACAAATAAAATCAAAATAAATCCTTATAAATATGGTATTAGAGAAGACGATCATAGCTTTAGCCCAAGCCTCAGTTTCTGCATCTGCCCAAGGGAACCTTGTTTTGTGACTTTATATACTTATTATTAATATGAGTTATGAAAATACATGAAACATTATAAGTATGTAATAAATATGTGGTTTGAGTAGACTTTTTAGGATAATACATGAGGACTGAAAATCTACTTGATAACTCTGTGGAAGCAGCAAAGCATATTAAATTGACTTTAAAATACAAGCCTATTTAAAGAAGACCAAGTGTGAAATGTGAGTATAGTAAATATTTTTCTGATTTTCTGTTTTCAAGGCTAAACAACTGAAAGTAACTGGTTTTCACAGTTTTATTACTCATTTTCTCCATGTTTGCTACAACTAGACATCAGAAAAAAAAAACAAAAAACAAAACGTGACTACCAGGTTTTAATACGTTTGATAAGTATAAATATTAACTGTGCATATTCTTATGTTTACTTTCCCATGAACATGTATTATTAGCTCACATACATGAAACATGTTTCAATTTAGTCTGTGTTCATTGAGACCAGTAGAGAGTAGAAGACATGACTAGCTGGATTGGTAGAGATGTGTTCTCTACAAAGCTCTTCCACAAATGTCCCCAAAACATAACGTACATTCCTCCTCTTCCCACATGTAGACTTAATAGATGGCACATAGGGAATTTGCTTTGTTCAGGTAAAGGGATACCATTGCTTTAACGGAAAACCTCTTCTCTCTGAGGATCATTCCAGCTCTGTTAATCAGTAGGTGACAACCATCATGCTTGGGAATTAATAATATTCTCTAAGAGAAAGATGAGAACCCAAGTTGGATGAATTATGTCTGTTACTTGATTCTTTTTAATAAGGAAAATCGAAAGATACCATAGCATTACACTTTCTGAGATATTAAAACTCTGAGAATTTGATGAGATTGAAAAAATGTTGAATGAGACTCTATCTAAACACTAATGTCAAGAAAGGGAATTTTTAGTTATACAGTGGTATAGCATTTTGTTTTTTTCTGCAATAAAGCCATCAGATCAATAAAAAATTATGTAGCAGATTATTATTACACTGTGCTCCCCATAGCTCTGATCATAAATAATACAGCAGTTATTCTGGTTATATTAATTATAATTAGAATGCAGATAATGCAGACGGTCTTTTATTACTAGAGCCAAATCAATTTTCCAGTGTTATTCAATGCAAGGTCACACAAAGTTGTGGGAGCTTTTAGACTTCTTATGAAATGGCCTTCCTGCCTGTGAGAGAGGGGGTTTGGCTCAGCTGTGCAAGACACATTGACTGGGAAGAACATTGAAATAATTACAGCCATGAACCCTTGTCTGTGATGGCAGAATTTCATTTTATAAAGTAAGCATAGCCGTAATCCAACCTCCTTTATGGTGGGAAGCCTCATAAATCTTTCAGAGGAGACCCAGTCTTGTGTTTAGTGGTAAAGAGAAAATCAAAATAGATTCGTTTGCATTGTTCATCTCTCCTCATTGCCTTCCTTTCTGAACCTTGACATCATATTTTTAAAAGGCGTGCCATATGTAATCATCTAATAATGATGGAGGCGAGGCTGCAGAACAGCACACAGAACTGCATTAGATGTCTATTGTTGGTGGCTGAGATGGAGACTGCTTTGCACAGTCATTTGAGACTTTTGGAGGCTACTGTTTATTTTACCATGAAGAAGAGAAGAAAGGAAAGCAGACGAGTCAAATTTAGATGAACTCACATTATAGGTACTCTTGCTATCAACCAACAGGAATAGGAGATGCAGATTCTAAGAGCATTGGAGCCAGAGACTGGCTGAGAATAAACCCCAATATCCAAGTACTAGGAAGGGACAGAGTGGAATGTCCTGGCTGTAACTGAGCAAACTGAAGGAGGATACACTTGCTTGTGTGTTTCAAATATATTCCACCGGATAAGACTCTCAGTGTAGTGGATCCAAGGTCACAAGGTCCAGTGAGATCAGTAACTCAGAAAGGAGAACAAGGGAAATAAGTAGAAAATCCACGTAAGTATCCACTGACAATTTCATGGTCAGTCTAAAAAAACTGGTTGTATAAAATATTTAATCACTGTAGCAATATCTGTGAGCCAATGTGGCAATCTAGCAGTACCGGCTTCTACTGAGGAAGACATGTTAGCATCCTGGAAATGTTCCAAGTTTGGGGACTACAGATGAGTCAAAAGTAGGAAGGTGTGACATCGATGAGTGTAGGAAAGTGGAGTTATTCTGAAAATCAGGGTCAAAAAATATAATCAGAAGGGAAATATGGTAGATTACAGGGTTTCAATACAGAAAAATAATCATGTAATATTCTAATACAAAGCAGTTCACACATTTCTTGCTAAATCTCTGTGATTTTATTTTTCCCACACAAAGAGAAGCACAAGTTAAGTCAGTCAGGTGTCTGCATTGAAGATTTTAGAATTAATCTTTTCATAACATAATGTTTTTATTTGGGGGAAAAGTGGGGAAGGATATAAGAATCAACCCTTATGCTTTGTGTATGTTGGACAAGTAAGAATTCTATCAGTGAGCCGTATCATCAGCCATAAATATATACTGAAAATCATATTTATCATATTAGGAAACTATGACTGTCCCTCATCAATTTCTCATTTCGTTATTTAATACAAAATCAGTAATAGATAATTCTTTCTATGTATGACAATTAAGGCAAAGGTGGGGGACTTTGAGGTAGAAATTATTGCCTATAGATGGAGAAATAGAGTCCCCCAAAACATAGGAAATGGCCACCAAGAAATTGAGTAGCGGAAAGTTTTGAATGTTGCTGTGTCCTCCCAGAGAGCACACTCTAACACAACATATTCTGCCAGATCCAGTCTTCACATACAAAATGACTGAAATCAAACCATTTGACTTAACATATAGGTCCCTCAGGTTTGGTTTCCTTCCTTAGAACACAATAAATACCCTGGTCTGTTCCTTAAACGCCCAGTTGGGATTTTCATTTTACTAAGTAGCAATCCATAATGAGGGTACCACAGATATCCATAGTAGCTTCCAGTGCTTTGAATAATAGAATTGGGAATATGGATATAGATAGATAAATTGATGGATGGATGGATGACAGACAGATAGATAGATAGTATTATTGAAAAATATAAGAAAAATAAGTTTAAACATAACCTTGTCAACTGAATTAACTTCTGGTAGAGCCTCCTCTAAAGTGATATGTACAGCAATATCATTTTACTGCTGAAAACTGGGATGCTTTCCAAATCTTAACTTACAAAGTAATTGTACTCGCAAATGAGAAAAAATGTCTTTTGAGGTACTTTCTTCTTGTTGAATACCATAATAAATGGCTCTGTAATATCCTATGCAAATAGTAGATGTTGTAATTTGGAGCTGCTCCGAAGAAGTTTTTGTAAATTGAGCATTTTTAGGAAGCTTTTGTTTAAGTATTTACTCTGCAGTTAGCGTGATCCATCCTGCTTGAATTGCTTACCATCAGCTTTTCCATTTTTCCCCAACTCCTCGTGTGTGTGTGTGTTTTATGAAACTTTCTCTCCTCCTCATATATTTCTTTAATTCCCATGTAAAATGTCCAAAAGTTTGGTGTGAAATTCATTTTAAATTGGAAGATGGTAATTGTATACTTTTTTTTTCAAGTAGAGCATTAGACTCCAGTTTGTTCATGCTGGTAGCCCTCTCTGCTTTTCTCTATTTAATCACAGAGTCTGCTTGACTGTAGGATCTATCTAGTGTCTGCTGGTTGCATGTAATAGCACCTCTAGCAAAATCTCTATTAAATAGGGCCTCTTTCTATCCTTTGTCAGTTGCTCATGTCAGTAACAGGGAATTAGCTTTAAAATATAATCTGATTGAGAACATTACATCGGCCAGTCTTTCTCATCTCCATCCTGCACTTACTTTCATTGTCTCTGATTTAGAAATGGCCTTTATGCCTTCTGGTTTTAACATAGAGCAAAAAGGACCATCTGGATCCACATATGAGGAAATCAGACATCTCTTGTTTAAATCATGCCCAAAAGGACAATTTCTTCTCAGATAAGCTGCCGTGCACTGTCTGATAACTAACAGAATTAGAATATGGAAATTTAAGCTGCAAAGTACCCATTCTCATCCCCAAGTTACACTTTTATCCTATTGGTAAGTATCCTGTGATTTCCACTCACATTTACTAGTGCTCAGTGCAACCCCCAGGTCATGACTGTGGCTCACAAGCAAGTGTGGTGTGTCATTGGCTGGGGCAGAATCATGCAATGGCATAGAAACACATTATTATGTGATGGCAAGATTTTATTTCTCCTTAACTTCCCGACACATTGCATTATAGTCATAACAACAAAACAGAGTATGAAAATTAGCTGGTGAGTTCAAAGCACAGCACCAGTTCCTGCTAGCCCACGTGATCTTCAGCACATTAATAATTGCTTTTCGACCTCCAACATTCTTAGTTATAAGATGAGATATTTTCTATTCTCATTCTCATCAATGTATCACTAGGAAAGGTATGTTGATACTCTTCAGACTATGCCGTATTCAAAGATACTGTATTTAAAGTTTAATTAGTAGCATTATTTAAGAATAAGTTCCCTTGGTTTTTAAATAAAGATTTTAAGATTTATCCCCATTTCCATATGGCAACAAAAACCCATCAAGTAGATCTTTCCACTCAGACAAGGGTGTGCTGTGTGGCTGCTTTAGTTCCTGCCTGGCCTGATTTGCACGTTGATATAACCTGTCTGGTGCCTGTAGGCATTTGAGTTGTTAACTATGTCGTTAATAAAAGCACTTACAGATCTAGCTTTGCAGGGTCACATTTTGAAGCAGTTTTCATATATTAAGTAAATCATGTTATTTTTCTGGTTGAGGATTACAAGGTGGTGGTGATACTGGTGGTGGTGGTAGTGGTTTTACCATGATATATAGCCATAAAAGTAGTTATGTATTAGAAGTTTTATTTAATTAAGCTATCTGTATAAGTATGCTTTAAAAGAGTATTATATACTGTTTATAATAATTATTTGGCAATTTGGATATTTAAAAACAACTGTTTCAAACTCTTACATAGAAAGATTGGGTTATATATGATATTTGGCTCTATATTTTCTCCAAGGGAGTCTGAAAAATTAATATTGTTACAGTTATTTGATAAATAGGATATTATAAAACAAAATAAATGTTAACAAAGATTTTGTATTAGCCTGCCTGCATAAGGATTGAGTATCAATTTTCATAACTACCAACATTATAGCACTTGTGTGGGGGTGCTGCAGGGTTCAGTGTGTATGTGTGTTTGTGTGTGTGTGTGTGTGTGTGTGTTGTTTGTGCTTATGTGTAGTGGCACATGACTTAGTGAGAGCAAGTGTGGAGGCCAGTGGAGGGCAGCAAATTGTCTGATCTATCACTTTGTCTACTTCCTTTGAGATGGTGTCACTGAACCTGCAGCTTGGGATAGACCACCAGGTCAGTGAAGTTCAATGATGCCCCTGTATCCACCTCACACAAAACTTGGATTACAGAAGCATGCCTGTCTGTATGCAAAACTTGTTTGTTACATGTGGGTTCCAGGTATCTGCAAGAGACCTTACCCACTGAGCTATCTCCTGGCGTTTCCCTCTTTACCTCTCTTCTTCATCCCATATTTTAGAGATAGAGTTAGTCTCACTATGTAGTCCTGGGTAGTCTGCAATCACTAGTTTCAAACTCAAAGAAGCCTAACCTCTTCTGCCTCAGGAGTTCTGGGATTCAATGTGTGCACTACAATGTCAGGCTTTCTGTATCACTCTTGATTGAACTTTCTTCTAAAGGGCTTCCAATTTCCTTTGCTAAGATCTTTCATCCACAAAACAAAAAATCTTAAATAAAGAAACCCAGGCAGTATGGACTTAAAATATCTACAAACAGAACTTGCCTGCCTTAATGTGCCACCTCAGAAAAAGTTATCTGATGCATAGAAGCTGCAGATCTGTTTCCACATAGGCTTTTGTTTTACACATGTACAGTGATTTTCAGACAGCTATGAGATGTCAAAAAAAATTATTAGAAGCATGGTGGGTAGAAATTATTCAAAGAATAATTGAAATTACTATAGAGCTGTTTCTCACAACATTTGTCCATCTAAAAAGTATATAAATTCTAATCTGAGCATGCATATATCCACAAACATAACAGGCCCATTAATGTGAATGCTACCTCCAATACACAAATCACACAAACACACACACACACACACACACACACAGAGAGAGAGAGAGAGAGAGAGAGAGAGAGAGAGAGAGAGAGAGAGAGAGAAGGAAAGGGAAAAGGAGAGAACTTGTAAGTATTTATCAGCCCTTACACTAAAAAACCCTTTAACAGAAAGCATCCTTTTTGGGTTTCTTGACATATCTTAGGATATCATGCCTAATACAAATGGCCAAAGTCCCTTCTTCCTCCTTTTGTTTCTTGCTCAGTTCCTCTACAGGGAACTTGTGAGTAAACACTGAGTCAACCATCTTCAAGAAGTAGAATTAGGAATCTTCTCTTTGACCCTCTAGAATAATCTGTACTTGTCTTTTTCAATATATTGCCAAATTCTATCCAATAAATTCAGTAAATAATAGAGTGTTTTTTTAAAAAAAAAAAAATCAGGACCAAAGACTTGTAGTACAGTAGTCCTGATATTTAAGAGATTCTAGTAACATAGTGTGTATATGTGAAATGGTGGAAGGCTGAGGGAATGAATCAATCCTTCTAATGGAAAAGAACAGACAGCACCATGATAAAAAAGAAGAATATTCACAGCATGCCATGCAGACTTACTGATGGAAAATCCAATCACTCTTCCTCATTCCGCTTAAGGTGCTGTACAGATGCATAGATAGGTTTATATCAATTCACATGTATTCATCAGGGTGGATGATAATTAGGTGACTTGGGTTAATAGAAACCACTTCATTTGTCTTGAGATCATAATATGGAATGGCTTTATTGTGAATTTCCTTTTGCCACAAACATAGTTGTGTACATTTTAAAAAGGAAAATGAATAACCTATTGGTAAATGAGCATGATTTCCACCTTGAGAGGCTGGTTTTCACTGGTTTAGATATTCTTTACAGATATAGTCACAGGGTTGTACAACCAAACCATGGCTGACGGTAGAAAGATGGCTAGGAGCCCAAAGAAAGTACAGCAATTTGGTTGAAATTAATGGACAGCTGTGTTAGGTGATCTCTACGTTCACAGTTATTTATGCTGAAAATTAGGATGTCCAAAACAAATCATACTTCTAAATAAAAGGAGGCCAGTTCGATTTTCAATATGATTAAATTATATACTAGAAAACCAAACCAGAAGGTTATTATGATAGGCGCTATTCCTTGAAAGATTGTTTTCATTGCTTGTGGTGGTTTGGTTTTGTATATTCAGAAAAGATCTTGCTCTCAGTTTAGCATGAAAACTGATGGCGATCTTCCTGTCTCAGGCTCCCGGATGCTAGGAATACAAGTGTTCTCATTATGAATTAGTAATTTTTCATCTGTATATTGGGTTAATAGGACTAACTTAACAGAGAAGTAAAAAATTCTGATTCTTATGTTCAATACTTCTTGGCAAACGTGAATAGAAATTAAATCAGAAGCCATCAGCTGTACTAGCATAGACACATACCTGACAGTTAGGGTCCCCAGCACAGAATCATACCCACTGGATCCAGAAAGACAGATTTGTCATTCCTTAAGATGTTGTGTAGTCACATGAATTGTTTCATTACTAATAATAACTTTGTCATTCACATTCTTGTTATATGTACAAATACAGACTTCAGCACTTAATAATTACCTTTTGAATTTACTTTTCTGAATAGTTTGTACTATATTTAAAAAAACTAAAATGAAACATGAATTTACTTAAAATGTTATTAACAATAAAGCTTTCTGTGATAGCACAATGTCCTATTGTGTGCTGTCCAAAATGGCAGCCACCAGCTACACACGATTATTAATTACGTCACTAACATGTTCTTCATGAGATTAAAAACCTGAATTTCAACCAGGTATGGTGGCTCACACCTTTAATCCCAGCACTCCGGAGACAGAGGCAGGCATATCTTTGAGTTCAAGACCAGCCTGATTTACAGATAGAGTTCCAGGACAACTAGGTCTACAATGAGAAGCCTTGTATCAAAAATAAGACAAAAAATCAGCAAACAACAAAAATGAGCAGGAGAGAAAAAAAGGAAGAAAGACACTGAATTTCAAATTATAACTAAAAATTGCAGTCTGTAACTAGCATATTATCACTGAAGTCTAGAAAGTCAACTCATTAAGCTAATAAAATAGAAAACACATCAGATAATAAGTTCTTTTTGAGAAAATAAAGCCAAAATGTGGATCATTAATTGTACTCATAAACTTCTTTGAGTTTTTGTGTGCCAATTTTGAAGAAAGAATGTTTAACCAGTTCTTAAATGTTTCAACTAAAGATGTTTCCTAAAAAGTATCAAATCTATTTTTATTACAAATTATATTTTGCAGAAATTCTGTGAAAACTGTTAATTTTTTGTTTTTTTAGTAGTCACCTGGTGTAATTTATCTCAGGCACTCTTACAGGAAGTGTTTTATTCTATTATGTCCTGATCCACTTTTAATTGTGTGATACCCTGAACCACAGGTAGGATACATGAAGTATACTTTATCTTCACAAGATCACCAACCATTGCTGTATTCCATGGGTTCATGCAATACTAATTCAATCTCAATACTATATTAAAAACAACACAAAAACAAAAAACAGAAGCAGGTCTGGGAAGTTTGCTCTGTTGGTAATGTGCTTGCTGTTCAAAATTGAGATCAAGGCTCTAGGGCTCACCCAAAATCCTGGCGTGTTGGTGAATGGCTGTAATACTTGTGTGAGAGTGAGGTAAGGCAGGAGATTCCTGGTTTCCTAAATCTGTGAGCTCCAGATGCTGTAATATTAGGTGCCAAATGTAACAAAGGAAAATATCCAACACCAGCTTCTAGCCTCCAATGCAATTATCCATCCATATACTCCCGTGCACATAACCACACACAAACACACATTAGACTGAAGCAAAATCAGATTTGGTGAGCTCATTATTAAAATAATGTAGAAAATTTCAATATTTTAAAATTTAGCTTCATGTGACTGCATAGTTTGTACTGACTCCTTTTATGTTAACTTGACACAAACTAGAGTTATCAGACAGGAGGGAGCCTAGGTTTACAAAATAATGCCTCTGTAAAATATGGCTATAGGCAAGCCTGGAGGGCATTTTCTTCATTGGTGGTTGATGTGGGAGGGCCCAATGCATTGTTAGCAAGACCACGGGGGGGGGGGGGGGGGGGGGGTCCTGGATTCTTATAGAAAGCAGGCTGAGCTGAGCAAGCCTTAGATAGCAAGCAGTGAGCAGCAGCATCCACAGGCTTCTGCATCAGCTTCTACCTCCTGCCTCCACATTTCTACCCTTCTTGAGTTCTTGACCTCACTGCTTTTGATGATGAACTATTATAAATTGGGGGTAGAAGGAACCCTGTCGTCCCCATGTGATTTTGGTCATGCTGTTCCATCACAGCAGTAGTAACCCCCGAACAATCTTTCAAATATAATAATGTTAAAATATATAATTGGACTGGACCCACTGGGAAATAGCCATCATCATCTCAAGATTAAATGATTAAAATGATCAAAATTTTATAGCTTTATTCTGGAGTGCTAAAAGCATCTTACGCCATTTATGTCATCTGTTCTAACTGAATTATTATAAGATAGAGGGAAGAGATGTCAATTAGTGATTTTATGTGTTTGGTTTTCATTGTTATAAAGAAATATTGCACAGAAACCTCTGCTTTTGGTTCACCCTGATGACACAGACAATGAGGCAGTCATTTTGCAGTCCAAGAGCCCTGGGTGCTTGATACCTTTGTATATTATTTCCGTTACCTGGAACCTATGCAGGATTCTCCAGAGTTTCCATGCTGAGGTCATCTGGCATTTTTCAAATGCCATGCTTCTGGAGACTTCATGTTTTGGGGTTTCTTAAATAATCTTCTGTGCCACAATTTGAAGTCCAGATGCAGGGTGTTAGGTCATGAAAACAAGACTTTAGCTCTTCCAACTCAAGCAACTATTTTTTCTTCAGTTCATGCTTATGTCTACCAAATTGTGTTTTATAGTACACAACATATAATATTTGGTTTTATTTAGTACAGGTGCTTTCCAGACAAGTAACTTTCAATTTCATAAACATTACTATTTAACATAAAATAATAATCTGAAAAATGTTTAAATCACAGACTATACAAGATTTATATTTAATGTTTTTACAAAAAAAAATCATACCACTCACTTTATAATTTTTGTTATTTATCCATCTCTACCACCAACTAGGAACATAGGCATTTCCTTTGATTAGTGCAGCATTAGACCTTGACAGGCTCTTTTATTTGTCTTCTGTATAAGCTAGACCATATTTCCCAGTATCCTTTGCAGACATAGGGTGGGCATGGTAGCAAATAGTGACTCTAGCTCACAGGCTTCAGTGTGTGCTTCTCCCTCCAATAAGGAAAAATGAAATAAATTTTCGATCTGTTTTTTGGGGTCACATGTTGAGAACTTAAGTTTACAACATTCAGGATTCTATAAAGATTTTTTTTCTTTTTTGGTGAAGGTTACACCTCCAAAGTATTATTCAGAGAACATTTAGGTGAATCTGTCTTAGTGGGTTTCTGTTGGATTTGAGGATTGCACATTTAGGGACTAGTGTATTATAGCTGTTTGTTTATGATAACTATTATACCTCTTTTTCATTAGTAAGATAAAAATGTAAGAGGATCTTAACAATCATTGTAAAACTATATAGGCAAATATATATTAGAAGTTTTAATCTCATAAACTAACAAAAATGGATGGATAGACAGATTACATGGGGTATTTAAATTGCCTAGAAAACTATGAGAAAGATACAAACATAATAAATATAAAATCTAGAATAGCATATATATTTCTACCATAATTATGTGTCCAACTGATATACTCAATATCTTACCTAAATATCTTACATTTAGGCTTTATAGACTTGTGTTTAATTAAATGTGGAATTGAGGTAAATTATTAAAATTTATATCAAAATCTAAGTCAGAGAAATGCATTGCTACAACAAAGCTAGAGTTCCAGGACAAGGGAGAAATTAGAACATCTGCCTGTGTCTCATGATAAGTCAGAAACTTGTGAAAATTCAGCTACACAAATGATGTGTGATGGGGATCAACTGAAGAGTAGAATCATAAAATGGACACATTATGGAAATTCAGAAGAGGAAGAATAGAAGAATAACACACAGTGTATTGAATGTCAATTTTTAATTTCTAAGGGCTAGAAGGGGCCAAAAAGAAGATAAAGCTGAGTGAATTAATGCTGATAATGCTGATTGAATTAATGCTAAAAGGGGTAAGTGAAAGCCAAGCTACTACTTCAACTTTATCAGGTAAAATGAAAACTTAAGGAAAAAGTGGGCCCATAAATAACCTGAAAGAGCAGTTGAAATCAATAATGTTTAAATGCCTGAACTTCTCAACTTTAAAATGTTTTAACTATAATAATGAAAGTTATAGAATATTATGAAGTTATGAAGAGCCTATAAATATGGCTAATGATAAAATTTAGTACATTAATAAGAACATTGGATCAATTGAATATAAGTTGATGAGTTGTGAAGATAAGTATAATGAATACTAAAAATTATTAATAAAATTTATAGTTTTGAATTGACACTATTTTCTATACTTAGGTCTTCAGAAATACATGACACTATTTTATTGTCTATCATACACAAGGATGAATTATTCTCAGAAATATTTTATTAAGACATGAACATTAAAATGTATATATTATTAGACATATTCATCCTGGGAGATGGTTCAGTCAGTAAAGGGCTTATCATGCAAATTTGAAAGTCTGAGTTTGGTTCTCTGTCCTACATAAATGCTAGGTAGGTGTGGCAATTTACATATGAACACGGGGTTCTTAAGATGAGAGTGGGGATCCTCTGAGTAAGCCTTAAGAGCTGAGCTGGTGAGCTGTGGTTCCAATTGAGAGACCCTATCTCAATAAATAAGGAGAAAGCTCATCAAATGAAATTCATCTGATAACAACATCTGCCCTTCAAGCACATGTTCCCTGCTCCTTTAAGGACAGATATATGGAAATGTATCTAATCCAGAAAGTATTTGTCAGTGTTCAGATCAGTTACACAGAAAGTGGCTCTTCCAAGTCTCTGATTCTCACATTACATGGTTCATATGTGCTAGGCTTTGCAGTACCCAAAGCTTTTCTATAATACTGTATCCCTGTCTTTCCTCTCTCTTATCCTCCATGAACTCTTTCTTCCCTACCTGGTCATTGTATTATCTATCTTCTCTTACTTCATTTGTCATTCAGGGGAAATATAACTTCCTCCTGAAAACCTTCCTAACAGTGTCTAATTATTATTCCTGCACCACATAAAACACATTACAGCCAAACACCTGTCATGGCCTTCTTTACAAAAGTAGCACACAGATGTTGATATATTTTTGTATTTGTGAAGAATCCATCACTTCAGTACATTTTCTCCAGTATGAATATATTCTTCTCTTGCAATTTCTTTGCAGGCATATTATTACAACACACCGATGATCTTAAAGGGCTTCATTAACCACAATAGATGCTACAATTACCAGAACATTTCCACTGACATCCAGAAATAGCAAAATTGAATTCAGTATTTTATTCATAAAATAACTAGATGCTTATGATTTGGTTATTTAGATGCTTGTGCAAGCAGTCACAGCTCTGTCACTTTCTGTGTGTAGAAGTTAAAAGTTATTAAATTAGAGGTATGGGTGAGTTGATGTTGTTCATGCTGAAAACAGAGATGGTGAGAGGAAGGAGCAGCACATTTGCAGCTCCATTAGTAATGGAGGGTGATTGTGGTGAGGGAGATGATGGTAAACTGGAAACTTGGATGCAGATTCAGATGGTTTACTATACTATTAATCTGGAAGGTGTGGAACAAAGAGAAAGAGTGAAGTAGATAACCATCTCACAGGTTACTTAATTTTCAAATAAATTTAAAATTAGCCATAAAGGACAGTCAGAGCTTTTAGTTTCCTCTGTGTACTGCATGCCATAAATGATGGAAAGACATGGGCTGTCTCAAGTGCATCAGAATAGCAAACAACAGAAACCTTAGTTAAGATATTGAAGAAGGCTTATATCTTTATTCTGACATTCTTAAACCATTCCACTCAAGCAAGATGGTTACCTCTTTGAGCTACAATTTTCCCATCTGAGTAGTAAAGTAAACACTAAAAATAATTCAGACTTATGCAACTGTTTGATGTTTGTGTTCAACTAGACTACTGTGACATTATATATTTTCTATAATCCTTACAGAAAACCATGCTACCATTATCTCTACTTAACAGCTAAGGAAACAGCTTTAGTTGCAGTGGCTATTAAGGCCCAAATGTCTTGACCCAAGAAATCTACCATATGCTATATTGATTCTAAGATAATTAGGACTAAATAGAACCCACGGGCTTCAGTACCCAAGGTCCCTGCTCAATGGAGACCATGGGCTTCAGTACCCAGAATTCCTGCTCAATGGGATCCATGATTCTATTTTTACACTCCAGTAAAGATCTTCACACTATCTGAAGACTCAAGGATCATCACAATAAATATCATTTATATTGGACACATTGCTGTGTCTGGAGTTTCATGATCCCCAGGAATAAATATATTTTTATCACCAGTCATGTGCATATTTTACAGTGTTGTATTAGGTTTCTGGCCCAGAATTTCCCACCTATCCTTGTGGCCAGGACCTGCAGACCCACAGACCCACAGTACTACAGAGACACGCAGACACATTAATTTTATGCTGACTGACCTGGGGCCCAGGCATATAACTTGCTAACTCTTTACTCTTAAACTAACCCATGATTCTTATCTTGTTCAGCCATGCAGCTCGGTATCATTTCTCAGAGCAGCATTGTTGTCCTTTGCATTTGCTGGCTTCTCCTGGTGTCTTTCTGGCATCTCTGCTCCGTTCTTCCTGTTCCCAGAGATTTTCAAGTTTGGTAGCTCCACCCATACTTCCTGTCTGCCTTCAGCCAATCACAGTCTTTATTAAACTAAGTAGATGGGACAATTATTTGCAATGTAACATAATCCAACTACATTCCAGGATCACATCAGTTACTAAACTATTGAAATCTCAAAATATGGCTTTTTAGTCAGGTACTATTAATTTGCTTATATTCCTTCTAAAACTTTTGCATAGTGACCTTTTACTGAAATAATATTACCCCGTGATACAGCTTATATTCAGACTTTCATTGGGTTATCATATTAAGGTCAAGATGATTGTACACACAGAGGGTATAAATGGTTCTAATTAACCTTTTGCATGCAGGTAACTTTCTCAAAGTTATCACACTTATGGAAACTATTAATTAAGCCAAATTTATCTGACCCTAAAGCCTTTGCAGGAAATTTGTGTTGCTTCCTCCTGCTCACTAAACCCTGTCATATTAGCTTCCTACTGAAACCTTTTTTAAAATTCTGTTATACTTAGTGAAGTTCTTCCTCCCTTCTTCCTTCCCTCCCTCCCTTCTTCCTTCCCTCCCTACCACCCACCCTCTGTCTCCTGTTTTCCTGTGTTATTTTTCCACACTTAATTTGTTGGCAATACACTTTTTCTCCACAGTTTTAAAATAATTTGGTGTTTTATCACAAAGGTTTTTTTTCCCTATATGTTACATTATTTCCTACAGAGAGATAAATATCCTAATAGAAATTAGAGTTCACTACCATTTTGGCAATGCCAAGAGTAGGTCCTGGCACACAGGTGATTGACATAGAGGGGCTGACTTTTGAATAATGCTCTCTTATACAACTTCTCATGCAAGACTTGTAATATTCAGAGAAGGATATAAAAGGACATGTTTATTTGGGGGAAAAGAACTAAAATATCCAAGCAACATAACCAAACATCCTTTGGGAAATTGTTGGAGCAAAACTTTAATCTTTACTCACTTAAAAGCATCTTCACGAGCTATAAACTGCCTGCAAGCCCAGTGTCTTAAGGTCAGTAGGGAACTCAAGAAATAAATCAAGAATTTGTTTTGCATTTATCAAAATGTCTCTTACGTATTTTTTACATAACCTTTGGATATGATTAAGCCCTTGAAAGGTATTTAATTTTTATAATTCTAGTAGCAGCCTCAAAAGTCAGGTGACTTTATCTCAATGAAAATAAATTATTAAAGGTTTCATTTCTATTCATCTGTATTTATTTTCCAAATTTCATCTATATATATATGTTAATAATAATATTTTCTCAAAATAACATTGTAATATGTTTAGAACACATACAATTTGTAAATATATGTTATATACTGAAATATGCGCTTCAAATTTTAACTTTGGTCTACCACTACAGAAAAGTGTAGAAGGGTGGATAAGAAATTTAGTGATAAAGCTCTCAAAATTTTTTAATTAACTGCTATTGGATTATATTATCAGCTTCTTCAAACAAGATATGTAAGGACATACTTCACTGTAGTCCATGCTAACTACCATAGGGAGACGCAGAACACCATTGGTTGTAATACGGAGTTATGGGAGAAAAAGCATCTTCCAGCAGAAACCTGAAGGCTTAGATTGGTCTTAGCTGCGAAGTATGGATGTGATTGTTCTAAAGTCTATACAGGACGGTGCTCAGTCTAGAATCACTGTAACCAGACAGAAAAATGGGGCACAAAGCCCTCGTGTTCAATAGAATGCTCTCCTTTGCGGAGGAACCACTCTGTGGGCAGGCGCACCAAGTGTGGTGGGAAGACAGTTCTGACATGAGCACTAGGGGAAGTTTGTCGTTTAATAGAAAGCTAGAAATTCCTCCTGCACACACCAAAGATGTTTTCAGAATGATGCTTCATGGAAGTATCAATGATGTGCTGCTCTGACTGGGAAGTAGAAAGTAGGCAAGTGCCAGGAGAAGCTATGAGGAACTCTCTGGCACAATTACTTCTTGAGGTGGAATAAAAAATAAAGAGTAATGGGAGAATGTTTACTGTTTATTTTCTGATATAAAATTATTCCATTAATGCCGGAGGAGCAGAAGAAACAGGAGCATGACCCAGTCCTCTATGGTGAGTACCAGCGAACAATTGATAAGCAGCAAAGGTCCATGAATGACATCTCTGTTCTTACACAACTGACTGTGACTTGGGGTACACTGTTATAAAAAAAATGCACCAATGTATTGGTGACACTGCTGCTCAGCAAGTAGGAAAGGGCCTTTATGGCTACACACCTGCAATAAAATTCATTTTCTTTCATTTTGCAGTTGATAAGTGAATATTTATTTTCTATGGATGCATCCAAGAGTATCTGGGCTTCTGGATTCAACCTAAGTCACATTTATAATAGGGTAGAGGAAAGGAGCAATAAATTGTTGATTCCACCAATCTTCTGAGAGTGGAACTATTTTTTATTAATTGTTGCTTTTGTTATGCTACATGTCCAAAAAATTAGAAATATATTTTTTAGAAAATGGTAGAGAAACGTTCTGAGACCCAAACTATACTCATCTATATATACAATTTTAAAATAAGTAGATCTTATTATACATTTTTATTTGAATAAAAAAATTGTCCACATATTGTCCATATATCTATGGTTGGCCTTGAGATTTACTTGATACTTTCTTAATCATATCATTACACACTTCTTAACTCGCTATAGATACATATTATCTAAATTAAAAATTTTCTCATCATTCTTTCAGTAATCTAAATGGGACTTTCTGAATGGTATATGGTGGCTCATGTTTATCATCTCAGGGTACTAAGGCTAGAGAATTGTTATGAATTTGATGGCATTCTGGGTATATATTGACTCCCAAATTATCATGATCTAAAAATCAAGGAAAAAATAATACAATGAAACAAAGATAATATATAAAAATATACTGTAAGCATAACTTTTTTCTCTACTTAGTAATAAATCTGGCTGATTTATCCTGAGCATAAAAAATAATTTGAGTCCTGCATATATGTTGCAGTTATGTAGCTTGGCCCTCTTCTGGGGCTCCTAACAGCGGGGTGTGTGGCTGTCCCTAAGGATGTCTCTGACTCTCTTACTAGCTTTTGGACCCTACTCCCACACTGGGTCACTTTGGCCAGCTTTGATACAAGGTAAGGCGCTTAGTCTCACTGCACCTTAATATGCCATGTTTTGTTGATATCCTTGGGAGACCTGCCCTTTCCTCAACAGAAACAGAGGAAGAGTGGATGTGAGGCAAGAGGAAGTGGGGGGACGGGGGGGGGGGGGAGGGGACAGAGAGGAGAGCAAGGAAGGAAAATTGTGGCTGGGCTATAAAATAAATTTAAAAATTTTTTGAGTGGATTATTTTACTTCTTAGAGACTGTGGTCTCTCATCTATGATCAAAAATGACAATAATATCTCCCTGTTTTTTTGGTTATAAAAGAACAAGAGGTATTTGGATAAGCCGTTATCACAGTAACTGTTTTCGAGCAATAAATCTAAGTTTAGTGTTACCCAGGGGATTTCTGAGCACATGATGAAAATTATACACTATTTCCTTCACTAATTCATGTGAACTAATGCTGTTAGTTTTAGTAAACACTGTGACTGAATTTCCTATTCCCCAAATGAGGCATCAAATATAAAACACAAACTACAGATATTAAAATATTTCCATATTTGCCAGGGGTGGTGTTGCACACCTTTAACCTAGCACTCAGAAGGCAGAGGCAAACAAATCTCTGTGAGTTCCAGGGCAGTCAGGACTGTTATATAGAGAAAACTTGTCTCATTAAAAAAAAACCATATTTTATTATATTAAGAAAAACATTTTAAAGATGTTTATATGTGACAGTGAAGTTTCTGGTCCCACCATCCCTAGCCAGAGGTCCAGACACACAGATCTGCGGGTCCCAGGTGGCCTAGTCACCCACTGCCACTTAGGCCCCCCAAAGTGACTCTGGCACTTATAATAAGTTCATGCTGCTTGGCCTATGGCTTAGGCACATTGATAGCTACCTCTTTCATCTTAACTCACACCTTTTCCACTAATTTGTCTGCCACATGACCATGGCTCACCTGTATTCCTTTACATGTGCTTTCCTTGGGCAGCTGGCTCAAATTCTCTGCGGCTCTGCCCTCCTTCTCCTCGTATTCTCTGATTTTCCCCACCCTACTTTTTCTACCGTGCTAGCCATGGCCAAAACAGTCCTTTATTCACAGCATATAGAAAGACATTTCTCACATCATCTATATTAATATTTTACTATTCCAGGTGAATCCCTAGTTTTTTGACTAAGGATCAACTCTGATAGAGGAAATTCATGTTCCTCTCATGTGATAAATTTCATTGCTTTTTAAAAAACTGAAATGGACCCTCTCATACAATACATCTCTACCACAGTGTTCCCTCTCTCTACTCCTGCCCTCTTCTTTAAACTATCCCCCCCCCTTTCCTCTCCAAAAATGAGCAGGCCTCAAAGAAACAGCAAGCATTAGAGGACACTAGAACACACCCCACCTAATCACCTCAACAGGGCTCACATGGGATCACAGAACTGAAATGCAAGCATGGGGCCTGCATGGGTCTGCACCAGGCAGGTCCTCTACATTTCAATTTAGTGTTGGCTGTATGAGCATAAGTGTATACCATCACTGGGGCATGGGTGTAGACCATCAACTGGAGCATTTCTCAGGGCCTCCATCTCTGAAGAACTGGACTCTTCTACTCTATAAACAGTTTCTCAGCTAAAGTAGAATTTCATGAGCCCCTCTCAAACCCACTCTGGCACTCTGGCTGAGTTGATCATGTATGTGACTTATCCAGTAGCAGATACTGTTTGCATGTGCAATAGCACTGACATATCTGCACACACAATTTTACTGTTGATGTCTATGACCTCTGTCTATTACAGCATTTCTGCCTTCACAACCCCTGAGCCTTGGGAGGAGGGGTTTTCACAAGACTTTGTAAGCCTCATATCACTGGGTCATTAAAGGTGGTGATGTAATGTTTTTAAGCAGTGAATATGCTACTCAACTTTCTATTTTATTTTCCTAATTACTTTCACTTCTGAGGAACTATATAGTCATGAGTGACTTTGAAGAATAAAGTATATTACATGAGTTTTACCTAGCTGTTAAATTTCTTTTTAAATTACAGTGAAAGATTGGAGTCAGGCTAGAATGCCTAATATTTTGTTTTACTGTCCCTGAAATTGATTTTAAGTCTTTTTGTTTAACTGATGAAACTAATTAAATATTAGAGCTTGAGGAAGACATTGTAGCTGAAACCTGAATTTCATGCTGTGAGCTCTTGGTTCACCTGGATGATTATGAGAGTTGTGCTTCTGCTTTCCTCATTTCAATGTTTTGGTAGCAGAGCTATGTTTACTGAAAATTGAAGGACTCAAGAGGAATTGAAATTCATCCATCATACAAAGCAAATAGAAAGATGCTTAAGATATTACTGTGTTAGTTGAAGAGGGGATTAAAAGGTTATAAATTAAAAATGTGTAAACTGAAACATAACATACGTTATAGATATTATATATGTATCATCTTTAAAACTTTTGAAATTGGCAAATTTCCTAGTTTTTTTCTTTTCTGATTGCAAATGATTTCACTATAAAAATAAAGGGCAAGATGTTCTTGTATCGTAGATTCCAATAAATTCACCCACTAGAACACCCCACGTGAGATTTCATGATTCCATGTTAGTATGTCTATTTTGTTCTCCATGTTTGAGAGTAATGTAGATGAGCCCTTATAGCTTCTGATATTCCAAGGAGATACAGTTTCACAGCAAATTCCCAGATGTATTTCTTAAAATCTTTCACCCCTTCTTAGGCAATGATCCTTGATCCTTGGGTGCAGGAGTTGTACTATAGATGGATCACTGGGACTGGGATCCGGAACTTTCTGTTTTTATTGGTTGTGTTTTTGAGTCGTAGTCTCCATCTATTTTCCAGAGAGGTTCCCTGAAGGAAAGAGAACTACACTTATCTGTGTGCATAAGGACAACTATTTGGAACATTGTTAGGGATTATGATGAGAAGAAATATTCTTCTTTGTAGAAGAGCAATCCAATTATAATTGTCCAGTACCAAATGGTCATCCCTTAAAACATACATACAAGTACCACTTTACAGACAGAACAGGTTATATTTATTAATTTAGGAGTGTAAGTGTATAAGTATGTGTGTATAAAAACAAATAATAATAAAAACAGGCCATTAACTTGAAAAACAGAAAGGAGAGAGATATGAGAGAGCTTGAAGGGAGAAAAAGGATGGGGGAAATGACGTAATTATATTGTAATTGCAAAAACATATAAAATATAAAAAACTAGCTATGTCAAGATAATATTCATTCATCAGGTTTATGAAGAATCAATAACAGATATGTGGTCTCCTTAATCATTCGCATTATTTCCTTGTTTCCAAATCAGTAACTATAACATGGAAAGTTTAAGCTTTTTGAAATTACTGAGAAAGATTGCAAAAATATACATATATATATATATATATATATATATAAGGATTATTTTTGTATTGATAAGCTCTAAAGAGCATTGATTATTCCAAGGAATGTCTGCATGCAGTTTTGAAGTAGCATTAGTCTAAAATGTGACAAAGATCAATCACGACAGTATGTATTTTGTGAATGCCAGGAAGACTGATATTTCTAATCCATGGCAAAGTTTCCAAAATGATTCACATTTTAAATACCAGCATGTTTTTAAATGCTTGGCTTCATAAAGAACTTACTTTGAATTATGTTATGTTTATATATACTCTTGATTTCTTTCATAGCTTTGTGGTTTTACTTGATGAGCCTTTGCTCATAAGCTTGATTGGAGACTAGTAAAATTTAAATACACATCTGATAAATACAGTGGGGTGGACATTAACTCTGATGAACTTGATATGTATTCTGTTGTCAGAATTCTTTTACTTCAAATTTAAATGAAAGATTTCAACCAAATATATATGTATAGTTTTATCTTTCAGTGAGCACATGGTTATCTGATAATCTCAGAGATATGTATAATCTGAATATATAAAACAAAACCAACTTCCTGTGATTTAAAAGATGTGATCTTACTGTGATACTCTACCATGCAGCTTATGTTTCACCTCCCTTCCAAACCTGAAACATGCCATCCATAATAAAGGTTAGTGTGAACCCTTAATCTTAATTATGCATTTTGCAGTGTTATAAATGGTGATAGATTGCTTCCAATGTTTGGTATAATCTTACAGGGTACAGATGGACTTCCCTTTGGTATATGCCATCTTCACTGCGCTAACAATTTCCATAATGCTGTCACATTCTGCATGGGAAGCAGATTTGCAGATAGGTAATCCATGTGAGGCATTTTAAAGACAGCTTATTGAGGAGTGCTGTTAAATTACATATACTTTCAATTACTATGGGGAGAAAACAGCATAAATTGTAGTAATTTAGCCAGGGCAGAGAAAGACCTATTTAAAGTTTGATGATATATTCTTTAAACTTTTATTTCCAGTTCCTTTGAGCCTTCTATTTACTTCAGTGTAATTTTGCATTTCCTGCTTTATAATTTCCTTTGAAATCCTATACCATGCATATTAAAATTTTGAATTTAAAAATTTATATCCTGAGTTTATAATCTTAAAAAACTCTCTCTCACTCTGATATTGGCAATGGCTCAGTAGAAGAGAGAAGGCTTTGTTGATTTTAAATTAAGAAAAGATATTTATTTTATTGGGGTGTGTGTGTGTGTGTGTGTGTGTGTGTGTGTGTGTGTGTGTGTGTGTGTGTGTGTGTGTGTGTGTGTGTACCTGTACAGCAGTGCCTATGTGGGTCAGAGGATAATGTTGGATTCCTGGATCTAGAGTGACAGGTGATTGTGAGCATCTGATATGGGTGCTTGGGATAAAACTCGGGCAGTGTCCAACAGAAAAAAAGTGCCCTTAACTGCTAAGCATTTTTCCAGCCACTTGTAGAATTAAAAACAAGACTTTTAAAAATTAATGTTTGTGCCATTTCAGACTGTATTATTGTGTTTACTATTGCTTTTCAGCTACGTTCTTCACTTTTTGGAAGACTTGTGCTCACCCAGTTTCTGATAGTTGTTAAGTGTAAGAGTTATTTTCAGATAAAAGGGAAAATGAGTGAAATTGATCCTCAGGTTCATCTCTGACTCATGCTGTGCTATAAACCATGACATAAAATCCTAAAACATGTGACGTTGCTATTTCTCTAGTTGCTTTTGCGATGCAACTCAGCTGTGAGAATGCTAGAGCCTCAACACATGTTGCGAGTGCAATTTAGATTGTGATCAATTCTGATTGTCTTGGAAAATGAGTTCTACGTTTCCCTTAATCATGAACCATATCTTCTATAAAATATTACTATGTAATTTATTCTTGATCCTCTAGATAATCAGAGTCCAGGTTCATGGCTGCCAATGTGAATAAGACAGCAAAGATGATGACCAAGCAGAGTATTAGGGTATCACCCAAGATAAACTTACTTTAGGGGGTATCCTTGGCATTTCAAATTAAAATACAAAATTGCCTATCAACATCTTAAGCTCAAAGATACCTTCTATTATAGAGAGAAACTATCACATTCTTAAATCTATGGATTATGTGTCAATAAAAGAGTAGCAAAGGTGCCCTTGTTATTTGTTGCACATCAACAAGTCAGTGTTTTAATGATTTAAAGCTCATGAGTTATTCATAAACTAAACCAAATGAACTTTGGAGGAAATGAGTTATATGGAGAGAAATTAGATCGTTCCCTGACCCATAAAATGATCAGAAGAACGAAAAGTATATTCTGTTGTATATGAGGTTTTTTTGTCAATATATACCCCTGCTCCCCTCCATTCCCTCCTGCAAATCCCTCTCAGTGAGCCTTCAGCTTCCCCCTTCATCCCCCATCACCTCCCCTAAAAGGGCAAGAAGTCCCAGGATGGGTCAGTTCAGTGTAGCTCTTATCACTTCAGGCAAGGAGGAGCTTGAATTTCAATGTGCTTTAAATCAACTGTACACTGATGTTTTGGTTTAGAGCTCCTTTCCATGGAAATATTACTTACAAGATCAAATGCCAATTCTCCTGTAAAAGAGTGAGTACCAACTTCTTCTTGCCTTGCTATGTCATCATTTTGAGGTCCTGGACAAAGTTGGCAAGGTGCTATTTTATTAAGCCAATATATTGTAGATTGCATAAGTAAGATTGAACAAGTAAGTTACTTACAGGAGATCTGTGGTTTAATTTAACCAGAGCCAGGATAAGCAATGTTAAATCTATTTGGATTTAATTGCATATTTTGGTCTTTCTATAAAATGTAATTATCTGAACATCTTGCCATTAAAATTAAATGTAAGTGAATTTTGGCACATTCACTTTCCTTTGTAATAAATGAAGAGTAATATTTTTATTTTGAAATATTTATAGTGTAAATTACTAAAATGGTATTTCACTCATATTCTAATAAATCTGCTTTTACATAAGTGCTAGAGGTTAATGGCTACATTTTAAATAGCTTTCCATTTTGATAATAAGTGGATTTCCAAGACATGATTTTATTAAAGAGATTTTCTTCATTCAATTCTCTCTTTACAAAAGAACAATTTATATTTGCTCAAACTCTACTGTTAAGAGTGAGACCTCATTGATATTTTTGTGAACACATAGTTAGAAATATTATATGAAGAGTTTTCTTTGTCTTAACTATGCAATTATTTTTAAAGGTCCTCTTTTTTCCTTTCTAATAAAAATTGAATATTTTTTTCTCATATTCACGTAATACCTCTCAAAAGTGAATAATGGCAGTGATTCCACTGAAAATGAACTTTGAATTAATGCACTGTGACTGTGATCAAATATTGATCAGTTTTCTTTATTTTGTGCATGGTTGCAAAGTGAGAAATACAATGCAAACTCTCAGATAATTAATTTGGTTGCACTGAAAAAAATTAAAGTAGCTACCCAAAGGCATAAAATAAAAACACTTATCACTCAATACTATATGAACATTATTTATTGTTGTCTCGGCCTTATTTAATTGTTGCTTTTGATAAATATTTTAAGGAATAATATTTTAGGTCTGTAAAAAGGTCCACTAAATTCAATATAATTATTGAAGAATGAAATGTAAATACATAGATCTTTGATAACCAAGTAATTAAAATGTATGATTTTTGCCTTCTGTGTATAATAAGGGCTTATATTTGATCAACCATAAAAGGTATTTAATCATTTTAACCTTGGGATATTATTCCACAAAACACTACTTAATGGAAGTCAGCTGAGATGCATTAGAGTATCAAAACATCAAGTTGGCAAAGCACTAGGCCCTAGAAAATTCAAGCCCAGCTTATTCTACCATACTGCTAGACCAGGTTGCATAGCAACCAGTGCCTATGGATTCTGAAGTTTCTTTATCTGTAGTCTACGAGGAATGAGAGCCAGAATTGACTTTAGTAATTTTTCAAAATTAATCAGATATTCAAGAATTATGTTAGCAGACAGTTGTGTTGGGTTGAGTGTAGGAGGAGTTATGTTTTCCTCCACTGTACACAAACATGCCAGACATCCCTGGATAATGGCTGCCTAGTCATTTTATTAATGAAATGCCAGCTCTCCTCCTATAATTTGTATTAATATTAATTGTTGTCCCAGGTCTCACTGTGGCTTATAATTGACCCTTTCTCTGACATATATGAGAAAGAGAGAAGGAGGGAGGGAAGGACAGAGGGAGGGAGGGAGAGAGGGAGGGAGGGAGAGAAGGAGGGAGAGAGAGAGAATCACCTTTACTATGTATATTGGTTACTTCTCCAATTTTGGGTAAACTATATATTTTTTTATTTTGCTGCTATTCTTTTTTTGTTAAGATAGTTAAATAGGAATGGAATTTATTATCCTAATAACATTTTAGTTTATACAGAGAAATAGAAAGCATTTCTCATTTCCACATTTTTTTTCCTCATTTAGTCTCATAAGGGAACTTAAAAAACAGCAGAACAATTAATTGCCTATAATTAATACTTGAACTATATTTTTAGATATCGAACAAGCTAACACTATTCTATAAGTGATTTCTACTTAACAAAAAAAAGGGGATTCTCTCAATTGCTATAATCAAGTCAGTTCTGATATGTCTTTGAATTTGTAATTATGTGAAGCTTTCTAAAACATTACCTCATATATGAAAAATTCCACCATTTAGTTTACTTTCTGTTTCTGTGAACTGTTATTGATCATTAAACTAGAATTCGTGGAGATATATTGTGTATTTAATAAAGTTTACCTGAGCATGGGGGGGGGGGGGGGAAGTGGCTGTGGCTTGTTTCTCTGTCTCTCTGATGTTTCAGCTTTTCCCCAATATCTGGCTCTGGATTTTATTAACAATACCAGGTATAAACAATAAGAATTATTTTAATATATTATTCAGCAATGTAAACCAGGCCCAGTGTATAACGAAATCACAAAGAATGAAGTAAAAGTCAAAATGTGTTTGAGACACTGAGGCCAAAACATTTTAAAAACAAATCTCTTAAACAAAACCTGAGGTACATGCCACATTGTCTTCAAATACATCATCAACACACTTGTAAACAGCAGAGAGATGGTGGTTAAAATGCACGTATTAATGCTGCAGAGAATGTTTTAAGTCCTCGGGGATATGTTTTATCTGAAAATAATAGTCTTCAAGGTGATGGCTGTAGGCTTCCTACTGTGGGGAACTAGTCATAACCGGAAACTGCAGCTGTCTTTTTAAGAACGCTGCGTACTTTTTGAGCCAGAGGTATTTTTGTTAAAGCAACAGCACAAGCTGCCGGCCAGACGCTGCACATTGGATCCGCTTGGACCGTCACAGTCTGTCCTTTTGCATTGTTTCTAGACTTTGCTTTGCTCTTGATCACTCGTTTCATAATCAGCAGCTTTGGATAAAATGCAACATAATTAAAAAATCTTGGATTGTGTGACATTTCACAAACAAATCCCAAGCAGAACCGGTTATCAAATCGCAGCTGTAGTATGAATGAATCTGTCTTACAATGTTGTTCATTATTTGACAGGAAGTGTCTGCCCCGCTTCTTAAAGGGCTTCGTCTGTGTGTTTGTTTTGCATTTGTTCTGTTTTGTTTTGCTTTGTTTTGAAGAACAAGTGAGTTTCCCACAATCAGCATCCTCTGTGCATTCATTTTAAGAGATGGGTTTTAAACAAATAATAACTAAGACATTAGGCAGAATATGTGTCTGCTGCATGTGTTAGATCTTCCAGAAGAATAGCTATTACACTGTTACACAGAAGCTTATCTGGGCATCAAATGTAAGTGAAAAGTCCTTTAAGAAGCATAAATTGCTGTGCTCTACATTGAATGAGGTGGCTGTGGCAGCCACAATAGTGGTGGGTTTTATTTGTTTACCCATCTCTGTCTTTCCCATAGGTTTCTTTGGTATAGCTTTCCTGGTTACACAACTTCATCTCAGGTTTTTAAAAAGGCATTTTTTAAATAGCAAATGAGAAGTGTTAGTACAGCATGATCTTGCCCTTTATCGGGAGTTCAGAGTTTCCATTGGGGTGTATAGATAACTGACTGTTCCCTCTCCATTGGCAGCCAGCTACAGTGTGCCAAATGATTGGAGTACTCACATGGGCCTGCCCACCTATTAACTTTAGTCCAAAAGAGTCCAGATCTTCCTCTCACCTTTTCCAACCAAGTCTCCAGCATGGAGATAAAAATTAAGGCACTTAGCTTAATTTTTGCCTCTCCTCAACAACATTAATAACCAAAGAGAATGCGTGTGCGTGTGCACGCACACACATGCAGACCACTCACTCTCTCTCTTTCTGTCTCTGTCTCTCTGTCTCTCTGTCTCTGTCTCTGTCTGTCTCTCTGTCTCTCTCTCTCTCTCTCTCTCTCTCTCTCTCTCTCTCTCTCTCTCTCTCTCACACACACACACACACACACACACAAGTAAAGAATGTTAAGTTAACCAGAACTCATAGGAAATTTAGTCCACTGCGATTTGAAGCTATCTGAATAACTACAACTCTTGAATATATCTTGTAAAAAGGAAATAAAGACAAACAGCAAATAAATTTTGAAGGAACAAACATAGACTTCCACCTCTGTCCCAAATAGTCCATTTTATATTGAGAAAATATAAAGAAAATACCATCATTATGCTTAAAACCTCCTGATGTGGTTCTCATATAGAAACACTTCATATCAGAATAAATTATATATTAATAAAATAGTTAATACCAAATAATCTAACATGTACTCAACACCTACTATCTGTTTACTACCAGCCATACTGCTGTCCACACAGTTATGCTTTGAAATTCATTCTTCAGAGCATACTGAGGCTGTTATGAAAATATACATTTACAGTTAAATGGGTAAATATATTGAAGAAATATTTCACTATGGAAACATTAATATAATCCTATATTATCACAGACATGGACAAACACTCATGTCTGTGTAAGGTATCAGACCACATTGTGGAGTGTGGATTATTAACATGCTAGAGAATTAAACTATACCCAAATGAGGGTGAGCCTTCATCGTGTCATAGCAAAAACCTGCAGATGATTTTAATAGTCTTAACCTAATTTAATTTAGTCAATATGTCCTTATATATGAAACATTTAACTATAAATTTTCTATTTCAAAAGACAATATAATTGTCAGACAAAATCAGAGTCCTTATTTAAGCCTCAGCCTGTGTGTGTGTGTGTGTGTGTGTGTGTGCACGCGCGCGCGCGCGCGCGCGCACGCGCGCGCGCGTGCAAGTACATTTGAGTTTGAATGTGCTTTACAAATGCCATTGTCTATAAAAACGGGGAGTTGACTTCTGGGTGTCTTCCTCACTCAGTCATTTTCCCACTTTTTGTTTTGAGATGTGTTCTCCTGTTGAAGCCTAGAGTTCTTCCTTTTGGGTTTCCTGGTTAGCCAGTAAACTAATTTGATCTAATTCCTTTGGTCATCCACCCAGTTCCAGGATTACAGATAGTGTCACCATATCTAGATATAGATGAGTTCTAGGGATCTGAATCCAGATATTCAGGCTCACATAGTAAGCACTTTAGCCATCGAGCTGTCTCTGCAGATCGTGACTGCATTTTTTAAAGGCTTATTATGTAATTGTATATTTTTTGCTGTGATGACCCTATGTGAATCTTTCTTCCTGTTCTTATTACTGGTAGATAGAATGAGCAGCCTCAATACTTTATCTTCACTTTGGACTCTGGGAGATTTTAAGCCTCCACATCCTCTCCTTCACTTCTGTCCCACGTTTGTGCCAGCAGAAAAAGTATGAGTTCTCTTTCCTGCAGCTCAAGTTCAAAACACAGAAGTCCTTCACTCCTCTCTCTCTTCTCTCTCTCTCTCTCTCTCTCTCTCTCTCTCTCTCTCTCTCTCTCTCTCTCTCTCACACACACACACACACACACACACACAGACACACACACACACACACACATTTCTTTCATTTTCCCTTCTTTCTTATATGAACAAACTGGTTCTGTGCTAATTCTGCAAAGTGACTAGCGAAAAGAAGCAAAGCTCCCTTTGTATCCATGCCTATATGGGCTGCTTCACATAGCAACGATAACTGTTCTCTAGCCACTGAATTTGTAAGAAAATCAGACCCTGAAGAGAACTGGAGGTTTGTGAAGTGCCATAGCCAGTTCTCTGGCTCAGGTTCTGACCTGATAGATTTGATATCTTCCATTTGAAATCCACGCTGGGAACTGTGCTCTTCAGATGCAGAATTAATTGAAATATCATGGTAATTAGATAATTACTCACCCCCTTTCACACCTCCCTCTGACAGCCCATATGAACAGATCTCACCTTCTGTATCAGAACGTGTTGGTGATTCAAGCTAGTCAAGTTTTGCTTGCTTGGAAAAAAAAAAAAAACTAGGTAGCTGATATGTTGCTTTTAATTATGGAAGGCTGCAAGATTCCAATGACATATTTACCTCATTTACCTCAATGATATTCTAATATTTATTAGGTCATTTGAGAAACATCTGCAATACTTAGATAAGATGTGCTGTCTTACAAGGGAAAGTGGACTACAATTCAAATCTACAAGGCACTGGGTCCCTTGTATGAATTCTAATTCATTTTATGATAAAGCTCCTTCTTAGACATTTAGTTCAGTGGTTAGCATATGGTGCCAGGGAGCTGAAAGTTGGAAGTTGGGGTCTATGGTAGGTCAGTTATTGTCACCACAATGATCTGTGGCTTCAGCCTTCACCTCAGACAACCTAGTCACATCAATGACAAGAGGACAGGATAGAACAATCATGGGCATAGAATGTTTATAAAATTCTGAGCCACGATATGATTAAGGTATTAAGTTTTAATCATGATAGTAATATTGTAAAACCATTTATTTGTGTCAAAGCATGTTGCCATATTAAATCACTATAATTGCCTGCTTATGTTTTCTGAACCCATGTATTCTAATGCAAAAGTTAATCAATTATATGACGATATTAGTGTAGTGTATATTCTGGGAACATCTTAACAGTTAATAGAAAATTAGACTACAACAAATACATTCAAGATTACTTAGTGTTTACGAAGCAAACTGGAGGCTAAAATCACATACCAATAATGTCCTTTATTTTTATCTCTACATAATCTTGGGTCTGTTTGGATTTTTAAGAACTGCTTAGAAAACATCTCTTTTGCCTCTCATTTGACAGGCAGATTTGCAGTGTGACAGATAGAAACCAAATCAGTAGCTTTAAAGGGCAAAGTAGATGAAAAACTCAGATGGACTCATCAAGTTGCCAACCTTCTAATTTATCCAAGTTTTAGGCAAGGTGGCCTTCCCAACCAGCAATGGAAAATTACTGGTCACTCGGTATAAGATGAACACAAAGATCTTCTTTCTGTAGTGCTGCTTCCTAATAAGAGCAACAGAAGAAGGGTCAGAACCCAGTTCCTTATCACAAATTTAAAAGGCAGAAATAAACACCCTGTGTCTTCATGGGACAAATAAGTGGTGGACTGGGATTGCAAGATGGCTTCTTCATTGAACATGACCTGCGATGGTGCTAAGTGCTAGCTAGAAACATGACAGAATCCAGAATCACCTGGCAGAGGGACCTCTGATCATGACTATAGGATGTTGTCTCGATTGCATTAGTTGAGCTGAGAAGACCTGGACACCGTGAGTCATACTGTTCCCTGCCTGGGATCCTGAACTGTGTAAATAAATAGGATCAGGGTTAAGCATCAACATAAATCATCATTATCTGCTGCTTGTTGAATGTGAAGTGTAGCCAGCTATTTCAGGCTTGTGATGCCTTAACTTCCCTGTCATATACTGTACATTCAAACTGTAAACCACAACAAATGCCTCTCCCTTAAGTTGTGTGTGTCAGAATATTTTACGACAGCAACAGACACAAAAGCCAACATACTTTCTATCAGTTAGGCAGAATATGTGGCAACACATCTAATAATACATGATCTTATTTGAAAAATCATTTCTAGGCATTCTATATGCTTATGCACTAATTTAGCACACACTATACCATTTAATCTTTGCAGCAGCCCCACCTTTTGTGTGTGGAGGGGATGCCTATCTTATAAATAGAGGACAGAATTTCAGGAATGACTAAGGCAGTCACAACCATAAGGATAACAAAAGACAGAACCAAGATGTCTGAGTCCAGTGGTCAACTGTTCTATTGTCTCAAAATGATGAAAAAATTTAAATCCAAGGATATGTAAGATACACAGAAATTGCAAGTCTTTAAAAGAGATGACTCTGAGAGATCCTAGATTAATAGTGCCTAAAACAAATATATTAGAATCAAAACACAAAAACATGTAATAACATACAAAAATGGAAGGTATGTCATAGCTTTGTATTGGAAATGAAATCAATTTGAATCAGCTTGTTTAAAATGAACATGGCCTTATTTTTTAAAAACAAAGCTTTTTGGCCTTATTTCTAAGATACAATTGTGATATCATGTTTCAAATATTTTTTTCTACTATACTTCTTGTATTCTTTTACTAAGTACAGGAGAAGAAAATTATTGATGACTCCTCTGGTTTTGATCAGCCATATAATAACTGATTCTTACAAAAATTACTGTCTAGTCATGTTTTCAATGAGACTTATAATGTTTTTTTAACTGTGTCATCCATATTCTACATAATAGTGAAGTCTCTGCTCCTAGGCCAGCATAAAATTTTAGTAATTAACAGATTTGGAAAATACCAGAGTAGAAGTGGGTGTAATTAGTAATTATTGTATGTCAATATGAATAACCTGGCAGTGCTATGAAGACATATTTAATTAAACTTAACACATTTTGTTTAGTATAGTGTATTCTTGTGAAACCCATGGCCAGTAACTGCAAAGTCCAATCCTGTTTTACTTAGCAATGAGGTTTCTTGGTCTTGGGCAGCCTGAGGCCCAGACCCATGACCTGCAGCCCCGGAACTCTTAGCCACCTGTCCTGCTCAGGCCCCAGAAATGACTCAGACGCTTATATTAACTTCATGCTGTTTGGCCTATGGCCCAGACACATTGCTAGCTAGCTCTTACATCTTAAATCAACCCATTGCTATTAATCTGTCTGCCACATGGCCCGTGGCTCACCTGTGTTCCTTACATGTTGCTCCTTTGGGCTTCCAGCTAGGTCTGTCTGACTCCGCCCTACTCTTACCTATGCTCTGATTTCTCCTCAGAGAAATTACTTTTTCTATGGTGCCTGTCATGGCCCAAAACAACTCCTTTATTTAAAGATTGATATTCACAGCATACAGAAAGGCATTCCCACATCAGTTCTACAGGGTATTTTTCTCTTTTTCTGGTATATTAGGCCTCTACTATTCAGTCTTTGGCTTTGGTATTTTGCTTCTTGATGAAATTTTTTTACTGGTATATAATAAGATAAAGAATTGAATTAGATGTAAAGGTGGTATTTTGGTAAGTTCACTGCTTAGTCATATAATACAGTTCTATTCCGAGATTTTCTCAATGATGGAAACAATGAACTCTGGTGCATTGTGGGTAGTATTAGGTCATTGAACCTTTATGCCCTGAAAACTATAACGTTTATGAAATAAAATGTGTTTGGCCCAAAGTAGGATGCTGGCTTTTTCCTTAATAAATATTTCAGCAATTTATCTCCCTTCTTAAATTCTGCTTTTCTGAAATAATAAGCACTTGGGAAACATGCTTGCTAGGGGAAGATAATGTTTAATCAAAGCCCATTGGCCATAACTGGTCATGTTCTTCTCCCTGTTTATAATTGTGGCTGGAAACAAAGTTTCATAGTGCCAATTAGTATAAACAAGAGTAGAAAGGATACATGACCTTGATGGTTACTAGTAACTATAATTATCATCCACTAGAAATAAAACTTCATGTAGAGGTAGTATTATTTGAGTTTTTAAACATAAAATCAATGTCTCTTAGATTAATGTTTTTCAATAATCACAATTAGCACAATATACCATATTAATTATAAATAGAAAAAATCATGCCATGCAATTATAATCATATTAAGGCTTTGAGTGATAAAGTTATCTGTATATACTATTCAAACACATACTAGCTTACATGATTGTTTTTTATTTTCTTTACTGTCGCAATGATTCACTGAGATGGATCTGGAAGTTCTACAAATATACTGCAATCTAGAAAAAACTAAAGGCAAAGATCATTCTGTAGCAAGCAATTAAACAACATCTATATTATGAAAATGTGTTGTATATTGAATTAATATAAAAGAATAAACTTGTAGAGTGTCCAAGTTCTATTCTTACATTAATTTCAGAGAGCACAATTGTTTTAATATATACAAACACACACACACAAGCACGCACGTACTGCACTCAGCACACCCACACCAATATCTTGTGCTGGAAGGTCATGCCTGACACCTTATCATTACAGGATGACTTACAGGAACCAGTTCCCGTCTTCTCCCATGTAGGTCATTAGATTGGAAATGCTAGCATCGTTACCCAGGGAGTTGCTTCCAGTCGCTAGCACAGAAACACCTTAATTAGAGTTATTCTTTACTTCAACAATATCGGGGTTCAAGTTATATAGCATGATGGTTGCTTAAACAGTTGTTCCTTGTTTTGTAGTTGAAAGATGTACTATAATAAATATTGTCTTTTAGGTTCATTTTAAGAATGTATTTTAGGAAAGTTTTTTTTTAAAAAAAAAAAAAGAAAGAAAATGGAACGTTGTTCTTGAAGAGATGTAATTCACAATTTTGTACCCTATTTAAACAAGGTACTTTAAGGTAAGCTTCACTGATCCATCTTTTTCACCATGGAAGTCTCAGGTACAGTTACATAAATAATAAAAGTTATTTTTCCACTTAATTATATTCTATATGGTTTGTTTAGATATGTTTAATGATTATTTTTGAAGGGTTGTGGTCGTGTTTTTATACTTTTATCCTTTTATGTTGCTTTGTTTTAAGACAGGGTTTGGGTCAAGGATTCTGGTTATTCTTGTCTCAGCTTCCCAAGTGCTAGGACTCAGGCTGCGTGCCACTATACCAGTGTCAGCCAATGATCACTAGGTGCTTTTTCTTTCTTTTAAAAAATTGTCTCATTTGAGCTGCTGAGGGTATTGTTCATGGGTAGCCTATCTAGTCTACCAAATGACCTGAATTTAAATCTCTGTACTATAATAATGATGATGAAGTTGCAGTCATGGTGTGCAGAAGGAAAAGTATGATGTAACTTATCCTGTTTATGGCAAACCGTGGTTTTAAAATAAACCACCACATTGGATTAGGGGTACAAAGTTCACGGAATCAAGATTGAAGGATACAAATATCAGTGAAACCTAGGTCTGTGGCTTAGATGATTGTGTTTCTTCCATCTTCCAAAGAAATGTGTGCACTTATTCCAATACTTTAAAAGTGGTACATAATAATGTGTAGAGCAAACCAAACACCAAGATCAACTAAAATCTAAACTTAATTGAGAGTAAATATGAAATCCAAATTTTTATTTTATTGCTTTATGTATCTGGGTGCTTCACAAGCATGTACATGTGTGCAACACATGAAGGTCAGAAAATGGCATCAGATCCCATGGGACTGGAGATATACACCATAGTGAGCTACCATATTAGTGCTAGAAATCTAACCCAGGCAAAAAAATCTAACCCCTGCAAAAGTTTCCAGTGCTCTTAACTACAGAGCCATCTCTCCAACACCTACAATACATGGTATATATACACACACACACACACACACACACACACACACACACACACACACACACACACACACACCATGTGTATCTATATACATAATATATGGTATATATTGTATATGTATACCATATATTCTATACACAAAAAGCAGAATGTATCACTAAATTTAATAAATGGTACTAGGAATCATAATTCTTTATTTATAAGAGATTTTCAGGAACTTTTTGTACTGTGATACCTGAAAAAGATATGAAAGTTTGAGATGCATGAAAGTTTCAGAGTGAAACATGAGACACTTTTCTCAGGTTTTGTGTTTCATTATGAAACTCAAAACTCAACTCCATTACAGGGGGCAGGGTCTGCACATTTTGGCTGCCTTTAAACATTGTCCAAGTTTTAAATCTATGCTAACTTTTTGGTCTGTTAAGAGGAACTTACAATTGTGTATTTTAAATCTGCTTAGTTTATGGTAAGGTCATATATGCTCCTAGCAAGTTTGGTATGATTACATAGTGTTGTTGCAATGAAAAACTTCCCTCACCGTTATGCAGTCTGAGACTTCATTTTTAAGTGAAGCATTCATTCATGGGGGTATATGTGATATTTGCCATAGACTAAAATATACTTAACTCTAAAACTTCATGGATCTGAAATAACAAGTGTTGCCATCCAATTAGATGACTCGCCTAATGTGGTCTTCAGGGAGAGTATGTCTGTTGCTTTCACTGAGGAATCCTGAAGAGTAGAGGCTAGCACAGGCTTCTTTGATCACTGTGTTAGGGAGCTAGGATGTGGTAAAATGCCCACTGGCTATTAATGAATATATAACTTCTGCCCATATTACATTTGACAAATCAAGTCAAGCATGTGCTTAATTCAAAAGTGGGTTAGGAAAATCAATTTCATTTTAATATTCATGAAAGGAAAACAGAACTGCTTTCTGCGTTCAAATGGAAAGACATGTAGAGGGGAAGAGTAATCTACTCTTTCAAAACTCCCTAGGAAATTTATTTTAAGTTTCGCACTGGAACCCCGCACTGACCTAAAACTTACAAAGTTTAAAGACACAAGCAAAGTACAGGTATTTATGTGGGGTGTGTGTATGTGTGTGTGTGTGTGTGTGTGTGTGTGTGTGTGTGTGTGTGTGTGTTTGAAAACATGTGCTTGTACATATGTAGTGGTTATTGAAACTGTTTCACAAAGCCAATGTTTATCACCAAAAAACTTTGAAAGCCACCATCCTAGGTGGATAATCTTGTGGCTTTTCTTAGCTTCTTTGTGACTTTGTTTCTGAAACATTATGAGGGAAACTGGGTGGCAGTAAGCATGGACATGAAGGGCCCGGCCCCCAACCCTGAGAGTGTGAGCACTGGTACCTACCAGTGTGGTACTATATTTCTCGCTTTCTATTTCCATCCAGCTTCTCATCAGCCAATCTTATATTTCGTTATCATTTTAGCCTCTGCCCTTTGTCTGCCCTAATCCTTATCTACTTATTCATAAAGGTTTGGGGGTTTTGATTTTTGGTTGTCTTTATTTGTTTTAAACCATAAATCTGTCAAATTGTAGTTGTGTGCACTAGCAAAAGTCATGTTAATGGACTTTTAATAAACAAAACAAAAATAATGATGGAGACTCAAAGACCAAAGCATTCAGCTTATGCCTCTTTATTGAAGAGTTGGCCAAACCTTTCTCTAATGTGTCTTTTATAATATTATTTATTCATGCTTGATTTATGTCTGAAAAGTATTGTTGCCTAATACTCTGATCTTCTGAGGTAATTTTCTGACTTAATTTCAGTACATCATTTCCAACTACTGTTTCTTAGGGCTGTGCATTAAATACTCATAGTTATTAAAAACTCCGTTTAAGAAAAGAACTTCAGTGGCTTCCTTGACCCACAGAGAAAAGTACATCCTAATGAGGATCCACAACCTAGTCCAAATTCTCATTTCCAGCCCTAGTATGTGTTATTTCTTAATATGAAATTTTTATTGGAGTTCAATCATGCTAGCTGCTCAGTTAGTAAATTTGGTAAACATTTAAAACTCCTGATGTAACACCTTCACAGACTATATACTATATATATACTATATATATACATATACATATATACATACACATATATGTACTTTTTTACTGTACTGACATAAGTTACAAACAACCTCAAAAACATATATCATAGTCTAGTAAAAATCTACCACTTTCTAATTATTTTACTAGGCTATGATATTACTTTCATATTGATAAATTGAAATCGATCGTGGTAACAATATTTATAATATGGAAATTTGTACAAGCTCTGAACTAAGTATTGTGAGCTTCGTTTGTTTATTTGTTACCCAGAAGAATGAAGAATATTGTATTAATGACGCAAATTAAGCCTAACAATGTCACTTATCTAGCTAGTCCACTGGAAAAGGTACAAAATTTAGGAAAAAAGAATTATCTCATGCAATGAAGACACTGCTCCTGTCCCTGGGGAAGAAATTCTGTTCTTTTGTTTGTCTTTGGTGCCTCACCTTAGTCTGGTTAAAAATTCACAGCAGAACTAGAAAGCAATAGTCATGGCAAAACAAGAGTTGCCTCTTCTCTGTCCCATCCTGACTACGGAAGCAAGATTTGTCCAAAGACAAGAAAGTGCATTCTAGCTTTTTATGGGGAGAAACAATTATATGTTCTATTATTAGCTTTGAATTATGCACTAAATTAGTCAGATTAGTCAGTCTTTATACTCCTAAGTATTTATACATTCTCACCTTTTTGGTTAGGGTCATATGGTAACCATTTATTAGGCTGGCATTGAAAGTAATTTATATACTTTATTGGCTTTGCTTAATAATGCAATGCCCATGGGATAGTAGAGCTAAAATCCCAGTCTACAATTGACCTACTCTCAGTTATGATATTCTTATATAGTCAAAATGTGGTTCTCAGATAGTCTGCTTCAGATTCTTCCTCTGGAGTAAGTACTGTAGATTTCTCAGAGCTAGAACCAGTCCTGCTGATTCAGAGTTTCTGGGGATTGGGCCAAGAAGCCTACAATTTTCTATTCAGTCTAACTGAGTCATAGATAGTGTCTAATATGTGTGTGTGTGTGTGTGTGTGTGTGTGTGTGTGTGTGTGTGTGTGTGTGTGTGTGTGTGTAGAGAGAGAGAGATAGAGAGAGAAATATTTTCCTCTTCTCTCTCACAGGCAGAGTTGCTAAAGTCTTAAATAATTTTTTATAATCTGAAATAAGGTGAATTTGTAGGATGAAAGACAGAGCGATGCTGGCAAAAAAAAAATTCTCCTTATTTGACCTATAAGAAATAACATGTAATGTATTTATATAATTGTGTGACTTTTATTAACATGCACATATGTGAATAAATATATACACATATATTGTGTTATGCATGTGTGTTTGTATATGTGATACATATACCACATGTGATAATTCTGGGTCAGGTATGTTAACATGACCATAGTAGTTCCACAGAGACTCTCTAGCACACTTTCCATCATTTACAAAAAAAATCTCCTAAACCTTATTATCAAGAATTTCCCAGAAGGGATATATTCTTTAAGATCCCCTTGATTTGGTCAAATTCAGACTACCAAAGAAAACATGCAACCACCTCATGTGCCTTTTCACAAGTCTAAAAGAATCAGTGACTTCCCAAGGTCTGTAACCTTATTCCCTCTCACAGTACATTCACTTCCTAAGAATTTTAAAGAATACAGCACAACAGGGGAGTCACTTAAGGCAGAAAATTCATCTCCACCAATGCTGAGCCTCCTGTTACAATGGATTAATCATCAAAGTCGATTATTCTGTCAAATTCTCCAAGGGTGAAATCACACATCTCACCACTGGTGTGTGGAGCAGGCATTGCCTTCATCTTCCTGGCACAGATACAAACTGTGAGTAACTTTTATGCGCTGCAGACTAGGAATTGCTGATACATTTAAAAGAGAGCCGCCTTTCCTGCAGCACCTGCCCATAGCTGCTGAAAAATTATACTCCGTGCATGTCTCTCTATATCCCCCACTGATAGGTCAGCAGTTATTACAAAACTGCTATGATAAGAATCTGCTGGAGGCTTCTGGGATCATATTAACCCAAATGGAACCACTGAGTCAGAGAAAAGCAAAGAGATGAATCAGAATAGCTAACAGCTCCTTCTTTTCAGCATGTTTATATCACATCTACCCTTCCTGACAAAAATCTAATTCTTAACCTCCTGTATAAGATTGTCCTCTCCATCCCTGGACTCGGTCACTCCCATGTTCTCTGATAACAGCCGTGTTGTCATGGTGTCTACTACTAATTTTAATTGTACTTTATCTGCATTCTCCCTATTTCCATTTATTTCAACTTTACTAATAAATTACTCGGTCCTTTAAGTTAGAAACTATGATACATTTGCCATGGCCTCCATCATCTTGACCTTGAGGTAGATAGCTAACCAATTCTTGTCAGATAATTGTTAAATGCGGTGGAACAATGTTGTTTCTAGGCTTCAATGATGTTGTTTATTTTTTTTCCTTTGAGACCAGGCCACATGTTACTCAGGCAGGCCCCGAACTTGCCAGGTAGCAAGGAATAACTCTGAACTTCTGATTCTCCGGCCTCTTCTCCTGAACACTAGGTTACGTGGTAATGTAGAATGGACTCAGAAGTTTGTGCATGCTAAGCAAATGCTGTATCCAGAGAAATATTTATTGAATTATCAAGTATTTGTTATCTTTATGATTTATTACAAGAAGTGTAAATTATTAATACATAGATCAGAGTGGAAGTATTAGGAGCTCACCTTGTGGTTTATTTGTTTGGATTTATTTTCTTTCGGGCCCGCACAAAATTATCCCTCCATCTCAGTGCAAGGAAAATGAGTTAGAGCTGAGGGAACGGGCTCAAAATGGTCAGTAACACCTCATGGTTAGCAAGAGTGCCACATTGGAACTTGAGCTCAAGTCATTAGACACCTGATTCTATATTCTTAAAGAATGCCTGCTGTGTAGTCTGAGTTTGAGCCATTGACAGTAGCGTACTGTATAAATGTAAACAAATTATCTGACTTACTTTCATTATCTATAAAGTAATATGAGCAGGGTCTGATTGTCAAGTCACCAAATATGTGGGGGTCATCATTAGTCACACTCATCCTGGCAGCAACAGGAAAGCCTCAGGAAATAAGTTCTTTCCTGACTGTAGGTTGGTGCCACCTGGTGGCAGTTGCTCTGTCTCACTTATGTATCCGGGGTTGGCCTGGTGTTGGGACTGACAAGGGGACAACTAGAGTCCAAGAGGCAATTTCAGCAATCTTTGGTTAGTTGATACCAGGATTTTCTGCCTGATGAGAAAAGATTGGTCCTGAATAACAATCCTTATCTTTCAGGAGAACATGAGAACTTTAATGTATATCAATTTTCAACCTGTAGCTGGGTGAAGAAAGAAGCCCTTCACACATCCAATGATATCTGAGATTATCTAAGCATCTGGCACATTGTTTCAAGATATGATTGTACTCTGAAGGTTTGCACTAAAATTTTCAAAGGAAATTATGACTATCAAAAAGGCTTATGTAAGTTCAAAGTCATGATGGAATGCAAAAAAAAAAAAAAAAAAAATGACCCATGGCAGTCATTCTGTGGAGAAAAGTGTCCAGCGTTAACCATAAATATGACATAATTTTGCATTTTTCACTTTAAACATATATTTTTTCTGTTATACTCTGCCCTTGTCTGTATTCTGGCTTCAAAGGAGTCTTTCAAAAATGGAAAGATCCTTAGTTCTACCTTTGCCCTCATATTATTCCCTTGCTTTATTTTACTAAACTTCCGTATCACCTCTCGTGCATTATATATGTTCCACAGCAACCTCACCTTACAATATATCAAGAAAAATCATATTTTAGCCTGTAAATCAGAATCTACTGGTTTCAAATACACTATTCTTTGTCACTTCTATTGCCTAGTCTGTGTTTCACCCCAAACCACCTTTCTAAGATTGTTTTTCAACATCTGTGATGTTCAAGTGCACATTTTCTTCAGATATGTAACGTTCTACCTAACATGGGTTGTAATGCTTACCTATTTACAAAAGAAGGTAGGGAAGAAATCTACGGAGGGTAAGGTCAGACTTAGCTTTGCCTTCATCGCAGTCACCGGTTAAATTGTTCTGACAGCAGTTGACATGTTTCAAACTGAAAGTGTAGGATATTAATTTTGTGATAGCGCGTGATATAAAATTTACCCACAAACACGCACAGCACATGGAAAGAGTCAGACAAAAGGCATAACCATAAATGAGTCAAGCTTTGTAGGAAGGTTCTAAAATGCTTCATATTGGGAATTTTGAAGTAGACAGATTAGGGGTCAGTTCTACACTCTTTCATTTATTAGCTTTTTACTTTGGATATATTAACCAACTTTCTAAATATCAGTTTTCTCTTATGTAATATTAGGATTATAATAACAGTATCTCGTATTAAGTGTTTGGATATGATTGACTTAACATCATATGTATAGAGCATTAATCACTACTGCCCAATATGAAGCAAACATATTGTCCATTAATAATTATTCCTATTCTTTTTAGAAGTTGTTACTATTGTTTGTGTTTACTTCATTTAATGGGGGAAAAAAACTGATGCTACATTAAGTCAAGGTCAACAAGCATAGACAGTATCTTGAGAAAACTGGCAGAGGTCTCTACCCCAACAGTCCTCTGACATTTTAATCCAATGTCAATGTCATCTGACATTGGATTAAATTTTGTAACTACACTCTTCTAGAGATGCAGTCTAAGGGAAGTTCTAGGTATCCACTAAAGTGTCAGCATCCTTCTCAACAATCCTCCATGCTTTACTTAGATCAAAGGGTCTCCTAAATGTTGAAGTAGAATAATTTTTTTCTGTCTAAGAGCTAACTCACAAGTTTAAAGAGTTTTGAGTATTATTAATTACGAGCATTTACTATGTTTATCATTAATTTGCTAGTAATTTACTATTACTAATTATTAATAATTATGTGCCTGCAGTATACTTTTTATAAACCTTGGAGTTTCATAGTTGGCTCAGTCACTTTGTGAAGCTATGTGCCACATTTATTCAATAATATAGGATATCTTTACCCTTGTGCCAGTAAGGCAAATCACTCTTCCATCGGGGAGAGGCATGACTTCATTCTAAGTTCAACTCAATATACAGGCAAGGTTCACAAGTTAACAAAGAGTCCTGTCACCTGGATGAATGAACTGACTCTCAAATGTGCTCTGGAAGAACATCCACTTAAGAAGAGACGTCTGGACTTCCTTTGTTTTAGCGTCCCAGCTTTCTCATCTTTCAGCATCTCTAAAGATAGGGGATGGTGACTTTGATTAGCAAAGATGAGGAGGGACCTTTTTGAAAGAGGATATTAAAGCAAAAGTAAACCGCCCAGATATGACTATAGGAAATGTCTTTAAATTCATCACTAGGCAGAGTCGGGCAAATCTCTGTGACTTCAGAACAGCTTGATCTAGGAAGGAAGTTCCATTCAGAGAGGGAAGAAGAGAGAGAACCAAGGAGAAACACAGTGCTAATATTCATTCTAAACTTTAAAAAGAAAAATGATTTCCTTAAAATTTTCCATGTAGTCAAGAACCCCCAGATGTATAGCACTTACTTCAGGTCTGGCGCTCCACAAGTAAATGTTGAGTCAATAGATTTTGTTATGTTTTTCTTAGTTTTCTATAATGTGTATCTCAAACACAAAGACATGTCTCATTTCATATATCTATAATAACCAAATAGATGTTTTTAATATCAGATCACTTTTTTATTAAAAAAAAGAGAAGCAAAAGCATATATTCCTTACAGCAAATTTAAGTAACATATTAAATATTGCATGGGGAAATATATTAAATATTGCATAATTCTTATTGTTATGATTTCCTTGTATCCATGTTTTATGTTCCTATATCTATTATTTTTCACTTTACATATTTTTAAAAAAATATACAATAGGCAAAATAAGATATTTCTTCTGTTCATCTTTTATTTATTAATACTCAATTAGTGGCTAGGTTAAACTGATTTTTTACAACTTTGATGAATTTTTCATGGTTGTTTTTGCCATCTCACATAAAAGGCATCAAGGCCAGCTAGGAGATAGTATTTTGTATGTATAATTCTCTTTTTTTGTACTATTCAATATGGTAGGCACTTGCTATTTAGTGCTTTTGGGTACTGTCATGTCCTTCATGTGAACCAGGTATGGCAAGGTCTTAAAAGACAAGATCTCAAATACTTTGTACTAGATAAATAGGCAAAAAAACAAATTTTATTTTGAATACATTAAGGTACATAAAATATATTATAAAATGAAATTATAACTGTTCCTCTGATTATTTGGATATGGGTGTTATAAAATTTAAAAACATATTTATGACTAGCTTTATAATTCTATTGAACAACTCTGATCTAGACATGACCAGGCCTTGACAAAACAAAGGCTCAAGTTTTATTCCTATACTTTTTGTATATTGGTCCCTCCTTTTTTTTATCCTATGCTTAATTGCTTTAAATTTTTTTCTTTCCTTCCATTGTGTAGTTTCATTTGAGCCCAACATCTTCTAAATTCAGCAAAGTCTTCTCATCCTGTAGATGAAGTTTCTCCTAGATTAGGGCCTAGTGTGTCTTTCTGGTTAATCACTAGGGGACCTTTGGTGCATTAGTAATCTGCTTTTAAATTATTCTCACGTCCTACTTGGATTCAGAATATTCTTAAATCAGGTCTCTTTTCTCTCTTTGTAATACATCATCCTTTCTCCTTTTAAAAATGTATTTTTGACTTGTTTTTCCCAGAGAATACTTTCAAGTTTGTATCTACATAACTGATTTGATTTTCTACAGTGTCAACTCTATTCTCCAGCTTCAAAGGTATAATCTGCTTTTACAGTGAGTTTTTATAAATTCATTCTTTCATTCTTATCCAATGATTTTTGTGCATCAAAATGATATTTCTTGTGGCTTTTTCCCGTGTCACTCACTTCTGTTTCCTCTTATCTTTTATTGATTGTAAGTTATTTGAAAAAAGTTCTTATTGCATTTGAAAAAAATGAGTATTGCAAAACACTTTTAAATGTCTTCTCTTCTCCACTGCCAAAGTGATGGATTCATTCTTGACCCCTCTGGTACATTTGCCCAGAGTGTTTAAATTTACAAATTCCTGAGTGTGATACAGAAATATCGAGAGTTGATTTTTATCAGAAGATAAAGACAATTCTTAACTGGCTGGAAGACTGGTAGGAAAGAGGAGGTGCTAGTGGAGTACCTTGTCACCTTATTTAACAGCATGCCCTGTAACTTGGCAGTGGTCAATTTTATATATATATATATATATATATATATATATATATATATATATATATATATATATATATATATATATAAGAGCTCATTATATATATATAAGAGCAGCAAAGTAGAAGCTGCCTTCCTGTTGTTTTATAGAGCTTTGTTAACTATGTCTTACACTAAGATACTGTTTGGTCCTCAAATGGACCTTCCTCTCTATGCATGTTCAAAAGAAACAGGCAAGCTTTGTTTTGTTTTTAAATTTTATTTTATTTTCATTAAAAAAAAAAAGTCATCTCCATCAATGTATTCCCCTGCTCCCCCTCCCAATCCCTCCCAGCCAGCCATCAGCCTCGCCCCTTCCCATCCACCATCCCCTCCCCGAAAAGGGCAAGAAGTCCCAAGGTGGGTCAGGCCAGTGCTGTATATCCCAAAGTTAATGCTGGGCTGGGTGTTCCTCTGCAGTGAATGGGCTCCAAGGTGCCTGCCCATGAAAAGGAACATAGACTGATCCCACCCCTCCTGGCTCCACAGACTGTTCATATCAGTGGAAAGCCATCTATCTCGGGAGGGCCCAGCTCCCCCTCCTAATGGATCTCCAGTGGCAATTCCCGACCAGCCAGCAATCACCATTGGAACCTTGCTCATAATCCCTATTCCCCTGCTCATACAGACTCTCCTCCCCTGCTCTCAGCTGGACCAGGATCTCTATCCAGTACTCAGCCACAGATCTCTGCCTCCAACTCCATTCCTTGTTGGGTGTAGGTTCTTCAATGACACCTATGGTGTTTACTCGTGTGATTACAAGGGAAGTCCCATTTAGGCAAGCCCTCCACCATTGTTTGGAGACTTGGCCAGGGATATCCTGCTAATTCCTGGATATTTCCCTAGCACCCTGTATCTTTCCAACCCCACATTGGCTTCCTCTATCAAAATATCCATCTCTTTCTATCTCCTTCCTTGTTTCTCTCACTTTGTAATAAATTTCTGGCCAGAACTTTCTGACATAGCCCCGAGGTTCAGACTCACTTGCAGCCCATTGACACTAAGCCGCAAATAATCACTCAAAGCTTACATTAATTTCATGGCCCAGGCTTATAACTTGTTAACTTTAAATCCTTAAACTAACCCATAATTAGCCAAGTGGCTTAGTACCTTTTCTCGGAGCAACATTTCAACTTCTTTCCTCTGCATCTGCTGGCATCTCTGTTGATATTTCTGTTGGCATATCTCTCTGCTGGTATCTCTGCTCTGTTCTTCCTGTTCCTAGAGTTTTCTTAGTCTGGAAGCCCCGCCCACACTTCCTTTCTTCCTTCTGGCCAATCAGTGTTTTTTATAAAACCAGTAGGAGGGACAAATATTTGCAGTGTACCAGAGCATAATCTCATGACCAGCTTACTCTACTTATTCTGCCAAACACTGATAGAATGCTGTTGCATTTCTTTAAAGTTTTAACTTTAATTTGGATCTGTGCTTTCAAAAAAAAATAGGTTCTAATCAGCAGGCTTGGAAACAGCATTGTGGGCATGTGGCGAAGTGTTTTAGACTGCTGGGAGTAACTTCAAGAAAAAGAATTAGATCACTTAACCTTAGTAATGAAAATCTCTTCAGTTTCTTCTTTGATCATCGATGATTTTATAGAGCATTATTTCAATAGCCTTTTAGCTCAAGAAATTCTGACAATCACTGGAATTTCACTTAGCTCTTGTGACATTTTGTAAATTTTTTTGTTTCTACATAGCTATTCTAACAAAAGATATTTTAAAAGTTAAAATTGTCTAGGCCAATTAAGTGCCACTCAACTCCTTTCTTGTTAGCGCCTGCGATGTGTGACTATAGCAGTTAAAATAGAAATTTCCCCTCTGGAGAAGAGAAAGAAAACTGTGGAGAATCTGATGTTAATGTAAAATTAATAATAACAAAGAGGTAAATGATTTTTTAACTGTGCTAAGCGTAATCAGAAAGAAGAGTTAAGACCAGGAATTGTTTGGGTTTTCAGTCCAACATAGGACCTTCTACTGTCTGCAATGGTCAGGGAACAGCTAGCAGGTGTCAAATGTATGCAGGTACTTATATAGGTAATAAGGTTCAAAGTCATTAAACTGTAATTCTAGTCATAACTGAGTTAACAACCATCTTCCTTGTAGAGAAAGAATACGCTCAAAATAAAGAGGCACATCAGATCCTAAGCGTCCAACGGATGAGTTTAGTGATAAATGCAGTAGAAATCAGAGAAGAACTGCCCTCTCTAAACTACTGACAAAACATGGGAGGAATGAGCAAGTTAAGTTTTAGAATGATAAAAATCTTTATATAATCTCTACTGGGCACCTCAGAGAATCTATCAATGAACAAAAGAGGTGGAACTATGTAAAACATCAAAAGGACAGTAGGTAGAGTTTGAGAAATCGAGAAGACTGTAAAGATACTTATGTAAGTGAATGGTGATAGATAAGGTGAGACCTAGAATTTTTGTTAAACATTTCTTTTCTAAGACAAACCAATAGCATAAAATTAAACATCATATTTTATCAATTTTTACAGACATTGAAACATAGTTCTGCTATTAATAAATCATCCCAAACATTAGTGAATGCATGAATACCCATTATTACTCATGCTTACTAAGTACAGGATTATTAAGAGTACTTACCTCATTGCACTGTTGCTTTAAAGAGAAAAGAAAACATACTGAGCTAGAAAAGAGAATCAGCATATCGAATAAATCAATGACCCGATAGGTTACAAGTACCATGTTCTATGGAAACAAAGTGGGGAATGATGATGTTTTGATTTTGCAGGAAAATATCATAGATACTGTTTACTGAGTCATGAAGAATCATTCATGTTCATCATCAAACAAAAAAAGGGGGGCTTTCCCAGACAGAAAAAAAAGGCAAGACAAAGCAAAGGGTGCAGAAAGGCCATGGCATGTTTAAACACAGAAACAATTGGAGAAACAAGAAGTGAGCAGCACGGAGAGAGTAAAATGCCAGATTATCCTGGGGCTGGGAAATGTAGGAGGGTTGAAAACCAGTGTACAGCAAATGAAGAGTAGAACTGCTTCTTGAACAATTATGATTTTACAACTTTATTTTTTTTTTTTCATAATCGATTGCTCCTGGTGTTTTTTTAGAATGGGGTCAGAATTTAAATAGAGGATACTAAGTTCGGAACTGGTTACAGATGTGGAGCCTACGTAATGGATTTATAGAACTGGAAACCAATTCTAGAGATTAATGTCTGTGTCAGTCAGAGCACTCTGGATTGAGCAGCTGTGACAAAAGACTGAAAACAACTGATGTCGCGTAGACATTGAGCTGAAGCCAGCACTTCTTTGGGATGGCTGCATCACATGGGCCGAAATTTGAATGGAACTGATTGTCTACAACAGGGCAAAAGAGATCCTTTAAAGACAAACTGATTTTTAAAATTTAAGGAAGTGTCACAAGTCACTCACTATACATAAACCCCTTTCGGTAGTCAAAGCCAGATCTGTACACGGACTACCTGGGAAGCAAAATTCAACCTTGTTCACCAAAGAGACAGGATTTAGCATGTCATATTCTTCAATACGTGTGCTAAGCTGCACACAAAAATTTCTCATAAATTAAGACTTCTTGAATAATTCGTGCATCTGATTTTAAATAATGTTTTCCTATGACAATACCTAAGGTGATTAACTATGATGACTGCTCTGCCAGTAGACAG